>OY979707.1:59859896-61348485 GCA_963855925.1 Inga laurina | reverse complement strand
AGTATTTAATCATGGATGCTCATTATTCGTTAAGCTCTCTGATTAATTGGCGTTACAGGCAACTGAGCACTTTTGCTGAGCTTTGACTTGTTGAACAAAGCCGCAAGGTAATTAGTGACAGAAAGCGGAGCCGACAATTCTTTTGGCCTTGAAATTGAATCATTATTGCCATTTTAGTCACGTGAATATGTATTTGCAGTAAGCCTTAAAAAAAGAAAAGGAACAATAAAAAAAGTCACACATGACACTTGATCATTTGAGCCGTTGTAAAATTGTCATTTGGCTAAGCACTAAAAATAAAAACTGAACTGACACAAAGCACCTCTCGTAAAGTCTTACTACCCATAACGATATGAGTTTGAATCCTTAATGAATGATATAATGGATGCATGAGTTAGTAAAAAAAGAAAACAAAGACTAAACTAATTCAAAATTCCAAAATCGATAGTGCAATCGTTTTAGGCTGCCTTTTCAAGAGCAGATTATCATTTGTTTGTAGTCAAGGGCATTAGGGGCAGTATACATGGAATCGACAAATTAAAATCACAAGAGCAAGACAGACCGAAATATTCAAGAGTGACGACTGACTGTGTTTAATTCCTTATGATACATATTTTGAAATTAATTTTATATCTATAATTATTTAAATGATGCATGTGTTTATATGACTTGTTCAATACTTATCTAATTATTCGTTCAGATTTTTTAGTCTAACTTCGACGACAATGAGTAAAATAGTCAACAATATATAATTTAAAGCCGACAACACTTCACACGTTCTAAGATTGAATTTGTGTTCGATCATTTTGAGTCTTTTCAAGGTAACAGAACATCTAAATTAAAGCAGTTTGAGTTAAATCAAGTCACGTGTTTCCATTTTTTCCTTTTTCGATCCTCTCCCGGAGCGACCTTAAGCTTACTGAAGAAACTTATAGGCATGGCGGGAATCAAAACTTGTTGACTTTGTTCTTATTATTATAGTGAATATTAAATAAGTATACAATTAGAAAATTATTGAATTCTATGAAAGAGTTAAATAATTAATGAAGTTGAAGGTTGGTATTAGTTTTTGTGAAATATGTTGAAAGTGTGTTATAAATAGAATTCAATGAACAATCAAACTTGAAAATTTTGCTAATAATAGTACTGTGGGGTCCTTAATTAATGAATGAAAGATCGAAGATTCTGCATGGGAAGTCGCTGCTCATTGAAGTGATAGGAGCGAGTATTTAGGGCCTGATTGAATTTTGAATTAGGGATATAAAAATACGTTCGTGGAGGTTGAGGTAAAATTTTTTTTATATATTTATCTTATATACTATAAATCACGTTGAAAAAATAGATTCTATCATTAATTTAAACAAGCACTTAATTATGGATGCTCATTAATTAATAAGCTCTCTGGATAATTTGCCTTACAGGCAATTGAGCACTTTCGCACAGCTTTTGACTTATTGAAAAAAGCCGCAAGGTGACACAAAGCCAACTGTTCTTTTGGCCTTCTGCCGGAGAGCTTTGAAATTGAAACATTGTTGCCATTTTAAGCCTTAAAGAAATAAAAATAGAAAATGTCACACCCCACTCTTAATCATTCCAGCCACTTGTAAATTGTGATTTGGATAAGCACAAAAAAGTCCACGTTTTATAACTCGATTTAACCCCAAACACCTCTCTTATCGCCTTCTTATGACTCGTTTGGGTTAGTGGTGGTAGAAGTGACTTTTTTCAATACTACTTTTACTAACTTAAGATAGGATAAAAGTCAGATTATAAATGTAATTTGTGTTTAGATTGACGGTGGCAGAAGTGACATTTTTTTTCAAAAAATCTTACCTTTAAACTTCTTATAAACTACTTTTGGAACAAAAAGCCCAGTTATCAAAATGGGAATCCAAACATCCTAAAATGACACTACCGAACTTTTTTATTTAAAAGAAGCCATTTTTTGATGGCAAAATGCCATTTTAAATAGGCTCTTCAATGTGAGATTGTGAATTTAAACCCTAACAGATGATCCTTCCTTTACACTATCAAGGGCATTAGGGGCCGTATACACAGAGTGGACAAAATCACAAGAGCAAGCAAGACCGAAATATTCAAGAGTGACGGCTGACTGTTTAATTCCATATGTATTTTGAAACTAATTTTATATCTTTAATTATCTAAGTGATGCATTCACTGTGTTTATATGACTTGTTCAATACTTATATTTAATTATTCTATTAGATTTTTTCAGTTTAACTTTGACGACAATGAGTAAATTAAAATCATCAGCAATATATAATTTAAAGCCAACACTTCACACGATATTAATGTCAAGTTCCATGACTGAAATTGTGTCCATTTTGAGTTTTTTCAAAGAGAACAGAACGTCTAATTAAAGCGGTGTTACGGAAAGTTTGAGTGTTCGTTTGGAATAGTTTATTTTTAAGTAATAAGTGTTTATAAATCGTGATTTATGGTATACGAGGTATGTATGTGAGAGGAGTTTTATCTCGACTTGCGTAATAAGGACTTATTTGCCCCCAAAACGTGTTTCCAAACACAGGCTGAGTTAAATCAAGAAACGTGTTTTCATTTTTCCCTTTCTCTTCTGCCGGAGCGAGTTTACTGAAGAAACTTGAAAGGCATAGCTGGAATCAAAACAAGCGCTGTTATTTAAATCCAAGAACAAGAAGAAGAAAGAAGATTCAGCCCATACGAGGTACCAAAAAAAGAATCCTGTTATCAACAACTATCGACAACTGGAGAAAGAAATCAAAACTCGACAAAGAAATCAATATAGAAACACATGGTTCCCAAACTATAAAACAAAAAATAAAATCCCCCATGCTTCTTCATTCAGCAAGCTTGTAAATTGCAGAGAGCAGCCCATTATATCAGATTACAAAGAAATAATAAATATTTACAGCAAGTAACTAAGATCTAAATTCTCTGGAATTTCGAACTTGAACAAGTCGCTGCAATAGCTATCTCTCTCCTCTTCCCCACTGCTATTATTCAAATACGTCGATGATGAGTTTAATGGGGTTGTACTCGATGACGGCGTCGACAAAACAGAGTCATACCCCAAGTTTTGCAGGAAAGTTGGATCTCCCAGAAATTCAGATTGGTTTTGTTGCAACAGATCCAGGTTCCCTTCTATACAGGTCGGAACTTGGGAATCTGAAAATCCCATATTCGTCAAATCCCCTAAGAATCCTTCTAAGTTGTTGGTTTCCATTGGCATCTGAAACTGGCTACTGAACTGTGTTAGTGTGGGATCAATTGGGGTTTGTGCTTGAACTTGAGAATTTCCAGGCTGGATCATATGTTGTAGATTCTGCGAAACTAGTTCTGGGTTTTCGTTCTTCAACGATAACAGACTGGTGGCCATTTTTAACAATTCAGGGTTCATCAAGGCCTGAGCCCCCAACAAGCCCTGCAGATTGAAGAGCGACGTGTTCCCTAACAAAGACCCAAGAACAGAGGATATGTCGAGAAGATCGAGTCGTGGCGCGTGAGTAACAGGGTCGATTCCCATGCGAAGAAGCCTCTTTCGTATGTGGGTGTTCCAGTAGTTCTTAATTTCATTGTCGGTTCTTCCAGGCAATCTAGCTGCTATCGCTGACCACCTAAGAATCAAAATCAAACATAAACATAGACTCATTAGAACGATGGTAAAAACTGACATAATTGAAAAAAAAAAATGATCATGAAGAAGATGAGAGATTAAAGGAACATACTTGTTCCCCATTATGCTGTGTAGCTGGATAATGATCTCTTCTTCTTCAAAGGAGAACCTTCCTCTCTTGATGTCAGGCCGGAGGTAGTTAGTCCATCGAAGTCGGCAACTCTTGCCACATCTTTCAAGACCTATAAACATGTACATGTTTGGATTAAAGAGAGGAAAATCAGAACAGAATAGAGCAGAAGAAGGGGATGATAGGCATACATACCAGCATTTCTGGGGAGGGTGCGCCAATTGCCAGGGCCATGAATCTGAATGTAGTTGATGAGCTTGGAGTCTTCTTCAGGGGTCCAGGGACCTTTCTTGAGTCCATTTTTGTCGCAGCAAGGTGCTCTTCCCATTTTTGAAATGGACACAGAGAAACAGAGATGAAGGAGCTATATATTGTGTGTGTGTGTTGTGAGAAAGGAAGAGAAAAGTGAAGTTTTTTATGTGTTGTTGTCGATGGAATGAGGATATTTATAAGGAGGTGCTACGTGTTTCGAAGTCAAAGGATTTGGCGCCGGCCTTGTGCCACCTCCCTTGCTGACATTCTTATGCTGCACCCATACCGTATTTTGTACGCGTCCCCCGCAAAGCATTGTCAAATTTAGTATAATCTACACCGTGCTTTCCCATTTACTACCGTATAAATTTCATTTTTTATTTAAATGAGAAATCACTTAATAACCTGAGGTAATAAGCTACCTGCTACAGTCCTTTTTAAAAAGTAACAACTATCCTAGCAATGTAAAAAAAATTTACGGTTAAGGTTAGTTAAAACTAATAAATATACAAAAATATCATGTCCTTTTTAAAATATGCTTATATTTATAAAAAGAATATAGAAGAGAGCATGAATAGAAAAATAAGGGTATGAGTAATAAATGATTAAATAAAAAAAATTAGTAGTGAGTGTGGGATAATTAAATATAAAGATCTATATTTAATATGAGTAAAAAAGAAAAAAAATAATATAAATTTTGAGATTAAAAACAGTTGTTTTTACTAAGAACCAGCTTCAAGAGAGAGAAAGTTGCTTATAAAAAATACCGGAAAGGGTATATAATTAAATAGAAAATCACTGAATTATATGAATTAAGTTATAACCAGTCAAATTTTAATTACTAAGTTTTAATTAAATCAAAATTATTTAATTTTTCCTAATTTGCATATGTTAGTAAATAAAAGAAAGAAGACACAGCCACACAGGTGGGAACACAAATTCGAGCAAGCATCAAGTTCTAGAACCATGGTCAATCTCAATACCTAGTAACTACTGCATATACGATGAGACAATCGGTATCTATGTATGTATAAAAATATACGGGTTGCACTATTTATCATAATATCGTAAATATCATGACCCATTTTGTACAAATGATAGCTTTGACCAAAAAGAGTCCTATTCCACCTTTTGTGCTTAATTTAAGAGTAAGTTAGGAAATTGTATTTAGTTCTAAATATAAAATCTCAATTCACTTTGTCTCATAAATTTATAATTCCTTTTCTAAAGTATTTCTATTAATTATGCAAATAGTGGGGTTTTCATGTAATGTAATTATGATAAAAAAAGGGTGCTTTAGTAATCAAAAAAAAAAAAAAAGGGTGCTTTAAGGAAATCAATTTATATATGTCACAAATAACCAACTTAACTATTTTTTTTTAATTTACCTAAATTAGTTCAGTAACTCTTATATTAAGGAGTGTGGGTAGTAAATGATATGTACAAATGAGTATGCAAAGACAAAAGAGGAGGAATAGCTGACTCTTTTGCCTTTAATTTTAGTTTAAGGGTCTATTTGATATGAGGGATTTGCATGGCCAAAAAAAGATATGAGGGGTTTGAAAAGAAGTGAAAGGAAAATTTTTATGTGTTGAATCTAAGAAAATTAGAGAAGTAGAGTTACAAAATTTTAATAAAAAGAATATGTAAGATAAAAAAATGAGAAAAATCAATTAAAAACTTTTAACCCTATTTCTCTCATTTTTTTAAAATCCAACTTAAAAATATTTTCTCATCACCCCTTATACCAAACAAGCCCTAAAGGGCAGGCACCAAGACATAATCCCACAAGGGATTTGGTTGAGCAAGCTAAGGACATATACGCACCAAAATTTCAAGATAAAAGCAACATCTTGACAATAGAGATCTTTTATGACGCCCTAACCCTTTGCCATGCCACCACAAGGTGCATTTTTGTGTTCCGGCTCCAAATAACAAATTTTTTAATATAGAATTTAGTTGGATTTTTTTGGAGAGATTAAAAAATCTAAATAAGCTCCTTAATCATATAATATGTTGTGCATTATTAGATTATGTATCGCGATTGGTTTAAAAGTTAAACAAATTAGTTTGGAAAAAAATAATAAATATAAATATTTTAAAGTAACTTATTTAACCTCCTTAATATTTTTAAGAAAATTAATTAGATCTTATATTCAGGATCAAAGATAATACTATTTTTCCCAAATTCTTTAAAGTTGGCTTTAGATAAAGAGCATTGACTGTATAAAATAGCTGGGGAGCCAAGGACGAAATCGATAGAGAGAGAAAGGGGACGATAAAGAAATTGACTTTAGGAATAGAGAGAGAGGTAACCATCAGAATGATGCGCGGGACGGTAAGGGTAGATAGGTCCCTGTATCGGACATTTTGAGAACATATGATGGTGTCCAGTTTCGTCAAGTAATTTATTCACCACTACGCTTTTTTCCCTTTTTAATCCCTTTCCCATTCCCTCATTTTCCACCCCCCACAATTATACCAAACATTATCCTTTATAACTTTAATGTTACATCAATAACGTCTAATTTAGAGTGAATACATCTTATTTATCAAACTTTATAGAGCTCATAAAAATGTTACTACCCCTGATCCCTAATGCAATATCTTATTATTAGTGTAAAATTGCATTATGAAGGAGATTTTATATTAAAAATAAGAGACATAATAGTTCATATTTGCATTTTCTAGATCATCACCATTTGCAAAGATCTTCTCATTTAATACACACACACACACATATCCCTACTTTCATTTTGAAAAGGGACCATCCCTCAGTGGATACACTTGAGATAATTGCAGGGAAATTCCTTCTTCTCTTCATCATCATTGTATATCACAGCAGTTATATATTCGTCTTCTCCCACACACTCAAGGAATGAAAAATCAGACCGGACAATGAACCGGTCATAGCACAGATTTAAGGGTTAATTGGTCAATCGGGGTCTAACCGATAGTTGAACCGATCATATTAAAATATTATAATTTATTAGTGGCAATATATATTAATATATTTTTAAACTTCTATAGATAAAAATGAAGATTTTTAGAAAAAAATACTTAAAATCTATTAGTATGAGTTATAATACCTATACTTATGCAATGATATCTCCTTTTCTATAATTATTATATCTTTTTAAATAATTTTTTTCATTATCTTCTTTATTTTTTTTAGATTTATTCTTTCTTTTCCTATTTTCTCTTCAACTTCCAATTTTCCCCTAAAAAAAGTAAAAAATAAAAAAATGAAACCGATTCAACCGGTTGAACCACCGGTTTTGACCAATTCAACCGGTTTAACCATCAAACCAGACTGGATCACTAGCCGGTTCCCGGTTCAACCGGTCGAACCAGCCGATCCGGTCTGATTTTCCGTACAGTGCACACACTACAAACAAAACTGAACTGAAAAAACCACGAACAAAAGTTAACTTCTACTGCTTTTTGTATTGTGGGTTTCACTAGTCTTATTATTCTCTATTATTTTAATATATTTTTAAAAGGGTTAAAATATAAATTTAGCAATAAACTATTTTTCTATCGGCACCCAACACAATTATTTTTCATAAGAACATTTACAAGATAAATATGGGCATTTACATTAATGTCTTTACTTTATTTTTCTCATAAGAGCATTTATAAGATAAATTAAAAGATTTACAAGACAAAAAAGGAATTTAAAAGAATCCATGGACTTAAAAAATTTGGTTATTCAGACATTTGTCTTATAAATGCCCATATTTGTCTTTCCACTGATAAAACCTAATTTTATTTTAATCCAATAGGTGCAGTAAAATTTTTTTATCTCACTGTATTATTTTAAATCCCTTTAGTTGTTTTGTAAATGCTCTTATAAAAAAATTAAGTAAAAGCATTAATGTAAATGCTCTTATATAAATGCTCATATTTATTCTATAAATGTTTTTATAAAAAATAATTGTGTTGGTTGCCCATAAAGAAATAGTTTATTGTTAAATTTGCACCTTAATCCTTTAAAAATATATTAAAATAATAGAGAGTGAGAAGATTGGTGGGACCACAAAGCAAAAAGTAGCAAAAGTTAAGTCTCCTTAACGACGTTGTCATATCTACACCCATATAAATTGTTTATGTTTATTTTTGCACTTGAAAATAGTTAATTGTGTTGGGTACTTATAATAAAATATTTATAGTTGCTAAATTTGCATCTTCACCCTTAGTTAAAAATAATGAATGTATAAAAAATGCCATGTCTTTTTAAAATATACCTCTATTTGTGAAAAAAGTATAGGAGAGAGAATGAATAGAAAACATGGGAGGGGATGAATAATAAATGATTAAATAAAAGAGAATTAGTAGTGAGTGTGTGATAATTAATATATGAATATGTATGTATGTATGTATGTATGTATGTATGTATGTATGTATGTATGTATGTATGTATGTATGTATGTATGTATGTATGTATGTATGTATGTATATTTAATATGGGTAGAAAAGGAAGAAGTAGTTTAAATTTTGAGATAAAAAAAGTTGTTTATATTAAAAACCAACCTCAAAAGAGAGAAAGTTGCTTATAAAAAATATTGGAAGAAGTATATGAATTAAATAGAAAATCAAAAAATTATATGAATTAAGTTGTAACCGGTCAAAGTTTAATTACTAAGTTTTAATTAAATCAAAATTATTTAATTTTTCCTAATTTTCATATGTTAGTAAATAAAAGAAAGAAGACACAGCCACAAGGTGGGAACACAAATTCGAGCAAGCATCGAGTTCTAGAACCATGGTCAATACCTTGTGACTACTGCATATACGATGAGACAATCAGCATCTATGTATATATACAAATATACGGGTTACACTATTTATCGTAATGTCGTAAATATCATGACTCTTTGTACAAATGATAGCTTTAAATGACCAAAAAGTCTATATTGCCTTTTGTCCTTAATTTAAGAGTAAGTTAGGAAAATGGATTTAGTTCTAAATATAAAATTTTAATTTACTTTATGTCACAAATTTATAATTATTTCTTCAAAGTATCTTTATTAATTATAAACATAGTGGGGTTTTCATTTAAGATAATTATGATTAAAAAAAGTACTTTAGGAAAATCGATTCATATATGTTATGAATAACAAATTTAACTATTTATTTTTTAATTTATCTAAATTAATTAAGTACATCTTATATTAAGGAGTAGGGGTAGTAAATGATATTCCCTCCGATCCTAATTATAGGATATATTTACCTAATTTTGAAGAAATTACGGATAATGGTTAAATTAGTTAATCATATTTATTTTCCTAAAATGTCCTTATTTAAAATTTAAAATGATATTCAATTACTTTGATTTTCTGTTTTTTCTTGTACCTCTCCTGCCTGACACGACTTCTCCAAATTTTCACACAATCTGGCGTCGTCAATCTCCTTCAACAACTTCCGATCTACCTTATTAAATTATTAATGTGTTTAATTATTATTAAAAAAGTATCAATAGGGGTATTTTGAGAAGAAATCAATAAAAATTAGAACTTTATCCTATAATTAGGATCAAGATCAATTCTCAAATATTGTCCTATAATTAGGACCGGAGAGAGTATGCGTAGATGAGTATGAAAAGACAAAAGAGGAGGATCAGCTGACTTTTTGCCTTTAATTTTAGTTTAAAGGGCAGGAACCAAGACATTAATTAAACCACAGGGGAATTGGTTGGGCAAGCTAAGGATATATACGCACCACAGTTTCAAGATAAAAGCAACATCTTGACAATAGAGATCTTTAATAACACCTTAACCATTTGTTATGCCCACCACAAGGTGCATTTTTCTGTGTTCTGGCTCTAAATAATAAATCTCTTAATATAAAACTTATTTGATTTCTTTAAAGAGATTAAGAAAGTTAAATGGGCTACTTAATCATATAATATATTATGTATCATTAGATTATGTATCGGTTTATAAGTCAAAGAAATTAATTTAGAGAAAAATGATGAGTATAAAGACTTCAAAGTAATTTATTTAGCTTATTTAATCTCTTTAAAAAAATCAACTGAATCTTATATTTATGATCAAAATTAAAATAGCATTATGTTTCCCAAAATTCTTTAAAGTTGCCTTTATAAGAGCATCGATGCATAACTAGCTGGGGAGCTAAGGACGAAATCGATAGAGAGAGAAAGGGGATGACAAAGAGATTGACTTTAGGAATAGAGAGAGAAGTAACTATCAGAATGATGCACTGGACGGTAAGGTAGATAGGTCCCTGTATCGGACATTTTGAGAAAACATGACGGTGTCCAGTTTCGTCAAGTAATTTATTCACCACTGCTCTTTTCTTCCATTTTAATCCCTTTCCCACTCCCTCATTTTCCCCGGCCGCCTCACAATTATACCAAACATTATCCTCTATAACTTAATGTTACATCAATAACTTCTAATTTAGAGTGAATACATCTTATTTATCAAACTTTATAGAGCTCATAAAAATGTTACTACCCTTGATCCCTAATATAATATCTCGTTAGCAGTATAAAATTACATTACGAAAGAGATTTTATATTAAAAACAAAAGGCATAGTAGTTCATATTTGCATTTCCTAGATCATCACCATTTGCAAACATCTTCTCATGACACACACACACGTCCCAACTTTCGTTTTGAAAAGTAAGCATCCCTCAGTGGATACACTTGAGATAATTGCAGGGAAATTCCCTCTTCTCTTCATCATCATTTGTATATCACAGCAGTTACATATTCGTCTTCTCACACATACTACAAACAAAACTAAACTGAAAAAAAAAAACCACAAACTAAAGTTTAAAATCCAAAAATCGAGATAAACCAATAGAGAATATGCCTATAATTTTTTGAACAGCCAAATATGCCTATAATGGAACTGTGATAAAACGAGAAAACTAATTCATAGTAAACGTTCGTCTTGATAATCAGTCATACTCCTTTCTTTCTTATTTCTTTATTCATATGATAAAATAAGAGATAACGATGCATGCACCAAGCCACAATGATATATGATTGGTTTAAATTTGAGGCTTGTGTAGTAAAAAAATGAGATTGTTGTTGGAATGGCTCTACATTTGGGAACTACATTGTATTATGACTAAGCAAAAACAGGCAGGGAGAGAGGATGACGTCTCATCGCTTTAACACATGTAAGCCAACAAGTGGCCAGTCTTGTGGTTGGGGTCATTTGGAATTGCTTTTATGACACGTGTTCTTTCTTTCTTCCACCAGTGAAGTCAACTCACTCTGCCTCGACAATTGTCGTTCACAGCAAGCGATCGAGGAAGATTGCTTCGTCTACTAATTAATTAGCATTTATGTCAAAATATTCAAAACCTCTAGAAAAATTGCATCTCATCTCCATCAAGCTCAAACTAAAACTACTCTTTTGATTCTATTTATAAGGCAGAGAAATAATATTTTTTTTACTTTATTTATAAGTTACATCATTAAAATTTTTCACATAAATATACAATTTTACCTTTTATTTATTAGTGTAGACTTTGTTTAGCATTCTCATAGGGTACAATATACCTTAAATAAAGATAAAGTTAGAAAGTTGTTACCACTCTGGTCCTAATTTATAAGTCTTTTTTGATAAAAAAAAGTTGGTCCTATTTATAAATCCATTTTCAGGGTAGTAAATACATTTTGTACTTTTTTACCTTTATTAATTGCAATAAACAAAAAGAATTTATTCATATTGACTTTTGGAATCAATCATAGATAAAGGCAAAATTGGAAATTTAAACCATAGTTAATGAGTTAACTAACTCTCATTGGTATGTGAAAATTATTTAAAAGGGATTTATAAATAAGACCAGAGTGGTACCTTTTAAGGAAGAGTTAATGATATTTCAGATTTTTTAATTTATTCTTTCGATGAAACATATTAAAAGTGACTTATAAATAAGATAAAAAAAAATACCAGTTTTTACTCGGTATAACCTACAGAAAAAGAGCTTCTTATCCATGTCAAACTATATTTATTGCTTCCTCACTGTGATTTCCTCTTTCTTCCACTATTACACACAAACCAGCAAACCATCTAGAAAAACAAAATCCATAATACTCTTCCTCTTTATAATATGTTTATCAGAGTTTAGTCAATTAGGCCTATAGTCTCCTTGGTTATATATATTCGGTGCTGTTTATTTAAATATAATAAGACTTTCTAGGGGTCTGAAAGCTCTTAGATGGATATAATACAGTGCGTCACCGTATCTAAATGACTATATATGGATATATGTTGTGGATTTTATTAAGGCTAATTAATATAATGATTTCAGCGGAATTAAATAGCATATGGTTTTGTTTATTACTTGGCAAAGAGAGAAACAGTTGGTGGCGTACATAACTTAAACAGTGAGATCGAGCCATCTCTAAATAAAAAGTTGACTATAGTATACATGTCTGTTATTTAAACAAATAATCTTGTTATGTATGGTGTCCAACAATCCAACCAACTTTGAATATCAACCCTCTTTAAAATGTTGCTTGATCTATCTGTGTTTTTTTAATACCTAGTTAGCCTTCACGTACGTATATACGTATTTTTAGGGCGGGGGTGTAAAATGCAAATATTCAATAATTCATGCATGCAAATGAGAATGACTGAAAGCACAATATCTGGTGCATATTGCGTTCATATTATAAAATGCGGACACCTATACATAAAATTAAGGGAAAATCCTTATAAAATATCCTTGAAATAGGGAAATCCCTAATCAGTACATTGAAATCAAAAAATCCGGATCAGTCACGCGTCAGTACGGATGAACAGTGCAGGCGGCGCCAAAAGACGATTTTGCCCTTCAGCCCTCATTCTCGCCACTTCAAAAATAACAACATGCGGTTTTTAATTAACAACTCCAGTTTCATTTTTTTACTTTCACAATAACAACACCGATTTTGTTGTTAGCAACTTCGAATTCTTGATTAACAACTCCACTTTATTCTTCCACATATTCACATCTCAAAAATATATTGTTGTTAATGTAAAATATGATGTTGTTAATAAAGAAAGAGGTGTTGTTACTGGTCCTGAAACTTAAAATACGAAGTTGTGAAGCAAGAAATGAGAGTTGTTAATGTAGAATATGATATTGTTAATAACAATACCGGTGTTGTTATTGTGAAAGTAAAAAGATAAAATGGAGTTGTTAATAGAGAATACGGAGTTGTTAATTAAGAGGGTGTGTTGTTTAAAAAAAAAGAAGTGTTGTTATTTTTTTTTTGAAACTTAAATGAGTAAGTTGTGAAACAAGAATACGGAGTTATTAATCAAGAACCGCATGTTGTTATTTTTTAAGTGACGAGAATGAGGACTGAAGGGCAAAATCGTTTTTTGGCGCCATCTGCATTGTTCATCCGTATTAACGCGTGACTGATCAGAATTTTTTAATTTAAATGTACTGATTAAGAATTTTGCTATTTTAAAAATATTTTATAGGGATTTTCGCTAAAATTAATCTCACTGTACAAGTTTTGAAATTAAATATAGTTAGTAGCTAGAATACGAACTGAATTCTCCGTTTCTTAGTACGACAAACAGGAAGGGCTGCTGCTGTCGACGGTTGTTGAGTTGCAATTTATGAATGACGTTGTGCACGACACGTGGTTGCAGTATTATGGGGGCGCTTGCAGGTGCACGCTAGACGAACTGTAGACGATCCCTCCACATGGCTGCGCCTAACAGAGGTGTTCCGTCCATCCACAGTCCCAATTCGTACTGCATTAGTGACATAAGTTGATTTTCTTATGTAATTTATAGATTATGAGATAAATATGTCAGAAAAATTTTACATCAATTTTTGTGAACGTGATCTTTAAATACTAACTCAAATAGACACTATAACTTCTCCAGAGATCAAAACAAGCTTGCGGATGCATGCACTAGCAGAGGAGGGGCTATCTAGCTCTTCCATACTAAATTTTTAAATTTGATTAGAATAAAAAAATTAGTTAATATGATATATATTTTTTAAAACATCCTAATTATCTTCCTTAACTTCCTCATTCTTTTTCTTACTTAATTATTATTGAAAAATAGCAATAGAGGTAAATTAAGAAAATTTTTATATATATAAAAAATATGTTTTATATTTAAGATCAATGTTAACTCCCCACATATCTCATATATTAAGGGCAAGAGGGAGTATTAAAAATCAGGCCAATTATTGAATCGTTCAAAACGTTGATCAAGTGCTCATTTGGGTTAGCGGTAGAAGCTGCTTTTACAACGTGATTTACGGTGTACGAGGTAAATATGTGATAAAAATTTTATCTCGACTTACATAAAAGTGTTTATCAAATGTTAACTCAAACAAGTCCTAAATGTTGATTGGCCTGTTGAAAAGATGCATGCTCGCCAAAATGCTGCAAGTATGACATGCATATTTGCTCAAAATGCTCAGTGATTCATCCAATTGATCCATAGTTCAACCTTAATTTTTTCACTTATTACTTTAATTTTCAAAAATCAATATATGCATTTTATTTATAGTTTTAGAATTTTAATTGAGATATGAGAAACAATATCCTCTTCAAGATGGGTATCATTATTTGAAGGAATTAACTCATTGTTTAATTTTTGGGCCGACTTGGTACTGACATATGAATATAACAAAAATGAAACAAACATCAAACATCTCTCATGCTTGTGCATATAAAACAATAAAAAGGCCGTAAATATTATAACAACAACAATATTATTATAAATATTATTCGAAAGAAGTTCTTGTGCTTCTCTTTTATCAGTGGTGCAAACTCAAGGAGCCACTAAAATTAAAGAGGAGTAATGATAACCATAGTGATTCTAAAGGAATCGAATTATCAAAATAATTAATGCTTGGTTCAATAATTGAATGATAAAGTACCGTGGGACACTGGGACGGTGGGACCTCTCCAAATACGATCTTTCTTCTGGTTAAGCAACTTGAAGTATTGGCCAAAAAAAAAAAAGCAACTTGAAAATAATCTGTTTGTGAACACGGTTGCAGGAAGAAAAGGCCCATTTGGTATCTAAAAGTGCAGTTGGATGGAAAGGTGGTGTTTGTTCAAGTATTTGAACATGATGGGCTTCTACTGAAGAAGCTCCTTTTCTTCATAAGCTTAGCAAGAGAGCTTCTGGTTGTTGTCATCCCACGTCACCAATCATAAAAAAAAAAAAACAAAAAAGCTTCCTATCTACAAAATGACAAAAAAGCTCAGTAAGAGATGCATCTTCTTAAGCAGTAAACACCAAAAGAAAACACACAAAAGCTTCCCATCCAGTTTTCTTTTCTCTTTTTAAATAATAATTTCATCTTTTTTATTTTATTAAAATTTTTTAATAATTTTTTACTTCAATTATCACAATATATACAACTAATATATATATATGTAGTATTACCTTCGGTTCTAATTATAAGATAAAATTGAATTTTTTTTGGAGAAATTAAGGAAGCCAAATAAATTACTTAATTATATTTTATGTTATGTATCATTAAATTATATATTAATTTATTAGTTAAACTAACTAGTTTGAAGAAAAAAATAAAAATAAAAATAAAAATACTCTAAATTAATTTAATTAGCTTTCTTAATTTCTTCAAAAAAATCAATTTTGTCTTATAATTAGAACCGAAAGGAGTATTCATTAAGATTCATGCCCTTTTTAGTCATTACCTATCTAAACGGGCTTTTTAAACACTATTCCAAACAGGTTTAATGTTAGAAAAAAGTTACTTTTATCACCGTTAATCTAAACACAAATCACATCTACAATCTAACCCTTTTTTTTATTTGACTTTTTCAAAAACTCATCTAAAAAATAAACTTCTTCACCACTAATCTAAACAATCACAAAGACGGCTGGCCCATTTCTTAGAAAGGGAGAGAGTAGGACCATGCCCCACAAAAGACTTGATTGTAGTAAGCGTTATTCTTATTTGGGAAAACCTTAATAAAATGCCTCATGAACTTTAAAACTTTCAAAAATTCATATAATAAGTAGGGAAAATCCCAAAAAAATTATCTTGAAAATAGGGAAGTCCTAAATCAGTGCATTGAAATTATAAAATTTCATATCAATACTGTGTCACTACGGATGAGGAATCTAGGATTTTGAAATCTCTGTGAAAAGACAAATATGTCCTTCAATTGTCCCCCTCTCAACTTGGAACAATAACACCTCACTCTTGATTAACAACACTGTATTTTACATTAACAACTCCACTTTTTACTTTCACAATAACAATACCGATCTTATTATTAACAACACCGTATTGTACATTAACAACTCGACTTTCTTATTCGCAATAACGATACCGGTTTCTACATTAACAACACCGTATTCTACATTAACAACTCTAATTTCTTATCTCACAGGTTTATAACTTAAGTTTCAAGGCCAATAACAACACATTTTTCTTTATTAACAATACCGTATTTTACATTAACAACACTATATTTTGAGATACGAAGATGTGAAAAAATAAAACGGAGTTGTTAATGTAGAATGTGGTGTTGTTCATCAAAAGGGCGGTGTTGTTATTCCGATATGAGAGAGGGGGATAACTGAATGACACATTCGTCTTTTTGCCAAAATTTCAAAATCTCATATTCTTCCTCCGTACTGACTTTAGATTTTACAATTTCAACACACTAATTTAGGATTTTCCTATTTCAAATGTATTTTATAGAGATTTTCCCTAATAAGTAAAAGAATAAACAGAAAGAAAGGTAGGAATAAGGAATTTTGAAGTGTTGGTGTTTTTACAAAATTGTCTCTCACTAACTACATAGTAAATGATGTTATTGAGACGGTATTATAAGTATAGGGATGATTAAAACATTACATTTTTGTAAAAAAAATTCATTTAATCACTGATTATACTTATAATTTGAATGTGAATATTTGTAAAAGTATTTACTATTTAAATAACATAATTTACTACTACTTTTGATAGGTTTAGTCAGCGAGGGACAATTTTATAAAAACACAAACACTCTAAAATTCCAGATTCCTAGCCCCTCTCTTTATCTTTTTGTATCTTCAATTGATCTTTTAGGGTTTCAGAAATTAATTAGGCATTTTTATTGGATTTTTCCTTATTTTTATCAAAGAATGATATATGGACATAAGCTTCCATTGAGACCCAAAAGAATAGGCCCAAACCATATTACGGGCCGGAATCCATACCCACACAGCTGGTTCTGTCTGCTGTAGCTTCATTGCAAATGGTTTGTGCCATATTGACATATTGTCATCTCTTCCTTTTGCTACCGTTAATTATTTTCCCCACTGTTTTTTCTCTAGAGCCTGAATTTTTATTGTTTTTAATTCCCAACTAAAAATAACAAGTACCGACTGGAAGAGTGGAAGTTTACTAGAGATATATTACTATTAATTCAGACAGAAACTATCCGCAGCAACCTTGTTAATACACACGAAATCATAAAAATTCCAGGATAACCAAAACTAAGATTTAGAAGTTTGGAGTTCCCGTTCAACAACAGACATGAAATGTTCATATTCATCCCCCTTAAATACCAAGCCAACCTCAAGTCCACCTTCTTCAGATCCGCTCTCAGCAAGTGACATGCACCTAAAGCCATGTACCATTTCAACCTTTTTAGGTCTCCCAAATCCAAAATCAGTCTCATAAACGGTGAATTTCGGTGACCCTGTAACCAGCAGCGTACTTCCTAACACAAACGTTTTCTCAAAGTCTTCCTTCCACTTCTCCGCATCTTTGAAAGGCTCTTTCTTCAGATCTTCTATTGCCCTTTCAATCACCTTCACCGCCTTCAAAAACCCTTCTTCTCCTTTCACCTCTTTTCTCTTCAGCGTTGCACGGCATCTCGTTATGCAGTTCCCAAAGTAGTTCTTTTGTAACGGATACTCTAATCGGTTTCTGCAATCTGCTCCAAAACGAAAGTACTCATCTTTCTCTTCTTCTTCACTCTCATCTCTATATCTCGTCTTAACATAGCTGGTCCACACAAAGCCACATGTCACAACAAATTTGGATAGATATTTCGGTGCGTTGGATTCTCCATTTTGCCCCCACTGATTCATTACCCACTTTCTTAGTATTTCGATGTCTTCTCTGCCAAACACAATTGTTGCCTTGTAAAGTTCATCGTCATCATCACTGAGGATGCTCTTGGAAGTTTTACCCACGAGATTGTCCTTCCACGTTGACCTCTCCATGAAATAGTCCCTCAAGAAAACGGCTTCAAGGCCTCTTGGGTCCTTGATCACTTCCCTGTCATACGACGGCGGCGATTTCTCCAGAAAAGTCAGATCTCCACCGTTGGATCTACAAATGGAAGCCCAAGTTTTCATGAAATGAATGCAACTACTAGCATCCATGACGTGGCAGTAAGTGATGGCGATACAAAAGCCAGCGTTTGGAAAAACCGTGACTTGTAGGGCTACTATTGGGAAGACGAAAGTGGGGTCAGAGTCATTGACATCTTCGTGCACTGTACTCCATGATAGCTCGGGAACCAAGCTATCCAAGCCTTTGAGATTTTTTGGGGAGTTAGCTGAATAAAGATTGAAATCATCAGAAGTGGACTCGAACACGGTTAAATCGACGGCGTGGTCGCCGGTGCAGTTGATGAAAGGCCTGTGAGGGGGCGGCGGACAGAGGAGGTTTCCGGCGAGAGGAAAGAAATATTGGAGAGCAATGGAGAGAGAGTGTTTGAGAGAGGGAAGCGTAGTGCTCATGAAATGGTGGGTGGGGCAAGGAAAGTGGTAGAAAAATTGGCGCCTAGCATAGATAGGACCAGCAAGAGAGATGTCTAGGAATGTGAGTGGAAGAGAGGTTGTAAGAGGAGGTAAGGGAGGACCAACCTTAGATTGATCGAGAAGCTTATAATAAGGGCGTGCTTGTTCCATTGGAGAGGGATCAAAATATATAATGGAATAT
Source organism: Inga laurina (assembly GCA_963855925.1). Classification (NCBI taxonomy): domain Eukaryota; kingdom Viridiplantae; phylum Streptophyta; class Magnoliopsida; order Fabales; family Fabaceae; genus Inga; species Inga laurina. The sequence continues at coordinate 61,329,563 of OY979707.1, read as the reverse complement.
TGGTTATAACTGAGAAAGCGTTTGTAGTGATATATCAAACTATTTATAGCAGTGTGAGTGTCGTTCTTGATTGTGATAAGCGTGGCTGACGAGCGCCCAAGTCAATGATGACATAAGAGGCGTAATCCATGGGGCTCTCCAATATTTTAATTACTAGCTGAATGTTAATTATATTGGGAAAATCAATGTGAGTTTCAAAGACTATAAAAAATTATAAAAAAGTCTCAAACCAAATTCTCCTGTAAAAAAGTTTTCAGGGATTATATTGTGATTAATTCAGAATGTGAAATTATTTTGGTACCTTCATTGAATAAAAAAGGACAAGAACAAAATATGCTTTTTTTGATAAGTGTTTATGTCTATTTTGATAAGTTCATTTTTCTCCCTGGATAAGTTTGAAATTTTAAGGGTAACTTTGAATTTCAAACAATTTTCATTACTTTCTTTTTCAATTTTAAATGATATGATTCTTTAAAACCCCTTATAGGTTGTGCCTTCCTTTATGCATCTTGTTCTTACAGGGAGGAAAATAAACTTGTCAAAATAGTTCATGCTATTGCCAAAATAGGTATAAACACTTGTCAAAAAAGGCATATGCACTTGACAAAATTGGCCCATTTAGTTCTAAAATTTCAAAACTTGTCTAGGAAGGAAAATGGACTTGTCAAAATAGCTCATCCAGTTGTCAAAATAGGCATAAAAATTTTTCAAAAAAGGCATAGGCAATTGTCAAAATTGGCGGATTTAGTTCTAAAATTTCAAAACTTGTTTAGGGAGGAAAATGAACTTGTCAAAATATCTCATGCAATTGTCAAATAAGTATAAGCATTTGTCAAAAAAGGCATATGCACTTTTTAAAGTAGTGACATTAAGTTCTGAAATTTCAAAACTTGTCTAAGGAGGAAAATAAACTCATCAAAATAGTTCATAAAGTTGTCACAATAAATATAAGCGCTTGTCAAGAAAGGCATATGTAATTGTCAAAATTGACGCATTTAGTTTTAAAATTTCAAAATTTGTTCAGGAAGGAAAATGAATTTGTCAAAATAGCTTATGCATTTGTCAAAATAAGATAAGCACTTGTCAAAAAAAAGTATGCACTTATCAAAATTGGCGCATTTAGTTCTAAAATTTCAAAACTTGTCCAAGGAGGAAAATGACCTTTTCAAAATAACTTATCGAATTGTCAAGATAGGCATAAGCACTTGTCAAAAAGGCATATGTTGTTCCTTTCTTTTTTTAATCAATGGGGTCAACAAAGTAATTTCACATTCCGAATCAATCACAATACAGTCCCTAAGTACTTTTTTGATAGGGAAATTTGGTTTGGGACTTTTTTATAAGTTTTTATGGTCCTTAGGACCTCAATGTGATTTTCCCAATTATATTTGTCTGTACTTGTACCGGGTTGTGTTTTGTAATCACTTTCTTTGAGATGCTTGATTGTTAATCAATTGGACTCAATAATTCGGATTTGAATGCATAGTTTTAAGTGAATAAACATGGTTGTATAGTCCTTTTCAAATAAGCAAATTCATGAGATTATAGATCAAGGAAAGCACGGATAAAGCACTCCATGCCAATTAATTTGACACCGGAATGCAAAATATGTGGGTACATTGTAGTATCCAGGCGGTATCCCTGGTGATAGCTGGACATTTTGTAATTTAACATTTTGGTTGTACTTTAATTATGCTTCTAATGTTAATTTTAAGAATTTCACATTCTATCCCATATTTATTTTTTGTTTTCAACTAGTTCTTTAACTTTTAAAAATGTAATCTGATATTCTTTGTCCTTTTCCTCAATCTCTTGATAACGATATGCCGATCGACATCTATGGAAGCTGGAAGGAAATGATAGCAAGTAAATGTGGGAACCACCGTCTAGTGAGTTAGGATCAGGAAGTCGGCTGTGCACTTGCAACGAGGTAAAGTGGGACCTCCGTCACCATGTAGCTTTGTTTTAAGTTTAAGTTTGGTTTAGTTTGGAGAATAGCCTCTAAAAGTGATAACAATAATTTTTAAAAATAAATGATGCAGAATAGCTTCCGAAACTATGGTTTTCACCTCAAGCCATAGATTCGTTTTAAAAACAAATTGTAACTGCGTTTAATTGAGAAGAAACAAAAGCAAATATAGAAGAGAAATAGAATTGGTGAATGAGAGAGGCCAAATGGAAAGAAGTTTGGGACATAAATGGAGCGTCAAAATTTCCATGTATGGGTGAAGAAATTCTAAGGCAGAGTGATCTCACTACCCCGTGTTTTGTGAAAACTTCAAGCTTTCTATAGTAATTGTTTTATCAAATTCAGAATTTCTCACTGGTTGTTGTTTAATCATGGCTGTTTAAATTTAATAGCGGAGAAAGTTTGTATGGAACAGATGAATATCGTTTTCTCTTGGTTTGAAATAGGATTATTATATCAAATCTATGACTTGGAATTGGTCTTTGTAATCATCTGCAGAAATTTAAGCTGTCGTGCATAAGTATGAAGTCAATGAAACAATAATAATGAAAGACAAATACAGGGTAAACCACGTTTTAGCGGAGTGGAATTAATAATAGGAGTGAATATTTAAGTGTGGTGTAATTACAAGGGGAAATTAAAAACAGCCAAATATTTTATTTGATGAACCTCACCGTATATTATATTGTTATTAGACTAGTTCAACGTTGCCTTTACGAAACTTCTGGGAAGCAAAGGAATCATATGAGTAAACTGGTTGGTTTGGTAGGCAATTGTTTTCGCACGGGAATTGGGTAGAACAAATCTCAAAAACATGATTTCTTTCCTGTAATTTTCTAGAAAGTCTGCGTTACCGAATTTGGTTGGACATAGTTATTGCATAAGGTTATCAAACTCGTGACAGGGACGCGAGTTGGAGATCCGTCACGCTCCTCTTTGATGAGGAAGACTTGTGCACCCACTCCATTTGGACCGAGTCACATGCCCCTTTTCGCATCACAACCACTGGCGCCACCGTTCTCTCTCTCTCTCTCTCTCTGTTTTTTTTTTTTTGATGGTTTATGCAATGGATCATTTTGGCCTTTGGTCCACCCATCTTCCAGGTATTCGGCGTTAACCTGAAAGCTAATGCTTGATTTATCAGCATAGGCCCCCGACAACCGACTAGTCTTGACGCCCCTTATCGAATAGGCCCGACTAAAAACCACCTCTTTGAGACGCACCGTTCTTATCGGATGATACACCAACATCTCTGCCATATTATTCAGATGGGTCCTTCTCAAACATTACCCTCACAACAGAACAATTTCGATATTCACCGTTAATCCAAACACAACTATTCAATGAGTTTGTTATTTTTGTAGGGAACTCGAAGCGAGTAAAACTTGGAGTTTTGGAAGCAAAATAAGAAAGTGAATAACCCAAAGCGGTTTTGCGATATATAAAGATGAAAATCATACTTGTTGAACATTTATAACCTTGCAGGTATGAGTTTAGCAATGTGATTTTTTCTTCACATTGTAATTAAATCACGGTTAAAACCTCAATCCCGCGTAAATAATTTATATGCATTTAACCTAACCATTATTGATTATTTTTTTTTTTTTGCCTTCTAACTATTATCGATTTTTTTGATCAAGAAGAAAGCAATAAAAACTACTCTACGTTACAAGAAATTAACAAACGAAAAGCATCTAAGGGCGTGCTTGAGTTGATGTTTAAAAAGTATATTCATGCAAGTCGAAATAAAACTGTACTCACATAATTACCTTATATACTGTGAATCACGTTAGAAAAACAGTTTCCACCACTAACCCAAATAGACACTAAAAGAACAAAAAGGAAATTCAGGGGCATCTTCAACACGTTCTTGGCTAGTATATCGGCTTCAAAGTTCATTTCTTTGTTCGTGTGTTGTAGATCAACCAACCAATCTCGTTTGAGTATATCATAATTTTGAAGGATTAAATTCCAATCATCATGAAAATTATTATTTCCATCCTTGATGATGAGCTTAATTGCATCTAAAGAATCATTTTTCAAGCAAACCTGTCTATTATTCTCATCCCGTGCTCCTTTAAGACCAATAAGACACAACCAAAGTTCTGCCGATAAAGGGTCTCCATTCTGTACATTAAGCATGTAAGCTTCAATTAGGTCACCTCTATGATATTTGATAATGCCTCCACACCTTGCCTTACCATCCTTATGAGAGTAAGCTCCATCAACGTTATTGATTAATTCTACCTCTAATCATTGATATGTGAGCTAAATAAGGGTTTGAATTTAATTTGATCTTAAATATAAGACCTTAAGCCATTTTTTTCTTTAAAATATTCCTATTGATTGTACCACTACATATTAAGAGGTTCGCACCAATGGAATATTTTAATGCACATGATTAAATTGGGTAGTTTGGGAAAATTACACACATTTGTTAAAAATAACCTGACTAATTCCTTAATATTTACCAATTAAATAAGGATTAGAGGAAGTATAATTTATTAATACAGACGAAATTAATCTTCAATTATATATAGCATGACGATAGCAAAAGATTTGAAAGTTTGTAGTTCTCGTTCAACCACAGACAAAAAATATCCACACTCATCCCTCCTAAATACCAAGCCAAACTCAAGCCCACCTTCTTCAGATCCACTCTCAGCAAGAGATATGCCCCTGAATGAATGTACCATTTCAACCTTCTTAGGTCTCCCAAATCCAAAGTCAGTCTCATAGAACGTGAAATTCGGCGACCCCGTTACCAACACCTCACTTCCCAACCTAAACTTGTTCCAATAGTTTTCCTTCCACTTTTCTGCATCTTTGAAAGGTTCTTTCTTCATATCTCATATTGCCCTTTCAATTACCTTCACCGACTTCAAAAACCCTTCTTCTCCTTTCACCTCTTTTCTCTTCAGCGTTGCATGGCATCGCGTTATGCAGTTCCCAAAGTAGTTCTTTTCTACTGGATGCTGGAGTCGGTTTCTGCAATCTGCTGCAAAACGAAAACAGCTTGACCCTCTTGGAAGTTATACCCACGAGACTGTCCTTCCACCTTGACCTTGACTTAAAATAGTCCCTCAAGAAAACAGCTTCAAGGCCCCTTGGGTCTTTGATCACTTCCCTGTCATACGACGGCGGCGACTTCTCCAGAAAAGTCATATCTCCGCCGTAAGATCCACATATGGAGGCCCAAGTTTTCATGAAATGACAGCAACTACTAGCATCCATGACGTGGCAATACGTGATGGCGATACAAAGGCCAGCGTTAGGAACATAGTGACTTGCAGGGCTAATATTGGGAAGACGAATGTGGGGTCAGTGCCATCGACGTCTTCATCTTCTGTACTCCATGATAGCTCGGGAACCAAGCTGTTTATGTCTTTGAGATTTTTTGGGGGGTTAGCTGAATAAATATTGAAATAATCAGAAGTGGACTCGACCACGGTTAAGGCGACGGAATGTTTGCCGGTGCAGTGGATGAAAGGCTTGTGGGGGGGTGGCGGACAGAGGAGGTTTCCGGCGAGAGGGAAAAAATGGGGGAGAGTGATGGAGAGAGAGTGTTTGAGAGAGGGAAGTGTAGTGGTGGGAAAATGGTGAGTAGGGTAAGGGAAGTGGTAGAAGAATTGGCGTTTGACGTAGATAAGACCTACAAGAGAGATATCTATGAATGTGAGTGGAAGAGAGGTTCTATGTGGAGGTAAGACTGGACCAACCTTAGATTGATCAAGAAGCTTGTAAGGGCGTGCTTGTTCCATTGGAGAGAGATCAAAATATAATGGAATATTTGTTATAACTGAGAGAAGTATAGTAGTGATATATCAAACTATTAATATCAGTGTGTGTGTGTGTCGTTCTCCTAATAAGCGTGGCTGATGAGAGTCCAAGTCAATGAAGGCGTAATACTGGGCTCTCCAATATTTTAATTTATTTAATTTGTTGTCCTGAGTCGTATTTTTAAATCACTTTCTTTGAAATACTTGAATGCTAATTAATTGTGCGTGTGTGTGGACAATCCACCTCAAGTCGCAGATAATGATATGTATGTCGAATCGATATCCATGCATGATAAAAAAAATCGATATCTATGGAAGCTGGAAGGAAATGAGAGCATAGAGTGGGAGGAAAAAGACTTAATAGCAAGTAAAAAGTGGGACGCACCGTCCTAGTGAGTTAGGAAGTTGGTTCCATTGAGATAAAGTGGGACCTGGGTCGCGAATCACTATGTAGTTTTGTAGTTTAAGATAAAACTCATGTCAAATTACTAGTCATTTTACTATTGTCAGACGTTAAAATTTCCATGTTCACTTGTAAGTTCACATATAAGCTTCACCTCATAGATATAAGTAACTTGACTTGAGTTTTTTTTCCCTTATATATATTAACTAAATATTATTAAAGTTGATCGTAACTTTTTCATTGAGGAGAAATAGAATTGGTGAATGAGAGGCCAAAAGTGAAGAAATTTCAGACATAAATGGAAGAAAAGATGCCCGATGAAGCGTTAAAAAATTTCCATGTATGGCTTGTGAACTGGTCCACAAGGGATGAAATATAATTCTGAGGCAGCTGAGTGATCTGTTAATTAATTTGCCACATGTTTTGTGAAATCTCTTCAAGCTTTCTACGTACGTACGTACACTCATTGCTTTATCGGATTCAGAATTTCTGGGAAGAGAGGAGGAGTTTTATTATTTTACTGGTTTTTGTTTCGACAGGGCTCTTTTTTCTTGGAATCAATCAAGCTTAATTGCGGGGAAAGTTTCTATGAAACGGATTAATAATGTCGTTTGCTCTTGGTGTGAAATCGGAATAATATTGAATCTATGGCACTTTGAATTGGTCTTTGTGAGATTTGCAGAAATTTAATTTGTTGCGTGTAAGTATGAAGTCAATGAAACAATAATAATATATGGAAGACAAACCAAAGTGTGAGAAATACTTGCTTATTTCATGAGTGCCAAATCATTTAAATTCTATCTGATAAAAATATAAGAATTCATATGATTTTACTATTAATTGCCGGATGATTTATATAAAATAATTCCCATTTTATTTTGTTTTTAAGAAAAATAAACCTCTTAATCCTTCAAATTAAGGGTTATTTTTCTTAGAGATAAAATAAAATACAAATTATTAATCATAAGCTAATTATAATTAAAATGATATGAATTGTTCTGTTTTTATTGGTAGAGTTAAGATATATTTAACACTTTTAGAATATGTAAGTGTTTATTCCAAAAGATGCAATAAATTTTAACAATGTTAAGGCACTCCTTAAATTAGATTTATTTATAATCATATGTTTATCAAAATGACGAAAAAGACTATAAATAAAACGCAGGAAACCACGTATTGGTGGAGTGGAATTAAATAATAGGAGTGAGTTTTTAAGAGTCGTGTAATTAAAGGGGGAAAATGAAAACAGTCAAATATTTTATTCGAGGAATCTCATCTGATGGCACCTCATCAAGCATATTGTGTTATTGTTAAAAACTAATTCAAGGAGGCTTTTAGGAAACTTCCGGGAAACAGAGAATCATAGAAGTCTATGGGGATTGTGAAGGACAAGTCTCAGTGCATGATTTCTTTTTGGTAATTTTGTTAAAAAAAAGATTAGATAATGAATTTTTTCTTATATAAAAAAATTTAAATGAGTTGGGTCCTGAAAACTTATCAAGGTCAGACATACCTCTAGGCTCAAAAAACACTTATAGAGTCTAAGCATAATACTTGCACTGAAAATTAAGTCTAAGCCTGCATGTTTCTGCCTCACAAGCCCAAGCTCACACTCCAGGCTGCCTTGTTTTCTGGAACTTCCGTGGGGGGATGGGGCATCAAGTTAGGGTGGGCGCAAACTAATTTCTAGCCCATCAGAAAATCGATTTAAGCCCACCCATTTGTTTTGAATGACTTTTGGACAAAAATAAAAAACCTCTTGCCCAAAATATAGAGCCGGGAATGCGGGCCATGAGGTGCGGGATGGCTTGCACCAACCCGTGGGGCACGCGGTGCTGGCCCGCACTTTTACGGGCTGGCAAAATGCCACCTTAACCAGTAGTGTGTGGGTTGGGTGGGCCTGCATTTTTCTTTTAAAAAAACAATTTCATATTTTTTAAAGACGACCGAAAGTACGAGCCACATATATATGAGTAATTAAATTTACCTTCCTAGCATCAATAATTCCTTTTATAAAAATTTAAAAATATAATCCACAATTTAAGAGATAAAGTCATTAAATTTATTAAATTTTATAAACGAAAAATGTAAAATCATCCTCAAGCAACCAAGATATAATAATTTTGTTTAAAGAAGAAGAGAAGATGCTAAGATTTTTTCTTTTTGGATTGTGAGGTACCAAGATGAGAGTGGACAACTTATAGGTTCTGTGAAATAATTATATGCAAAAAAAAAAAAAAAATTGGGGGCCAACTAGTGGGCCGTGCGGTACGAGCCTATCTGACCCGCATTTTTGCGCCCTACCCCAACTTGCTAGCCCGTGGGTTGAGCTCATATTACCGGCGCTACCAAAATAGCTTAAAATATACTCCATTATGTGAAATGATTTTTGTAAATTGAAGTTGAGGCCTAAGGGTAAAAATCAATTAATATAATACTCTATTCGGTCCTAATTATAGGATATATTTACCTAATTTTGGAAAAATTAAGGATAGTAGTTAAATTATTTAATCATATTTATTTTCCTAAAATGCCCTTATTTAAAGTTTAAAATGGCATCCAGTTGAATTTTAAATGTATAGAAATGTTTTTTTAAAAATATTTTTTCCATGGATTTTTTCAAAGAAAAAGTTTTTCTATCAAGAAGATGTCTATTTAATTGGGCATAATACAAATGCGAGGTTTTTTTTAGCCAAGGAAAAAAGATAATGAAATTAATATTTATTAGGTTATTTTTAGCAAAAAAATCAATCACTTTGGATAGATAGTTATAGGAACATAAGCGTGTTATTATTAAAATTGTTTCATTTAAAAATAAAAAAAGAAAGTAGAATCTCTCACTTGATAGAATATAAGCGTGTTATTAAATTAATTATTGTGGAGAAAGTATTAGTAGGGGGTGATTTAGGAAAAATATGATAAAAACTGCTCAAAATTATTTTATTAAAAAAATAAAAAAAATAGTAGAATTGAGATGTGTGTGGCATTAATGAGTTGCAAGCATTAATTAAAAATAAAAAAGAAAGTAGAATCTCTCACTTGATAGGATATATTAAATTAATTATTGTGGAGGAAGTATTAATAGGGGGCGATTTAGGAAAAATATGATAAAAATTGCTCAAAATTATTTTATAAAATAAAAAATTAAAAAAACAGTAGAATTGAGATGTGTGTGGCATTAATGAGTTGCAAGCATTAGAGAAAATATCAATAGGGGGTATTTTGGGAAGAAATTGATAAAAATTAGAATTATGTCTTATAATTAGGATCAAGATCAACTCCTAAATGTTGTTCTATAATTAAGACAGGAGGGAGTATAATTTATATTTGAGCATACTTTTTTTAAAAAAAGAAAGTCAATTTATGAAAAACTTGTTTAGATGATACTGCGTTGAAAATTCAATTTCATAATATTCAAATATAGTGAAAGTTATTTAAATTTGTTAAGTCGATATTTTCTGTTAATAAGACTAACAATATTAATATTAAGGGATAAAAATATATATTGTAATTTAAAGGACAAAATTGAAATTTGATGTAAATTTAGAAGGAAAAAAAAGTTGTACCTTGGCCTTTTATAATTATTTGGGGTTAATTGCATGTATATACTGAGTTACATTAAGAAATTAAAGTGCTGAAAGTTAACAAGGGAGCGAATATTCGATTTTGGGTATGATTTGGACAATGGTGGTTAAAACGAATGTGCCAGCTGGTAATGTGGCACAGTTCTCTCTTCCTTTTTGTTGATTTTCATTCTCAACTATATAAAGACAATGGCACAACGCAACCATGAGATGGCATCTGAAAATACCAGAGAAATATATTATTATTAATTCAGACAGAAACAACGCGTCAAACTTTATTAGTACAGACAAAATTAATATTCAGTTACGGCATCGAAGATTGGAAAGTTTGTAGTCCTCGTTCAACAACAGACATGAAATGTTCATACTCATCTCTCCTAAATACCAAGCCAACCTCAAGTCCACCTTCTTCAGATCCACTCTCAGCAAGTGACATGCACTTAAACGAATGTGCCATTTCCACCTTTTTAGGTCTCCCAAATCCAAAATCAGTCTCATAAACGGTGAACTTCGGCGACCCCGTAACCAGCACCGTACTTCCCAACACGAACATTTTCTGAAAGTTCTCCTTCCACTTTTCAGCATCTTTGAAAGGCTCTTTCTTCATATCTTCTATTGCCCCATCAATCACCTTCACCGCCTTCAAAAACCCTTCTTCTCCTTTCAGCTCTCTTCTCTTCAACGTTGCATGACATCGCGTTATGCAGTTTCCAAAGTAGTTCTTCTCTAACGGATGCTCTAGTCGGTTTCTGCAATCTGCTCCAAAACGAAAGTACTCATCTTTCTCTTCCTCATTCTCATCGCTGTATCTCATCTTAATCAAGCTTGTCCATACAAAGCCACATGTCACGACAAATTTTGATAGATATTTCGGTACGTTTGATTCATCGTTTTTCTTCCACTGATACATTGCCCACTTTCTCAGTACTTCAATGTCTTCTCTACCAAACACAATCGTTGCCTTGAACAGGTCATCATCATTATTTTTGACGACATGATTTGAATTTTTACCCACGAGACTGTCCTTCCACGTTGACCTTTCCTTAAAATAGTCCCTCAAGAAAACAGCCTCAAGGCCTCTTGTGTCTTTGATCACTTCTCTGTCATACGACGGCGGTGACTGCTCCAGAAAAGTAGTCAAATCTCCGCCGTTGGATCTACAAACGGAAGCCCAAGTTTTCATGAAGTGGCTGCAACAATTGTCATCCATGACATGGCAATAAGTGATGGCCATACAAAAGCCAACGTTAGGAAAAACCGTGACTTGCAAGGCTACTAGTGGGAAGACGAATGTGGGGCCAGCGCCATCAATGTTGTGTTCTTTATCATCCATTGTACTCCATGATAACTTGGGAACCAAGCAGTCATAATCTTTGAGATTTTTCGGGTAGTTAGCTGAATAATGATTGAAATCATCGCCAGAAGCAGATTCGACCACGGTTAAGGTGACGTAGTTGCCACCAGCGCAGTGGATGAAAGGCTTGTGAGGGGGCGGCGGGCAGAGGAGGTTTCCGGCGAGAGGGTAGAAATGGCAGAGAGCAACGGAGAGAGAGTGTTTGAGAGAGGGAAGCGTGGCGCTGATGAAATGGCGAGAAGTGTAAGGAAAATGGTAGAAGAATTGGCGTCTGACATAGATAGGACCTGCAAGAGAGATATCTAGGAACGTGAGGGGAAGAGTTGTTCTATCTGAGGGTGTTGCTGGACCAACCTTAGATTGCTCAACAACGTTGTAAGTGTGTGCATAATGTTCCATCAGAGCCATCAAGCTGAGGATTTAATTTGGCTATGGCTTAGAAATTGCTTTTGTAGTGATATCAGACAATTTATAGCAATCTCGTTCTAGTTAGCGTGACTTGGCCGGGGGAGTCCAAGTTCAAAGTTCCAACTGTGGCAGAGACTACATGGAATAATATATAGCACACACATGAGAAGCGTATTCATGGGACTCTTCAATGAAATTACTGGTTGTTGAATGATGCTAATTAAATATTACTGTCCTTGCCTTGATCTTAAATGAGGGGCCAAATGCGAAGAAGTTTCAGACGTAATGGAATTGAAGATCTTCATATTGTGCTATTTACCATGTTAATTGGCACGATCTCATTGCATGTGTATAAGAATATTAATTATTTTGTCCACATTTTTCTTTTTTTTTGGGGAAAACAAGTTCAAGTTTCCTACAACCATTTATTTGATTTATTTGGATCTTCAGGCCACCAGAATTTCTGGGAAAAGAGAAGGAATTTTACTCTCTGTTTCATCACTACTTTGTCGTCACGGCTCTTTTTTGTGTCTGAGGCAAGCAATAATAATAATTGCCAAGAAAAAGTTTTATATTTAAAACGGTCGATTAATATTGCTTACTTTTTTTTGATGTGAAAACGGATCCATGTCTCACAAATATCACACTTTGAATTGGTCTCCGTAATTATAGATTTTGCAAAACATTGTGAACAAAAATTAGATGACAATCCAATATTAACCATAGGTGCAAAAGACTTAACATTTTTATAGTGCTGCTTGAATTAGATTTTTAATTTTATAATCATGTACCCTACGATATCTTATCTCATCTAAGTATCTCGCCAATTTGAGGGCTTTTTCTGCGAAAGTGGTGGGAAGGGGCAAAAAAGTAAAATAAAATAAAAGCAGTATTGGATGGTTTTGGTTTGAATTAGCAGTATTGGTCTTCTCTTTAAAAGAAAAAGAAAAGGATGATGCTTTTTTTTATTTGGATCGTCAGATTAAGATCTTAACGGTCTAAATTTAATATATATTAAAAATAATATTTTAATAATATATTAAATATATATATATATATATATATATATATATATATATATATATATATATATATATATATATATATATATATATATATATGATATCTTAATCCGATAACCGGTGAAAAAAACAAAAAGACTATTCTCTACTTTTAAAGAAAAGGATGGCAGCGGGGGTCCGTTTTGGTTTGACTTGGCCTTGGGTGAATGGGTGGTAGTCATCTCACGTGGGTGTGTGGACTGTGGCGGTTCCGATGCTGGAATTGAATTTCCATCCAAATTGCGCGTTTGGGAAGCTTGATCGACCCTTCCTTTGTGATCAGCTTTCTGGCTTTTTTGACTAATGTTTTTCAAAATCTGTGTCGGCTTTAAAAAAATATATTCATAAATTAAATTTAAAATTTTTATTAAAATGAAATACGATATTTTAATTTAAACTCTGTCTTCTTCCACACATAATTTATATTTATATATGATCTTTCAATTCTTTGATTTAATTTTTATGTGATATAAAAATATTTGAATAATAACAATGCCTAACTGTAATTTTTAATTAAGAGTATCATTACAAGTCCTTCCAATTTGATTGAATTTTGATTTTTATCTATGTAACTTTAAATCTTTGATTTTGATCTCTATAATTTTATAAGAAAAAACTAGGGAGAAGGACCGAGATAAATAAATATTTATTAATAAGAATCTTAAAAATTATAGATATTTTGAAGGACTAAAAATTAAAATATAAATCCTTAATTACAAAATTAACTCTGACCAAACACTACATTTTCACTACCTCATTTTAACTATTTGATGGTTAGTCACCAACTAATGTTCCCTCACCATTTACGTTCTTAAATTGAATTGGTTTTTTTTTTTATGTAAAATCACATATTTTTAAAAGAAATATATTATAATATTTTTTTGTGATTTTGTTAAGTTTTTAAAAATAATCAAAATCTAAAAAAAAAATTCTAATTATTTATACATTTTAAAGGCTATTTTAACTTGGGTAACTTTTAAAATAATCTAATGTATATAAAAGAGAATATCATAAAAATATTGAATTGCATATAAATGTTTTTTTATCAAAATATATGTGGAGATATCATCAAATTTGATAACTAACCGTCAATTAATTGAGATGAGTTAGGGAAGGTTAATTTTGTAATTAAAATTTTATATTTTAATTTTTATTACTTGAAAATAATTACAATTTTTAAGATCCTTATTAATAAATATTTTGTTTCCTTGTTCCTTGTTCCTTCTTCCTAATTCTCCCATTTTATAATTCGGTATCAGTTAATGACTGTTCCTTTACTTGTAGTAGTTTTGCTTTTGATTTATATATTTAAACTCAAACCAAGTTTTTGTGAAAATTTAAGAACCAAAACTAATAATTTAAAACTACTTAGATCAAAACTAAAATTTAATGAAGTCATCACCCTTTAATCAATTAGTACAATTTTGTATGCTTTGACACTTTTATAATTGATTTGTTACAATTCTCAGCTGCACTCCCAGTCTCCCGCGATGGGTGCGGAATTCCTCGTTTGAATCCTTTCAAAGGCAACCCAAGTTGGACTCCAATGGCCCTCAAATTGTGCATTAATTTTGGTGGTATGAACATTGGAATTCCCGCTCTCTTTTATTTTTATTTTGAAGAGCGGCTCTTTATGTATTTTTGACTCATCCCTAGAGCACTATATTATTACTCTTTTCAATGATATAAAGTACTAATACAAATATATAGCCTGGCAGTTTGATAGTAATTGAGGATATATATATATATAGAGAGAGAGAGAGAGAGAGAAGCTCTGGTCTGTGTGTGTGAAACTTTCCATGTCTCTAACTAAACCCAATGCCCGCAATCACCCCCCGGATCGTCCTCTTGAGGAACCGGAAGGTGGTAGTGAGGAGACTATGAGGGACACAAGTACAAACAACAAGAACAAGGGCAATATGAGTTAACAGGACCCTAGGAGTTTGGAATCATTACAGGCAATTAAGCGGAAGGTAGAGAAAAGATATTGAGAAAAGAAGGAAACTTTACATGGAAAGTGGCTCTACAACCTTGAATGGAGGACTGGATGGAAATTACTGATGATGGAACGTCAAAACAGAGGGCACCTTCCCTTTTGTCATATAGCGAGGCTGTGAGAAACAGAGGAAGAAGGGAGGAAAAAATGAATGTGATAAGGAAGACAGTAGATGGGATGGAAACCTACTATTCCTAGAGGACAAAAGAATCAAAGAAGGTATCACCGTTCTTGATACAGAAAAAGGACCCAGTATTGAGTTCTCAAAAGAAGAGAAGCACCGACTAGAGAAGCATTGGAGCAATGCACTAATAATTAAGATCCTAGGTGGAATTGCTGGGTATACGAGACTCAGAAGACAAGTTCAAATGATGTGGGGAAGGTCCGGCTCAGTGGATCTATCCATGATCAGAAATGGCTTCATGATAGCAACATTTTAAAGTAGGGATGACTATTTATTTGCCCTTGAGGAAGGACCATGGGTAGTACAACATCACTATCTCACTGTTCAGACATGGAAATGAAATTTTAATCCCTGGAATGAAAAAATAAACAAAGTAGCAGTATGGGTTCGTTTGTCGGGACTTTCGGGTGATTACTATGATAAAAAGTTTTTTATCATCTTGGGAACAAGATAGGAACTGTGATTAGAGTAGACGAAATGACCTTAACAAGGGAGAGAACCATGTATGCTCGTATGTGTGTGGAAGTAGAGCTAAATAAACCCCTCCTGCCATCATACGTAGTGGATGGAAACAGCCTAAAAATTGAGTATGAAGGCCTCCATCTCATTTGTTTTCATTGTGGCTGATTTGGACACATGACAGAGCAGTGTCACATGAAAAGAGCAAGTGAACTAGCTCAAGGATCTAAAGTGGTAGCAGGGAGACAGAAAGTCCATGTAGCGGCTGGAAACCATGAAGTTCCGGGTAACCCACCAAAAAATACCTACGGGTCTTGGATGGTGGTATAGAATATGAGGTGTGGAAAAGGACCTATCAATGAAGCAAATAAAAGAGACGATGGTCAGAAAAACGAGCAGAGAGAGAGCAATAAGTCAAGAGGAGGGTCTATATATGCTATCCTTGTCTCAAATGAAACTGAAAAAGGGATGAGTGAAAAAGAAAGTACGGGATGAAATCCTCTACAAAACATCACAAATCAAACGAAAAACACGCAAAGCAGCACAACTGAAGGAAAAAGGAGAAAGGTAAAAGCGGTCCAAAAGAAAAGATCCTGGATAACAATACAAAGATCAATGCGATACAGAAAAAAGAGAAGCAAAATGCTCCAAGTCAAAAGGGGAAAGAAAAGAATTATAGAGAGTTAAAAAGTGGAGGAAAAGTAGAAGTGTCGAAAAGTAATAATGACAAAAGTATGGTGGGTGCCAATCAGGAAGGTGAAGCTCCCAACTTCCTTTGGGCCAAGTGGAAAATAATGGGATCAGGCCTATAGAAACCCAAGTGGAAAACAAACTTGAAGGTTGTGAAAATAAAGTGGGCCTCATAGGATCTCAGTCAAGCCCACTTGAAGCATCTCAAACCAGTGTTGCTATAAACATGGAAGAGGGGGAAAAAGGGACAAAAAAGAGGAGCATTCGAAAAAGGAAGAGGGATAAGAGAGTGAACCGAAAGCCTATAGTACAGAACCATATGAAGAAATGCATGAAGAAAATGTTGAAGACCTTCTGATACAAGAAAGCTTTATAGTGGAGGATGCTGACCCACGAGACCCACATCTCTCATAGTGGATGGGTTTATCGGAAGTGGAGAAATTCCTGGACGAAGTTGAAGAAGAGTCCACTAGAGAACGATTAGAAAGACACCAAAGCATGGCTTTTTCACAGCACACACAGTAAATGTATTGATCCCCATGAAAATCTCATTTGTATTTATGATTTTAGTATAGAATTCCTGTGGAGCAATCGGAAAAGCTTTTGGGACTGCCATGAAAGAACTCAAAAAAAAAAATTCATGCCGAAGATTGAAGTCCTAGTGGAAACTAGATGTAGTGGAAGAAATGTACAAAGACAAATAGAGAGAATAGGTTTTCGTTACTATATCATGGAGGAGACTAAGGGAATGTTTGGAGGTATATGGATCATGTGGCAGGAAGAGGAAATCAAAATCAATGTCCTAGAGAGGCATACACAATATATCCATTATGAAATTGAAGGTATAAGCAACAAAAAATGGAACTTCACAGCAATATATGCAAGCCCTCGAGAATAAGAAAGACAGGAGTTATGGAGAGAATTACTGAGAATTGCAGAAGAAAACTCAGCTCCGTGGCTTTTGGCAAGAGATTTAATGATATTAAGGAAGCTGCGGAACAACGTGGAGGCCTCAATGTGAATGTTAAAAAGTGCCAACGATTCATGGAACATATTAATAACTGCAAGCTAATAGACCTGGAGTAAGAGGGTCCACCCTATACATGGAGGGGCCACTTATTCAAACTGCTCGCAGACTCTACAAGAGGCTTGATAGAGTGCTATGCAATGTAGAATGGAGAAATACATTTGGGGAAGCTTTTGTAAGAGTGGAGCCAAGAATACAATCGGATCATCATCCTCTGTTTGTGTACCTGGAGGTGGAAACAGGGGATAAGTCATGCCGTCCCTTTCAATTTAAAGCAGCTTGTCTTACACATAATGATTTTGTGCCCATATTAAAAAAAAATTGGACAGGAAAAGCACAAATTTAAACGGAGCTAAAGGAGCTAGAATAGCAGTTGGTAAAATGGAACAAGGGAACCTTCGGTCACATAGCGTAGAAAAAAAGCATTGTTGAGGAGGATAAATGGTATTCAAGGAAGACTATAGGACGGAGATAATTTAAAGTTGGAAGAAATAGAGAGACAACTACAACAAGAAATGAATGAGGCGCTTACACAAGAAGAGATCTTATGGTTTCAAAAGTCAAGAGCTCGATGGTTAAATGATGGGGATCGTAATACATCTTATTATCACACAAAAACTAAAATAAGGAGAAGGAGGAATAGAGTTTTCACCCTGAAAAATGAAGAAAATGAATGGGTTGAAGGGAAAGAGGAAGTAGGACAATTGGTTAATAGCTTCTTCCAGAATTTGTTCAGAGAAGAAAAGAACTAGCGGCTATGGATAAATACAACACATGACTGGCCATCAATTTCAGAGCAGGAATGGGAGGAAGTGAGTCAAGCCATTACAGATGAAGAAATCAAGAGGTCAATATTTTCCATAGGGAGCATGAAGGCTCCAGGTGAAGATGGCTACCCTGCTTTTTTTTTTCAAAGAAGCTGGGAAACTGTAGGGGAAAACATGATGAAGGCTATTCAAAGTATGTGGGAGGAGCCAGAGAATATTAGAAGTGCAAACAAAAAGCTAATATCTCTCATTCCAAAGGGGATAAACCTGAAAGAGTCACCTAGCTGAGGTCGATATCACTATGTAATGTCACATACAAAGGACTTTTAAAGATTATTGTGGTTCGTTTGAAAAAGATAATGTTGAAGGTTGTGTCCCCACGCCAGGTAAGCTTTATACCATGAAGAAACATACATGACCACATTATCATCACCAATGAATTGATTTACTCAATGAGAAAAAAGAAAGGAAAAGAGGCTTTATGGCTATCAAGATTGATTTGGAGAAATCATATGATAGAACTAAATAGGAATATAAGGAGAAGGTGCTTAATTCGATGAACTGCCCTGAAGATATAGTGAGAAGAATAATGGAGTGTGTTTCATCAACAACAACGAGTATTTTGTAGCATGGGGAAAAACTAGAAGAATTTCAACCTACTAGAGGCTTAGACAAGGAGACCCCCTTTCTCCTTACCTATTTGTACTTGGAATGGAAAACCTTATACACATCATTTTAGATAAAGTAAGAGAAAAAAATGGAGAGGCATGCGAGCAGGCTGTCATAGACCCATTATTACTCATGATGTTTGCTGACGATCTTATCCTTTTTGCAGAAGTTGAAACATCACAAATGGAGATAATCTTTCATTGTTTTCAGGAATTTGGAGAAATGTCTGGACATAAATTATACAGTGAGAAAACACAAATTTTCTTCTCACCTAATGTATCTAGGGGTGGAAACAGGCCAGGACGGCTGATAGGGGCCTACGGCCTGGCTTGTTAGAGGCCTGTTCAGGCCTGGCTTGACAGGCTAAAAGGCCAGGCCAAGGCCTCTTTAAAAGCCTGTTTTCCTTAACAGGCCAGGCCAAGGCCTATTGACAGGCCTGTGAGGCTGGCCTGAGCCTGTAAGGTTTATATATAAAAAAAAAATGTAGCCACCACTGCCACTCCCCTCTTCTCTAATTCTCTAAACCTAATTCCTAAATGCTTAGATCATATTTTCTCTTTTGAAAGAAAGACTCCTTCTGCCTCCCTCGCGACACGACTCCCTCTACCTCCTGACCCAGGCGAGCGACTCCCTCCCCCTCCCAACTCCTGACTCCCGTAGGCTGTAGCTCCACCGTGAGTCACCAGCGGACCACAAGTCGGCTACCCTCGTCGGATCTGTGGTCCTCTCCGTCAGATCCGTCCTCTCTCCATCGAAGATTTCTTCCCTCAACACTACTCTATCTTTCGTCGAAGATTCACTCTCAGTCCACCGAAGAAAATTCGTTGTGTTTCAGTTCAGCTATTAGGTAAGATTCACTCTCTGATTCAAGGCTCGTTAAGCTTAAGCTCTGTTTCGGTTCGTGTTTCGGTTCGTCCCATGTTCTATTCTGATTATTGATTCAGTTGTTTAATTTTTCTTGTTAACCTTTTTCAATTTGGGGAATGTGGTGAATCCCAGGACATGTGTTGAATCATATGTATACATTTTTTTGTTCAAATTGCTTTTTCCTGTGGAAGATAATTGTTCCGATAAGAAGGGTATGCACGGTTTAGGGAATGCTGGAGTGGAGGGGACAAGATTAAAATTGTACAGTCAAAGATGGATAATGGAATTGAGAAATGAGAATTCATGGTTGGTTTTTTTTTCTTGGCACGGTTTAGGGAATGCTGTCGATGAGAAAGGTATATCCCCCGATGAGAAGGGTATGCACGGTTTAGGGAATGCTGGAGTGGAGGGGACGAGATTAAAATTGTACAGTCAAAGATGGATAATGGAATTGAGAAATGAGAATTCATGGTTGGTTTTTTTTCTTGGCATGGTTTAGGGAATGCTGTCGATGAGAAGGGTATATCCCTTGATGAGAAGGGTATGCACGGTTTAGGGAATGCTGTCGTTTTTTATCTTCTGCTACGCTTTTATTCTTGTGCATGTTATCAATAAATTGGCCCATTCTGCCTAGAAGATGCAGCCTTGTGTGTGTTTGTAAAGTTTGCATTCTTTTACCCCTTTAGACCAGAACTACTGACTGATGGGAGAAAATAGAGATGATATATGTGATAATCTTTTATAAGGGTCTGTGTCTGTCTATGGTTTGTGTCTGTCCTCGGTCTGGACCATATTGTGAGTTCTGGGCACCTCCATACCATACCAGCTAGGTAACAGCCACAAAATTATAAATAGACAGTAGACAGAGTTAGATTACCATATCCAATGAATCATAAGCTGTATTTTTTTTTCTGAATCATTGCTCGTTGTCGTGGTTCACATCTGCATTCAACAATACTCCTAGTTAATTTGTCAAATATTGTTTTCTTTCATTCTTTATTCTCTTTTGGATCTGAATTATTTCCTCCCCTTCTGTTCCCTTGTTAAAATTTCTTGAACAACTGTCTTGTATTCATAATTACTTGCTGATGTCTATTTGGTTAATTAAATTATGAAATTTTGGTTGTTTTATGTTTTAGTCCTAGTGAATGTCATCTCCCTTTGAGAGTGAAACTATGTCATCTAGTTCAGTTCCTCCTAATGCTATTGAGGTTTGTCAACAAGCACCAACTGATTCAAGTCAACAAGCTAGTCAACAGACTAGTCAACAAACTGGTGAGAAAAATGATGGCGATGATGATATCATTAAGAAGAAGAGGCGAAAAACTTCACCTATTTGGGATGATTTTGATCAAGTTGAAAGTAATGATGGGGTCAAAGCTAAATACAAGTATTGCAAAAGTCTATTTTCATACTCAGGGAAGGGAGCTAGCACTTCCCATCTATGGAGACATATTAAATCTTGTGATTCAAGGAAGTTGCATGTTGCTACAAGAAATAAGCAATCCACCATTCCATTTCAACCTTCAAATATTTGCATTAATCCATTTCTAGCATCAGGTGCTAGATATTCTAATGAGAAGATGAGGGAAATAATTGCTACTGCGATCATGGTGCATGAACATCCATTTAGCATTGTTGAGGATGAAGTATGGATGTGGGGATTTCAATATTCTAATTCTGAATTTCAGAAATTTTCTCGCAAGATAGCCAGAAGTGATTGTTTGGCTATATATAAAGTAGAGAAAAAACAATTGAAGGCCTTATTACAAGGTGTTAGCAAGATTAGCTTAACTACATATATGTGGAAATCTAGTCATCAAGTGACTGAATACATGGTTATCATTGGGCATTTCATTGATGCGGGGTGGAATCTTTAAAAGAGGGTGTTGAGTTTTGTCAAAGTTCCTGCTCCTAGACGAGGGATTGATGTAGCTGATGCTATTTTCAAGTGTTTGAAGGCCTGGTGAATTGAAAACAAAGTGTTTTTCGTGTCAGTTGACAATGCTTCTTATAATGATTCTTGTTTAAGGGCTCTTCGAGACACCTTATCACTTAGTAGTTCATTGCCTCTGGGTAGTAACTTGTTTCACATCAGATGTTGTGCACATATATTGAACTTGTTGGTACAAGATGGCCTTAGTAGGATCAAAGACATTATAAATAATGTTCGTGAGAGTGTGAAGTATATTAACTACAATGATTCAAGGCTCAAAGCATTTTGTGACATTGTTGAGCAAAAACGTTTGAAGGAAAAGAGGCTCATTCTTGATTGTCCAATAAGGTGGAATTTTACATATAGGATGTTGTCTACTGCTTTGAAGTTCAAGGTTGTCTTTCCTGATTATAAGGAAAGAGAACCACATTACAACTATGCACCGTCCGAAGAGGATTGGAAGAAGGTTGAGAAGATTTGCAAACTTCTAGAAGTGTTCAATCTAGCCACTCATGTCATCTCAGGTAGTGAGTACCCTACTGCAAATTTGTACCTTCCTGAAGTTTGGAGAGCGAAACAAGTCATTGACAATGCCTTAGAGGATGATGATTTCTTTATGGTAGAAATGATTGTCTCAATAAAAGAGAAGTTCGACAAATATTGGGGGGAATGCAATTTGGTGATGGCTCTTGCAAGTATTCTGGATCCTAGGTGCAAATTATATGTTATTAATTATTGCTTTCCTTTGATTTACAAACCTGATTATGCTGCTTCTGAAAATATAGATAAAGTGGTGAAAGCTTTATACTCAATGTATGATGAGTATGTTGCCTTGTACAAGGGAGAGACAAGTAATGCAGTTGAAATTGTTGGCAACAACTCTTCTCCCAATGTGCCTAGTTCTTCTATAATTACTGGATTTGATCAAATCATGAATATTGTTCGTGAAAAGCAAGCAATTCCCCCTATGAAATCAAAATTGGAAGCTTATCTTGAGGCTGTATTCCTGAGGGCAGTTCTAACTCCTTTAGTGCCCTAGAATGGTGGAAAAATAATAGTTTGAAGTATAAGATTTTATCTAAGATGGTCGCTGACATACTAGCTATTCCAATCTCAACCATGGCATCAGAGTCCACATTTAGTGCTGGAGGTAGAGTTATTGATGAATATCGTTCTAAATTAAATGAAGAATCAATTGAAGCACTTATTTGTGGTGGGGACTGGCTTCGAAACAAGTACAGTTTGAAGAAAAAACAGAAGGTATAAATTTTGCATTGTTAAAATCATATTACTTCTTGTACATGTTAAATTGTGTTATGATCTAATACTATATATTTCATTAATTTTGTTAAGGCCTTTGAAGGATAAGAAGAAATTATTTTGAAGATTTGATGTGAAGGTGAGAAGAATCATTAGCTTCAAATGGGCATGACTCTAAGGTATGTTATCATTTATCATTTTTCCATGAGGGAACATAGGAAATTTAAAGAATGAACATACTTTTCTAATTTCTTAGAAGGTTCTCATAAGATGTTGATTACTCACTTTAAGAAAGAAGTAAATATTTGGAAGAAAATAATAACAACTAAAGTTGCACACAAAACATTACTTTTCATTGTGCTTGTCCAAGGATGTTTCCATAATTAAACAGATTATTGAAGTAACTTTCATCAAATTCGATTTAGGAATGTCAAACATAATATTCAATCATCTATTCACATGTTCGCATTTATTTATGGGCAACAGATACTTAGATCTAGACCAAATTTGCACTTTTGTGATTAAAATCATTTCATCAACAGTCAACAATCTAAGATTTTCCTCTGTCCCTTCTTCATGCAATTTGACATCTTTGCATATTGAAGCCGGTGGTGATTCTGAACTATTTGTCCCCAGTATTGTTTCTCTGCAACTAAATAAATTACTATTTGTCCCCCGGTGGTGATTCTGCACTTTTGTGATTCTAAACTATATGTCTATTTCTCTTCAATTATTTAATATTTGTCCCCCTGTGTTGTTAGTCAAAACATGTAAGAGAACTATGTACCCTTAAGGTAAAAATGGCTTCTTATAAACCTCAGATCCTCGAAGGAAGTAAAGGATGCATAGGTTTCAGCTTCACAGCACAATTCAACAAACTTTTTCTCAAAGTCGAGCCCAGCAGAAAGACTTCTCATAATAACTTCTGGCAGTGGCTTCCCAGGATCAGGAGAACAAGGATATTCATGCAACAATTATTGTTATGCATTATTTGCTTTTGCTTCTGGTTTTTGTGTGTGACTTTTCTCATAAGAATTTCTTCCAATGAATCAATGTATTATGTGATTTGTAAAATTTTAATTCGGCCCTCTTATGTACATGTGGTGTTCTGGTTATTTGCTAGTTTTGATTCATGCAATGGTGTTCTCTATCAAAAAAAAATTTGTGAGTACTAGGCCTGTTTGTGTTAGCCTGTTTTAGCCTGTTAGGTGTCAGCCTGTTAGGATCTTTTACAAATCCAGGCCTGCTTAATAGGCCACAGGCCAGGCCAGGTCTGTGTGCAGGTCAGGCTTAGGCCTAATAAAAAGCCTGCAACAGGCCACAGGCCAGGCTCAAGCTGTCTTGTGCCTTAACAGGCCAGGCCTGTTAAGGCACAAGCCTGGCCTGGTCTGACCTGTTTCTACCCCTAAATGTATCTTAGAATAAGAAGAGAGAAATCTGCAGCTTGAGCCATTTCAAACAGGTAGAGGAATTGGGCAGATATCTTGGAGCTAATATCACATTTCCAAGAAGAAGGAAGGGGAAGTTTGGTGTTATTGTGGAAAAAGTGAAAAAACATCTGAGTGGTTGGAAGGCTGCTAGTTTATCCCTGGCAGGAAGAGTCATACTTGTGAAATCGATAACTAGTTCTATGGCTTTATATAACATGCAACATGATGCCCTGCCCAGAGGCATTACTGAAGCCGTAGAGAGAGAACAAAGGCGATTTATATGGGGGGAGCAAGGAGAGAAAAGAAAATGGCATGTACTTTCATGGGACACACTGTGCAAACCAAAATTGGAAGGTGGGGCTGGGTATAAAATTGATGCATTAGATGAATGAGGTATTGTGTATGAAGCTAATTTGGAAAATGGTCACTGAGCCAAATGCAATGTGGGTCAAAGTTCTTAAAGGTAAATATGGAAGAGGGAAGGAAAAATGGGAACATCTAATTACAAAATAGGGAGACTCTACTTTGTGGAAGGAATTAGTCAGCCTGTGGGAGAAAGTACAACACAACATCTGAATAGATGACAAAGATGGCAGGAGTACCAATGCATGGTATAACAAGTAGTTAACAAACACCCCTACTCATACAAATTGTGCCTGGGAATGTGACAGTAGATAATAGATTAACAGTTCAGGACCTTGCGAGTACTAGTGGGCAATGGAATCTTCAACTGCTAACCCCACACATCCTACAAACTGTGATGGAGGAAATTCTGTGTAGCCCAATAGTAGATAATAAAGAAGAGGCAAAATCCTTTAGACAAGAAATGGGAATGATAAATTTACTACTGCCAGTGCTTACAAAAGCTTGCACGAAGGAGGAAGCAGAAACCAATATAGGATATGAAAGATCATATGGAAGATACAAGTACTAGAGCGGATTTGTATGTTCATCTGACAGACTCTTCATAACAGACTAGCGACAAGGAAAAGAATAAGTGGGTGGGGACATGGTAAGGGGATCTGTGAAATATGTAAAGAGGGTTGGGAGGACCAACTTCATGCACTCCGGGATTGTCCGCAAGCTAAATGGTGTGGAACAGAATGATGCCACCTACTAGCCATAACGTTTTCTTCTCTCTTAAATGGCAGGATTGGATCCGAGTAAATCTAAAGCATATAAGGAAGGAAGATATGGAGGAGTCTTGGGTAGACATTTTTGCAACCATATGCTGGCATATTTGGAAATGGAGAAACCAACAAATTCATGAAGATGACTTCCATATGTTGTATGACACCAAAGAAATCATCAGACGACACATGGAAAGCTACAAAAGCTTCTGGAAAGATGATGAGCAGTAAGGAAAAAAGTATGACACCATCTGGGTTTCTTGGAAATTACCGACACGAGGATGGTGTAAGTTGAATGTTGATGGAATGGAAACCTTATTGAACTTCTAGGGATGTGGAGGTGTAATCAGGGGGGATTGTGGAGAGTGGTTGGGGGGTTCACACAGCGGATCAGCAAATACGATAGCTATAGAGTTGAAGCAAGGGGCATTCTGGAAGGACTAAAGCTATGCTGGCAGTTGGGGTTTTGCAAGATTGAGCTGGAAAGTAATGCTGAACAAGTAATCTAGGAGCTCAAAACCCACGGTAGTTTGCAAGGTTGCTTCCTTATATTAAGACAGATTAAAGAGCTAATGGAAAGAGAGTGGCATATCACTATTATGCATGTCTACAGGGAAGCCAATCGAAGTGTAAATAAAATGGCATCGATGTGTTTGAATCCTCAGTACAAGTTCACGTTTTGGCACGAACCACCTGCAGAAGTCTGCAAGATTCTTCAGGAAGACTTAGTTGGAATTGCCTTACCTAGGCATGCCTTAGTGTAATCATTTGGGCCTTGCTTGTTTTGTTGACAAAAAAAAAAAAAACAAATATGTAGCGCTTCCCATCATCGATCTTCATGAAGTATATATAGGATTTAGCTTCTCTCCTTCTCTTTTTCTGTCCGTTGCCGTCCTTGCCCCCCTCAAACATTGGATTAAAATCTAATGGTCCATATTTATTATTCATTTTCCCCATTTCCTTCCCATTCTTCTCTCCATTATAACAATATTTTTATAAAATATTAAATATGGATATTAAATTTTGATCCAATGGTCATGAAAAAGGAAAAGGATAACAATGGATGGGAAAAGAAAATGAGAGAAGCTAGGTTCATATATATATATATGTGTGTGTGTGTGTGTGTGTGTGCGCGCGCGCGCGCTAAATTACCTCAGTAAAATACGAATAAAAAATTTAATTCTCTTTGAATTCTAATTAATTGTCTGCATACAACTTGACTGTTAACTCCATTCTTCAAGTTTGAAGATGTTAAGTCTTAGAATCAATTGACCAAAATGTTGAACCAAAAAATGAGGTCGTGCCACAGAAGACGGCTTTCTAGCATGACCTTTACCTTGTGTTTTGGACAGGAGAAGAATGCCTCCATTGACCTCCATTTCCATTTAATGTTTTTATCATTAGATCAATTTTTAATGGTTGGGATTTATTGACATATTTTTTTAATATTTAAAATTAAAGTAATATTTC
This sequence comes from Inga laurina, assembly GCA_963855925.1. Taxonomy (NCBI): domain Eukaryota; kingdom Viridiplantae; phylum Streptophyta; class Magnoliopsida; order Fabales; family Fabaceae; genus Inga; species Inga laurina. Next base: position 61,303,120 of record OY979707.1, on the reverse strand, counting down.
TATATCTATAATTAAATATCAACTATTAAAAGTTGATCTAATGATAGAGACATTAAATGGAAAGGGAGGTCAGTGGAGACACCCTTCTTCTGTATTTGGATAGAGAGAAAATTACAGGGTAAAGAAAACTAGGATAGAAAACTCCTAAAAATAGTAATTTTTTTTCCTATTTATAGAAGTTTTCAAACTTAGTATTTCCTTACTCTGTTTTCTCTTCACTTTTCTCTCAATCCAAACATAACATAAAGTTTGGATCCATGCATCAGAGACTCCTTAGACGCCAACATATCTGCATTATCCAACAAGTTCATCAACACTTCCTGGTTGCCAAAACTTTGTGAGTCCATGGTTGCCAAAACTCAGTGGAGACACCCTTCTTCTGTATTTGGATAGAGAGAAAATTACAGGGTAAAGAAAACTAGGATAGAAAACTCCTAAAAATAGTAATTTTTTTTCTATTTATAGAAGTTTTCAAACTTAGTATTTCCTTACTCTGTTTTCTCTTCACTTTTCTCTCAATCCAAACATAACATAAAGTTTGGATCCATGCATCAGAGACTCCTTAGACGCCAACATATCTGCATTATCCAACAAGTTCGTCAACACTTCCTGGTTGCCAAAACTTTGTGAGTCCATGGTATATATGTTTCCTTCCCACCCACCATACATCACTAGGTCGTAGTTCCCTTCTAATCTCCGAATCTTCTCCATCACATTTATCTCTTGGTGCTCGATCTACTTTCGCAATTACAAGCTTCATCACCCTGAATTCGTCTATCAAGCTCTTGTCCTTCCTCTGATCATCCTCGTACTCCCACTCACCAGCCTCCTCCTTCAATTCTCCTGGTTTTGCACAATTTCCCAGTGCTAGGACTTCTCAATTGTCAGGGCTGTTGAATAATGCTTCAAGACTAAGGTACATGCTCCTCATGAGTTATATCCTAGTATTTTATTTATTATATCTTAGAATTATATATGGATATTATATCTTAAATATTTTGATTTGATTTTATTATAGGGAAAATCCTAAAAAAATATCACTTGAACTTCAAAATCCTAAATTGGTTTTGTTAATAATAAGAGTAATGGGATTGACAAAAAGAATTTTTATCAAATTACTAATTTAAGATTTTAAAGTTTAAGTGATATTTTCTTAGAATTTTCCCTTTATTATATCAAATTAGATTGTTAGCTCTAGGTTTGCCCATATAAAAATTTAGATTCTTAATTATTTTCCCTCTACGCACCTCCTCAGTGTATGTCTTTGCTCTCTCACTTTCTCGATTGACTTTTGTATTAAAGTCTGAGAGCTTTCCACTTGTGCAGCTCTATTCATCGATACCGCAAAATGATGGCAGCAAATGGCAGTAGAGTTACTCAACCGTTAATGCCCGTTCAACGGAGATAAATATGAGCTTTGGTCGATCAAATGAAGATTTTTTATCGATCTCAAGAACTATGGGATTTGATTGAGGATGGTTTTACATATATAGATACAAACCAAGAATGCTTAAAGGTAAATAGGAAGTGAGATACAAAAGCTTTATTTTCCTTTAACAAGCCATGCGTGACAATTTCTTCTCCAGAATTGCATCTGAAGTAACTTCTAGAGAGGCATAGTAGATTTTGAAGATTGAGTTTCAAGGCTCAAATAAGGTAATCTTTCACTACAACAAAAAATACAAGCTGTGACATTTAATTTAAAAAATATTATGGCGCTTGGGAAGCGCCATAGCTTCCAGCATTATTAAAACAAGCTACGGCGCTTCTTAAATATATGGAAGTGTCGTAGCTTGATTATTTAATTTTTTTTTAATTATAAAGCTATGACGCTTTCTAGGGGAAGCGGTATAGGAAATTGACACTTCTTATGACGCTTTTCCAGGGAAGTGTCATTAGAAGTCATTGACTTCCAATGCCACTTCTCTGAAAAAGCGTCATAGAAAGTCGTTTTTTTAAAAAAAAATTCATAATTATTTTATTTTCCTGATGTAAACCTCTATTTACAATTCAAAATTCATAGCAATTTATACAATATAATCCACAGTAAAATGAAATAACATAACACGTATCTTTTGTAATATTACGTTTTCATGTATCAAGCATAAAAGAACTCCAGCATTTAACTTGCTTAACTTGAGTCATTCATGTTACTTCTACGGAGGATTAAACTAAATATTATTATATTTGTAAGCTTAAAAATTAAAAAACTTACAATATATAGGAAGTTCAAGAAGACAGGGTTGAAACTTCAAATAAATACCTGAAAATAAAATTATGAGCATATATGTAAGATTCATGAGAGATTTTAACTAAAAAAAATGTGGACCAAATGTTGAAAAAAAACACTTACGAGCTAGGAAGCTTCTAAAGGAGGCCGAGACAAGAAGAAAAAAAACACGTGAGAGAGGAAGCTTTGTATTGCCACTGAGGTCGGGGAAATGGAGGAGCAAGAGGGAACACGAGAAGGTGAAAATGAAAATGAAAATGGCGGGCTATAAAAATTATATAGTACTATAGTGGGAGAAGCTATGACGCTTTTTCAAGGGAGTGCCGTTAATATATGCCTTTAATGACACTCCCTTGAGAAAGTGTCATTAAAGGCATTATTGTTACTGTAAGTTAATTTTTTTAATGCAGAAGCTTTCATCAATTGACACTATAGTTTTTTTTTCTTTTTTTAAGTTTAAAATCTATCATGAATCTTAACTTATAGTTTTATGTGTGCTTAAATTTTTTTTAGATATTTGCTTAAAGTTACAACTTTCTCTTAAACTTCTTATGCATTATAAGTTTTTTAATTTTTAAGCTTACAAATATAATTTTATTAGTTGTTACTTGTTTAATTTACTCAATATCTTTTATATTTAACTTATTAATTAAAATTATTTTTTTTAAAAAAATATTTTCTATATACATACTTGCTTGAAAAAATGTTGAAAAATTCTTACAAAAAAAATGTTGAAAAATGTGTATTAAGTCTTTAATGATACTTTCTCAAGGAAGTGTCATTATAGGCATATGTTTTTTTTTTATAGAACCTGAAATACTACAATAACCTCAGGAATTATCCTCCTGAGTCAACAAACAGTCTAAAACAATTATTATCAGTAAATAACAAGCTCCTAATAGCTGTAGGGGGCGAATCAGTGATATGGAGATCCATCGCCATATTCCAAGCTTCCTTTGCCATAGCATCAGCAACTGTGTTAACATCTCTATTACAATGAAGCATCTCCACTTCCCACTCTCTGTCCATCAACGTGCGAACTTCCATGATAAGGTGAAAATTTGGATGTTCCTGAGACACCGTGGCTTGAATAAGTTCCATGATTTCACTACAATCACACTCAATAAGGATTTTTTTGTATCCTCTATCCCATGCAAGCTTGAGTCCCCACAATATACCCCAAGCTTCAGCGGAGACCACCGTCCCATGGCCAATCCGATACATAAATCCTAGCAAAAAATCACCATTGTGATCCCGCAACACACCTCCACAAGTACACTTCCCTAAGTTTTCACTTCTGGATCCATCAGTATTAATCTTCACCCATCCATTAGGTGGTGGCTTCCAATAGAGACAACTTCCTTCCTCATTATATTTCCAAAGCAAGCTTATATTTCCCCATGATAAACAGGCACGAGCACAGGCTAAAATGGCCATACTACTCTAAGAGATGTTGTTAAAGCAACGATCATTACGAGCCAACCAGATATATCGGCATAGGACCGTAAACCAGAGACGAAACTCAAGTCCTTGAAATATGTCCTTTCTCCCTATACATGATGCAAGCCAATCATTCTTATCAAAAATGCCAAAAAACATCTCATGCCAAGTCAACGGTAAAAAACCATACCAGAACTCAGAAGCGACCGGGCAATCCCTAAGAACGTGAAGAATTGATTCGCGTGAGTTATGGCAAATTTCATAATTACCCGTGGGATGACAACCACGCTGGAACCGTACCATGTTTGTCATTAAACGCCCGTGAAAACATAGCCACAAAAAAGTACGATAACTTTAAGGAACCTTTATTTTCCAAAGACATCTCCACCGGTAATTAGCGTGAGGCCGCGGGGTACCCATTAGATATTTATAAGCAGAGTTTATGGAAAATATTCCATCAGAAGACCATTTCCATACTGGGAAATCTTGCCCGTTCAACTGACAGATATTGACACGTCTGATAGCTGTACATACATATCCTGGAAGTAGATAATCAAACTTGCTCATATCCCACTGTCCGGAGGGAGTGATACAATCAGCTACTCTCCACTCAGTAACATCTCGTGGTAAAGCTCGGGTTGTTAAACTGTTAAGCTTATCCAAATGTGGCACCCAAACATCCTTCCAGAAAGAAATGTTCCTGCCATCGGTGACTCTCCATGCTATGCTATCTGTGATCTTCTCCCAACTCTTACAGATACCCTTCCACGTACTAGACTCCGACCGACGCTTCTCAACTTTAGGAATAATATCATTGCCAGCTTTATACTTTTCTCGCAAAAACCTGACCCATAACGAGTCACGTCTATTAATCATACTCCATCTAAGCTTCATCATGAATGCCTGGTTTTGGTAACGAGCCTTTCTAAGACCCAAGCCTCCATGCTCTTTTCGAGCACACACCAAATCCCAGGAAACTAGATGAGGTTTTCTGTTGGCCGAGCTACTCCCCCAGAGAAAGTTACGACATCGTTTATCAATTTCATCACAAGTCCCCAAAGGAAGAGGCACTGTCTGCATAGCATAAGATGGCATAGCTGACATTACAGAAGATACTAGGGTATGTCTAGTTGCCATCGATAACATGTTGGATTTCCAATTAGCCAGACGAGCATCCATTTTATTCAGGAGAAAATTATACGTTGCCTTTGAGCTCCTTTTATGTAATAAAGGCATTCCCAAATATTTCCCTAGATCTGACATCGGAGTAAAATTCAAGAAATCACTGATTTCTTTGCACCTGATGTGGTTAACATTCCTTGAGAAGTAAATTCTTGACTTTCTAGCATTCACTTTCTGTCCTGAAATGTCACAAAAATCATCCAGAATGGCCTTCACAATCCCTACGTGATCTAGATCTGCTTCTGCAAATAAAAATAGATTATCAGCAAAAAAGAGATGAGATACAGGAGTACCTCGTTTGGATAGCCTAAACGGCTGCCAGTCACCCTCTTCCACTGCCGTTTGGATAAGATGCCCCAACCTTTCCATCATAATAATAAAAAGGTACGGAGATATTGGGTCACCCTGTCGAACACCACGGGAGGGACAAAACATATTAGTAGCCTCTCCATTCCAAAGCAGTTGCATTTTAGACGTCGACATACAAGCATGGATAACTTTAAGAAGATATTCAGGAATCTTGAGTTCCCTTAAACAATCAGTTATAAAACCCCATCTGACACGGTCATAAGCCTTCTCCAGATCAATTTTAATGGCCATGAAGCCCTTCTTCCTTTTTAAACACTTCATAGAGTGAATAATCTCCTGAGCTAGGATAATATTGTCCGAGCTCTGACGCCCTTTAACAAAACTGCACTGGTTCGGGGCTATTACTAAAGGCATGACAAGCTTTAGTCTATTTGATATAACTTTTGTAATTATCTTGTACACAACATTGCATAGACTTATGGGGCGAAAATCACGAATTGTCTCTGGATGGTCCACTTTAGGTATGAGTACTATTTGAGTACCATTGATATGCCGAATCCACATAGGATCATCAAAAACTCTTTTAACTAAGCTGATAACAGATGTTCCCACGGTTTCCCATTGGCTCTGGTAAAATAACGGATTGAAACCGTCAGGTCCTGACGCTTTAAGAGGTCCCATATCAAACAAAGTTCGTTTAATCTCGTGATCTGCAACCAAGCTCCCAAGACTACGCAAATTCACATCTTCAATTTCAGGATAAGTGCATCTGAACACCAATGATCCATTATATATGTAGGTCTCTTTATACAAATTTTCAAGAAACTGGCTTCCCATTCTCATAATTTCCGCTGCATCATATGTCTACTCCCCAGATTCAAGTCTCAATGCCTCTATTTTATTCCTTCTTCGTCTCCCATTAGCCACAGAATGGAAATATTTAGTATTTCTATCCCCATCCACATACCAGTTAGCCCGAGAGTATTGAATCCACATAACTTCTTCCTTTGCCAAGAGCTTCTCAAGATCGCCCCATAGCTCCCCTCGTAACTTCTCAAGATGCTGCGAGATACCTCCCAAAGCCGTCTTTGCGTTAATCCCATCTAATCTTTTATATAATCTGTCTTTCATATAAGAGATGTTACCGAAGACCTCCTTGTTCCATAACCTCAAATCCTCAGTAAACTGTTTAACAGATCCGCACCAGTCATCTTCCGCCCCCCAATGAGATTCTACAAATTTCTTGAATTCATCATGCATAACCCATGGGGAAAAAAATCTAAAAGGCCTCCGATTCTTAGCCGTAAGAACATGGGATTCAGTATCAATCAACACCAGACAATGATCGGATTTATATTTAGGCAGATGTGTAACTGTGGCATTAGGGTTATTTATAAACCAACTGTTATTCACCCATGCTCTGTTATATTTAGGCAGATGGCACTTCCTTGAGAAAGTGTCATTAAAGGCTTAATACACATTTTTCAACGTTCTTTTTAAAGACTTTTTCAACGTTTTCTTAAGCTAGTAGACATATAGAAAATATTTTTTTTTAAAAAAATAATTTTAAGTAATAAGTTAAATATAAAAGACATTGAGCAAATTAAACAAATAACAACTAATAAAATTATATTTGTAAGCTTAAAAATTAAAAAAATTTTAATGCATAGAAAGTTTAAGAGAAAGTTGTAACTTCAAGCAAATATCTAAAAAAATTATAAACATACATAAAACTATAAGTTAAGATTCATGACAGATTTTAAACTTAAAAAAAAAAAGAAAATCATAGTGCCAATTGACGAAAGCTTTTGTATTAAAAAAAAAAAACTTTCAGTCTTGCAAACAATGATGCCTTTAATGACGCTTTCTCAAGGGAGTGCCATTAATTATATACCTTTAATGACACTCCCTTGAGAAAGCGCCATTAAAGGTTTAATACACCTTTTTCAACGTTTTTTTTTCGGTAAGACTTTTTCAACGTTTTCTCAAGCAAGTAGGCATATAGAAAATATTTTTTTTAAGAAAATAATTTTAAGTAATAAGTTAAATATAAAATTCATTGAGCAAATTAAACAAGTAACAACTAATAAAATTATATTTGTGAGCTTAAAAATTAAAAAACTTATAATGCATAAGAAGTTTAAGAGAAAGTTATAACTTCAAGCAAATACCTGAAAAAAAATTATAAACATACATAAAACTATAAGTTAAGATTTATGACAGATTTTAAACTTAAAAAAAGAAAAGAAAACCATAGTGCCAATTGACGAAAGCTTCTGTATTAAAAAAAAAAAAGACTTACAGTTTGACTTATATTTCCTTGGAAACAATAGTGCATTTATTATGATGTGAGATTTCGGAATTTAGTAAGTGTTAAATAATCCCTTGCATGGCGTTTGACCAGGAAAGTGTGTAGCTTCTTGATACCTTGTATGGCTCTTTCTTAGGCAAACGTCATAAAAGGGGAGTAATTTTTTTTTTTAAAAATAACCCCTTGTATGGCACTTCCCCAGCCAAGTGACATATAAGGTATTAGCCAGCTACGGTGCTGTCTTGGTCAAACGTCATAGCTGTCACATATTTTTTTTAAAAAAATAGAGGTATCCTCCAACGCTTGTTTGAAGAAGTGCCATAAGATTAACACCACTAACTTTATATTTTATAGTAGTGTTTGTGGAACTCCAATCACTACGTCATGAATTTGAGAATTTTCATATGCAGAATAATGAGTCCGTACAAGATTACTTGTCTAGAGCTAATTTTGTCGTTAATAAAATGAGATCCTATAGAGAAAAAAATACTGATGAAACAATTGTTGCAAAAATTCTAAGAACTCTTACTCCTTGATTTGCCTTTGTTGTTGCTGCAATTGAGGAAGCTTATGATTTGTCTAAATATTCTTTAGATGAATTAATGAGTTCGTTGCAAGATCATAAGACCATGATGAATCAATTTGAAGAAAAAAGTGAAGAGCAGACATTTCTTGTGAAGGGGGAGTCTACAAGAAGAGGCTGTGGTAATGGCAGAGGCCACGTTCAATTTAGTGAATAATTAGAGCTTCATATAAAAGCTCTATTCAATGCCATTGGTGCAAAAACTTTGGGCATAAGGAAGCAAATTGTTGGGCAAAGCAAAGAGGTGAAAAAAGCATGCTGATTTTGCAAAGGAAGAAGAAGCAGAGACTTTGTTCTAAAAAGACATCTTTGATGCAGCTTTGAAGCAAGGGGAGTGTTACGTAATGCTTCAACACTCATGCACGTGCTCTTCATGAGATATATCAGATTATTTGGTTAATTATTATTTTATTATTAGGTTTGATATTTATTATTTAATATTTATTATATTTTAGGATTAGATATGAATATTATATCATAGATATTTTGATTTGATTAAATTATATTCTAGGATTAGCTCTATGTTTGCCTATATAAAAGCATATTGTACTCTCTTTTATTTAAGGACTGAATATCAATAATATTTTAGAGGTTTTTATTAGAAATTTGAAGGATTATATTGATGCATTAGGAAAACAAGAACCTCTGAAATGTTATTGATTAATCCTTAAATAAAAGAGAGTATAAATACACCTCTATATAGGCAAATACTAACTCTAAAATCTAATTTAATCTAATAAAATCAAATCAAAATATCTAAGATATACTATTCCTATGATATAATATCCATATCTAAACCTAATATATAATAAATATTAAATAATGAAATTAAATCTAATTATAAAATAATAATTAATTAAATAATCTAAAATATCTCATGAGGAGTACGTGGCTGAGCTTGAAGCGTTACTCAACACTCCCCTTCCTTCAAAGCCGCACCAGACTTGTCTTAATGTCTCTGCTTCTTTTACCTTTGCAAATCAACATGCTTTTTTTCACCTCTTTACTTTGCACACCAATTTGCTTCCTTATGCCCAAATTTTTTGCACAAATGACATTGCATAGAGCTTCTATGTGAAGCTCCTTATTGTTGTTACTCATTAAATTGATTGCGGCCCTGCAATTACCACGGCCGGCCTCTACTTCTGCCACAAAAATCACCTATGCCATTACCTCTGCCTCTACCTCTACTTGTAAACTCTCCTTTCACCTAAAATCCCTACTCTTCATTTTTTTGAAACTGATTCATCCCGTCCTCATGAGCTTGCAATGGGCTCTTAATTCACCAAAAGAATACTTAGACATATCATGACCTCCTCAACTACAACAACAACAAAGTTAAATCGAGGAGTTAGAGTTCTCAGAATTTTTACAACAACTATTTCATCAATTTGTTCCCATAGGACCTCATTTTATTAACCACAGAACTCGATCTAGACAAGTAATCTTGTATGTACTCACTTTCTGCATGTGAATATTCTCAAATTCACGATGTAGTGATTGGAGTTTTATAGAAATTGCCTTGTCTGAGCCTTGAAACTCAATCTTCAAAATCTGTCATGCCTCTTTAGAAGTCGTTGCAAATATGATTCTAGAGAAAAAATTGTCTTGCACTACTTGTTAGATGAAAATAAAGCTTTTACATCTCACTTTCTATTTTCCTTCAAACATTGATGGTCTGTATCTAGGTTTGCAGAACCGTCCTTAATCAAATCCCATAGTTCTTGACATCGAAAGAGGGTCTTTATTTTGATAGACCAAAACTCCTATTTAATAGAGTTGCCAAGCGAAAAACTCCCATACTTTAAAACAAAACTCTATCCCAAAAGTAATAGAGGAAAACAAAACTCTATCCCAAAAGTAATAGAGGAAAGAAAATAAGTGATGATACAGTGGTCTCTTTCACTCAAATAGACGTTGCACTTTTAGGATGATGACTCTGATAACATGTTGAATTTTGAAGGATTAAAGAGATTACAAATATACTTTTATATAGGCAAGCTTAGGGCTAACCCTATAATCTAATTTAATCATCAAAATATCTAAGGTATAATATCCATATCTAATCCTAAGATATAATAAATATTAAATAATAAAATCAAACCTCATAATAAAATAATAATTAACTAAATAATCTAAAATATGTATCACGTGGGCGCGTGGGTGAGCTTGAAGGATTACTCAACAGAAGATTCCAATGGGGAGTGACCTGAGTTCGGAGGCGCTGCTCCTCATTCTCGTATAGGAGTGTCTGTCCACGATTATCCCCACCGTGCACCTCGCGTGAGCAAGGAAGTTTATGTTGAGTTTGCAGGTGGCCGTTGCCAGGTCTTCGGTGTGGGTTTGACCGTTCTGGTGAAAGGGGATGATGATAAGTGGCACTAATATGTCTTGGGCTAAGTTGACGAACTCGTGCTTGCATGTTCTTGTAAGGGGCGATGTTGATCCATGGAACCAGGGTGACAGAACCCTCACCGGAGTTTCGGTCATAGTTATCAAAGGCTCGTATGATGTCAGCTTGTGGAGGGGTGAGTAGTTAGGGATTTCTTCTTACTAATGTCTACACAATGGATCATATGTGTGCTTTAGCCTAAGAGCTTGACGAGGTGGATCGATGACGTATACGCAAATAAGGTTTTCATGGCATGGATTCAAAGATTCCAAGAGGGCCATCATGCTTCACACTTCTCCTTCTTTATTTGTGCACACAAGCACTACTACAAAAAAACACTGTGATGCTTAATTTAAAGAACATTATGACCTTGTTTGGTACGTGTTACTGAATTTTGATATACTTGGATTGGGAATGGGATTGGGAATGAGATTGAGATTGGAATTGAGATTGATGCTTTAAAAATATGTTTGGTACAAAACAATAGTTGGAGTCAATAATTTCATATATCTTATTTAATAAATAGCCATTAATAATAAAAGACTGAAATACCCATGCATAGGGCAAAGAAACAGAATCAAACCTGAAGCTGTTATGCGTATCCTTGTTACAGTACTTGCGATCCCATTTAGAGAGGCAGAGGAAGGAAAGAGTGGCGACCATAGAGAGAGAAATTTGAAAAGGAAGAACATAACTATGTTTGATTTTACATATTTCTTCCTGTTCAAATTAAATAACTTGTAATCGCATTATACAGAATCCCAGTTTTGAATCATTTACTCAGATGAATCAAGCCTTTCCTATGTTAGTTCTATGCTAGTCTCAGCTTTATGCAGATTGTTAATTTAATTCACATAGTTACCACTACAAAAAAAGGGGATATCACAGACGGAAATCGCGACGGAACATCGTCCATGGGCAATTGCAGAGGGAACAGGGACGGACATTCCGTCGGTAAAATTGCCGACGGATTTGCAGATGAAAAGGCGTCATTGATTACCAACGGAAACTTTGCTTCGGCAGAGGCATCAGCGAGTGAGCATTACCGACGGAATTCACCGACGAATAAATTCCGTCGATAATCTTACACGGAATTCCGAAGAAATGCCAACAAAACTCTGTTGAGGATTGTTTCTTTCGATATGATAATAAATCAGAAAAACTTGGCGACGGAATTGAGTGGGTAGGCTCGTCAGTCACTGATATGCTTTGTCAGATCAACAAATGCTTTAAGTGCTAAATTTTTCCCTCCTCACCCAAAAAATTTCCCTCCTATGCGATAGCCCTAACCCTTTCTAAGTTCAATTTGGTGCTCCCACAAAGGCCATCGGTGATTTGTACCTCCTTCTACAAGTTCAATCGGCTACTCCCTCGATTCCTCCATGGAGACGGCAAGATTAAGGTTCTGTGAGCCAAGGTGACGCGCGAGACGGGTGTCATCCGAAAGCCCTGCCTTTTTCTGAGTGTCTATGGTTGCTGCCTCCTTACTTTGTCGCCGTCTCCAATATCTCCGTCCTCCCTCCCTCCCTCCGTCATTGGTGCTCAATCGGTGAGTCCTTAGTGTATACTCCCTCATCGATTATTACGTTATTCTGCATAGCTGAATGCAATTGTTGGTGGAGTAGATTTTTTTTCATAATAGTAGGTTGGATTCTTTTGTGACTTGTTTCAATGGCTTTGAACATTTTCATGAAATATTTTCTATGGAGGCGTTTTGGTTGCCTTTGGCATTAAATGAGGAGCAGCATCAAGATGATGCTTGAAAGTAGGAATAACGGTTAATGAGTATTGCATGATAACCTCAATTTGGATGTAGAATTGTGTATAATTATTTCTGTAATTTCTGCATTATGGGAGGTAGCTGAGGGCACATGGTTGTTTCCATGTCTGATGAAGGAATATCAGTAGACCAGAATCCTTTATTATTGGGTTCAGTGTCAGATTTGTTGGTCACGTAAAGTCAGTTCTTGTTGCCAATATTGCATAAGTTGGTAAGTTCTTCAAGAACTTGGAATTTGAGGTCAGAACTTGTTAATTAGGACATGACGCAGGCCTCTTGTACTTATACAAACTTAAACATGTTTAACAATTATGGTTTTAGGGGTTGTTTGTGATTGTTCTAAAGTAAACCTACATTTGTAGATTTGGCTTTCTTTGTATGTATTAATTTGAAAGGGGATTGGTATATGATGATATATCAATTTTTTGTGCTTCAGAAAATAATTCTGGCTTCTGCTGGTTCTTTGACTATAACTTATTCAATAACTAAATGTCACTTGCTTTGCTGGTGTAAATTGTCTCAGATTACCTTTGAGTTTTGTGTTTTTTTTCTAACCATGCTTTTTTAGGTTGCATGTGGATTCATGAATTCAGTAAGCATTCATATTTACATTTTTCTTATCATAAAGTCGGATTAGGTAGGGAGTATTCACTTTAGAACATATTGTAATCAATTGTTATAGTCTTGGGAAAATCTATGCATAAGTTTTTTCCTCCGCTTTTTAAGTAGAAGTGAAAGTTTATATTAGAGAGGTGTGTTATTCAAAATATGCTACTCATTGACTATGGTTGTAAGCAACAAAATGATATGCCTTTATTTGCTAAAGTTGATGAAGGCACCTTCTCAGGAAGGAAAATGTTCAAAATCCAACTTTATGCATCCTGCATTTTTTTATAATTCCTGGGTCTTGCATTATTTATGATCATTAGAAGGCAAAGTAGCTATAGGCAGGTGAGGATGGATACTTTCCTAACAAGAATGTAATCAAAAGTGATTGAGGTTTTGTAGCTGTTTAGGCATGGTCCAAGAAGAGTAATTCCGCTTCTGTTAATTTGACAAACCGAATGTTCTATCATCTAAATGTTGAGTTTTAACTGTGTGTTGTTGCCTTTATTTTGTTATACAGTATAGTGATGCTTGGTTACAATGTTTCCTTGGTAGAAATTTGGAGGTGCTGATGGCATTTAAATGTTGATTAAGTGAAAAAGTACAAATAAGGCAGAGGACCTAATTGCAGCCTATTATGAGTGGTAGTTTGATGTGCCCTGCTGCTCTGTGTAAATATTTTCACAACTTTTGGCTTCTGGGTTTTTATCTTTAGCTAGTTTAAGGCTTGATTTATGGTTAAGATAATCAATTTGACATTATTTTTGTTTAATCTAGAATATACTGAGCTTATACTTAAGCATGATTGTTATGAAATATTAAAAATTGATATTAAGGAATTGGCATGTCTCTACTAATTTTGTTTAAGGAAAAGCAAATAAGTTTTGATAATTCTTAGGCTAGATTTATAGATGATTGATGTTTATTTTTGTACCTGTCATCATCCTCCACCTTGCTGTTATTCTGAATTAAGACTTTGCCAATCATTAAAAGCAAATATTTGCTGACTTTGCCAATGAGAAGTGCATCTCATTTATCATGTATGTTATCAGATACTTCCCCACTGCTGCTATTCCCATTATCTCAAATGCCTGCAGCCCTGTCATCGTTTACACACATTCATTTTGTTAGTCAGTATATGCTCTCAATATTTATATAATACATAGATATAGTCAACGTACATAATATATATATATGAGAGATAGAGAGAGCACTAGCAAATTGCAGAGGTATGATTTGGCATAAGTACTATAGATGATCTTAATTATGACTAAAACCCAGAAGCATACACCTGAATTTGCAGCCTAGTTGGAGAGAGGTTTTCAAAGAAAATTGGCAAATTTTCAATCAATAGTTGGCTACCCCCCTCTCTGTCTGTGGCCAATAACTAAACACAAGAGCTTTGACTAAAAATATATCTTTTGGTTACAAAGAAATAAGCTGGACGGAGAGAGAGAGAGAGAGATAATAATGAACAAGAGCCATAGAAGAAAGACAGAAAATTGAAATATAAATTGATAGCTCATAGAAACACCATACCAAATAACTGATGAGTAAGCTGATTGTTCTATGTAATATTCATGCTTATCAGTTTAAACATTATAATCTCTGTAAATATCACAGAGAGAGAGAGAGAGAGAGAGAGAGAGAGAAAGGGCCCTGTTTTTTGGTTTAGGTTTGGCTTCATGTTGTAAGATTGGTGGTCCACCCTCTTGATTAGTATTATCAAAAGATTCCATCTACAAAAATACAAATATTTTAAGCAAATATTTCTCCAAAACTTTTTTAATATCATTCTCAGTTCTCACACACATTCTCAGTTCATGAAATGACACGCTACTTTAGGACAAGACAAGGCAGATATGTGACAGCAGAATCAAGTATGAGAGTTTCCAACCCTTCATGCTACTTTCCTTGGCAGAGACTGGCTGAATTGAAAGCCAATATACTAATTTCTTATTGTTTGGAGAAAAGTGCTTGATATGTTTTTATTTCTGGTGATTAATATTTTGGTCTTAAGTTGATACTTCACCAGTTCAAGAGGTTGGGATTAACTTCATTGATTAATCTCTCATTACTGTTATTTTCCAGTAAAATGAATAATGCTACTTATACTAGTGAATAGAATGGTCCATGTTCTTTTTGGTAGATATGTTCTCTTGTGTTTTTCCTCTTGTAGAAAGAACTTTCATTTGTTCTTGGATGGTCCTCTTGTAAATGAATCTGATCATTTTTCCCCCCTTAATGCAGATCTTTGCTGTGTTAGTACCAATAGTTGGTCTTGGTGTTTTCCTTTGGTGGGCTGGCCGTGATATAATGCAAGGTAGTGTGAGGCTTCTTTAATTTTTCACTATGGAATTCCTTGATTATTTATATCACCATTTATAGATTAGTTGATAGTAGGACTATTTAACCACATTTTATTATTGTTTTGTTGGTTCGCTGCAAAGCTTCTTACTTCTGCCTAGAGCCATATTTTCAGATTTCCATGTTTTGTTTCAGGATTTGCTGCCTTAGGCTTTAGTTAGTGTGTTCTTTCCTTATGTTTGATATGATTAATTAAATTCTTGGGTTCGAATTTAGTATTAACAAGAATTCTTTTTCTTTCTTTCTAAATTGATTGTTTATCAAGGGAAAAAATTTCAAGGGAAAAATACATTTCTTGTTTAAATAAAAATAATACAAAAGTGCCAGGGGGATTGAATAATGTCCTGTTTTGAAAAATAACCTTCACAGTTTATTACTTGTAAATAGTGTGATTTTTGTATAAAAAAAAATACTGAGGTTTTAGGATGTTTATATGATATATAGATTGGTCAGTTTTTTTTTTTTTGAACTTAGGTTTTGGTTGTTTCTGGATAAAGAGTAAGTGGGCTATATACTTATATATAGACTCATGCTTTTGTATCTCTCTTAACTGTACTCTCTTTGCTTCAATATATGAGAATCTTTTAGCCACTTCAAAAGAATTGGGGAATTTAGTTAATTTCGGCAATTATATTAAAGTTGCCAATAATTTGTATGCTTTTTTCTGCATTGACTTAAAAGTATTGAATAATCTGTTTCCTTCTAATTAATGTATTTGTTGGCAAAAAATGTGTTTCTATTTTTCTTTTTTGGATAACTTTTTAAAATTTTATTCTTGAGAGTAAAATACTCTACTCTAATATCAAAATTAATAAATTTTTGACATATTAGAAAGTTAAAAATCGATTAGAATAAAATTTGGTGGTATAAATTTTTTCTATTCGCATATATGTGTGTGGTGGTTTAAAGAATGCATGCATGACTTGGCATGTGGTGTATGAGGATATTTAATTATTCTTTACATGCATATAATAGTCTTTATTTAGATTGGTAGTTGTTCATAATTTGTTGAGAAATATTTTTTTGATTATCATACTTGCTAATGCCTAGGCTCATAAACTTTCTACATACTTTGTTGATATTTTAATGACTTCTACTTTCTTGGTTACCACTATCCTTTAAGATATGTCTCCCACCATTCAAATTCTGAAATATAATAAAGCTGCGTAACATGGAAAATAGTGAATTTCTTCCCATGAGTTTTGGGCCCTTTTGCTGTCACATTCTCATACTTGTTAGAGCTGAAAGGGTTCTACATTTTAATTGTCTTTTGTTGTGAAAATACAGCAGTCAAGTACTTTGAACTATGAATATCCTCCAAAAACTTGTACTTCATATGTTCAGCCATTATTGTTCTGATAAGTTGTTTGTTGATGTTAGGTTGAATCTGAGTGAGTGAACGTGGTGGGGACTTAAATTTTAAATCGACAGCGCTGTTGAGGTAGTTCCTTCGCATATGTTATTTAATTCTTAAGTTTCAGAAAATATCAGTGTTATGTAAATGTTTTATCTCTTCTTGATGCTCTCTTGACATTAGTTTGTTGATTCAAATAGATGGTAAATTACTGGTACACCATTTCAGTTGCATACATTATCATGACTTCACATACATATTCCCATAGTTTTCTTTATCACTTTATACTGATAGAAATAGTTTTCATGGCAACATCATATACATGCCTATTGCCATAAAATTGTGAATTAGAATTTAATTTTGTCTGCAATTTTGTCTGCTTCAAATCTTAGTTAGTATTTACTTAGAATTCCTGTTTCTTAGAATGGAAGTCCCAGAACATCAAAGATGGATGTATAACAGAATTAATCAGAGTACTAAATGGGTGACGGTAGAGTTCGAGCAAGGTGTTGATGGGTTTTTTGCATATGCATATCAATCACAATATTCTTAAAAATGGGGAGAGCTTAGGTGTCCATGTGTGAAATGTAAATGTAGATATTATCTACCTTTTGATGACGTTAAGGTACACTTATATAGTAGGGGATTCATGCCGGACTATTATGTATGGACTAGTCATGGTGAAACACGAGTAGAAAATCATATGTCCATGTCGCCAATACCACGTGCCTCACATAGGGCACTTGGAACCCATCCAAGTCCATATGAGACGATAGTGATGGATGCAGCTGGGCCTAGTTTTAGGGATCACTATCATGAAGGTGTTGAAGAGATGCCAAATACTACAGCAAGAGACTTTTATGACATGTTACGTGCTGCACAAAAACCATTGTGGGAGGGTTGTGAAGAGTCTCAACTTTCAACAACATTGCAGTTATTAAGTATTAAGGCAACAACAAATATGTCTTAGCATTCCTTTAATTTAGTTTCCCAACTCATGCTAAGGACGCAACCTAAAGACACCCTTATGCTTCCTAACATGTACCAAACAAAGAAGTTAGTATCGAAGTTAGGTCTAGATTATAAGAAGATTGATTGTTGTGTGAATGGGTGTATGTTGTATTATAAAGATGACGCTAATACAATAAAATGTAAGTTCTGTTGTGAGGAAAGATATTCCTTTAAGAAGTGTCAAAGAAGAAAAAAGAAAGTTGCAAGGAAGCAGTTGTTTTACTTACCTCTCATTCCAAGATTACAAAGACTATTTGCTTCTGAAAAAATGGCAAAGGAAATGAGATGGCACTTTGAGAATCGTCGAGGTTCCAATGTTCTCTCTCACCCTTCTGATGGTGAAGCATGGAAGGTTTTTGAAAGAACATATCCAGACTTTGCATATGATCCAAGAAATGTGAGGCTTGGATTGTGTGCTGATGGATTTGCGCCATTTGGCCAATCTGGAAGACAATATTCTTGTTGGCCTATGATAGTTACTCCCTATAATCTACCACCTGAGATATGCATGACACGAGAATATATGTTCTTGACGTTGATTATCCCTGGTCCTAATAATCCAAAGGGAAAAATAGATGTGTATTTGCAACCACTGATAGATGAATTAAAGTTATTGTGGGGTGTGGGGGTGTCAACATATGATGCCTCTTTACGACAAAACTTTCCTATGCGTGCTGCACTATTGTGGACAATAAACGACTTTCCAGCTTATGGTATGTTGTCTGGTTGGATGACTATGGGGAGACTATCATGTCCTATATGTATGGAGAACTCAAAAGCGTTCCAACTGAAGCATGGGGGAAAAACATGTTTCTTTGACTGCCATCGTCAATTCCTTCCCATTGACCACCAATTCAGGAGAAATAAAATATCTTTTTTGAAGAACAGAGTCGAGAAATCAGTGCCTCCGCCTCGGTTTAGTGGAGAGGAAGTTTGGCAAAGAGTTAAAAATCTCCCAAAGGTCACTGAGTATGGGGAAAATGTACCAATTGAAGAGTATAATGCTACTCATCATTGGACAAAACAAAGCATATTTTGGGAATTGCCTTATTGGAAAACTAATCTTATTCGACATAATCTTGATGTCATGCACATTGAGAAAAATGTCTTTGATAATGTGTTTCACACTGTTATGGACACAAAGGGAAAAACAAAAGATAATACACAAGCTCGAATGGATCTGAAAGAGTATTGTCGAAGGAAGGAAGATGAACTTGTTGAAATCAGAGGGAGAATGGTGAAACCGATCGCAAAATATACCTTGAATTTAGAACAAAAACGACATATTTGTCAATAGGTGAAGAATTTGAAGCTTCCTGATGGATATGCATCTAATCTAAATAGATGTGTGGACATGAAGGAAGCAAAGTTGTATGGAATGAAGAGTCATGATTGCCATGTGTTCATGGAACGCTTGCTTCCCATTGCCTTTGCGACTTTGCCGGAAAATGTCTTGAATCCTATAGTAGAGCTTAGTCAATTCTTTACACAACTTTATTCCACAACCTTGTTGTGAGATCAACTAGAGTTGTTAGAGCAAAATATTGTTGTGACATTGTGCAAGTTGGAGAAAGTCTTTCCCCCAGGGTTCTTCGACTCAATGGAGCATTTACCCGTCCATCTTCCATATGAAGCTAAGGTTGGAGGGCCTGTCCAATATAGATGGATGTATCCATTTGAAAGGTACTGAATATTGTTTTATGAGAGTTGACAAAAAATATATGATAATTGTATACAATAATTGAGCAATATACGTCGCTATATATAGGTTCCTTTATACCTTAAAACAAAAGGTGCAGAACAAAGCTAGGGTTGAAGCATCTATATGTGAAGCATATATTGCTGAGGAGACTGCCATGTTTTGCTCGCACTACTTTGAGCCAGGTGTTCCACCAAGAATAACAAGACCTATCAGAAATGACGATGGTGGAGAACCAAATTTGCCAACTATTTCAATTTTTAATCATCGAGGAAGACCTTCTGGGGCTTATAAATCTCGTTTCTTGGGGGATGAAGACATGAAAGCCGCGACCACATTTATTCTAATGAATTGTGATGAGGTGCAACCATATATGAAGTAAGTGATGTTAAATTCTGATAAAATAAAATTTATACCAAATATATGATGGTTAACACAACTTGCAATACAGTTTTTTTGTACAGCAATTAAAGGAAGCTCACCCTCAAATTACAGATAATGAGATAGAAGCTCATATCAATGATAGATTTGCAGCATGGTTTAAAGATCATGTAAGTACTTAATATTATGAATGAAATACCTAAACAAACTATTTGACATGATTCTTATTATGTCACGTAGGTTGAAAATCCTGCCAACAATATTGAGGATTCATTTTTACATGACATTTCTTGGGGTCCAAAGAGAAGAGCGAGAACATAGCCAATATACTTTGTGAATGGGTACAAGTTTCATACAGCAGAAGTTGCCCTTAATAAATCAACCAATAATAGTGGTGTATGCATTAAGGGAACTGACTATGCACAAGCAGAATATGACTTCCATGGCATTCTACACGAGATTGTTGAACTTGAATATATGGGTATCCCTGTGAAGAGAGTGGTATTATTTAAATGTGAGTGGTTTGATCCAACACCGAATCGTGGTACCAAGGTTCATCCGCATTACGGGACTGTTGAAGTTCATGCATCACGGAGGTATAACAAATATGACCCATTTATTTTGGCCCAACAAGCAATGCAAGTCTACTACATGCCTTACCCTTGTTTCCGTCAAAAGGAAAATTGGTTAGCTGTTATTAAGATCAAGGCTCGTAGCGTAATTGACTCTCCTGTATCTGAAGTAAATGTGGGGCCATTTCAAGTGGATGACCTTGAAGTCATACTGCCAATAATTGTCGATGATGATGAAATCCCAAGGCCAATAGTTGACACTCTTGCAACTGAAATTCGCTATGAAGATGTAGATATGTCGGTGCCTAACATGGAATATGAAGAAAATGAAGATGAAGAAGAAGATGATGAGGAAGAAGATGATGACGATGAAGAAGAAGATACAGATGATGAGGTTGAAGATGTTTATGTGGATGAGGAAGAAGACGAAGACGAAGATGAAGACGAAGACGATGATGAGGAAGAAGATTAATGTTTAGACATTTTGTTGTAATGAAGTTTTTGCCTTTACCTTTGCTTGCATTGACTTTTAATCGTTTTAGTTTTTATTTTGATTTAATTTTGTCATCATTTATGTATTTTTTATTACTAACTCAAGTCTCACAATGAATATGTAGATGTCAAGCCGTGGTTCAAAGCATGATAATAGCCAATCGAGTACCCCACAATCATTTCTTCCTCACCAACGTCCTAAGTTGTCTCTTCCTCAGACAACTACTTCTATTTCGTCTATTCCAAAGGTAGTTAGACCATCATTGTCATTTGTATCAACTCCTCAATTGCGTGAACCACTTTTCCAACCCTCATTACAACCTCAAATCCTTACTCCAATTGTGAGACCCACACTATCCACCCAAATGCATCATGACTCAGGTGAACCCTCACTTCCACAATAGCATGAATCAATCGGTGGACACTCATTATCACCTAGCCCCTCTCCATCTCCAGTCCCATCTCCTCAAATACCATCTCCTGGAACAGAATCTTCGCACCCCCTCTCTCCACAGGTACAATGTGGTAGATTATCACCTTGGGGTCGTGATACCATTGATGGTCGAACATGGATATATCTTGAAAAAAACACGTAAGTCATTACCAAGCTTGCTGTAATTTGTATCTTTATTTAGTATATCTTAAAGCCATTCTAATAATGACAATGATATTTTTAAAATTGTTATTAGGTTCAATCCTATTGTTTGTTCTATACGGCAAATTCTTCCAGTAATTCAAGGAAAATTTGACTATCCATGTCATAGTTGGAAAGCAACACCGGCCAATTATAGGAAAATGTGGTTTGAAGAATGGGTGGTATATGATATCTTCTTCCTTTTCTTTGTTCAGTTTTATTGTTCCAAGAGTGAGAAGTGCTAACTACTGAGCTTCCCTTGTTCTCTGAAATTTGGAGTGAAATATGTGTTTCTCTTCTCCCTTGTTCTGTTTTTTCTGTATCAGAAGTGATCAAATGCTTGTTGCTAAACATGTTTTATGAAATCTGAGGTTGCATTGGGTATTTGTGTTTTGAACGTGTTTCCAATATCTTAGATTTGTATGAATTATGATTTATTGCTACTAGTGTTATCCAAATTTCTGTACACATGTTTGAGCACTTTTCTATTCTGAAAATTCACATCCAAATCTAATTGATAGGCAACATTTTGTCCAGTTACCTGTTGAATACACTTGGAAATCTAACCTGAGAGTGTTTACTTGAATTTTCTAAACTGAGTTAGTGTGAAACCATGTTTTTGAATTGATTCTTCTTTGAATTTGTTGAAGTCTGAATATTGTCAAGTGTGCATTGTTACGGTACTTCATTAAATCCTGTGGATGTAACTATTTTTGTTCCAACCAGCTAGCTGCGAGGACTCCAAATTATGACACTTGCATAAAGTTTTGGTGAGAACTAATCGCATGTTGGAAATAGCACTTCCCCAAGTCGTTGTTATAGGTGGTTGGAATCTAGGTGTTTTGTGCTAACCTATTCTAGAAAAAAAAATCTGCATATCTAATATTGCTCTCACTTGTGCATCCCTGTTATTTTACATGCTTCATTTAAATATGTTGGAGAATCTGAGTTTAGGAACTTTACTTCATTGTGCCAGAAAATTTTTAACGGACTAAATTTATGAAATTTGGCTTGGAGTAATGCCATTAAAAGTTCCGTTTTAGTGTGTGCACAGCCACTCATTGAATTTTAGCTGTGAAACTTCAGGAATTTGGACCAATGAATATTGTTGATATCATTTTAGACTCAAATCAGCTGATCATTTATTGACTTTCTGGTGATCTCTTTTGCTGCAAGTCTGATTGTCAGTTATTGGTTTGCTGAAACAAGACTAGTTTCAAATGGTGTGTGTTAGAATTAGCTGAAACCTGATGTATATGGTTTTTGACTTTTAGCTATTGAAATGACACTTGGTCGAACTGGTGCTTGCATTGCAAAGGGACTCCACTTTGAACTGTATATTACTCTTGGTCCATTGAAATTGTGATTTCTTGTCACTTGGCAAAGTGCATCTTTATTGCATCTTGAAATTTCTTTATTGCATTTTGAAATTTTTGCTAAACTTTGTATAATCTAGCACTTATGATTTAATGCACTAAAATTGATTTTGAACCAAAAATCACTAGACCAGGAAACCATAAGGATTGAAATTTTGGATTTTGAACAAAAAAAAAACACTTTAATGTGAGTAAATCTTGATCATCCACTTCTATCACTATTATGTCTAGTAGTTTCCTCATTATATTTGTATTTTTTATCTCTTTCATTTCTCATTTATGCAGAGAAAATATAAATGGCTGCCACAATTTGATGATGAAGTTAAGAGAATATGGAATGCAAAGTGTTCAGAAATATTGAGAGGTACAATGCATACTATCCGGAAGGAGTTGTTTCAGAAGCAAGTTAGACCTAAGTGGATTCCACACGAAGTGATGAATGAGTTGGAGAGAATGTGGACAACACCAGAATATCTGAGCAAGTGTGAGATAGCAAAGACCAATCGAGCATCTAGCAAAGGGGGAACTCAACACAAAGGGGGCAGTATCCCTAATACTGAGCACAAGAGAAGGATGGTAAGAATTTATCTCCAAATGGTTCAGTCATTACTTATTTGATGCTTTGTATAATACACCTTTATATATACCTGCAGGTTGCAGATTTGGGAAGAGAGCCTTCTGTGTTTGAATTGTTCAAAAAGACACATTATAATGAGAAAACTGGCGAATTTGCGAACCATCGTGCAGCTGCAACTCATGTAAGTATATGGTTGCCCATTCCATATGGATGAACATTATTTTTAGTAGATATTTGTTGCGACCCTTGCCATTATACCAGCTAGCCATGCTTTGCACATATGACATGCCAAAAACCCAATTACAATTGAGATACATTCTTTAGTCAAAGTAAATACTGAATTTAAGGTTGAAAAGAGCAACATATTGTTGAATTAATAATGATCACTCAGTTCTCTCACCTAATTGTTGGGTCAAAAACCATTTAGATTTTAGAGAATTGAAATGACAATGACTTCCTATTATATATACATATATATATATATATATATATATATATATATATATATATATATATATATGAGAATGACCCTTTTTTTAACTGCACTTTATGTATATTTCTGTACTATTGCCGAAGAGTTTCATAGGCATTGTACAATAGACTTAATCACTCACTTCCCATACGACAAGATTGAGTTTTAGAATATCAGTTTTGTTTGTGTCTTGCAATTCCCACAAGTCAAGAGGGTCTGAACCTACTTATAAGGACACCAATGTTGTTGACAACACAGGCTTTGATTGATTGTATATATATTCTTAGAATCTTGTTTGATTTTCTAGCCCATCTCTATATATTGATTCATCATTTTTACATTTTAAGAAAGGTCATGGAAGACCCAGGAAACAAAAAAAAGTTGCGTGATGCATGCATGGGTTAGTGAATTCTATAGCTATATGTGTTATAAAAGTGATTCTAAGAATGATTCTAAGAATGATTCCAATGCATGTATATATGTGTATATATATGTCTTCTATATTTATATCTAATAGTACACACAGCTCGCCTCTTCTGTATATACATGTCGGTTCCAATACATGAAATTGGCTTTGGCCAAAAGGAAAAAAAATACATGAAATTGGCAACAAATATTGGAATATGCTTTGTATCCATACATGCATGCAGGGCACCAAAACTAGCTATGATGTGTGTGTGTGTGTGTGTGTTAATTACAGAAAGTGTGTCATTTTATTTAACAGTTGCCTTACCGGGATAAGAAAATGAGAGAGGGTTGTGAGTGTGAGTGTGAGTGTGAGTTGTTGTTGGAGGCATATTTGTGGAGAAGAGGGGGGAACATAAATTAAAGATGCTACGTACTCAAAGCTAAAACAAAAAAAATCAATAAATGGAATTTGTCAGCATGTTGTTTGGAGCATATGGGAGAAAACAGAGATGCCCCCCAGGATAGTGGATAATGAACGAACAGTACAGGAACAGAGAAGAGAAAAGAGAGGCTCACATTCACATAATTATACTCAATGAAAGTGCGCATATATACCAGCTTTTTGGTGTTGCTTTTACACATAATGTGGTAGTAGTAGCAGTAATAATGTCGATGTCTGATCAATGATTTGGCTTTGGGATGAATAATATAAAGCAGATGAGAATGATACATATATGTGTATATATGATGTAGAATTATAGAATTGTTCCAACGAGCAGAATTATATGATAAATCTGATCTGGAAATAAATATGTTATGATGTACTTATTTTATGAACTTTTTTTTGTAGGATGAATTTTTGAGACTAAAGGCATCTATTAGTTCTGAGACAGGCAGTGTCCAATCTAATCAGGATGAACTTAATCTGTGGTTAGAGGTTACCGGTGGTAAGAACAAGAAGGGTCGAATCTATGGGCTTGGATCTGAAAATCAAAATATTGTTTCTTCTATCTCACCTCCTTCCATCAACTCAACGGGGGATTCTAACGTTCAAGAATTGCACACGAGGATAACACACCTCACACAAGAGACTGAATATCTCAAACAAGAAAATCAACATCTTAAACAAGCAACTGATATGATTATGACTGCATTGCAAGGAATGGGGATTCAATTGCCTAATCTCTCTAACAATGCCAATGTTGCGGGCCCCTCTACTACCAATGCAAATGAAGAACATGAAAATTAGAGTTGAGAACTTGTTGTAGCTTTCTTATGTTTCCATACACTTGTTAATGTTAAGTTCTAGACACACTTTTTTTTACTATTTCATGACTTCGAACTTGTGACATATTGCCTTATTAAGTGATCAGGTTACTTTCTATTTCAATGATCAGGTTACTTTGCTGAGCATTTTAAATTTTGTTTTCCAAAAATTAATGTAATGGAAATTATTAAAAAAATGGCGCAGAAACAGATACTGTCAAATTTGTTTGCCAAATCAAATTTACCCACGGATTCTGAGACGCAATTCCGTGGGTAATTAGCCACGGAATTCCGTCTCAGAATTCCGTGGGTAATTTACCACGGAATTGCGTCTCAGAATTCCGTGGGCAATTTACCACGGACTTCCGTCTTAGAATCTGTCGGTAATTTGCCACGGACTTCCGTCTCAGAATTCCGTGGGTTATTTGCCACGTACTTCCGTCTCAGAATTCCGTGGGTAATTAGCCACGGACTTCCGTCTCAGAATCCGTGGGTAATTTTCCACGCACTTCCGTCCCAAATTACCGACGGAAATTTCCGTCGGTAAGTCCGTCTCAAATCACCCACGGACTCATTTTCCGTCCCAAGAGATAGTTGCCATGGTTTTTTTGCCCACGGATTTTGATCCGTCGGTAAGTCCGTCGGTAATTATTTACCGACGGAATTCCGTCTTAAATGTCCGTCTGGAATGATTTTTCCCACGGAATTCCGTGGGTAATTTCCGTGGCTAATGGGATGTTTTTTTGTAGTGTACTCAGAGGGAAATTGCATGTTAGCATCCGATTATCTTTTTTATGCAGCCACACGAGACTACCAGCCAATTAGCTAGAACTCCCAGGAATTTCCCTCGACCAAATTCCAGGTGTCAACACAGAATAAACTGCAAATCCATGAGAATGAGAAATTAACATAAATTAAAAGAGTAAATGAAAGAACTGTGCATGCAATTATAAAATATAAAATAATCAGATGCTAGGAAAGGGCATGTGTTGATCCAATTTGAGACCCCGAAGCCGGATATGGTTCCAAATCGAAATAATCAAATTCTCTTTTCAGAAGCTGAGATGGGAGTAAAAATGAATGCAGTCATACCAGGAAGGAAGAGAAACGTTCGGATCTCGGATAGAGAGCCGCTGCATGATTAGACAAGATTAATGGTGGCGTTAGAGCATGATGCCGGTGACCAGCGATGGTAAGGAAGGCTGAAGGTGTCAGCAGGGGTAAGGGCTAAAGAGATAAAAGGGAAAGGTGCTCGGTGGTGAGGCCGATGGAGTCGGTGGCGGTGTGAGCGGCGGTGAGGGCAATCGTGTAGTGCGACGATGGTATGCTTGAGAAGTTGAGAGTGATTATGTCATTGGCGAGGAAAAAAGAAGAGGGAGTGATTATGTGTAAGGGATTGATTTTAGGTTAAAACTAAGAGTATTTTTGTCTGAAAAAAATTTTAATCAAGGATATTTTTGTCTCTACAATTTTGCAGTCTCGAGATTGAAAACACAATACCGGGGGAGGTGGCTTTGTAGCAATCTTACTTTCGTAGTACTCTCAATCCCTTATTATTTATAGTTCCTCGTACCAAATGATATATTTTGACTCAATTCTTAATCTAATCCCAGTCCCTACCTCCAAGTACTTCGTACCAAACATGGCCTATGGCGCTTAGGGAGTGTCATAGCTTCCACCGCCATTAAAACAAGTAACGGTGCTTCTTGAATATATGGAAGCATCGCAACTTGATTATTTAATTTTTTTAATTATAAAGCTATGACGCTTTCTGGGGGGAGCGCCATAGGAAATTGGCACTTCTAATGGTGCTTTTCCATGGCAGTGCTATAGGAAATCAATAACTAGCAATGGCACTTCCTTGGAGAAGTGCCATAGGAAATCTTTTTTTTTTAAAAAAAAATTGTAATTATTTTATTTTCTTGATGTAAAACTCCATTTACAATCCAAAATTTACAACAATTTACAATACAATCCACAAAAAAATGAAATAACATAGCACGTATCTTTTGCAATATTGCGTTTTCATGTATCAAGCATAAAAGAACTCCAACATTTAACTTGCTTAAACTTGAGTCATACACGTTACTTCTACGGAGGATTAAACTAAATAACATTATATTTGTAAGCTTAAAAATAAAAAACTTACAATATATAGGAAGTTCAAGAAGACAGAGTTGAAACTTTAAATAAATACCTGAAAACAAAATTATGTGCACACATGTAATATTCATGAGAGATTTTAACTAAAAAAACGTA
Source organism: Inga laurina (assembly GCA_963855925.1). NCBI lineage: Eukaryota > Viridiplantae > Streptophyta > Magnoliopsida > Fabales > Fabaceae > Inga > Inga laurina. Next base: position 61,275,419 of record OY979707.1, on the reverse strand, counting down.
GACCAAATGTTAAAAAAAACACTTACACGTTAGGGAGCTTCTAGAAGAGGCCGAAACAAGAAAAAAAAAAAAAGCACATGAGAGAGGAAGCTTTGTATTGCAACTGAGGTCTGGAAAATGGAGGAGTTAGAGAGAACGCAGGAAAATGAAAATGAAAATAAAAAAATGGCTGTGAAAATTATATAGCAACAAGGTGGGAGAAGCTATGACACTTTCTCAAGGAAGTGCTATTAAAGGCATATATTATATGCATTTAATGACACTTCCTTGAGAAAACGCCATTAAAGGCATTATTGTTTGCAAGACTATAAGTCTTTTTTTTTTTTTAATATAGAAGCTTTCGTTAATTGGCACAATGGTTTTTTTTTTTTTTAAGTTTAAAATCTGTCATGAATCTTAACTGATAGTTTTATGTGTGCTTATAATTTTTTTCCAGGTATTTGCTTGAAGTTACAACTTTCTCTTAAATTTCCTATGCATTATAAGTTTTTTAATTTTTAAATTTAAAAATATAATTTTATTAGTTGTTACTTGTTTAATTTGCTTAATGTCTTTTATATTTAACTTATTACTTAAAATTATTTTTTAAAAAAATTTCTAGATGCCTACTCACTTGAGAAAACGTTGAAAAGTCTTTAAAAAAAAGGTTGAAAAAAGTGTATCAAGTCTCTAATATGGCACTTGATCAAAGAAGTGACATTATATATTAATAGCCTAAAAAAACAAAACGTTGAAAAAGGTGCTTGTACAAATCTGTGTTTCTTGAGGTGTTCTGTATCGTCCTTATCACCCTTGTGATATCGAAAATGTCTCTAGTCTAGTAAGAGGCTTATACAGGATTTCAATCAATACGGTGATACAGTGATCCCGATCACAGCAAACACCCAGTGGGCAAAAAGTTGATCGTCCATTACTACCTGCAATAGTATCAAAGCACAAAGTTTTATTCAATCAGTACTAGTGTACCGAACAAAGTGTTGAGAGAGAAAAGAGACATATATATATGTATTTACAGATTCAGACCTGGTATCTCCTAAATCTAATTAAGATGATGAATTCAATGATGCCCTTGAAGTTTAACATGAGCCCAAGCACAATGCCATGTTTGAGCCTAATGTTGCAGGACAGTGAGATGAGGACGCAGGCCATGAACTTGGTGACGAAGCACACAATTATGATGAGTTGGATCTTGAAGATCATGCCCCAAGTTTCAAGGTTATATATATATATATATATATATCTATATTCAATCTCACCTAGCAGAATAACAAAGGCACAAGAAAATGCGATAGTATGCCATCAGTCTTCTCCACTAAAGTTGTGGCTAACTGGGACCCATGCATGGGGCATAACCAAGCCCACAATATAAATGGTACCAAAATGAAAGATATCCCAAGAAAGCTACAATAACGGCCATTGCTGCCATGAACGACAACACCTCCGTTTGGATGGGCGGGAACGGTAGATTCCTGAGTTTTTTGTTGTTCCCTACAATTGAAGGTCCTAGAAGAATCCCAGCCTACAAGTTTTCAGAACCCAAAAAAAAAAAAATGGTTTTAGGTATATGTGGGTGAATATATAAAATGCAGAACATGTGATAAATAGTGGAGAAATATACCAGAACTCAGCAGACGAACTTGGGAGTTCTGATAGGTGTGACAAGAAAGTAAATCAATGGAAAAATTATATTCAAGTCATAAACCAGAGAAAAAAAAAAAGAAAAAATATCCTTGAAATCTCAAAATTTCATTTAAATCTAATGAGATGTTTTTATAATAAATTCCAATTTCGTTGATAAGTCGATGAGTACGTTATTGATAAGCCTAGGGGCTTCAATTAACAAGTCCATAATTGGAATTTATTGTAAAAAAGTCCAACAGGATTTAAATGCAGTTTTGAAATTTTAATGAATCATTTTTTTATTATTTCTCTTGTCGAAACCTAAATGTAATTTGCTCTAAATAAATCAACGGGTTCCATCAATATTGCTATACAGAAGAAGGCTTAAGAAAAGAAAAGGAGGGATCTTATATTTTCGCAAAATCAATTCCATCAATTAATAAGTTAAATTGGTAGATAAACTATGATTGGTTGGTAAGTAAAGGAAAATTTTGAATAAAAATTCCATGTGAGAGGAATTATATAGATGTCAAGTATTGTCTTTTTTTTATATAAAAATTTTAAGTGAGTTGAGTTTTGAAGGCTAAGGCTGCTTATCGTCTATCAAGATTTAAATTCTTCTTATGGCTTATGAATTAACTACTTACTAATTAGAACTGCTTTTATTGGCCTCAAATGTTTCACTTTAACTAGAGTAATTAACTGCACGTTATAGTTCATGTTTTCTTTAAATAAGTTGCCATCTCTTCCCGCAATAATTCACAACATTTCAAGTATCGACAATATATGTTTTCTTCTACCTTGAAGCATCGACAATGTTCACTATACGCTATTAATACATACTTAATAATGGGCCTGGGTCACTAAAGAGTAAAGATTCAAAGAGAGCAACTCTATCCACGTAACAAGGACGACGATATATAGGATGGTACGAGAGTGACGGCAAAGAGAGAACACAACGAAAAAACAACAACCTTCATTTGTGCCCCTTTTTCATTAGTTAGGGGAATTTTTGTTTATTTATTTTTTAATACAGAAACCTTGACTTTAATTTGAGATCCTAAATACATAATTAATCACGCAACGGTTACAAATGTCACATCCGACGGCGTCAATGCGAACTCCGGCATGTGAAAACATAATGCTCTCACTGGCCAATCATGACTTAGCGCCTATCATCTTCTTAAATGCACATGTTTGCCCACTATTTCATGGACCCTACTACGCCTTTGGTGTCAGCATTCCTTAGGCTTTGTTTGCTTGTGAGTTAGGTTAGGTTGAGGTGAGGTTGACTTTATTTGGTTGGAGATTAAGTTAAGTTAGGTGGGTTGGAGGTAAAAAATTGGTATTTGGTTGGAAGGAGGTTAGGTTAGGTGTTAGCTGTGTTTTTGTCTTCTAGTGGTCACCTAACCTAAGTTGTGAGCCCTCCAAAATTAAGGTTTTTCCTAAGTGAGAGAATATTTGTCTTCAATTATGACTAAATTACTCATGACAATTTTTTAAAATTCCGACATTGCCCTCCCTGTAAAACTTAACCTCCTTATTCAACTAACTTTCTAAATAATAATTTTATAAATAATTATTATTAATAAATACATTATAAAAGAAGAAGAAAAATATACATAAGGACATTTTAACTTCCTCTAACCTAACTTAAATTATAACTTAACTTAATTTAAATAAACCTCATTTAATCTAACCTTCATTGAACCAAACAACATTATAACCTCCTATAATCTAATTTAAATAAACCTCACATAACATAACCTTCGTTTAACTAATCAAAGCCTTAGCTCCTCCATTTAGGCTTTGTTTGGTTCAGGCTTTTTGGAGGTGAGGTTGGGGGAGGTGAGGTTTGTAGAAGAAAAAAGTGTGTTTGGTTGGAAGGAGGGGAGGTTAGGGTTGAGAAAATAATTTGTCTTCTAGTGCTCCCCTCCCCTCCTTTCTCAACCCCCAAATTTGGGGTTTTTTCTAGGGGAGAGAAATTTTTTATCTCATCTTGACCAAACTACCCATGTCAATTATTTGATATTCCATACTTATCCTTCTACTAAAAGCCCTTCTTTCCTCTTTTTCTTTTCAGTTCAGCCGTTCTGTCCAACAATTGAGCTTAATAATATTTTTTATTTGTGATTGTCCATAGATCCTTTTGATGTTTTGTGGGGCTATATCTGATTCTTGCAAGCACAATAATCAATTAACTTTTTAATACTTTTATTAATTATACTTGCACAATAACGTGTTTTCTTGGCCCAATTCGCTCATAATTTCTGTGTGTGTTGACAATTTTGCAAATGATAATTATTAATAAATAATAATTTTATAAATAATAATTATTAATAAATACATTATAAAAGAAAAAAGGAAAATATGTATAAGGGTATTTTTGTCCACTTATAATTAACTCCCCTCACCCCCCTTTCTGAACCAAACAAGATACCAAATCTCCCCTCCCCTCTTCTTGAACCAAACAAACTTATAACCTCCCCTAATCTAACTTAAATAAACCTCACCTAACCTAAGCTCCGTTGAACCAAACACACCCTTATTCTCAAGCTGTGACTCTATTCTCAAATCGTTTTTTCTATAATTTCGCTCGGATATCGGCTGAGTTAATTCGTATTGGATATTTTTGATAATCCTCATCAACAGTTCACGGAACACAGCAAAACGATCTCACATTCCCAACTCGGATTCTTCCTGTGCTCATCTCATCCCTCGGATTCGGATTCCAACGGACCCACCAAGATCCCTTGTTGTTCCCCCTGAATTCTCACTCCGTTTTCACTCCACGTCCATGAATCATCGTCTGAATGTTACCAATTCAGATAATCAATTGTGCTTCTTGTATTAGGTTGAAAGTATTTCGGTTTTCTTCTCTTTTTCCGGTTTCCCTCTGCATCTCAGTTCTGCGATAGAAGACTCAGATCCCGCAATAGTTTTTTTCCAGGTAAGATTACGAAACTGTTTGATTGACACAAATCTTTTGTGTTCGAATTTGTATAATTTGAGTTTTATTTGCAAGTTTTTCTATGAATTCGAAGCATTTCCTTCAGTCCTTATCCGCTCCCACTTTTCCCCTTTATATTTCATTTTTCTACCCTCCTTTCGAGTATCTGTCTCCTTCATGTTCTCATCTGTCAGGCTGATAAATTTTAGTTGAGCTAGTGTTTCTAGTTTTGCTTTGTTTCCGACTCTCATTTTTCGTTTTTATGGTGAGATCGGATTTGATGCAACGGTCATTTTTCCAAAAATATTTTATGGTATATGAACATTCTATAATAATTAAAATAAAAGCTGATAATAAACCTTTTGTGATATATGATCCATCGTAACAGTGAAGTAATTTTTTTTAATATTATGTTAAAGTTCCTTTAACTTTGATAAAGACTGCCACAATGAAATATCATATGGAAGTATATACTAGTTCTTTTCGAGTTTTCGTCCTCTTCGTTTTGTTATTGTTATGAGGACTAAATTTGCTAACTACCTTAAGAATTGATTCAACTACACATGATATTTTTCTTCTTTAAAAAGTACACCAGGACCCTTACATTTTGAATTCTCCCTCCCAATTTTTTTTTTTTTTTTTCAAATTGATCTTTTGAACAAAATGAAACTGTGATTTTATTTTAAATATGACCACAAGAACAGGTGATAAAAAATAAACTGGAACAAGAAAGTGGTATAGAAAATTTGGAATAAATTAAGTTCTACTATGACATTTTGATTTTATTCTTATTTCAGTTGTGTATTTAATTTTTGGAACAAAAAAGTGGTGTAGAAAGTTAAAATCATTGATAAAAAATAAATTGGAGGCATGCTAGTGTATTGAGTGTGATTCATTCAATCATCAAAAGGGTTATAATAAATTTAATCTAATATTTAATTTTTAATCTTAGACCTTGATGATCAAGTGTTAAGAGTTTGTGGGCAAACTTCCAATCTGTCCAATTTGTTAACCTCCGAAGTTGTGACTGCGATACAGTTGTGCAGCGGCGTACAAACAATGACTTGTCACCAGTCTGATCCCAACTTCTTGAAGAACTTTCGGATTCCTAGCTACATACTTGTACCAGATTCATCAAAGGGTGAGACCAATCATGATGCACCTTCATGCCCAGTGATAGTTTTTATTAACTCCAAGAGTGGTGGTCAGCTGGGAGGGGAGCTTTTTAAAACTTATCGTACTCTTCTCAATGAAAAACAGGTAAGGACAACCAAAACAAAAATGAAAGAAAGGCATTTCTGGTCTTATGTTGAATATTTCTAGAATCTTCAAGTCCATGATTATACACATTGGACATTGTAGAAATGGAGTCTGCAATTGAAATTATTCGATATCAAATGTGCTAAGGAACATTTTTCAGGTTTTTGATTTGGGGAAAGAAGCTCCTGACAAGGTGCTGCGTAGAATCTACGCTAACTTTGAAAACTTCAAGCTGCAGGATGATCAGTTTGCTATAGAGACTATGGAGAAGTTGAAATTAATTGTGAGTTGAGTTATACTTGATGTTCCAAGAGAAATTGCTCAGTTTCCCTTTTGAATTGTCTTAATTTATTGATTTTAAAGGCATACCCTCTTATGGATTTCTGATATGTACCTTGTTTTTAGGTTGCAGGCGGAGATGGAACTGCAGGCTGGCTGCTTGGTGTTGTTTGTGATCTCAAATTATCTCATCCTCCACCGATAGCCACAGTTCCCTTGGGCACAGGGAATAATCTTCCTTTTGCGTTTGGTTGGGTATGAGATTGCATTTTTCTTTGCTGGTGCTTTGTCATGAAACTTTGAATTGCTTGTTAAAACATACTGTCACCACAAGCGATGTAATAGTTCAGGAACTATGATTTTAACATTAGAATTTCAAGCTGTATATGGGCTTGTTATGAATTGGACAGCAGAGTAAAAGTAAAGAATAAAACTGAAAAGAAAAAAGTGAAAAGAGAAACCCCTTTGGGGGCATCACAGCACAGCAGGGGATGCTCCCTCTGCCTGTGGGTGTGTTTGTTTTGGCGATGGGATAAGTAACTTATTTATACTTAAACTTATAGAATCTTAAGATTGGAAAAAAGTTAGATTGGTAAAATAATGAGTGTTTGGATTAGCGATTGGATAAGTAACTTAAAGTAACTTATGTAAAAGTTAGGATGTTTGGTTTGACTTTTGCATAAGTAACTTTTATATTAATTAAGAGAAAAAAATTGAAAAATTATGAAAAATGAAAAAATGAAGGGATAATTGTGAAAAAAGTCCTCATTAGCAACTTAATTGCCAATGAGACCTGGGAAGATATCTACACACGGAGGGGTTTTTTCACAATGTTCTCAAAAATTAACTTTGAAAATTTGGCAATGATACAATTTTAAATAAAATTATATCAAACTCTAATTTAAATATTAAATCATAACTCATATTTTCACATAGCTCAAAATCTAACAAAATAAACCGATTAAAATCCCAATAATACCTCCAATAATCCAAATAAATTATTTAAACTAAATTTAATCTGTAAAAATACCATATAGAAACTAATTTATGACATGTTTATAAAAAAATTGATGATAAAATCATAAAACAACTAAATAATAAATCTAAGCTGATTAAAATTAATTATTAATTATTCTCTACATTTCTACAGTCATATATTGACAAAACTCAAAACTTGCCTAAACTCTTATCCCAAAGTATTCTCTAATTAGCAGAAGATTACTGTCTAAAGAAAGAGAAAATTATTTAGAACATTTTTTATAAAAGAAGTTTTGTGATTAGAAGTGATTTTGAGTACCTCATTAATCCCCAAAGATCCTCAAAACAGAAGTCATCGCATTCTTAAGCAGTTTTAAGCTCCAATTCTGAGCTTATGAGGATTGGGACTTTTTTTAACTTTTTTCTTAAAGTCCATCGCTGAACCAAATGCGCCAAAATGAATAAATCACTGTTCACATGCGATGGCCTACTCAAACGCGCCGATTGGTCTCTGGAACGTCAAAACAAACACGCTATGTATCTTTTTGATTAGATGCTCATGAAAGGGCATATATTTTGCCTTTATAGTTTTTATGCTGTGGTTCCTGCCATGCCTTTATTTCCTGATAGAAGGAGGGAAATTTCCAGTTAGCCCTGATGATAAATAAGATTTTATAGAATAAAGTAAATGAGACCCATTAGTTTTTCAGTTGTTCTTAGTGAAGAAAAGTAACTATTTAACATGAATAGAAGAATGACACATGTATTGGGCTTCTTTACAGGGGAAGAAGAACCCAGGAACAGATCAACATGCGGTTGAGTCCTTCTTAAAGCAAGTTATGGAAGCTAAGGAAATGAAAATAGACAAGTACAATGTGATCCTATTCTTTCATATCGTTGTTAATTTCATATGCTGCCATTTAGATGGTAAATATTAGTCTGTGGCAACGATGATATTTTCTTGCTGATATGCAGAATTCTTAATTTCTAATATCCTAGTAATGCAGAAAATAAATCTCTCGAGTATTCAGTGTATATAATTGAAGTGGAGAAATGATTCTGCGATGCCAGTTCTTGTTGGATTGTTGGGTTTTAATAAATCCAAATTGTAAGTTTATAATTCCTTAGTGGTTCTATCATTGAATTTTCGTTTTGTTGAAACCACTATAATAGGTTCTTTTTAGTGATCTGTTCAGACAGAGTTGACCTCGAAACATTATGTTTGTTATATTTAATATTAGATGCTGTAAGTTACACAGTTGAATTCGTTATTTTGGTTCCATAAGGTCATGCTGGTTGTTTCTCAAGTTTAGTCCTAGAACTTCGTTCCTTGTTTTCAGCTTTTATTTTGCACCTTCTCATCTTCCCAAGTCCTTAAACCCTTGGCAAAAATATGAATTTTGAAGGGTTGCTTGTTGTTTTAATAACACATCAGCTGGCACATTCTTATGAGGATGAAGAGTCCAAAAGATGGTTCCTGTGATCCCATAGCACCTCTTGAGCTGCCGCATTCTTTACATGCATTCCATCGTGTATCTGAGGGAGATGAATTAAACATGGTGAGACATTCTATAATTCGCTATTTTTCTATCTCCAATCTGGTTCACGGTGCATCTTCAGGCATTTATATGAGAAACCATCAGCTTTATACGCCACATGTTCTGATTTGGCTTGGATTTGACAAATCTAATTAGGGTGGTAACCATTTTGAACAATGACTGGATCATGTTGAGTGTTGACTTCAATTACGTTTTATTGGTGGAAAATTTTGTTTTGAACCGTGATAGCCATTATGCCAAATTGCTAGTGTGGCCGCGCACAGAATCACAATGAAATCTTCCTCAGACTCTGTTTCAGAGGAGAACCTAATCCTAACACTCGAGCCAACAGAGGCGCAGGGAGTCTCCACTTTAAATAGGAGTCTCTTGTCTCCCAGCCAGCTAACATTGGTTCAGGCTCCACAGATGTTTTTCTACTTGTTTTAACATGGATTTTAAATTAGCAAAACTATGAGGCGACAGTAGTTCATAAGTTTTTTGTTTTAATATTTTCAAATTTTGAAAAAAGCTTTCATCTTTCCTTGCTTTCTAGACGTCTTGCATGACTGTTTCTTCTTCTCAGGAAGGTTGCCACACTTTCCGTGGGGGATTTTGGAACTACTTCAGCATGGGTAAGAATTGTTCTTCCTGGATTCTTCTATACCTGAACCTAAGTTGAGAAGTTATATATATATATATTTTTTGGGTTTATTTGAATTAACTAACTGATATGGAATCCCCTTCTTTGATCTCTTCTAGTTTAGGCAATTCTGGTTGGCAACCATGTTGCATTGCTTAATGCAGTATGAATAAAATCGGGCAATTGAAACTTCCTTTTTACATGATCTGAAAAATGTGTCATAATTATATACTGTTACTATCTACCAATTAAATTGTGACTGCCTACATAATTTCTGTTGATAAAAAACTTTATGACTGCTGACTGTAGGCATGGATGCTCAAATATCTTATGCATTTCATTCAGAACGAAAGATGCATCCAGAAAAGTTTAAAAATCAGCTGGTTAATCAGGTAATCAAGCCCTCTGTTACTATTGCAGTAATTAGAGTAAATGCATACAAAATATATGGTAGATTAATGCCTATTCTTCCTCAACTTCCTCAGTCCTGGATGGAAAGCAATGAATCTAGTTTTAAATATGGAGATATATATATATATATATATCCATCCACTTCTAGTTATCCATTTTGTAGTGATTATTCCAAACTACGTGTCAGAGTACATATGCTAAGCTCGGGTGCACACAAGGATGGTTTATGGCTTCCCTTTTCCATCCGCCTTCCAGGTTAGTTCATATAGATCTTTGATGCGATAGATTAGACAATCATTTGCACGCTCTTTCTTTGTAAGTTCCAGGTTGTCTTTACGTACTTGTCACACTTAAAATATGATGTCTTTTCAAGTGCGTCTTACGCCACTTAAATAGATTCAGAAATAATTTAGTAATAATTCTAATAAACAAATTCACGAACATGCTCTATTTTAACCTGTCCTACATGAGTTGGACGTTTCAAACCTGCTAACTGATAATTTGTTAAATTGGCACCCTGCATTTGGTGCTCTGACTGCATAAGGCTTTCTGTTAAGATTGTGTCTTGTAAATATTTGGTCAACTGAGTTTTTTCTTTCAAAATGTGATCCTGATAATTTATTGGTGTAATATTTTAATCATATTATTTATCCATATGTGGAGAGAAGATGAGAGTTAAGATCTGGAAATGATTTCTTCCTCTGCCCTAACAGAAAATTGTGGGATTATAGACTTTTACGTTGGTTTTTTCCTTAGACTTGTACCTTTATATAATTGTGGGATCTAAACACATGTATTATGTACTACTCAATGTAGGACTTAAGTTTCCACTCACTAAGTCAATTGTACACGTGTGCGCTTATGTGCGAACCATACTAGCACACAAACAAAATTAGTCATTAATAATCAATCTTATGCAAATGTGTGCATGCTACACATCCATGACAGTTTATGCATTGAGCTTACCATGAATTTGTGATCTAAATATGGTTATTTTATTTTCACTTCTTTCAATAATCAAATAATTTGATCTTCTATTGCAGGAACATAGCACACATGTTAAAAGTGAAAATCATGACAGCACATGATCATGGTCGCTGGCAAGAGCTGCACATACCTTCCAGGTGAATATTTTTTTACCAAAACACACAGAAGTTTGTGCCATAGAAAGTTCTAAGTAGTGGGTCGACAATTGATCCCTGCATTTTTCACTTGCCAAAGGTCTAGTACTCTAGTCTGGGTTGTACTTATTTCAAACAGTTTCTCCTGTTTTTGTCATAAAATTTATGTTTTTCCCACCCACATTTTGCTTTTGGTGGTTATTGGATTATTACTGTATGATATGGGCCATATTCTTGTGAATGAATTTCTAAAATAAAAGGGCCATTGAGCACTTCTTAAATAACATCTAACATGCTTTATTGATTCTATTCATTTAATATACAGCATCAGGTCAATTGTATGTCTTAACTTGCCTAGCTTTTCTGGTGGACTGAATCCTTGGGGCATGCCAAACGGAAAGAGGCGTCATGAGGTTAATTTCATCTGCTGATTCTGAACAATTATTATTTAGTTAAATATATTTATTCCCTTGGGTTGAGCTCAAGTACCAGGAAATAACTAATATTTTCATGCAGCTTTTTTTTTAATTAAATAAAAACATAAAACTCTAAATAATAAGTCTCTTGTTGGAGCAGAAAGGTTTGACGCGACCGTTTGTAGATGATGGTCTTCTAGAGATTGTTGGTTTTAGAGATGCCTGGCATGGGCTTGCCTTGCTCGCTCCCAATGGACATGGAAGGCGTCTTGGTCAGGTGCGTGTGGAATAAGCAAATGTTGGAAACTGTTTTCTTATTAAACTACCAAGACTATTTATAAGTAGAGTTTAAGAAGGAAAACCAAATATATGCGGTGAGATTTTAAGCTTTTAGTTGTCACCAAGTAAAAAGTCGGTTGTAGTCTGATGTTCACACATTCATTAGGTGAGATCATAGACATCAGTTGAACTTTTAATTTGATTAACATGGCACTTGTATGCCTCTCTTCTTGGATCAGGCGCACAGAATCCGCTTTGAGTTCCACAAAGGAGCAGCAGATCATACATACATGAGGATTGATGGGGAACCATGGAAGCAACCTCTCCCTGTTGACGATGACACTGTTGTGGTAGAGATATCTCACCTTGGCCAGGTCAACATGCTTGCCACTCATGATTGTAGGTCTAAAAGTGTGCATGAGGCATCAACAACAAACCATGATGATGGGGAGGAAGATGATAGTGAAGATGAAGACTCTACAGCTGAGGAGTTTCGGAAGTTTGGCGCTGCAGAAACATTTAAAATCCCAGATGAGGTTGATCTTTCTCATATTAGTTAGGTCTTCGGTCTAATATGGTGTTTCTACATATTACCCCCATAGGATATTTGATTCAGCAACCTCTAAAATAAACTTCTCAATTTGAGATTTCTGGTTGCTGTCTTTAATTTGGAAAATAGGGTTCGATTTATTTAGGAATATGCATAAAAAAAACCTTCAAGGTTATAAGGTTTCTTTCAGTTTGTGGGGCCTAGAATTATGGAGATACACCTTCTCCCTGTAAACAAGCAACTATTTTATTGTGATAATCACTTGTGTTTTTACTAATATCAGTATGATAATTGTCTTCTCTTATTTTCTTTTTCTCTCTTGGCTTATTTCTTTGGGTGAGAATTGTTCTCACTTTCAGCTGGCGGCTGCAGTGGTTGCAATATTAAAGCAGGAGACGACATTGAAGTTAAACTTGGAATAGTTATTAGAACTATAGTTACCTTACTGAAACATGACAAATCACTAAACATATGCAGAAACAGATGAACTAACGAGAAAAGTTTCAATTATAACCACAGTACATGTATGAGAGGATCATGTGTGATCATATTGACAGGGTGAGGGTTCAGCTGGATCACTCTTAAGAGCTATTACAATAAATACAATATGTAGGACCAAGCTGATTACAAAGCCTAACAGATTATTCAATAAGTAAGAAAAATGATGCCCAGGACGTGCAATCGTCAACCAAGACGTGCAATCGTCAACGGGTGATTGTTTCGTTAACGTTTAGAGGCCAGAGAATTGATACTCTGTCCGACACATGTTGAAATGGCCTCATTGGCCTTTTGAGATTCAATCCTTTCTTCTCTTTTCTTCTTCTCCCTGAAGCAATACAATTTAAAAAAGTCAAAATCTTGCTACAAAAAATAAATCAATCAAATTTATATGAACAAGATCAGGTAGATGTACAACTTCAAAGTCAAACAGGCCTCGTCAAAAACTAATTTTTAGTGTTATAAATTCACAAAGTAAACAAATTTCTTTTGTCTTTTTTTGGTGGGGAGGAAGGTTGTTTTTTTTTGGGGGGGTGTTTGGGGGTGTCAAAATCAAATGACTGGCATCCAAAAATCTGGTTGTTACCTGTCAACGTATTCCCTTAGCAGCTCTTTAGCCTGGACCAACTTGGAAAGCAGATTACGGTACACATCCAAATCCCGATCAACACTTCTCTTATTGATGTTCAAAGCTGCACAAAGCTGTTGGAATGACCCCGGCGATTAAATAAGCAATATATCATGTAAAACGGTTATGGCCGTATATAAGATCTAGTTTTACATTCTTGGTAATGAGATTTTGAGAGTCATCCTCAGCAATGCCAGAGTGAAACATCTACTCTCAATCAAAATAATGAATCAAATTTCCATTCAAATAAAGGAAAGAAGGTGTTAACTATGCAAATAAGGCTTGGAGAAAGAGTTTCAAGGCGCCATTGTTTCAATTCGGTTATTCCAAATAGGTCAGTGCCTAGATATGCAAGACTTTCTCAGATGTCCAGTTTGCCAAAAACTTGAGAGAAAATGTAAACTAAACTTGGTAGAATAAACTTCAAATCATTAAAATAGAACACAACAATTCAAATATTTGTAAGTTCAAATAAAATGGCCATGATGCCCTACATGAAATGGGTAACCATACCTTCTCCAAAATGGCTGGTTCTGTTGCATTTGCCAACTCAAGAAGTCGAAATAGGCCTACTGCAAAGAAACGACTATAACTAAAATCCCCCTTTCCACCTGCTCTTTCTGCAATATCCTTTAATATCCCTTCCACCTCTCCTTCTCTGGAAGAAAACCCAACTAGGGAATTTGGATTCTGAGCCCGTGCCCACTCTTCCAACTTCTGTGCATCTTTTCTGTAGAGGCTCATATATAAGATCATTTATGGTAAAGAATTCTCAAAGCAATTTATTCAAATTCCCAAAATACAATGAAAACGTTGAAGGATGATGCTACTTCCATTTTTGCAAAAAGACCTTCCTTTGGATATCTTATAGACACAACGAAGTGTTAAAGCAGCTCAAGAAAAAATTGCACACATAGTTGTCAACATGATGCTTAAAAAACTTGTTTCTGACACAATTTCCAGGAACAGAAGTGGCACATGGATGGTTAATGTGGTTTTGTATCTCTAAACAAAAGTAAATAAAGAAATTTTCAAAAGAGTTCATCAGAATTGATTATTCAAATAAGTAACCCATTCAATTGTACTACTCTTCCTATTCAATGAGAAGTCTATGCACTTAGTGTAAATTAAGATGGGCAGGAGGAAATATGTGGAGCTGATATTGAGATCATGTTGCAGGACAAAGCTACAATTTGGAACTTCTGCTTCAAAGTGTACCAATTCATGTTTAATGCCTGTAGATCACGCTGTAAGGCACTGATTAACTGATGTGAAACAGACATTTCATTCTTTTTGTGATTCACAGTTAAGAATAGAAGCCATAAAAAGATATGGTTAGAGCCTTCATGTGTCTCTAACTTTAAACAATAATTAGATCAATTAATTTTGGAAAGAACCAGTTACTCTATCTTCTAACCTATATTGTTCTGGCTCTTCCTTCAATGCCTTGATATATGCTTGGAAGATGGCATCTCGATCTTCATCACTAGGATACCCATCCATGAGTTGATCGTATACAGTGACAAAACCAAGTGCAAATACAGGGTCATAACGGTAAGATCTCTTGTATCTCATTAAATGCTGCTGAACAATGAGCTCCTGCAGCACAGTGTTGTAGATACTAGGGATCGGTCGTTTATATGCCTTGAGGAAATTATATTTTGTCTCAGATACAGTGGGAACATCTGCAAATAAAAGCCCGCGACCAAATTAAAATGAAGATGTTTATTTTTCATTTCCATTGTGTCTGCCCCAATTACAGTATGAGTCTCCAGAAAGATAAAGGAAACAAATGCAGAGTTATTAGCAAACAATATAGACTTGGAGTGTCGACAAAGCACAAACTCAAATACTCTGTGTTGAAACATAATTAATAATTACGAAAATGTGGAAATAGGAGCAATCAGACCAAACCCTTTACCACTTGGTGATAAACCTACAGCTCCCATACCTAGTCAAGAGCTACTTCAACCTAAAGCCTTGAGCTGTTAAGTGGATACCTATAATTGATTTTTATATCTCTACCAGTTTTTTTGACAAGCTTTGACACTGCATTATGTTTATGAAAATCAAATGGAATGGAGATGCTTACTGACAGATAAAGCCCACAATCTGCAGTTTTAAGAATCTTTTTCTTTTTAAATGGATACACTGCTGGATAAATAAAAAGTGCGTCCGCAAGAACTTATGTTACAAGAAATTCCATAGGAAAATAGAATGTGAGATCAATCAGGAAATTTTCCGATAAAATAAATCTGACCCAAAATATAAACTCAAAAGTAATTGCATTCTGTTGGTTAGTGTGAAATTGTGGAGTTCACCCGTTTGCAGAAATTCAGGCACAATACTCAACAGTAATAATTATTTAGCAACAACCACTAAGAGAGCCAAAGGTATATGCATTCCCTTCGATTGAGGCACATCACCCCTCAAAATTTTTTTTCAGGTTTTCTCAATAGATATGAAGTTGAAATTCTTAAAAATCAGTAAAATCCCAAACTTTAATTCAATAAATAAATAATCCAACCTGCAGTTTAAGAGTAATTTGCAGAACCAGACTTTAATTGAAATCGAACTTTAAAAGAATCAATAAATCAAACGCTAAAATCGCCCCCCGGGGGGCCCCAATCTTTCTCGGTAATCAGAACTAAAGAGAGAAGCAAGTAGAAGCCAACCTGTGGCAGACGACATGCAGTGAATAATCATTTTAGAAGTGGAATTGGAAGCTCGAACAGCAGCATAGTGGTAAGAAATATTCGTCCGAAACCGTAATGCCTCCGAATTGAATCCGAGGAAGCGAGTGGAAGAGAAAGCAGGCTTTCTTTCAGAACATTGGGTTAATGCGGAGAAGGACACAGAAGTAACAGCGGCCATTGAAGGGAAATAATAGCAATGGAGGAGAGTCTTAGGTGGTGGAATCAGAGTCAGAGAATTTGCAGCATGGTGGCTTCGATTGTGAAGACTGAAGAGAAAGGTGTGAGAGAGAAAGCAACAGCGTTTTTGGGCTCGAAAGTTTTTGTTTGCGAAGAGCGATAAGCTTATCCAGAGTGTGAAACCGAAATTTTTGTGAGTTTTCGAAAGGGCCGATAGCATAATGACACGTGGTTGTGGGGTCAAGGTTGAGTTCTCGTCGTGGGGGTTCAAGTAACGTTTTTGCTTGGAGTGTTAAGATTTTATTTCTGATTTTTTCTCTCTTCTTTCTTTGTGTGGCTCTGCTTCTGACTCCATTTCCAGGTCGACACTCCACAGTCCACATGGCTGGGACGCTTGTGAAAAATAGGTTTGGTTTTGGTCTTTTGCCTCAAAACAAGAGAAAAGAAAAGAAGGTCATTTTCTCTCTTATTGACTGTTGAGATCTTGATCCAACGGCCTATAGGAGAGTAAATGACCTCTTTGTCTTTTGGGACAAAGGAGAGAAACCGGTCCAGAAAAATTAGCCATTCAGGTTGGTTTTTTCTTATTATTCAACAATGTATTTAAATTCATTTTTTTAGTGAAAATGAATTGTGATGGAAGTGAATTACTAAAATTTCTTGCAAGTCAACAAGTATAAAGAGCAACTTTTTGCAAGTATATGGAGGAAAGGAAAAGGCAACTTGGAATATTCTGCCTCGAGCTTTTTTTTGGCGAGACTCCATTTCTTCCTTGACTTGGTCTTGGCATATAGGCTGCAAGACCAAAAGCATGTAGATATTTGGCAATGATTCAAGTGTACTCATGTCAAAACTTGTATGTGCTCGTTTGGAAGAGCTTATTTTTGTCCAAAACGTGTTTATAATTCGTGATTCACGGTATACGAGGTAAGTATGTGAGAGGAGTTTTTTCTCGGCTTGCATAATAAGTGCGTTTTGACTGTTCAAAACGCTATCACAAACACCCCCACGGTCATATATATGGAGAGGTGAAGGTCGCTAAACAAATCATTAGTGCTTAAGTTACAGATTGTAACATGAGTGTAATAGTACACGCAAAGCATTTTAAACTACAGTTCTGTCATGAGTCTCATATCAAGAAGATTACTTTAAAGTAAGGATTCTATGTTTGAGTGTGATTCTGCTACAAACGTGGTCGTTACATATTCATAAAGTTCTTCCCTCTTATAAGGCATTGAGCTCTTAACTTCAAGAGGATAGCTTTTAGAGTATGGTTATGGGAAAGACTTGTGGTGGTTACATATTCATAAAGTTCTTCCCTCCTTTCGCTTTTCATCATACAGAGGGCGCGTGATATGACATTGTCAACATGCACGCAATACCTAGCTTCGCGTGAGTACTAGCTACTACCCTAGTGCCTTTTAGCTGTAAGCTGCATGTTTCACTGATAATGGCGAGATCTTATCCGATCTCCATGTGCTCACGTGTGTACATTCCTTCTCATCAAGTGCTTTGACGAGTCACCCTGCTTTTACATAATTAACAATTCGTTCTTCACTGTAAAGCAAGAATCAACCAACAGTACAACAATCAGATCAGTCTCAAAAGAAGCTTATGAATTAAGTAAAGATATATTAAGCAACAAGCTGCAGATTACAGAATCCTGTCCTCCTTACTCTTCACTATGATATCTAGCTAGAACTAGACGCCAAGCAGACAATCAAGCATGACAGGTGGTCACTTGTATATTTGTTTATATATTTGTGCAAGAGTTAAACTTAGTTATATTTGGAAACTTACGATGATGGTGTGATCCAACCTATACAAGAGCTCACCTGGAAATGGAAGGAACCAAGGATCCAAGGAAACAACACAAGATTCGTTCTCAAAAAGGATGCTCAAGACAAAAGACTCAGATTAGTGTTCATGTTGATCAGGCTGCAAAAACCAGTAATAGTGATGCTGCAGCTGTTAAACAAGCAGAAGAAACCCTCCGCACTGTCATGTATTTTAGCTGTTGGGGTCCTAACTCCTAAACTCTCTAATACTACTACTATTTTTGTGTCAACCGGCAAGTATCATCTTTTCTTCTTCCTACTTGTTGTATTTGTGTTCATTCTCTGTAGAAATACCTCAGCAGAAAAATGCTTGCTAACTTAAGAGTTTGTAATGTCAAGCTTAAACTTATCAATAAAGGCTTTCTATGTTCTTAGAAGCCCTTCTTCTAGCATCATATATATAGAAAATATGGTTAATGAAAAGAATCCCTCTGACTTGTCTTGAGAACGTATAATGTTGCTTGTCGCATAGTAATGACTTGAATGAATAATTAGTTTATCAGGCTCATGAATCTCTGGAAACTTTCTGTTCAAGCAAGAAATCTGGAACAATTTAAATATAGCCTCTATTTAGGATTAAATTTTCTCTTGTCTAGCATTTAGATCGATGTGATGAACACTTGGAAGATAATATGCGTATGATAAACTGATCAATATGTTAGTAAAGCATGTGATCCACCCATCTTTATTCAGAACCCATTTGCTACGGATCATAAGATTTAAATGCCTACAGGATAACAGCAAAGAACAGACAAAAAGAAGTTAAAATGCATACATTAATTAACTACGCATGAAAGAGGTGTGTGATGTTTGTTGAGGGAAACAAAACAGAGGATATATATGTATATATGTAAAGCCCTTCCGCAAGCAGTTGACAAAGTGATAACAGAAACTGCGGTACAACCAAAAACATAAATATCTGGAGCTGAAACTGCTGCATCATGAATTATTTATTAAATATAGTTATTTATCTGGGTCCCCAAAATATAACATGCATGAGCTTTTCAGCTCTTTCTAATTTCTTCAACTTGTACTTCTCGTTTGCTCCCACCATCTTCACTTCGTCTTCCTCTCCGGTGAGACTCTGTACCTGAGGGAACTTATCGTAGTCCCCTCTCTGTGTCGCCCTCATAGCAGGCGCCAAGTCCTTTGAGGCAAGCTCATTCATGGCTTCCCTCTTATTCATGGGAAGAACTCTTGAGTAGTGCGAGTCTATCTACAAGCAATACCTTCTTTATATGTGTGTGTGTGAAATTTTTGTTGGCCTGACGAAAGGCCAGACAGTACAATAATTCATGGAGACTGATGGACAATAAATGTGGCTCTTCTGATTATACTAAACACAGCTCTTTGATTAAACAAAGCTCAGCAAACGACTTTACATGAAATTGAGTAATAATTGGTGAGATTGCAACTTTTTAAAGTTCTTTACATGCACTTTTTCTCCCATATGTACTAAGAGGTAAAAAGAGATGAGTAGATATATTTGAGAGTAACACTTGACTTTAGCCATTTCTTTACCAATAAGAAACCTTAAATATGTTATTTGGACCCCACCTTGTCTACTTCAACATAAACAATGGTTTCATTTCCCAAACTACGGGCCTGAAATAACAGACCACGGGATTCTCACAAAACCACGAGCAGCATAAGAGTCCTCCCATGAAGACAAAGTTGAGAAATGGCCCCACCATGAATGAACTGAAATCCATTGCATTTGATGACACTCTCTCTGCAAGTTCTATACAAGTAGTGAACCCATCTCATTTTCAATTTCAAGCAGTAATTTGGAAGATACACAGAGAAGTGTAAAGCTTCGATCGGCATGTGTGGAACAAGAGGAGGATGGGTTGTGGCAACCAGTTTAGGAGTAATGGAGGCAATGAAGGATCAAGGGTATTGCAGATGTTGGAACAATCTGATAATAAGGTCAGAAGCTCAGGCTTCTTCAGTCATTTCAAAGAAGCTGATGACAAATAATGAGAAGATGAACAATTCAGAGGAGTCTCTAAGGACGATCATGTACTTGAGCTGCTGGCTGGGATCCTAACAGCTACAAGAAGGAAAGTTTATAAATGCGCATTACCTCTGAGTTTAGATAATGATAATTGTATATATAAGTATTTATTATTGTTAGCGAGGACATGTAAACTGTAACTGTAATTGCCATCTTCTGACTCTGGGTATCAATAAAAACGGTAGCTTCAAGAGAAAAAGCCTCGGAGAGATTGATTCGTGTGTCCCCAGTTTACAAGATTGATGTTAAGAAAATGTCTTCATGTTGATGAATACTCAATACCCTTTTCTGGAAATAACTTATGAAACTGATACAAGGAACTGTGTCTCAACTATTGGTATAGCCTTTGCCCTTTAAATTTCAGGTTCAAAAAATGGTGAAACTAATTAACACCACCTTTTCTCAAATTTTTGCACATAATTCCGATTGAAGACTAGATTTCTGTGAGTCGATCAGAGAAGCCCTTGGGTTAAAATGATGTTTTCTCAAAATCACTGATTACACATAAGTTTTGTTCAAATCTTAATATATATATATATATATATAGCCAAGTATTAGAGATAGTACTGACCCTAGCTCGACATGGTTGTTTTCTTTAAATTAATAATTTACCTATTGATTTACTATCATATATAAATTGTGGCCCAGTTAAATTATTTAATCACGCACAGCTTCAAAAAGAAACAAGCGGCCTAATTTTCCATTTCCATTTGAGCGTCAATAATATACTCCTTCTGGTCCTAATTATAAGATAAAGTTGATTTTTTTGGAGAAATTAAAGAAGCCAATTTAATCACTTTAGAGTATTTATATTTTTAGTATCCTTAAATTATATATCAGTTTATTAGTCAAATTAATTAGTTTGAAGAAAAAAAAATATAAAAATAAATATTCTAAAGTGATTTAATTGATTTCTTTAATTTCTTAAAAAAATCAACTTTATCTTATAATTAGGAATTGAGAGAGTAATATAAAGACTGTCCAATTGTGTCCCAAGCCAGAGTCCCTTAGGTGTAAATTTCTCTTCTCTAAGCAATTGGGTGACACTGACATGGGCGCATATACATCCAAGGAAGAAGATAAAGCGATAAAGATAAAGATAAAGATAAATAAATCGTATATTACTTTAACTAGCGTGAACTATCCCGCGCGTTGCGCGGGGAGCATTTTCTAACGCATGTACATGCATTCCAACGTAAATTTTCGCTTATATCTTCCTTCTCCTGAATGAATTAACATACATTCCAGCCAATAATACAAATTTACCACCATAGCAAATTAAATACAATCATACGCCAAAAATACTAATATTACAAAAGCACAAAACACAAACTTGTAACCAATAATGTGGTAAATTCAAGCCATGTTCACAGATAGTTCAACAACATTGAAAAGCTACAATGGAAATCAATAAATGTATAACGAACAAATTAAAAGTTCCTTACTGTTGGAAAAGCAAACGAAGTTCAAAGCAAAAGCAACATCATCAATCACGGACCAAAGGAAAAAAAGCAGCATCATAAATTTCTGAAAACTTCCTTGTAAACCACATTTGTCGTGGTCCTACTGTTACCTTCCGGATTAGTTGGGACATATAATTTCAATCCATCCATGCTTCTAACCCTTGATAATGCAACATATAATTGGCCATGTGTAAAAACTGGCTTAGATAGATATATTCCGACATGACGAAGAGATTGCCCCTGGCTTTTGTTGATAGTCATTGCAAAACTGAGGTTTAATGGGAATTGCCTCCTTCGCATATGAAATGGCCATCTACTTTCAGAAGGGTTCATATCCATCCTATGAATTAACACCTTTTGATTTGGATTCGAACCATTCAATGTAATGGCTTCAATGACATTTTTGCCAAGCTTTGATATACGTAGCCGAGTACCATTGCACAAACCTGATGCTTGGTCTATGTTCCTCAAAAGCATAACAGGAGCTCCAACTTTCAATGTGAGTTTGTGTGGTGGCAAACCAGAGCTGGTAATTGTGTTCAAGAATTCGGTTGTGTATAGATTATCAAAGCTATCACTATCATCTGTAGATTTACACACAGAGTCACAGCTGAAGAAATCGAAAGAGTCACCAGGCAATAATGAACACATATATTCATTAATTTTATTTACTGCCTCTATAGTGGGTGCCAATATTGCTCTGTCATTGAAGTACTCATTGTTGCAAAGGTTATCCACCAGATTTTTGTACGTAGATTGTACAATCATCTCTATTGGATTTTGAGATTCTGGCAGCAAGAATTTGTCTGGGATCTCAATATGATACACACCATCACTTCCTTCACCTATCTTCCCATTACCTACATCTAGAAGCCATTGACTAAACCATTGTAGTTGATCGATGTCAATATTTGAAGATCCAGTAGTCAACCTCATGTTCTTTGTAAGATGGAAGATGGTGCAATAATCCCATAAGCATGAAGATGAAATACATGCATTAACAATTGAAGCCCTAGTACCTTTTGGTATGACAGGAAGGATTTGACGGAAGTCACCACCCATAAGAATGCATTTCCCACCAAATGGCAAATTAGAATGCATGATATCCTTGAGAGTACGATCAAATGCTTCTATGCAGTACCGCTGTACCATGGGGGCTTCATCCCATATAATTAACTTAGTGCTAACAATTAAATTTGCAAGTGCAGAGTTTTGTCTAATTGAGCACATTGAAAACTCGGTAATCTGTATTGGGATTGCAAAGCGTGAATGAGCTGTCCTACCTGAAGGAAGTAAGGTTGCTGCAATGCCACTTGATGCAACTGCCAACACAATATCTCCTCTAGCACGCAACGTAGAGGTCAAAGCGGTCCACAAGAAAGTTTTGCCTGTCCCACCATAACCATGAACAAAGAAGAACCCTCCTGATGATGAATGTACTGAACTCATTACTTGATCAAATATCATCCGTTGTTCATCTGTCAAAGAATTTTGCAACACCGTAGCTTCAGATTGAAGTGCAGTACGATCATAACTCAATTCTTGTAGTATAAGATTATTTGTATCCACAATGGATGATGTTTCATCAGGAATTGGGAGGCCTGGATAATCATTCAGGCTCTTCCCATTGTTCTTAAGCATACGATCAATCTCTTTCAGAGCAGCTTGTTCCTTGTCATAATCTGAGATACAAAAGCCTGGAAGATCACAATGTATCAAACTGTTATGGTAAATCAATGCAATAATTGGAAATATAATTAGATTAATTAAATGAACATGTGATAATATCTTAATTAAATCAATGCAATAATAGCTTACTTGAATAATTAGGATGATCACGCGGTATATACAGTAAATCCTCTGATAGAATATTTGAGCACTTCTTCCACACTAACTCAGGATGTTGCAGGCAACTACAAAGAAGCATTGTTACAAAAAGTTTCCTCAATGAATTGCCGCTGGCCCAAGTACATGCTTCCTCGATTGCATTTATATATTCTTTATCATCATCCAATAAACCTAAAGCATCACATGCCTCTTTAAAAGTGTCATATAGGATTCCATCAACTGTCTTGATTTCATCAAATGATTTTGGACCTCTTACTTTTGTTAGCAGAATACGCAAGTAGTACAATTCTCCAGAGCTTGGAGTTGCATTTGCAATCCTACCTACAGAAAATCCTTTTTGCCTACGCTTCCATTTTCGCTCATTTCTTTGGTACACATAGTGTTGCGGGAACTCTGCATATGTAAGGCTAGCTGCAAAATCATCTTCGTCATTGATTTTCATCCAAGACAAAAATTGTGATTCACATACTCTTGGGTTTTCTAATAACTCAGAAACATCATCAGTATTTTTGTAAATTACATATTGCTGATTTGGCAAGTGGAAGCTCAATCTTTCAACAGAAGGAAATCTATGGTGAATTTCAAACCCAAAAATTCGCCATGCAGCCTCACAAGCAGATATGTACCTGAAGTTATAATACTGTTGAATCTCATCAACCACACCCTCACCATTTGCATTCCCATTCTTGTCAAATATGCCAGCCACTACTCTATCATTGCCTTTACTTATGTACTTGAATAAATACTTGATGGCAGTTGACTGATTGCATTTCTCAACATTGATATGAGCTTGAAACATAGCAAGTAGCAAAGGATTATATGGGACAACAAAACGGTTGTCTAAGGGTATACCCTTAACTTCAATGAAGCGACCATCATCTCTTCTTCTGTATGTAGGATAACCGTTCTCATCAACAGTTGTATTTTGATTGAATTTCTTGGGGAAATGCTTGCTGCACTTATTATCCTTCATGCATGGTGATCTAGTATTGCTTCTCCCACATGGACCGTGAATCATGAATTTTTTCACCAATTCGTATAGCATAGGTGATGTCTCCTTATCTGGTATTTCTGCAGTGATCACTTTGTCTATGGCTTCAGATGTTAAAATCTTGTCACCTCTCTCAAGAAATAGAAGTATGTGAGCATGAGGCAAGCCACGCTTTTGAAATTCAATGGTGTAGACTTCTGAAAAATAAATGTGGAAACAGGCACACATGTCAAATATACACTGAGATAGATATTGATAACCAGTAACTAAATAACGTTGCAATTTAAAATAGAAATACTACCTGCACGAACAGTTCCAAAAATCTTCTCCTCTTTGATAACTTTCATTAGTGATTGCAACTTCATCTTAAAAATTCTTGAAAGAATCTCAGGCTTGTCTGAAGGATTTACTGAAAGTTCATTACAATACCTTGTTATTTCAGGCCATGTTGGATTACATGTGAAGGTTAAAAAGATATCTGGATAGCCAGCCCATCGACATATGGCCATAGCATCTTGGTAATTTTGAAGCATATATCTAGCTCCTCCAGTAAATGTAGACGGTAGGATAATCCTTTTTCCAGTAGATGTAGCATTTGTTTCACCTCTAATTACTGCCTCAGAAAGCCCTTGGTATAGATCAGCCCTAAGTTCTTTCTGATGAGTTCGAATCCAAATTAACCTTTGAGCTTCAATCATTGTGTATCCATCAACTATGAATTGTTGAAGTAACCGAGAGGCATGCAACAATATAGACATATGATCCTCTCTATACATTAACCTGTATGCAAAGAATTCTCTCATGCTTAACCTCTTTCTTTTCTTAGTTGCACTAAGAGTCTCTTCCCTATGTTGAATGTCATCTCTGTAACCATCTTCACCGTATGGGAATAAAATAGGGTATTGAAGTGGTAAATAGGAAGCATGCAATTCATGGATGCGTTGTGGGAAGCCTGAATGCTCCCTGACTATTATGTCTCTTACATTGAATTCCATGTCAATGTCACCAAGAATTAATGCAGCAACTTCTGAGGCAGTTGGAGTGTTATAAGTCCTTCCGTCATGTTGTCTTGTGCTGAGTAAACACAACTTTAGCTCATGAGATTTGTTGTTCTTCAATATGTTTGAAGCAAAACGATACTGTTTCACATAAGGATTTACTTCATCCAGCATATCCTTGATATCCATGACGATCTTTGTATCAATTGTTGAATCTGTTTGGTGTTTGCTGGGAAAACATAAGAACTTCATGTTAATACATGGCTTTCCAATATTGATAATCAAGTATAGTATTTGAATGAAGTACCTGACAGCATCAATACGGTTCCGCACTTCATTCTCCGTATCATAAATGTACATCTGAGAGTAAACTGGACGAGAACCTTCAGGAGGTAATAAACTCCCAATGCTATGGTGGTTCTGTCCTGATAGAACAAAAGAGTATGGACCACGACCACAATTCTTCGAATGATCAATCTTGCCTCCCATTGATGTGAAGGAGAACATATTGTTGTATTGCCTTATATTTGCAATGAAATTCTTTGCCTCCAAGCTATTCTTGTCGAAGAAAAGTCTTTGCAGTAAAGGTGGAGGTGTCTTCATGTTTGGTAAGACAACCTTCCCATGGAGGCAGCACATATGAAATGAATTAGGAACTCGTTTCTTGTTGTCCTTTTTAGCTCTTTCATTATACCAAAAGGTAGCATGGCAATATTTGCAAGTATATGTGGCATCACCTTCATCCATATATGCTGTGACACATCAAAGTGTAAGAGCATCAATTCTTTGTTGAAGATATGCCTTGCAATAATGGTAATAGTATAGCAAAGTATTACCAGAAAATGTACCTTGGAATTCTGGTTTTTTCGGCTGAACTATGTCCATCAAGTTTATATTTGGATTAGTGAGGTTTGTTGTTAAGGGACACATGTCATCTGCATGATATAAACATGTAAGCCAATTACTGTACAAACCAAGTTAAATATTATAAACATAACTTCAACAATATGATAAGATAAAATACCTAGCTCCTCATCTGAACTTGAGGATAAATCGCTATGCATTTCACAATCATTGTACTCCAAATTTATCTGAATATTCCTATAATGTCGACCATCCACTACAACAAACATAAAGGGCTTCTTAATATGTAATTCATGTATGCATCCTATAGGGGTAAATAAACGTGTAAAAAACTGAACATATATTGGAAAAAATTTTGAATATGAAATATGTACTTGTGTATGTTGGTGGGTTGGAATTCTTCAATATATTGGCAAGACCAACTTCTGATATGGAACTTGGAAGAAAGTCATCTTTATAAGTGTCATCCATACCATCATTGACTGTGACAATGGTTATAAAGCAAATAAATAGCAGTGGGATTGCAAAAACGAAATATATACTTGTAAGAATCCAGAAATGAAAAACTGAAAGTGTAAACACCTGCAGAATTAAGAGGCATAATAGATGCTTCGCCACTTCTTTTTTTAGGACTATTGTTGTATCTTTTCCTTACTTCTCTCCTTGCTGAATCATTATTTGTCATGGCTGCTTCCAATGTATTATTCTTGCGCTTGCAACTTAGTTCAGCTGGTCTTGGAAACGTATTTAGTTCTGAACTCTGATATTCTGAACTACTCTGATATGTGCATAATGGTTCTGCAGGAGAGGCAAAATTAATTTTAACTAAATACATGTTGACCATCCACTACAACAAACATAAAGGGATTCTTAATATGTAATTCATGTATGCATCCTATAGGGGTAAATAAACGTGTAAAAAACTGAACATATATTGGAAAAAATTTTAAATATGAAATATGTACTTGTGTATGTTGGTGGGTTGGAATTCTTCAATATATTGGCAAGACCAACTTCTGATATGGAACTTGGAAGAAAGTCATCTTTATAAGTGTCATCCATACCATAATTGACTGTGACAATGGTTATAAAGCAAATAAATAGCAGTGGGATTGCAAAAACGTAATATATACTTGTAAGAATCCAGAAATGAAAAACTGAAAGTGTAAACACCTGCAGAATTAAGAGGCATAATAGATGCTTCGCCACTTCTTTTTTTAGGACCATTGTTGTATCTTTTCCTTACTTCTCTCCTTGCTGAATCATTATTTGTCATGGCTGCTTCCAATGTATTATTCTTGCGCTTGCAACTTAGTTCAGCTGGTCTTGGAAACGTATTTAGTTCTGAACTCTGATATTCTGAACTACTCTGATATGTGCATAATGGTTCTGCAGGAGAGGCAAAATTAATTTTAACTAAATACATGTTGTATCTACCTGTCAGGAACTTAAACATTGAAGGATGAAATAGATTAAAAACACCTGTGGAGGGAAATCTAGATTGCTGATCTGATAAAGTAGGTGGATGGTTAGTGGTATCTGTGTAGTAATAAATTTCCCTTTTATGATTACATGAAAGGAGCCTTAGTTCCTGCCTCAAGTCTCCTGGCAGATTTAAATTTGGCATTGCACAATCAGTAAGGTTAGTAAAATGCAAAGTGTAGTGGTCCTAATATAAAAAGGTATTGATAACAGAATGACCTGGTTCCTTCGAGGGAAGTCTGATTTGTGTTCCTGATGCTGTACCTTGATAGGGCTGTTTTCCTCGTGTCCTCCTAGCTGGTGTTTCAGGTTGTCCATTAGCCATTAAGCCCTTAAGTCTACCACTTTTTCGCTGGAACACTTGGTGGATAGGTTCTTGGAAAATATTTTCTTCTCCATGTAAGCTTGCTACGTTTGATTTTCTGCGACCTGATAATATTTTTAGGAGGATAAGTACATGTTCTTCATGAGAATGGCAGAAGTTCATAAAGGTAGTGGTATTAGGTCACACCTGAGGCAGATGCACTTGAAAGCCGATTTCCCAAGTTTGCTGCAACATGTGTTAAGTCTTGCAAAATCACTCTACTTCTTGCATTTTTTCGTGGAAGCCCATTATGTTGAGTGGTTAGCACATTTGCTGGTTGAGTGTGTATGGAAGAAGAAGATTTGGCATTCTCTAAATCTGTTGGACTTCCTTCTATGCCATTGCATGTAGTTGGAGTTAAATCACTCATGTTGCTTCACTTGATTCAGCAGAGCTTCATTTCATCCAATGTATACAAAGAGATCGCTAGGTATTTAAGCAAATACACTCTTAATATTTCAGATGTTTGGGCGAACGCCTCCACAATTCATACCAATAGTATTGACCTTAAAAACTGAAAACATGCATTCCCTCTAAATGACAGTGTTTTCTCCACAGTAATGGAAGGGCTGCTTTGTTGAGGAAGTATTGTAAAAGATACAGTTACATCTAATCCATATCTCTCTAACGTAAACAGTAATGGAAGAGAATGAAAAAGCAATCAAACATCATCACAAAAAAAGCACAAAACGTGTTTGAAGATATTGAGGAGCTGATTCATCGTTATTTCTCATAATGAAAATGACAGGACACATTGGGGAGCGACTTTTTTGTGGACTACAACATTTTGTCTTATCCTGAAAGTATTGAGTCATCACCTGGAGGAGTTTCAATTTTGTCTTGTATATCATGTAATCAAATCGTTGACTATTGTTCAGCATATATTTTATGAAGGATATTGTAGCTTAGACGATTGAGGGGGACAATACAAATGTCAGGGAAAAAGATCCATTGGACTTTTTAACGCAGAGAAACTTAAAGTGTGATGATTAAGTCGGAAAAATTAATGAGCTTCAATCATCTTTGAATCTTAAGTAGGAACATTAAGATTGCTGTGCTCTTGACTGTGAAGATTACAGGTGTTTTAACTTCCAGAACAAAATCAATGAGGGGATTCAAATCCTACTATGAATTAATATAAGGATAATGAAATGTAATCCTTCAATACTAAACCTCCATGTTCAATAGCTTTGCATGTTATAGAAGCAACATGTGTTGAATCTTGCAAAATGTTCCAACTTCCTCTTCCATATTTTCTTCAACCGCATACCTTTTGGTGGTGTCAATTTACAGTGGATTTAATAGTATATATTCAAAACTGATTTAAAGTGATTAAGTCATTATTGGAACCCAATATGATTGGTTCACAATACATAGATTGCAGTCCTTATACTGTCTGCCGATTAAATCAAGTTTCGTTCAAGTTTCTTGCTGTGTGATGGTAAGATTGCAAGGTCACAATGCAAAAATCATTTGAAATTGAAACTGGATTATTTTAATATGCTACTGAGTGCTCTACTGGAAATTGATTTCTTTGAATTTTAAACTTCTTCCCTTCATATTCAAATGTATGCAGACGTGATCTGTTAGAGGTTTTTGGCGCCCACTTCATTATGATGCTTTCAAAATGTTTCCACCACAAAAGTAGTCAAAGCCTTTATGAAGTCAATAAGTTTTCGGCGCCAGTGATGATATCAATAAGTTTTATGAACCATGTAACATATGTATGAGGAAGGAAGTTTTCCAGTTAATAAGCACTCTCTGATCTTCCTTTGTTTCTAAATGAAGTGTTTTTAAAGCTTGATTAATTTGAATGTGTATTGAGAGATTTTCGTGAAAATTTGGTAAGTGTATAATGGATATTGAAGCATGGAAGTCGTTAAGAGAACCACAACTGGAAATGTAACTGAAATTCATGAAGTCTAAACTAAGTTGAACGAAAGTGAACATAACAGATACCACGAATCCTACAATCCTACAACTGGAATAAAAGACTAACACACATTTAAGTACAATTGGAAAAAAGAAGTAGAAGCATTTTAATAATTAAAACGACAGTTACAACGAAAACTAAGATTCATAAAGATAACAGAAGCCTTAAACATAACTATACTAAGTAGTTCTGCTGTGATGATTCCACGCTAACCATGGTATACGCATAATCAGAAGTAGGTTGGTCTACTTCTCTTGTTTAACAACCTTCAGCAATGGTTCTTCAGCTTGCATGCTTGGTTTAAACTTGGATTGGGAACTTGACTCAACTGCCACTCCATGTCTCTTCAAGTAACACCTCCTTTTTCCTTTTGTGGTGGCAGCAACTACATTCTTTCCATTATGTGACAATGATATATCATCAGACTCAGTCGATCCTCCAACTGTAGCTACAGATATAGGGGTATTCATCCCAATAGCATCACTTTCTTCCTCTGAATTAACCTGTGAAGTAACCTAAATGCATGTTAAAAATAGAAATCATATTAGCAAATAAAACTTTGGCAGTCCTTAATTTAACATAAGTAGCAAGTAACGCCACACCTGATTAACTTCATGAGCTGCGCTGTGTAGATGTGGCTCAGCCTAGAAAATTTTCAATGAAAATGTCAAATTCAATGTTTTTTTTATTTTTGGATAATCAGTTCACTATCTTACGACAGAAAAACCATTCAACTTGCTATAGGAAATGAGGACCTCATTAACAGCAGCATTAAATTCATCTGCCAAGTTCTCACATAGAGTGAATTGAAGCACACTAATACTGGAACCAATATGCTTGACATTGAATTCATTCAGCTTCAACTTAAGCATCATAGTCTTCCCCACAATTAAATCACACTCATCAGGAAAATCATACTCACGATCATCCTGCATGGGGAGAAAAAAGCTTGAAGTTCAGAATCTATATACTGACAGAAGTGTAATATGTAGTTTTTATATGCATTATATAAGAAAATTATGCATGCCTCCTTTAAAATCAGCTTCAACTCAGCTGCAGATTTGCCCAGCAGTTCAACAGCAAGCTTGTCCCAGAAAATGACAGAAGCTACCCCAGATTTATCAACAATTGTGTAGTGTAATTTAATCCTATATGTAAGTAATAATATCAGTATTCACATATTTGACAGATAAGCAGACATATGCGTCAAAATATCATGAAAAGTACTTGGATTGAATGGATTCTGGCTTTTTTTTACAGCCAGGACAAATAAGCGAATCAGATTCATCTCTTAGCTTTGCAGAGCACTTCCCACACCCATCATAACACCATCCATGTCGGGTCTCCAATTTTTGCAATGAACAAATAACCACAAAAGGTTGATTCTGTGCAGATCAAAGAAACAAACAATGACTACTGTCCATAAAATGTACAAGTAATATAATTAGATTGCAAAACTTGAAGCTACATACAATCTTTTGATCCGGGATTTGGGAGATCAAAATCTTGTTGTTGTTCATAAGGATGCTTGAATTAGAGTGCTGGCTTGATTGGTTTGTCATGAGTTGAGTAATGTTAGGAGTCACAAATGAATCATTGTCCTTGGCACTATTATTGTAACAGCACAAGGAATATTAAGAACACAATCAGTTCACTTGGAACAGAAAAAATCGGTGGCAAAAGTAGGACAAAATTAGACCTTTCAATCAACTCCTTGACCTCTTTGATTGCAGGATTAAACAATACCCTGGTAGCACTAAAAGAACTACACACTTGTGGCCTACCTACAAATTGAGGTGGAAAAAAATCACTGTTAGCAAACAACGTTTAGGACAAACAACTGATTGGAGTATCATTCCTAACAAACTACTGAAGGCCAGTCATGAGTAGTTGGTCTGAACATATTTACCATCATCAGAAAATGCAATTCTGACAAGATTTAAGACAACCACAACTGGTGTTTCCATATTTTCCAATTGTGACATGTATGCATTGGTAGAGCACTCATCAAATAAGACACACTCAAGGTCATTGTTCCTATGTATGAGAAAAGAAATAATTAGGCAGCAAGCGTGACTAAATCATTATGCATAATAATGAAACCATAAACCTTCATCAGATAACACATGAGTGAATGAGTATAAGGAATCATAGGATATATGTTTGAAGGTATTAATAACTTGATCTATTAATTAATTAAGTAATAGTAAGCCTTATGATATCTGCTTTAGATGGCTATAAGCTTATACTCAGCATCAGTGAGAAGCATTCTCAGCTTGTTCTTTGTGTCATCATCTCTTCGGAATTCTTCTAGTGATCCAACTGATCTCACAAAAGCTACAACATCTGCATAAACAAAATCAGGCTTAGTAAACATAAAGGTTGTGTAATTTAACTGTCAAGAGTTATAGGTTATGACAAGAAAGTAAAGTACCAATCAGATGGTCAGCAAAATTCCTCTGTTGGCTCTTCAAAATTTCAGATATTGGGAAAAAAGTGTATGCATTGAGAGGTAAATCTACGTTTTGCTGCTTCAGAAAGGTTTGACTGGTGAAGTTAATCTTGAATTGATGCCTGGTAGCTCTATATTGGCTTGAATTCTGAGAAACCATAAAGTTGGCAATGAAGTAAGACTGTCCTTCAGTTATGGCTCCTCTGAATCTCTCATGCAGATTCTTTGGGATCACGCTGGCCTGGATTGTATTACCCTATGAAACATATTGAAATTTGAAAAACCATCAGAGCTATGATTCAGATGTACTGAGATCATTCACAGTGAACTAAGTAACATGATGGAACATAACAATCATATAACGGTGCTCATATTACCTCCTCATCAACCAAGATCATGGTAATACAGAATAAGTCAGAAGGATGCTTTTTCTGGTAGACATTCCATCGCCTAAAAACTCTAACAACAATGCTCCATCTGTCAGTTCCATCATGTAGCTGTTTCAGCAGCGAATGAGGAGCCATAAGTGCTGAGAATAATTAAATTTGATCGAGCAAGTGATTAACACTATAAGAAGATGGACACTTGATGCAGTTAGCAACGGATTGAATCAGAATTTATAGGCCTCTTCCCATTTTAAATTGTTAGAGTTGGGGCAAAGTTCAAATTCAGAATTTTTTCCCTCCATAAAGAATGGAATCCGGACCAAGTTTTCTATGAAAGTATTGATGGCGCCAAATTCAACCTCATATTTGAATTTTCTACAGATTGAATATGTATTTTTCTGATGTTGAACAGTTTGCAGGTCTGTGTAAGTACTTTTCAAGTCTATAACATTGAATAGACCTCAGTCATGAATCGTCATCCGCAATCCTCAACAGCTAAAAAGTTATAGATACTGAAATGCAATATAATCCAGACATCATTTCCAGGAAGAGACTTTATTCATAAAATAGACAGATAAGGCCAAAGTTCATTAAAGCCTAAGATCATGTTTGATAACGGGTTTATGAGCAACGGAATAGGTGGTTTGAATGCTTTAGTAGTTTACATGGAAATAGGACTCTGAGGTATTAATGGCCAATTGTACAACCAAAATAAAGGATGGCAGCTTACCAAATGAGTAATTATCTTCTTGAAAATGAAACAATTTGGTACACGCATATATTATATATCAGATATGGTTCTGCAAGCCTTATTTAAATGATTTCAGCAAAGCGACATGGTTATACTAATATAGGACTGTAGGAAGATCACTTTACATATAGCTCAAATCTGTAGCCTCCTAGACATTCTCGAAAGAAGTATTGGATATCTTCGTGTGTGTAAGGAATCTTTGTTATCCCTCATGCAAATTACTGTCTACTTATTTTCAATCTGAGTCAACATGCATATAAATGGCAATCTGTCTGAACACTTGTTCTGTCATGGGCAATCTGTCTGAACACTTTAATTCATCACCCTCTGGCGTTTTCTCAGCAATCCATTAAATCAAGCTGAAACATGAGTATCACAAAGTGTATACCAACTATTTTTCATAATATTCCTAACCCTTTTCTTTATTACTTATCCTATTTCTTTAAATCCTTAATACTTAATCTGATAAAAATGAAACATGGCCTCACAATGGACTAATATATTTTAATGATCACACCTTTAATTCCTTTGCATTGTAAGTATTGCACATCTTCATGTGTGCAGGTACCAATAATATGAAACACCTTTAATTAGGGCCTGTTTATATAGCATAACGGCATAAGGGCATGGATATCTTCAATGAGGATATAAGTCCAAAATGGTGAAAAGTATCGTAAAAAGATAAAAGAATGAGCAAGGTTTTGTGGGCTTTCCAGAAAAGTATGAAAGTGGCTAACACAAAAGTAGCTTGATATGGGAATGAAAAGACAAGACATGTAGCTTTTCTTTTTGACACTTTTGACTAATGAACTAATTGACGTCACTACAAGATTTTTTATGTTTCGGTAATGGCTTTGAGTCAACATGGGCAACAGCTGTGCACAGTCAGCAAACAGTTGTCATAAAAGGACTGATGTATCCTTTCCATGTTTTTGTTACTCAAGGCCAAACGCATGGCATAAGCAGATAAAGCAGACTACGGAAACAGTTCCAAATTGGGTGCTGGTTATTAACCAAATGACATGACTTCAAGCCTTCACATCTGACTTACAGACATTAACCAATGTGTAATGCATAAAAGTGTCCCCGAAGTGATTCAAAATAGCCGTGTCCAATCCAAACATGGAAATTAATCATGAAGTTAAATGCAAGTTACAAGATTAAAATAGGTTCTATATAATGTTTACAGGATGGAACAGGACTTTGCGTGTTTGGAGGGAAAGTGGTGTTCGTAGTCTTCATATTACATGCAGACCTTTGATTGCCCTTTGACTTCAATTTTTCCAGCACCATGATGTTTTAAGTTCACCTTCTGATTTATTACTTCTTGGTTCAAGCAAGTTCCCACATTTGTTTACATCAGGTTTATTGTTGTCCGGGTTATGTTTTATTTAAGTAACTTCCTTCCATTTCAAAGTTTGTATGTTAAGTTTGCTTAAGTTTCTACCACCAAGTTTTGAAACTTTTGTTGTCACAATAGTACACGCTAAGGAACTATAGAGGTCAATGAAGAACTACATCAGAAAAAACGAACAATGTAGAGATTTGATTTATAAGACTTAAAGAATACATCCTCTCACACCCCTCAAACTACAATCATGTTCTGACTCCAAAAGACTACATCAGAATCATGTTCCCTCTCACTGTTTCATAAAAAAACGAACAACGAAGAACTACATCAGAATCATGTTCTGACTCCAAAAGACTACAACAATGTAGAGATTTGATTTATAAGACTTAAGGACTACATCCTCTCACACCCCTCAAACTACAATCATGTAGACTACATTGATTTTGCTGAGCCTCCAGTATTCAGTGCCCTCGCAAGCTACCATGAACTCCAAATCTGCACTCTAAATGTGATAGAACATCATCCAACACCTTCATATCGGTCTCTGCTGAGACCTGCGAAAGCATTACAAAAATATGAGTGTTGTC
Source organism: Inga laurina (assembly GCA_963855925.1). Taxonomy (NCBI): domain Eukaryota; kingdom Viridiplantae; phylum Streptophyta; class Magnoliopsida; order Fabales; family Fabaceae; genus Inga; species Inga laurina. The sequence continues at coordinate 61,240,053 of OY979707.1, read as the reverse complement.
TAATACTACATAAGAACAGGCATTACTACAAAAATATGAGTGTTGTCTAATGACTACCTCATCGTGGAGGAAGAAAGCTTCCATGGAAACAGTCTCCAGGCCAGTGTTTGTTAACGAAACAAAGGAACTGCAAAACGCTTGAAATATTACACGGTCAAGCTTGAATAAGATGCTACTTTTGAGAACTCCACAGTGCAGGTCCTCCATGGAAGCTCCAATCTCCACACTATGACTTATGAGAAACTGTGTCTTGCACCGTGTTCCTGGACCTTAAATTAAAAAAACCGACCATTAGTAGAAAGTTGGCACAATGTAACACAAGTACAGCATAGTAACCTAACAAACCAAACAGGGGCTCCATTTCAAGCATGGACCAATATGATAACCAACAAACTTGAGCTTCCGTTCCTTGGAACTAACCTAGCATGGACATCTGCGTCAACCTCCAAAATATGTCAGGCGTTCCACCATACATAATATGACATCGACCCGAACGAAGCCAAGCCAAGTGGTCAAGGTACATTTGTAACAAACTCCTCATTAGGCCTGTTGGAACAACTTGCAAGGGGAAGAGCTAAACAGAGAGGACGATGGACTCCTTCTATTTAATGGACAGGTATAGTCTTAGGTCTAGGTTGTCTGAAATTCAAACACTAACCAAGCCGACCGCCCTTTTTAGGAGCTGCCAGCTTCACAGTGAGCCGATGACGTTTTTTTTTTTTTTGAAACGAAGCCGTTAACCTCTTGTGAACAGTGTTTTGGGTCAGGAGCCGCACTGAGCTGCCTTCTAGCAATCGGCTAGAGTGGATGAGTATTAATAGATATATTGATATTTTTTAAGCCCTCGAAAAGGGGAAAGGGCTAAAAAACCAGAGGCTTGCCTGCCCGAGGATTTCTCATACAACCACTGGTTTTCCACAAGTTTGGCCTTTTCTACCTCTGTTTCACCAACTCAGACATTTGTATATAAGAACCACATATCCCTGCAATTCTCCATCAAACATCCAAACATAAATCCTGGTTTTGTTATTCCATTCCTCTCTAAAGAACACTTTGAAGCAACATCAATAGTTCCTTTTTAGAAGAATAGAAACATGAGTTCAGCGAGCAGAGCCTGGGTTGTGGCAACAAGTGTTGGGGTTGTGGAAGCCTTGAAGGACCAAGGAATTTGCAGGTGGAACTCAGCTTTAAGGTTAGCTCAGCAACATCTCAAGAATCAGGCGAGGTCTATCTCTCAGGCTAAGAAGCTTTCTTCTTCTTCTTCTGCTATGATTTCCAAAAGACTCAGGGACGAGAAGGCAAAGCAATCAGAAGAGTCCCTTAGGACAGTCATGTATTTGAGTTGCTGGGGTCCTAATTAGAACACAAGGGCATATTCTTTAATGTTTATTCCCTTGATTAGTCCACTGAAAAAGCCGAATGGACTGATGTAAATTTTGATAAATGATAGACGCAGTGTGAAAAACTGGCAAATTTCAATTATGCACTTTTGTGTTGTTTTTCTCTTACTTTAATATGCTTCGTTTCTGGCCCTTTCTTTTCCTAAAAATATATGATCCAATAAACGTAGAAAAGGAATGATTTTGAAGACTAGGAGGAATAGTATGATCAGAAATTTCTGTTTTGTATTAACTAATAATAAGTAATATCAAGCACACAGATGATAAGCACCAATCTCATACTGTGAAGGAAGAGTGATATTCAGACCACTGCTGAGACATTGAACACCTGAATTTGATTGTTTTGATGATGTTGCTGAAGAATACCAAAGGGCAACTGAAAGTTGAGTGTGAAGAGGGCAACTTGGAATATATGAATGGTAATATGTACGTCTTGCTCGTGCTAAATACCCTTAAATTATATATATAGATATATATATATTTGATTACTTCATCAAGACCAAGATAAATCAAACACATGGAACTTCTACCAGAGAAGTCCTTAGGCCAAAATATGTTCCCTCAAAATCACTGATCACGGATGTTTGTTCAAAACTTAACGCTACATATAGCTGAGAAACAGAGATGATGGCCCTCCCTTGTTGGCAAAGAAGAAGAACCGAATTCTGCGACTCAAAAGACTATGTTAACAATGGACATGGACCCTTTGATTCAAGATTCAGAAAATAAAGATCATTCCCGATTCTTGATGACGTAACTATATTCTTTACATTCATAATTTACCTGTTTATTTCTTATCATATACTGTACAATTAAAAGCAGAAAAACCAACCATTTCCCTAGTTCGCTAGAAAACAAACGGCTTTTTGGTGTCTTACATCACATGCGCAGGTCCAACCGAGCAAGAGGATAAAGATGAAGAAAATACTACTTTGGCCAAAGGTGTAAATTTGATAATAAATAATTTCGTCTGGAGCATCTGTAAGATTTATCTATTTTTGGGTGTAAAAATGGTAATAAACTATTTTTTTGGAGCAAATTTGGCAACGCCGTTAAATCTACTTAACCGCCGTTATTTTTTGAAATGTGGATCCCAACAGGCTTCTCCATCTGTATTATTTTAATATTTTTTTAATGAAAAAATATCACTTAGGCCACATGAAAACAATTTCATTTCAATTAAGGCCCAAAAGATTCTGAAATCTCACTGCAAAACTTAATTTATTTTTACTGACAGTGATATTTCAGAATCTTTTTGGATTATCTGAAATGAAATTTTTTTTATGTGCCTAAGTGATATTTTTTTATTAAAAAAATATTAAAATAACACAGAGTGAGAAACCTGTTGGGACCCACATTTAAAAAAATAACGACCGTTAAGTGTTTTTTAACGGCGTTGCCAAATTTACTCCAAAAAAAATAATTTATTATCATTTTTACACCCAAAAATATATAAATCTTACATATGCTCCTGACAAAATTACTCATTACCAAATTTACACCTTGTACCTACTCTATACTTTAATATGTTGTTGGCGGGGATTACTTTAATATGTTTTAGCCCATTAAAAAAGGAACAGGCCCCAAAAACCAGAGGCTTACCTGCCCCTGGAATTCCCGAACAATCCCTGGTTTTCCAAAAAGTTTGGCCTTTTCTTCCCTTTCACTGACTCAGTGTCAGAGATCCGAAACTTCACTCTATCCATACACAATATATAAGAGGCTTGTATTCCCAAACTTCATCAGCCAAAAATCCCGCCTTTGTTAATTTGCTGTCATTTCATAGTGAACTACAGTTTGTATCTTGAAAAGTGTAGAGAAGAACAGAAACATGAGTTCAGCGAGCAGAGCTTGGATCGTGGCAACAAGCGTTGGAGTTGTGGAGGCCTTGAAGGATCAAGGCATGTGTCGGTGGAACTATTCTTTAAGGTCAGTTCAACAACATCTCAAGAATCAAGCAAGGTCCATCTCACAGGCCAAGAAGCTTTCTTCTTCTTCTTCTTCTGCAATGGTTTCCCAAAGAATCAAGGACGAGAAGACAAAGCAATCAGAAGAGTCCCTTAGGACGGTCATGTATTTGAGTTGCTGGGGTCCTAATAATTAGAACCCAACGGCATCATCTTTTTTTCTCTTGAAAAAATTGTCTGTCCGTTGTGAAAGCTGTAAGAACTGATGTAAATTTTTGATAAATGATAGGTGCAGTGTGAAACACTAGCAAATCTCAATTACATTCCTTCAAATATGCTTCATTTTTTTGTGCAAAACTTTTTGTTCCTGAAGAACCTGATACAACAAAATAAACCAGAACAAGAGTAAAAATCAGACACTCTGATCAGGAATTTCATATTGATCATAAGCAAAAGGTATTCTTAGTCGAGGCTCATACTGTGAAGTAAAGGAAGCCTGGTATTCAAACCACTGTTTCAACATCGGACACCTGAGTTAGAGCTGTTTTGGCGGTGTGTCAAATAAATAGACATTCAATAAAATCTCATTTTTATGAATTTAAACATTTAAGAATGTTTTATGAAAAATCTACCCACAATTAGTAGAGCACTTGACTTCCATTCTTATGGCAGCAAGCGCGTGGAAGTGTCTCTTGTTGGTCAGTTGAATTATTTGAAACAAGCAGTTTTGAGCTTCAGTGGTTTTCACAAGGAAGCAAACCAAGCGCCCATTTTGTCCTTTTTTTGACGTAGATGTATGGTCCCACACCTCAAACCACTACCTCACAGACTCTGGTTTTCCCCAAGTTTTGGCCTCCTCTTCACTTTATCACTTTATCACTTTATCTACCTCACTCTATCACTTTCCCATATATATATATATATATGCCAATCCTCTCGCTCCATCAAACCCAAACCCTATCTACGGATCCTCGCCATTACACTTCTAAAGACTTGTGAAGCTATTGTGTGTCATAGAAAAAGCTAAGCATTAAGATGAGTTCAGCAAGCAGAGCATGGGTTGTGGCGACTAGTGTTGGAGTAGTGGAGAGCTTGAAGGACCAAGGCGTGTGCAGATGGAACTATGTTCTGAGGTCAGTTCAACAACATCTCAAGAACCAAGCTGGGTCCATCTCTCAGGCTAAGAACCTTTCTTCTTCATCTGCTTCTGCCATGGCTTTAAAAGGAGTCAAACACCATAAGACAGAACAATCTGAAGAGTCCCTTAGGACCGTCATGTACTTGAGCTGCTGGGGTCCCAACTAAAGCAAAAGAGAAGACGAAAAAAACAAACATTTTTGTAATTAGTTCCTTGTTCCACCAGAGAAACATGGAGGACGAGCTTTCTGGTGCCATATTTTGACTTTAGTTGTTTCTGATGTTCATTTCATAGATGTCTCAATAAAAATCTCAGATTTTTCCTCGTTATATGTTCTTAACAAAAACCTGACAATACAATGCTCTGAGATAATCCTTGAGAAACCAGACGGTAGTTCGTATTCTGTCTACAAGTAATTCTTCAACAAAATGGGGACTGATTATTTCTGGATATGTATGTTGTTGTTCTGCCTTGGCCCCTGTATATATTGTGCAGTCAAAAGAAAATTTGCTCCTCCTTTGCACCTGTGTTCAGCTGCGTTTTTCCCTCAAGTCGTACCACACACTGCGTTTTCAAAAAAATAAATTAGCAAAACCGCCGTTGCCGGGGATCGAACCCGGGTCACCCGCGTGACAGGCGGGAATACTCACCACTATACTACAACGACTTGATGCTCCGTGATTCTCTAAATAAAGTAATTACTTTAAGTAAATAATGAGATAAAGGAATTTCTAACCCTCCTCCTTAAACCTTGGGCAATACTGCGTAGTATGTCTTATTCTTGGCTGCATGTGACGCGAGCATATGGTCCCACACCCCAAAACCACTTGCGTATAGCCTCTGGTTTTTCGGAGCCGTCTTTTTATCTACGTGCTACCTAACCCCACATCTCAAGCATCCCTTGCTATATAAAACAACCCTTTCCCTCGTTTGCTCCATCAAACCCAAATCCTGCTACCTAGTGTTCCATTCCTCACCGAGCTTCCTTTTCTGTCATAACAAAAGCAAATCAAACAGTGTTATAAGAAGAATCATAAGATGAGTTCAGCAAGCAGAGCTTGGATTGTGGCAACAAGTGTTGGAGTTGTGGAGGCCTTGAAGGACCAAGGAATTTGCAGATGGAACTCTTCTTTAAGATCAGCTCACCAACATCTCAAGAACCAAACGGGGTCCGTCTCTCAGGCTCAAAAGCTTTCTTCTTCTTCTGCTAAATTTTGGTTCAAAGATGAGAGGGCGAAGCAATCAGAAGAGTCCCTGAGGACAGTCATGTACTTAAGCTGTTGGGGTCCCAATTAAAGCCAAAGGGAAGCTAGAAAAGAACATTCTTGTAATTAATTCCTGGTTCTAAGCTTCCTCGTGTTGTATTAGCTTTAGTTTATTCTGCCTTGTGACGGAGTGATGTAAATTTTGATAGATGGTAATTGAAAAGTATGAATGTTTCACTATAAATTTGTGTTCATCTCCATTTTTCACGTCTGAATTTTTGTGTGAGGATGTGCTACCTCTTATCTGAAGGATGATTACTCTATTTACTTTTTCCATACTGATATGTGCATGCCTGATTTAAAAGAAAAAAACGAGCTCGCTAACTGAAGGTGAAGGCAAAATGCGAAACTGATGATCATAGAAATTTTGGGAGGATAACAGAATAGAAGTGGCTCTTATTTTGTGAACTTTGATTACAGATAGTATATGTTATTGCCTCCCCTTTTGTTGGGGGAAAAAAAGCTGTTAAAATGAAGACATTCTATCCTGTGAAGCGTCTGAATTCTAATGACATATGGATTTGCAGTTATAATTAAAATTTAGTGACTTAACTGCTTCTGGCCTTGGATTTCTGAACCTAAAATAACTGGGGAGTGAACATTTATCCACACGATCTCAAAAATAGGTGGACAGTACTTGTTGGACTATAACTTTAGTGTGAGTGGAAAGTTCTGTACTGAACTAAACGTTTCAAAAGTTTGGAATTAAGATATCGAACAATTACGTGAAGATATGATTTCTTGTAATACCACAGTACTAATGTTTTTTGCAAAAGTTCTCTTACAAATCAATAGATTTTCTCTACACCATTTTGAACTGCTTTTAATAGACATTAGAAGACAGGCATTAATCATGGAGATTTACAAAAAATGTACCGTTTGTTATGAATATTAAATATGTGGATGTCCATTGACTCATATTACTCTTCCAGTCAACTTGACATAAAGATGACTTGACATAAAGATGACTTGACACAAAGCAAAAGCAAAAGAAGACAAGGATATAAAGACGATATAAAGTAACTATGGTCATTTACATATAACCATGGTAATACAACCAGGGTTAGATTTCTACCTCTATATAAAGGGCTGTAATCGATTGTTTCAATTGAACTGAATGAGAACTTCTCTCTAACTTCTCTCTAGAAATTCTATAATCTTTTCTTTGAATTCTATCAATCTTCTTTCTTACCACATATACTTTTATAACACGTTATCAGCACGAAGCTCTAAAAGAAGGTATGATCTTCTTATGGTTTCTTTAATGATTATATATATCTTGTTTTATTTTATAGATCTGGGATAATCTGAGCCACTATATGGAATTAGAGAGATTCTTTTACCGATTGTTATATAACATCGGGTTCCATGGTTAAGATTGGAGATTGTTATTGTTTTTATATATTATTTACATGTTCTTTTATATTATTATTATTGTTATTATGGTCAGAAGCCATACACATCTGATTCTTGAAATTATGACCAGAAGTCATAATGTTTTAATTTCTTATAATATGGCCAGAAGTCATATCCATTCTTATTATATAGCCAGAAGCTATATACATTTTTCATCTTATTATATAGCCAGAAGCTATATACATTTTTCATCTTATTATATGGCCAGAAGCTATATATATTTTTATCTTTTATCTTATTGTACGGCCAGAAGTCATGTACAACTTTTATCCTGAAGATAATAGTTAATTCCTCATCTTGAGATTAAATGGCCCGAAGCCATACATGACCTGAAGTCATGAGATTAAATGGCCTGAAGCCATACATGTTTTAATTTTCTTTTTTTTTTTGACTTGATACTGGAGTACATTAATCCAACTAGGGATTAAAAACAAGAACAACTTCTAACAGAGGCCCCACTAAAAATCTCTCATCAACTACCGCCTACCAAAAGAGCAGGAGGTGGGTGATTAAATATGACAAAATTCTCTCTACTACTATGAGCATTCTTAGCTAAAAGATCAGCCTCAACATTATGCTCTCTAGAGAAGTGGTTAATCAGGACGCACCAATCTCTGGATAACCAAAACCTAGCCTCTTCGATAACTTCCTTAAAGGGATGAAGTACATCACAACCCCTCATAAGAAGATGAATGGCTTCAATACAATCAGTAAATAGCTCAATATGCTTTAGATTTCTGTTCCAGCAAATTTGAAGACCCTGGATGATTGCGATAATTTCAGCAACAACCGGTGGAACCTGTATAAGTTTACTCATGAATCCACAAATCCACTCTCCATGTTCCCCTCTAATGACACCTGCGCTTGCACTTTGACCCGACTGAAGAACAGAACCGTCTGTTTCAAGTGTATTAAACCCTGGCCTCCTTAATTGTTGACTTCTATCTCCTTTATCAGCCTGAGTATAGAATTTGCACTGACTACTTAAATCCATATCCCAACTTGCACGAAAAAAGCTAGAGTATGCATTTGTATAGTCAGCTTCAGCATCATCCCCAAACAGCTTCCTGCATCTGCTCACCCAGATATCCCAGCAAACGTATCCAAACAGAGTTGCCCATCTGATCTTCTTGGTGAACTCCCTTCCCGCTTCATGTCTGAGGTTCCATTCAATCCACTCCCTTCCCTGTAAATTAATGAAATTATTCCACATTGTAGGTTTGATTATGGATACCCACCTTTCACGGGCATTGTCACAATCCCTTAAGAGATGCATCAGGTTCTCATCCTGCTCACAAAGAAACGGACAAGATGCAGTTTCCGATAGTCCCCTCCTCGCTCTGAGATCTGCTGTATGCACCCTTCCATGTGCCACAAGCCACATGAAAGATTTAATCTTCTCTGGGATATCCCATCTCCATAGTAATCTCCAAAAGGTTGAATTAGAACTGGAAGGACCTGCAGAAAGAAATTGGTAGGCAGAACTAACTGAAAAACAACCATCAGAAGAAGGTTTCCAGAAATACTTATCTGTTCCTCTGCTATCCCCAGGGGGTTGAGCACATGTGATTTGTTGGACCACGTGAGAGCTAAACCATCTCCCCAGTTTAGACATATCCCATTCACCTTCGGGATTAACATAATGACGGACTGTTTCAGTCCTGTCAACAAAAGCCTCCCATCCAGGGACCAGCTCGATCAAAGGTTGATTCATTTGCGACCAGTTGTCATTCCAAAAGGATGTTGAAGCCCCATTACTGACCCGAACTCCCACTCCTCTGTGGAATTTATCCCAAACCGAGCAGATACCTCTCCAAGTTGCGGACATATTCCTTGGAGCAACTGGACCATTTATCTGGTCCCATCTGTACTTCTCTCTCAGAACACGAACCCACAGTTTGTTTGTATTATTCATCACATGCCAGCAAAGTTTCATAATGAAAGCCTCATTCTGTTTACACAAATCCCGAATACCTAGACCACCCTCTTTTTTGTCCCTTGTAATCTGATCCCAAGCAATGAGATGGAGCTTTTTCTGGTCATCCTGCTCATCCCAAAGAACTTTTCTGCTTTTTCTCTCCATTTCCTGTAAGACTCCTTTAGGAATAAGCAAAGTCTGCATCTGATAAGAAGGCAAAGCTGAAAGAACAGATTTGATAAGAGTGATCCTGCCCGCAAAACTCAAACATCCTTTTTTCCAACCCGAAATCTTTTTTAGAGTTCTTTCCAGAAGAGGCATGAAAGTGAACTTGGACATTCTTTTATGAATAAGAGGAATGCCAAGGTACTTCCCCAAATCCCCAGTCAAACAAACCCCCATCTTCTGACTAAGATCATAGGCCCTAGAAAAGTTTACCTTTCTTGAAAAGCACACCCTGGTCTTGTCCTTGTTCATTTTCTGACCCGACATATTACAAAAATTCTGCAAACACTCTATCATAACCTCCGTCTGGCTATCCGAGGCCTCTCCAAATAAAATTAGATCGTCCGCAAAAAACAAATGAGAAATGTTAGGGCCATTTCTACTAAGCTTAATTGGAACCCATTCTCCTGCATCAATAGCATCTTGGATTATGTGACTCAGACGCTCCATGCACAGAGTGAAGATATAAGGAGACAAAGGATCGCCTTGTCTTATTCCACGGGATGATTTAAAACTTTCAGTGGCTTCCCCATTCCATAAGATTTGAAAAGACGGACTCGAAATGCAAGCCATAATAATCTGACAGATTTTACCATCCACACCTACAGATCTAAGGGTATCATAAATAAAAGGCCATTCAAGGGTATCATAAATAAATAATTCATAAGGCAAGATAAGAAAATTAAAACGAAACGCTGTGTGATGAAGATGCATGTGGAGATATCAGGACCGTTGCATCTGTAACGGTCACTGCTGACGGTGTTGTTCCGGTGCCGACGGGAACGGCTCGCCGTTTCTGGTTCTGAGTTCTGTTTTCTGTTTCTGCTGAGATTTTCGTCTGTCATTCTCGACCAGACCAGTCGTGCGTTCATCGGGGTCCATCGGGGCTTGGTGGCTGCGAAGTCGTGCGTGCCTGATCTTTGCGATTTTCATCCTTTTCTGTCGCGATCTATCAAGGCTTGTCTGATCTTTGAGTTCTTCGTCCTGTGCTGTCGCGATCTGCTGGTGTTGCTGTCTGTTGGGGAGATCCGTGGTTGGGTTTGCGTTCTGTCGTCCTCGCCGGATCTTGGGTGGTGGCCGGAGAAGTTTAACGTCATAGCTTTCTGTGCGTTCTGCGCGTTCTTGTTGCAGTGGGAGATTAGCCAGCGATCTCGTTGCTCTGTCAGGAGGCTCATTGCAACGTTGAAGTCCATTTCCGCGACCTGGGCACTGTTTCGTGGATCTAAATTGCAGAGCACCGAAGCTGTTCCTGTCGATTCTGGATTTGTTTCGTGGATCTATAATCTGGACTTGCCTTATGAATTATTTATTGTCTTTATGAATTTAAAGTTATTATATTGCATATTTACATTTTATATTATTTTCATTTATTTCTTTAATTAGTTTGAACAATGGCAAACCTGGAAAAACTTGAAATTGTGGCTCTTGATATTACTGGGAAAAAAATTATTTATCTTGGTTGTCACTCAAATATTTGACAGTAATGGACCCACTTGTCCTTTGGAACAATTTGAAAGAGAGGTATGATCACCAGAAGATGATCATTCTTCCAAAAGCTCATTTTGAGTGGATGCATTTGCGCTTGCAAGATTTTAAATCTATAAACGAATATAACTCAGCTATGTTTAGAATTATTTCTAAATTGAAATTATGTGGATAAAATGTTACTGATGATGATATGTTAGAAAAGTCGTTCTCCACATTTTATGCATCCAATTTGCTCCTGCAGCAGCAATATTGTGAAAAAGGTTTCAAGAAATATGCTGAGTTAATTTCTTGTCTCCTTATGGCTGAGCAAAATAATGAGCTTTTATTGAAAAATCATGAATCCCGTCCAACAGGCTCAACTCCATTCCCTGAAGTGAATGTAGTAACTAATGAATTTTATTGTGGCCGTGGACGTGGACATGGACATGGACGTGGGCGTGGCTACAGCCGTGGGCGTAGTCATGGTCGATATCATGGAGGCTCAAATTTCCTACCAGAAGTGGGAAAAGACTTATAAGAACCAAAAAGGGCGAGAATTCTGAGTATGGTGATATAGATAATAACTATTTGGATGTTACAGATTTCTTAATATAATTTTAACTGTTATATTTTATTTAAAGTTGTTTCTATCATATATATTAATTTTAATTATGTTTTTATGAAGAATGAATCCTATTGGCATAAATCCTGAAGATTTATGTCTCGTTGATAGTGCAACAACCCACACCATACTCAGACATGATAAATATTTTTCTTTCTTGGTAATACGAGAAGCCAATGTTCAGACTATATCTGGTAGTATAAATTTAATTGAAGGCTCCGGAAGAGCTAATATTTTGTTACCTGAAGGAACAAAATTATGCATTGATAATGCATTTTATTCTATCAAGTCTAAAAGAAACTTATTGAGTTTCAAAGATATCCGCAGAAATGGATATCATTTAGAAACAACAACTAAAGATAATAAGGAATATCTTGTCATTACAAATATAATTGCTGGTAGAAAATGCATATTAGAAAGTTTTCCTATTTTTTCTTCTGGTTTGTATTACACATGTATAAGCACAGTTGAAACACATACTATTGTGAACCAGAAGTTCAATAATGCAGACCAGAAGTTTGCTAATATAAACCAGCAGTTTTATAATGTAAACCAGAAGTTTACTAATGAATTTAATGTTTGGCATGACCGGTTAGGCCATCCCGGTTCAATAATGATGCGACAAATAATTGGGAATTCATGTGGACATACCCTGAAGTGTAAACAAATACCACAATCCCATGATTTCTCATGTGCTGCATGTTCCAAGGGAAAGTTAATTATTCGCCCCTCACCAAGCAAAGTAGAAAGTGAGTCTCTCACATTTCTAGAACGGATACAGGGAGATATTTGTGGGCCAATACACCCACCATGCGGACCATTTAGGTACTATATGGTTTTAATTGATGCATCAACTAAATGGTCGCATGTTTGCTTATTATCTTCTCGCAACCTGGCGTTTGCGAGATTACTTGCTCAATTGATTAGATTAAGAGCACATTACCCTGATTATCCTATCAAGAAAATTCATCTTGATAATGCTGGTGAATTTACATCACAAGCTTTTAATGAATATTGTATGTCCCTTGGAATTGATGTTGAATATCCTGTAGCTTATGTTCACACGCAAAATGGACTTGCAGAATCATTGGTTAAAAGGTTGCAATTAATTGCAAGACCTTTACTTATGAAATCTAATCTACCAATTTCTGCTTGGGGCCATGCCATTTTGCATGCAGCAATGTTAATTCGCATTAGGCCAACAAGTTATTTAAAGGTTTCCCCCTTACAAATGGTTTTTGGTCAGGAACCTAATATTTCCCACATAAGAACTTTCGGGTGTGCGGTATATGTGCCTGTAGCACTACCACAACGCACTAAGATGGGCCTACAAAGAAAGATGGGAATATATGTTGGGTATGAATCTCCATCAATTATAAAATATTTAGAATCATCTACAGGAGATTTATTTACGGCACGATTTGCCGATTGTCATTTTGATGAATCATTTTTCCCAACATTAGGGGGAGAAAACAAGCAGCTGGGTAATGAAATTAGTTGGAATGAATTATCATTGGCTCATTTTGATCCTCGTACAAAACAATGTGAACTTGAAGTTCAAAAGATAATTCATTTACAGAATTTAGCTAATCAAATGCCAGAAGCATTTACTGACCCAAAGAAAGTGACAAAGTCACATATCCCAGCTGCTAATGCTCCTATTAAAATTGATGTCCCTGAAGGACAACCTGCTATGAATGAATCCAAAGCACGCCTGAAGCGTGGCAGGCCCATCGGTTCCAAAAATAAAAATCCTCGAAAAAGAAAAGGAGCAAAGAATATAGATGGTCAAGTCGAGGATAATGAAGAAACATTAGTAGCTCCAGAAGAGCCATCTCCTGAAGAGATATTATCTCCAGAAGAGAATGTTGTAGTCCCAGAAGAGACCCAGGTACCTGATATATGTGAAAATAATGAGATCTCAATAAATTATGTTATGAATGGAATCCGATGGGATAGAAATGAAGTCAATGTTGATAACATCTTTGCTTATCATATAGCATATGATGTAATGAATGATAATGAGGATCATGAGCCAAAATCCATTAGTGAGAGCCAACAAAGAAAAGACTGGCCCCTATGGAAAGATGCCATTAATGCAGAATTAAAATCATTGGCAAAGCGAAAAGTATTTGGACCTGTAGTCCTTACACCTGAAGATGTAAAACTAGTTGGATGCAAATGGGTCTTTGTACGAAAAAGAAATGAAAAGGGCAAAATAACTAGATATAAGGCACGTCTAGTAGCCCAAGGTTTTACGCAAAGACCTGGCATTGATTTTGAAGAAACGTATTCACCAGTAGTGGATGCGACTACTTTTCGTTATTTAATCAGTCTAGCAGTAGATGCAGGACTTGATTTACATCTCATGGATGTTGTGACTGCCTATTTATATGGATCACTTGATAGTGATATTTATATGAAAGTCCCTGAAGGACTTAAGATGCCAGAAGCATCCAATTCAAGTTCTCGAGAACAATACTCAGTTAAGTTAAATAAGTCCCTGTATGGCCTGAAGCAATCAGGGCGCATGTGGTATAATCGCCTTAATGAATATTTGTTGAAAGAAGGATACAAAAATGATCCGATATGCCCATGCATCTTTATAAAAAGATCTAATAATGAGTTTGCTATAATTGCTGTTTATGTTGATGATATCAACATCATTGGAACTCCTGAAGAGCTTCAAAAGGCAATTAATTGTTTGAAGAAAGAATTTGAAATGAAGGACTTGGGAAGAACAAAATTTTGTCTTGGATTACAGATCGAGTACTTCAAGAAAGGGATCTTTGTATATCAAGAAACTTATACAAAGAAGGTCCTAGAGCGATTTTACATGGATAAATCTCATCCATTATGTACCCCAATGATTGTAAGATCTTTGAAGGTGGATAAAGACCCATTCCGACCCCGAGAAATCAGTGAAGAAGGTGATGAAGAACTACTTGGTCCAGAAGTACCATATCTTAGTGCTATTGGAGCACTAATGTATCTTGCTAATCACACACGTCCTGATATATCATTTGCTATTAATTTACTAGCAAGATACAGTTCTTCACCAACACGAAGGCATTGGAATGGAATAAAGCACATTTTTCGTTATCTCAGAGGTACAACAGACATGGGGTTATACTACTCAAATGTATCCAAACATGAACTGGTTGGGTATGCAGATGCCGGATTTTTGTCTGATCCACATAATGGTAAATCACAAACGGGCTATCTATTTACATGTGGAGGTGCAGCTATTTCATGGCGATCTATGAAACAGACTATATCAGCCACATCATCTAATCATGCAGAAATTCTAGCAATACATGAAGCAAGTCGAGAATGTATGTGGTTGAGGTCAGTAATACATCATATACGTACAACTTGTCATTTATCTTCTGGTAAAATGATCCCAACAATCCTCTATGAGGATAATGCTGCATGTATCGCTCAACTTAAAGAAGGCTATATCAAGGGCGATAGAACGAAGCATATTTCACCAAAATTCTTCTTCACTCGCGACCTTCAAAAGGATGGTGAAATAGATATCCAGCAAATCAGTTCAAGTGAAAATATAGCAGATTTATTCACCAAGTCACTCCCAGGTACAATCTTTGAAAAACTTGTTCATGATATTGGTCTTCGGAGATTCAAAGATTTCAATTGATATTATCAAGAGGGGGAGTCGATACACGCTGTACTCTTTTTCCCTTATCTAGGTTTTGTCCCACTGGGTTTTCCTAGAAAGGTTTTTAATGAGGCAGCACTCGATGGTGTATCAATGAATGATGTACTCTTTTCTTTGGCTAGGTTTTTATCCCACTGGGTTTTTCCTAGTTAAAGTTTTTAATGAGGCACATTCATAATGGACATCCAAGGGGGAGTGTTATGAATATTAAATATGTGGATGTCCATTGACTCATATTACTCTTCCAGTCAACTTGACATAAAGATGACTTGACACAAAGATGACTTGACACAAAGCAAAAGCAAAAGAAGACAAGGATATAAAGACGATATAAAGTAATTATGGTCATTTACATATAACCATGGTAATACAACCAGGGTTAGATTTCTACCTCTATATAAAGGGCTGTAATCGATTGTTTCAATTGAACTGAATGAGAACTTCTCTCTAACTTCTCTCTAGAAATTCTATAATCTTTTCTTTGAATTCTATCAATCTTCTTTCTTACCACATATACTTTTATAACACCGTTCAATTATTAATATCAATATGTTGCAGTTACTGTAAAATTCTTGAGCACTTGAAAAGTAAACACATAACGGCTTCTTCATTAGTTAAAGTAATGCCAATACGTGCCTCAATGTGCAATGCATCTATTCATATATTGGTAGGGTACGTGGCCATTGTTTTATTATTTTTTTGAAGATTGCCATTTCATTATTAATTGTTTTAGCCTCCAATCGCTGGATCCAAAGTGTGTCCCCTTTGTCTTGAAGCAAGCTATAATACTATACTCAAATGAGATAAGGACTTCTTGGAGGGGTAAAGATGTTTTTTGAAGAAAAAAAAAATCAAGAATCTCGAGAGAATCTTGCTAAGTGGTAGTAGCCGTGTGTGACAAACTTGTGATAAAGACATGTGGTCCCATTGAGGAGGATACACTTAACTTGATTGTGAAGCACAGGCAAAAACCATTAAGGAACCATGGGCTTGTCCGCCACCAAAACCACCTGCACAATTCTTTTAGCACCTGGTTTTTCTCCTTATCCACAGTCATTTCCTAGTTTTAGCAACTTGGGTATTTCAAGCTTCCTTCTATATATAAAAAAACCACATTCACTTCATCTTCCTCCATCAAAACATAAACTCATTTTACCACAGAGATACATCAACCTTAGCTACTAAAGAATTAAAAGATGAGTTCGGCAAGCGCAGCTTGGAGAGTTGCAGCAAGTATTGGAGTTGTGGAGGCCTTGAAGGATCAAGGAGTGTGTAGGTGGAACCATGCTTTAAGATCAGCTCAACAACATTTGAGAGCTCAAGTGAGGTCTGTGTCTCAAGCAAACAAGCTTTCTTCTTCTTCTTCCTCTTCTGCCATGGTCTCAACCAGATTAAAAGATGACCACACAAAGCAGTCTGATGAGTCCTTAAGGACGGTCATGTACTTAAGCTGCTGGGGTCCCAACTGAGCTACGTTTTTTTGGTATTGAACTATCAGTCATCTCTTGTTCAACAAAAAAAATGTGGAGCCTAATAGTTCTGGGGCTATTATTTTGGCCTTCCTTGGGGATTGTATATAATATAATGTAGTTAATGAAACTCTGTTCCTCCATTTAACTTGTGTTTCTGAGCATTTTCCACCTCCATGAACTTCCTCTGTTAATGGAAATTGCGTATTGTATTCACAGTTTCAATTTTCCAAGAAATTAAATCGCAAGAGAAAAAGGCTGCGAGGAATTTATGCTTATTCCAAAGCCATTCACCAAATATATGTAACAACACTAATTTCAGAAACTATAAACTAGAGAGGTCACTAGTGAATCCATGGGGTGATTAACTTGTGAGTGAACTGCAAATAAAGTTGAAAGCGCCCACTCTTCTATCCTCTTTATAGTAGGTGATTATTTTAGAAGACAAAAGCATAGAGGCTAAATTTGTTGGACTCAAACGTGTAATATATGGGAACTGTGTAGGGACTGAGACTGAGCACCCTATCTCATTCAAGTTTAATGGGAAGGTGAAAAACTAAGAACACAGTGAGTAAACATCAGTATGTGTTGTTCAATGGGAAAGCGTACGAGGGATAGGTAGAATACGTATTGTGTAACTTCCAGCCACTTGCCGAACAGTTTAACTCCAAATTCTTTCTAAGCTGCTGGAATCATTTATTTCTTCAAAAGACCAGGAAAAAAAAAAAAAAAGAAGCAGTTTCAGCTCTTTTCTCCTGGAAACTTGGGGTATAGTAGTTTTTTTTCTAAGATTTAAACCGCGTGCTGGTTGTCAAAATCCAAATCCACAACGTGCTGACGTAACTATATGGTCCAACATCCCAAAACCTCTTTCTCACAGCCTCTGGTTTTCTGGAGTTTTGGCCTTTTCTTTCGTCTACCTAATTCCCATCTCAAGCTTCCCTATTTATAAAACAACCCTTCCCCTTGTTTGCCCCATCAAACCCAAATCCTGCCATCTAGTGTTCCATTACTCACTGAGTTTCCTTTTCTGTCATACAAAAAGCAAACCAAAAAGTGTTATAAGAAGAATCATAAGATGACTTCAGCAAGCAGAGCTTGGATTGTGGCAACAAGTGTTGGAGTTGTGGAGGCCTTGAAGGACCAAGGAATTTGCAGATGGAACTTTGCTTTAAGATCAGCTCACCAACATCTCAAGAACCAAGCGAGATCCGTCTCTCAGGCTAAAAAGCTTTCTTCTTCTTCTTCTGCTATGATTTTCAACAGACTCAAAGATGAGAAGGCGAAGCAATCAGAAGAGTCCCTGAGGACAGTCATGTACTTAAGCTGTTGGGGTCCCAATTAAACCAGCAGGGAAGCCGGTTTTTTTTTTTTTTGTAATCTATTCCTAGTTCCCTGCTTCCCCAGAACAAAATGGATGATTGAGTTTCTAGTGTCACATTAGTTTGGTCATTTTGTGGATTCTGCATGGTGACAGAACGATGTAAATTTTGACAAACACTAATGCAAGTGTCAGATTTTAATTTCTTGTAACACACTTGTTCATCGCCATTTTAACATTGGTATTCTTTGATAACAGAATGGACGTGGCTGTTATAATTGAAGACATGTGTGAATTGTGTGCTTTGCAGTTATAATTAAAATTAGTGACTTAACTGCTTCTGGCCTTGGATTTCTGAACCAAAAAATAATTGGGGATTGAACAACTATCCACACGAGCTCAGAAAACAGGTGGCCAGTTCTTGTTGAACTGTATCTTCAGTGTGAGTGAAAAAATCTGTACTGTGAACTAAATGTTTCAAAAGTTTGGAGTTAAGATATCTATCAAGTATGTGAAGATATGATTTCTTCTAATACCACCGTACCAATGTTATTTGCATCAATTCTCTTACAAATCATTAGTATCAGCTTTTATTAATTTACTCTACAGCTTTTTGAACGGCTTTTAATAGACATCAGAAGACGGGCATTGATCATATCCTAAATATTTCCAGGGACCAAAGATTTATGAAAAGTGTACTGTTCAATTATTAATGTCACTATGTTGCAATTACTGTAAAGTTCTTGAGCACTTGAAAATTAAACAGAAACACAACCACTTCATTAGTAAAGTAATACAAATACGTGCCTCATTGTGCAATGAATCTATTCATAATTGAATGAGCCAAGTGTATTTGTAAGGTGGGCATTGTTTTATTATTTCAGAAGATTGCCATTTCATTATTAATTGTTTTAGCCTCCAATCACTGGATCCAAAGTGTGTCCCCTTTGTCTTGAAGCAAGATATAATAATCTACTCAAAGAGATAAGGACTTCTTGGAGGGGCGAAAATTTTTTAAAAAAAATCAAGAATATCGAGAGAATCTTGCTAAGTGGCAGTATCTGTATGTGACAAACTTGTGATAAGGACATGTGGTCCCATTGAGAAGGACACACTTGATTGTGAAGCTCAGGCAATAAAATAAGGAACCATGGGCTTGTGAGCCACCAAAACCACCAGCATAATTCTTTTAGCCCCTGGTTTTTCTCCTTATACTTAGTCATTTCCTAGTTTTAGCAAGTTTGTCATCTCAAGCTTGCTTCTATATATAATAGAACCAAATTCACTTCATCTTCCTCCATCAAAACATACACTTATTTTACCACTGAGATACACCAACCTTAGTTACAGAAGAATTAAAAGATGAGTTCAGCAAGCGCAGCTTGGAGTGTTGCAGCAAGTATTGGAGTTGTGGAGGCCTTGAAGGATCAAGGAGTGTGTACGTGGAACCATGCTTTAAGATCAGCTCAACAACATTTGAGAACTCAAGCGAGGTCTCTGTCTCAAGCAAGCAAGCAAACTTTAAGATCCTCTTCTGCCATAATCTCTACCAGACTAAAAGATGACCACACAAAGCAGTCTGAGGAGTCCTTAAGGACGATCATGTACTTAAGCTGCTGGGGTCCCAGCTAAACTATATTCTTTGTATTGAACAAAAATCGGGGCTGATAAATATGGGGCTATTGTTTTGGCGTTCCTTGAGGCTTGTATATATAATTTAGTTAATGAAATTCTGTTTCTCCATTTATCTTGTGTTTCAGTATTTTTCACCTTCATGAACTTCCTCTTTTAATGGGAATTGCATATTAGAGTTTTCCATTTAAACCCTTTAACTTTACAAGAAATTAAACCTCAAGAGAAAAAGGCTACGAGATATATATATGCTTATTCCAATGCCATCTTCCACCAAATATGTAACAACACTTACTTTCAGCAATGGGGGGCTGCAGTCATTTTGATGCACATGATTGACCGTACAAGAATTTTTGGATCTTGATTGATTACTTAATTAATTTTGCCCAGAAATTACAACACTAGTTCTAGGGGATGACTTGTGAATATATGGGGATAGACTATAGAGTAACTAAAGAGTTCACTAGTGATTCCATAGAGTGAGTAACTGAAGAGTGAACTGCAGATAAAGCTGAAAGTGCTTGCTCTATTATCCTTTACCTCTATAGTGGGTGATTATTACTTTTTTTTTTAATAGATATTGGAATCACCATCTGAACAAAGACATTATATCAACCTTAACAAGTACTCCTAACCTTCATCAACGTCCGCCTCTTGGATAAAAGGAGACGATTGATCAAGGAAACAAAAAATCATATCTATGTTATGAGAGTATCTGGTTAAGTGATCAGCAATAGTCATGGTCTCTCTATATATGTGAGTGACCACAACTTGCCAATCCCTATGAAGAAGTATCCTAATATCATCTACAATGTCTTTAAAAGGATGATCTTGATCATATCCTCTCAACATATAATTCATGGCCTCTATAAAATCAGTAACCAAACTAATCTTCCTATACCATTTGGAGCAACATAATTGTAGGCCTTGAATGCAACCAAGTATTTCTGCAAAAACCGGAGGAACATTAACTAGTTTGCAGCTGAAGCCTCCAAGCCATCTATCATTTTGGTCTCGAAGGTAACCTCCACATCCACTCCTTCCATTTTCCAAGACTGAGCCATTGAGCTAATTTGATGAAGTCCTCTGGTTCCAGTTAGTATGAGAAAGACTAATCCTCTTCTCTATAGCATCTATTCTGAGAATTTCCTTGTCCAAACATACTCTAAAGAAACTATGATGTGCATTCAGTTCCACATCAGTCGCCTCTCTATCAAACAACTTGTTACAACGTGAGACCCATACATCCCACCAAAGATACCCAAACAAGGTTGGCCACGGAACCTTCTTTGTATATTCTTTGCCAATCTCATGAGTCAGATTCCATTTGATCCAATATGCACCCTGTAAAGAAGAGAATATATTCCATTTTTCCTGTTTGACCACTGATCTCCAACACTCCTTGACAATGGAGCAATCTTGCAACATATGCATCAAGTTTTCATCCATCTCGCATCTAAAAGGGCAAGCAGTAGATGTCCCCAATCCTCTTTGCATCCTCAACTTCGATGTATGAGTTCTTCCGTGATCAGCTAACCACATGAAGGCTTTAATCTTCTCAGGAACAAACCATCTCCATAAGATCTTCTATATGTTATTCGCAACCCGTCGAGTGCCTGAAAAAAGAAAATGATATGCCGATTTTACAGAGAAACAACCATCATTAGATGATCTCCAGTATATTTTATCCTCTCCTCTCTCCTCACATGGGGGATGCACACTGACAATTCGATCTATTCTTAGTTCTCTGCTTCCCCAGAAGGAAAAAAAAAAAGGATGATTGAGTTTTCTAGTGCCACATTAGTTTAGTGGATTCTTCATGGTGACAGAATGATGTAAATTTTGACAAACACTAATCCAAGTGTCAGATTTTATTTCTTGTAACACACTTGCTCATTGCCATTTTAACTTCGGTATGCTTTGATAACAGAATGGACGTGGCTGTTATAATTAAAGACATGTGAATTGTGTGCTTTGCCCTTATAATTAAAATTCAGTGACTTAACTGCTTCTGGCCTTGGATTCTGAACCAAGAAATAATTGGGGAATGAACAACCATCCACAAGTGCTCAGAAAACAGGTGGACCGTTCTTGTTGGACTTTAACTTTAGTGTGAGTGAAAAATATCTGTATTGAACTAAATGTTTCGAATGTTTGGAGTTAAGATATCTATTAATTATATGAAGATGTGATTTCTTTTAATACCAACATTCCGATGTTATTTGCCCCAATTCTCTTACAAATCATGAGCATCAGCATTTATTAATTTACTCTACAGCATTTTGAACTGCTTTTAATACACATAAGAAGACGGGCATTGATCATATTCTAAATATTTCCAGGAGCCAAAGATTTGTGAAAAATGTACTGTCCAATTATTAATATCAGTATGCTGTAGTTACTGTAAAATTCTTGAGCACTTGAAAAGTGAACAGAAACACAACCACTTCATTAGTAAAGTAATACAAATACGTGCCTCATTGTGCAATGAACCTGTTCATAACAGAATGAGCCAAGTGTATTTGTAAGGTGGCCGTTGTTTTATTTTTTCAGAAGATTGCGATTTCATTATTAATTGTTTTAGCCTCCAATCACTGTATCCAAAGTGTGTGTCCTTTGTCTTCTAGCAAGCAATAATTAATCCAAAAGAGACAAGGACTTCTTGGTGGGGTAAAAATTAAAAAATCCAGATCCTCGGGAGAATCTTGCTTAGTGGTCGTAGCCGTGTGTGACAAACTTGTGATAAAGACATGTGGTCCCATTGATTGATTGTGAAGCTCAGGCAATAAAATAAGGAACCATGGGCTTGTAAGCCACCAAAACCACCTGCACAATTCTTTCGGCACCTGGTTTTTCTCCTTATCCATAGTCATTTCCAAGTTTTAACAACTTGGGTATCTCAAGATTCCTTCTATATATAAAAGAACCATATTCACTTCATCTTCCTCCATCAAAACATATACTTATTTTACCACTGAGAAACACCAATCTTAGTTACAGAAGAATTAAGAGATGAGTTCGGCAAGAGCAGCTTGGAGAGTGGCAGCAAGTATTGGGGTTGTGGAGGCATTGAAGGGTCAAGGATTGTGTAGGTGGAACCATGCTTAGATCAGTTCAACAACATTTGAGAACTCAAGTGAGGTCTCTGTCTCAAGCGAAAAAGCTTTCTTCTTCCTCGACTTCTGCCATGGTGTCTACCAGACTAAAATATGACAACACAAAGCAATCTGAGGAGTCCTTAAAGACGGTCATGTACTTGAGCTGCTGGGGTCCCAACTGAACAATATATTTTTTGCGTTGACCAAAAAATGTGGGCTGATAAATCTGGGGCTATTGTTTTGGCCTTCCTTGAGGCTCGTATGTATAATGTGGTTAATGAAATTATGTTTCTCCATTTAACTTGTGTTTCTCAGCATTTTTCGCCTTCACGAACTTCCCCTTTAAATGGAAACTGCATATTGTATTCACAGTTTTACACTGAAACCTTTCAATTTTCCAAGAAATCAAATCGCAACAGAAAAGGGCTGCGAGGAATTTATGGTTATTCCAATGCCATCTTCCGCCAAATACATTTGTAACAACACTTTTTTCAGCAATGAGGTTGCAAACTTGCAATCCTTTTGGTGCACATGATTGATCGTACAAGATTTTTCGGAAGTTTGAATTTTGATTTCCACGATGAAAAATTGAAGCAAAGTTTCTTCTTGGCTTGTTTTATCTTCTCAATCCTTTTGATGCACATGAATGGTCGGTATCACATTTAGAAACCAATTGATTGATTACTGGATAAATTTTGCCTAGGAATTATCACACACTAGTTTTAGGGGATGAGTTGTGAATATTGGCGGGTAGACTATAGAGTAGGGATTTCGAACCCGAACCGGCCGGTCCGCCCGGAAACGGGCGAATCAGCGGGTAGACTGGTCTGATACCCGGTCCTGTCCAGGTTCCTATTTTAAAAATAAAATTTCGATTTTTTTGGAATTTTATATTAATAAGCCTAAAATCTTCAATTTCTCACTGATTTGGCTCCGGTTTAATTCTGGTTTGGCCCCGATCTAACTCATTGACCCTTGATTCATTACCCCAACCAGTTCAGTACCCAATCCGGATTTATGAACCTTGCTATAAAGTAACTAGAGAGTTCAAACCGCGTGCTTACTTGAAAGTGACGCAAGTATGTGGTCCAAGTCCAACATCCCAAAACCACTTGCTCAAAGCCTCTAGTTTTCCAGAGTTTTGGCCTTTTTCTTTCATCTACCCACTACTTCCCTATATATATTACACTCCTTCCACTCATTTGCTCCATCAAACCCAAATCCTGCTATCTAGTGTTCCATTACTCACTGATTCCTTTCAAGTCATACCAAAAGCAAACCAAACAGTGTTATAAGAAGAATCATAAGATGAGTTCAGCAAGCAGAGCTTGGATTGTGGCAACTAGTGTTG
This sequence comes from Inga laurina, assembly GCA_963855925.1. Taxonomy (NCBI): domain Eukaryota; kingdom Viridiplantae; phylum Streptophyta; class Magnoliopsida; order Fabales; family Fabaceae; genus Inga; species Inga laurina. Next base: position 61,216,145 of record OY979707.1, on the reverse strand, counting down.
GAGTTGTGGAGGCCTTGAAGGACCAAGGAATTTGCAGATGGAACTCTTCTTTAAGATCAGCTCACCAACATCTCAAGAACCAAGCGAGGTCCGTCTCTCAAGGTCACAAGCTTGCTTCTTCTTCTTCTGCTATGATTTCCAACAGACTCAAAGATGAGAAGGCGAAGCAATCAGAAGAGTCCCTGAGGACAGTCATGTACTTAAGCTGTTGGGGTCCCAATTAAAGCAGCAGGGAAGCATGAAAAGAAAAAAAATTTGTAATCTATTCTGAGTTCTCTGCTTCCCCAGGAAAGATAAAATGGATGATTGAGTTTTCTGGTGCCACATTAGTTTATTGGATTCTCCATGGTGACAGAGTGATGCAAATTTTGACAAACATTAATACAAGTGTCAGATTTTATTTCTTGTGACACACTTGTTCATCTCCATGTTCACTTTGGTATGCAGATGTGCTTTGTCTTAACTGAGAGATCCATACTCTATCAGCGTTTCTTCACCGATAAACGCCTGACTTAAAACAGAAAATTCGCCTTCTAACTGAAGATAATGAACAACAAAAAAACAAAACTGGTTATCCTTGAAATCTGAGGAAAACAGAATGGGCGTGGGCCACAATTTTGATTGCAGATTACTAGATTATATAATTGCCTCCCATTTTTGATGAAAAAAAATTCTGCCTCGGTCCTAATTATAAAATAAAGTTGATTCTTTTGGAGAAATTAAAGAAGCTAATTATATTACTTTAGAATATTTATATTTATATTTTTTTCTTCAAACTAATTAGTTTGACTAATAAATTAATATATAATCTAAGGATATATAATATATTATATGATTAAGTAACTCATTTAATTTCCTTAATTTCTCTAAAAAAAAGTCAACTTTGTCTTATAATTAGGATATGTAGTACATCAAATGAAGACATGCTATTGCTACCCTGAGAAGGAAATAGCCATTCATGGGAAGCAAATATTTTTATAATGTTTGGCAGAATGAAAAAATATATATATAATTTGGGGGAGAGCAGTTATGTTGCACAACGCTTGTTGGATTACCTGGTAAACCATTGGGTTACAAGTGAAAAGTTTTTATATTAAATATGATATCAATAGTAATTTTTTATTAATGATGTATTGTAAAGCTTTATTTACCCCAAACATTTTGAAATGTTTCATGGACGATATTAGATCAGTATGAAAAATGTACTGATGTTTTGATTAACTATTTATATCAGTATGCTGCAGTTTGCATAAAATTATTTAGCATTTGAAAAGTTAATAAGAAAATTGGTTTAATAAGTAAAGTAATGCCAATAGAGTCCTCCATGTCCTATGTATCTGTTAAGTCTTTTTTTATCAAAAAAAAAAAAATTGGTTTTATTTATAAGTTCAGTTTCATGAGTAAATGTATTTTATAATTTTTTATCTCTATTAATTGCAATAAACAAAAAGAATCTATTCATGTTGACTTTTGGAACCAATTATAGATAAGGGTGAAATTGAAAATTTAACCCATAATTAATGAGTTAACTAACTCTCTTTGGTATGTAAGAATTAGATAAAAATGAATTATAAATAATATCATAGTGATATTATTAATCATGTTATCACGTATTAATCCCTCGATCCAAAAACTTTGTGCCCGTGTGTGTCGGAGTAAGCAGTAATCAACTCAGTAAGACAACCACATGCGAATCATCAACCTTATCCTAATGCTAAGGAGCAGTATGTGGTCCCTTTGATGACGATGCATTTAACTTGGTTCTGAAACCATGGGCTTCAAAACCACCTGCACAATCCTTTCAGGCCCTGGTTTTTCCTCTTTATCTTTGTCCTTTTTCCTTCTTTCAGCAACAACTTCACCGTCTCAAGCTTCCCTCTTTATCTCTATATAAACAAACACGTTCACTCCATTTTCCTCCATCAAAACATACACTGATTTCACAATTGAGTGACACCAACCTTTGGTTAGAGAACAATTAAACAAGATGAGTTCTACAAGCAGAGCTTGGAGTGTTGCAGCAAGTATTGGAGCCGTGGAGGCCTTGAAGGACCAAGGCGTGTGTAGGTGGAACCATACTTTAAGATCAGCTCAACATCATCTGAAAAGTCAAGTGAGGTCTTTGTCTCAAGCAAACAAGCTTCCATCTTCATCTTCTGCCATGGTCTCTACCAGACTAAAAGATGACAACACAAAGCAGTCTGAGGAGTCCTTAAGGACGGTCATGTACTTAAGCTGCTGGGGTCCCAACTAATCTAATATAGTTTTTTTCTTTTTTTGGTATTGAACTATCAGTCATCTCTTTCAACAAAAAAAGGTGGAGGCTGATAGTTCTGGGGCTATTATTTTGGCCTTCCTTGGGGATTGTATATAATATAATGTAGCTAATGAAATTCTGTTTCTCCATTTAACTTGTGTTTTCAGAATTTTTCACCTTCATGGACTTTCTCTTTTAATGGAATTTGCATATTGTATGATCACAGTTTCAAGTTTCCAAGAATTTAAATCGCAACAGAAAAAGGCTGCAAGGAATCTATGCTTGGTCCAATGCCATCTTCAACCAAAATTTGTAACAACACTTGTTTCAGTAACTATAGAGTAACTAGAGAGTTCACTAGTAAATCTATGGAGTAACTTGTGAGTGAACTGCAAATAAAGTTCTACGATCTTCTTTATAGTAGGTGATTATTTTAGAAGGAAAAAGCTTAGAGGCTAAATTTGTTGAACTCAAACGTCTATTATATGGGAACTGTGTAAAGACTGAGACTGAGAGCACCATTTCTCATTAGGTTTTCAAGTTGTCTGAAGTCCATTTGGAAAATGTATCAATGGTGAAAAACTAAGAACAAAGTGATTAAATAAGAATACTAAGCATCACAGGAAAAAAAAATGCATGACAGTTTAAGTCCCTTAATTTGTCAGTAAATGTTGTTCAATGGGAAGGTCTATGAATATGAAGGATAGGTAGAACATTTATTTTGTAATTACCATTTACTAGCCACTTGCCGAATCAGTTTTACTCCAAATTCTTGCTAAGCTGGAATCATTTATTTCTTCAACTCTTTTCTCCTGGAAACCGGGGGTACACTAGTTTTTTATAAGATCCAAACCGCGTGCTGGTTGTCATGATGTGAAGCTGAGTCACCAAACCTCAAAAATCCAAATCCACAACGTGCTTACTTCAAAGTGACGTAAGTATATGGTCCAAAATCCCAAAACCACTTGCTTACAGCCTCTGGTTTTCTCATAGTTTTGGCCTTTTCTTTCATCTACCTAATTTCCCATCTCAGGCTTCCCTATAAATAAAACAACCCTTCCCCTTGTTTGGTCCATCAAACCCAAATCCTGCCATCTAGTGTTCCATTACTCACTGAGTTTCCTTTTCTGTCATACCAAAAGCAATCCAAACAGTGTTATAAGAAGAATCATAAGATGAGTTCAGCAAGCAGAGCTTGGATTGTGGCAACAAGTGTTGGAGTTGTGGAGGCCTTGAAGGACCAAGGAATTTGCAGATGGAACTCTGCTTTAAGATCAGCTCACCAACATCTCAAGAACCAAGCGAGGTCCGTCTCTCAGGCTCAAAAGCTTTCTTCTTCTTCTGCTATGATTTCCAACAGACTCAAAGATAAGAAGGCGAAGCAATCAGAAGAGTCCCTGAGAACAGTCATGTACTTAAGCTGTTGGGGTCCCAATTAAAGCAGCAGGGAAGCATGAAAAGAAATTTTTTTTTGTAATCTATTCTTAGTTCCCTGCTTCCCCAGAAAACAAAAATGGATGATTTAGTTTTCTGGTGCCATATTAGTTTAGTGGATTCTCCATGGTGACAGAGTGATGTAAATTTTGACAAACATTACAAATGTTAGATTTTATTTCTTATAACACACTTGTTCATCTCCATTTCACTTTGGTGCGCCGATGTGCTTCCTCTTGACTGAAAGATCCCTACTCTATCAGCATTTCTTCACTAATATATGCCTGATTTAAAAGAAAAATTATCATGCCAACTGACGATAATTAAAAAACAAAAATTGTTATCGTCAAAATCAAAGGAAAACAGAATAGACGTGGGCCACGATGAAGTTTGGTAGAATATCCATTTATGGGAAGCAAAATATTTTTATAAAGATTGGGAGAATGATTTAAAAAAAAAAAAAGGATTACTAGTGCACAACTCTTGTTGGATTACTAGTGAAAATTTTTTTAAATGTGATATCAATAGTGATATTTTATTAATGTATTGTAAAGCTTTATTTACCCCAAACATTTTGAAATGTTTCATGGACAATATTAGATCAGTATGAAAAATGTACTGATGTTTTGTTTAACTATTATGCTGCAGTTTGCATAAAATTATTGAGCATTTGAAAAGTCAATAAGAAAATTGGTTTAATAAGTAAAGTAATGCCAATAGAGTCCTCAATGTGTGATGTATCTGTTAGTGTAAATAAGTAATTAGTAAAAATTATATTGTTGTAATTCTTATATAACTGTAGAATATCTGTATAAATTCTATAAATCTTCTCATATGCCACGTGTATGGTGTAGATTCATTTTATAACCAAATTCTGTTATGCCTCAAGGCTATATAAAGGATAGAAGCTGCAGTCACTATTCACTGAGCCTATTATATCATTTTACTCTCCTTTTGTCTTGGTATCAGAGCATTCATATTTTTCTCTTTCGTTTTCACCATGTCTGTCTCTTCTCAAAGCACTGCTAACTCTACCTCCTCACCAATGGCCAAAACCTACTAGCTATTTCAGCCCTCAAGCCAGACAATGTCTATCAAGTTGGCTAGAACGGATTTTCTTGTCTGGGAGTCTGTTGTCCTTCTGCTGATTGAAGGCAATAGACTGCAATCTCACATCAACGGCATTTCTCCCATTCCAGCTGCCTCTGTTTTGTTGCCAGGAGCTCACGTGCCCACTTCAAATCCTGAATTTGAAGATTGGTTTGCTATTGACCGGATGCTCGTTGGTTGGCTTCGTAATACGATGACACAAGACGTTGGAGCTTAGCTACTTCATTGCTAAACTGCCTTAGATCTGTGGAATGGAGCTTGAGCACTTACTTGTGCTGTATCTCAGTCCAGAATCATGGTTTACAAATCTGAACTCCACCAAACTCAAAAGAATGCACTGTGAATGGAGGAGTATTTGGGTAAAATGAAAACAATTTCGAATCATCTTGCACTTGCTGGTGCTGTTATTTCGACTGATGAACTTATTCTGCACACACTCAATGGATTAGATGCTAAATACAACGCTATTATTGTTAAACTTATTGATCAACCTGCTCTCACATGGATTGAAGCCCAATATGCCTTGTTAGCATTTGAAAGCCGGCTTAAATAGCTCAATCAATTTGCTTCACTCTCACTGCAGCCTTCTGCCAATTTTGCCCATTCTCGATCCCCTGATAGTGGTCGTTCATCTTCTCAATTTGAACGCGGTTCATGGCGTGGGTCTCACACTCCTTTTGCTAATCGGGGACGTCAAGGTCGTGGTCGCCGATCTAATAATGGAGGAAGCAACAACAATAGACACTATTGCACCTATTGTGATCGGGTAGGACATCAATTCAAAACCTGTTATTAGCAAGGATATCCTTACCCCCAAACTTACTCTACAAAACCGAACTCTGTCAATGATCTTGATTGGTATATGGACAGCGGGGCGAATCATCATGTGACCTCGAATTCTGACAATCTTGACGTTGTGACCTCCACTGGTAAGTTACATCTCTCTACTTGTACTGGTAGCAAGGCACAAATACAAGGTATTGGATCTACGACTCTTCCGTGCTCTGATTCTACTCTTAAACTTAAGAATGTTTTACTTGTGCTGAAAGCCACTAAAAATCTGTTGAGTGTGCATAGACTTGTTGAGGATAATCAAGTTGCTGTTATTTTCACTAATCAAGGATGTGTTGTGAAGGATAAAGCAACAGGACAAATATTGATGAAGGGCACTCTAAAACAGGGTCTATATCCAATGCATGATGCAGATGCTGCAACGAAGTTCCAAGCTCACAGGACAAAAGTTCAAGGACAAGATAAAGAATTCCTTAGCTGACACTACAAATTGGGACATCCGAGTAATACGATTCTTAAACAAATATTGAATAATTGTAATATCAATGTTAAATTCAATGAACACTTTGTCTGTAAGGCTTGTCAAAATGGCAAATCAAAGCAATTACCATTTCCTATTTTTGAATCACATGCATCTTGTCCATTAGAGCTCATTCATACTAACTTATAGGGATTATCCCCTATACAGTCTATACATGGTTATCGCTACTACATTCATTTCATAGAGGATTTCAATTGATTCACCAGGTTATATCCACTCAAACATAAAGGTGAAGCTGTTATTGCATTTAAGCATTTCAAGAGTCTTGTTGAAAATCAATTTAGCTACAAAATCAAGGCATTACAATGTGATAATGGTTCAGAGTACAAACCTTTTATTCCTATTGCCAACGATGCTGGTATTAATCTATGATTTACTTGTCCATATACCTCTTCTCAAAATGGTAGGGCAGAATGTAAGCACAGACATATAGTTGAAATGGGCCTCACATTTTTAGCTCAAGCTAAAATGCCATTTACTTACTGGACTGAGGCTTTTCAAATGGCTGTGTTTCTGATCAATCGGCTACCAACTTCAGTGTTAAAGGGACAAACACCTCTGTTTTATCTTCATCAAACAGAACCAGATTATTCTTCCTTACAACCATTTGGTTGTGCATGTTATACTTGTCTCAAACCTTACAATGAGCATAAGTTTCAATTTCATAGCCAGAAGTGTGTTTATCTTGGATCTGCATCTCATCATAAAGGCTATAAGTGCTTAAGTTCCACTGGCAGAATTTATGTTTCACGACATGTGGTATTTGATGCTGTTTATTTCTATTTGTTACAGGATTTCTCAATCGTCGACGTTCTGAATCAGATGATATGCACTCTACGATTCCAATGATTATCACCGATGATTAACGTTCTTTATCAGTCACAGACACCACCCCATCGGAAAACATGTCATCGCGCTAAGTCCATCAGTATCTCAGACGGGCTCACATGTAGTCTTGGATAATCCAACTACATCTCCTGCAATGTCGTTGTTATGTCCACATTGTGATCCAGCCTAAATTGAAGCCCAAGAGCTTGACCCGGTAGTCCCTGATAAGAATAGTCACCCGATGGTGACTCGGGCCAAAGCGGGTATTGTAAAACCCAAATACCCGATTGTTGGTCTCTTGAAATCTGAAACCCCTATCACTTTTGCTCAAGCGGCCGAACCTTGCTCTGTCTCGGCTACTCTTGCTTTTTCTTGGTACACAGTTATGGTAGATGAGTTTAATGCTCTTGTGCATAATAACAATTGGATACTTGTTCCATATAATGGTACATAGAAGCTTGTTGATTGCAAGTGGATTTTTAAAACGAAATTCAAAGATGATGGATCAATCCTTAAATACAAGGCTCGTCTTGTCGCAAAGGGATTTCAACAAGTAGCAGGTCTCAACTATGGTGAGAAATTCAGTCCGGTAGTCAAGCCTACAACCATTGCAGTGACTCATCGGTGGGAAATCCGGCAACTCGATGTTAATAATGTGTTTCTGAATGGGTTTCTACAAGAAGAAGTTTATATGCGGCAACCTGAAGGTTTTCATAATCCTCGAAGACCCAATCGTATCTACAAACTGGTGAAGGCTATTTATGGGCTCAAACAAGCTCCTAGAGATTGGTTTGATCGGCTAAGGAAGACGTTGCTAAATTGGGGTTTTCAAAATGCCAGGAGTGATATTTCACTCTTTTTCCTTCGCACAAAAAATCTTACAGTTTTCATCTTAATCTATGTTGATGATATCTTAATTACTGGCCATGATTCATTTGTGGTTAGAGAATTTATTACTAAACTGAACACTATTTTTTCTCTAAAAGACTTGGGTCCTCTGTATTACTTCCTTGGTCTGGAAATTTATCGTGATAGTTCTGGTATTTACATTAATCAAGGCAAGTATACTATGGATGTTTTAAGAGGGTTTAACATGTCAGATTGTGCACCAGTACCGACTGTTATGGTAACTGGGCGTTATTTTTCTGCTTCTGATAGAGAGCTTATGAAAGATCCCTCTATGTATAGAAAGGCCATTGGATCTTTACAATATCTTACTACAACAAAACCAAATATAGCTTATTCAGTTAACAAGCTAAGTCAATTTCTGTCAAAACCCACCAATGTTCATTTTCAAGGTGTTAAACAGATTTTGAGATATCTTAAGGGAACATATCACTATGGTATACACATTAAACCAATTAATTCTCTCATATTGATAGCCTTTATTGATGCAGACTGGGCAACTGATATTGATGATCTTAAGTCCATGGCTGGTTTCTGTGTTTATCTAGGTGATACTCTTATCTCTTGGGCTTCAAGGAAACAAAAAGTTGTTTCTAGGTCTAATGTTGAATCTGAGTATAGATCTTTAGCATATGGTGTAGTAGAAGTTCAGTGGTTAATTTCTCTTTTATTTGAACTTAGGTTATATCTTTATAAACTTTCTATTATCTGGTGTGATAATTTAAATGCTAAAGCACTTACTGCAAATCCTGTGCAGCTTGCTAGAAGCAAGCATATAGAGATTGATATTCATTTTATTAGAGATCAAATATTATCTAGAGTTCTTACTATTCAGTATGTTCCTTCTTCTTCCCAGATTGCAGACTGCTTGACAAAAGCTTTGACTCACGCTAGGTTTACACAATTGAGAAGTAAACTCGGGTTGTGTCCCACACCCTCTCGTTTGAGGGGGAATGTTAGTGTAAATAAGTAATTAGTAGAAATTGTATTGTTGTAATTCTTATACAGCTGTAGAATATCTGTACAGATTCTGTAAATCTTCTCATATGCCACATGTATGGTGTAGATTCATTTTGCAACCAAATTCTGTTATGCCTCAAGGCTATGTAAAGGATAGGGGCTACAGTCACTATTCACTGAGCCTATTATATCATTTTACTCTCTTTTTGTCTTATCTACTCATGTTATTAATCATGTTATCATGTATTAATCACTCGATCCAAAAACTTTGTGCCCTTGTGTGTTGAAGTAAGCAGTAATCAACTCAGTAAGACAACCACATGCGAATCATCAACCTTAGCCTAATGCTAAGTAGCAGTATGTTGTCACCTTGTGATAAAGACATGTGGTCCCTTTGAAGACGGTGCATTTAACTTGGTTCTGAAACCATGAGCTTCCACCGCCTCCAAAACCATCTGCACAATTCTCTCAGGCCCTGGTTTTTTATCTGTCTTTGTCCTTTTCCTTCTTTCAGCAACAACTTCACCGTCTCAAGCTTCCCTCTTTATCTCTATATAAACAAACACGTTCACTCCATTTTCCTCCATCAAAACATACACTGATTTCACAATTGAGTGACACCAACCTTTAGTTAGAGAACAATTAAACAAGATGAGTTCTACAAGCAGAGCTTGGAGTGTTGCAGCAAGTATTGGAGCCGTGGAGGCCTTGAAGGACCAAGGCGTGTGTAGGTGGAACCATACTTTAAGATCAGCTCAACATCATCTGAAAAGTCAAGTGAGGTCTTTGTCTCAAGCAAACAAGCTTCCATCTTCATCTTCTGCCATGGTCTCTACCAGACTAAAAGATGACAACACAAAGCAGTCTGAGGAGTCCTTAAGGACGGTCATGTACTTAAGCTGCTGGGGTCCCAACTAGAAAATGTTTTGTACTATTATTGTTATTTATCACTCCCCTCTTTCAAGAAAAAAAATGAGGGTTTGGAGTTTTGAGGCTATATTGACCAGCCTTGGTGCTTGTATATGTATATTTTAGCTAATGAGGAGTTTACTTCTCCTTTATACTTTCCTTCACCAGCTCTTTAGTATTAATGCTGAAATTTCTTGGATTTCAAAGCAAAGATCATTTTTCAAGTATTGCTATTGCAATTCAAGTCAATTTAGTCACAGTTCAAGGACATGAAAATTGGATCTTTAATGTTGGTAACCTCAGATTATAGAGTTGCTGACATCTGACTTTGAGGTCTGCAGTTTGAGCCAGCCTTTGTGCTCAACTGCTCATGTATATATAGCATATAGCTTGTCTTCATTAGCACTTTGTAAACCTCTTTTATTTAATGGGAATGATCTTTTTCAAATATTCCTATATTACAAATTTACTCAATTCTGTCACACTTGAAGGACATGAGTGTTGAATCTGTAGTGGTGCTAAACACAGCTTCCAAGGTTGCTAACATATGTGGCTGACATCTGACCTTGAGGTCTGAAGTTTGATCAGAAATGTTGCGTTGATGCTGAAATTGGTCCACTGATAGGTGGAATGATTGGTCACCTCACCTCTGTGCTAACAATATCAATTAACAATGGATCTATTTCAGGCACTAAACCTTTACTCTTCAGATTTTTTTTGTGTTTTTTCTGATCCTGATCTAGCAGCACATTAAAGATTCAGCATCTTCAACAGTATAGGGATAAGTTCTTGATGACACACAGGATATGAAGGCATTCTCTTCCTTTAATAGCTTCTGAAGTATTAGATTCATTATGATGATTAACAGACACTATAGAACCTTCTGGCGTTGAAATACGGAAATAAACTCGGTGTTTCCCAGAGAAGATCTTCATCAAGTTCTATACTTTATGATTCATATGTATCAGATTTCAAATCCAGTACCATTTAGAGCACCAGAAATTGAAACACTAGCAAAGAAATGCTGAAACAACAGATGGCTTTTGACATAAATTCTGGCTATGGAAAGTTTAACCACCAAATTATGATTCTTTTAAACACTTGAAAGGTTACTATATATTTTAATAACGGAGGATTGACGCTGCTAATCTCATACCTTGGTCCTTGCATAATTGAACTGTGGGATCCACAAAACCCGTGCTGTTGTATTTAGTTGATTTGATTGATTTGGTAATATCCATTATAGGGGTTCTCTTTATAAAAGAAAGGACAAACAACCCAACAAATATATCCAGAGAGAACAAATTATTTGGCATTACTGTATCAACCTCATGCTGCTACTGCAATGTTTTCGAGCTAGACAGTAGACCAGAAGATTTCAAAAGTTTTCTCAGATACTTTTTCTCCGTTCCTAAATATAAAATAAAATTAACTTTTCTGAAGAGATTAAGGAAGATAATTAAATTATTTTAGATTAATTTTTATTTTTATTTTTTTCTCTAAACTAATTAGTTTGACTAATAGACTGATATATAATCTAAGAATACATAACATATATATGATTAAGTAACTTATTTAGCTTCATTAATCTCTTCAAAAAAAAGTCAACTCTGTCTTATATCTAAAACTGGAAGGAGTATCTTTTTATTCTCTCAATCTGTGTGCATTTTTTATTATTGTTTTGTTAATTTTTAGCAATTGATTCGCCACAGGCATCAATTTTACTGAAGAGCACTCGTATTTTCGAAGTTATTCGCTTCCTGAGTTGTCAAATGGGATTGGATGAACCTATATAGAGCATATCTTAATTTGAATGCTCACTTTTTTGTGGCCCATACTAAGGTTCTTTCTTTTCGGTTGTACATAAGGGGCTAAGTTTTGCATTTCATGATGAGGCCACCAGGGGCCCAAAAATTAAAAATGGCATATTTGTTGAAGACTTGTCAATCATACCTACATAGTTTTCGAGCAAAAAATAAAAATAAAAAATCATACCTACATAGCCATGCATGATTAAGAGTATTTTCCAAATTTCGCTCAAATTAAATCTTTCAAAACCACTTCACCATTTTTTTCCGGCCCTATTCACTTTGACCCACAGCAAATTGTATGAATTTAATTGATCATATTAACAGAGAATGTGAAGAATACTTCCATTCCTTAATACAAAATGCAAAGTGGATAATGTATTAAGTGCAGGAGGTACTGCATGATAATTCAAATTTAGTCCTTAACAACACAAAAATAGAGTTGAAAAGCAAGTGTTTTTTATAATATTATCATTCGGTAGCCGGTTTGAAGTTTGTAGCTACCCCTTTTAACACAAATTTCTCTTCTAAGAAATGGACTCAAGACTCAGAGAGATTTAGTGAAACTTTACACTACTAAACCAATTCTATATTTTTTGAAAAGCAAGTGCTTCCTTACACAAACTCAATCTTGAAAACATGTACCACTCTGGTCTTATTTATAAGTCCCTTTTAACTAATTCTCACATACCAATGAGAGTTAATTAACTCATTAACTATGAGCTAAATTTCCAATTTCGCCGTTATCTATGATTGGTTCCAAAAATCAACATGAATAAATTCATTTTGTTTATTGCAATTAATAGGGATAAAAAAGTACAAAATGCATTTACTACCCTGAAAATAGACTTATAAATAGGACTAAAATTTTTTATCAAAAGAAACTTATAAATAAGACCAGAATAATAATTAGAATGATATATTAGTCTAACTTTTTTTGTTTTTTGTTTTTTTACCTGAGTCCAACCTTTTATTCAACTAGAAGTAAGGGAGAAGCATGGCTCATACTAATAAATGCACCCCGAAAGGCAAAGGTGGCGCATAGAATGTAGTACCAGAGCCTTAATGAGTGATCATAAAGTCAGGAAATAATCACACCTCTCATTATTGTGTATCATTGCTGTGAACTTATGAACAGGAAGTTAAGGAAGAAATTAAGTGTTAATCCAAATATATTATTCTGAAATCACATAAACCAAAAACATACAAACAAACTAGGATCAATATGACCAGATCAGATTTTTTAAGTAGCGTTAAAACAAAGTAGGCATTGTAAACAAAGGCTATTTGATTATTCCATAGCAAATTATGGATTTAATGTTTGTTTGAGATAGCTTATTTTTTTACTTATAAGTACTTTTAAATCATAATTTATAGTATACAAGATAAGTATATGAAAAGAGTTTTATTTCGACTTATATGAAAAACACTTATATCCGAAAAATAAGCTATTCCAAATATATATTTAACTTCTAAAAGGAAACTAAGGGATCTATTTATTAAAAATAAATGAAAGATGCTAATGTGGAAAGGGTGGCACGTGGGGAGGATAAGTGGGATTTTGTGAGTGGTCAATCTTAATGACACAATCCACTTATTATGTTCTGATTTTATTTCGAACCACAAAACAGAATCTCATCGATTTTAAAGATGAACATCTCCATTTGCCTCGTACTTATCATCCAACTCTTCTTTTATCCTTTTGTGTGTTTTTCATAAATAAATAAATCTTTTGTGGTTTAGATTTGATGATATGAAATTATGGTTTTGTTCTTATCCAAATTGCTTTTTGCTTGACAAAACAGCAAGCCAGCAACTATTAAAACTCCCCACCTGCGCTGATGTTACTGTTTATACCATAAATAATAGTTTCGTATAATACTTCATTAGAACAGTAGTTTATAAATTGTTTCATTCTAATTTTTGTTTCAAAGTAAGGGGGGGAAAGGTGATTAAAGTCAGAAGAGGCATAGAATTCAATTTCATGTAATAAAGAAATAAACAAAACCAACTGTTACAGATTCCTAAATAGTAGTAGCAAATAGGAAAACAAATAAAAATCCATTGTTCCACTGTGGAAGATTAAATATTGCAAATTGTGCAATAATTCACTAATTTTCTAATATATAATTGGTGCAAGACGAACCCAATAATAGATATACCGTCAATCAATATAAATATATTTAGGAAAATTATATTTAGGTCCAAATAAAAGAAAATATGAAAAAAATGATTATTTGAAATTTCAAAATTACATTTAAGTTGATGAAATTTTTTTATAATAAATTTCAATTCTGTTAATAAGTTCAGTACACGTCATTGATAAGTCCAAAAACATTTATTGATAAGTCCATAATTAAAATTTAATGTAAACAAATCACATAAGACTTAAATACAATTTTAAGATATTAAGAGATTATTTTTTATATTTTCTTTTATTTAGGAACTGAATATACTTTTTCCTATAATATTGAACTCACCACTATTTAACCTGCCATGTCGGCATCATGTTGGAATGTGGCCATCTGAGAAATCTGAAAAAAAAAGTGCAACAAATGATTGCAGTGAAGAAATGATCAAACCAACAGTAAAAAAAGCCCGGGAACCCATATACAGTCGGACCTCAAACTCACAATTCAAATTAGAGTAATTCCCAAAATTTGAGATCCATATTCTTCAGTAAATTTCACTCTGTCAAGAGCCACTGTCATGGACAAGAATCTAAAGAAAGAGGTTAATGAATCAAATAGAATGTAAGGTCATATTCAATCTTTGAATTGCTCTGGCTATCACATCAAAAGGTCTTTCTCAGACGGAAACAGCACAAAATGGGAGGACATAGATATATCTGATAGAAGTCATAGAACTGCCAAATCTTTCTTCACGAAAATACAAAAGTCTCCAACTTTTGTCGGTCGGAGACCCAGTTGCCGGAAGTTGCAGATTCAGGTGAGGCGGTGAGTGGGTTTTCCGGTGAAGAATGACATTGGAAAGCTAAAAAATGGGGTCTGATGGGAAGGTTTGGAGTCTCTGTAGAATGCCGTTTTGGCAAACGAGCCATGCCTCTCCTTCTGCTGCTGCTGCTTCCTCAACAACTTCTATGCGTTATGCTCATCATCAACAAAACATTAATCTTCAATCTGGTGATAGATCAACTCAACATCAATCTTCCAGTACGGTTTCCTCCATGGCCAAGTCACTGCTTCCTACAAGGAAGAGGCTACGTCTTGATCCTCCCAACAAGCTCTACTTCCCCTGTAAGTCTCTCGCAATTCCTCTTTGCTTAACTTTTGGGAATCATTTTTTGTTAGAGTTTTAGTAGAATGTTTAGTTACCCCGAAGTGAAACAAGAATGTTGTATTGTCGGTTGAGCTTGATAATGGTTCAAGCTCCCAGTAATTCTATGTTTGCACTCTATCTCATATAACGTGACTTTGTTTTTCAAGATGAACCGGGAAAGCAAGTTAGGAGCGCTATCGAAATAAGAAACACTAGCAAATCTCGTGTGGCTTTCAAGGTGAGGAGTATGTTTCTAGTTGTTGTTGTTGTTGTTTGTTCATATTTTCTTATTTTTCAGATTTGCTATTTGAGGACTAAGGTCATACTGTCATGTTTTAAATATGACAAATTGAAAACTCGTCATATTGGAAATTTGGCTGGCTCCCACTTTCATTACTGCATCGGCAAACTTTTGGCTGTATCTCAACTAAAAAAAATTGGCACTTCAAGTAAATTGAAGCTTCCCAGCTAGAGCAAATAACTGTGACAAGACTGAATAAGCGATTCATACATTTTTGGTCAAGTTTTTAAGGTTCAAAATCTGGAGATAGCTAGATGAATATATTGGTTATTTTTTCCTTGCCTTTTTTCACCACCTGTTTAAATACTCACTCTTTGTATTGCTATTATTGGTGATTGACATATTGAATTGTCTTAGTTTCAAACAACTGCGCCCAAGAGTTGTTTTATGCGCCCCCCAGGTGGTATGCTTGCACCTGATGAAAGCATAATTGCCACTGGTAAATTATTCTTCTAAATTTGTATCAAGCAATATAATTTGATGCTCAGAAATTGGTTGGTTCTCTTTTAAGATTGTAACACTTTTCTTTCTTTCTTTTCTTTTCTTTTTTTTTTTTTTTTTTTTTTTTGCAGTATTCAAGTTTGTTGAGCCGCCTGAGAACAATGAGAAGCCAATTGATCAAAAGAGCAAGGTTAAGTTTAAAATTATGAGCTTAAAAGTGAAAGGCGAAATGGAGTATGTACCAGAACTGGTAATGTTTTATTGATCCTTTCCGTAGGACATGGTTTCATTCTTTGTAGTTCCATGCCTCCTTATAAATGTGAGATTAAATTGAACTTAAGTTCCTCTGAATGGAGTCTGTATAATTGTGCTTATTACCATTGAATCACATTTGAAGCAGAATTTAGTTATTGGCCTCCTTTTTACAGAACATTAGGCATAGAGAGAGTTGTTAGGTTGCTTTGGGGGGAAATTGCGTATCGAGTTTGAATGCAGAAATTGATGTCGAATGTTTTCAGATGCCAATAAAATTGTCATATGATTCTTTATACGCAGTTTGATGAACAATGGGATCAAGTTGCAGTAGAGCAAATTCTGCGTGTTGTATTCTTGGATCCCGAACGTCCTAGCCCAGTAAGATTTATAGATCTCAAATATATATACTACCTTCACCATCTCATTCTGCAAAAATATAAGCTCATATACCGTTTTCTTAAAGGCCATGGATAAACTTAAAAGGCAGCTAGCTGAGGCTGAGGCTGCATTGGAGGCACGAAAGAAGCCACCTGAGGAGACAGGTTCACGAATAGTTGCAGAAGGAGTAATAGATGAATGGGTTAGTTTCTTTCTTCATGTTCTGTCTTTTTAGTCTCATCATTTTCTGGCAGATTCAATTGGATGTTCTCTTTTCATTTTCCTTTTCTCTTGCAGTCTTTTAAGTTGTTTCTTTTGCAGAAAGATAGAAGAGAAAGATACCTAGCGCAGCAGCAAGTTCAAGGGGTCGATTCAGTGTAACCTGTAAAGTGGTGTTTCTTTCTTCTTCTTTTTCCTCAAGTCTGTATTTATATGAATTTAATATTGAGAAAGTTACATCTCTTGGCCACTGATATATGACAGGTGGTTTGAGTAAACCTAGGAGGCTCTAAAGAGATATTGTCATAACATTTCTTCACACACCCCCCCCCCCACCCTAAATTTCAATAACATTTTTGTGGTGGTTGTTGCTTGTGAATTAATACTTTGATTCTCCAGATTGAGATCCTTTAAATTATTTTTAAAACCTAACAACTATTACCTCCAATCTTCAATATAGGATCTCATTCGTGGTGCAATATTTTCTTAGAATCATGCTTCATCAGCCTGAGAACAAAAATACCAGATAGACTGGCTCCATCAACTTGAGAACATTGAATTTCCTGATAAAAGTAATGATTTCAACTATTGACGTAAAGTAAGGAATATAAAAGTATTACAAATTGTAAAAGAAAAACATTTATACTGCAAATTTTCTTGGTCATGGATAAGAGTATCCAAATGTGAAGTGAGAAGTCATTCATATTCCACTTGAGTCATTGCCAAAAATGAAGCGTCGTCCCCAATCTGTCACCACCAAATACCTGGTGCGCCAGCTCACTTGTTTACTGCAAGTTTAGGAAGCCATCAAAGGAACACGTAAAGCACACTTGAAACCACAACAACATCATCATTATGGTTTTTTTAGAAAGAGGTTGTTGTAATGTTTTGTTACCTTGCATAGACAGAATACCAGAGCCACTGGGTGCTTCGTCCGATTGAAACCCAATCTCCTGGAAGCTGGGCTGCTGCTTGTTCTCCTCCTAACGGTGCAAATTGCCCCAAATGCTTGTACCTTGTATTACCTTATAGTTAAGATTATGAAACAGAAGAAAGATGCTAAAGCATTTAATGAAAATAGGGAAAATCACTATAAGGTCCCAAGGGAAAAAAATAATTGCCAAAAGGTTCTACAACAAGTTAATAGTATTGATGAGTTTCAATACAAAAAATGACAACATGCCTATACTACTGACTTATTATTAGAATTTTTTGGTGATTACATTTATTTTTTCAGATTTCATAGCGATTTCCCCATGAAAATACCTGAAGGGACGGAAACGATGACGTCCTATTCCTCTAAACCTAAGGGGTCCTTTAGGATATTTCTCACACTGCTCCATTCGATTGAAACAGTCTGCAAGATACTGACCTTGTTGAGCAGCAACCTATAAGCAAACCCCCCAAAAAAAAGGGTTAAGTCACTAATGTAATAAAATCAAGTAGTGGTGTGTGACATCTTTTTATGTACCTGAGCTGTTGCGGGAAGATTTTTCATCTGGGAATCTACCTCGGCAAGACAAGATTTGAATGTTTCAATATCCACTAGAGCATTGTTGCCTTGAGGGTTCTTCAATAGTGCCACTATGTTACTCATTTGCTTCTTCTTTAGATAAAGATCCACTTGTGGGTACCTCTCAATAATGTCTCCAACAACCTCTTGAAAATGATTCAGATTTAATTTCCCAATGTTGTCCTTGTCTGCCTTGCTAAATATCACTCCTATATCTTCCTATTCAAAATCATGCAAGCCCAAAGGGATAGCCACTAAGAATTTATTCTGTCTACTAACATTTCAGAATGTAAAGTTTCAAAATTTATTGGGCTAACACTCCATTACACACACCCACACACTATTTTCATTCTACATCTTACTTCATTTACAAATATATATCTATATATATTAACCATGAACTGGTATTCTTGAATATCAGAAGATCCTGACTTGTATTTGATTAGATTAAGGTGTACATACCATAACTCTACGTTGGTTTACAGTGGCACAGTCTCCCAGTGCATAGATGTTGTCAGTTCCTTCCACTCTTAACCATTCATCAGTGCTAATTGCACGCCTAATACCCTGTCACAGTTAGAATTCAAACCAGATAAGCAAAAACTTGCTACACTACTGACTTTGAAGTTTGAAGATCAACACTTGAGAGATTGAAAGCAAGACATAGAAACAAACCTGACCAATATCTTTCATAAACTGAACAGCTTCAGGACGAGGACCAATACCAGTTGACCAAACCACCATTCCATAAGGTAGAGATACAAGCTTACCAGATCCTCTTTCTTTTGTACTGATTTCGTTCTCAGCCACTTTTACAACCATAGAACCTAGTTTCACATCTATCCCATCTCTTTTGAACTTATTTTCAGCAAACTCAGTAATCCTCTTGTCAAACCTGCAAAAAAATAAATAAATAAACCCACAGTGGAGAAACTAACCCAGAAATCCCAAAAGGCAAAAGGTTGAGGCTTAATGATATATAATAATGTACATGTTCAGAATATGATCGCCTGCTTCTAAAAGTGTAATCTTTAGGTGTTCTTTAGCAGAAGGATATAGTTTGTACAAATCATGATGAACATGGTCATGAAGTTCTGCAGCAAATTCTACACCAGTGGGACCACCACCAACCACCACAAAATGCAGAAGTTTCTTCTTCTCCTCTTCAGGTACACATGGCAGGCTTGCCTTTTCGAAAAGTTCAATCACTTTCCGACGGATTCTCTGAGCATCTTCAACTTCCTTCAGAAAGATTCATAGCAAGTTATTACGTTATTTTGTAGTACAGAGAAAGAACAAAAGTACGAAGTTTATGATGACACATTAACACAAACGCTGATACAGAAATTAAGAGTATAATTAATACCTTCAAGAAGTGAGTGTGCTCTTCAACACCTGGGGTGTTAAATGTGTTGGAACGTGCTCCCATGGCTAGAACGAGGTAGTCATAATCAATGGAAAATTCTCGTTTACCATTTTTGCCGTCTTCAGGAGAACGACAGTACACTTTTCGATTCTTGGCATCGATCTTATAACATTCAGCTTGTGTGAATTGCATGTTTACGTTCTTCTGTTGCAGCATTCCAGTATTTCAGTCACATGATATGATTAACAGGTTAGGTTGAACATAATTTGATAGTTTTCGTAGGTTCTTATTATTAGGATAAGAAGACCTGAAACTGATTCAAAAACTTATATGATACTGTAGAATCAAAAGCTTCTCTTTGTTTTGTTTTTTTTTTTTTTTTTGAATGCTAAACGATTGTCATGAATAACGTGCCAATACTGTAAATGATTTTTCCCTCCACTTTGCATTGAGGCTCTTGATTAAATTCAAAGGGTTGAGATTTAATATTCAATGCAGAAATATTTTTCTCTATTTTCACTACAATTCTAATGGGAACAAAAGGCCAACATCATTTACTTTTTAACTGAGTCATATCACATGTAGCCCCATGTATCGTATAGACTATGATTTATAAATAGTGTCTCCTATAATTTTATGCGCGCGCGCGCGCACATCAATAGATAAAATCAAAAGTTTCACAAATTTAAACTAAAACTTCTATAAATTGAAATTATAAAAAAGTGGTTAATACTAGAATCCACATCTCTCTTGAGGACAACATGAAACATTTTTTCTCAAGAAATTCTAAACAGATGAGCAGGAAACTATTCAATATACAAAAACATAAACGTCCAATGAATTACGAAAAAATAAAAGAGAGCACCTCTCCGATGATTCTGCGAATAGGTTCAACGACGCTTCTTGATTCCACAGTGCCGATAGTGACACTTGGAAGCAAAGGCGTAAATGCAAAATAGTTACGAGGTGAAACCACTTCCACATCATACGAAGGATTTTTAAAATTCTTCACAAAACTGGTGGCAGCCCACCCTGTCCCCACCACCACCACCTTCTTCTTCTTAAGGCATCTATCTCCACCATTCTCACTCTGAACTGCTCTTGCATCCGCATATGCCACCAAACCTCCCCCACTGCAAACTCAGACCAGAAAAAAGAATTAAAACCCAGAATTTAAAATAGACAAGGGAGGATTTGAATACATAATGTGTGATAAAAATGTGATCTTTGAGGATGGAAGATGATGATAAGGAGAAGACCTGACAGTGCAGACGACAAGAACCTTGGACCAGGAAGGAGACTGATGAAAAGCCTTTGAGGCTGTCTGGAAGAAAGAAGACCAACGCATTATTATTGCAAAATGTTAGTTTATTAAAAATTTGCTTCGCGGGCAAAGAGAGTGTGGATGCTAAAAAATTTTGAGAGTGAGAGGTTGCAGAAAAGGAACAGAATTTTACAGGGGTCCGTGAACTATGGAGTCGGAAATGTGAGATGATGCGTGTTGTTTGTGAATTGACTTGAATAAGACACGTGGCGCTTTGTTAGAGAATTGGGGATGACCTTTGTGTACGGAGGAGTTAAAGTTAAACGTGTTCTGAATTGGTTGATTCAGGTGAAGCGGATTTTGCTCTCCCTGCGCGCTCGTATTCTGAGGCAACGGTCAAGTGTCAATCACTTTGACCATTGGATTAATGAAGGGCTTCAAATTCTGTCACTTATAAAGTTTTTCTGTTTTCTTTTTTTTTTTTTTTGCCAACTAGTCCAGATTCTATAATCTGGATTGGACCAGTCTGATCTGGGTTATAATTTTAAAAAAAAAAGTTTAGATTTTTTTTTTAGAATTTCATATTATAAGCTTAAAATCTTCAATTTCTCATCGGTTTGGTTCCGGTTTTGCTCCGGTTTGGCCCTGATCTGACCCACTGTCCCATAACCCAGTACTCCGACTAGTTCAATACCCAATCCGGATTTTAATACTTGCAAGTAGTTCAAATTTCAAACCCACCAATAATAAATAATACATTGGAATTCAATTTCAGTGTACATCATAATAATGAATGCCATAAGGAAGTGAAATCTACATGATTCAGATAAATTTTCAACGATTTAAATTTAAGATTTTTAAATAATAAAGTTTTAAATAAAAAAGTCAATTTTTGAAAATCCAATGATTAAAAAATTATTTTTATTTTAGATTCTCAACACATTAGGATTTTTTTTTTTTTTTGAAAAAAAAAAAGTAAAAGTAAAAAGTTCAATCTGAGTCATCAAAATTGACCACTACCAATAGTTGGCTACGAGTCAAGAATCATAAGAGCAATATAATAGCAAAAAGCAATAAATTGACCATGGGTTAAATTAGCTCCCAAAATTCAACTCATCTAAACCCTTTTTTTTCATACCAATAATAACAAACAGCAATAAGGGGAAAGAGCCATCCATGCATTGAATTACACTGTCAAAGTGTGCGTAACAAATATATGATAGGAGCGCCCAAAAAAAATGGGAAAATTACTCCTAGGCCCAAGGACCAAAGATAATATCAATAAAGTTTCAAGAAAATGTAAAAAATGAAAAAAGTCCCTAAAGATTTTTTTGATATTATTTCCCAAAGTCAAATGATAAAGATGACCTATACAAAATTGTAAAACAGAAGGCACAAAAGTTGTTAACATGACTTAACGTGTTGCGAAAACACGCTTCATGAGTTGTAAACAAAACATTTCGTATAGTTAATGTGAGATAAGATTGTTCCAGACAGACATGAGATAGAAGTTGTTAACATGACTCAACATATGTTATAAATACACACTTCACGAGTTGTAAATAAAACATTTCGTATAATTAATGTGAGAAAAGATTGTTCTAGGCAAACATGAGATAGAAGTTGTTAACATGACTCAATATGTTATAAATACATGCTTCACGAGTTATAAACAAAGCATTCCATTTTGCAATTTCTATGGGGATATCTTTGCCATTTGACTTTGGGAATTAATATCAATTTGACTTTTCTAAGGGCTTTTCTGATATTATCTTTGGTCCTTGGGAGTGATTTTCCCAAAAAAAAAAAAATTTGTAGCTTCTGCCTTTTAAATGCTTAGATTACAGCATGACATATGGTGGTCAACAAACAACAGGTACTCTCAAACACAGACGGTACAGTGCACTAAAAGGTTGACTCAGATGCCACTTGAGTCTCTTCCAAAGATGAATCTTCTTGTCCAATCAGATACCACAAGCACCCTTGTGCGCCAGCTCACTTGCTTGCTGAATGTTACAGAACACCAAACCAGTGGGGAAGCACACATGTCAGTCATAGGGAAAGGCACTTTGAAGAGAATCTCATTAATGGACTCAATTTACAAATAAAATACTCGTACACAGGATCCACCGTATCAAAGAATTTGTTGAGCAATAGTGCAGATAAATTACCTGGCATATACAGAGTACCAAAGCCACTGAGTGCTGTGGCCCATTGAAATCCAGTCTCCTGGAAGTTCTGCTGCTGCCTGCTCTCCCCCAAGAGAAGCAAATTGACCAAAATGCTTGTACCTTTGCATCACAAGCACAATCACTGATTATGTAGTCAAAACGCAAAATGCTTGTGTGCTCTGTGCTTGGTTACATTAGAAGTCTGTTTGTTTAGTGCATATAAGATTACAGCACTGTCATCTAAAATACCTAGAATGTGTTTTTTACAAGCATCTCGGTTCTTCTTCTACAGATATCTATGTTTGTTGAGAATAACTGGTTGGTTTTGTTTGAGCACAACAGAGAATCAAATGAATGTGCTTATTGGCTAGGTAGTGCTGATATTAATAAGGCTAACAATAAAAATATTAGAATACATTTGACAGGCTATCATTCCTTTTTTACCCCTAGAAAGAAAAGGAAAATCAAACCAAGAGATTAAAGTGTCATGTTATATGGATCACCTGAAGGGACGAAACTTATGGCGTCCGGATTCTCTAAATCTTATTGGACCTTCAGGATTATCAGTGCATTGCTCCATGCGGTTAAAGCAGCTTGCAAGATATGCACCTTGCTGGGCAGCGACCTAAATGCCAAATATAGAAGCCTTAGTTCTCAATTCTTATACTTGAAGGCAAAAAAAGTTTGCAGATACAATTTTTTAAGTTATAGATAAAACGATGCACACCTGTGCTGTTGCTGGAAGACTCTTCATCTGCGAATCCACATGACGAAGGGCTGACTTAAACTCTTCTATGTCTATTTCCTCTCTTTCTTTTCCCCGAGAGTCTTTCCACAGATCAGCCACATCAAGCATATGCTTTCTCTTCAGATATAGTTCCACTTGCGGATATCTCAAGATGATGTCATCCATCACATCCTTGAATTCTTTAATGGTTAAGGTACCAGAGTTGTCCTTGTCCACAGCTTTGAATATGTTTGAGATGTCATCCTAAAAATAGCAGCAGCAAAAATCAATTATTTTTTTTAATATCCAAAGAAGTTATCTTATTTTACTCAATTTCTGACTCAAGCATAAGTTGCAGTGTTTTGCTATGTTTCAACCAATGATTGTTACAGGAATACACAAGAAGGAAGAGCTTTGTTGAAATCCTAGGTAAAAACAAATCACAGGCATAAATGCACCATCAGTTTAATAGTCTGCCTCTTCCCAAATGAAGTTGTCCCAATCCTTAATGCTACTTCTGGTCCTTACTACAAAACCTTATTTGTGATGCAATTTACACTATAAACGAGATATTATATTAAAGACCGAAAGTAGTAATTCAATTGAGGACATAGAATCAAGTTCTACATATTATAAACCCAGTTCTGAAGCCGAATTAAACATGTTAAAGAATTAAGGGATACCATGATTTTACGTTGATGTACTGAAGCACAGTCCCCAATAGCGTACACAGCTTCACATCCTCTCACCCGTAACCATTCATCAGTCTGCAGGACCCTTCTATTAGCCTGCACATCAGGCAATCCACTACAGATTTTAATACAAGAGAAAAATGTGGGTTTTAGTATAAGTTGGTTTGAATGGAGAATTATTTATCAGAGTAATCAGACAAAAGAGACTTTTTTTTGCCCCCCGGGGGGGGGGGGGGCGGCTATGAATCAGAAATGCATGTAACATTTGACATTAACCTAAAAAGAAACTATCAGCACCCGATTAATTTGTTCCATGAATACCCTCACAACTGGAATAGTCCCGATGCCAGTGGACCAGACTATGTATCAGAAATGCATGTAACATTTGACATTAACCAAAAAAGAAAATATTAGCACCTGATTAATTTGTTCCATGAATTCCCTCACAACTGGAATAGTCCCAATGCCAGTGGACCAGACTACCAATCCGTGAGGTATTGAGCTAACCTCTCCTGTTGATTTTATCTTCACTTTAATTTCCTTATCACTAACACTGATAACTCGGCATCCTGTTTGAACTTCTATACCATCTCTTCTGAATTTTTGCTCAGCGAATGAGCTGATTCTTTCATCAAACCTACAAAAATGGGGGGAAAGTAAAACTTTTAGTTAGTCAATCTAACTTTCCCAATGATTGATCTTAGTTTATGAACACAGCAATACAAACTCATGTCAAGTTCTCATAATGGCAATTTCTACTGTGTAATGATTCCTTCAGAGTCGATAGAGTGCACTATTATTAACAGGAAGAGTCCTAAATTGTGTTTCAAACAAGCAAACACCATTTCAGTGCTCTTAAAATACAAAGCATAGATAATTCAAATCTGGCAAATCATCTAGGTAATTTATGACGATGTAAGCAAAACACGTTAGGATGGCCAAAGGGGTCTTAAAAGCAAATACTTTTTTTAGCTTCTTTTTCCCCCCCGGGGGGGGGGGGTTTTAATAGTATTATACCAACCAACCATTAAACCAATAATATAGATTAAAGTGGATTTCATGCTGGTACCCATGTGTAAAGTAAACACTATAAATGAAAAAGAAAAACCATATACTTATTTTATTAGTGTTCAAGGGTACAAGAAATCATAAAGACAATTAGAGCACGCCTTACATGTTCAAGATGTGATCTCCTGATTGGATCATTGTTATCTTCACAATATCTTTAGCTATTGGGTATAATTTAGATAGATCTTCATGGACATAATCATGAAGCTCAGCAGCAAATTCCACACCAGTTGGACCACCCCCAACAATTACAAAATGAAGATTTATCCGTCGCTCTTCCTCAGTTAAACTAGGAAGAATGGCCTTCTCAAAGCAATCTATCACAGACGTTCTGATCCTCTGAGCATCCTCCACCTCCTGTGGTGATGAGATATAGTGCTTATTTAATTAGTAGTCAACTGAGATACCAATTTACTATCAAAAGTCTTCAGAAAAAATCCTTCCCATAATGTTGTTCATTACATTTTAACAATCAGCTGATAAACAGAAAATCATTCATAAGCATGGCAGTTCTGAAACCATTAAATGATTACACACCTATATCGTCCATGTGCATATGAAACTGAATCGAATTTACCTTTAAAAAATGACAGTTCTCCTTAACACCTGGAGTGTTAAAAGTATTCGCTTGCGCTCCTGTCGCTACAACCAAAAAGTCATATTCCAGAGAAAATTCGCCACTTCCCACTAAGTTGGCATCGATATTGGATCGACAAAAAACTTTTTTGTTTGCAGCATCAATCTTGACACACTCTGCTTCCCAAAATTTAACTTCTCCTTTTCTCTTCATGGAGGAAGAAACAAAAGAACTTCCATATTAATTGTCTGAAGAAAATATACCAGAAAAGAGTTTCAAAAGTGACCAGAGAGTAGTAACAAAAATCTCAGAACATGATGAAGTAATTACATTACCACCGTCAAAAAAACTGGGCTGCTAGGTTTCAAGTTTTCAACAGAATTACACATACATATGTGACAAATAAAGTAAAATAAAACAACATCTATACATAGTCAATCTTGGAGCTCTAGTTCTGTTTACCCTACCTTTTTTATGATGTTTCGAACTGGCTCCACAATGCTCCTTGCTTCAACTGTCCCACAAGTGACACTGGGTAATAAGGGAGTGAATGCAAAGTAGTTACGAGGTGAAACAACCTGAACATCATATATTGAAGCATCCAGATCCTTGAGGAAACTGGTACCAGCCCATCCTGTTCCAAGAACCACTACTCTCTTTTTCCTAGGCTCATTAGATTCAATTCTTGGAGGTCCTGATTCAGATTGTAATTCCGAGTATGCTACCACACCTCCACCACTGCAGTTATCACATGCAGAGAGACTTAATCAAACAGAAAATTGGTTACCCGCAGTCTTGCTTGATAATACCGAGGGCATGAAGGATAAGGACATTGGTGGATATATCCACAAATAGACCATAACTATTTTAACTGAAACGTCATTGAATAGATAATTGAAATATTCACACAAGTACCCTCTTGTTTGAGCTTTTGTTAGAGATCTGTATCATAATCTCCTTATAGGAACGATAATCATACACTATAAGGCTCCTTTCCTGTAGAAGATCATATCCCATGGAGATGACAAGACAGGGTCAATTACTCAAAGGTCAAAGGGAATATTTGAACATTAGAAATACATGAAAGCAGATTGTTCAGATTATATATATCATGAATACACAGTATGTTTGATCAATAGCAAGTGGGTTCAGTGATAGCATAAAAAAAAAAAAAAAAAATCCAAATTTCCAATCAAACCTCTTCATAGATGTAAGCAAAAATAACTTCTTTCTCAAAATTATCCATAATCTTGCCCGGAAAACCAACATCATTCCACTCCCAAAAAAAATAACTTTTCCGCCACATATGTAAGCCCAAAAAAAAAAAAAAAAAAAAAACTTAACACACAAGAATTTAAGGTCAAATCAGATTGAGCCGCAGTAAACAAAACATTCTTGTTCTTTTTCAGTGTTGTTCCCATTAACAGAGCCTACAGTAACCAAGAAATCAAAATTTCTCAACATAATTCATTATATAGACCAGGTGTAGCTCCCCATTTCAACTTGTTTGCAAAAGACGATAGGATTTGCACTCCATAAACTTGAAAAATCAAAGTAGACCCAATTCTTTTTTTAAAAAAAATAAACATTTAGCACCAAAATTCCCTCTCGTTCAGATTCTTCATGAATGTTATCAAAGAGCATTGGACAGCAACGAAGCAAATAAAAGAAGGAAAAAAGTAGAAGGGAAGAATCTTAGACAAATGAAAATTAAACAAAAAGATTAATGGAGGAGTACGGTACCTGAGAGTGCAGAGGAGGAGGAGCTTAGAAGCAGAAGGGTAGCTATGGAAAATCCTGGAAGCTTTGCTGAAGATGGAACCTATCGTCATTTGAAACCAGAGGAATAGGTGAGAGCTTGAGAGCTGAAGAAGGAGCTTCAAGCTCTGTCCACACTTCTGAAATTCAATACCTACCGACCGTCACCTTCTTTTTCTCCCTCTCTATCTGGATTCTGGTTTACACTTGGGGCCTTGGACGCTACTGCGATTAAATTAATCATTAAATTATATAATCATATGATACGTGGCAACTATATATCAAACACAGGGTCCACCTTCCTTTTTCTACCTTCCTTGAATTACCACCAATTAAAATATGACAACTCACATAACCAGCCTCATTTATGATGTTATATATACTACGTTATATATTGTTAAGCTTGATTTTTATTTTTATATAAAATTTTAATCTTGGAAAGAAAAATTAAAATAGAGTTGACGGTGGACTCGGATAAATCCCTGTGATAATTCCGCGTGTTGAGAACCTTTTGGCGAAGTCCAACAAATAGTTTTATTACGTCAATCTCCGTGTAAACGCAACATATTATAAACAAAGAGAGTAGTTGCGAACCTCCGGTCGCATGTTATACTCACACCATGTATTATATGTTTTTATAATTAATGCAGATAATAAGTTAATCTATTTATGTTTTTGTGGATGCGTGCCCTTTATAAATTACAACTTCTTTTTTTGACCAAAAAATAAATAAATTACAACTTCTTTGAGATGAAAAAAGGTTTATGTGGTGGTCGTTCTTGAGCCCCATCTGAATCTTCCTGCAGAAAGCGAAATGAAACCTTGGTGGTACAGTCATCACTCCCGGCCACGTGTTGAAATGTAAATTAGCACTTAGTAGAAATATTTTTTCGAAGAATTCTCGTGGAGCTATTGGTTTGGACATTCAAGGGCCTTGTCTGAATTAGTGCATTTTTTGGAAACCATAAAATTATGGTTTCGAAAACTTTTTTTTTTAAATCGAGATAAAAATTTTTTTATATGTTTACTTTGTAAATTATAAAAATTATCCTTTAAAAGATAATCAAAACATATACTAGTCTTATAAAAATATAATCAAGTAAGGTAACATAAAACCCTTTTTATGTATTTATATTGTTTATCATAGATTATATTAAAAAAATAACTTCTACGGCACTAAGAAAGTCAACTGCTTTGCAATCTAACCACATGAAAGTTTTCTCTGGGAAGTCGCCACTTTGATCTGCCTATAATCTCAAATTATTAATTCTTTAAATATAAGAAAAATACAAGCCAAGTAAATTAAAGGGAAAATCTCTTAAAAAGAATTTTAAAAATGTTAAAAGAAAAAAATGTGTTCCGAATATTCATAATATCAAAGAGGTGTTGGAGCATGATTCGTCATTTTTAAAATCAAAAAGAAATTACAAACTTATCCCTGTAAGTTTAGAATTAAGAACAGAGAGAAAGATTCGATTTCAAAAGTTATGATAAAGATTTTCACAAATTTAGATAAGATTTTTACAATTTTTTACAAGAATTTCACAAATTGCAAATCAAAATTTATAAAATCTAATAAGGGTTTTACAAGTTCGGATAAAGTTTTCACAAGTTCTCAAAAGAATTTCACAATTTTTCTAAAGAATTTCACGAGTTGCAAATTTGAATTCATAAGATCTAATAAGGGTTTCACAAGTTCAAATAAGATTTTTAAAAGTTCTCAAAATAATTTCACAATTTCCTTAAAGAATCTCACAAATTGCAAATTCTGATTTGCAATATATGAGAAGGGTTTTACAACTTGGAGTGAGGTTTTAACAATGTCTTGAGGGCTTGTTTGGTTTAAGGGGAGGGGAGGGAAAGTGGGCGGAGTAAAAAAAATTTTGAGTTGAATTTAAAAAAATTAGAGAAGTGGGGTTAAAAATTTTTAATTAATTTTTCTTACTTTTTTATCTTATATATTCTCTTTATTAAAATTTTATTACCCCACTTCTTCAATCTTTTAAAATTCAACTCATAAAAATTTTCCCTCCCCTCTTTTCCCTTCCAAATCCCTCACACCAAACAGACCCTAAAAGAATTTCACAACTTCCTTAAAGAATTTCACAAGTTACAAATTTTGATTTATAAGATCTAATAATGGTTTCATAAGTCCTAATAAAGGTTTTACAAGTTTAGATAAGGTTTTCACAAGTTCTTAAAAGAATTTCAAAACTTTTTAAAAGAATTTCACAAGTTGCAGATCAAAATTTACAAGATCTGATAAAGATTTTTACAATTAATTTTGTCAAAGTGAAAATTATACTCCGATGGACAATTCTGTCATTTCCTTTTAATTTAAAAAAAAAAACAAATCAGATCCTAACACCTCTTTAATATTATAAACATTCAAAAATCAGTTTATTTTTGACATTTTTAAAGTTTTTTTCAAAAGATTTTACCTAAATTAAATCCATAGAGACCTTTAAATTTCAAAATTCTTTTTTTATTTTCGTCCTCATCATTTACTTTTAAGGGTATGTTTGTTTTAACGATTATATTGCTTATAATCTATTTTTCACGTAAATCGAGATACAACTCCTCTCACATATTTACCTCGTATACCGTAAATCATAATTAAAAAATTATTTTTAAACATTCCAATTACTAATCCACACAAACACTAATCTGGTGCCAACCAGGAGGGCATGGACCACCTTTGTTGTCAGTCCTTTCCTCAGTGCTTAAAATGAACACGAAAAAATGGCCAAAAAATGAAAGCAAGAAGCTTGTGACCAAAAGGAAAAGCAAATAAAAGTATAAAACGATAGTTTATCGTTTGTTAACAATGAAAATACAAAATTAAAATCAACAGGCCAACAATTAGGGTCTGTTCGGTGTGAGGTACTTGCAGCGGAGTGGAGGGGAAGAAAAATTTTTATAAGTTGAATTTTAAAAGACTGAAGAAGTGGGGTAATAAAATTTTAATAAAGAGAATATGTAAGATAAAAGAGTAAGAAAAATTAATTAAAGATGTTTAACCCCACTTCTTTAATTTTTTTAAATTCAACTCAAAAAAAATTTTCTTCCGCCCACTTTCCCTCCCCTCCCCTCATACTAAACAAGCCCTTAAAGAAAGATGATGGAAACAGTAACATCGTTGTAAAACAGAAATTTGAAAAATGGTTAAATTTTTTAAAGGGTTAAGGTGCAAAAATACACATGAGTTTTTCCCAAAAATGCGTCTAACACCAAATGTTTTTTTTTGGGGTAAAAGTAACTATATGGTTACAAAAGTGGGGCAAAAGTCACATATTCCGTTAAAGAGATGACGTTGACTATGAAATTGCCATCTGTGGAATAATTGTGATGACATGGTTGTAGATCTGAAAAGCCTAAAGAACAGATGGCTATCAAGAAGCTGCTTCCGCTGGACATCTCATTCGTCTTCTCAATTCCTCTCAATCGCAGAACTAGAATCGCCACCGTCTTTACTATTCCCAACTCACCGACTTGGCCAGATCAAACAAGTCATTAGCGTTTTAGATATTGATGGTGCCAATCAAATTAACGTCAAAGTATCAGCGTGGATTACCAACACTTTCGCCGACAACTTTCAAACTAGCGAAGTGAATCACAACATCGAATCTATTCCATCGTCTTTTCCCAATTAACGAAACACATTTCTCAGGAACTGTACTTTTTTCTTGGATTTACAAGGAAAAATAAAAAACAGAGCACTAGGAAACAGGAATAGAACGAGACATTAAGCTTCATGAAGGAATTACTATAAAACTTCGAATTAAGAGATGTAAGAGAAAATTCAAATCAGTTCATCGACCTACTTTATTTTAGAGAATAGATTCTCCAAGTCGTCTTTATTTCTGAGATCGCCCTGAAACCAAACCAGAGCAAGAGTATCAAATCACTGAAAGAACTAATTCACTGCGAAACCGAAGAAGAATTCGGCTCATTACCTTGGCAAATTCAATTCTTTTTGAAAGTTGAGGTCCGACCACTTCGCGAACTCGATCCACGGCTTCGGGTCCCTGTACCCTATCGCTGAAATTCTAGGTAGAGTTCTCACTGCCGATTTGATCAACAAGGGTTCGGAGCTTGGTGAAAGAGTCGACCCATGTCACGGCGTAGGTTTGAAGCCTTCACTGAGGTGATGTAGGCGGTTTGAGATCTTGTGCGGAGATCAAGTTGATCTCCAAAACTTGATGAGTCATGGATGACGGCGGCGACTCCGACATTGTGCGTGTGCTCTTTCTTTTTCTTTCAGAACAAAGCTTCTACTGCCATATTACTCTGATTGACAGCAGAATCAAAAAGCTGAGATAATTCAAAGAAGCACAGGAGAGATGGGCTGTGGCGGATTTGAGTTTGTGGGGCTTTAGAGAAAGAGAGGAGGAAGAAGAGGAGAAAGGAGAGGGATGAAGGAATATGAGCTTGGAGGAAGTAGAAGCAGTTGCAGAAGAAATTGCCATTGGAGAATAATAGAGAGAGAAGAGGCAAAGAAGAAGATGGAAGGGGATGTTGATTTCATATCTACAGCTGAGTAAAAGAGAATATGACATTGCCTTTATCTAGTCAAGGTACACGTCATTTCATTTAGACAAAAAAATCCAATTCCATGATCAACATCATCTCTTTAATGGAATATATGACTTTTGCCCCACTTTTGTAACCATTTAGTGACTTTTGTCCCCAAAAAAAATATTTGGTGTTAGACGCACTTTTGGAAAAAACTCATGTGTATTTTTGCACCTTAACCATTTTTTAAATTATTAAACAAGCGGATGGCAAGCTTATGTTTTATTTTTTATTTTTTTAGTTTGCTCAAAGTGTTCTTAAGTCACTTTGAATTTAAGACTAATTCTTTCCAAAATTTAGAAAGAAAAAAAATTTCACCTTTTTCAATAAATATGTTTTCCAAAACTCAAATTTATCATTTCATCTCGCTCAAGCTTGTTAGTTGTTTTAAATTTCTTTACATATACTACATGTGCATATGAAATAAGGAGAAGATATGAGAAGAAAGTAGTTCACTTGGTTTTTAAGGCGTAGGCAGTACTTTCTTTAAGGCTTAATTCACAACTGCCTATGATATTCAATCTGGATTGATAGATGAATTTCCTGTAAGATATAATGAAAATTCTTGAGTATGGATTGCAGTCCAAACACTCAAACCAAAACAACAATAATGACTTTTACAAAGTGATAATTCAACTCTATCTTTATGTGCACTTAAAGTTAAAGGCAGCGAATTTGATCTTTTATTGTTAAGGGGTGTGATGTCTGTTATTGTGTTTTATATGTGAATCGTATGATGGTAATATATAAGTATTTATAGGCTATAGAGTGATAGCTTAAAGTGAAGTCTCTTAAAACAATACTTTTTCAATTAAAAATTATAATAATATATAGGATTCATGAACCAACATAACTTAGATTACCAATGATTATTTATTATACAGCTCTTATAACCTTTCCATGAAGAGTTACACATGCATTTATTTATTTTTTCAGAAAAGAGTTACATCTTTATAGTATGTAGAGTTTTTTAAAGACCAACACAACATTTCATCAAGTAATAGTTACCACATATTTTCATAGACGTTCTTATAAACTAAAATAACATGACCTTAATGACATTTAGTGTTATAACTCCCTGTTCAGTTCTTCATATAAATTCTTAATTTATAGGAACATGATTTAAAAAAAAACACATCTCTTTATTTTAAAATATTTTAACAATGAATTGATTCGGACTTGCATTAAATACACACACATATATATCATATATCAAAATGATAGCTCAAATTGAGATCTTTGCTGAGGCGGAATTTTTTTTGAAATTCTTGCTTGAGCATTTATCCCATTTGAAACTATTATCCAGCTTCCCCGTTACTGGCCACAAACTCAAAAGCAAAATTGCTACGTTTTGTTAACTTTCGAAACAATCTTACTCTACAAAAAACTTTTGGGTATCCAATACTCCTCAAGAAGATTTTTGGAGGCAAAAATGACCCTTAACCCAATCAACAAATATCTTAGCTTATTGCAATTATTTGTTCAGTTTAAAATTAATTAGGTTAAAAAAGACATGGACTATTTTTTTAAATAAATATAATTAAAGTGAGTTAAAATAATCAAAACTAAAATCACGCTTACATTTGACTTCAATTTTCTTTCTTTTTTTACTATATAGGGGTATTTTGGTCTTTTGATAATATTTTGCATTTTAATTTAGTTATTTGAGCTAAATTTAATTGAGGTTTTCTGTGAGGAAAATGACAAAAAAAGAATTTTGAAATTGTAAAATATCAAATCAGATTTGTTATCAAGAATAAATAAAGAAATGACTAAATTTAATAAGCAATTCACAACTTATTTTTTTAAAAAATATCTTATTTAGAATTTTATCATTACAAAATTCTTTTTCAGTAATTCACCCTCCTCTGATTTGACAAAAAAAATTGAGATTTTTCCCACAAATTCAAAGGCGGCATTATTCAAAAAAAAAAACTCAAAATTAAGATTTGCATGCCTCTGTTGAAATGAGTTTCGGATAGACACTGAAATCTGAACTGTTCAATAGGATTTGGACGATCCAAATTTATTTTTTTTACTTATTTCTTTGAAAAATATTATTTCAATAGTTACAGAATCTACAATAAAAATGATTTCTTTACTAATATTTTTTCAAAAAATAATTTTTTATTCAAAAATCACGCATTTAAAAAAAACAAATTTGGACCGTTTAAATCCCTGAAACTGAACGGTCCAGATTTAGACGAGCAAAGGATGGGCACCTGATTCCGTCCGCGACCCGCAAATTCCACAAATTCGAGGTCTGGAGCTTTCCAAAATTCGGTAGTAGTGTTTATAAATATATAAATAAAGCGACCGTGACTCCATCTTCCTTTGGCTCTACCCCTCTTTGCTTGAGGCGCAAGCCGGAGAGGCCGTAGCTGCCCTAATTCTGAATCCGATTTGATCTCAAACCATTCTCTCATCGGTATGGCTCTAGCACTCACAGCAGCTCCGCCTTCTCTTTTACCCTGCAATCCTCCGTCCGTCAGGTTTGCTTACCGCTCCTCCATTTATCCTCCTCCTCGTTTTCTGCTCGTGATCTCCTTTAATTCGCCTTCTTTTTTCATTTCCTTTGTCCTGCTCTAGTTTTTAACATTCAAATTTATGCGATGGCCTGGGAGCATAGATGATGTTCTGTATGATATTTTTCAATCTTAATGCTTGTTCTTATTAACGTTCCTCCGATTGGAGTCTGTTAGCATTGGGCAGAGCATTTAAGAGATGATGGTTTTTTTTTACTATTAGGAATATAACAGGTTCTTTTTTTTCAAGAAAAAAATTATTACGCTGATGAATGGCTATTGTTTTTATATCACTAGAATGCTATTTGATGTTGGTTGTAGCGCTTTCCCAACTCTCATTTCTAACCATTTAGATTTATAGTCATTAAGTATTTCAAGTTTCATCTGAATCTTTATATCAACATCAGTTCAAGATTTTAGATTCTTGTAGAAAATTGTATAATCATTAATTCTTTTTGTATGCATGTGTGTGTATAAACATTTCTCTTCAATCATAAGACGTTGAAACTCTAAACTGCACATACTTATACGAAGTTGTTTTTCTATAATTTTTTTTCATCTTGTGAACAATCTATTATTATAATAAGGATTTTGATTTATGATTTCTTCTCTGTAGCCAGGGGATATAATTTGAGCCCTCCCCCCTCTTGCCCTAAGTGTGCTGATCACTAACATATTTTTTTGTCCACAACCATGTCAAAGATTTATAGGGCTTCAATATGTTGAGTGTGAGCGGAGACACACACAGAGAGAACTCTATGCAGTTGTTTTGGTGTGTTATGCAATTCCAATTGTAGTTTGCAGTCTTGACCTATTGAATTCTTAATGACATAATGTATGATATACCTTAAAATTTCGCAGATAAGTAAATCTATGATTTTCCAATTAATACTAGTCAAATTAAGTGAAGAGTTCATTCTCATTGTCTTCCTTTTGTTGTGAAATGCCTTGCTTGGAACTTGCTATTTCCACTACCATGGCGGTTGTTTTCAACCTGCATCTTTGGCAGACCATAAAATCAGGAGAGTTAACTGACTGAGCCAAGATTTTGTTGGAGTATTAGCAAACCACACGCCTATTGCCTGCATTGTTGATATCCTTATTTTGAGAATACGCCTTGATGAGTGATGGTTGGTTTTGCTAGAATAGGCCATTATGTGATCGTGGTAAATGATACAAAGAAGGGTAGTGACATTGATCCACTGGAAGTTCTGGAAATGGCAGAGAAAAGTTTTGTGGCTATTGGAAAACTGTAGTGTCAAAAAGACTTTCCAGTGTTCAAATTTTTGCCACATGTTTCAGAACTGAGCTTTTTTACTTTTTATGGTCATTATGATATATATGGAGACTGTGACATTATAATAGTGTACTTCCGCTCAGATTTGTCTTTGTCTGATATTGTTTGGATGGGTTTGTGTGAATGAGTATTTTCAATTTGTGCAAACCTTTCTCCCTTGCTTTGTCAATATGTGTATTGTATACTCCTAATCTTGTGATTGGTTTCCTATTAGGAATAAAGATCTAAATCCAAATAGATGCCGCACAAGAATCAAATCAGCAAATTTTGCATGCAATGTTCAAGGTATACCTGAAGCTGCTTTACAATAGGAATTTAAGATTTGATTTGATTTTACTTTTTTTGGTTTGATTCGATGAAACAGCACACTATTAAAGTTGACTATTGTCCTTTCAGTACATTGTTAAAGATTTGTTGTTGATTCATCTCATCTCCGAACCTTTGATTTCAGGGAAATCATTTCGTCAGATAACTGCTGTGCCATCTCCTATGTTTAAAGGAGGTCAAGCTAGCCGATTAGTTGCACT
Source organism: Inga laurina (assembly GCA_963855925.1). Classification (NCBI taxonomy): domain Eukaryota; kingdom Viridiplantae; phylum Streptophyta; class Magnoliopsida; order Fabales; family Fabaceae; genus Inga; species Inga laurina. The sequence goes on along the minus strand of OY979707.1, from coordinate 61,179,667 downwards.
TCCTACAATATCTCAAAGACGCAAATCTATGACCTGCAGACAAGCTTACATATATCACTCTTCTGGCTTCCGAATCCCTTCAACAGCTGAAAAGCCAGAATGGTGGTGGAGGACATTATCCTGTATTCCCTATCTAATGTCGTTGAAGATGTCTGACACCGGATTTTATATTCTGCCTTTTATTGAAAACTTCAAAATCTTTCAGGATTTGGTTTATTACATCCCAGGAGCTGTCAATAGATTGCCAACCTGGTTTCCAATGGTATATTGCTATCTGGCAGTCGTAGTTGTCGTAAAAAATAAGGACTTGCCACTTCTCTTCAGATTCCACGTAATGATGGGAATCTTGTTGGAAATTGCTCTGCAAGTACTATGGTATTCAAGCAATTTCATGCCACTAGTACACTTCAATGGTGGAACATTTGGGATGTACTACTGGGCTGGTGTGGCATTGGCTTATGTTCTAATAATGTTGGAGTGCATAAGGTGTGCCCTTCTTGGTACGTTTGTGAATATCCCTCTTGTAAGCCAGTCAGCTTTTATTCACACCCTGTTTCATTTGGGAGGACTCGGGAGGCCTTTCTAAGAAGTCTAGAACATCTTGTACCCAGGGTTTTGGCAGCCGAAGGAAGGATTGTTTCAATCATATTATTATTTCCATATAAAGTGATTAGGAAAAACTCGATAGTTGAGTTTCAGATGCAGAAGGCTGTGAACTTGAAAAGCAAAATTTTGTACTTGCGGTGTTTAAATTCAAAGTAGCTTATGTGTGCTTGTAATAAAGACTGGTTTCTGATTTGTAATAAACATAGATGGCTAAGCTTAGAAAATAGCTCAGATTTTGTCCATGTGCTTATGCCTGTGCGATCACCACAAAGTTAGAGCGTGAAGAGCCAAGCTCATCGCCTAAAATTCCTTTTCCGTATTTGATTGACATTAGGGAAGGAAACAGAAGGCGCATTTTATTAGGGCGGAAGAGACTAAGAATTAAGTTTATTATAGTCGATGTGGACATAATTAAGGACTTAATATTGTCGGTGCTTTCATTCAATCGGGTGCTCCACATCTCCACTCACTGGGTCCTCAGTAGCGTCACTTGTCCTTGCATGCCCCATCCAAATTTTCTGAACGTAATGGCATTATTGTAGCTTGACCGGAGGGGAAATTTGTTATAGAGTATGTTTGAAGCTTTAAAAGAGATGTCTTAGAGTAGTGGACACCCAAATCAGTCTCAAGATTTCTAGAGTATTTTTATTACACATTCAATGTGTTATAAATGAAATTATCATAATTTGGAAAGATCTTGTTAAAGTCTTTATAATACTGGATTACTGGTTCCTGTAATTGGCTTCTTCCTCCTTATTCTATGTTTTATTCATCGTCTCGCAGACTTCAGGGTTCGGCTCTAATCTTTTCGGCATTTAAAGAATAATTGTTTTTTTTTACAACATTTAAAAGAATAGTAATTATAGATATTGGTAAAATACATTGTTGAATGAAATGGCGGACCCAAATATTATTTTCTTAGCTGACATGGCACGATCAGAGCCGTAGTCAACATCAGCGGAAAGAAAATCGCCAATAAAAAGGACTTCACTTCGTCTCCTACCCGATCACCTTATAAATCATAATGGCAATGGCTTAACCCCACTCCGCGTATCCTAACTGTCGTCTTTTTCTGTTCCCCGAGAAATCATATCTCTGCTTCCTCGAAGCTCATCGCCGCCCCAAACCCGCTTTAAGAAAATCGAAATATTACGCAAAGATTGATTATCTTAACCCCAAAGATCCAAATCCAAAGAACTCACTTCTCGCAGATCTTGGTAAAAACTTGCGACCTCACAGATCCCGAGCATACCCCTTCGCTGCTAACCCGTCTCAATTCTCTCTTCAGCTATCAGAAACTTCCCCCGAACATTATTTTTTCGGCGAATTAAGGACGGGAAGCCAAATTTTGGAATCTTGGGGAAGTTGCATATAGCTAAAGTATGAGGCGAAGGGCAGCTGATTTTCGAAGGCCAGTAAGAAGGAGGGTTCCGGATGTGTTATGGTGGGCATTGTTCAGCGTAGTAGTTCTTCTCTTTATTTATGTTTTGAGCAAAGGGAATCAGGTTCAGTCTAGACCCGCTTTATCCAAGGTAAAACCTTCTATTCTTGTTTTGGTTTTGTCAATCTGTGAAACGATTCATGTCTTTGGCGTTTAGAGTTGTCGCTTGAAACTTAATTCCAGTTAAGAGAAAGATGTAGGATTTAAGGAAGCGATTTGTGCGCTTGGTGTTGTTTGTATGTTGTTTTAAAGTTATTCTGCCGTATTGGTTTTTAAGGTTTGTTTACATATGTATTCTGTTCAGTATAAGATTATAGAGGGTTTCTTGTCCATCTTGGTCTGTTTACTAATGTTCCTGGTATAAACAATGAGATTGAGGAATGATGATTGCTGATGAGATGGCTTACATGTTTCTGTTTCTCCATCTTCCTTCCTTCTCCTTGAAAAAATGTATCCTTTGGCTACCCTGCTTTCCTGGGAATCATGTATATATTTGTGTGACGAAATTGTCACTTCTCAATTTTGTGATATATTTTTTTCACAGTAATTTCTTTTTCTGCCATACCTTTTATTGGCTTAAAATTTCCAAGGGATTATTTAGGAGTGGGTTGAATCCAATTCTGCTTTGAATAATGGAAAAAATTACTGTTTCTACTGGCTTTTACTTGCATGCAGCCTTAGCTCTAGGTTAGATTTGTATTGTTAATTTGTTATGCTGGATCAAGATTTCATAGCTCAACTGCTGGATTTCTTATATGATGCGCAATATTGCCAGTTCAAATAATTGTTTTTGTGAAAGCTGATGCATGTAAGTCATCTATTTATATCAGGCAAGTGAAGAAAATTTACAAAAATTTACAAATATCCATTTGAAATGAATCCAAATTTGACTAAGTTACTTTCATGACATATCTGCCTCAGGTGTGCCCTAACCAGACTATCGGTGAACCTTGTTATAGTATAGCTAGAATATAATTGAGATTGTGGCTCCAGATGTTGTAACTGCCTTAACTCTGAAGTGTTGTCACATATGTTATCTTTCCTTAATAGCAAAATATCAGTACTTCTCTATTCCCTTTTAATATATTTATTATGATGTTTATAATGATTGAACTTTAGTATTAAATTGTTAAACTAGGCTCGAGAGGAGATTATGAGGATCATAAGAGACAAAACTTTGACTTGATTAAATTATTACAATGCTGCTTCCATGGAATGCTTAAGTTCTCGTTATGAAATAATGAATCTAAGATATACTTTAAGGTCATGATATTCCTGGGGGGGAGGGAGAGATAAAAGTTATAGTCCTTATTATCCTTATGTTTACATATTGCTTCTTAAACACTGTTATGCAGAGAATGTACAAACATGATAGGATTATGGAAGGCCTTAATATTACTGAAGAGATGTTAAACCCCAACTCAGTGACCAGACAACTGAATGACCAGATATCCTTAGCGAAAGCTTTTGTTGTCATTGCAAAAGAAAGTAATAATCTTCAATTTGCTTGGGAATTAAGTGCCCAGATCCGCAATTCAAAGATTCTGCTCTCAAAGGCTGCTACAAGGCGTGTCCCTTTAACAACCATGGAATCAGAACAGGCTATCCGTGATATGGCATTAATGCTATACCAGGCCCAGCAGCTGCATTATGATAGTGCAACAATGATCATGAGACTGAAGGCCAAAATTCAAACTCTTGAAGAACAATCAAATTCTGTATCTGAAAAGAGTTCAAAATATGGACAAATAGCTGCTGAAGAAGTCCCGAAAAGCCTTTATTGCCTTGGTGTGCGGCTGACAACTGAATGGTTCAGAAACCTTAATCTGCAAAAGAAATTGATGGAAAAGAGGCAAATGGAGATGAAGCTAAAAGACAACAATCTTTACCACTTTTGTGTGTTCTCTGATAACATCATTGCTACTTCAGTAGTGGTCAATTCAACTGCAATAAACTCTAAAGATCCCGAAATGGTAGTTTTCCACCTTGTCACTGATGAAATAAATTACGCTGCAATGAAGGCATGGTTTGCCATGAATGACTTCCGAGGAGTGACTGTTGAGGTTCAGAAGTTTGAAGACTTCAGCTGGTTGAATGCTTCATATGTTCCTGTTCTTAAGCAACTCCAAGACTCAGAAATACAAAACTACTACTTTTCTGGCAACACTGATGATGGCAAGACGCCAATCAAGTTTAGGAACCCCAAATATCTCTCCATGCTTAACCACCTAAGGTTTTATATTCCTGAAGTTTTTCCTGCACTGAAGAAGGTGGTGTTTCTTGATGATGATGTTGTGGTTCAGAAGGATCTCTCCCCGCTTTTCTCCATCGATTTGAATAGCAATGTTAACGGAGCTGTTGAGACATGCATGGAGACATTTCATAGATACCATAAATACCTGAATTACTCCCATCCTCTTATACGAGCACATTTTGATCCTGACGCTTGCGGATGGGCATTTGGGATGAATGTATTTGATTTGGTTGAATGGAGGAAAAGGAATGTCACAGGCATCTACCACTACTGGCAGGAAAAGAATGTTGATCGGACATTATGGAAACTAGGTACCTTGCCACCTGGCCTGTTGACATTTTATGGTTTAACTGAGCCCTTGGAATCGTTTTGGCATGTATTAGGATTCGGTTACACTACTGTTGATGCTCAGTTAGTAGAGAAAGGAGCTGTACTACACTTCAATGGGAACTCCAAACCATGGTTGAAGATTGCGATTGAGAAGTACAAGCCAATGTGGGAGAAATATGTCGATTATTCTCATCCTTTATTGCAAAGATGCAACTTTCACTGATTTGTAACCATGCTTTATTAGGAAGTTCTAAGCTCAACATTGGTCCATGACTAGGGCTTGGATCGTACAAGCCCCTGCTGGGTGATGATCATTCCCTGTTGTTATTACAACGGTGCGTTTTTCTACGAATATGGACCCAGAAGGTTGGATGATCCCTTGCACAGGCAAGCCTGAACCAAGAAATGCTTGTACAATTTTTTTGTAGTAACATGGGAGTGCTCATTTGATTCTTGATATTCTGTTGTAGCATATGGATGTTAATTGTCATACGGTACGATTATATTAACGTAGAAGGAATTTTGGTCAGTCCATGTCGTTGAGCTGAACTTCACCCCTTTTTTATTGGAGTTTCCCATATTTTTTGACGTTTCAAAGCCTTGTTGTTGATATTTCAGGTTTCTCAAGTTCCAATTCTATTTTTTTTTTTTTGGATAATGAGTTCCAGTTCTGTTTTCATGTGTCCCACAGGCGCAAACAAAGTTGTGGCTCTTTATATAAAAGTTGCATCTTGTCGAGATGTTGACATGCGAAAAGTTTTCATGGTTAAATAGTAGTGACGGTGAAATTGCTTTTATTCTATTGAATGTGGGAGGTCGGTCTTGTCTTTTTTGTATGGGGTCTGGCTTGAGGTAAGCAATTCCTTTTTTGAAATTTGAAGAGAAAAAAGCACCGTTTATATGGATTAGTTTAGTTTAATCTTGATGGCCGAAAAACAGACATGTGATCAACCAAGCAAAAGAAAAACATATAAATAAGCTGATTTTTTTTTTTTTTCCCAACATATAAATAAGCTGAATAACTCATTCAAACTCGGTCCATCTATTTTTCGTAATTTTATATGAAAGCCCTTTTATCTTCATGCCTAATTACAAAACAGTAATTTTTATATATTTTATTAAAAAACCACAATTTGATTGCCTGCAATATTCCAGAATCATTATTTTGTCATAACATAAAACGGCTCATGATTGAGAATTAGCTACTCCCTCCGGCTTAAATTTAAAACCCAGTTGATTTTATTTGAAGAAGTTAATGAAGCTAAATAAATTATTTAATGATAGTATATGATATGCATCATTAGATTATATATTAGTTTATAAGTAAAATTAATTAATTTGAGAAAAATAATAAATATGAATATTTTAATTAATTTTCTTAATCTCTGAAAAATAAACTGAATCTGATATTTAGCACGATACGGAGAATTTCATTCTGTTTCTTAATTTCCAAAAAAGTCGTCCGACGTAACAGCTTACTGGTGTTGGCGTCAACAACCTCTTCGAAGTCGAGAAGAAACTAACATATCAAGCTCTGATTTAATTTAAACTAGCCATTTGTAATCCCCCAACAACAAGCACAAATTAAGGGCAATTCAAATTCCCGAATATTGTCGACACGTGGCACTTCTCCATTGAACCTATCGCTCGTCAACGGCCGGCGTCTCGCACAAAGTGGCGGAGCTTCCACCCATCACCACTTCTTCCACTCTCTGTCTCCTCCCTGTTCACTGTCTCTTCACAGATTTGACGTACCTGAAAGCATCTTCCCTCAACAATTGCCCCATACTTGCCGCCATTCTCAACTTCTCATTCACTTTTCTCAAACGTGTTAATCATGTCTTCATTGAAGAAAGACAAGGATTACGCGATTTCTTCTCAATCGCCCAGGCACCGTAAAGCCAAAACACGTGAAGTGAGTTCTCGATATCTCTCTCCCACCTCAACCGCATCGCTTGAATCTGAATTTGCATCTCCTAAAGGCGGTGTCTCGCCGATTCGACGCAAACAGGGGATGGACCCTGCCGATAACCTGAAGCATCGGAGTCTGGACGACGGCGGTGTTCTCCGAGGACAACTTTGGCCTTCTTCGTCCTCTGCAGCGAAGAAAAACGACCTCGGTGCTACTCTCGCTGATCATCTTGGTAATGACAGGCTCAGGGACTTCCTTGATCGAAAAAGTAACGACAAATCTGAAAAATCCAACTCTGTTTTTGCTCTCACTAAGCAGAGGAGTTGCAGTGTGTTTAAGAGGTTTGAGAGTGATCAAATTGATCACATTAGTAATAGTAGTAACTCCAAAGAAAATCATCAACCTGCTATTCTTGGTGGATCTTCGAGGTACACGGGAAAAATTGGTTTTCCTGGAAAATCATCTTCGTCTGTGGATTCCAGTTCTAAAGATTTCAATATTGTTCCAGGCAGATTGTCAATAGATGAAAATGCTCTGTATAGAAAATCGGAATCCTTTACTACGACTCTGGATTCTGAATCAGACTACAGCGATGTCCCTTCTGGTACCTCTGATTTAAGTTCCAAGAAATTAGGGATACAAGTTCCGTCGAAGTATATGAATCATATATCAAGAAGGAGCCGAAGAGCTACTTCGGATTCGAACATTCAGCATCCATTGTCATCAGAGGATTCTTCGATTTTAAAGAAATTTACCATAAAAAATGCTATCAAGAGGGCGAATTCTCTCACCGGATACAAAAGTTCAAAATCGCAATGGGCTCTATCACCAGGGCGGTCAGGGTCGCCGCCGATGTCTGTGGAAAGCAAAGAGAAACTCATTTCATTTTCAAGCTTGAAGCCTCCAACTAGCCCTTCGCATCCAGCCAAAGGCGTGGATAAACTTATAAACATGGGCTTTGATTTCTTCCGGGGCAAGAAATCGTCTACAAATTCAACTCTAACAGGATTGAGTACTTCGGACGGTGTTTATCAGCTTCGATTGCTGGATAATCGATTGATACAGTGGCGATATGCAAATGCTAAGGCTGAAGCGGTGAATAAAAGCCTTTCTAATCAAACAGAAGTATTCTTCTAACTTCTAATTTTGATATTAACTTTATAGTTTGTTTTTTAAAATTTGTATAACGATGTTTGTTGTATTTCAATCTGTTTTAGAGCAATTTAATATATGCTTGGAATAGTATCACGAAGTTGCAACATTCAGTGATGCAAAAGAAGATGCAGTATGAGAAAGAAAGGCTTGAGATGAAACTTAACTTTATAATACAATCCCAAGTGAGTATTACAACTCACTAAATTATAAAGATTTGTCCAAAGAAAATATGATTTTGAAAAAATATGACTCTTTTCTATGCATATCTTTCTGCTTTTGTGCAGATTATACTATTAGAAGCATGGGGAGATTTGGAAAGACAACACATCTCAGCAATTACTATGATCAAAGATCGTATGCACTCTATTGTCTGTAAATTACCCCTAATAGAAGGCGCCAAGGTAGGTTCAATAAAGACTCAATACAATAAATATTGAATGTGCGCACATGTATGTCTTATTCTTAAATTTATTATAGAAATCGCATGCTTATAAGTTAAACTTTAAAATATGGATCAAATTGCAATTTATTGAGTTCTTATGCTTGCAGGTGGACATACCATCAGTGTCTGTCGCTCTAAAGCATGCATATGAACTTACAGGTTCCATGAAGTCAATGTTAACTAGCTTTCCACCCTTGGTATGTGGTGATCCTACTAATGTTCATGTTAATATAAGATTTATTTTAATGAAAAATTGAACTTTAAACTAGATATTATATTAAAAACCAGATAGAGTAATTTGTTACTCCCTCTCCTTTCTATCGAAGGATTTATAAGACTCTATTCATTGAATCTGATAAGACGGCTTACAAAATTTAATGATACATTTTTCATAAAAGGTCAGTTCCTTTCGCACTTAATTAGCTTAAATAATGACTTTAGTTTGACTAAGAACAGTTTTGGAAAGTTGTCAGAATCTTAACTAACTTTAATTAATGAACTCAAAAATGACCGGAGAGAGTATTAGCTAATAATGATTTTAATTGAGATTGCTTCATCAACAGGCAGATGAGGTTGCAGCATTGTTATCGGAACTAGCCGAAGTTGTTTCTCAAGAGAAGTTGCTCTTAGATGAGTTCCATGATCTTTTCCAGACTATATCTTGTCTTGAGGTAACAAAATATGACTTGAGCCATTTTTTTATAGCAGCAATTTAAAATTAACATTTTGAACATAAATGACAACATTAAAGATTTAGCTTAGCAAAACATGATAAACACTTCTCATGACCATTGCTTGTGTACTATTTTGTACAAAGTGAATTAAGCCTTCATTTATATCCATAAGCATAAATCACTATGCTCCATTATTCTTATTTGGAAGCTTGTGATATGGAATCTGTGAATGGCCTTAATGAAGTGACTTCTGATTTATCATTTGTGTTATTAATGTTATTCACACTGTGTATTTGACAGTTGCAAGAGAGGAGTATAAAGTGTGGGCTCATTCAACTTCAATGCTGGCAGCAAGAAGATTTGCAGCAGCAATTACAACCAGCCAACTTTCAATAGATTATATATAAATGAATAGAATGTTGTGACTAGGTTAACTTGATGCATAATAATATCGATGCTAATATAGGAAAACAATTTTGGAAGTTGTAGAGTTTTGTATGGTAATGATGAGTGATGTCAAATTGCTAGCAAGATATATGATCTTTTGGTCGTAACATGTCAGTTAAAAGAAAATCTGAAGAAACAATTGTTTTCTTTTCATTGTTTATATTTTTAACCAATAAAAATAAGAGAGTATTCATCTATTCATAATTATATGCCAATGGCAAATAGTTATAGTAATAGTGTCACCTATCATGTTTAGATGAGATCTCAGACTTAAACCTGACATTAACATGTTTGTGTGTACACGTGTTTGAATTGTGAAAGAAAAAATAGTTATAATTATATTCTTGTTTAATCTTTGTTCATCAAAATTAGAAACCAAGAAATTTTTTATGATTGAAGGAGTGTGCCTAAATTAGTAACACCTTTAAATTATGTCAGCAATGTCGCTCAAGGTGTCAATAATATAATATATTCATACTACTAGATCTTTTGACGATAACATCGCAAGATAAATACTTTATTTGAATTTCTTAAAAAGATTACACTTATTATTAAGCATAAGCTTGCATAGGGTTGGACTTTCTTCTAGGTAAATATGATCCAATCTGTCCAAAGATAGAAAACACGAAATAGTACCTTAATGATATGTTTTGTTCATGATCATCTATAACCACATGACATACAAAAGCACATTTGGCTTGTCTTACCTGGGGAAAAAAATCTTGGCACCCAGCCAAACCAATCTGTGAAACTTTTATCTGTGACTTTTATAAAATTATTTTTTTAGGGACAAAATATTCTTTTTTTGTGGAAATTTTAATTTTCCCCCCATATCCTTTGATAATGTTTACAAATAGAACTTAAAAAAAGTGATTCCACATTTCCACCAATTTAAAAAATCAGTATGACTCAATATCAAATAAAATTAGTTTAGAAGTGGGACGCCGTATATATCAGTAACCTATTTTCTTATATGTCATTCTGCCAAAATATAATCAAATATAAAAGAGGATAAAACGCTAAATCAATATACTCCGAAGTTTGATTGTGGATATATGATTTGGTTTCAAACGACCAGGGGAGGATTAAACAATTCGGCCAAAAAAATATACTAATAATAATAAATCAATTACCCAAAAAAATGTAATCGTCAGATCAGGGGGTGGAAACGACGTCGTCGGATAACACAGAGACTCCAGTGCCAGAGTTGGGTTTTCTGCTCCTGCCGTCTGGTCCTCCTCTTCTGCGTCTTTCGGTTCCTCTCGGTCGCGTATTCAAGTTGAAACACATGGCCACTTTAGCTGCCGCTGCGGCTCGCCGAGCAGCGTCTTTGAGCCGTATTTCCTCTCCTAGAACTCCGATTCAGACCGCCAATGTAATCCAAAGGCGTGGTCTGGCCGGAGCTGCAGGTAAATTTATTAGTTTTGGATTGCACATTTATTCTCCGATCCCAGTTGCGATGAAATTGGGATCGCTGAATCCTTCCAGTTCTCGCATCTTCTATAGCCCGACGCGCTATTGGTTGCTTAAAATCTGTGCTTTCTCAAGAATTGAATGTTTTGTGTCAAGGCAAAAAAAATTCAATCGGGTTTTCTGTTTGGCTCTGAATTCTTGCTATTCTCTGGCTCGATATTGATTTATTCAGTTCTTAGTGTGAGTATATAAATTAAATTTAATAACCCACTGCCTGCGGTGTGTGATTGAACGGGAAATCTGTTCGAACAATGGAGATTCTAAATCTAGCGCTATTCGTAAGATGAGTTGTGAATCTTTTCAGTTATTAGTTAGTAGCAGATGTTATCGCCCAAAGGAGGCCTCGATTAGTTGGCTCATTCTCGCTTAGGGAAAAAAGAGTAAAAGTTGGATTGTTTTTTGGGTGAGAAAAACTGAATCTTTGCGCGAAGGTAACTTTTGGTTATGATGCTGTAATGAAACAAGACAATATGGAAACGAAGAAATAAGTAGAAAATGGATATCAAACACATTTGTTTTTTGGGGGGGTGTGTGTAGCCGTGTAGGTGTCACTTTGTATTCATTCCTCGTGGTAATGAACATATAATAACTTTGGGAAATAAAAATTTTATCTTGGCATTGATAGTGATATCTGACTTCGAAAGCTACTATGCCATCAGTATATTTTCCATCTTGTTACTCATTTTGATGGTTGAACAAATTGTATTGTGTTGTGGCTTACAATTTGCATTAGTGGAGAGTACTATCGTACGTGTAATGGTTTTCTCATTTGATTTTTGCAGATCTCCATGGGCCCCCTAAAGTTAACTGTTGGGAAGATCCAATGAGCCCATCTAAATGGAAGGAGGAACATGTATGTCTAATTTTGAGTTTGAAGATCTACTACATCCAAAGATTTGTCAATTTTGACATGCATCATAGTACAATTAGTTACATCTACTATGTAAAATAAAACCATGTTTGTACATCTCTTCACCAGTTACTATTTGCCTGCAGTTTGTAATTATTTCTTTGTCTGGCTGGGGCCTTCTCTTCTTTGGAGGATACAAGTTCTTCACTAGAGGCAAGGGCAAGAACGAAGAGGTATTTCTATTTTTGTTTTCAATCCTACGGCTAAAATTTTATTTTATCAGTTTTTAGTTAGGCTGTTTGAGTGGTCATGAATTTATCCAAATTCCAAATTCATTTTCTATAATCGACCTATGCAACAGCGAAGTTCTGTGAGTCTGAGGGGAATCCTTCTTGGCCTTCAATTATCCATACTAGAAGACTTGCTTGCTTATTGGGTTATAGCCAGAATACTACCAATATAAACATATTTGTTTGACATTCTCTTTCAGCAGAAGGACTAATTAAATCTTTGATGATTTGTCTCATCGATCATGTTGGTGGTTTGGTTTTCCTGTGAATGCCGTAGGTGCTATAGTATTTATCAGTGAGAATTTCACTATAATTATTTTGAAATGTTGATGTTTGCTGCCGTATTCTTGTCATGAATGACATTTTGTTTTTTTGGAAGGAATCTTTCAAGACGGTGTCATGCATTCATCCACACGATAATCTCTTTGCTGAACATACACATGAAATCCGGAGTTAATAGTATTAACAGGCTAATCTCTCATGATGAAAAATGTCGGATTGATGAAATTTACATTGCATAAAATGTTATGCATTGGAGTTAATAGTATTAACAGGATAATCTTTCATGATACATGGTGTTTGCTAACTAAATTCTGAATATTTGCAGGCATTGGTGGAAGCACCAAAGTGAGGTCCGGAGAGTTTGTAAGAATGCGTTTGCGCTGGTTTTTCTCTTTGCCATGTTTGAGACTTAGTTCTGTTTTGGGAAATAATTCTTTTGGCTAGCTATTGGTCAATCCTTGAACATAATGAATCTTGTGAGAGATGATTCTTTCCAAAACTATATATACCTATTGGCTAGTTATCGGTCACACTTGACTGCTACTGCATTTGCGAGTGCATTACTTTCATTGGTATTGGCTTTAAAGCACAAGATGCATTCGAAAGTAAGCTAGTTATAGGAAGCCTACATTGATGCGATAATTGTCCGCAGGGAACGAATTCGTGGTTTTTTTTTTTTTTTTTTGGTAAATGAATTCGTGGTGTTTTAATCAAGGGTAAAGGTGCAGATTGGCCAACAAAATTTTACATTAGGAGCACATAGCACAAGTAAGTTTTTAAGGGGGTAAAAATACAAATCAACAATTTAAATTGAGGCAAGTAGCACAATCCCATTAAAATCAGCTTAACATCTGTTTTATTTGAATAGGAGAAGTTTTATTCGAATAATAGCGCTTGTATTCAAATAGTGGGATTACTATCTAAATAATAGCTATAGATTCAAATAAAAGCATGTAACAGTTGTATTCTATAGATTCAAATAAAAGCATGTAACAGTTGTATTCGAATAATGAAACTACTATTCAAATAATAGCTTTATTATTCAAATAGAAGTAGGATTATTCAAATAGAAGTAACAACTCTATTTTGTTCAGCATGTATGAGATTTAGTAATTTGGTCATATCTCTCAAAGCATAACTCTGAATGAGATGAAATCAGTGGCATATGAAACTAGACTTAAATACCTTTCATTTGATAGGTCACGGGTCGTATTTGAAGTTATATTCAAAGAGATATACTTTCTGAAAGTTGGTGTTCGAAATCAATCTCTGTTCTACATCAGTCGATATACATTGGATTATAACTTTTGGGATACAAAATATTTGTAATTGATTCTAATTGTTGTGCAAAGTAAACTTAAAGAGCTTTCTGGAATAGGTCATTAATTTGGAGTTATATCAAAGAGTTATGTCTGTTAGAATCAGAAATTTATTTGAATAAAGGCTGAAGTATTCGAATAAACATATTCATTATCAGAGAAACAATATTCGAATATAGGTTATTGTATTCGAATAGAGCCACCTATTTTACATGAAAGGCTATTCGAATAAGGGACCAACTAGTCGAATAACATCAACTGCCTATTCGAATAAGGAACTGACTATTCAAATACAATTCAACTTGTGCTACAAGCAACACAAAACAGACGTTAAGCTGATTTTAACAGAGTTGTGCTACTTGCCTCAATTTAAATTGTTGATTTGTATTTTTACTCCCTTAAAAATTTATTTGTGCTTGATGCTCCTAGTGTAAAACTTTATTGGCCACACCTTAACCCTTTAATCAAAGGGGGGATAGTTTACCTTGCTGTAGCAAAAAACAAGTTTGACCAAATCAATTATTTTTCAGAACTTGTGTTTTGAACTAAATTTATGAATTAATTATTAATTTGTTCTTTTTAAGGGTTGTGGACTTCAACCAGATAGTCAAATAAACACACTCGGGGGTTGGGCCCCAAACGCTTAATTGGAACCCAAATGTCAATTGGCAATTGGGGAAAAAAAGTGAGTATTTGATTCTAAAAGTGATCAATTGAACTTTATCTCATTTTAATAGTTTTTGCCATAAGCTTCATTTTTCAGTTTTTACTGATTTAGCGTTTAAGGAGAGTGTGAATTATTAAAATATTTTTCTAGTTGTGTTCAGTGTACTATCAGACTGATTGTAATTTTACCATTAATGTACTTTTTCGGCTACAAAAATTAATTTAAACTATTTTTTGGTGTTTTTAACCCTTAAAATATTTTTTCAATTGTACCTAGTGTGTTATCAAACTGATTGCAATTTTATCCTTAATGTACTTTTTCAGTTCCAAAAATTATTTTAAAATATTTTTTGGTGTTTTTAACCCTTTAAAATATTTTTTCACCCACTCTCTCTCACTATTATCACAAAAGTTACTCGTGCTTAAGTCAATCCAAACAAGTTTTACTTTTGTAAAAGTTATTTATACAATCGTTGTTCCAAATATAAATCACAGTATACAATCAAACTTTTACCAAAAATAAAATTACCAAAAACTAAATTGAAAAACTCCATTTTTTTAATCATTATTCCAAACAGACTTACATCCAACCAAACGGGCTTTACGCTCCCCCCCCCCCTTTGAATTTAAACTTTTCTTTTTCGATAGAACTAGTCTTAAGTCTGAACTTTTCATAAACCATAAGTAAGTTGGTAAATTATAGTCACTCTAGCTAAAATGTAGTTTTTTCCTATATTGGGGATGACGTCCTAATCTTTTAAACAAAAAGGAACAGTGTTACTTCTGGATGGAACTAAAAGTGAATTAATCATGAGTACAAGGCTTGTGATTGTTTAAACATTCAAAACTAATTTTTCAAATTTTGATTTATGATATACAAGGTAAATATATAAAGAGTTTTGCGTCGTACTCATGATAAACATCTCCAAATATAACTAAATGGTTTGTTATAAAGAGCTCAAGCAAAAACAGGGAAGCACAACAGCTTAAAGAGCGTTACACAACTACCAAGAACTTAGTTTAACTAGCAAAGGGTTGAGTTAGTTTAACTAGAGGTCTCAAGTTTAAGCTCTGGAAATGTAATGGTGTTAAATTTTTCCACCCTTATGGTCCTGTTTGGCTTAATCCCAATTGGTTTAGACCTTGATAAATCTTCACAATTAAAAAGAGGTAGCTCCAAGTTACACAAAAATTTATGCTTTGGCATTAAAACTTTCTTGCATGTGGAAAAAGCTGCTTTCGCCCATTAGGTGTGTGTTTGAATAATAATAAAAGACACTTTTTCAGTCAAAACCATAATTTGGAAAGAAAAAAATTACTCAAACATTTGGAAAAAAGGCCAAAGCACTCTTTTCTTCAAAACTATGATTTTGAAGAAGCTAATTTTTTAAGGTTGTTGAGCATGTAATATGTAACATTACAGAGTCTCACTCTCGATATTATCCGTTTGGGATCCGTCACCCCTTCACTGCTTTAAAACACGTCAAGAGGAGGAGGTATTCAAATCCTTATAAGCCTTCTTTTGTTCCCCTCCCTAGCCAATATGAGACATAACACTCCACTCATCTTTAAGTCCAATACCCTCACTGACACATAATCTCATATTGATATAAGTCTGATCCTAAAGCGCTGGGATGTTACATAATAATTTTCCAACCCCCACATCATCCTTTTTCTCTTTCCTTCACTTTCTTCTCCCCATTCAAACATCACTCTTAATTTTTTTTTTGTAAGGTTTTATTTTGTAGTCATCAAATATTTAACCATCAGATAAATTACGCATTTCAATCTAAAATATATTATTTTAGATAATTACTATTTAAAAATTATTTTAGTCTATACGATTTATTAATATCTATATGGTTGAAATATTTCTGTATCATATCATCTTATAAAATTGACTAATATTATAATTTTAATTTTTTAGACAAATTTATTTAAATTTTGGTAGTCATTATGTAATGTTAAAAATTTTTGAAATAGAATTTTATCTTTTATATACAATTATCACAAAAATTAATAATTTTTTCGGTAATTTGAACATAAAAAAAGTGAGTATGGTAACAACTATTCAAACACTATCATTTTATTAAAATCACTTTTTTATATAAAATCTATTCTATTAAAAATTTATTCACTAAAATCATTTTTATAATTTATTTTTTCAAAAACTATTCTCTAAAAATTAATTCAATTACACCCTGAGCCGTAAAAAAATTGGGAATCGGTTCTCCTTCCACTTTCCCGGGAATAAATAACTATATTACTATGGTGCCCCTAATCTCATCCCGAGCGAGCATGTCCCTTCAACCTTTCCTCAAATTCTCTGCCTGCACTTTCAGTCTGCCCTTCGTCTCTGCTTGCTCTTCCCCTCAAATTTCCATGCGCCATTAACCAGGTATAATCCCATTCCAGATTGGAATACGTTTTTATTATTTTAAATTTTTTTGTTCAAAATCATAAATTATAGTACTTCAATGCTCTTATGGAATGGCGTTTTGATTGTGCTTTTCTTTTCATCACTGTTGCGAAGAGAGGCCACACATTTGGGAGAAAATTCAAGAAAGATAATGCATATCTAAGAGCGTCCTTGACGCAACATAAGAAAACTTGTTCCTGTTGTACTTCAATGCGCTAGAACACGATTCACATACCAGCCGCCTATAAGCTCCGCCGTTAATGACCCTTTTGCGTGCGACGATGTTTTGAATCTTTCTCCAGAACCCAAAAAAGCCCATCTCCAGAAAATGCCGAGGCATTGCATTTGTTGGTTTAGAAAAAATTAGGGTTATTTTTGTCATTTCAGTATTTGTTATCTTTCCTGGCCTTCGGAATTAATAACGCCAAACAGACTTTTGTGTTTGGGTGGATCCAAAAAACACTTTTTAGAAGCTATTTTCTAAAATCTATTCGTTAAAATCACTTTTTTCAGAAGCTATTTCCAAAAGCCAATCCACTGTCATCGTAAAGGTCGAAACTAGTTTGTCTGAGAATTTTGTTCTTAGATATCAGTATTCATGGTTGATATATTCGATCCATCGTATAACTTAGAAGGAATTCATTTTAAGGAAGGCTACGACGAGGGCTACAATGACGGCTTAATCGCCGGCAAGGACGAGACAAAACAAGTGGGTCTCAAAGTCGGGTTCGAGGTTGGCGAAGAGCTTGGCTTCTACACTCTACAGGGGCTATGTCGCCTTTTGGAACTCCGCTATACGGGTCGACCCGAACTGCTTCTCTTCAAGGGTTAAAATTGCCATCAAGCAGATGGATGGGTTGATTGAGAAATGAGAAGAATCCAGTCTTGAATCCGGAAAACCTTGAAGAACAAGAAATCATGGACAGTTTGAGGCTCAAGTTCAAGATGGTTTCTTCCCCACTGCACGTGAAGCTAAACTATGATGGATATCCAAAATCTTCTTCATACGCTAAGGATACTGGGTTTTGAAGGAGTATCGTCGTTCAAGAAAGAGATTGATAGTTATAGGATTTTTGCCCAACATGGGAATTTTCTTTTTGCTATAGTTGGTATTGTGTTGGTAAATTTCCATTATTTAGCTCTTTTTAATGTGCTTAATGCGTCCTTAGAATAAAATCTTTACCTGTGAATATGGTTACTTTGCACAAATTTTGCTGTGGTTGTTTTTGTTGCCATTGTTATTTCTTTAATCTATGTAAAAACAACTTCCTCGTGAACGTGAGATAAGGTTGGTTGAGGAGGCTTGTGGTCATTCTATTGTCTCAGTTTATAATTTCGGTGAGTCTCTCACAGCTAACAATTGGAAAGAAAATGTTGAAGATGATGCTCGCATGCTGCAAGGTTTATATATCAGAAAGCAGAAGCAGGAGTGCTTTGGAGGCAATTGAACGAGCCGCCAAGCTTTTTCCTCGAGCCCCAATAATCAATAAGTTTGAAGATGTGGCCTATAATAGAGTTGGTTACACTCTAGTTTCTGAGATAGCTCCTGTACCATCATCTTCTGAGCCATGCCACTTGAGAAATGCTGTGTCTGCCATGGTGAAGGCTGCGTTCGACAACATTGACTTTGAGATGCATTGTGGAACTCATCCAAGGCTTGGGATTGTTGACCACATTTGTTGTCACCCGCTGGCAGGTGCTTCCTTGGATCAAGCTGCTGAGAGTGCTAGACTTTTGGCTACCGTTGTGGGCTCCAACTTGCGAGGTTAGGCTACCATAAATATATGCAGTACGAGGATGCTCTTTACTTTAAAGTCGACTGGTTTCTTTATCTCTATTACTCACATTGTTAATTGATGAGAAGCAGCTATGACGGTAGCCATTGTCCTTGATTTGTTGTCTTGATTCTTTTCTTTTGTTGCTCAATATCCTGGTCAAAGAAAACTCATTTTCCGTTTGAATTTTACTGGTTTGTGGCGTGTAAACAATAAAAAGGAAGATGTTGGAAGTTGAACAATTGTCCTTTTGTCAGAGTTTATCTTTTATATCACTGTTCATTTAGTTGTAAGGAATTAGTGATGTTTTGCCAACCTCTTAAATTTGAGAAATCCTTCTATCAACCCCTTCTGTTAATTTGATAGTTCTGACATGTCCGTTCCAGGTTTTTAGGTTCTCATAGGAGGTTGGATTTCACTGGCACTAGTTAATTCACTGATGAAGTGATTGTAGAACTATCCTTAATATGTCAGCCATCTTTCCAAACTTGTATATTTTTATTCATTACTTTGACTGATCATATAAATTGCCCCTGCAGTTCCTGTTTTTCTATATGGAGCTGCACATGAAGAGGGGAGGCCACTTGACTCAATTAGAAGAGCATTAGGATATTTCAAGCCAAATTCCAGTGCAAACCAGTGGGTTGGGGGGCCAAAATCTAATTCCTTGACACTGAATCCAGATAGTGGACCATCTCAAGTTTCTCCATCAAAAGGTGTTGTGGTCATTGGAGCAACGAAATGGGTTGATAATTACAATGTCCCTCTGTTATCTTCTAATATCGATGCTGTTCGTAGAATTGCAAAAAGAGTTAGTGGGAGAGGTGGTGGACTTCTAACTGTACAGGCAATGGCACTGGAACACGGCGAAGGTGTCATTGAGGTAGCCTGTAATTTGTTGGATCCAAGTAGAATTGGAGGGGACAAAGTGCAACAAGAAGTTGAGAGCCTTGCTAGGGAAGAGGGTATTTTTGTGGGTAAGGGCTACTTTACAGACTTCTCCCAGGAAGAAATAATTCAAAGTTACTTGAAGCTTGGTCCATTTGATTGAGGAGGGAACAACATACCAAAGAACCCTTGTTTCTTGTGTTACAAAATTTTCCAAGGATTTGTCATGATAAAAGAGTGCCTTTTTTCAAAGTTGATTGAGATTCTAAGATGATGTTGGTCTAAATTCTCACAGGTTTCCCCCATTCTGCTGATCATTCCAATGAACTTGGTTCTACAGAAGTTTTTCAGATGATTGGCTAGTTTGCGGCATGTAGTTATATTATTCAGAGGATCGTTTAGGTGCATTATTTACCTTGTTGTCTTTCTGAATAAAAGAAAATATGGCTATAAGCCAATCTGTTATTTCATTTCTTGATATTTTGAGACAAGATATATAGTATGTAAAGGATATTTCAGAATTCAGATACGATAATTGCCTTCTTGTCGTTTTGGACAGAAGAAAATATCCATGCTTCTAGTCTATCTGTGAAGTGCTCATCTAATTTCTTGAAGTAAAAAAATCTGGTTCATAATTATTCCATGTCCCTGTCAAACAGCCAATTTCTGAGTTATGGTTTCTATTATCTGGAGATGATTCCGACCACATGCATAAACTGTACCATCACTGATTGTGAATGGCCCCGTGGAATTCTGTCATCTATATATTATATAATACTCATAGTAACACCGTTAAATTCCGTTTTGTTTTTAAATAACACAGTCAATTTCGTTAAGTAACACCGTTTTGCTTATATATTCCTTCATAATTGAAGTTTGTTTTATCTCCATAAATCAAGGAGTTATCATAATTTAAAATTATATATTTTTGCCAAAAAAAAAATAAATACTAGAGGATTTAGTTTAGATCCATTAATCAATAAATATAATTTATTAATGACTATTTTCTAATTTCTTTTTTTATATTTCTTTATAATTGATTTTTTTAAAAAAATATGAGTGAGCAAAATAAGAAAAGGCATATATTAATACCACATCTATAGTCAATTTCATAGAACTTAATTGAAGCATTACATAAATATGAACTTTCTCATGCAACGCAAGGGCATCAATACTTATTCTTCATCAATACTCAAATAGACAAAAAATAAGAGACCTCAAGAAGGCAATAGATTTGGTCCTGGCTGGAAACACCCAAATCACAGTTTCACTCGCCCTTTTCCACAAACCGAGATAAAACTCCTCTCACATACTTACCTCATAAATTATAAAAGTTATTCTCAAAAGCTAATCCAGATACACACTTTAGTTCCAGCTAGTACGTGCAAGAAAAGCTTTCATATTCACAATTAAGGCTTGATATGTGTTTGGGATCACGATTGGGGATCCCAAAAGTGCTTATATACATAAATCGAGACAATACTCTTCTCACATACTTACCTCATATATCATAAATCATGATTGAAAAGCTGCTTTTGAAGACTCCAATCACTATTCCAAACAAGCACTTGGATGTCTTGGTTTTACGGTTTTACCCCACATTCCAAGTATGAAAGGGAACGTGGTCCAGCAGCTTACATAAGCACATTAAGGTTTGAGTTCGCAAGTCAATACAAAATTTCTTTCACATATTTACCTCGTACTCCTTAAATCACATTAAAAAAGTAGCTTCTACTGCTAACGCAAGCATACATGGATATCTTTTCATGCCTCATGTTTTTACTGAGTGGAAATAGATATTGGAAAATACATCCTCCTATTTAACATACAAGTCACTTTATCAACAAGCTGTTAGTTGATATTGTATGTAACCTCACTCCTTTAAGAAGTAAAATACAAGTTCAGATATTAAGAAGTTGGAAAATACGAAAACAATTTACGCTCTAAACTTTAAAAGGGATTAAACCCTCAACTAAGTAAAAAAAAATGTCACTTTCAAATTTCAAATACTTCACAGGAACTGTGAGAAATAATTAACTTATTTAATATGTCTTCAATTGAATTTTTTTAACTTTACACATTAAATGAGATTTTATATAAGAGTAAAATACAATGAGCCACATTAAAGGATTAATTACAAGACCAAATTGATAAATAAGTATTAATTAGGAAAAATCTCATATAAAGACGGTTGAATTACTCAAATTCTAATTTGGGTCACTGTATTAGTTGATAGAGCAAATAATAGGGTTATGTTTTCAATTTCGTTGTTTTAATAACCAAGGGATATAAAGATAATTTGTCTCAAATTTTAAATCCCTAATTATAACGTATAACCTGATATATAATTTATTATATTTACTGACCCAATTTAAAATATTGATAATTCAACCGTTTTTATATAAGATTTTATATATTAATTACTCTCTATGTGCTTATATTGTGGGTTAAAGAATTCTTTTAATAAGTGACTTGCATTTTAGATCTGACTGGCTATCCCTTGTTGTGTTTCTTGTAGTTTGGAAGATAAGCTTGTTGCAACACTTCTCCAACACGCCATTGAAGGCCATGCCGATATATGCATATAAAGTTTTAAGTGTGTGTTTGATATTATTTATTGGGGGTCAATAAGCACTTATTACATAAGTTGAGATAAAATTCCTCTCATATACTTACATTGTATACCGTAAATCACGATTTATAAGTATTTATTGCCTAAAAATAAGTTATCTCAAACACACACTAAATAGATTAGGCTAGATATTCGTTTTTTTTTTTTTTTGGCCATCGATTAGGCTAGAGATTCACAATCTTACACCACCAATATATAATTAGATTTGTTTGTTTCTTGCAGATATGTACTCCATTTGATTAGATTACATTTGTTGGCAAAAACCAAAAAAAAAAAAAATTTGTTAATCATGATTTGGTGACGTTGAAAAGGATTTCCAAATCCAGCGGCTTCTGATTAAAGCAAGACCACGTGAGCCTATGGATAAGCCAGTCTGCCAGTGTCTTCAATTCGTTGTTCCTTCTTTGTGTACAAACAAATCGAATCAGTCCCTTATCTCTTTTAGCGGGTGTTTGTATTAGTTTATTTTAATACTTTCTCCGGTTTTAATTATAAGATAAAGTTAATTTTTTTAGAAAAATAAAGGAAGCCAATTAAATCACTTTAGAATATTTATATTCATATTTTTTTCTTCAAACTAATTAATTAGACTAATAAACTGATATATAATCTAAAGATATTAAAAATATTAATACTCTAAAGTGATTTAATTAGCTTTCTTAATTTCTCCAAAAAAGTCAACTCTGTCTTATAATTAGGACTGGAGGGAGTAGTTTTTATGACTTACGAGGTAAATGTGTTAGAGGAATTTTATCTCGAATTACGCAAACCATAATTTGGAGGTTTACCAAACACCATGGTTTTAAATACTCACTAGTATCCAAAATATAAGACGATATTATACCTTTTTATTTTAAATATAAAGCTTAATTGACTCTTTTCTATTTTGTTGATAGGTTAAGGAAATTAAATATATTATTTAATCATATGTATTCATAGCATACGTTATATATTATTAGATTATATATTAGTTTATAAGTCAGATTAATTAGTTTAGAGCAAAAACATAGATATAAATACTTTAAAAAAATTCATTAAGTTTCTTTAATCTCTTTAAATAAGTCAATTAGATTTTATATTTAGGATTAAAAATATTAGTCAAATCATTTAACCTGTTTTAAATTAATTCATCCCCTCCCTCACCCTAAAAGTAGAAAACAATAAGTAATGTCATCCTCTTATATTTTGAACCAACTTAAAAAAAAAAAAAAAAAAAAGACTTCTTATATTTTCGAGCCGGTACCATGTATTTTATTTTGCTTTCCTTAGAATTATATTCCCAGTTATTTTATTTTCACAATGTACTTGTCAATATTTCTTAAAAACATAAAGTCATTTCATATTTTCCGGCAGAAAACAAGGCTATTTCATATTTTAACCTGATTTAATCGTCTTTATTAAAATATTTTTACTAATTTAAACACATTTTTAAAAGAATTTTATTGAAAACTTTTTGAGTCGGATCAAATGCCGAGTCAGCAGCACACTTTTCGAAACCAGTTATGTCGATTGTCCGGTGCTTTTCTTAACCTTTTCTTCATCAATATAATAATTTCTATTCACAAGACGCACGTTAATTAGGTTAAATCATTTTCTGAGAACAGGGTCCTCGACATGCGAACACGGAAGGACGTAGACTTTGGCCTTTCTGCTCGTTGCTGTCCACCGATGAAACGCTGAGTCACCAGTGACTTATTTATTATTCCAACAATTCAACTACTACTCCTAATAATCTGTGTGCCTTCTCGTTTTTCTGTTTTTTACCCCTTTACTTACTCGTGACACAGCGTTCTCAGACAGAGAGACTTCACCTAGCTGAATCAACACTCATGGATTTCCATCCCACTTGCAAGGTGAGAAAATATATTCCCACTTCTATGATTATGAGTTCTTACCTTCCAATCTGATGTAATTGACACAAGTTTCTGGGGTCAATTCATACAATGCGATTACAGATTACACTTACGGAAAGATTTCTGTGTCTCTCTGTTTCTGTTTCCCCTGTCCTGGTTTATGTCTCTGCTGTGAAATCTTTCTGGATTTTATTTATTGAAATGATCTTTGAATAATCCGTATCTTAAGGAGAGGAAACAAAAAATAGAAGGGAATAATGAAATAATCCTTAAATGTGTTCTGGAGTTCTTAGCGTCACTCGAAGAATGCAACGCAAAAATTACTGATAGTTTTGAAGTTTGTGGTGTTCTTAGTGGATCGTTTCTCCAGTGAATTAAAGATTCAGTTCTATCCTGTTAGAAAGCCACTTTTCAATCGGCTAGTTTCTGGGAAAATGTCATTTTTTAAGAATGACCATGAAAGTTTACAGAGGCGGGAAAGACTCTTCATTTTGCTTTTGTAGTTATCTTGATATCATCTTTCTGAGGATGTGCTCAAGGAATTTAACAAGCTAGCTACTGCACAGTCGTCACGTGCGTTAATTAATTTACCCGAGCTAGTGTTGCAATTTTCTTAAAATCATGGTGAAACTCTATATGAGCCTGGTAAAATCAAATAATTCGCAGTGAGCCCCTTTTGGGACGACAACATATGTCAAAGTGACTTGGTCCCTCTCCAGCTGCATCGGTGTACTCTGTTATATCCAGAATATTCTATGTAAACATCAACATGTGACACGCTCAAACAATCTTTGCTTTTGGTTTCGTTAGTTCCAATTTTGTAAATCAAAATGACACACTGGGAAAAAGACAGCCGAGAAATTTGTGATTAAAATCGCATTGTCTGGCATGATAATAGAGAAAATAAAAAAGCTGTATCCTTAGTACTGTAACATGTTTGTGTAAGATGAGCCGAAGTTATCCCTAGTATGTTGTATATGCTGACTTGTTAGGACCATTTTTTTATTTGTTAGGACAAGAAAGCCATTGACCAGATGTTAATATGCTGCAAGTTGTTCATCTCTGAAGCACGAAACAGTGCAACACTTGACGCCATTGAAGAAGCCGCAAGTGCGACCTCAGAAACCGTGATCATAACCAAATATGATGATAGAGCTTACAACAGAACAAGGTACACTCTAGTATCTTACGTTCTTCATGACTGTACGGGAAACGCTATATATAGTCCCTTGCAACAAACGGTGGTATCCATGGCAGAGGCTGCATTTAACCTCATCAACCTTGAATCACATGACGGAGCTCATCCAAGATTAGGCGTTGTGGATGACATTTTGTTCCACCCTCTTGGTCGTGCCACACTCGACGAGGCTGCTTGGCTTGCTAAAGCAGTTGGTGCTGACATTGGCAACCGATTCAATGGTTAGTGTCCGATATATTCAAGGGGAAACCACTGAGGTCCAAAGAAATGAAAGTAATCACAACAGAGTTATAAGTGAGTAGCATGTAATGATAAGTTCTAATGCAAAAAATGACAATAGATACATGTTACTCACTTGTTGGTGATTACATTCTTTTCTTAGGACCTCAGTGATTTTCCCTACATTCAGTCCATTTTCTCTGTTGTTGCAACACCGCGCTACTATTGACATGTTTTTCCTGGGAAATGCAGTGTCAGTGTATTTGTAAGGGAAACCTCTTGACAAGGGAAAATTACTATATGATTCTAAGAAAGAAATGTAATAACCAAAAGGTCTAACAAGTAAGCAGCATACAATTACGAGTTATAGTGCGTGAAATAACAAGTCTAAGCTGCTCACTGCTTGTGAGATCTTATTGTGATTACATTCCTTTCTTAGGACCTCAATCATTTTTCCTATATTCACTCCATTTTCTCTCTCTTGTTGAAACATCATGCTGCTAGAAAAATTGACTTTTTTTTACTGGGAAATGCAGTGCCAGTATATCTGTATGCTGCAGCACACCCAACAGGGAAACCCCTTGACATTATCAGGAGAGAGCTAGGGTATTACAGGCCTAATTTCATGGGAAGCCAATGGGCAGGATGGACTATGCCTGAGGTTCTTCCACAGAAACCTGAGGAGGGACCTGTCACAGTTTCAAAAGCCAAAGGCATCTCCATGATCGGTGCACGTCCTTGGGTTGCTCTATACAACATACCCATTTTGTCCACAGATGTATCAGCAGCAAGGAGGATTGCAAAGATGGTGAGTGCTCGTGGCGGAGGACTACCAACAGTTCAGACACTAGGCCTTGTTCATGGTGAAGACTCAACTGAAATTGCCTGCATGTTACTGGAGCCAAACCAGATTGGAGCCGACCGGGTGCAGAACCGAGTCGAGATGCTGGCTGCTGAAGAGGGTTTGGATGTAGAGAGGGGATATTTCACTGACTTTTCTCCAGAAATGGTCATAGAAAAATACACCTCTTTAATTTCTAGCAGTAGAACGTGATCTCATGATCACTTGCTGTGTGCTTAGTGAAAATAACTTTGTATCTCAAAAAAGATGCATGTGGTAAATTGCTTTGATGGTTGACTCATGACTGTAATGGCGACCAAAAGATGGTTTTTACCAAAATAAAACAGGCATCTGAGAAACTTCTGTTCACAGTGCTTTTCGCTTCTAACTTGGAGCTTTGAGTGTTTGATATATTGAGCACAAAAATACTGACCTTTTGGAGTCAATCTAATCTATAACCACATATTTACACTTGTGATCATCCTAATTGGTTTGCTAAAATGTCAAGAACACTGCTTGCTTTTGAAATCTTCGGATAACAGAGTTTGAAACAATTCTCGCAGCCTCTCAGCACCAAGGCCTGGCCTAAACACAGTATCATTGCCACGTAAAGAACAAGGGTCAGCGCCTCCTGTTGAGTTGCCAATACACCATGCCCCGGGAGAAAATCTATGCGTGCGTCCCAAAAGCTCTTTGTCAATCTTGTCTAGGACTGGGTCGTCCTTTGCAAATTTCCGTGCAAACAGAGCCTTGCTTTGAACCATTTTGTTGAAGTCCTTCATGGTTAAAGAGAGGGGGTGTTGCTTTGGCGGCGTGTCCCACGCTATGTAGTGAAGATCATGGCTTATAGCTGTATGTTTGAATTCCTCGGTGTTACAAATGACAGTGTGAAAATAGCCCTCTGGAGAGGAGATAAAATTTGTGTAATACATCAGAATTGTTCTTGGAAGGTTATCCCAGCCCCATATGCAGTATTCCACGAAAGACCGAGTCAGCACAACCCAAGCTGAACCTGTGCTCAGGAGCATAAACAAAAGCAGTTGATGCAGAAATCAAGAAAGGAAGCTAATACATTATATCTGTATAACTATGTATTATATTCCATGTCCGGCCACATGTTCATGTTTATGATGGACAATTAACCAATCAACGTATGCGGAGTCATAGATTTAAATATACCTGTAAATAGCTTAAAAGCAGTGGGCAGCGTTCTTCGTTGAGTCGTCCATGCAATATCAGATTTCTTTGATAAGTAAAGGCCTGGATCGATGATGATCGGTCTTGCTCTATGGTTGCTGAAGATACATACAAGCAGGAAAAATATATGGAAAAACTTGGTAAACTGATATGGAGAGAAAAGCACCATTTTGATTGCATTATTCAAACAGTGATAACTTCTTACAGTTTCCAACCGGCAATGTGGGTGTGTTCGATGAAATTGAGCTCTCTAGACATATTAGAAAAAATATGAAGCAAATCTGCAAAACCATAAAATAAGCGTCAGATTACTTCACAAGGACATTTTGAAGGTTCATGGAGAATTACATAAAGCTAAAAACAGCTGAGAAAAGACCATTACATGTAACAAGAAAATGAAAAGAATTAAAAAAACCAACAAGTGTCGGGCGCAATGGTAAGCGGCTGATGCTGCCGAGGTGAGAACGCGAGTTCGATCCTCAAAGGCACACTTGTAGGTAGAGGGTGGTACCCATCTTGGCACAATGTACTATAGGATGCGCTCCATATGACCTCGACTCCAGATTAGTCAGTCGCTCGGGTTTTCCTGACCCAGTTGAGAAGGTCAGGGCCCAGAAAAAAAAAAAAAAAAAAAAAAAAGCTCCGGATACCGAGGGGGTTTGTGGGGGGGGCCAAAGGCCCTAAATGCCCTTGTTGACCAAAAAAAAAAGAAAATGAAAAGAATTTGTATGTTCTCAGATATTTTCATTTGAGCCATCTCTCCCATATTGGCATCCATTAATTCTCAGTAATTAAAAAAGAAGTCAAGATATGGACAAGTGCCCCCGAAATGAATGGAAAAGATGAATCAAAACCAAATTACATTATCCCCCATTGATTTAACAGGAGAAGAAGGATGGAAATATCATTTTCGTGACATAATCCCCAAGCATGTTCAAATGAATTGATACAGACTAAATCCCAATGACTAGAATGAGCTACTTGAATCGTCATTTATAGGCAAATAGGACATATGTACATATTTACAGCACAAAATATCAAAATACGAGAAGATTATAGGATATTGGCTATAAAATGCCCAAACATATTCGTACATGTAGGAGCTATGAATTCTACTGGGGCCAAAACTAATATAGAAAGAATTTATTAATTTTATCAACATCTCTGTCCAAACATTATGAGTAAACACCAAAAGCTTTTGTGGAATAGAAAATTAAGACAGGAACAAAAAAATATGACACCCCTGAAATAAAGTTATTTGTTCAAGAAGTGCAGCTCCTAAATGCAATTCAGCAGGTGTTAAGCTTATAGACTTTTAACTAAGAATATGCTCAATAGAAGTAACCAAGGAAAGTGAAAAAATGGAAACGTATGAAGATGCATAGTGTTCTTTTCTTTCTGAACCTCAATATAGCATTTAAATACCCAGCCATTGTCCTTTTCACTTCCCATCAGCTTATATCCATCCTCTCAACTACATGAAGTGCAGTTGGAGTAACTCCAGCATGCATACAACCACACAGATATTGACATTATCTTTAACAATAATATTTTGAATTCTGACATAAAAAAGTTTCACGCATGTTTGTCTAGACCACTTTTTGAAGACTTTTAAGCTCATATAAGAACAAAAAATCCAACAAGTAGTGAAATTCCTCAGAGAAGTCTGCTAGCAGACTATCAAAACAGCCTGAATGGCGGTATTATACTGTATATCTCTCTTAGGAACATCCCAAGTTTTACATGAGGTAGCTAAATTCTGCCTTACT
This sequence comes from Inga laurina, assembly GCA_963855925.1. Lineage (NCBI taxonomy): Eukaryota > Viridiplantae > Streptophyta > Magnoliopsida > Fabales > Fabaceae > Inga > Inga laurina. The sequence goes on along the minus strand of OY979707.1, from coordinate 61,150,735 downwards.
TAAGGGTCATGACTTATCCCTGAACCACTCAACAAAATAGATTTTAAGTGAGGATGACCAGGGTGGCAAGAAGGTCTAATAGAAATAAACTACTGGAAATGGTCACACCAAAGCAAATAATTGCAAGCCAGGTTATACTAAACTACCCAAAGTCTTCACTCTCGAAGACAGTGTGAATCTGAAGTGAAGAATATTCATTCAGACAATCTAAAACCCATTAATCCAATCATCAATTGTTCCAGCTGTTATATAGAGATCCATCTTTCACATACATCCACAGCAATCAGGATATGCATGAAGTCCAATGAGCTTTCTTATTTTCCAATCACTAGTGTCAATTTATCAAATAAATGCTCAAGCAAAAGATACAAGGTTTTGCTTAAAATTCCAAATAAACAACATTTCAACACATTTACAAACCTACCTATTGCCTGCAAGACAAACTCAAACGAAAACCAGAGTTTCAAGTTTTCAAAACAACTCTGAAACAGCATATAAAATCATAAAGCCAGATAGAGAGAAGGGTTTTGTGACTAACCATCCTGAGTCACAAGAGGATAATCTGAAGCACTGAGGTTTATAAACCAGTCCCACTCTGAGCTCTCTTTCAATAATATAGCAATAGCTTGAAGGGTGCAAGCAATCATAGTAGGACCTTTATAAGTGACCAAATTGGATTGAGACATAACACGAACATTCTCCACTTCACGAAATGTAGGATCAGCTTTCACTGCAGTTGCCAATTCCAATCTCTCCCTGGGTGGAGCCTCAAGATCCAAATGCAAAACATATTGATTTCTTGGGTGGTATACTGCTTCTAAAGTCCTCATCATCCTATGACTATCACCTTTCGTGCCTGAAATAAGATAAGCAAACCTAGGTGCATCCTCCATTTTTCGAACCTTATTAGCTCTCAACGATCTTTCCAAATCCGATTCTACAAAATACCCACTTGAATCCTCTGATCTTGCAAATGAAATAATGTCGAAGGTCGACTGCTCTCCCACTTTAGAAGAACTAAGTGCCCCGAGAATAGCTGTGAGAACCAGACTAACAGACACAAGCAAACTGGCAAAAAATGGTATAATCCATTTCCTATCACTAAATATCCTTCCTGAATGAGAATTAGCATTTTTCCTCATACTCTTTTCGAAATTGAAGCAACACCCAAAAATAATTCAGAAGAGGAGAGACCAATGAGAAGTACTGAGGCTCAGAGACAGAACAAAGTCACCTTTTTTATGAAGAAGAATTAGCTTTAGAATCGACAGAGCATGGTTTTCACGCAAAGATGCACGATTTAACTTTGGCTAAATCCATGAAAATGCTAAGATTGCGATATGGGAGCAGAAATTAACAGGATATATGAGAAATGTTTGGTTTCAAGGCCCAGCTATGGAGAAGAGCCTCTAAACTTGTTACCTCACTTGAAAGGGACAAACTTGGAGGAGGAAAATATGGGAGCAAATTTGCGACAAGTCACCCTCCAGTCTCTTCACAAGTAACGTCAAATGAGGAACTCGAAAATCTTCTTTTTTTCCCCCCTTTTCCTTTCAGATCTCGCCAGCAATTAATTAGATGCAGCTTGTTCTTTAGTGTGTTTTTCTGCTGTTTCTTCTTCCCTCGGAAAACATCCCCGAGATCTATGCCCCTCCAAAACTAGACACAAAAATAGAAAAAGAAACAGAACACGCTTATAATGCAAGTTTTATATACCTTCCAACCTAAGAGAGGATTTTAGATTATAGAGAAGAAAACCGAGAGATTACATAAGCAGGTAACCCACAACAAATAGTCCTAATGCATTCAAAAAAGATTCAGAACACAGAGAATGACAAAAAAAAAAAAAAAGAATTTGAAGTCAGGAAGATTCAAAGTTTGAGGAATGGTGATACGAGGAAAACAGGGAGGAGGCAGAGGATGAGGACATTTGACAGTGGGAAAGCGAAAATAAGCCGAGCCGAGCGGAGCCGATGACGCTGGGATTTGCTTTCACCTTAGGCAAAAGCATTAATTTTAAGGTCATTTAACGTTTGAAGGTGGCATAAGATTGTAAATTTGTACTAACTAATAATAAAAATAATTATAAACATGCTTTCATTCAAGTTGAATAGCTTTCACGTTAGTCAGGGGGTGCGTTGAGTTCTACTTTTTATGCGAACCTGATGTCCCCACTAATACCTACCCCCCAATGTAGCTCCAAAACTTATACAACCCTTGTTTCAGTTATGTTCAAAGAAACTGAAACTCCAGTTGTTTTTTGGTTATATTAAGGAAGTTTTAATCTTTAACGCTACCCACACCTTGTTCTTGACACTTTAAGGTTTAAACTCCAATTTATAAAAGATTGAAATCTCCGTATAATTTTTCCTTTAATTAAGCTGTAAAGAGAAAAAAGGTGGATTAATTTTTCTGCATTGCACTTTAGAGTCCAATGCGCATTCATTTGCGCCTCCACTCCCCCAATCAACGCCTTTGCTTTTAGTTTGGTAATCATCTTCAAGGTTTTCGCTGGCCATCTTGGCTCTTGAATTTTTTTTTATTTTTTATTTTTTTGGGTTCTGACTGAAAAAAATTCTAGCTTTTTTCATCATAATGAGATGCAATGACCGAATATCATTGTGAGGAGAAAATGTGCTGTTATGATCATATTTTAATTGCAGTGGAGAGAAATCGATTGGGAGAAAAAGGTAAAGAAAGGGTACTGTCTGCGTAAGAAATCCAAAAATTGGTCTTTATGTTATCTGTGCTTCTCTCTATATTTTGTTGAGCAGGAAAGAGAAGGAAAAGGCATGACTTAATGCTGAAGCAAAAGAAAATAAACTGATCGGTCTTTATCAAAAAACAATAAAAATAAACTGAATGGTAGATCTGATTTTTATGGTAACCCCATAAAAGCTTGCATTTTTTTTTTTTTTTTTTGAATATTATGGTCGACAGTTTTTATCTGAAGTTGCCCGCTCCCCTAGTTAATTATTCTAAGCAGAAGAAGCATGAAGACTTTGATATCTACACTCCCCTGGTTGAAAATAAAAGAGTCAAATGTGAGGGGTGTCATTTTGGGAAAATTTCACAACAACTCCTTTATAACTATCTAATATCAAAGAAATCAAAATTTTCTAAAACTTCATTGTACTCCTAGAATTAAATTGAAATTAAATTTGTTTAGCTAGAAAGACATTTATGCCTTTGACTTATACGTGGCTAAAACCATTTTGTAAATTCTTACACGTGTCTTGTAAATACCAAGGTTCATGAATCCGGATCGGGTACTGAACCGGTCGGGGTACTGGGTCAAGGGTCAGTGGGTCAGATCGGAGTCAAACCGGAAGTCAGACCGGTAGTCAGACCGGGGTCAATTAAAAATATATATATAATTTAAATATTCATTCATACCATTTAAAAAACTAAATAAGAGTTTTTTTCTAACCAATACTCAAATATAACCTTCTAAACCTAATACTCACAAAAATATTGTTAAGTACATAAGAATGTTTCTCCAACTAATGCCAAAAATATTCCATAATCCTTTTAAAACTCATTGAAAATTAAAAAATTTTAGGAAAATAATTTTTCTGAAAAAAAAAAGTAAGAAAAATGTCATTTGGAGCTTAAAAAAGCAAAGTTTTTTTTTTAAAAAAAAAGAGGCAACCCGTGAACCGCCCGGGTTGCACCGGTTCACCCCGGGTCAGACTGGGTCGGAACAGTGCCGGTCCACTGGTTGAATCGGACCGGCCAGTTGGCTGATTCGCCGATTTCAGGTCCGAACCGGCTGGTCCAGTCCGGTTTCATGAACAATGGTAAATACGCATATTTAAATTATAAATTTTCACATATGTCTTGTAAATAGTATGTATTCTTATAATCATTTTAACTAATTCATACCATATCGATAAAAACTATTAAAAATATTACACTCTAACATTATGTTAGTAATTTTAGCTAGCTTCATTAAATATGATTTAAAATAAAAAAAATTTAATGCTCATCAAAACTAATAAATATTTTATAAAAATAACAAAAACACTTTATAGAACACATTGCTAGAGAAATGAACAAAACTTATGTCCAGCCCAGAGCATTGAACAAAAAATCGGACCGGACTGGTCGGTTTGATCGGTTGAATCTGGAACCGATCTGCAGTCCGGTTCGAGCTGACCATTAAACCGTAAAATCGGTCTAAAACCGGTTGGACCGGTTTTCATTTTTTTTTTATTTTTTGCTATTTTTTAGGGAAAAATGGAAAATTGAAGACTAAAATGAAAAGAAAAATAAATAAAGAAAAAATAAATCTAAAAAAAATGAAAAATATAATGAAAAAAATCATTTAAAACGATATAATAATTATAGGAAATGAGATATCATTATATAAGTATAAGTATTATAACTAATACTCCCTCCGGTCCTAATTATAGGACAGCATTTGAGAGTTGATATTGGTCCTAATTATATGACAAAGTTCTAATTTTTGTCAATTTCTTCCCAAAATACCCCATATTGATACTTTCTCAATAATAATTAAACACAATAATAATTTAATAAGAGTAGATCGGAAGTTGTTGAGGGAGATTGATGACACCGGATTGTATGAAAGCTTGGAGAAGTCATGTGTGAGGCAGGAGAGGTTCAAGACAAAATAGAGAATTAATGTAATTGAATGTCATCTTAAATTTTAAATAAAGGTATTTTAGGAAAATAAATATGATTAACTAATTTAACTACTATCCTTAATTTCTCCAAAGTTAAGTAAATATATCCTATAATTAGGACCGGAGGGAGTACTAATAGATTTTAAGTATGTTTTTCTAAAAATCTTCATTTTTATCTATAGAAGTTTAAAATTATATATATATATATATATATATATATTGTCACTAATAAATTATAATATTTTAATATAACTGATTCAACTACCGGTTAGATCTTGGTTGATCCATTAACCCTTAAACTTGTACCGTGACCAGTTTATTACCCGGTTCGATTTTTCGTTCCTTGGTCCAGAGTCCCTTAAATCCATTAGGTCACCTAGATTGTTTTTCCATATCAGCCCTTGATCCCTTGTCAACCCGCTGAAAGTTCTTAAAAAAATTTGAAAAATGAGGAATGTGGGGGTTAAGGGAAGAGTGTGCGTGTGGAGAAATTCCTGTATGCATTAAGGGTTTGTTTGGTATAAGGGATTTAGAGGGGAAGGGAGGGGGGAAAATTTTTTATAAGTTAAATTTAAGAAAATTGAAAAATCAGGGTTACAAAATTTTAATATAGAGAATGTGTGAGATAAAAGAATAAGAAAACTCAATTAAAAACTTTATACCCTACTTCTCTCATTTTTTTAAATCTAACTCAAAAAAATTTACTCTACATCCACTTTCCCTCCCCTTCCCTCATACTAAACAAGTATGAATGTACCACGTAACCTGTGGACTATCCAATTAGAAATCAACAAGTCATGTCCTTTCACTCTGATATAATACTTATATGTGTCATATCCTTTTTATCTTTTTGTGAGGAAAAAAAAGTAATTAGAATAATAATAAACAACCCTCATTCGTCTTGTTCCTCTCCGGCTCAATTTCTCCTTTAGTGTGTTAATCAGAATCTGACGTACTCCCCTGTTGCTCAATACTACATCCCTTTCACTCTCTTTTTTTCAACTAGCTTTGATCCTTTTCTCTCAAAGAAAATGGTTATTCTTTTTTTTCTTATAGGTCGTCCGATTGAGATCTTAATGATTCAGATTTAATATATTATAAAAATATTATTATTATATTAATATATTAAAAATATTATTATAATAATATATTAAATATAAATCATTAAGATCTTAATCGAACGGCCTACAAGAAAAAAAGGACGATCATTTTCTTTGAAAGAAAAAGACCGAAGCCAATTCCCTTTTTTTCTCCCACTTTTAAGGAGTTATTTTGCTACACCACTAAAAACACAAAAAGATATTGTATTTATTTGGATAGCTTATTTTTTACTTATAAATATTTATAAATCATGATTTACGATATATATATATATTAGGTAAATATGTGAGAGGAATTTTATCTCAACTTACGTAATAAAGATTTATTACTTAAAAATAAGTGATGTCAAACATGCTAACAATATAGCTAATGCTTCATATACATCCTCATGCGAACCTGAATTTTTATATATATTTCATTATTCAGTTTTATATGTGTGTCATGTATACTCAACAATAACTGGAGCTATACCTGCATGTGCTGAATTGCACCAATATAAAGATACACAATTATACATCTACACACACACATGATAATATTTGGAAATCATATACTCCTTCCACCCCATAATATAAAACATTTTAACTAATCCATAATAACCAATAAATAATAGTTGATTTATTAAATATATCTTAAATTGATTTTTTTTTTTCTAATTCTGCCCATATTAAATTAGGTTTCAGATGAGAGAGAACGTACAAAAAACCTCATTTAAACACTAACTATGTTTGAGTTACACGTGAAGCATATATATTACACGGAAAACTGACAAAAAATAGTAAACTTTTTCAACCATTTTTAACAGCCTTCCTTCACAATGTTCTCTGCACCTATTTTCCCTCACTTTTCTTTAGACACTTGACAAAACTCCATTATCATCAATCAATCAACTTGTTAAAGTTAATTATCTCCGGTTGTTGCTCGATATATTTTGGATCCATTTATTCCTCCAAAAACCGTTATGCCGCCGCCTACTCATCATAATTCATCCATGCTTTTATGGCTTAATTCCCCAACGACAACATTCTAGAGGACAGAGGAGGGAAGAATCTTTAAAAAGAAAAGTATATTTAAATATCATTTGAATTTTAAAATTTTAAAACAGTAATTTCTTAAAAACATGAGTTATCAATTGCTATACTCTTTTTATCAATCTTATTATTCTTATTGTCAATAAAACTAATCTAAAATTTTGAAATTTAATGTTTAAATATATTTAAGTGTCTATTTCCCTTTAAAATATCTTTCAATTAGTTTTTAGTTATATCTTCCTCCACCGTGACCACCTCGGTGTACCCATTCTATTTTTAGTGCCTCCATCGACTCTATCTTATTTTCCTTTGATAGAGTTAGGCCATCTATGGTTGCTGCTCAGTGCTCACTTTCTCTCGCACCCTCTCTTAGTAGATCATCTCTTTATCTTTTTTAATTATTCTCTTCAAAACTGTCAGTGGGCTAACGACAGTTTAACGGGTTAAGGACTAACGGGGAAAAGAAATTAGGTGGCAATTTCTGATTGGCATATTAGACCTACCGAAGTCTTATCCTGGAGAACTTAGATTGGACACTGGAGGGAAATAGGCCTGCAAGAAAAATTATGGAGGGAACGAAGTACATGGCACGCGTGTAAGTTTGGGATGAGAGTATTTTTCTTTTTTGCCAACGGGATGAGAGTATTAAGTATTTCTTCCAGTCTTAATTATGAACAATTTTTTTTTATTATGTAAAATAAATTGATAGTTAAAAATAATAAATGTGTCAAAAATATCATATTTTTTCTACATATGCCCATATTTATAAAAAGAGTATAGGAGAAAGAATAGATAAAAAGTATGAGAGATAATGAGTATAAAATATGAGAGAAAATGAGTGTTTAATAAGGGTAAAATAGAAAAAATAAGCTTCCATTTTCAGACAAAAACTAAAAATTGTTTATAAAATGGACCAGCCCAATGAAAGAGAAAATTGTTTATAAATAAGACCGAAGGGAGTATTAACATAAGGAATTTGAAGACTTCATTGCTTTATTAAAATGATTAATGATTTTTGGTGTGTTGGGCCATTGATGGGATAAAAATTACAGAAGGAATTGTGTTCGATGATTCAACCACATGAGAAAAGATAATCTAAACAATTAATATTAATTAATAAAGGTACTTCCAAGCTGGAGCTCCGCTCAAGGCTAAACTAGAAACTTCTCGAGCTTTGGGATATTGTATTTGTATATCAAATTGTATTGACATATATATATATATATATATATTAATAGTACAATCGTCCACATGTGGGTTATAATATTACTATTATTATTATTATATTACTGTTTACCATCCAACTTATACAGGATTAGGTACATAATAAAATAATAGTAACTATATTAAACAAATATACGTTGCTCTGCGCGGAGCTGCGTTGCTTTATTCCAATATTGGGCCAAATTCCAGCACAGTGCACAGACATCCTATCATGGTTATGGTATTTTTTTGTTTTGATCAAATTATTATGGTTATGGTATTGACAAAAAGAGGAGAAGGAAAGTTAGGGTGCTCCGCTGCCTCATATAGATGCCGTGGAACCCACTTATTAACTGTTTGTTTCTGAGCCATCAGATAGTCATTGTATAACGTCTTGTTGAACGTTTTAGCTCTGAGCTCGCGCTTTCTTTCTATTGAAACTCGCGCCGCTTCACATCTCTATGGAAGATTCCACTGTTTGTAAGGTGCCTCCAAATAGGCCGCTGGAGGACCTCGAACCGATAAATGCTCCAAAAAAATCCAAGAAGGAAGTAAAAGATGCGCTCATGTCTGATCAGATGCTCGATGTTGAGGACTCTGAACCAGATCAAACAGAAAAGATACACGAGTCCAAGACTAAACCTTCTCCTACAAGGATTCTCTAATGGGTTTTAAGGGAGATGATTTCAATGGTGTATTATATGGCTCATCGTGCATGGAGGAGGATCCTATGATCTCGGATTTGCTAGACCAAACATGGAAGAAGCCTGAACTAACTGTGGAATTGAAAAAGCTAATGCAGGTATATCCATCTATGCCCCTCACTGAGGAGGAATATAATGAAAGTTGTCAGCAATGGAATAATGCATTAATCATCACTGTGTTGGGAGCCAGAATAAATGTTCAGAAGTTAAAGGAGTTGCTTTGTCGTATACGGAAATTCAGTGAGTTTGAGTTGGTAGACCTACCTAATAACTATTATATGGTAAGGTTTACAAATGCAGAACATTGGGGAGTACATTATAAAAAGATACTCTTTGAAGGTTCATGGGTAGTAGCTCGTCATAGTGTACTGATTCAGAGATGGTCGCTGCACTTTGATCCTTTTCACAATCTATTGGGACGAATAGCCACTTGGGTGAGAATCCCCTACAATGGTATTAAAAAAAAATACATAACTAGGTAGGTGATATGATAGGGAAAACATTGAAGGTTGATATGTTTACCTTGGCTAGGAATGACGAGGAGAGGACGAAGGTAAAGCAAGGTAGATATGCTAGGATTTGTATTGAAATCGATCTACAAAAGAGACTTATACCTAGAGTTATTATCGCACAGTCCGGCTTCAATGTCGAATATGAAGGCCTGGATATGATCTATTTTGGGTGTGGACAATACGGTCATAGGAAGGAAGCTTGCCCATAGAAACAAAACTGTAGGGAAGATCTGGGTACCCACTCGTAACCAGAAAACATGGCGACACAGGGCACAACATCGGGACAAAACTTGCCGGCAGCAAGAGAAGAGTTTAGGCCATGGATGTTCGTCTGAAAGTTAAACAAAGCTCGGATGTCGAGGCCAGATGTCAGTAGAGTCTACGCAAAAGGGGAAACCAGAGTTCAAAATTTGAACATAAGTCACAAAGAAAATCACAAACCTCGCGATTCATCGTGCTAGCCTATTAGGAAGACGGTATGGTGCTGTCAGAGACACATAGAAATAACAGAAGTGAGTCGGAGGAAGTACCGAATGTGACTGGAGGAGAAATGGTAATTTATGAGGAAAGAAATAAAAGTGTTAATAAAAGCCATATGTCTATGGGCCTGACGAGAGTACAAGAGAAGAGAGCCCAACTGAGTTTAAAAAGTGTGTATGTGCCAAAAGGAAAAGAAAATGTGAAGCCCACTATTTGTGATAACCAAGCCCAAATCATGATGGATCAAAACGTGCAGGGTGGTGAGGGGGTAGAGAGTGCAGAACCCAAAGGTAAACAGATCGGTTAAAGGCATAGGCCAACGAGCCCACTGTGTGGTTAGTGGGAATTTGGCAAAAAAAAGAAGCTAAAATAATTGAGCAATCTGAATCCGCTGCTGCTGTTGCTCCTCCTTGAAATAGGAGCGACGAAGTGGGTGCCGAGATTTGCTGAGTGAGAAGAGGGAGATTTATGTGAGAGGGCTGCTCCCAACACAAATACATCGAAGCCGAGTATGGAGGCTAAGGCGTTAGCTCAAGCAGGCAAAGTGGCAAGATCCGGTCTGGGGGGCAAAGCTGAAAGGGTCCGAAGGTAGAGGTAGCTTATCATCTGAGTCTATTTCGCCAGATAAATGAGCTCTTGCAGCCTTCAAGGTATGGGTTTTTAATTTGTTTAATGATTGTTGCATCTTGGAACTGTCGTGGGCGGGTAGTAAATCTTTCCCACGCATCTTAAAGGATGTTGTTAACAAATCTAGATTTAATGTTATGGGGATATTAGAAACAAGAATCAGTAGTGCTAGGGCTGATAACATAATGGATAAATTGGGATTTAATAACTGGTTGCAGGTATAAGCTACATGATATGCTGGGGGTATATGGCTACTATGGAATGATTGGGAAGTGGAGGTCAACTATATTTACTCCAACACTCAATTGTTGCATTGTAGTTTACAGGAAAGAAGCACAGGGGAAATGAATTTTGTGACTTTGGTGTATGGTGATTCGCGAATGATGTTTAGACAGGAATTGTGGGCTGGCCTTAAAACTCTAGCGAGTATCACACGAGAGGCATAGATAGTTCTAGGTGATGTCAATGCTTACTTGGAACCATAAGACAAAAGCGGGGGGGAGCTCCAAATACTCGGTCTATGTCTCAATTTAGAGAGTGTATAAGATGTTATGAATTGATGGAGGTCCTAGTGATTGGGGAAAGTTTTACGTGGGAAAAGAGAGATTAGACTGGGCTTTCTGCATATTGATTAGGAGATTACTCATGTAGACTTCAAAGTTATTCACGGGCTTAGGTTTAAATCTGATCACAGGGTCATAGTCGTTTCTCAGGGAAATTCAAATGTCAGTAACATTCCCATATCAAACTTCAAATATCAGGTTGCATGGTATTTAGAAGAAAAGTTTGAGGATGTGGTTCAAATGGCATGGCAGGACATATCGTAGGAAGAATATTGTAAACAATTTGAGAGTTTGGCTATTGAATGGAATCATTAGGTGGTGGGGAATATTCCAAGAAGAAGAAGGAAGATATTAAAGAGGCTTAAAGGGATTGATCGGACAAGGCAGCTAGAGAAGAAATTATGACACGAGTATGTGAAAGTAGTCAACCGGAAAGAATTACTATGGTTCCAAAAATCCAGGTGTAAGTGGCTTCAGTATGGGGATCGGAACACCAAGTTCTTTCATTCCTCAGCGATTGTTAAGAAGAAGAGGAAGAGTGTTAAGGCTTTACAAGATGAGCAAGGTGAGTGGATTATTGATAAGGAAGCTCTGAAGAAAATGGCACTTGATTATTTCAAAGACATATACACAAAAGAGCCTGGTGTTGTCCCAATTCTAAACTGGCCGACTAGCTTTCCAATGCTATCAGAAGAACAACTAGCTTCCATGCAAAGAGAAATTTCCTTTATGGAAGTTAAGAATGCAGCTTTCGAGATGTGGGCATTCAAAGCTCCTAAACTAGACGGGCTGCAACCCTACTTCTTTCACTCACAATGGGGAGTGGTCAGGACCAAGGTGTGTGACTTGATATGGAGAATGGTGGCTGATCCGGGGGAAATTGTGAACATAAACTATACTAATATATGCTTAATTCCTAAGGTAGATAATCCCACTACTGTAAAGGATTTTAGGCCAATTTCCTTGTGTAATGTAAGTTTCAAGATCTTGAGGAAGGTGCTAGCCAATAGATTGAAGAAGATAATGGATTAGATGATTCTTCCCAACCAACGTAGCTTTATCTTAGGAAGACAAAGTTGTGATAATATCATACTTGCATAAGAAGTAATTCATACTATGAGAACAAAAAGAGGGGGAAGAGACTACTTGGCAATTAAAGTAGATATGGAGAAGGTGTATAACAGATTGGATTGGGGACTTCTCAAATTTAATATTCAAAGTCTTGGTTTAATAGAGAGGTTCATCCATTTAATAATGCAGTATGTATCTTCAACTTCCACGAGGGTGTGTTGGAACAGCTGCTTGTTGGATACTTTCCTCCTAACTAGAGGTATACGGCAAGGAGATCCTATGAGCCCGTATCTGTTTGTCCTATGTATGAAAAGACTGAGTCAATGGATTAAATTGGAAGTTGACGAAGGAATATGGAAACCATTACGCTTCAGCACCAGAGGTCTATAACTTTCTCACTTGTTTTTTTGCAGACGACCTGATATTATTTTGTAAAGCTTCACTGGAGCAGGTTACAAGAGTCAAGGATATCATGCAACTTTTTTGCAAAATTTATGGGATTAATTTGGCTAAATCTAAGGTGTATGTCTTGAGAAATGTTCAATTTAGTCGAGCAAACCGTTTTAGTCAATTACTGGGAGTGGGTCTAACTCCAGATTTGGGCAAGTACCTAGGTGTGCCATTACTGCATAAAAGGGCCACCAAAGTAATTTTTGGTCCCTTACTGTCAAAGATTGACAAGAAGTTATCTACCAGGAAAGGCCAGTTACTGAGTATGGCAAGGAAAGTAGTTCTCATTAAATCGATGCTATCAACCATTCCTTACTATCAAATGCAATCTCTCCTTATTCCAAAAGGTGTACTACCTGCGATAGAGAAGAGTACAAGAAAGTTCTTTTAGAACCAGCATTTAGAAGGTAAGAAACTTCATTTGATTTCCTGAGATGTAATTCAGAAGGAGAAGTCACTTGGGGGATTAGATTTTAAGGACCTTGTGAGCCAAAACGAAGCTTTCATCATGAAGCTATGATAGGGATTGGTAACAAAACCAAATGCTCTTTGGGTAAAATGTCTACGTGCCAAGTATGCTTGCAGTGAGGGGAAGATCCCAAGTGTAGGGGGGAAAGAAACCAATCGGAGGTATGGAAAGCTATATCGAGTGTTTGGGATACTTTCCGAAAGGGACTAGGTAGTAAGTTGGGCAACGAACAAACAACAAATGCCAGGTAGGAATTGTGGTTGCAACTAGATTATCCTCCCATGCACTATGTTGACCAAAATCACCAACTAGTTGACCCAGATGCTACAGTGCACTAGTTTGTGACACCTGTAGGGACCTGGGACATAGCAAAGTGGAAGTTTTTCCTGTCAAACTGGGTGGTTGAGAAAATTGCATTAATACAGCCTCCTATACAGATAGGGGAAGATAGGTTTTGGTGGAGAAGATTTTCAGATGGAAACTTCAATGTGAGCTCTGCTTATAAATTAATTGTGAACTAGAGTGAGGTAACCAGGGAACCTATGTAGAAAGATCTTTGGAGGTGGCCGATCCCAGAGAGGGTGAAATTTTTCCTGTGGCAATTGCTTCACGAGAGATTGCCTACTAATTCGCTCAGAGCAAAACGTGGTCTTACTGATAACCCAGAGTGCCCTTTTGAGTGTGACTATGAGGAATCATTGATACATGTCCTGAGAGATTGTGAGATTTCAAACACTATGTGGATTTCTATAACTAACCCTATGTACTATTCTGTTTTCTTTAGTGGTAATTTGCAGGATTGGCTAAAATGGAACCTCAAAAATGCACCAGGGACTAGATCTTTTGGTAGATGGGCGTGGATCCGTGTTTTCGCTTTGATGTGTTGGTCATTATAGAAGAACAGATGCAATAAGGCGTTTGAAGGGGCTAGTGATTCTCACAGGAGTATCATTCATCGGTGAAGATATCTACTTCAAGAAGGAGTTGAAGATGGAAGATTTAAGCATATGATATTCTAGGTGCCAAGTAGAGAGAATGCTCGGTGGTTTACCCCTCCAGATGGCTATGTCAGAGTTGATGTAGATGGATCGGTGAATCATTTGAAGCAGGTGGCATGTGGTGGCATTGTTCATGACAGTTCTGGAGCATGGTTATGCGGATTCAAGAGGAAGCTCGGAGGTGGCATGTCTTCAACGACTACGGAAATACAGGCTATCAAGACGAGCCTAGAGGTGTGCAAGAGCCAAGGCCTTAGAAAGGTAAAGTTGTTCTCAGATTCATTGGAGGCGATTCAATTACTATTAAGGGAATATGGTCAGAACCATCCTATGGCCGATGATATTAAAGAATTTAGAGCATTATTGCTTTTAGATTGGGATATTCAGATTACTTATTCTCATAGGGAAGCATTGCGCTGTGCTGATATGCTAGCTAGAGTAGCTCACGATGCGAACAATGAGCTAGAGATCCTCCACATACCCCCAGCTTTCTGTTCCAATCAAATGTTGGTTGATTTAGGCTGATATTTGTGGTATATATTGTTTTGTGCTAGTATATGATAGGTCACTAGTATTTTGTATCCCAGCTTGGAGCAGGTCTCGGTTATTCAAAAAAAATTGTATAACGTCTTGATTGCGGTGGACCCACAGAAATGGATAAACAAGCATAATCATCAACAAATTAATAAATAGTTGTACATTAATATTAATAGGTCAAATAATTTGTGAGTTCATTCTCAATTCTCATTGTGAGGTTTTGTTGGGCCTGGACAAGGCCATGAAATCACCCATATTGAGCCCAAGATGCAAAATCCACTCTAGTGATCCTTCGCAAATCTTCAGCAGCGGATGGCTATGAAATGTACGTCATTCACAAATTGACATTGAAACAATTTCTTTTTCTTTTTCTTTTTTGGTTATTAAACACAGATTAATCCCACACACAACCATGTCAACGCAAGTTTGAACATATAACTTCAATATAGAAAGACGAGAGCCCTGCCACTTGGACAGTTAGTCATTGACCAAACAAAAATCTATTTCTAATCATCATTTGATAGTAGAATAGCATTTAGGTAACTGGCAGAAGAAGAAAAAAAAGGAATGGCATTTAGGTCTCAAAATTTTTATTTAATTATATATCTTTAAGCCTCCAGTAAAATTTTCTGATAAAATGAGTTATAAATATTGATTCAAACAATTTTAAAGTCGGGAGTTTCTAATATGGATAAGATATTTAAATTTTGTTAATAATACTAACTCAACAGAGTATTACAACCAAAAGCTAACCGAAACTAAGCTTTCTCGTCATCCACGGCCTCATGAACACGAGGTGATTATTGAAGATATAAAATTATTAGTTAGTTAACATTATTACTCTTTTTAGTTATGATTTTAATGATAAAGTTAATTATTGTAAGATCCTATAAATAGATATTAAATATATGGATTAAAAGATTGTAGGATCCTCACCCAAGGGAGATGTGTTCTTTTATCCCCAAAACCATGGTTTCAAAAACACTTTTCTGTAAATCGAGACAAAACTCCTTTCACATATTTACCTCGTAAACTGTAAAAGCTATTCTCCAAAAGCTAATCAGAACACACACTAACTTAAGTCCTCACCTGTTATTAATTCTAGAGTTTAGGGTTAATAGACTCACCCAAAAATGATTGATTGTTGTAATGTTGTGACTTGTAATTTTCAATAAGATAGTCGTATATTTCTCCAGTAATTAGTTTATTAACAGTAGTGGGTAATTAAGGAAACAAAAATCACCTACAACATTATATGCACATTTGACCAATTGGTACTTCTCTAGTCTTTAATATAAGACATAATTAACTATTTTTTTTAAAGATTAAGGAAATTAAAGAAATTACTTTAAAACATTGATATTTATCTTCTTATATCAAATTACTTTGTCTCACTTATGAACTTATAAATAATCAAATGATGCATGACATATGTTATGATTAACTAACTTATTTAGCTTCCTTAATCTTTCTAAAAAAAGTCAACTATATCTTATATTAAAGACCGAATGAGTATATTGTAGTGTTACTTAAATAAGATATATATTGTAGTGTTACTTACATAAGATATTTAATTTTCAAACATAACCTCAACTTAGAATTGAGAACCCTATTTACAACTATATGATTCAATACTCGCAACAATTTTTATCTTAATTTTATGAGTTAAATGTGGGTTCCCCTAATTTAGTGATGAAAAACGAATATGTTATTGAAAAATATCATGATAAAGTTCAAAATATATATTCATTTTATTATATTAAACATAAAATTATAAAATTCATGTCACTCAAAAACAGTGTTTCATGGCAAAACAATAAATTAGAAATAATTATAATATATGTTTCCAGATAAACATAAAATAAGAGTAGTTTTTAAGATAATAATGTCCTTAAAACATTTTAGCTTTGTCAAATTTACATCTTATTAAATATAATTAACTCTATTGAGGGGAGTGAACCAAATTAACTGATCAAGTATTTTTTTATTTTTCAAATATATTTTAAATATGAACATATTAATTAAGCATACTCTCTCTCAACACTCCTCAAAATGCTTTATAAATTAAAGCATAAAACCTTAAAAAAACACGGCTCATAAGTTATAATAATAATGGGAGGGACTGCATGGGTGGAGCTAGACTTGATTTCCTTGTGTGATTTTCGGCAAGGGAACACAAACTAAAGGCCTCAATCCACCCCCATAGGTAGGAAGGTTGTAGGACAAGGTGAATAGATCTTCAGGCACTGACTTTCTTGTAGTGACAAAGAGCCCTTCTTACTTCTCTATCAAACAGAAATTCCAGTAACAGTGGATGTTGGTAAATCAATTACTGTTGAAAACCTTTGCCTTCGGCTCCATATTGTTCCACGGAATGTCAACATGAAACTCGCTAGCAGAGAATGAAGAAAAGGTTGTGCTTGGATCTAAGTTAGACTTGCTAGCATGCTTTTTTTGTTATTTTCCATCAAAAACAACTTTCCAATCTTATATACCATGTTCATCATTTGACTATAATGTCTTCAATAGATAAACATAGTATTTATAAACAAATGTAAATGATGATTAGTAAACCCTTGAATTAAGATCTATTTATTTATCTCTGACTCGCAAAATAACATTTTAAATATGACATAGACAATAAACATCGTCCCGTGCATTGCACAGGGACAATGTCTAGTAATAACTATAAAATAAAATAAAACGATGAGGGGAAGAATATCCTGTGTGGCCAGTCTAGGTAAGGAGGGGTGTTCAAAACCCTAGACAGGATCGGGATACCCCGATCCCGGTTCGTGGTTTTGATTTTTATCTGGGATGCAATTTACATCCTGATCTTTATAGTACCCGGACGAGACAGGGAAATCCTAAGTTATTTTTTAAAAAAATAATAAACTAAAAAACTATTATTATATTATTTAAATTCTTTATATTATATTGTTTAAAGTGATAAACAAATAATAAGACCATAATAATTACATAAATGGATCTAGAGTTGAAGAATAACATTTTATTATTTATTATTACATTTGTTATTATCTTTATACTTTATATAATTAGGATTAGTTTCACAATATATGCAGTTTAACTCAAACTAAAAATGTGATACACATCTTATTAAATAATAACTTAATTTAAGGGATAAAAAATACAAAAATAAAAGGATAACTTAATTTATGAGATTAAAAAAAATAAGGGGAATCGGGGCTGAGACCGGGATTTCAAGGATGATCTCAATTCCCGTCCCGATCCTAGATGAGATGGGAGATTCTATGATCAAAATATCTGGAACCGAGGAACTTTGAACACACAAGATATAAGAACATGTAAGAAGGGTTGGCACCTACACAAACAGTAGAAACATGAACCCAAGCTCGTCAATATTATGTTGCATAGGCGGAAACCTAAATGGCTCACTGCCTTTCTCTGTTCACTTGTCTCTCTAGAACATCAATTTTTTTCTCTAAACAAGACAAAATATCGTATTTGATTTAGCAAGACAAATTGAATACGAATCAAAAACCTATCGACATGACCTATTAACCCTTGCCTCATCAAACATTGGATTCTAATTTCCGGGGCAAACCAAGTGCCAATAAGTCAAGCATTAGGTTAATTGATTGAATAGGCAACAATTTCTGTCTAGAAAACATGTCGTGTCATGACCAGGTCTATATATAAAAATATAATGTATATAAAGACGTGTTTAGATTAATTTTTAGAGAATAACTCATTAAAAAAAATTATTTTAAGGAATAAATTTTATAGAATAACTTATGAAAAGGTTAAAAAAAAGGTTTTGAGGAAAACCATGGTTTTGAGCCCCAAACCATTATTTTCAGTTAAATCATGATTTTGTAAAATTTGACTCCAAATTATAATTTTAGAGAAAAAAGTGTTTTTACTTTTTTTTCTCAAGTATTTAGATAATTTTTTTTATAAAAAAATATTGTTTTAACCTCATAAGTGTTTTTTTATTGTTATCCAACCACACAACAAAGCAGGCACATTTTCGTTTGTCATTGGTAAACAGTGCACCTAGCTATTAGCTGGAGTCCATTCTTAACATACTTTGTTCTCTGCTCTTTTTTAATGGTAAAAAGTTTGTACTTTGAATTCAACTGCGCCCACCAAAACTGAGGCCAAGCCGATGACACCCACATACAAGGGCTAATGGACGCTATCATTGTTTGAGGCGGTAAAGTTTTAGTGCTTTGATTATTGGGAAAATCTCACTCACACCCCAAAATAAGAAAAAATATTAAAAAAATTTCAATATAGGTTTCTTTATAAAAAAAATTTCAATATAAATTTCTTTATAAAAAAAATCTCTAACAATTTTAGTGATAGATGTCAAATGTGAACTTACTTTGGTGATAACTATATATGATTATAATGATAAGTCATAACATGTGTTTGGGGCGCGTAACGCTGGTTTGGCCAGCAAAAGCCCAATGGACAACTTTAAAAAAAAAATGAATGTTTGGCAAGCACAATGAGCAATTGAGCTTAAGATTGGAATAATAGCTTTTGGTATAAACTCAACTTTGGAGTTTTTGTTGATTTAGCTTTTGAAGAGAGTGAGAATGATTAAATGTTTTTTCAGTTGTGTCCAGTGTGATATCAGACTGATTGCAATTTTACCCTTAATGTACTTTTTCGGCTACCAAAATTAATTTCAACTATTTTTTGGTGCTTGTAACTCTTAAAATATTTTTTCAACTGTAGTCAGTGTGTTATCAGACTATTGCAATTTTATCCTTAATGTACCTTTTCAGTTCCAAAAATTATTTTAAAATATTTTTTGGTGTTTTTAACCCTTTAAAATATTTTTCCACTCACTCTCTCTTACTATTATCACAAAAGTCACTTGTGCTTAAGGTAATCCAAACAAGTTTTATTTTTACAAAAGTCATTTATACAATCGTTGTTCCAAACATAAATTACATTACACATTCGAGCTTTTACCAAAAATGAAATTACCAAACACTAAATTGAGAAACTCTATTTTTCCCATCGCTCTTCCAAACACATTCATATAGAATGATCATTGATAAGCTCATCTATATCATTGAGGTCTTTAGAGATTTTTTTTAACATTTTTTCTTTTTTTTGGGAACTGAGTGGGATTTTTCCTAAATTATTCTACAGGGGAACATTGCTTTATTCTGTTGCACCAATGATGGGGGGCAAGTCCAATTGGAGGTGTCAAAATTAGCATCGCCAATACATAATCATAAGAATGTAACGTCAAAGTTTTCAAAGAAAGGCGAGACAATGCAATCCGTTTTGCAGATACATATGCCCTCCGGATATATATCAGCTGTGGATATTGAGATGATTTTTCATAATTCCAATTTGAAGCTGCTCATGATCGATGTCTAATATATGTTGGGGTGCTTTAATTCACTCCCTGGGACAACAACACATACGTACGTAAAGTGAAACCAGCGTTGGACATGACAACATATTGTGTCAAGACAAATAAATATGTTTTGGACAAATATTTACCTTTTTGTTTTATATATGTGTAAATTAGTTTAAAATCATAAGTTAATTAAGTTAATAACAACGTGAGCGGAGGCAGCATGTTTGAAGTTATCATCATAATACACAGACTAACTATCTGCAAAAAATAATAATCATGATAGCCTCAGAACAGACATGCCTTTGCTTGTAGCCGGAGGCGACCAGATCTGCTAGCTAGTATTTGCAGTTTTGTCCGGAGACCATAGAGAAGAAAAGCCTTCTCGTGTTTACTCTCTACCTCTCTCTCTCTCATAAATACAAGTATTATCATATTGGAGCAAAGGCGTTTATTTTTTTTCAAAATCCAAACTATACTTCTTAGGATATGAGTTGTATGATTAAGGTCAACATTTGTATATCTAAATTAAAAACACATAAAGTATTTTGCGTGGGAATCTTTCACCTCCACACTGATTTGAGGGGGTGCTTGATAAGGGATCTCTAATACCGTGTTAGGTTTGTTCTGTATTTTGTCATAGATATAACATTGTATTTCATGTTATGATTTAATGATATATAGTTTTTCATGTAAAAAAAAAAAAAGACCTAACTAGCACCCCAAAGCATGCTTTGAGTATTTCTTCCGATTTTTATTATAAGACACAAACTAACAACTGTTCTTGATTATTTTTGTAAGGTACTTACTTGTTTTCAAATAGCATTACATTTATTTTTTTTTCATGTATGTTCATATTTAATAAGGATAGTGATATAGAGTAATAATTAATATTATATTAGAGTTTACTGTAAGTGTAATATTAAAAATTACATAAATTTTAGGACAATTTAACTTTTTAACCGTTTTTATTAATTGATGATAATTGTTAGTTGGTTCCTTATAGTAAAAATTAGAGGAAGGAAACTCCAAAGAACCATTTTTTCTTGGCATTATTGGCTTTATATTTCACTTGTTCTCTCTCGTCATGACTCATGCTGATTATATTTTTAAAACTGCATTCAAACTCGCAAGTCGCAACCTTACTTTTAATTTAATAAAACTTTAAAAGAAATCTCATTTTTGTGTCAGTCGAGCTGTAAGGCAGGCCTCAACTCACATTTTTTTCTCTATCTCTGATAAATATATCAGAAGTAAATTTCAATTATTTACTGAATAACTAATTCCAATTTTAAATATATATGATTGATCCTATTTATAAGTTCTTTTTAACTAATTCTCACATACCAATAAAAGTTAGTTAACTCATTAATTATGGGTTAAATTTCCAATTTCTCCCTTATCTGTGATTGGTTTTAAAAGTCAACATGAATAAATTCTTTTTGGTTATTGCAATTAATAGGGGTAAAAAAGTATAAAATGTATTTACTACCCCAAAATTGAACTTATAAATAGGATCAAAATTTTTGGTAAAAAATGACTTATAAATAAGACGAGAGTAGTACATCAATTTTAGGATTACTACATACCACTCTGGTCCTATTTATAAGTCTCTTTTAATTAAATATCACATATCAAGAAGCGGTAGTTAACTTAATGATTATGGAGTAAATTTTCAACTTTGCCCCTATTTATGAATGGGTATTTTTCAATTTTTTCTTCTCTCTCTATCTTTTTTTGAATGTAAATCTGGAGTACATTAACCCATTATGGGTTTAATACAACAGTCAGGTTACAATAACCAAATACAAGGAAAGAGGACTCATCCTTGAGCAGCAACCGCCTCCGTAACCGAAGGAGGTGGTTGATCAAGGAGAACAAAATTTTCTGAAATACTATGAGTCAGATTAGCAAGTTGGTCAGCTAAGCCATTGTGTCTCCTCGAAATATGAGTGAATTCTCTCTCTATCTTTAATAGAGAAAAAATTGTCATAATTTTTATCTACTATCCTAAAATTGAATTTATAAATATGATCAAATTTTTTTATCAAAAAAAATTTATGAATAGAAGGAAAATGGAATAGACATGAAGCCCATAATCTATGTTTTGAAGTTTCTATACACATATATGGCAGTAGTATGTAGATCCATTTCGTTGGCAGAAAAAAAAAAAGTATGTGGATCCATATCTCTTCATATTTAAATTAAATTCTGGCATAATGAAATATGAAATTGAAGTGGGCACTGAAACTTCTGACAAGTGGGAAAATTATTGAAAGTCGCACAAGCAATATAAACCATAAAGAATCCTGCCAGTTGCCAAGTGGATTTCCTCCTATAAATAAGGCCCCTGAACCCAAAGCAACCTTTTTTATTTCTCTCTCTCTCTCTCTCCTATCCTCTAAGGCGCCGTTTGGTTCATTGGTAGGATTTTGACTAAAAAGTAAAAACAAATGAGCAAGGTTAGGGAATTATGAAAATGGATGCCATAAAGGAAAATAAGAATAGTAGGTTTACAAAAAAAAAAAAAGTTTCATATGGATCAAAATATCAAATAAAAAAACTAAGATCCATGAATATGTTTGATAATTTTTTTAGAAAAATGTCTTAATTGATTTAATATATTCACTGCGTAGGTTTTTTTTTTTTTTTTGCCAAGTCACTGCATAGGTATCTAATGATTGCTAACTTTATCATATGAACTGAATAAAAGTATAAAAAAAATGATAAATGTAAAATATAATAAATAGTAGTTCATTATATTGGCCCAACAATAAACTTTTATTTAGAAAGAGCTTCGAGGAAGTAGGATTTTTATTTGATATATACATATGAATTAAGTATGAAATAAAAATAAAAACACATTAAAAAAAGGCTATAATATAGATTTTATTATGACTATATTAATTATCTAAATGTCCCTTGACTATGGACCTCTCTTATTCTATTCACCATTCATAAATAGTGGTTGAAAAATTAAAAGACTGATTCACATACATTCATATAAATGAATGTTGTGAAGGGTCACATAGTGCACATTTATTTGTATTAATTGTACTATTTATTATATATTACTCTTAATAATAATTTTTGAAGGCTGATAAATAGAGGTCATGAACAAGTGAATATCTTTCTCAAATTTTTTCTTCTCTCTTACCCTAGAGTTCTTTTACTTTTACAATTGATTTAGCTCCTAATGAAATCCCAATTAAATCTTACCAAATGGATGAAAATCGAAATTAGATATACACTTTTAACAAATTCTTACTAAGGCTAAGAGGCCTAATTAGAAATCTTTTATTGTTGTTGAAAGACCATAATATCCCTTTATTGTTTAAAGAGAAAATTGAAGATAGTTAAAAAGAGAGAAAAAGAAAAAGAAAATTCTAAATTAGTTCTCGTTTAGCTTAAATTAAATAATAATTATTCAATATACAATCAGTTTTAACTTCTGGCGTTTGACAGATTTTTTTTTTTTAAGAAATATGATCATGTGTATATATATATCAACGATGATATACTTAAATTATTTGTGGATCGTCACAATATCATGTTCATATTTTCAAAGAGACAAAATAACTTAAATATATAAAAAAACTTGAGGATTTCACGTATGTGTTTTAATCAAACTTAATTAGGGTTTCTTTGGCAGAAATTAATACAATAATAATTTAGAATATTTTATTTCATTGCGTGCAAATCTAAATAAATAAAACTAAGCCTGAATACACATATATAGGGACCCAGAAATATTCTGCAGAATAAAAAATAAATAATGAAGCTTGAAGTTTAAAAAAAAAAGTGTCAAACATCCGGAGTTAAAGTAACAAATGAATGCCGATTATATTACATAGTATAAATTAATCTGAGTTAGGTGAGGTCTAATATAGAATTCCCTTTTTTTCCTTTTTACTATCTTTAATTTTCCTTTTTAATAATAGAGGGACATCCTGACCTTTTAGGAAACATTCAAAAATTCTTAATTAGACATCTTAATCTTATTAAAAAATTATCAAAAGTGTAGGTCCGATTTTGCTGTTCAAAAAAGGTCCGATTTTGATTCTTATTTTGATTATTTCAGTTGGCTTTAATTAAAATTTTTCTTGAGCTTTATCCAAGATTGCCCCTCTCTCACTACTCTGTTACCACAGCATCCTTTTACACCAAATCAATAAAATTAAAAACCATCGTCTCAAACTTTAGACAAAGCATCGAATTAAAAATCGAACGACAAAATCAATAATTTTATATTGAAGAATCAAAATTTTGCAGTTGCATCCATCAAAGCCTTAACCAAGCAACGAAGTTATCGAGCACAAAGGAAGTGACAGACAGAATAACGGCAGGGAGTTTCTTGATTAAGTGTATGATTAATCTTATATTGAGTGATTAAAAGATAAATTAAAAGCTTGAGGAAATCCATTAAAACAGTTTTTTTTTGCCACTATCATTTTAGAGGGGCAGTCATAAACCCCAAACTGAATACCAGATGATAATATAAAAAAACAGTACTTCATATTAATACTCCTCTAACAACAATTAAGAAGGAGAGGGAACAAGAAAATTAAGGAAGATGACTAGGATGTTTTGAAAGATACATGTCACATCAACTAACTTAACTAATTTTATTAATCTAATTAAAGTAAAAAAATATGTTTTATATTAAGGACAAGAGAGGGTCTATATTGATTAACACAAAAGTTAAATACTCCATCCGTTCTTTAATATAAAATTTATTTGGGTAGTTGATCTTAGTTCTAAATATAAGACAAAATTTTTATATTTGTCAATCTTTTCATAATTTTCCTTTATTGATGCTCCTTCGATGATAATTAAGGAGGAGAGGGAAGGAGAGAATTAGGGAAGATGATTAGAGTATTTAAAAAAATAATTGTAATATTAACTAATTTAATTAGTTTTTTTAATTTAATCAAATTATATAAATATGTCTTATATTAAAAATAAAAGGAGTAGTTGAAAAACCCAGTAAAGAAACCAAATTTTCTGCAAACCAAACGGGCCTTAACGTCAGATCATGCAAATGGCTGACTATTATTAAGCTTGGTGGAGTTTTAACCCCTTTGCCTCGCAACATTGGTATGGCACCGCCAGCTCATTCACAGTCCCATCACCAACCTGTGTCGCTTCCTCTCTCCCTCTCTCTCTCTTGCGCTTACTTTCTTCCCTCTTGCCCTTCGATGTTTTTCCTGCCAGATCTCTCGGAGTAACCCTTGGGGGCTTTTGGTTTTGGGTTTTCTTTATCTTCCTTGAGAGCTTTTGTCGGGGGTTTTCCATATCGTATCAATATTCAATACTCCATCATTTGGCGGATATCCTTTGTACTGTTCCTGATTTTTCGCCGCATATCTTTCCTTCGACTATATATTCGGACTTACCTGCCAGATTATCCTGTGAGTTTTATCTCTATTCTTCTCATTCTTTCTAAGCCTAAAACAGAGTCGTCTCTTGTCGCGGAGGAGAATAATGGCGAACAGTTTAGATAGAGAGAGTGGGTTTACAATGTTCAGTGATGACGAACTGAGGGAGGTGAGTGGGGTGAAGAGGGTTGAAGACTATGTGGAGGTAACATGTGGTTGTACTAGCCATAGATATGGTGACGCTGTTGGGCGGCTTAGGGTTTTCGTAAATGGATGCCTCGAAATCACTTGTGAATGTACCCCTGGTTGCGAAGAAGGTCTCTCTTTTTCTCTCTTCTGAGCTCTCTCTAATGTTGAGGTTTTGATTTTTTATGCATGTTGATTTCCCGAGTGTACGATTTCTCTGTTTGTCTGAGTGTTGACGTTGATGTGCGTCGTTGTTGGTTACTTAATCTGCGTTGCGTTTGGTGTTTGTAGCAATGGTTATGCAAAGCGTCATTTCTTTTGCCAGTCACATAGTCCAAGTGTATGTTGATTTGTCTCAGTGAAGACGTTCCTTTGATCGAGTTATGAAGTTACGCCAATGCTGTTCTTTCTTTATATGAAGTCATTGACCGTAAAGCATCGCTAGTTGTTCGGGGCAAAGTTGTGCCTGTTGAGTCGTATCGCATGTCCATCACGGCTGAGATTCGGTGGTCTTATTCTAAGGTTCTTATATTCGGTCTTGTTGATATCTATCAAGTGGGTCTGGTGAAAGTAGTTACTTGCATTTGGGTAGGTCATTGGAATGACATGGTCTAACAACCTGCGTACTAATTAGAGTAGTTTTTCTTTTTCTTGGGGTAACTTATGAGGAGGTCAGTCTATGATTCTGATCTAACAAACTGTATACTAACGTAAGGAAGGCATGATCTATAGACTTGTTTCTGGCATCCGTTTGTTTGCTTTCAGTTGTTTGATCAATTATATATATATATATATATATAGTTTTGGTTAGCCCCCAAGGAGTCCACCTCTGGTTATACATCAGGATTGAAGAATAGGCGCTATGATGTAAACCTTGTTGGCCACTGAGCAGCGCAATAATATCATGTCACACACACACTCACAGCACTGAAGGAGATGAAACTAAATGATTGTTTCAGCAATCCAACTTGGAATATAGTGAAATAAAACTTAGATTGATGTAGAAAGTACTATTCTAGCATGTCTGCATGATTGACTTGGACCAGCGCCTGGGAAATCACCATCCAGGAAAGAGACCATATGAATGAGAGTAGATCAAAATTCTTATGGTTTGTTGCTTGTATTTGGGGGGTTGATTCAGAGTTTATTATGTTAGTGTGTCTTTAATACTTTAATGCGGCAGACAAGTTGTTCTACGTGATTCAGATTTTTTTGGTCTACTTGATTAATTCTGAATTCAGAAATGAAATACAAATTATTGTCTTTAGGTTTCTGTTTGATTTCTTCTAGCAGCATCTCTAAATTATGCCCTGGATGATCTCTACTGTGTCTTATGTAATCATGAAATGAATATGAATTGTTTCTATATTTTACTCTTTGCCTTGCATGCTATGTGGTTTTGTTTCAGAAAATTAAATTTAAAACAACTCTCTTCCCCCCATGACCTTACTTCCTATATGGTGTTTTATGACTAGACAAGTTGAGTCCGGCTGCATTTGAGAAACACTCTGGAAGGGAGTCAGCCAGGAAATGGAAGAATAATATCTGGGTGATCATTAATGGCGAGAAGGTTTCCTTGTACAAAACGGTGCTTCTCAAATACTACAATCAAGTTTCAAAAACTGTTAATGGTTCCAATAGATTGAATAATGGACGGTCTAGTCACCGTGATGAATTTATTAGCTGTGCTAGGTGCAAAAAGAAGCGCAGGTTCCGTCTGAGGACTAAAGAGGAATGCCGCATTCACCATGATGCTTTGGCAGATGCAAATTGGAAATGTGCTGATCTTCCATATGACAAGTATGCTTATTCAGTTAGTCTCTTACATTGAAATGAATATTTCTGCTAATAAACCTAAAACATTACTGCTGCATATCAAAATTTTTCTTCACAAGAATTAACAGTCAAGTTAATAAACCATGCTTGCAATGATGGTGTTTTAATTACTTTGATATTTTGTGATTAATGCAGGTTGTTTAATGCTTACTCTGTATTAAATAATATGGAAGTGAATGTCTCTAAGCTGCTGCAACTGTAATAATTATTTCTGTGATATGTAGATTGGAATGGAATGGGTGATAACATTATGGACTGATGTTGCTGTCTATTCTAATTAAAATACCTGTCTGTAATAAAAAAAAAAAATCTTTAGTCTTGGGATTGATCACCTCCTTGGATTATACATCTGGACTCAACTTCTAGGTTCTCCGAAATTTTATTTATAGTTTTGTTAAATCAGTTTGTATCAAGTAGTGATTGCCCAACTGACCGTCCACCTTCCTCTATTCTGCTTCACCTTGATGAAGAACTTTTGAATAACATTGACATGACTCTGTATAGTTTGTCTTTTAAGTTTGCACCTCTATGTTGTTACCTATAGAATTTGAACTGCCTGTAGGACCAGTTCCTCTGGGTTGGTGGTTGCTTCAGTCGCTGTATTTAATTCCTTCCAAGCGCTAGAAAAAGAAAAGGCTGATGAAAACTGAAAATGATGGAAAAATGTTGTATGTAGGGCTAAAATGTTAGCATGAGAAAAAGTTTTGGGCCTTGTATCCTACTGTATTGTTCATTACCTCTGAGACTTGTGTACTCTTTGGCTTGGAAGGAAATTATCATTTTGCACCACTATTGCATATCTTTACTCTGTCCAGTGCTGGCATTTCCATTTCCTTCAGCCTGTTGTCTGGCCCACACCTTGCTATTGATGATTTGATTATAAAATTAACCCTGATTTGATAGATAAGGTGCCGCCATTCTCGGTAGAAAGGTTTTTTATTTTTGGTTTTTGAAAAAGTTGAAAGCCTCTTGAATTTAGGGGCTTTTCTAAGTCTGGAACTTTCCTAGCTGGGAGGGGGTATGCATATGCCTACTGGACCAATTTTTGATGAAAAGAGAAGAAAAATTGCACCAAAAGAAATGTTGTGCTATCACTTTGATTATTTAACTCATGTGAAGGAATCCGTATTTCATTCGTCATAAGCAGTTGAAGTTATCCGTTTCTTAAGAAAAAGACATGATTTCTTTCCTTCAATGTAATTGTGTTATATAACTTTTTGTTGGTCAAGCTGTACGTTGCCCCCAAAAAAAAATTCTGTGAAGTTTTACTCTGCTATTTTGTGGTAATATATATTTGTAACGGTAAGCTGTATGACAGAATAACATGCGATGATGAAGAAGAACGAGCGAGTCGCAGGGTATACAGAGGATGTACTCGTACACCGACATGCAAAGGATGTACTTCTTGTGTGTGCTTTGGATGTGATATCTGCCGTTTTTCAGATTGTAGCTGCCAGACTTGTATTGACTTTACCAGGAATGCCACAGTTTGAGTCTTTGATTAATTCTGATAATTCATATTCACTCACATCCCTTCTCTTCATATGGGCCACTTCTTCTGTCATAGGAATACTTGTTATAATTCTTAATTGAATTGAAGTTCCAGCCACGGTGCGGCGGTGATTGTTCTCATTGACTGTGTTATAAATTTCTATCTGTATTCTCATTCTGTCTGAAGGACTTTGCCCCTCTCTCCCATCAAGGACCCCGTTGTTCTAAGTTATTTTTTCTTAGGAAAGTCTCTTTTTTCAAAAAAGAAATCTCTTTTAGAAAATTTTACATCGTTTAAGCTCTTAAGAAAAATCAAAATTTGAAAAAAAGTATTTTTTTGTTATTTTAAGAAGTTCATTTGTGCAGCTCCCGAACTTAATTTGATGGAAAGGATTTTTAATTATTCATAAAAATATAGGATGAACAGTGATATCATTAAATGCAAAATATTAATGTATCTAAAAAAATATTAATAATAAATCATTTTATGAAACAAGTTATACACAATAGTTTTTATTTAATATATCTTTTTTTATTTTTCATGAATTATAACCTATATGGAAATATTTTTTTACAAGAAAAACAAACAAACACGCTCTAAATGTTGTGAGAAAACGTTAAATAGATGAACTATGTACTTAATATGTCATAAATCCAAAATCCAAAGATTTAATGAGAAATTTACACATAATATTTAACGTTGAAAGAGAGAAGAGAACTTAAAGTTACAAAGAACGAGAAGCAAGAAGTCCAAGTTCTATTAGTTTTTATTGTGGTCCAATATCTATTTAATATCATCATTATTTTTTGGTCAGTGTATGTAGTAGATAATAATGATAGGCCCCAAATAAAGCTCAAGTAGATTCATTTCAACTCAAAGATTCAACGTTACATGGTAAAAGAAATAACAACAGTACCCCATCCAATGTGGCCCATGTAATGATTTGCATGCACACACTGAACGTTTTACTTTGTTGGTCGCCAGCTTTTCCTTCCCCTCTGATGAAAGTTTCTCCTTCCACGATTAGCAGAGAAACCGGGTCTTACTTGATTGGGAGCATGGAGATTGTCAGGACCTGACTGAAAATTATGATTTCTTTCTGGTTGCATTCCGTACGGTGAAGAACCTTGTTCTCCACCCCCATTTACAGATGCTTGAATCTGAGGGAAGTTCATCCCAAAAGTCATTGGATGTGCACCAAGAAGCCCCTGTGGGTAGTACATAGGTTGTGCAAATGTATCGGTTCCTGGAAGTGGCGGTTGAAATGGAAGTCCTGTAATTGGCAACTGGTAAGGATTTTGCGCATTTCCTGGGAACAAAGCCATGCCATTAGGAGGAAATCCATTAGGAAGCAGAGCAGTTTGAGGCTGCATAAGTGACATCCCATTTGTCCAAACTCCGTTTGGAGCTAAATTAGGGCCGAGGAGATTTGGAGGCGGAAAAGGCGGAACTACGAAAGGACCTGGTCTGATGCCTGAAAACGGAGGAAACTTTTCATGATTATGCGTTGAAGAAGATGGGACAGGGTAGGGAGGTGCCGCCGGGCCATCGTTCCTGAAAGCCTTCTCTTTGTTGTTTTTATGCTTTGACTGCTTTCCATGATTCTTATCACTCATACCTCTCTTCATCAGTTTGTGTATTTTCCTATATTCTGCCTCTTTCTCATCATCGGAAAACTCTGCTCCATCAGATAACTCTTCATCATTCAAACCAGAGGCATCATAGCCTTTCTTGTAAAGGTCCTTGTTGTTAAGCACATGATCGGCAAATTCCGTGACAAAAGAGATCAAAGTACCGATACGGACACCCTTGGGGATTTCATTCTCAGAATTGTATCTCACAGTATAGTAGGGGTTTTTGACAGGTCCAAAGATTTCATCAACCAACCCTAGCGATGTTCGGGTCTCAGTTATCCATAGAATGGAGCCCTCATTAAGAGGATCGTGCTTCTCCTTTCCTTCCACAATGACTTGGGAGCCGACAATCTGTAAAATAAGTCACTTGATTCAGTTTATCAACTATATTATTACTAGTATTTGATAAGCTATCCTTTATACTAGATATTTTGTTTACTGTAACTCAGATAAATAAAACATTTGCCGCTAATAAACGTGATAGAGAAATGCCTATTATCCTTCCCTAATCAAAGATGTGGTTTTCATTATCTTACCGACATAACAGCTCCTACTGGCAGCATTTGATGGTGTGGTTCTAAGGTCACGTTTACTGGAGGAACTGAAGGAAGATCCTGCAAAGTACAGTCAGTTCAAAAGTCAGGCTCAAAAGAAAATTGTGTAACACCACAGAGCAAGGCCTTCTATTTGCACAGATTAGTTCAAGATATTAATAATCAATTAAATATATTAATAACAAGCATGATTTGCTGTGTTTGCGAGTATCATGCCTGACATATCAAAATATTTTAAGAATATAATGTAATTCACAGCTAAAATGTAAAAGACTAGTTTGAAACCTAGATTACAACTATAAGGAATTGCATAGCTTGCCAGTAATGATGCATACTAGTACTATAAAAGTCATGGGAGTAAAATCACGTCACTCAGAGCCATTGCTTGTATGTCTATACACTATAACATATAATTACCGTTACCAGTAAATATTACATTATATACTGAATATCTGCAAAATAATCTCGCATGAGATTAGAAATCTTAGCAAAGTTCCCAATGATATCCAAATTAACCCCACTATAACCAATTTTTATGGGCACACTCAAAGTAGTCCTCACCAAGTAGGTTCAGACGCTTTCACTTGCGTAGCCAGTTAGATTTACTAAATTATTGGCACCATCAGGTTCCAGACCAATATACTACCAAATATTTAGTCTATGATCTGAAGTAAAAAATTACCTTGAGCTCGTTCTTTGACCTGATGGGTCCTTCCATAGCAGTGTCATCTTCATCATCTTCATCGTTAATACCACTCCAAGAAACCTCCCCTGCATCTTCATCATCACCGGCGGCAGTGTCAGTACCCAGCTCTTGCCCACCAGAGTCTTTTATCTCACCTTCTTCAGCTTCCACTTCAATCTGTTTTGTCATTTTTCCTTCTTCCTGACGTTTATCTTCATCACTATCGTCATCGTCACTAGAACCACCACTTGTTGAACTATCGTCACTATCACCGCTACTACTAGATGATGCAGATGTTGGTGAAGATGAATTATCGCTCTCGGACTCTGAACTCTCACTCTCACCCTCGTACATTTTTATCTCACTCTTCCCATCATTGTTTCCAATTATAACAGAGCTTCCAAGCCCACTAACCGAACTAATACGTCCCACACCTTCCTCAATATTACTGTTACAACCCGAAGCCCCCAATTTTTGACGCACTTCACCATCCACTTCCGCGGTAGAAGTAGATTCAACAGCAATTGGCTCAGCACCGTTTCTCATTTCCTGCTCGGAACAATGAAGCCCATCAGCTAAATTAATACTTCCTAAGCCTTTCTCAATATTACAACCCGAAACCCCCAAACTTTCACACGCTTCTCCGTCCACTTTCAAGACACGAGTAGATTCCATAGCAATTGGCTCAGCACCGTTCCTCATTTCTTGCTCAACCATACAACTCGAAATCCCCAAATTTTCACAGGCGGCTCTCTCCTCCACCTTCCTCACCCCATTAGAAACAACAGGACCTCGATCCAACCCGTCGAAGGAGTAGTCCTCGAGCACCAGAGCGAAGGTGTCTTCAACCCCAATACCATTGCTCTCTTGATCAGCCATCGTATTTGGTGCAGAAAAAAAATCGATGACTCAGTTGACGAACCAGCACCAAGAACAAAGTATCTTGAGCTTGGAACGTTGTTGAAGACGTCCAAGAATCAAGAGAAGCTTCAAGGCAAAACAGAGTGCAGAGGTCTTGTGCACGGTTCGCTCCTAAAACCCTAGGGGACTGGTACCTACCGTACAGCCATAATCTCAATATTTAGCTCTATTAAATAATATATTTTTACAAACTAATAGACTATGTTTAAATTTATATTTCATTTTTTAAATATAAATTTGATTCAAAATCTATAAATTATTAATATTGGTTCTATGTTGAAGACGTTTTTCAAAAAAAGTAAACAGTTAACTATATTTTTTTAGAATCAAATTCATTAAATTAAAATTTAATATAAAAATATTCCAACATAAGAACAGCCTATCAAGTTTTGTAGTAGTATGTGCTTTTTTTTTTAGCCAGAGTAGTAGTATGTGTTTTTGTTTTGCCAACAACCTTTGTAATTTGTAATACATGCATGGCATTATCAAGATATCCAATACTCTATCCAATTTTATGAGTATTTTCGTTTAGAATTTTCTATGTTCTTATTGGTAAATTATTTTGTGAATGCTGTAAAACAAACAATTGATAGTACTTTTTTATTTCATAACATCCTTAGCCGAATTGTAGCTTGAATTCTTGATTCGTAGTTCTTGCTATATACTGTTGTTGTAATGGTTGGTTTTTTTTTTTTTTTTTTGTGAGAATTTGCAATGGTTGGTTTTGAATTTTGATTTTAAGGAAAGTGTCCTTTTCTGTTGGCCGAAAAAAGGTTTCAATAATCCATGGCAAAACAAAAAAAAGAAAGAAAAAACGTTTCATTAAGAATTCAAATTTTTTTTTTTCGTTACGTTCATTTTTGAAGGAAGAAAACATGATACAAAAAACTTGAAAGGTTATGCTCCTCTTGTGGGCTTAAGTCTGAGTTTTCCTAATTTATTTTCTCCCCAGCTGGGGCTTGTTATTATACCTTAAAAAAAACGGAGAAATGGGCTAAATGCATATTGAATTGGACTATGGTGATTTTGTTTTCCTTATGATATTATGGGCCGTGCTGTCGCATTCTTCGGCTGCTCATCAATACACATACAGATACAATGTAGATATAAAATTAACTAAGTATAATAAATATATAAAAAATAAATTTTATTTTCTGAAAATAATCTTATTTATGGAGAGGGAGTGGATGAGCAGGAAAAAAAAAGGTGTGCAGGAGAATTAATGCGGCGATAATAACATGTAATCAATTGGGGGTAAGAGTGGAAAAAAATTTGTTAAAATTTCAAACGTAATCTAAATGTATCTTATAAACAGTAAACCCAAAAAATTTGTGTCTTATACATAGAACGAGAGAAAATATATACAAGTAGCTCTAATATTAAGAATTGAAGGTAGTAACAAATATATGTTGATTTTCTTAAAATATCATCTTTTATTGTTATTAATACAAACTCCGTAATATATATATATATATATATATATATATATATATATATATATATATATATATATATATATATATATATATATATATATATATATATATATATATATGCGCGCGCGCCTGCTCGTGCACGCATTCAGTAATGACACTTTAGAAAAAAAATTATAATTTTGGGAGGCATTATAAATTAAAATCTTATATTTAAGATTAAATCTAATTCTTAAATAGTTTTTATATTAAAGATATGGTGCTCAAAAGGCTAGCTGATTTGGTCACGTCATTGTCTTTGTCAACAAATACAGAAAAGTGCCACAAATATAGAAGCTCCGTAGGTAACCCAAGGATCAATCGATCATAGTCACCGTTGATTAATAATATTGATAGATTAGAAGATGTGATCAAATTAAGTGCCTGTTTGGATTAGCGGTGGAGAAGGAGTTTTTTTTGCAGATGAGCTTTTGAAAAAGTCATATAGAAAAAAAGTCAGACTGTAGATGTGATTTGTGTTTGAATTGGTGGTGACAAAAGTGACTTTTTTTTATCCCCATCTGAGTAAAAGTAGCTTTGATCTCCATCTGATAAAAGCTCCATTTTCTGCAAAAGCCCATCCATCACCAACGCTCTCCCAAACACACCAAATGAACTTTTGGAGCTTTTAACCTCTAAACGGGTTTTTTTAGCCTCCAAACATATTCCCAAATAAACCCTAATATATTTGAGTATAAGCAGTAGAGCCACTCTTTGAAGCAGCGGTGGGCCCCCGTTCATTATTCTCATTCATGTTGCCGACTAGTTTGTGGCTCCTTAATTTAGTAATTTACACATGAATATAAATATATACTCCGTGTGTGTGTGTGTGTGTGTATATATATGACACGTATAGTTGAGCTTCATCAACCCTTCTTCCCTCTGTCTCTCGTTGAATATTAAGCTCCAAGCTCTGAGGCAAGGCTTTTTCATTAGGAAAAATGGCATGAATTCTAACTCATGATAAGTTGAAATCAAACTCAAATCGCTTATATGGGTGAAACTTTGATCTTGAGATAGAAGATTTTGGTGGCCTTTAATTAGGGCATTAGGCTTTGTTTTTGCACAGTACACATTTCAAATCGTGTTTTAAGGGCCGGAGAGAAATGATCTTATTTTTTGGGGGAAGAGAATTTTCTTCCCCTGCAATGAAACAAGTTAACGTCATGTTAATGAAACCTGTAATAAAGGTCTGAGCACGCACACTCAACTGTGAACGTCATTGAATGCTACACGCAGCTACATCGATTCTGACTAGAAAGGCCCCTCACGTCTCCTAAATTAATCATCCATCGGTGAAATATTACCTTGATGATCACTTGCAATAACCGAAAATCACACCAAAATACTAGTTAGAAAAATAATATTAAAAAATCCCATAACTTGTTAATAATTGGATTGATAACTCTTTTACTTGTCATTGACAAGTTATGAGCTTTTATGATATTATTTTTTTTTAAGTTGGGACCTTGAGTAATTTTACCTTGTTTATAAAGTTTTACTTTTTCAGGTTCCAGCACATCGTATCTATAAGTTACTTTTAAGCTTCAACACGATATGAAATTAAGAAAAATATTAAATTTTATTAATTAAATTGAACAATTTTTTTTCAAGTCAAAAAGATTTTTTTTAACTTTATATCCTAAATTAATATAAATTATATTCAATGAAAAAAAAAATTATACAATAATAAATAAAAGACAAAATTTTAGGTTTATGTGAAAAAATTAATGAAGTGATTTATAAATAGGATTAAAATTTTTTTTCCTACCTTAGCTTATAAATAGGATCAGATGACTGTTTATTTTTATGGAAGAAAAAAAAATTGGGAAATTGCCTATAAATCTCTATTTAAAATTTTATTTATCAATTGGGACCTAGCATCTTATACAAATGTAGAGTCCTTGAGTGTAAATAATTGTGATAGGAAATTGACAAAATTACCCTTAATGAAAACATTCCCTTTGTGCAATATATCTTTCCTTTATATGCAATCTGTCGTTCTTTGTGTGCAATTCATCTTTCTTATATGTAATCTATCTTCTCTTGAATTTTAAAATTAGCCCGATGTGCAAATTACATTATATGCAAACAATCTTCCTTTAATGCAAATGATCTTCTCTTATGTGCAATGCTCTTACTTTTATACAATCCTTCTT
Organism: Inga laurina; assembly: GCA_963855925.1. Taxonomy (NCBI): domain Eukaryota; kingdom Viridiplantae; phylum Streptophyta; class Magnoliopsida; order Fabales; family Fabaceae; genus Inga; species Inga laurina. Next base: position 61,114,658 of record OY979707.1, on the reverse strand, counting down.
TTTAAGTGTAAACTTTCCTCTCTTATGTGCAACCTTTTTCCATTCATGCAAAATTAGTCACTGATATGTAATTACATTTTGTGCAAGCCATCTTCCTTTATAGACAAACGATCTTCTTGTATGCAATTCATCTTTTTATGTGCAAATCATCTTCCCCTATGCAATCTATCTTTCCTTATATGCAATATATCTTCCCTTTGTGTGATCCATCTTATAGAAAAAATTCAAAATTTTCAATTTCTTGACCCGCTATTTATTTTTGTCCCTTCGCATCTTTAAGCTTGTGGTCCTTCTACTTTTATGACCAATAATGGACGCATAACCACCATCAACCATCCTACTTATCGATGCCGTTGCCCCCAACGAATCAGGCCGAGCCCGTCAAGGGTCGGACTTATGATTTAGAGGCTCCAGAAGGAAGCGGGCCTAAAAGGGTGGGCCCTGCAGCCCTGTAGGGCCTGCTTTTTTAGGGTCGTTTAATATTTTTTTAAAATAAATTAATATTTATAATATCATTATATCAAAGTATTAATATGAGAGACACCTAAGTATCTAATAGAGTATTAGTAACAGGCTAAAACTTATTAAATTTTTTGATTTATGTGGTTTTCTACAATAGTTTATTCATTTAAACTTTAAAAAAAAATGCTAATTTTGACATTAGATAATTATTTTAACTATAAATTTATGAGTTTTAAAAATAATGTATCTCAATTTAAAGAAAAATAATAAATAAATTATAAAACTTGAAAGTAAATTTTATTTGAATTAAAATGAGTTTAGAATCGTTTAAGCCTGAGCCCGTGAAGAGCCGGGGGTTAAAAAATTAGGCGTTTTACAGGAACTCGACCTAAACGGGTTGGCCAGTTAAGCCCAATCCCATGAAGGGCCGGCTCATATTCCTAGCTATAGTTGCTACCTCCACCATTGACGACCGCCTCTATCTACTTCATTTAATGACCTTCGCCTCTTCCATCTTTTCCACCTCCACCTTGAGATCAGGTTCCTTGTTGACACTTGCACCACCATCTTCACACAAACCTATAGGTCCTCTTCAATCTTCTTTGTCTCCCCACTCCTCATTATCTTCTATATGGCAGAAGCAAGACGGCTTTGTTTGATGCGTCTTATTTTGTATATTTTCTAACATATCTAAAGAATAGGGTTTTTAGCTTGACGGTGCTTTCTGTTATTGTGGGTCTTCGATAGATTAGTGGCATTATTTTTTTTTAGTTCCATTGGTTATATGGGTTTGATATTATTGAGATTGATTATTTCTATATTAAATTATGTTGTGCTTGAAGATGATGATTTGATTCCATGGTTCTTCAAGTTAAACCTCATTGAGGGCTCTCTAATGAAATCAGCACTGATAGAGAAAAATTGTTTTATGATAAATGTTTGATTTGCGGGAAGAGATGGCACAAAGAGAATGTTTTTCTTAAAGGCAATTTTGTCTTTTTTCCTATCACAATTATTCACACTAAAAATCCTTATACCTTTACATGGTCTCAAGCCCCATTTTACAAATAAACTTTCAAACAAGGATTTATAAGCAATTCTCCCAAAAATATTTCATGAGTTGTAATAAAAAATTGGGAAAGCGTTGAGAATTGTATCATGTTCGATGGGTCTTATTTCCCGTCATGCATTGAAACATGATGTGTCCGTAACTGTATATTGGACTTTTTTTTTTTTTTTTTTGGAAAAAAGAAGGGAAAAATGTCAAAATATTTATGGTCTAATTTCGGAGTATTCTTTAAGGCGTTGAAAGATACATAAACCTGAAAAAGAATGAGCTTCAATAGCCACATTTAATGTTGATCTTATTGAGAGAGAGAGACTCATAATAAAATAGCGATATACAGAAAATCGAGCTCAAATTAAAATATTCCTGATTAAATTAATTCCACACTTTTTTTTTTTTTTTAACAAACCAAGTTTTTTTTACCTGATTTAACAAACCAAGTTAGATCTCAGTTAAAGGGGATAAGTTTTCTTTCGTGGCATTTCGTAGCACTAACATTTGACAATCATCCAGTTATCAATAGACGAGTTTTTACTATGAAACAAACTTTATCAACAGACAAGTTTTTTTCTTCCTTCCAACTTCTTGACTCCCTCTCTATTCTTTATCTTTATTGTTGAATTGAACTTAGCCGATTGATATTTAATACGAATACTATATAAGAGTATTATTAAAATATTAAATTAAACAGATATGTTATAAACTAATAAAATTTTGTTGAAAATTTTATAAAGTAAAAAATTCTGGGGAAATTACTTTTGTAAAACATAATAAATTCAATTCAAATTTCATCCAACAACAGAAGATAATTGGATGGAAATTAAAGAAAGTAGAAAAGAACATCGAAGGAAGCTCTCATTAATCAAGGAGAGTTTTTTTTTATATGGCTATCTGACTATATATTGGTTAAAAAAACAATTTTATGCCGATTTTCCAATCATTGTATATATAACCAATGTAAAAGTCCAAGACTTTCTTCTATACTGGTTATCGCAATTTGTGACAATAATTTAATATATAACTTTAATTTGTTAAAATTGTCTAAATTAAATAATAATATAATGTTTCCGAAAAACTACATGATGTGTAAATTTAAATAATCAGGAGCGTATAAAAAATTAAATAATCATGAAATAGCTTTGGTAACAAAAATCACAAGAAGTTATGAGATTATTTTTATGCTACATGAACAGAATTTAATAATTTACAGACTGAGTTTTGTTTAGTCAAGTCGTTATTTTGATCAAGAATATTTTCGTAAACAAACAAAATTATTTTATATCAGAAGAGAGTAATTACTTTTGGGGTGATATACGAAAGATAAGACCACAAGAAGGCCAAAACCCAGATCTGCCAACTTCCTTGGATTCTCTTCTTGGATTCTCTTCTAAAACCCGCTGATTCCATTAATCTTCCTTACAGGGTAATCCCTCTAGGACCTGAAAACTCAAGTCATGATGAGAACCACGGTTACTAATTTAAACTTACATAATTACTCTCAAGTAATATTCATACGCGTACCTACGTACAAAGCAAACTAATACTGATACGTTATAGTATGTATCTCCTCTACTAGAAGAAAAGTACTCGTACTTATAGGAAACCATGACCAAGCCAAGCTGTGATCTCGATCTCTTAAACTGTTTCTGCCTTTGTTTTCAAGCTAGAGACAGATTCTCGAGCAAGAAGGGACAAACACAGAAACTTATCATCAGGTCCCAAAAAAGAAAGTTCTTAAAGAAACAGAGATTGATCAGAGAGGGAGAGAGAGCAGGAGGAACCTGGGCTAAAAAAAATGAAGTTAAGGTAAGTACGATGTTGAAAATGGGAATCTCTAACGGTAAGAACGAAGAACGGCTCCACAAAAAGTGCAGACAACGGCTCTCCAAGATTTCCAATAAAATGGGACATAACAGAATCTGGTCGCCGTCTTTATGTCGTCCACCCTGGCTCCTCCTCCACACCGCGAGCAAGTACGCGCCGCCGGCTTACTGAGAAGAACTTGTCGTTTTTGGTCCACCAGAAAACAGTAAAATACCATTCTTCTCCTCCTCACCTTGCCGCGAGCTCTGTTCTTTTTTTGGCTTTTCTCCCTCTCACAGTACAGTGAAGTTCGTTAATTTAAGGCATTATAAGAATGAGCATTCAGAAGGGAGACTAAAGCGCGAGCATCTTAATGATTTATTCTGCAGTCATGACCGTTGGATTTGTGGAGAACCAATCTGGTGGCTCATAGCTGCTCGAAGTATAGTGAAGTCAAGGCTGGCGCCTCTATGATCAGGTTCAATGGAAGGGTATTGCGCGTGTGATCTGGAGCGTACACGTGGATGTGAGAGGAGGAGGAGGAGGTAGGCTATGAACGTTGGCAATTAAGAAGGCGATGCTTGTTATATGTCAGTGTCATTGGCGCAATATGGGTGGGTGTTGGTTGGTCCTCGTTGTTATTTTTGAGCATTACATACGTTTATGATCAAAATAATGTGTATACATCTGTATTTCCAAAGGCAGAGGAAGACCTCAAAGTCGATTTGGGTGAGAGTGGTCCATATAGTATTCAATAGTAACATGTACTGATCGATGTACTTCACTAATGCAGTTCATTTGATAAACCAAAATAGATTTGGCGCATTGACGATTGGATTTACTGTTTGTGCGAAAATGAGGGGAGCAGTTTAAATACAAGTGAAAGTCCTGATTGGACCTGGTTTTCCTCCGCTGCCCTCCTTTTCTCAAAACTACATCGTTTTGGTGTAGTTTTGAGATAAGGATGGGATTGAATTTTTTTTTTCTGAAAAAAATGGTATTGATGTATTTTTTTTAGATGTATCTAATATCTTAAAATATTTTTTAAGTAGCATGCAGTATCCTAAAATAATTTTTAGTGTTTTAACAGCTTAAAATATTTTTTTAGATGTACCCAATGTGTTAGCAGACTAATTACAATGTTATCCTTAATGTATTTTTTCAGATGCAAAAATTACTTTAAAATCTTTTTTTGTGCTTTTAACCCTTTAAAATATTTTTTTAAGTTGTACCTAGTGTCTTAGGAGACTAATTATAATTTTACCGTTAATGTATTTTTCTTGGTAGGAACAAGCACCCAAAACTTAGGATATTGATTTATTGATTTCCACCCACTCTAAAATATTTTTCCAGTAGCACCTAACACTTTAAAGTAATTTTTGGAGCTGAAAAAATACGTTAAAGGTAAAATTTCAATCAGTCTGCTAACACACTGGGTACAACTGAAAAAATATTTTAAATAGTTAAAAGCACTAAAATTTAAATTTAACAGCCGTTACTCTAAATTAACGGAAATAGTATTTTTGGCTATTTTTTAATGTTAATGGGTATTTTTGTACTTAAAAATTATTTACTGTGCTTGTAGCTATTCCAAAAAAAGATAATGAGTAGTTTTGCTCCTTAACCCATTATTTTAATATATTTGTAGAAGAGTTAAGGTGAAAATTTAGTAATGAACTATTTTCCCATGAACACTTAATATAATTATTTTTCATACTAAATGGTATTGTAATTAGTCTACTAACACATTGGGTACATCTAAAAAAATATTTTAAGCTGTTAAAACACTAAAAATTATTTTAGGATACTGCATGCTACTTAAAAAATATTTTAAGATATTAGATACATCTAAAAAAAATATATCAATACCATTTTTTTCAGAAAAAAAAAAAAATTCAATCTCATCCTTATCTCAAAACTACACCAAAACGATGTAGTTTTGAGAAAAGGAGGGCAGCGGACGGGACCTGGCAGCGGAGGAAAGCCAGGTCCGTCCTGATTTAGTGTGCGTTTGGTTCTCACTTGGAGAGATGTGTTTTTGCAATTTTCAATGTAAAGCTATTCTCACATTGCATAGGAATAGATTTTCAAGCACAATGAATGGGTGGTGTCCTAGTGGATGCGACTTTCTTCGTTTAAATACAATATCTCAAATTTAAATCTGTATAAATTAAAAAAGTTTCATTGAGAGAATTACTATCAAGACTCGATAATACTTGAATTTGATCCAGTCAGATAATTGTATAAAAACACACCTTTAATATGTTAAAAAGAATACATATACACCTAATGATATTTTTGATAAGGAAAAAATTACTTAACTTCACATATTAATGAAACTATTTTAATTAATTCATGTCTTAAATTATTTTACATCTTTCCACTTACAACCCTCGTCAATTAATGTTCATCATTATATTTTTCAATACGGGTCAAGTCTTTTATTCATAGATTAGGGGCATTTTAGGAGAAAATTATTAATTACTCCTAAAATTTTGAAATTTATTTATCGGCTAAAATGCACATTTGGTCTTTTATATTTGCATCAAGTTTTATTTTAGTCCTTTAAATTTATAAAATGCACTTTTAATCCTTTAGGGTGTGTTTGGTTTGAGGGGAGGGGAGGGGGTGGAGGGGAGGGTGGGTAGGGTAAATTACAATTTTAGAAGGAAGAAACCTAAAATTTACCCTCTCATTCTTTTAAATTTTGGGTTTAGGAACCCAAAATTTATTCTCTCATTCCTTTTAAATTTTAAGTCTCACCCAAAATTTAAATATTTTCAACCCAAAAAGGTAATTTACCCATCCTCTCATTCTCTCCCTCCTCTCCCCTCCCCTCAAACCAAACTCATCCTTAAACTTGATGTCGTCACTCTCATTTAACGGAAAATGTTAATCCATATAAACTTAAGTGATAATTGTGTAATTAAGCAATTACAAACCATACTTACATTTTATTTTTCTAATATAATATTTTTGTATTTTAAATAGTGTAATTCTTTTGCCGATATAAATAATTTAAATTTATAAAGGTTTAAAATTAAAAACAGATACTGTATCTTTTCAAAATTGGAATGCAAAATTGTTCTAGGTTTAATTCTGTAGCTCATGCCTGCTTCTTTGAAACATCTCACCCCTACAACTCTACAAGGACCCTACAAAGAGCAACTCGTCCCTTAAGTATTCTGGTTTGCTTCCTGCTCTCATCTTGCAAAGTGTGAGCATCAGTTTGCTTCTATTGCCATTGAATGATTGAAAGATAGGATATAAAATTTGAGAACCCCAAAACAAGTTGTAAAATTGGGCCATATATAAATTAAATTACACAGAATATTGTGGGTGCTTTTGTTTCAAGTAAAAGGGGAGTGGAAGCAAAGGTGAAGTCACGGATGGGCTTGGGGAAGAAGATGCATTGACGAAGAAGAGGAGAAGACGCGTGTCTTTTCTTTTTCACATGATTTATTTTCATTTTAAAATATAAATATATTAAATTAAGTAATTAAAGGATTGAAATGTAAAAATACCTCCTATTATTTAATTACACAGTCATCATTTAAGTTCGCTGACCCAGCATTTTTCGTTAAAGGAGACTAATGACGTTAAAGTTAAGGGATTAAAAGTGCACTTTAAAAATTTAAATGACTAAAATGAAATTTGATACAAATATAAAGGATTAAATATATACTTTAGTCTTTATTTATCTATAGAAACGCCACACCCTCCAAAATTGTATCTTACAATTAGGAAGGGAGGGAGCAATGTTAATTGATTATGAGTTTTGTCTGGGATTTTCCACTCCCCTCTACAATATCATAAACACAAGCACCGATGTCATACTATATATGTTAGGGTCATGGGTTGATCGACACATTCATAAAAAATTATATAGTATCCTCCCGAATATTATGCATCTTTTCACGTAATCTTTTAATATTGCGGAATATTATTGCGATGCTTAACCATATTGTAGCCAACAGCCAACAAGATTTTCGAAATTAATTATAACTACCAACTTCCATTTTGTTCCTTTCTATGATTTGTGAGTGTGAATGATCCAAGTAGAATTAACGCAATCGCTGCATTTCTGAAATACTCATGAATGTCAGTCACATTCTAAAGGGCCATTTGTAAAAGGGAAAATTTCAGAAAAATAATGTTCGAACTTCAAAATCGTAAATCAATAATTTGACAAAAACTTGTATTGTCAATCCTATTACGTTTCTTATCAATGGGATTTTGAAATTTAAATGGTATTTCTTTAGAATTCTCCTTTTAAAATGTGTATTTATGGAAAGGAATAAAAAAGTTTTTTAAAAAAGAAAGAAAATGAATGAAAAGGACATAAAGATGCAGGCAAACTAAACAATACGGTTAATAAAAAACATAATTGATGCTTGGTCAGCAAAAATATAAAAATGAATACACACACAAATTAGTATATTAAAGGTTAGATGATCATCTAGCTAGGTTAGCACATAGTATTATAGGAAATTTTGTTCTTCTTGATCATCCATCGCCTTTCAATCGGGAGGTGGTTGTTGCTTAAGGCTGAGCTTTTAGTGTTATTTTGTCTTAGGTTTTTCATAAACCTGCTCTTGTATTAGTCCTGTAATGGGTTAATGTATTCCAGTATTCATTCCGGGGGGATGAAAACGTAATAGTCCTTTTTTTGGGGCCTAAAACATAATAGTCCTGATCCTTGATATCCTCATCGGCGATATCGCGAGATTATATTCTAAGCCCATTTGCTTCAAATGACGCAAAGGGTCCCCTGTCGGCCGCAATATTTGAGGGACCTGACGGAAAGAGATGGAATTACCATACCACCCCCTCCCCATATCACAGGCTGATTTCTAATTCTATCAATCAATTTTTCATTCGCAAAAAACAAAAATTCTTACGCAAGTTAAAATAATTTGCACAGTATTAAACCTCAATTTCAGGATATATGTCCGCTTGTCAAATCGGCAAAGCATGCCAAAGCCAATTCGGGTAAGTGCTTTCCATGACATCCACGTTATAACTGGCGTCCGCGAAATAAGAAAATTGTTCACTACAAATAATATTTTTCAAATACAATTACTAATACATAATATTATCCAGTCATAAATGAACATCAAGTTTAATTGGACAGCTTTCTCAGCGTAACTTTTTCTGTCCACAAGAAAATGTTTTCTACAATAGATTTTAAACCTCCATAGAAATTTTAAAAAGGAACTATTTTTTGTTGATAAAGTATGCTACAAAGGCTGAAAATAAAGTAATATTCTGTAAACCAAACATATAAAGGGACGCATCTCAAATAACCTGTTTTTTGTCATATGCACAATTAAGCTTTCTATCTTGAGCATCTGGCATGAATGAATCCTATAGCCCAAAACCTGTGAAAGTAAGCAAACCACAAAGTGTGCAAGGCATTGGTAACTGAGAGAAATCAAGTTTTTTATGGCAATGAACAAGAAGCTAAGTGCACCGTCCACCTTCTGAGTCGTGTCATAGAGCAGCCCTCATGGTGCTCCTCGCAGCTTCACGCCTCATCTCTGCAGCCTTGCCGCTGCCACGGAAGTACACGTATACTTGCTGCAAAAGTAAATCAAGAATCAGTCAAACAAGCTATGCATTGAACGAGCGAAGAGAATGCCAAGTTATATCTATAGATTATGAGAACCTGAAGAACCCAGATGCTCAGCACAGACTCAAGGCAGAACAACCCAAACCCAATAAAGTAGAATATCTGCAAGTGACGACAGGAAGAAATGATTCGCCATGAAATCAAGACGTAAAAAGGCCTTGGGGGCCAAACAATGTCGAAAACTTACCCCAACCAGTGCGTGGTCGCCCAGCACGTCTATAGCAGGCAAGATACCTCTGTCCCAATCACACATTATACAACACAAACATCAGTTGAATTAAAAATGGAACCAAAATGGTAGAGTCCAATAATAGCATATTGCTACATGGAATCACTATGAACTTGTCCACACCCGCAGCCTTAAGTGGAAATCAATCCAGACAACAAGATACTTTAGGGATCCCCAATGTTTTCCTCCCTTCCAAAAGACCAAATAAATAAGAGAGCACTTATAAACCTTGTGGGGTTGCAAACTTAATTAATACCATAAATCCATAATAAATACATGAATTGAAGATAACTCACGTGAGAGATTTGCCTTTGAAGATAATTGGTGGAGCAACTGAAGCAAATATGCAAAAGCCAATGTGCAACTGATTGGAAAAACATGGGAAAAAAAAGATGAGTAAGTTTGCAAATTAGCGCAGAACAAGTGTCCACAATGAGCAAAGGCATAAACTTGCCAGGTAAAACAAGAAAAACCAGCCAAACTTCAGAGCACTGTCAGTCCTGTGACAAGAGAGAGCACAAAATTCTGAGAACATAAACAAACCATATTAAGTAGTAAAAGCAGGAAGAAAAACAAAGATAAGATCCTTATCATTAAATGTGTCCTCTCGATAGTATTAGTATACCCAAAATTTGCAGGAGCATTTAAATCTCGTGCAAAAGTCTAAATTTAATCAACTAGAAGAATTAATGCTCTTGGGGTTTCATAATGTTAACAAAGCTTTGGTAGAGGAAAATAAAATTTGTTCTTTCAGACCTTAACAAGGATAACAAAAATGTCAAACAGAAATCTCTATTCCCAACATAAAAAATGAATAAAATCAGATTTAGCGGTAGCACTACCTCATAGCCCGATAAAGAGGGCGATACCACAACACATAGGCTCCTGGTACACCTGAAATAAAGTAGATAATAGCAAGAAACCATATTGTAGGACCTACAAGGAAAGACAGAAAAACCATGATGATCAACCGAGAGTATGATAATTACAGTTTATGGCCCAACAAATTATTGTCAAACAAACCTTCCCCTCTGATCCAAGCAGTCGTAACTGCCACAATATTCCATGTAAGGCACAGAACCAAACCTGCACAATTTTCACAGTTCAGAAACAAAAAATGTGTAATTTACTAAAATAAAAAATTTTGATTAAACAAATTGATATTTGCCAGAATGGAAATTGTTAGCAGGAGAGGAAGATTATTCCGGGGCCAACATGTCAAGAATGGAATATGGAAAGAACAACTCCCAAAAACAGATTCCAAAACTTAACAAAGAATTACACGATGGTGCACTGAAAGACCAAATTATCTAAAGCCAAGATGTAGCTCCTATCAACCCAAATTTGTGTTCTTTTAATTAAAAAAATCAATTATGGACAGATAAAAATAAAATCTCATATAAAGGTCTTTTAACTAAAAAAAAGAATACGTCATAATTACTATAATATTGATTATCAGCAAGTAGGTAGTATCTAGTACTAAATACTCAAAACATACCTAAAAATGTTGTGAATGCAACATACTGAATCTTCTGCAGATGTATTGGTATCTCCTTTGAAATGTCATGATGAATGAGAGGGAAAAAAGGTGGCCAATTTTTCTCCTCTATAACTATACCAGCTGATCCCAAAAAAAAAAAATGGAGATTCAAATTGTCATACCACCGACATGTTTCCAGTAGGCTTCTGTAAGAATAAATAAGCTCACATACCTCGGGCTATAGCATCTTCCCTTCGTTTTAGTTCCTAAAAAAATCATGAGCTCATTAATTATGTGACAGACACAAGACATAGTATATGCAGAATGACCAAGTCAACTGATAACAGGATAACAGTGAGCGGCATGGCACTAAAAAAATCTGAAATGATGGTCCATTAATGTACTAATCTAAATACTCAACAGAAGGAATACCCGTTTATTAAATAGTAAAAATGAAAAAGGCAACGCTATATGGTATCACAGCGGACCACCCTTACTACCCAACCAGGTCCCTTACATTTGAACTCATAGTTGAAAAAATCATCATAATTTCATAGGCTGCACCAAGGGAAACAAACAAAAATATTGAATCTCACATAGCAAGCTTCAATTATTGCACTAAAAACTTCTTTTAGTGCTATCAAATGAAGATGGCAGGATAAATCACCTGTTCCCTTCTTTTCAATTCAGCCTCTTTAGCTTGAAGCTCCTTCTCCCTTGCTTTTACATCCTGAAGAAGATAAGAAAATAAGTAAATCTGAGCCATCAAGAACTTTTAAATAGAATAATTTCAACATTGATCTCAATGTATTTAAAACTTATTTCACCTTGGAGGAATCTAGAGGAATATCAATAGTTGTCCCACGATCATAAGGCTCAGGAGGAAGGGGTGAGAGCTTAGATGTTGCAGAAGGGACAGTTGCCGAGTTCTGACAATTAAGCAAAATTAGTAAAGGTAATGAACCAACCTACATTACCATTTTTTGCCTTCTAAGCAATTATAAATCAGAGAGGTTTTCGTTCTAGGATCTCCAAAGAGATGCAAACTGTGCTCGTGTGAAAATCACCAAAATCACTGACTATTTTCTAGCGTTCATTTAAACCCTAATGCAAGAGAACTATGTCAGTAACACATCTGGTTGTTTGATGAAACTACCACCGCGTCCTTTGTTCCACTTTTTTCCCCCCTGCACTACATCATTTCTGATATAAAGTCCGCAGCCCTCTCCTTCACTCGGATACTAGAGTTAGGACCAAAATATCAGGTAGAGACTCTAGTTAATCCCTCCAAATCAATTATACTTTCATCCACCTCTTAAATATAACTCAAACTTGCTATCTGTGTTTATTAACCATGCTATTGGAAAATTGTAAGAAAAATATATAGACAAACAACAAGAGACAATGATAAAAATTAATAAAACATTGGCAACCTACATCAAATTACCTCCCAAAACAATTCACCTGTCCACAGGGAGAAAGAAGAAAGGAAAGGGGGGAAATCTCATTTTTCATTATAGATTTATAGTCTTTAATAACAATGACAGAGCCAAACAAAGTTCTACAACACCAGAAGTTCAGTATTATAAGTAAAATATTTTAAGAACAGTTAAAAAATATGCATAGTCCTAAACCCAATTGACAAGGAATAAAAAACCCCACACCACCTTTTGCATAAAGGGAAATTCATCTCAAATACTGATATATGCTAGTGCTTTTTTTTATTTGTTCAGATATGATTAAGTAAATCCTTATATCTCAAGGAAATCGTACCCATGATAGGAAAGAGAAAGCTTACAGTCATATAAAATGCTCCTCCACTATAGGTTGATTGCCCTTTTCCTTTAGCTGCTCCGTCCTAATAATAACGTTAATGAAATTGGGCGCTGGTTTAGATTTTAAGATAATGCAAGATACCACATCTGTAAGTTTAGAATTTCAATTTTGACGATAGTGTTTAGAGGATGTTTCATTCTTGTGTTCTTACAACTTTTCTATACACTCATTCTTTGACTTAAATTTCATTTTTGCCTATGCCTAATAATTTCCTGATTAGATTAATCATGCTGAAGGCAATTTGTTCCAATTCTCCTACAGGCACGTAGTAAAAACATAAAATTTTTAATATTGTTCAGCCTGTGATCCAAACTTTTGGTTTACAGTAAAAAAACAAACAATTTCAAGAACTTTGTTTAAAGGATTTTCAGACTTTGAATTCTAGCAGCTTGTTGCATGTTCGTTCACTGAATTAAATTTCATTCTCTCAATGCCAAAATAATCAATGAATGGCATTGATAATTGATCATGTTTGAGACAATTTGTTCTACTTGTTCTAGAACCTAAAAGTAAAACAAATAAAATAAAATTAAAATGTTGGTCAGCTGGTAATGTAAACTTTTGATTTTCTCCATAAAAACCATATATCTATATATATATATAGACAATAGATGATAGAGGTATACATAAAAATCATTCACAAAAAGATAAAGATGAAGAGAAAACAATTAGCAAATCGCTGTCAGGCTTTTAGTCTTTTACTCAAACATTAGTGGTAGGATGCAGTTAGTCAATCCTGGATGATTGTAGTAACTAGCCAGCAATCTTAAGAAGAAAGCTAATATGAAAGGAGGAAATATGTATCCTCAAGTTTCCAGTTTAACACACCGCCTGAAGACCATAAGATTTATACTTCTGGTTTTCTGGATTTGTCAGCAGACAAAGAGGCATCCCACAGGTGCAGGAAGCATCGCCTAGTAAGCTACATTGTGAATTTCAATTCACCAGTTATCTAGAAAACAACAAAGGGATCTGACATAGTGAAATCAAGCCAAACAGAAACCGAAACCATCAGTTAAACACGTATCAACAATCATCACATAAACAATAAACTCAATGCGCTTGCAACCTCACAGATCAAACACATCGAGTTAAGCTACCAGATTTGAATGCGAAAACGGCAAATTTAACCACGAACTTACCGCGAAGGGATTGACCTCTTCTTCTTCGAAAGGATTCGAATCGTATCGACTCATTGGGTCAGAGAAAAATAGATCTAAACAATCAGACTTAGCAAAAAGCCAATGGATCTAAATTAAAAGGATAAGGAAACTTCGGGTTGGTAAGAAGGATGAAGAGACGATTCCTGAAATTGCAATTCTTGAGGCAGAATCACAGAAGGTTTGGAACTGATGGCTTCTGTTGAAGGTCTTGTTTCGATGAGTGGGTAACTGAAAAGGAAAAGGATGAGAGAGTGTTCAGTTCGCGCGTGAACGTAGATAATTTGATGCCAAAGCGTAGGAGACGCGGTTCACGCTTTTTATAACCGCTGCCGGTAAAATTTACTGTATATATTTACACAAATAGAGTATATAACTTCATTCCAATATTTTGATTTAAAAAAAAAAAAAGACTAAATCATACAAAATACCCTTGAACTTTAGGGTAATTACATATAACCTTATTGATATTTTGATATTTAAATATAGCACCCCTGAACTTTGATTTTCTTTTTTATTTTGAACTTCTGCCGTTAACACGCCGTTATCTTTTTGACAGAATTTATTACGTTAGATTAATGGAAGACACGTCATCACATCTTATGTGGCATCTTATTAAGTTTATAGTTGTGTAAAACCCCTCTGAACTTTAATCTAGTTGCATAAAACCCCCTTGACATTTTAAACTTTAAACTTAACCCCCTCAAAGTTTTTTTTTAATATTAAACCCTCATTTTTACTTTTTTATCTAACTCTTATCAAAGCAAGATCATTACTTTCAAATGATCATATCGGCTTTTTCATCTATTAAAATAGCGTTTTTACAATTTTATTGTCTTAATTTATAATATTAATAAATTCATTAATTTTTATTTACTATATATCATATTTGTTAATTAAAATAGTATTTGTTAATTTTTTTTTTTGTTGAATTAGAGATTGAATTTTTATCCTTATATTTCTTGTTAATACAAACTTTAAAATATTATTTTTCTATTTTTCTCCATGCAACAAATGCTATTATAATTAACAAATGATATATAGCAAACAAAAATTTGCTAATATATGAAGAAGTCGATAGGGTCATTTAGAAGTAATGAGCTTATTCTGATAAGAATTAGATAAAAAAGTAAAAGCAGGGGTTTAATATTAAAAAATTAAACTCCACGGGAGTTAAGTTTAAAGTTTAAAATGTCAAGGGAGTTATATACAACTAAACTAAAGTTTAAGGGAGTTTTATACAACTATAAACTTAATAGGATATCACATAAGATGTGATAAAGGGTCTTCTATTAATCTGACGTGACAAATTTTGTCAAAAAGATAACGGTATATTAACGGTGGGGGGTCCAAATTAAAAAAACCAAAGTTCAGGGGGTTAAATTTAAATGTTGAAATATCAAGAGTTATATGCAACTGCCTCAAAATTCTGGGGGTTTTATATAATTTAGCATTTAAAAAAATATCAATACATCTCAACTAAAAATGCTGGAATATAATATCATATCTATGTTGAATTAGGGCGCAGGCCGATTTAAAAGAGGCCTATTCTATAAATATGGAGAGATATTTTTCTTTATGGTTTAAGAGATAGTTTATTCTTCTTTTTGGTGTATCTGCTTGAATTTTGTTGGGGTATTTTAGTGACTCAATCAGATTTTAAGTATTCCAGAAATTCTTAAAAAATTACATTTAAGAAGATTTCAAGAAATTCAATTTTTTACAAGTCTGACAAATTTGATTGATAAATAATGGTAACGCAACTCGACTTATAAACATAAATAGTTAACTTATGAATATGTAAGTTTGATTTGTAAATATGATTTTTTTTTCCTAATTATTGTTTTTCTTCCCAAACAAAGGTTGATTACTGTTCGATCAAAATGTCTTCATTATCAATCGGATCCGCACCAGGTCATTACCAACTCGATTGAAACTTCATCGTAACGTATTGGTAAAGTTCAGAATTTCGGGAAAACATTATTCTAATCTATGCTAATTAAAAAGCATGAACATATTATCTCGAATTATATTATCAATAAATTTTAGGCTAGTTGGCGTAATTTACTAAAATACCAAAACATCAATCAATTTCATGGGCCAACCAAAAATTCTCTTGGGGTGCAAGTGGTTTTGCCGTTTTCGATTACGCATGGAACGTCACGCAGCACTGCAACAAACGATATCTGAATTATTGGTGCTAACCCTTCGACAACAGATAATTGTTATGACTCTCAGATAATACACAGTCCAATCAGCAACCGCCAACTACGATTTGTTTTTATGGGCAAGGGAAGATCACAGCGAGGTCCCAATAACAATAGAAAATTACAACAAATCCCAAAGCAAATTCCTCTAGGACTGTATTATGATTAATTCTGGATATAAAGTTATCAGATTGTCCTTACTAATTGAACACAGTGTGAGTGTTGACAACTTCGTCAGCTTATTTTGACAACTGCATCTGTCTACTTTGACGAGTTCATTTTTCCACTTGGACAAGTTCTAAAATGGCAAGTTAATGTGCATATTTCATAAATCTCTATGCCAATTTTGACAACTTTGTTTCCTATTTTGACAACTGCATTTGCCTACTTTAAACTTGTCAAAGTAGGTAGATACAGTTATCAAAATAGGCAGAAAAAATTGTTAAAATTGGCACAGACACTAATGGAAAAATCACTTTTAAGACCGGTTAAAAAAGACATTTTAAACCAGTTTTGGATCCGTTCTTGATACAGCCGGTTTTAAAAGTCTACTATTTTTTAGACTGGTTAACGAAATCAGTCTTAAAAATCATTTTTTTTTTAAATTTGTTGCTCGAAGACCAGGTCTAAAAAGTCCAAATTTTTTAGACCTGTTGTTTAAAAACTGGTCTAAGAAATTTTTTTTCAAGACTTTTAAGACCGGTTATTTTAATAACCGGTCTTAAAAGTGATATTTTTAAAAAAAAATAAATAGGGTTTTTTTTTTGTAGTTAAACGTACATATGAGTATAAGGGGTTATAGTGAAAAATCGATTGCGGATACTTCCAAGCAAATTACCACCATCAGATTTCACAAAAACACCTTCCCTATGAATCCCGCTGCTAAAATTTCTGAAAACTTGAATTCCTGTATCGTTTACTAAGAACATCAAACAACACAAAAAGATAATGAACAGCTTTTATAACAAAATTCAGGCACACCCATAAGTTTAACTTTATGTTCATATTCAGTTTCTTAGTTGAAACTATGGAACTATTTTGGCACAACCATAAGAAAGAAGAAAACCAGGGACGAAATTAAAAAAAGCAAACAGAGCAATTTCGCAGATAAGATCCCCTAGAGACTGACCACACACTCAACTCGGTATATATCAGTATGTATACTATTTAAACCTGCAATAAAACCCTAAAAAAATAACAAAAATCCAAATAGGATCTCTCTTCTCTTCGTGACCCTTGTTCCTCTAGTAAGGAAAGCATACGAGAAACTGTTTTAAGTGAGGCGCTTCGCTCTGCACCTTCTTCTTCCTTTTTCATCTATCGCCACCTTGCAGTAGATACTTAAAAATTAGTTTATAAATTAATTAAGCATTTAAAAGGAAAGTTTATTCAAACCTTACAACATCAGTTGCATCTTCTTCACGCTTCTCTGGGTCAAAGCAAAGGAGCAAGCAGCTTATGGCCGTAAAGAAGTGAGGCTGCCAAGGTAGGTTGCGATGAAGGATGGATGTCACGAGAAAAGAGAAAAGTCGCAACGAAGGGGATCAAAGCAAGTGAGGTTGTGGCGGCGACAAATTCATTCAGTGCAAGGGTGAGAGCACCGCAGCAACAAACATGAGAATGAGATTGAGTGAAGATGACCGAGCTCACAGAGTAATCGCACCAAGAAGAAATGTTTTAGATTTAGAGAGCGAAATTTATGTGCTACAAAGAGGAAATTCAAAATTTTAGAGTCGATTTTTTAGACCGGGTATATATAAAACCGGTCTTAAAAGGGTGAAAAAAATAATTTTTAAATTTTTCATATTTAAAATCAGTTATTATTAATAACCGGTCTTAAAAGTTTAAAATTTTTAATTTTTTACATATTTTAATATTTTTAGATCGGTTTTATTTATAACCGGTCTAAATAATTTTTTTAAGATCGGTTTTTTTGAGAACCGGTTTTAGAAGTTCTATATAATTATAAAACTGTCACCTGCAAATTTTTTAGACCTTATCCGCTATAATCGGTCTAAATATGACAGTCTAAAAAGGAAATTTTGTATTAGTGAAAGGCTTGTGAAAATAAGCACATTAACTTACCACTTTAGAACTTGTAAAAGTGGGAAAATGAACTCATCAAAGTAGGCAGATGCAGTTGTCAAAATTGGCATAGAGGCGTATGAAAATAGGCACATTAACTTGTCATTTTAGAATTTGTCAAAGTGGGAAAATGAACTTGTCAAAGTAAGCAGATGCAGTTGTCAAAATAGCCAGATGAAGTTGTAAAAATTGATACAGAAGCTTGTGAAAATAAGCACGTTAACTTGCCAGTTTAGCATTTGTCAAAGTGCGAAAATGAATTTGTCAAAATAGGCAAATGTAGTTGTCAAAATAGACTGACAAAGTTGTCAAAATTGACACAGAGGCTTGCAAAAATATACACATTAACTTGTCATGTTAAAACTTGTCCAAGTGAGAAAATGAACTTATTAAAATAGGCTAACGAAGTTGTCAATACCCAACAGTGTGTTTTCTAGTAGTAAGGACAATCCGATAACCTTACATCCAGAATTAATTACAATACAAACCCCGTAGACCTTTTTTATAAGAAAATTTGCTATGGGACCTTTTTATAATTTTTTATGGTCCTTGAAACCAATATTGTGAAAAACGAATCGAATGGTCAGACCAGTCCGACCAATGTCTAGGAAGGCTTTCGGCTTGTACAACATAGTTCAATCGTTTTATCATCTAGACCGTTTCAGGCTGGCTGTTGGTATTATTGACATGTTAGTGTTATTTTTAATGATTTCAATATATTAGAACTTGAGATTTGGGAAAAATGATACATATAAGCTATTATGTGTTTATTTTTAAGTAATGTTAAAATTTCATATTCATTTTTTATATTCATATAATTATATATATATAATATTATTTTTATTTAATTATTTTGTCATCGATCCTACCGGTTACCGGTCCAACCATAAGACCCATGATCCATTAGTTTTTCCGGTTCGACATCAAATCCGACTTTTAAAACATTGCTTGAAACTTCATTGTGGTTTTAAATCTAGGGGTGTTCAAAGTGTCCTGGTCCCAGTTGTCCCGACTCGGTCTTGGTTGTCCCGACCCGGTCCCGGACATTTTATCCCGAGAATTTACCGTCCTGACCGGGACCGGGATAACACCTTGTGATCCCGGTCTCGGTTTTTTTTTTTATTTTTTTTAAATTTTTTTCCTTAAAAAAATAAGTTATTCTTTTATTTTTGTATTTTTTATCCCATAAATTAAATTATCGTTTAATAAAATGTATATCACATATTTTTTTTTTTGATTCAGATGGAAATAACTAACAGAAATGAAATGTACTAAGTGACCCCTAGCTCCTCCAGCAACGTCCACGTAGACTCCTTTGAGAGAATTTGAAGACCGAATCCCATGTTTAATGCCTGCTTTGCAAGAGCATCAGCCTGAATATTAGACCAGCGATCAATCAGGTGCAAAGTAGCATCCCAATCTCGGCTTAAGAGCTTCTGTAGTTCCGTAATTAAGTCCTTATCCTCGTGAAGTTCATAATCCAGTGATACACTTAACCGAATCACCTCAGTAGAATCGCAAAACAGCTTCACCTTCCTGAAGCCTCCATCCCATGCTCGTCGAAGCCCCAATATACACCCCCAGAGTTCAGCAGCACAACAATCATTTTCTTCAATTCGACACATAAAGGATTCCACTACTTCGCCATCTGAGTTTGTGATAATTCCACCACACCCAGCGGAGTGGATGGCAAAAGAAAAGGCCCCATCGACATATACTACCATCCCTGATGATTCATCTCTTCTACATGTTGTCCCGTGACTCTGTCCAGGAAGAGTTTTCTGGCACTGCGCGTTAAACTTAGAAGCATATTCCATACACCTCATTATACCTTTTATCTCCGCTAACCCTTCATGAACGCTCGATTTTACCATATGATGAGCACGTTCATTTCTTCTACGCCACAGGATCCAGCATGTGATACCGAACAGATCCCTCCACCTTCCATACTCTGTCATTGTATTCTGTCTAATGTTAGAGCATATCCAGCTCTCCAAACTACTACTCCAAAATTGATGGTTGTCTGGGCTTATTCCCAACGCTAACCAAATCTGCCTGGCCTGTATGCAATCCCGCATCACATGGCTAGTGTTTTCTAATGAGGTTTGACAACACGTGCACATACCATTTGGGTGAAGTCCTTTAGAACGAAGTGAGTCATTGGTCAGAAGTCTATCATTCATTAGAAGCCATAAGTGCATTTTACACCTTTGGGGACAACATAACTTCCACAGTTTGGACCAGTTATTCGTTCCCTGACTTTGGTTGTTCGCAATGAGGTCACATATTTAGTTAGAGTTAAATTATATATATCGTGATATTAATCCTAACTATATAATGTATAAAGATAATAACAAAAATAATGAATGTGATAATAATAATAATAATAATAATAATAATATGTTATTCTTCAATTCTAGATCAATTTATATGATTTTTATGAACCTATTAGGTGTTAAATAATTACTTTAAACACTAAATTATAAACAATTTAACTAATATAATAATATTATTCAAATCAGGAATTCTTGGTCCTAGTTATACCGGGACTTCCTCAGGACCGGGAATGGTTTCCCCCTCCCGGCTACCCCTCGGGACGGAAACCGGGAATGGGTGATCCAGTCTCGGTTAGGCATTTGAACACCCCTACTTAAATCTATAATTAAACATAGTCCAAAAGCAATGATCAATCCAACGCAAGTAAAATCCATAATTGCAATGCAATTTTATCACATTACATGGTCACTTTCAGAGCCGAACATGGAATCAAAAGACTGCATAATGAAATTACATTTCATTACCAGATGTTGGGAAACAATTATCAAACAAATGGGTCAGTAAGTAATAGTTTCTGTGCAATACAAACATTATCATGGCAAGGTTTTAAAAAAGAACTATATATATATAGAATAATTGTCAAATATAAATGACTACAAGAATGAGGAGTGAGGAGGATTGGCGGCCACTACAATTCTCTGAAACTGATTGAACAAATCTCCTCCTGGCAGTACTTGACATAAATACTTGATGGGTTAGTTGGAAGCAAAGAAGCAAGGGGACGACTATCTGACATGTATACTTCTACTTCTTGATACTCTTGGAGGGAAATCTCTGCACACTCATTTACTAGGACTTGTTACTACTTTTTCCTCAGTCTTCATTTGATCCACTTCTGTGAGATTCCTTCCTTATCATGTCTAGTAGATACTGAACAACCTCTGACATAGGTGGCCTAAATTCCGGCTCCGCCTGCAAAATACGTACATTAAGAGTTAGAGACCAGGAAATTAAATCCCATGAAACTACGGCACATTAAAAATTAGCCAGTAACTGGAATCAATCAGTAACAGCAGGGTAGCTTGAAAGAAGCATTGAAATATTACCTGAACACACTGAGAAATAATGTCTGCAAAGTTTGACAATGATTTGGCTGGGTAGTCTGCATTGAGAGAAGGATCTACCATATTTGATAAGGCATCAATGTCATGTAGTTGGGGAATTGCCCATCTAACTAGAAATTGCTCTCCTCGAGAACGTGTCCTGCCCAAGGAGATGTTCAGAGATGCATGAATCAGCTGGATGGAAATTCTAAAGGGGGTGATGAGCAAGTACTTAAACTACGCATTCTTACCTGTCATAGGACTGGCGGCCTGTCAATAGTTCTAACATAACCACTCCAAAACTGTACACATCACTTTGGTGTGTGTAAATTCCAGACTCAAATTCTGGAGCTCCATAGCCATAAGCTGTAAGCAGTTGCCCTGAGAGCTGAAAAAGATTGGTGTGATATCAGTTTGTTGCAAATGAAAATTAGGCAAGGATATATTCATAGACAACCACATCCTTTGCAAAATATAATAAAAATTATCATAATACCTGACTTACAGAACCTGAAGCTATCAAGGGAGCCAAACCACAATCAGAAACGCGCACTGATAGATCATCATCAAGGAGAATATTGGCAGCCTTGAAATTTCTGTGTATAACAGGTGGTTGGCAGATCTCATGCAAATACCTTCTCAGATTACCACAGCAAGTATTAGATTCAGAACATCAAATTATGTTTCTGTAAAATGTAAATATGCTCACACAATCCCAAGTCCTGAAAAGCTTGTCCCTCTACCAACTATTAGAGCTCACAGAGCAGATCTAATATAAGGAACTGAGATTATTCAGTTCTAACTTGGGGCCAAAAGCAACCCATCAGGTTGACTTTCTAATTAGACACTCCCACTTTCAAGATTAGTCAATTCTGGAACTTAATGCATTTGCTAGCTATTGTAGATCCACAATAATGACCAACATACAGAAAGATTTGTAGAATTGCCGGTGAACTCAATTAGAACAGCTGGGATCTGGCTACATAAAACAGTAGATATACGGTACAAAACTTCTATCAGAATGGAAGGATTGGATTAGAACAACTCAATCAAATGGGTAGTGAGAAAGTGAAAATTAAAAACTGATTACGACTGTGTATTTACAAAATGTAAATTTGAAACTGCGTCCAGAGACCTGTAACCTTTTGTCCTCTTTTCCTCTCTTCTCTAATTTTATTTTTCATAATTACATATTAGATGAGCTGATCAAATCACCTAAAAAATCTACCTCTCAAGTGTACCTTAGCGCATAAGATGAGTTTCATATTTAGTGGTAAGATCCACATGATGAAGTATCATGCATAGATATTATGTTTTTGTGGTTTGGAATTTGGAAATCAACATCAAATTTGGAGCATAAGCTTGATAATGCCGAAACACTATGTTGCAGCAACTTTTAGAGGTATTGCCAGCATCTAGTGAACAACAATACGAACTAAAAATTCAAACAGAACTCAGAATTAGAAAATGAAAGTTTTGAATTCAATATGAGCTATGCAGTTAATGAACCAATTTTCTTTTATGTCAATGATTACTGGACTTACTCTAAGGCTCTGGCCGCCCCAAGGGCTATCCGAATGCGAGCATTCCATGACAATCTTGTTTTGAACCCGTCATCTGAATGCAGTGCATCCTGCAGTGACCCATTGCTGCAGTACTCATAGATCAGAAGCCTTTGGCCATGCTCAGCACAGTAACCGATAAGTTCAACAGTATTTGCATGCCTGATTCGGTCAATACTGTTTACCAATTCAAGAAATTCATGATCCTTTTGATGTTCAGAAACTCTTTTGTCCAGTTTCTTCACGGCAAGTAGCTATTAATTCATTCAGAAAGCGTGTCAGTATAGAAAATATGAATATGGTAAATACTTACAGACATTTAATGAGTCTGATAGTCCAATGCATACAAAAGACATCCAGGAAACAGAATATTACATCGGCTAATCACAAGAAAAGCATCAAAAACAGATGAGGCAGTGAAAAGGTGGAAAGCAAGTAAACATATTTATCAACCAACAACATTCCTGCACATTTATCCTTAAAGTCCTTCAAGTATTAATAATGGAAAAGATATCAGCAGTTAAATTTGCATAAATAGAACAGGAACCAAACATGCATTTACTGCATTATTAAGTAGTAACACCAACAATAATGTCCACATTACTGGCTATATCAAGGCCATTAGTGTCCAGTAAGACAGGCCATGCAGTATGGACAAAGAAACAAAAGCGGGTTTAAAAATTATACAAATCAATGAATCAGATAAGGAGCAACCATACCCTCCCATCAGGTAGCTCTGCCCTATATACACTGCCCAGCATGCCTTCTCCTATCAGGTTATCTTGAGAAAAGCTGTTCGTATACTGTTGAAGGGATGCAATAGTGAAAGATTTTGCAAAAGTGGGAGAAACTGGCTTTTTTACAGAAGGATTGACTGTAGCTCCTCGAGGGAAAGGAATTGGCTCAGCAGTCACCTCCTCATTAGGTGGTGGGGGTGGTGGTGGAGGGGGAGGGGGTGGGGGTGGGGGTGGGGGTGGGGTTGTGGGAGGGGGAGGGGGAGGGGGAGGGGGAGGGGGAGGCAATGAGTACACGTCCAGTGCACTCATATCTATCTCATGGTCATTCGGCTTGGGTAAACTTCCCATCCTTCGCACATCTTTCTCTTGCTCATCTTGTGACCTGGGAATAGCCTCTACCCTCCTGGTCTCTGCTTGACGATCTTCTTTTGTTCTCCGAATAGTCCCCTTTGGTACTGTCCAAATGTAAATTTAAAAATTATTTTGAAAACGAATAGATTAATGAAGTATCATTACTTGGAACAACTAAATAAAATTATTTGCCTTTCTCAGTTTGAATTGGTGGTTGAACTGAAGTCCCATGATTCCTATGATTGTGTCTGTCGTCTCCATGTGCTCCAATTTCGGGTGGCTTAGAAATTCTTTCCCTTCTTCTACATCTTGGAGTAAAGAGAAGTAGTGCCAACAATAAGATAATAAATCCTAATACACTTGCAATAGATATCCAAACCACCCGTTTGGTGTTCTTTTTGGCTTTTCCAGAGTTTGATTCCTTCGATGCAGTTGGTCCTTCAGCCGGTTTAGTAGTACTAGGTACATGTCCAGTAGTTGGGGCCCCAGAAACCACAGTTCCTGGTGGTGGTGTTGCTGGAGAAAGCGATGGAGGGGCTGAAGCCGTAGTGCCATTAACATTAAATGGGTTTCCATCTTTTCTGTATAACAAACGTCATAAATAGTTAATGCAGCCACAAAATTACAAAATATATATATTACTTATATTTCTGATGCAACAAAATTCAACATAAGGAACCAAGAAAACACACTTGGGAACCAAAATTCAACATAAAGAACCAAAATAAAACACTTAAATCAAGAAAATGCAGTAAACTCTTGGACACTTAATTTTTCTCATTAGATCTTCACATGATAAAAAAGATCCAGAATATATGGCCTAATTATACACCGTAAATCTTGTTATTGCCCATAGTATAATATTCTAGTGACCAGTGACCACTTTCTTAAGTTAGCCCACCATTCACCCTTCTTCTTCAATAAGTTAACATTATCATTCGTCAAAGCCAATACTAAACCAAATATCCCAAACACCCCGTAGATTTAGAAGGCTAGAACCACAAGATTAAAGCATCGAAGAACATAGCACAAGCAACCAAAACCAAGTGCCATGTCCATGTTTTGATCTCAAATGCAAGATTTCACCATATTAAAGCATGAAAAAAAAAAAATCAAAATGCTTCAAAAGGTTGAAGCTTTCACCTGAAGTTTGGGATGCTTAGAAGCTTTTGAGGAATTGGTCCATTGAATTGGTTGTTCTCTACATTCCTGTTCAAACGAGTAGAAATATACACAAAATAAACAAGAGGACAAGAAGGAAGGCTGATTATAAGATAGTATTTAATACTTTAGGCATTCCAAAAGTTCTATAACCTATCCATATTTAAGAAATTTATATAAATGATCATATCATTTATACGAGGCGAGGCAAGGAGAAGTACAAATCTTTCAGTAGAAGGTCTTGTAAAACATCAAGGGTCCCAGATAGTTGATTGTTCTGCAAATGTCTGCCAATAAGGGATCAGTTAGTTTGCATGATCCACAACTGGGAGGTAAGTTCATCCAGATGGTCTTACGAAGACCAAATACTCACAAGGAGGCCAAAGCTGACAAATTCTCTGCAGATGGAGGCAGTTCCCCACTAAAATTGTTATTTGATAAATCTCTGGACAAACGGTATTTGCGGATCCATTAGCATCTTTTGTGAATAACATGTAATTAATCTTCAATCAAATCAAATAATATATAATATTTAAAACCACGTCTTACAGATTAACCAATTTTGTAAGTGATTGAAATACATCCGGGATTGCTCCTGATAATTGATTGTCATTAAAAGATCTGGAAGGAGATAATTCAATCTTGTTAGAGATAACACTATAATAAAATTTGGCCTCAATAATCACCAGATATAAATACAAAACTAGAAGAGGCAACAAAAACTCACATGACTGTCAGTTCAGTCAATGTAGATAAAGAGGTTGGAATACTTCCAGTGAACTGGTTATCTGAAAGAAAACTAAAATAGTACAGAAAATTATGCCTTATTGTTAAAAATGTTGGCAAGAGCTCAAATATAGTATCAAGGTAGGTATTACATACAAATTTTGCAAGGAGACTGGCAAGCTGGATGGAATACTTCCTCCAATGTGGTTGTTGCTTAGATCTCTGCCCCAAAAATGTTTAAGACAATATTGACAATGCGGAAGAGATGTATACTATAAGAAATTGGATTGCAGAGACTCAAGAATTGACAAAATATAATGCATACTGACAAACTCATACAAATGCACTATACACACTCAAATAATGATGTGTGGGGGGAGACCAAGAAATACAGCCAGAAATAGGAGAGTACTATTACATTTTCTTTAAAGAAGTAAACGTTCCCAAGCTATCGCCCAGTTGGCCTCCCAAATTTGCACCAACCAGAACTCTGTCAGACATCATAAGTTGTTAAGCGAACCAAGAGTCAACTATTTTGAGAGATAACAATCAATATGAAGAAGAAACAAGGAGATGGGATACCATACATTGTCTGTATATCTGAACCATTACACTGAATGCCTTGCCATGCTTGTCCACACGGGTCTCCCCCACTTGGAACCCACCCAGGGAGAACAGGGGAGCCCAGCGCAGCATACAAGTTATTTATTGCAGAAACTGTATCAACAAGTACATTTTAGAACTCCTATAGTTCACACATACATGGAATTGTCACAAATATCAGAAACAGAACAATCCTAAGTTCCTATTATAATTGTCTAGTTCCAACACACCCACAGTTTATTAGGCCTAAAAAAAGGCCAGTAAACCTGGGAAGCAAGGAACATTTAGCACATCATTTTCTGATGGGGAATAGATTATCCCCCAACAAGGCATTCAAAAATACAGAAGGCTGTCCTGTTTGCCAACCCAGTAAATCTCAAGTCAATTCCCACTCATTCTCCCGCGTTAATTCGAAGATCATATCAGCAATCAGAAAATGAATTAAAAAAGATGAAACTATAAAGGGAGAAAAACATTACCGTCAGTCGGATTCGTGTCCGCTTGTGAAAACTGAATCGTACAGATAAACATGAATCCCAATAAAACTTGTCCATAGGTCTTCGCTCCTTTATACTCAAAAGTAGATCTCATCCCACCCATTGATCCCCGGCTCAGCTCAATCTTCTCCAGCGAAGCTAATCAGAACAGCATCCTCTCAACTGAAAAATCAACCCAAACAGTTCAGCAAAAAAAACACTGAAATCAAATTGCAGGAACAGGAAGCCTAAACTGAAAACGAATGAAACTCATAATTATCAACATTTCACACACACAACGAAAAAAATAACGCGAATAACTCATACATGACTGAAGTGTGAGGACGGAATCCAAGAACAAAGTGAACTCGCAGAGGAAGTGAGGAGCTGGAAATTTCGGCAAATGCTAGAAAAATGAACCCAAACGAAGCAAGAGAGAAAATTCAGTGCACACTCCACAAGCACAAAAAAAGACGCTGAATTTCGGAGCTCAAAAAATAAACTTAACGGTTAAGAATCAAATGAAGTAAAAATAGCTGTGGAGCTGAGAACGTAAGCAAAATGAAATGGCATCACATCAAGGAAGTTTTTACATACTATATTCTGTAAAACCCTAGCCTTTGGAAAAAGCTGGGAATGAGGAAAAAGGCAAAGAAAAATACGTAAAGGCACACACACTTAGGAAATTCTCTGAAAGAGTGAATCTTTCCTTCTCCTTTTTTCCCCTTCTCTGTATGGCCACTGGTTCTTTCTCAAACAGCTCTATGAACAAGAACAATTATAAAAAGAAGAAATGCAAGTCATACATATCTCCTTTGTACTGTCCACAGTAAACGGTGAAACGTGCCACGCTCCTTGCCGACGCGTACAGTTCCGACCATCAAAAGCCATCCTCTACAGCTCTAAATGTCATTGCTTGCACGTCAAGTAGAATCCATGTAAGTTCTTACGTTTTTTAATTATCAGGTTTGAAACTTTGAAATGATTCCCCAACTTTTTCTGACTTGCAAGTCGCAACATTGGAACAATTATTTAGCATATCAGCATATATTCCCCGACAAGAGATTAAAAATTATTACGTTAAACTTTCTTTGGTTGACAAAAGGTGGCTATTTGAGTAAACAGTAAATGATTATCGCTATACAAGATTATTTTTTCTTCAAATTCCATTCTTATTATGGAAAAAAATTTCACTATCCAGGATATAATATTGTTAATTAACGCAGTAGTATTATTATTGAGTCGTGATGGATGGCTTAGTGCTGTTTACGTGCGAGGAGCGCGCGTGATGGAGAAATTAGAGTTCAGAGATTACACAACTGTAATTGTCTAAGAGCCGCCAGATTCCCCAAGGTCATCACGTGTTGGGGTGTATGATTGTTATGGGCTCTGTGTCAGCTATCTTAAAAGCCCACTGAATTTGAAGTACATCGTTGTTAAGAAAAAACAAAACCCTTTTTATATATTTATTTTAAAATTATATTAAAAAAAATTTTTTTATCGTCAACCTAGATAAAAATATAATTGGGTGTATGCATCTAGATTTTATGATTTGTTTAAAAAAAAGACACACAAAAAATTAAAATTATAAAATTTTAAATCAAGTTTGATAGTATAAATTGATAAAGAAATAATTAAATTTGATAAGTAATTCACAAACTATTTTTTAAAATTTTACAAATTTTAAAGGGAGAATCACTCCTAGGTCCCAAGTAAGGAACATATTATCAGAAAGGTCCCTCGAGGTTGTAAAGCACACTCAACAGGTTGTTAATATATGCAGAAGAGTTGTAAATAAGGACCTTTCTGATAATATATTCCTTACTTGAGACCTAGGAGTGATTCTCCCAATTTTAAATTCTTTTTGTATACTTTTCCGCTCTTGTAATTTTGTGGGGTTTGAATTGAGAGGACCTCCAGCTCCGAATGAAAACTTATCGAAACTATCCAATAATCCAAGGATTGATTTGTAGCTATCTACACTGAAAAGACCTCCTATTGCTAAAAAATCGCATTCTTCAATAAAAAAAAATAGATAAATTTTATTATTAAATGACTTAACTAACATATCTTATTTCATAGTAATTAGTTAATTAGGTCTTATATCTTGAAGCGAAGGAAGTTTGAAAATGATATATACGAATGGGGAGCTTGGGAGTTGGGAGGTCAATTTTGAAAGTGTTGTCAAGAATGGTGAAAGAGAAGGCAAAGAGAAGAATTTAAGAAAGAAGAAAACGAGAAGACCAAAAGGGTCGGTGGTCTTTCAAGTTTTGCATCTTTATCATAGTCCAGAGCTGTCACCAACGTCGCATCCAACGCATTTCTTCTCATTCACTCCCACACCCTTATCCCTCCCTCCGCCTCCTTTTTATCATTCAGTTACTTTGTAATATTTGCCAACTAAAATTAATTCCATTCACAAAATGTGCCCGTATTATTCTCATTCTTAAGATATTATTATATCTTGGGTTAATATTTGATATATTCTTGTATTGAGGTATTATTTATTTTATGTTGATATTATTATTTAATTAGATTTATTTAGATTATATTATATTAGATTATAGGATTAGTATAAATTTACTTATATAAAGACTCTTCGTCGATTGCTTATATTAAAGATTAAATAGTAAGGATTTAATGATATTGAGAGCCTTGTTCCCTTTCTAATATAATCATTCAAATTCTAACACAGACAACTTCATATCTCAATACCAATCCCACAACTTTTAACATTTTACTCTTTCTTGTTTGGGAAAATTCTAAAAAAGTGTTATGAAAATTTCAAAATTCTAAATCAATAATTTATTAATTGTTTCTTACCTATCACTAATTATATGAGCAAACCACAACACATTTTTAGTAGGAATCCCTTATTTGAGATTTTCATTTGTAAAAGATATTTGATTGAAACTTTCTCTTTTTTGTATTCTACAACTGGAATTCATAGAATTAACGAGAAATAATTAGAAGGAAAGAGTTAAATTTTGGAAAAAAAGAAGAGATGAGGCGGGCCGGTTCCCATGTGGGGGAGCCTTGGCCGGTTCCACAACGACCACCTTTGACGCTGTCACGGTTCCATAACGAAGACATGATCTGAAGTTCTGAACTCTGAACGGTAATGCAAATCAATGACCAACAAAAACGAGCCACGTACGGGCTCAAGCACATAAGGCATCTGCATCAGTTACCCTGCTCCTCCCACAGTCGGATTCATCCCAGCTGGACTCCACACCCGTATCCAACGGCTATACTCTTGTTTCGGCCGCAATATCCAACGTCGATTTCCCCTGACACGCTTTCCTCGTGGTTTGTTATTTATAAATGATTCGCTTGTTATTTATAAATGATTCGTTGGTGTTCTATTCATAAATAACTTTTATTTTAATAATACTGATTTCTTTTATAAATAATTTTTATTTTTTATCTGAAAATATAATTTTTTTTTTCTATTTTATCCTTATTAAATATTTATTTTCTCTCATATCTTATACTCATTATCTCTCATACTTTTTATTTATTCTCTCTCGTATACTCTTTTCATAAATAGAGACATATATAAAAAAAATATGACATTTTTTACACACTTATTACTTTTAATTACTAATTCATTTTGACTAATAAAAAAAATATTTATAAATAAGATCAAAATAAGTAATAGAATTTACCATCTTCAAATTTGTTTGCCTGAAATTTTTACCCTGCATTTCTTACACCGCCCTAACGTATTTTGCCTGAAATTTTTACAATGCATTTCTTACACTCTTCTATCAGACTTTTCTAACTTTTTACGCTATGTTTGAATGGAGAGAGAAATGAGAAGAAAATAGAAAAATAAATACTATAAATAAAAACTTTTTAAAATGATAGAAAAGTTTACTATTTTTTAGAGTTTTCTCTTTTAGTGTTTTTCCCCCTAATTTTTTTCCCCATCCAAACATAAAAGCTAATTAATACTACTACTATCTTGGCTACAGTGGAAATATATTAGGGGTGACATAGCCACATAGGTGACAATGCTAACATGTATGTGTGTGAGAATTTGGCGATAAAAAAACGTGTGTGAATTATGGGATGCATATAGGTTTTAGGGGGCAGTGGGGAAATCCGAAATTTAAGAATCTTTTTTTTTTTTTTGCCAGAATTTAAGGGGCTGTTTGATTTTATTTTTAAAAACTGTTTTTTAGTTTAAAAAAAACAAATAAACAGTTTTTAAAAAACAAAAAAAAGTTGTTTTTAAAAACTAAGAAACAAAAATAGTTTTTAGCTATTTTTTTTATTTTTTGACGTTGCTATTTATCCACTATCAACATTACACTACTAGGGACGACCACCGCCATATCACCACGTCACTTCAAAAATAGTTTTTTAAAAATAACTATTCAAACATTTTTTTTAAAACTTATTTCCAAAAATTGTTTTGTAAAACTGTTTCTAAGAAAAAAAATAGATAATAAAATCAAACAAGTCATAGGGTGTGTTTGGATTAGTTTTTGGAGAATAGTTTCTGAGCATGATAGATTATGAGAAAAAAGTTATTTTAATAAAATGAGAGTTTTTGAGTATTGTGTTCAAAATAGCTTTTTTCATGGTATGAAGCCCACATAAGGAAAACGGACCAATGAGAGAGGGGGTGGGGCCTACATAAGGAAAAATGACCAATGATAGAAAGAGAATGAAATCTAGATAAGAAAAAAATAAATAGATTTTTTCAGAACCCGCAAAATTTTGGATGTTTGGTATCCAAACCATAATTTATATCAAAACCATGGTTTTAGGAAATCATCCAAACACACTGTTAAGTGTCATGTCAAATCCAAACACACTGTTGAGAGTTTTTGAGTATTGTGTTCAAAATAGTTTTTTTATGATGTGAAGCCCACATAAGGAAAATTGACCAATAAGAGAGGAGGTGGGGTCGACATAAGAATAAATAACTAATGATAGAAAGAGCATGGGGTCTACATAAAAAAAACAAATTAATGGATTTTTCCAAAACCATGATTTTGATATCAAAACCATAGTTCGGCAAAATTTTGGATGTTTAGTATCCAAACTATGGTTTGATATCAAAACCATGATTTTAAGAAATCATACAAACACACTGTTAAGTGTCATGTCATATCCAACGGTAAAAAGAATAAAATAAAATAAAGCTTAATTTGTAGAGTACTCTATTCGACATTCAACGACAACTTGGTCACGGGACCTGTGAGTCTGTCATTTAGGACCGAAACCAAAACACAAACTGGTATATGCACGTGCCGATAAAAACATCAATAATGGACGAAAAATAAGAATGTTTGGCTGAGAAGGGGGAGGTGATGGCCCTACGACCACAAAACAAGATTATCTTTGCTTTGTGATTCTCTTTTAAATAATTATTGAGCCTACCCGTAGAAGTTTAATCACATTTTTCTATTGCCAGTGTTGGCAGGTAGTGGTAGTCAAGTTGAAGTCCTTGTTTTTATTTTTCTTAATTTAAATTTGTAGGCTCAAATTCGTCACCTTGTATGTATATATATCATTACTATCAAATATCAATCCCTGGATGAGACTAAGATTATGTATAAAAAATAACATACGTAAAAATTCATATTGATTGTATGTATTTTAAACATTTTGGCTTTGCCTGTTGAACTACAATTTATTTTTCTTTTCTATTTATCAACCTAGTATTCATTCCATGCACGTGGTTTTTTTTTTTTTTTTTTTTGTGTTTTGAATTGTCTTGGCGTTTAACACTCCTTGCATGTCTCTACTTTAAAAAGAAAACAAAAATTAGAAAATAGAACTGTTTTTATGGTTTCAGTTTTAGATATAATTAAAGTAAGATTCAAATGGATGCTTAGTGGTGATTATTTTAAAACATGATAAAGTATGAGTAAAAGAAGACCT
This sequence comes from Inga laurina, assembly GCA_963855925.1. Taxonomy (NCBI): domain Eukaryota; kingdom Viridiplantae; phylum Streptophyta; class Magnoliopsida; order Fabales; family Fabaceae; genus Inga; species Inga laurina. The sequence continues at coordinate 61,081,804 of OY979707.1, read as the reverse complement.
GGCCTTTCAATGAGATGTGGCTGGACAGGCTGGTCTGTAAAATGCGCAGCAATTTTGAAAAGGCATGATGGATAATTACGAGAAGATTCCTTTTTCTGGATTTGCCCAATTTCAAATCACGGGGCCATGTTTTGTCATTTTTCCCGGCGTTCAGACACCAATTTTCAAGTCCAAGTTAATACAGTACTAATTAGTCAATTTTGTCCCCAAAATATGTTGTCCCACCAATACTTTATCTTATCTTAATGTACAAGTTAATTAATTACGATTGACTTACTTAAATTTTTTTAAAAAATAGGGGAAAGTGTGAAACAGTAAATTATAAAAATGCCTATTGCTTTTTTATTTAAATATTTCATTTATAATCATTAACATGGTAATTTTATCAATATCACATATACATCGAATAAGAAATTGAGCATAAGGGTAGCTTTTTAAAAAAAGGATAAGGTGTAAAAATACACATGTGATTTTTCTCAAAGTGCACCCAACACCAAATATTTTTTTTAGGTGTAAAAGTGACTATGTGGTTTCAAAATAAGTGCAAAACTACACTTTGACCGTTAGTTTAACTTTTTTATCGTAAAAGTGATGACGTGTACAATGACATAGACGCTGGAGTGACATTCTGGAAAAAAAACTTGCTGACTGGTAAAGCTTTGTAATTAATATTACCCTCATTTCATTATTTTAGTACCACCTTTACTGAAGTAGATTCAAATATGAATACAGAGTGCTTAACTCACTCAGCAGAGTTGCTGCCTTAAAAAACATATTGATTGCTCAATTTTTTCCCAACCATAGATTCCCAATATTATTAAATTAAAATCATTATACTCCCTCCGGTCCTAATTATAAGACAAAGTTAACTTTTTTGGAGAAATTAAGGAAGCCAATTAAATTACTTTAGAGTATTTATATTTATATTTTTTTTCTCCAAACTAATTAATTTGACTAATAAACTAATATATAATATAAGGATACTAAAAATATAAACACTCTAAAGTAATTTATTTGACTTCTTTAAATTCTCCAAAAAAGTCAACTTTATCTAATAATTATGACCGAAGAGAGTAATACATATATTAAATTAATAATTTTTATTAAATTATAAAATTTATTAGGAAAATTTGATTTTCATTTTAATTCATTTCCCAGTCAACAAGTTTTTTTTTCCAGAATGTCACTCCAGCGTCCATGTCATCATACACGTCTTCACTTCTAGGATAAAATAGTCAAACTAAAGGTCAAAGGGTAGTTTTGCACTTATTTTGAAACCACATAGTCTCTTTTGTACCTAAAAAAAGTATTTAGTGTTGGGTGCACTTTAAAAAAAAATTATTTATATTTTTTTTGCACCTTAACTCTTAAAAAAAATAAAGAATAAGAGGGAGAGAGAGACAGAACTGAGACTCGACTTTTATAATCAAAATAAACCCCACAAATAGCTCTAAGGATTTATACGGTAAGGAGTATAATGTATAAATATATAGTTTCTCATTAGCAAAAGAATAGTTGTCTCCTTATACAGATACCACCCGTATGAGAGTTTACTTCATTCCGCTACCCATCGTGTTTGGAAGAGGTTTAGCGTTTGAATTCGACATTAACATGTTTATGTGTGCATTCAAATTGCGTAAAACCAATATACATACAAACAACATATCCTTTTCTCTGTCGGGAAAGAAATTAATAATGAACATAACCTCATTTTATTTCTGGTTACAATCAGCAGGCAATACAGTTGGGTCACACCGACACGTTATATAATGAATACTAGTATAAGATTATGACCTCATATTATATATACAATGGGGTGATTCGTGAGCCAGTGTAATTAACCACAGTACCCAAGAGACCACGCTAATTACGGCAAATTATTGCAGTCGACATGTTTGAACATTCAAAGAAAGACCCCAAGGGTCGTCTTAGTGTTGATTAGTTGTTTCAAAACATTTAAATTAGGGAAAATGTCAGCTAAGTCCCAAACTAGGAAAAAATACTAAAAAAGTCCATTTGAAAAGTCAACTGTCAAAAAAGTCCCTAGGGACTTTTCTGACATGAATTCCCAATGACCATTTACCAAAATACCCCAAAGCAATTTAACCACTGTCATTTGTTACAACATGTTATGCTATATTTATAATATCGTAAGTCATATTAACAACATAATCAGTTACGTTTACAACATATTACGTTATATTTAATGAGTTGTAAACGTAACTGAAGAGGTTGTAAACGCAACACAATCACGCATTTTATATACATGTTGTAAACGTAACTTACGATGTTGTTAATATGACTTACAAAATTGTAAATATAGCATAATATGTTGTAACCAATGACAGTGGTTAAATTGCTTGGGGGATATTTTGGTAAATGGTCGTTGGGAATCCATGTCAGAAAAGTCCCTAGGGACTTTTCTGATAGTTGACTTTTTAAAGGGACTTTTTTAACATTTTTTCCCTAACTTAGGATCTAGCTGACATTTTCCCTTTAAATTACGTTTCACTCACACTCTCATCTCATGTCCTTGTCTTTCGCTTTTTCGAACATTTTCCAACATAAAAACCAAACATATAGAACACATATCCATTTTAGAAGACCAAAGACCAAGATCCACCTTTCTCATCGTATTTATTATCCTCTCTTCTTCTTATTACGAGTATTATATTTTTATCATCAACCTCAACTTTTTTTATATATTCATTACTACTTATTGTATGGTTTATGCATCTATCCACAGCCCACCCGCCTTGGTTTAAAAGTGTTTCCACTACGTAAAAGGGTGTGTCCTAGTTTGATTCCATTGAGCGGATTTTGTCTTGAAAAGTCTGCAGAAAATATTAAAAATTTCATTTTAAACTGTTATGATACACACATAGAGTTGGGAATCAGGGCCGGTTCTTGACGGGCCAGGGCCTAACAGTGCTGGCCCTAAAGGGCTTGGGGTCAGGAAAATTACATTTTTTCAAAGTCCGGCCTGAGAGCATCAGGGCCAGGGCCGGGAAGTCCTTTTCACAATATTTAACTATTTTTCCTACGTATTTTCCCCAGAGAAATATAATTAATAAATAACAACGATTAGAGTTCTAATTTAATACATAAATGTTGTCAACATTAAGGTTTAAATAACACGTCTCTTGCAACAAACAAACACAATTACTAATGTATAATCTAAGGTAAAATCATGTCCATAAATAACTCACACAAAGGCCAAAGTATAAGAAGGTAAGAAGCTCAATACTCTAACCTCTAAACAACATGAGTATAACGACTATCATTTTCACCTTATTCGCCACTATCATCAATTTCAAAGACATTTGATTGTGTTTCACTTTGAGGAGTAGGTTCAAGTAGTCAAATAATCACAACCTTCATAAAAAATCATACTTTATCAGGTAGAATGGTATATAATATGATTTTATTCTAAATAGGCAGAACAATAAACTCAAAAATCATACTAAAAAATCACAATATGATTCAATTAGACAAAAAAATATACTCAAAAATCATACTCTTTACAATATGAGGATAGAGTGGCATATAGATTCAATAAGACAATTCAAAAATATAACATGGTTCCTGTCCAATAAATAAATAAATAAATAAACGGGCTTAAAGGGCCGGCCGGAGACCCTCCAGGGCCGGCCCTTTTAAGCCCGACTTCCTTTTAAGACTACAATTTATAAGCACGGCCCTTGAAGGGCCAGAGCCTAAAAGGGCCGGCCCGACGGGTTCGGCCCGTTTTCCCGGCTCTACACACACACACACACACATTTCCTTGAATTATTTTTTTATGTGACTACCTGACTAGGTTTAAATTTAAGCATTGTAGGGCTCAATTAAGGGAAATTCTCCTTAACATATTTTATGTATTCATACGGGCTCTCGAACTCGAGACATCATGTTTAATCAATCAAAACTCCTTCTATTAATTATGACCAATGCCCTGTTTGGCATGATTTTTTTGTCTTAAAAAAAAAACAAGCAATATGATCAATGTAATTTACAATTGATCAATTTTATGTGTGTCGATATATAAAACACCATAACAACGACGGGTCAACTTTCAATATTTTCTCTTACGTTCCTTACACAAGTTGGCAAAAAAAAAAAAAACAGCAAAATTGTAATTCCACCGTCATGTCATGTGACTTAATATTTAATTTAAATTTATTATTTAAAAACTCTTAATATGCGATGAATAATTCACTATATTGAACTTATAAGTCAAGAAATTTAATCAAGGAAATCAAGTTGGGGGACTCAAAACCCAATTCCATCCCCTTTTTTCACTTCTTCCACAATTAAAAAATATTGTATATAATAAAACCTTTAAAAGTAAGGACGTTATTTTTTAAAAAATTTCTTCAATAAAATCATCACTTGATAACAAAGCAATACAATGTGCTGGTTTACATTTTCTTGTCCATAATAACTTCAATCCGGGGGAAACTTTTTTCAAGACCAATTCAATTGTTTTTGGTATGACCCTTTTAAATCGAAGAATCCAAAAACAAGCCCAATACTGGTTCGTCAATTCGACCCGATGCTTCGGCCCATAGTCTGGTTGGTAGAGCTTGTTTGGGCGACGTTCATCGCTGAAGCTCAGAGCCTGGCCAAACACGCATCATCCTCATCCTCTGGCCCCTGCGCATTCGATCTCTGTTTGCCCAAAGAGAAGCGCAGAGAGAGATCATGTATTCCCGCGTCGGAACCGTTTCTCGAATCTTCAATTCGTCTGCCAAACGTTTTTCCTCATCGTCCACAACCACAACCTCCAGCTCCCCGTCTGAATATCCTCAGACCCTTGCGGGTCTCCGAGCTCGGCTTGCGGACGAATCGCTATCTCTCTCCGACTTCGTTGGCATGAAGTCTAACAACTCATACTCTGTGGAGGTTGGTACAAAGAAGAAGCCGCTACCGAAGCCCAAATGGATGAAGGAATCGATTCCCGGTGGAGAGAAGTATGTGCAGATCAAGAAAAAGCTTAGGGAATTGAAGCTTCACACGGTTTGCGAGGAGGCCAGGTGCCCAAATTTGGGTGAGTGCTGGTCTGGTGGTGAGACCGGGACTGCCACCGCAACCATCATGATCTTGGGAGATACTTGCACTCGAGGTTGCAGGTTATATAATATGCTTATGTTCATTGATGACTTTACTAACAATGTCTGAAGTGATTTTGGTTCTTTATGTAGCGGGAAATGATTTTTAATTGTGAATTAAAATGGCTGAATGTATCATTTTACCGCCTGACTTATTTTGTATGTTTCAAAATAGTGTATTTTCTTGCACCTGAAATATCTCTTTCCAATTTCGTTGCCTTAACTCTAACAATTCTTATTCTGATGTTCAGATTTTGTAATGTGAAGACATCTCGAACTCCTCCCCCACCTGACCCTGAGGAGCCGGCCAATGTGGCTGAAGCAATTGCATCATGGGGTCTGGATTATGTGGTTATAACCAGTGTTGATCGTGATGATTTACCTGATCAAGGGAGTGGTCATTTTGCCGAAACAGTGCAAAAGCTGAAGGCATTGAAGCCAAGCATGCTCATAGAAGCTTTAGGTATGCTCTCCGAATTTTTGTTGGCTGTGAAAAATATTGCTGAAGTCATATTCCTCAATTTTCAGCCATTTTCCGGGCACACCATATAGCTAGTCAATGTAAAATCGACAAGGATCTTTTAGGAGTTTTTTTATCAAATATATTTTTGGTAAAATTTGTTGTCAAATATTTGCCATTGGTATTAGGCAGTAAGTTCAATTAGGTTTTACCTAGAATGCGGTTTTCCACTTTTTTATTGATTTTCTTTGGGCCAGTGCCTATATTATATTATATCTTAGCGGGTATAAAAACCTATACTTGATGAGTAATGTGATGCACTTGATTTTAGAACGTTTATTACTCAGAATGTGTCAGCAGAATCATTTGATTATCTGTGCTAATGATTCTAACAAAAATCCATTATGGTGGTACAACAAGAATTTGTCTTCTCAGATGACATTAGAGAGACTTGCCGATAGTGTGGAAATTCTAATTTCCCTACAATTATTTTGTTCCTTAGAGTAGGAAGAAATCATAAAATCTTATGACCAGTAATGTGATGTGAAGAGATTTCCCTTTTTGGCTGATTGTGTTAGTACTTAATACAAGAGCCACCTCATAGTTGAAGCATTGACATAAAGCTTTTATTCAGAATAGATAGTTGCGGCTGATTGTGTTAGTACTTAATACAAGCTTAATTGAAAGCTGTTTTCTGAAAGCATTGCCAACTTCTTTCGTATGACTGTAGATGCATTTTTTTGTTGTAATAGTTCCTGATTTCCGAGGAGATGCTGGCTGTGTAGAGAAGGTTTCCAAATCAGGATTAGATGTCTTTGCACATAACATTGAGACAGTGGAGGAGCTTCAGAGTGTTGTAAGGGATCGTCGTGCTAATTTTAAACAGTCTATTGATGTTCTAATGATGGCCAAAGATTATGCACCGGTTGGAACCCTCACCAAGACATCAATCATGTTAGGCTGTGGGGAAACACCTGATCAGGTTGTAAAGACGATGGAGAAGGTGAGAGCAGCTGGTGTTGATGTGATGACATTTGGTCAATATATGAGACCTTCAAAGCGCCATATGCCAGTATCTGAATACATTACACCTGAGGCTTTTGAGAGTTATCGGGTGCTTGGCATGGACATGGTAAGTTTCTAGCTTTTGCGCTGGTGGTTCTGATGAATTATATTTTACATTTTTATTAACCAAAGGAATGTTTCATGCTTACATTTATTGGTATTTAAGTCACTGGTCATTGATAGGAGTATCTGTTCTTGTTATCATAACTTTGTCGGTATCCTAGAATTCTAGTTGCGTTTGCTACAAAATCACTAAGGCTTTGTTTGGTTTAACAAAGGTTAAGTTAAGTGAGGTTTACTTAAGTTAGGTTAGAAGAGGTTATAATATTGTTTGGTTCAACGAAGGTTAGGTTAAGTGAGGTTTATTTAAGTTAAGTTAGGTTAGAGGAGGTTAAAATCAAGGAACGAAAAACCGGACCGGGCAATGAACCGGTCACAGCACAGGTTTAAGGGTTAATGGGCCAACCGGGATTTAACCGGTAGTTGAACCGGTCATAACCAGTCATATTAAAATATTATAATTTATTAGTGATAATATATATTAATATATTTTTAAACTTCTATAGATAAAAATAAATATTTTTAGAAAAAAAAAATGTTTAAAATCTATTAGCATTAGTTATAATACCTATACTTATGCAAAGATATCTCATTTCCTATAATTATTATATCTTTTTAAATAATTTTTTTCATTATTTTCTTCATTTTTTTAGATTTGTTATTTCTTTATCTATTTTTCTCTTCATTTTAGTCTTCAACTTTCCATTTTGCCCTCAAAAAACAAAAAACAAAAATTTGAAAAATTTAAAAAAAAAAAAAAGAAGAAAGAAACCGGGTCAACTGGTTGGACCACCGGTTTTGACCGGTCCGACCGGTTTCAGATCAAACCGGACCGGACCAGGGACCGGTTCCCGGTTCAACCGGTCGAACCGGCCGGTCCGGTCCGGTTTTTTGAACCATGGTTAAAATGCCCTTTTACATATTTTCCTTCTTCTTTTATAATGTATTTATTAATAATAATTATTTATATAAAATTATTATTTATAAAATAATTATTCGTGTAAGCATATAAATAATTATTTATAAAATTATTATTATTTGGAAAGTTCGTTGAATAAGGAGGTCAAGTTAGGGCAGTGTTGGAATTTTAAAAAATTATCATGGAATTTAGTCATAATTGAAGACAAATATTCTCTCACCTAGGAAAAACCTCAATTTTGGAGGTTTCAGAACCTAGGTTAGGTTACCACTAGAAGACAAAAAAACATCCGACACCTAACCTAACCTCCTTCCAACCAAACACCACTTTTTAACCCCGAACTTAACCTAACCTCCAACCAAACAAAACCAACCTCACCCCAACCTAACCTAACCTCCAACCAAACAAAGCCTAAAACGTGGTTTTTCTCCAGGCCCTTGTCACCTTGGATAGATATTTGAATCAAATCATATCACTTGAAACATTTTAGGTTCGTTACGCATCCTTATACGTCCTAAAAGTTGAGGAAGGCAAAAATATTTTCATCACTTTACCCCTGTAGCTTTTGTTGTCAAGTGTCATTCCTTGCTGCAGATCCCCCCCCCCCCCCCCCCAAATATAAAGGCTATGTCCAAAAAGGATAACTACCCTGGAGCGTAGTTCTCATTATGTATGCCGGCTAGTATAGTGCTTTACTTTTCAATCTTGCATTTAGCATGCCGGCTAGTAATCTGGTGCTCAGTACAGATACAGATTCATTCTTTGTGCAGAGCAGCGTTTTGCCGGTCTGACCATGAAACCGTCGGACCGGTGGTCTGGTTTGATTATTAACCCCGGTTCGATCAGGTTTCATGCGGTTTGATCAGTTTTCTAGCGGTTTGACCGGTTTTTAAAATTTTGTTAATATTTTATTCGAATTTTCATATAAATTATTCTAAAATCATCATTTCCTCACCGGTTTAACACCGGTTTGACTCCGATCTGACCCACTAACCCTTGACCCAGTACCCGGACCGGTTCAGTAATAGGTCCGGGTTTCAGAACCTTGGTGCAGAGCGCTATCAGTACGTTGCCACTTGATGGTGAATAATGCCTTACTCTTCAATCTTGCAATAGCATGCCTTATAGTGTCACTGCATACAGGGAACTAGGTGTAACACTGTATCTGGTATTCCAAACTTGATAACCATGCCAGTGTAATAATGGTGTGCATTTATCTTTGAATTATGGTAGCGTGTAGCAAAACTTTAATTTGTGGGAAAACCCTTATCTTCAAAAAGCCGCATTTTACTTTCTCCTGTGACAGATGTATAAATTATCATGATCATGTGGTATGAATGATGGATTTTATTGTACGTTTTGTGATAGGGCTTTCGATATGTAGCATCTGGTCCCATGGTGAGATCATCATATAAAGCGGGTGAATTTTATATCAAGTCGATGATTGATTCAGACCGGGCTGCATCTCCTTCTAAGCTTCCAGCCTCTAGTTGAAAATTTCTTTTCCATTACTTGACACGATTTTTTTAAACATGTATCATATGTAAGAAGGGGCTCAAGCTTTTATATATTGCAGATGGTGCTCATGCCATCTGTAATCTATCTGTAAAATGATATGAATGGGCCCGACCCATGTAATCTTTTCCTCTTACCCAAATAGTTGATCTATTGAGATTCACTGAGAAATAAGCTTTCCTTCCCATTTCAGTGATTGTTTCAACGCATCATCTTCACTCCCTTTGTTTTGCTCTCTTTCACCCCTGTGCTGTTAACAGCTGCTTCTGTAATTCTATGAACTTTATTTCTCAGCTCATACTGGGGAATTGTATGTAGACCTATTGATGTCATTCCGGTTTTATAACTTGTGAAGGGTCAACAGTTTTTCTAGCGGAAAGAAATTTCATTTACTAATTGAAAACCATGTGTCTCAGTCAAATAATTCTTCCACTATAATGCGTTGAGTATGATGTTTTACTGAGGGCGAAGTTGAAAAATTTTATTAAATGTAGGGGACAAATGTTAGTTTTCTTTTTTTATAATGATAAGGTTCATAAAAAGACCTGATTTACGGCAAAAAAAAAAATAAAAAGACCTGATTTGTCTTTTATAAATGAATCTGTAGAGAGTGTACTGCTTTGTAGGCAAATCTCGGTGGGGTCATGGTTTCAATTCTGAGTCTGTTTTGGGGGGTTGGGGGGGGGGGGGGGGGGAGATCTTCTCGGTTCTGACTTTCAGGCCATAAATGAACTTAATGATCCTTCCCACGTGCCTAACTTGAAATATCTTCTGCTTGAAGGCTAGTTTCTCAGACCCTGCCTTAGGATAATTCATATTTTTTTAACAAAAATTCCTTACTTGAAGGTTAGTCTCCAAGGCCGTGTCTTAAACAGAATTATCATTAATAAAAGAATTAATATGCTTATAACAAAAATGCATACAATTCTGTGCTTGTACTAAGGACCAGAAGTAGTAACAAATTTGTTAGTTTGGTGTACAAATGTAAATTTACATGATTCTGAACTTATAATTTGAATTTGCTTAAGGGACATAAACTTTATTTGGTGCTTAAATGATGTTATTTTAAAACTAAATGTTTCAAGAACAAGTCTGAGTATGATGATGCCAGCTTATATTTGGATCTAGTCATCAATTTTTTTTTTTAAATAGCTGAATATTACAATGAAAACATTATTCTGATTGCAAGGAAATTTTAAGAATCAACACTGGAAAATTTACTTTTTAAAGGGCATTGCCAACCTTCGGCTCTTTTCTAACAATGCAAGGTTAGCTTCTGGATTTTGTTTTTTGGATTCTTGTAAGAGTGGCGACCTTTTGACCGGTTTATCGACCGTTAAAGGAAGTGTTCATCATTCGTTAAAAGAAGCACAAATGACTCTTAATTTTCATCAATATATATCATATAATGGGGTTATGAAATTTGAATTCTGTCCTACTTGATATCTACAAGGTCAACGGAACTTTCCTTTTCACAATATAGTACTAGAGAGGGGTAGCCTATAACGTTTCTATGTAAAGTTTGTTTTTTTTGTTTATACTCACCTATATTATATTATTCAAATATATTATATACTCACTCATATGTAGGATTTTACCAAAAAAATCCAAAAGTGCTCTAAATCAAGCTGTTGCTAACGTCAAAATTTTATGACTGCGGGACTGGATTAACCAGAGTTGGCTACAAAAAATTTTCCGCACTCAATCTCGATGTTAAAATCAATCAAGAAAATAAGGTTAATTATTTGGAATTCAGCTCTTTTCTGTATGAGACTCGAGCTCTTCAAAGCAAAGTACCAGACCAGTTAACAATAATACAATATACAATTGGCGAGACAACTTTGTAATTTGCAAAGAAAACTTTAAAAAAAGCTTTCTTTTTTGAGGGAAAAAAGCTTCTTTTTCGGTTTTCAATGTAAGAAGTTTAAAATAGAGTTTTGTGTTTGTCCAAATAGTCCGGTGATTCATTAGAGAGCGTGCATGCCTTGCGGCCTGAAAAAGTTGATTATCTTCCTTCTTACCGGCACTTCACTGTGCATATGGTTTTTTTTAATACGCATAGAATAGTTAATTCATTTTCACTGTGCATATGCTTTCTCTTAATACGCATAGAATAGTTAATTCTCCAAAAGGGTTGAGGGGCAATTTTGTCCGAAAGCGTAAAAAAAGGGAATAATTTTGTTATAGTCGTTATCCCAGTTAATTTTAACTGTTAATTGACAAAATATGCTGATCAATCACATTATTTTTGTTGAGGCACAAATTTGTCCTAAGAATTTTAAATTTAACTTTTAAAAAAAATAAGTAAACGACACAAGGACTTTTGGGGTAAATTTGAATCTTAACAAAAACGGCGTGAATGACATATGAAATGCTAACTCAGTATATTATGTCAATTAATAGTTAAAATTAACTGGGATAACTATCAAAACAAAATTGCTCCCTTTTAACGCATCTTGAATAAAATCACCCCTCAAGAAGCTTTTGGGGCAAAATTGCCTCTTAATCCTTTCCCACTTTCCCAACTTTTATATGGGATAACTTCTAGTTTTTTCCTGCAAGCAAACACGTGTTTAATACAAGACATATTTGATGAGTTGGTTTTTATTATAAATATAAGACATATTTTTTATATTTGTTAATCTTTTCCTAATTTATCTTTATTGATGCTCCCTCAACAATAATAAAAAAGAAGAGAGAATGAGAAAATTAAGAAAGATGACTAGAGTATTTTAGAAAATACATATTATATTAGCTAACTTCATCAATATAATCAAATTAAATAAATATGTCTTATATTAAAACAGGAAGGAATGTTAGTGTAAATTATTTGTTCTTAATATATTTTTTTATAAAAATATTGAACATCTTAAGATGATTATGTTTCAAGGTTGTGATGAAGCTAATTATGGTGTTTGCGGCGATGAAAACCAAGTTTTCCCTTTAATCACGAGCAGCATCAAGCTTACTCCTTTTTTTTTTTTTTTTTTTTTGCCTTTTTCCTTTGGGCAAAACATCAAACTTAAATATATTCAGACATGCTTTAAGCCAGTCGTCTGTGACGTGTGTTCACTCACTGTTCCTCATTTCTTTCTTACAACTTTCACACTAATCCAAAACCAAAACATCAAACGTACATTTTCAACACACAGCCGTTTCAGTTATTCAAAATCCTCTAATCCAGCCATGCATTCTCAAACACTCCTTTTCTTCTTATAGTCAACCTCATTCTGAGATCTCTGCGATAGATTCCATCCAAATGGGTTGCTGCCTCAGCACATCTAAACAAGACCAACCAGATCACCAAGATGCTTCCGATATCAAGCAATCTAATTCGATATCTCCTGAACAGAAATCAAATGCCATTGTTGAAATTGACGATCATAAAGCTCCGCCAGGACCGCCGCCACCAACTCTGTCGGAGGAAACTGTGAAGGAGGTTCTCTCAGAAACGCCCATTTCCAAGCCTCGAGTTTCAACTTTGGTCGAAGAAAGAAGCACCCAGACTACTCCGATTGAGCCCCATGTCAAAAAAATTGAAAAAGTTGACGAGGTTTCTGAGGTGTCTCAAGTATCAGAAATAAGCAGTTTTAACGACAGCTTTTCAACCATCACCACCACTGAAATGACTACTCCGATTGTAGTAAAAAGGGAGGACGAAGCGACTAGTAAGAGGCTGAATCAACCTCCGTCAAGTAATGTACCCAGAAAGCGTTCTTTTAGCATCGATAACTCCGACGGAAGGGAAAGGAGGCCCAGATCTCCGGCGAGAAGATCAGAGCCTTCGCCGGAAAAGAAGAGGAGTCAGGTGAATACGAGGTCAGTTCGCGGGATGGAATCTGGTCAGGTGGCGACTAGGAAGCCTAATGTGGGTTCCGGCAGAGTCCGCCGTGACAGCGGCGAGGCATCTGGCCGACGATCGAAGTCGCCGTCAACCAGGACGGTTAGTGCCGCCAGTGATCGGATACAGGTCAAACCACCGGCAAAAGCAGGGGAGAATAGTGGAAGTGAGAAAGCTGAGGATCAGAAAAACAAGGAGGTTCCGCCGGAGTCACTGGATAATCCGCTCGTTTCCTTGGAGTGCTTTATTTTTTTGTAGATTTTGGAGGGCACAACAAAGTCCATTTTTTATTTATTTCCAGAAGCGATTTTGCACTGGTAGGAAAGGTTATGAAGTGTTTGTTCAAATCTTCATGCTGGCCATTTGTTCCTGTGCGTGTGTGTGTGTGTGAGGCTGGTTGCTCATAATTTGCTTCTGTAAATACCCATCTAACTGCACAATTTCCTGAGGACAAGTCATTGTGGGTGAATCGAATCAGAAAGAAGCTTTCTTTCAAAAGGGATTTTTTTATCTGTCTTTGGCTTTGTGGAGCTAAAAGCACGAGAAAAAGTGCAGAACACGACACACACAATGCCTAGAGATGATGTGGTAGATCTTGAAAATATGTTGTTAATTCAGCTCAGCGAAATAGATGAAGCTGATATGAAATTGTCCTCTTTTTCTTGGGTTTTTACTTGAAACTTGTTCTGAGATCCACATTACTAGGCAGCTTCTGTGCTACGCAAGTCTACATTCTGTTCAGATTCTTAATTTGGAATGACCCTGAACATGTTGGTGAGAGTTCATTGAATCAGGAGCATCTACAGACAAAATTTTTTAAGTTATTCTCTGATTTCAAGTTTATTACGAAATAGGGGGAAAAATGACAAAATCAGGCGTTTGAAATGAAAAATATTAGCTCTTTCTCTAGACTTGATGTTTCCAAATATATTATAGTATTAATGACAGTAAAATTTTAAAAATAGTTAACAAAATAATAAATGTAATAAGATTTGTATATAATAGACAATGAGTTCAAAATAATAACCGAATGGAATCTAAATTAGCGTTTTTTTATGGTTTACCATCTTTTTTAATATAAACTATATAATATATAATATTCAAAAAATTTGTAAAGTTATTATGAATTACGGAACATTTGAAAAAGTGAAGAAAATCTTAGTTTATTTAGGCTGAAAAGAAAATCTGGGTTTCTGAAAGATTAAATTAAAAAGCATTTTATGCCAAGATTTTTTTACGAAAAGGAAAATTGGACAAAATCAGCTAATAGGAATGAATATGTTGATGATTTAAAGTGATTCAAATTTCAAATTTGAAAGAGTAAATTAAAGAAGCATTTAATCCAGAGATTTTTTTACAAAAAAAAGGAAAATTGAACAAAATCAACCCATGAGAATAAACATGTTAATGATATGAACAGTACATTTGAATGAATGAGAAAAAAGCTAGCACTATTGATTGTGCGCAGTCGGTCTCCATTGATTAGTGTCTCCATTTCCTCTCCTTAGGTAAAACTAGCCGTTTTATACCTCTCACCAATTCAACACCATTTATTCCCTGCAGTGGCGCCGTTTTTGTTGCAAATCAGGTCTGATTTTAGTTTTTTTCCCCCAACAATTATGGATCGTGTAGTTTTACTTAAATGTAGTGGAAACGAAGACTCTAGTCAATGCAGACATACCTTGCCATATTAATGATTATATAGTGTGTCCAATCATCGATTATTAATAAATTACCAATCTTATGAGATCATAAAGAGTGTGTTGAAAGCCTGAAACATTCCAATCAAGGTATTTTTGGATTAGTTTTTGAAAAATAGTTTCTAGAGAAAAAGTGAAAAAAATGATTTTAGATAATAAATTCTAAGTAAAATAAATTTTGTAAAAAAAAAGATTATAATAAAATAAGAGTATTTGGATATTGTTATCATAATTATATTTTTATTCATACAAAAATTACCAAAAAAGAAATTAGATAATGTAATAATGGCATATAATGCGAAAGGAGAGAGGAAGAGGGGAAAATGGGGTATGAAAGAAAAAGAGGGGAAAATTTTGCTTTTCCAAAATCATAATAAATCATGGGTTGGGATAAAATAGTGCTTCTTCATTCTTTTTTTTTTCTTTCAAATGTTTGACTCCTCTTTCACGTTCAAGCTCAAAAGGTTTTTTCCCCCTTTACCTTAACAGGCACAAGGATGGTGCCACAAAACTTGTGAAACATATTTTACGTACGCACGCATTTATTGTCCTTTGAAATGATGTAGTATTTTTTTTTTTTGACTGAAAAATTGATGCAGTATTAACCGTAGAGAGACTCGGAAGAGTCATGATCATATAGTGCTATTTGTAAATAACTTGCAGCATATTTTCACATATAGATTTTTCTTAGTAAAAAAAAGTATGAGGGATTTTTTTTTAGGGAAAATCCCTACAAAATATCTTTAAAATACGTAAATCTCAAATCAGTATAGTGAAATTTGAAAATCTCAAGTTAATGCTGTGTCAGTACGGAGGAAGAATATGAGATTTTGAAATCTTGGCTAAAAGACACTTCTGCCTTCAGTTCTCCATCTCTCCACTTCGGAATAACAATATTGGCCTCTTAATTAATAACACCGTATTCTACATTAACAACACTAAAATCCCACAAAGAATCTGTACTTCTCTGCGCTTTACCTTCATTGTGAACACTTCATCCAATTCTTCTTCATTTCAGTTGCATATCATACAATTGATTCAAATCTCCTTGAGAAATCCATTGAAGATCTGCTACAACCTTGTGATTATAGCTCCGTCGATCTCACCCACCGCCCAACACCTCCCACGGCTGCCCACCGCCCAACGAGATCTCACCCACAGCAGTCGATCAATTCCATATCTACCCACCGCCCAACACCTCCCTCCCAGCAACCAACGCCAATCTTCAATTATCTCCTCCCACCACCGAAAATGCCTATCGACACGCTCCTAAGAGAGTCTCCTACTCCCATATGACTGACTACGGAAAAGTGACACCAACAACTGCATCTCGCCCATAAGAAAAAAGTGAAGTTGTTAACATAGAATACATTGTTGTTAATAAAGAGAAAGGAATTGTTATTGGTTCAAAAACTTGTTAACTGTAGAAAAAGAAAGTGGAGTTGTTAATGTATAATACGGTGTTGTTAACAAAGAGATAAGTGTTGTTATTGACCATGAAACTTGTTAATTATGAAAGAAGAGAGTTGTTAATGTAAAATACCGTGTTGTTAAGAAAGAGAGTTGTTGTTATTGGCCCTAAATTTGTTAATTGTGAAAAAAAGAAAGTAGAATTATTAATGTAAAATACGATGTTATTAATAAAGAGATAGGTGTTGTTATTGGCCATGAAACTTGTTAATTGTGAAAGAAGAAAGTGGAGTTGTTAATAAAGAGATATGTGTTGTTATTGGCCCTGAAACTTGTCAATTGTGAAAGAATAAAATGGAGTTGTTAATGTAGAATACGATATTGTCAATCAAGAGTGAGGTGTTGTTATTCCGAGCTAAGAGGGGGGGACAGCTAAAGGGCACATTCATCTTTTTGCCGAAATTTCAAAATCTCAAATTCCTCCTCCGTACTGACACAGCACTGACCTGAGATTTTTGAATCTCACCACACTGATTTGGGATTTACCTATTTCAAAGGTATTTTATAGGAATTTTCCCTTTTTTGGGGGGTTTTATGAGTCAGACTTAAAAAATGAAAAAGTGGGGTTACAAAATTTTATTTTAGTAAAAATAAAATGTGAAATAAAAGAATAAGAAAAAATAATTAAAAATTGGGTGAATATGCAAATTTAGCAATGATGTTTTGTATTATAAGCATAGTTTTGAAAACCAGACTGAACCAGCCGGTTTGAGTTAGAAACCAGCCAACTGGTGGTTAGACCGGTCTGGTGGTTGACCCTGGTTTGATTGGGTTTTGTCTGATTCAACGGTTTTTGGGCGGCTCAACTGGTTTTTAAATTTTTTAAAATATTTTATTCAAAATTTCATATAAATAACCCTGAAATTTTCACCTCCTCACCAGTCTAGCCCCAAGTTGACTCCGATTTGACCTACTGACCCTTGATCCAGTACCCCTACTGGTTCAGTGACCGGTCTGAGTTTCAGAACCTTGATTATAAACACCAAACACAATTATATTTGGGAAAATTCCAAAAAGATACGTTGGAAAATAGAAAAGGACGATTCAGTGTAGCAAAATTCAGAATTCCCAGGCTAGTGCTGTGTCAGGGCAGAGGAGGAATCAGGGATATGATATCTTGTCACAATGACTTAAATGCCTTTAGTGAAAGGGAAAAGGGAAAAAGACAGAAGAGGGAAGGCCGAATTCGAAAAGCGTGGAACTGTTAGACGAGAAACCTAAGGGATGACGGAGAGATGACTGGAACGATGGTGTAGTGATGGTGGTCGGCGGCGATCTGGGGTCTCTTGGAAGGAGGTTAACAGAGAAAGTACGAACATAGGAGGTCGGTGGTGTGGTACGATTCTGCGGCCTACTGTCTGTTGAGGGAGGTCGGCATGCTATTCCTATAAAGATGTTAATGAAGGAGGCGGAGTCGTTAATGAAGAATCTAGTGTTGTTAATAGTCCAAGAAGCGTTGTTTTCGAACATCAACATTAGGACTTTCCATGTAGTTTCTGCGAAGATGTTAATCAAGGATGTGAAGTCATTAATGAAGAATGTGGTGTTGTTTATAGTCCAAGAGGCGTTGTTTTCGAACATCAACATTAGGACTTTTCATGTAGTTTCTGTGAAGATGTTAATCAAGAATGTGGAGTCGTTAATGAAGAATGTGGTGTTGTTAATAGTCCAGAAAGTGTTGTTTTCAGACATCCACATTATGACTTTCCCATGCTCTTCCTTGTGAAGATGTTAATCAAGGATATGCCAACCTCCCTCGACAGACCACATGCCGTAGAACCTTATCACATCGCCGACCTCCTATGTTCGTCCTTTCTCTGTTAACCTCCTTCCAAGAGACCCTAGATCGCCGCCGACCACCGTCACTACACCATCGTTCCCGTCATCTCTCCGTCGTCCCTTAGGTTTCTCGTCTGACAATTCCACGCTTTTTGAATTCGGCCTTCCCTCTTCTGATTTTTTCCCTTTTTCCTTTCACTAAGGGCATTTAAGTCATTGTAACAAAATATCATATCCCAGATTCCTCCTTTACTCTAACACAACACTGATCTAGGAATTCCGAATTTCGTTACACTGAATCGTCCTCTTCTATTTTCCAACGTATTTTTTTGAAATTTTCCCATTATATTTTGTTAGGTGCAACCGTTATCATAATCATTTTTAAAGGTAGATAATTTGACAACTCGTTTAAGTTTGACTAAGTTGACCATCATGAACAAGGGTGCAGGGAATAGTTTGACCAGATATGGCGACGGGCGAAGTTTGAAAGTTGATGTGCGAAACTTTACAAGGCCATGTGGTTAAAATAATTAAAGTGGATAAATAAATTGTAAGAATGGGCAGAAAAGGGAAAATGCTTTATTGTATTACTTTATTTTTTTAAAAAAAAAACTCATAAAAATGGAGAAACCTTGCTCAATTAAAATTAAAGGGATCAAGAAAGCATTGGGGATTATGGTTCGTATTTATTTTTTCGATTAAAATTAGAACAAATATTTTGTAAGTGGAATAAGATTCCTAGGATATCATCAGGCAAACTATATAAGCTTGAAATGATCAACAATTATATAAAAAATAAACACTAAAAAGAAAATTAAATGAAGAAAACATTAAATAATCTCAAACACGAATCGATCCTAAAGCAGTGAGTGATGTCGGGGTTCCACAATGTTGTGCTATACCTGACCAAAGCTGTAGTAGTGATGCCAAAGGCAACAAATTTGGTGACGACAAAGCGAATCATAGTAGCGTTGTTCCCAGCAGGCGTAGGAGCCTCGGAAGGAGTCATAGGGATTGAAGTAGGAGAATGATGGCACGAGATGGAGGCCGCGATGGAGAAGGATAAGATGCAATAGGCAAAGGAGGAGAGCTACAACTAGTTAGAGATGGAGAAGTAGGTGGAAGACGGAGGAGGGGCAGGCGACAAAGATTTCTTTGATGAAGGAGTCAAACCTACCTTTTCTGTTTGGTGTGAGGGATTTGGAAGGGAGGGGAGGGGAGGGAAAATTTTTATGAGTTGAATTTTAAGAGATTGAAGAAGTGGGGTAATAAAATTTTAATAAAAAGAATATATAAGATAAAAGAGTAAGAAAAATTAATTAAAAATTTTTAACCCCACTTCTCTAATTTTTTTAAATTCAACTCAAAAAAAATTTCCCTCCGCCCACTTTCCCTCGCCTCCCTTCAGACCAAACAAGCCTTTAGGATATGTTTGGTACGATGGGAGGGGAGTGAAATAGGGTATTTTGCTCCCCTCCCCTTATTTAGATAGCTAAAATTTTTAAGAGAGGAGGGAAAATTTTAGAAAATTTTCCTTCCTCTCTCTTCCTAACCCTCATCTCCAAAGTTGGGGGATTTGAAGGGAAGGTTAATATTTAGGCTTATATTGACTAATATGTCCATGCTATTTTAAAATATTTCCACAATACCCTTCTCATTATTTACACAAAACTAAGTCACAGATTTGTATGCCTCGATCGTTGATGCAGCTCCCCTCCTATATCAAATATGATAATATTAAAATCCCTCTCTTCCCTTCTATTAAAATCCCTCCCTTCCCCTTCCCTCCCTTGAGCCAAACTTAGCCTTAGAGACGAAGTCAGAGACTGCACAATGGCATAGAAGACGCATAGCAGCACCATGAGGATCTTCATAATCATAGAGTTCGTGTGAGCCATTCTCAGAGACGAAGAAAGAAGAGGAGAAATCGAAGATTGGCAGATAAAAGAAAGAATAGGAACCAGCAAGAAGAAATTAGAGTTAGGAAAATGAACCGAGCTCGTCATGTCAGCCCTTTTATCATTAGGGCCAAGCTTAAAAATTTGTCTCCAAGATTGCAAAAGGGCTTAAAAGGGCCAGTTTGTTTAGACACTTTTATTTTTATTTTTTTCAAAAATTATTCATTAAATGCTAGAATTTTTATATTATCAATGATGTTATAAATATTTAGTTGTTATCATGTTTTTTAAAATAGAATTTTATAAAGTGGTTTGATTTGTTTGGTTTTGTACAATAGTTTATTCATTTAAACTTAAAAAAAAATAGGTTAATTTAAATATTAGATAATAATTTTAAGTAGAAATTTATGAGTTTTAATAACAATGTATCTCAATTTAAAGAAAAATAATAACTAGATTGTAAAATTTAAAGGTAAATTTTATTTGAATTAAAATAAAGATTGCAATTTGTCAAACTTACATGAGCATATAATATAAATATAAGTCCCAAAAAAAGAGTTAAGTTTTATTCAAATTATTATGTTGTAGCTTCACTCATCATATATGATAAATTCTTAGGTGTAGATATCTATAAATATTTTTTTTTGTTAAAAAAATAATAAAAGGTAAGTCTACTGCCACCAATTACAGTTTTCATGTGTGATGTTGTAAGTTTGTATGTGTAAGGTGTTGAAATTTTAATTCATTGTACCTTGTTATTTTAATTTAATTTTTTTATAATTTAATTTTGATAATATTTATGTTTTAAATTATAAATTTATTATTTTCACCTTATTTCTTTAGAAAGATAGAAAAAAAAAATAGTTTTTCTTTAATCAAATGGGCTTAAGGCCTAAGGGCTTGGCCGAAGCCAATAGCACAAGGGTCAGGCTTTATAGTTGGTAGTTTTACTAAAATTCATTCGGGTTCGAACTCGTAACGGGCCTCCCTTTATTCTCAACGCTATAAGAAACCTTGCCCAATCAACCCTCCACCTACCCCGTTTGAACACCTCTAACGTAGTAAACATGCCACCTAATAGAATCATGGGCCCCACAAATCACATAATGGATGGTGTTATTAACAGAGTTCTCAAACTGAACGGAAAAAAAAAAAAAAAAGAGTTGTCAAACTAGCGACCTTTAAAAATGATTATGTAGTCGTTTGGAATAGTTTATTTTTTAGCAATAAATGCTTATAAATCGTGATTCACGATATACGAGGTAAGTATGTGAGAGGAGTTTTATCTCGGCTTGCATAATAAGGATTTATTGTCCAAAAATAAGTGACACCAAACACAGGCTATGACAATAAGATAAAATTGTATTGGGTGCTCATAGTATAAAATATCATCGTTAAATTTGTACCTTCATCCATTAAAATTTTCAATCCCATTTCTCTAATTTTTTCAAGGGTTAATGTATAAATTTACTCTAGAAGTTTTCGCTGAGAATCAATGTTGCCTGAAAGTTTTTTTAGGTTCAATATTGCCTCAGAAGTGTTAAAATAGAATAATGTTGTCCTTTGCACTTGAAGAGTTAACAGTTAACATCAAATTTTTAACAGTTAACGTTAGTTTTTTAATGATATAAAGCAACATTTTTGCGTTTTGAAACTTCCGAGTAATATTGAACCTGAAAAACTTTTAAGACAATATTGTTCCTCATCAAAAACTTCTAAGACAAATTTATACCAAAATCTTTTTTTTTTAAAATTTAACTCAATTTTGTTTTTCTCGCATCTCACTTTCCCTCCCCTCAAACCAAACAAGCTTTTAAGAGAAATCCTAACCTCATTGACTTTGCCTTGAAATTTAATGACTTTTCATCTTTACCCTTTCTTAATATACACAATAAGCTAAATGAGAACAAAGCCAATACAATAATAAACAAATGATAACATGTGCATTCACATGAAAAATTTAGTGAGGTAACTTATAAATAGGACTAACAAAAAAAAAAATTCTCTTTGTCCCTTATAAATATGACCAAGATGAGCACTAATTAATCAACTTCTTCATGACTATAAGAAGTGAAAATAAAATAATCATACTTAGATCACGTATTCATGGAAAACTCAATGCATAAACTGTCATGGATGTGAAGCATGCGCACGTGCACCCATTTGCATAAGATTGATTATTAAGGATTAATTTTGTTTGTGTGCTTGTATGGTTCGCACATAAGCGCACGTGTACAATTGACTTAGTGAATGGGAACTTAAGGCCCACATTGAGTAGTGTAGAAGACCTGTGTTTAAAGAAGACGCATTGCACAAAATCACTCGAACGGATTGAGATCTAAATTCCAAGGCTTATATAAAGGTACGACTCTAAGGAAAAATCCAACGTTTTAGTCTAAGATCCCACAATTTTCTGTTAGGGCAGAGGAAGAAATCATTTCCAGATCTTAACTCTCATGTACTCTCCACATATGGAAAAATAATATGATTAAAATATTACACCAACGAATTATCAGGATCACATTTTGAAAGAAAAAAACTCAGTTGACCAAATATTTACAAAACATAATCTTAACAGAAAGCCTCATATAGTCAGAGCACCAAATGCAGGGTGCCAATTTGACAAATTATCAATTAGCAGATTTGAAACGTCCAATTCATGTAGGACAGGTTAAAATAGAGCATGCTCGTGAATTTGTTGATTAGAATTATTACCAAATTATTTCTGAATCTATTTAAGTGGCGTAAGAAGCAGTTGAAAAGACATCATATTTTAAGTGTGACAAGTATGTAAAGACAACCTAAAACTTACAAAGAAAGAGCATGCAAATGATTGTCTAACCTATGGAAGATCTTGCAGGCAAAAAAAAAAAACCTATGGAATATGTACATGAACAAACCTGGAAGGTTGATGGAAAAGGGAAGCCATAAACCATCCTTGTGTGCACCCAAGCTTAGCATATGCACTCTGACATGTAGATTGGAATCATCACTACAAAATGGATAACTAGAAGTGGATGGATATATATATATATATATATATATCTCCTATTTAAAACTAGATTCATTGCTTTCCATCCAGGACTGAGGAAGTATACGCATTAATCTACCATATATTGTGTACGCATTTACTCTAATTACTGCAATAGTAACAGAGGGCTTGATTACCTGATTAACCAGGTGATTTTTAAACTTTTTTGGATGCATCTTTCGTTTTAAATGAAATGCATAAGATATTTGAGCATCCATTCCTACAATCAGCAGTCATAAAGTTTTTTATCAACATAAATTATGGGAAGAGAATACTCTAATTGTCGTCTTTCTCATTATCTTCTCATCATCTCATCTCTACCCTTAGATCATGAAATGAATGGTTTAGATTTAATATTTTATAAAATTATTATTATTATATTTTATAAATTAAAATTTATTTATTTTTTATGGATTGCAATTATGAATGGTATATATCAGATTTTAAGAGTTTAAATTTACTTATTTATGTTTATAGAAATAATTTTATAAAATATTGAATATGAACCATATATTGTTTTAATCTAATGGTAGATATAAGATGATGAGAAGAAAATAAGAAAGAGGACAATGAGAGAAACCCAACCCGAAATTATATAGGCAATCACAAAATTTTAATTGGCAGACAGTAACAGTATATAATTATGGCACATTTTTTAGATCATGTAAAAAAGGAAGTTTCAATTGCCAAAATTTATTCATGCTGCATTAAGCAAGCTACATGGTTGCCAACCAAAATTGCATAAACTAGAAAAGATCAAAGAGGGGGAAGGAGAAAATTTACCACAGTCCAAAGTATTCCATGACAGTTAGATTTGATCCAGTCATTGTTTAAAATGGTTACACCCTATTTAGATTTGTCAAATCCAAGAGATATCACAATATGGGACGTATAAAGCTAATGGTTTCTCGTATAAATGCCTGAACATTCACCATGAACCACAAAATAGTGAATTATAGAATGTCTTACAATGTTTAATTTAGATACATGTTGGAATGCATGTAAAGAATGCAGAAGCTCAAGAGGCGCTATGGGATCACAGGAACCCTCTTTTTAGATCAATTATCGTCCCTCTCCTCATAATTCCCCAATAACAGTCTCATAATTTTATAATATTTTTTCCAATATTGATACAACATTGATTGAGGGCCATTTTCATCTATTTCATTTTCTCAATTACATCTTTTGGCTTCCTGTATATTACTATTTTTCTTTCCATGACTATCGGCTCAAAGATTCTCATTATTCAACTATACATATACAACTTGAAATATACAATATTTGTCAAGTTCTTTGTTATGTCTCATATGGGAGGAGGATGAAAGACGCCTTATAAAAGTTTGGATACTTCCCCTGTTGATGAGTTTTAAAGCCATAAGGGGTGATGAGGCTCTAAAGCGGACAATATCGACAGCGAGATGCTAGGATGTTACAACTAGTATCAGAAACAAGTTTAGGTCGATATGCTGGGATATTACAAATGGTATCAGAGTCAGGTTGGAGTAGGTTCAGGTCAATGTGTTGGGATGTTACAAATGGTATTAGAGCTAGGTTCAAGTAGGTTTATACCTTCCCTCTTGACGCAGGTTCAGGTCAATGTGTTGAGATGTTATAAATGATATCAGAGCCAGGTTGGAGTAGGTTTAGGTTGATGTGTTGGAATATTATAAATGGTATCAGAACTAGGTTCAAGTACGTTCAGGTCGATGTGTTAGTGAGGACGCTGGGCCAAAATGTGCCTTATAAGAGTATACCTCCCCTCTCGACGTAGGTTTAGGTCGATGTGTTGGGATATTACAAATGATATCAGAGCCAGGTTCAAGTAGGTTTAGGTCGATGTGCTAGTGAGGACGCTGGCCCTACATGTGCCTTATAAGAGTATACATCTCCCTCTCGTCGCAGGTTCATGTTGATGTGCCAATGAGGACACTGGGTCTAAATGTGCCATATAAGAATATACCTCCCCCTCTTAATGCAGGTTCAGGTTGTTTTGTTGGGATGTTACAAATGGTATCAGAACCAAGTTCAAGTAGGTTCAGGTTGATGTGCTAGTGAGGACATTGGGCCCAAATGTGCCTTATAAGAGTATACCTCCTCCCCTTGACAAGTTTTAAAGCCGTAATATCCCAGCTCCTTGCTTATTTTAATATCTCTTTTGTACTTTTTTTGTGTTTTTGGCCTTAGCTTTGAATTTGGCTTGTCTTATTAAGCAGATGTTGATATTCTTGGTTGTTATTTCCGTGTCTTTTTCCTTTATTGCTAAGAGGAGCAGGAAAAGGCTAGAAAAGGCATGCCTAAAGAAGTACCTAAAGAAGGTAGGGAAGGATGGTCTTTATACGTGAAGAAGGCATAGAAGGGTGTCATGGGACGTTGGAGCTTGGGCCACTGGCCGGATAACTAACTGCTGAGTGCTGGCCGCACCTTCTTTCCCGGTGGTCCCTCTCCCAAAAGAAGACAAAAAATTTGCGTATTTTGAAGTTGCAAATCTACTTGTTCTTGTTCATATAATTTTGATTGACTTTTTTTTGTAGCATGGTTTTGAATTTTTTGAATTGTATTGCTTTGTGGGGGAAAGAAAAGAGAAGAAGGAACTGAATCTCAAAAAGGCTAATGAGGTCATTTCAAACTATTTGGAACATAGTATCAATTCTTTGGCCTCTAGACATTAATGAATCGATCTCCCTTCCATGGTTGCGCATCCTTGGGTTGTTAATTTGTTGATTATGAATTATTATCCTCATCATAATTGGGTGTTTGTTTTGTATTAGAATCCATTAAAACAATATTTTACACTTTATAAAATAAAACTCTATTCATGCTAGTGAGGATGCTGGGCTCAAATGTTCATTATAAGAGTATACCTCCCCTTCTCGACGCAGGTTCAGGTCGATGTGTTGGGATGTTACAAATGGTATCAGAGCCAGGTTCAAGTAGGTTCAGGTTGATGTGCTGGTGAGGACGTTGGCCCCAAATGTGCCTTATAAGAGTATACCTCCCCTCTTGACACGGGTTCAGGTCGATGTGTTGAGATGTTATAAATGGTATCAGAGTCAGGTTCAAGTAGATTCAAGTCGATGTGCTCGTGACGATGCTGGGTCTAAATGTGCCTTATAAGAGCATACCACCCCTTCTTGACGCAGGTTTATGTCGATCTGTTGGGGTGTTACAAATGGTATCAGACCGGGGTTGGAGTAGATTCAAGTCGATGTGTTGGATGTTACAAATGGTACCAGAGCCAAGTTCAAATAGGTTCAGGTCGATGCACTAGTGAGGACGTTGGCCCCAAATGTGCCTTATAAGAGTATACCTCCCCTTCGACGTAGGTTCAGGTCGATATGTTAGGATGTTACAAATGGTATCAGAGCCAAGTTTAAGTACGTTTAAGTCGATATGCCAGTGAAGACGTTGGGCCCAAATGTGCCTTATAAGAGCATACCTCCCCCTCGACGCGTTTTAAAGCCGTAACATCCCAGCTCCTTGCTAATTTTAATATCTCTTTTGTACTGCTTTTGTGTTATTGGTCTTAGCTTTGATTCTGGCATGTCTTGCTAGGCAGATGTTGATATTTTCGATTGCTATTTACTCATCTTTTTCCTTCATTGCTAGGAGGAGCAGGAAGAGGCTAAAAAAAGCATACATAAAGTAGTACCTAAAGAAGGTAGGGAAGGATGGTCTTTATACGTAAAGAAGGCATAGAAGGGAGTCATGGGACGTTGGGGCTTGGGCCAGCCTGCTGAGTAGGCCCTATTAGGGGGCCAGAGTGGGGTCCACCTGCTTAGCAAAGGGCCACCTAGACCAGACCCTCCCCAGTCTACACTGGCCGGATTACTAACTGCTGAGTGCTGGCCGCACCTTCTTTCCCGGTGGCCCCTCTCCCAAAAGAAGACAAAAAATTTGCGTATTTTGAAGTTGCAAATCTACTTGTTCTTGTTCATATAATTTTGATTGACTTTTTTTTGTAGCATGGTTTTGAATTTTTTGAATTGTATTGCTTTGTGGGGGAAAGAAAAGAGAAGAAGGAACTGAATCTCAAAAAGGCTAATGAGGTCATTTCAAACTATTTGGAACATAGTATCAATTCTTTGGCCTCTAGACATTAATGAATCGATCTCCCTTCCATGGTTGCGCGTCCTTGGGTTGTTAATTTGTTGATTATGAATTATTATCCTCATCATAATGGGGTGTTTGTTTTGTATTAGAGTCCATTAAAACAATATTTTACACTTTATAAAATAAAACTCTATTCATGCTAGTGAGGATGCTGGGCTCAAATGTTCATTATAAGAGTATACCTCCCCTTCTCGACGCAGGTTCAGGTCGATGTGTTGGGATGTTACAAATGGTATCAGAGCCAGGTTCAAGTAGGTTCAGGTTGATGTGCTGGTGAGGACGTTGGCCCCAAATGTGCCTTATAAGAGTATACCTCCCCTCTTGACACGGGTTCAGGTCGATGTGTTGAGATGTTATAAATGGTATCAGAGTCAGGTTCAAGTAGATTCAAGTCGATGTGCTAGTGACGATGCTGGGTCTAAATGTGCCTTATAAGAGCATACCACCCCTTCTTGACGCAGGTTTATGTCGATCTGTTGGGGTGTTACAAATGGTATCAGACCGGGGTTGGAGTAGATTCAAGTCGATGTGTTGGATGTTACAAATGGTATCAGAGCCAAGTTCAAATAGGTTCAGGTCGATGCACTAGTGAGGACGTTGGCCCCAAATGTGCCTTATAAGAGTATACCTCCCCTTCGACGCAGGTTCAGGTCGATATGTTAGGATGTTACAAATGGTATCAGAGCCAAGTTTAAGTACGTTTAAGTCGATATGCCAGTGAAGACGTTGGGCCCAAATGTGCCTTATAAGAGCATACCTCCCCCTCGACGCGTTTTAAAGCCGTAACATCCCAGCTCCTTGCTTATTTTAATATCTCTTTTGTACTGCTTTTGTGTTATTGGTCTTAGCTTTGATTCTGGCATGTCTTGCTAGGCAGATGTTGATATTTTCGATTGCTATTTACTCATCTTTTTCCTTCATTGCTAGGAGGAGCAGGAAGAGGCTAAAAAAAGCATACATAAAGTAGTACCTAAAGAAGGTAGGGAAGGATGGTCTTTATACGTAAAGAAGGCATAGAAGGGAGTCATGGGACGTTGGGGCTTGGGCCAGCCTGCTGAGTAGGCCCTATTAGGGGGCCAGAGTGGGGTCCACCTGCTTAGCAAAGGGCCACCCAGACCAGACCCTCCCCAGTCTCCACTGGCCGGATTACTAACTGCTGAGTGCTGGCCGCACCTTCTTTCCCGGTGGTCCCTCTCCCAAAAGAAGACAAAAAATTTGCGTATTTTGAAGTTGCAAATCTACTTGTTCTTGTTCATATAATTTTGATTGACTTTTTTTTGTAGCATGGTTTTGAATTTTTTGAATTGTATTGCTTTGTGGGGGAAAGAAAAGAGAAGAAGGAACTGAATCTCAAAAAGGCTAATGAGGTCATTTCAAACTATTTGGAACATAGTATCAATTCTTTGGCCTCTAGACATTAATGAATCGATCTCCCTTCCATGGTTGCGCGTCCTTGTGTTGTTAATTTGTTGATTATGAATTATTATCCTCATCATAATGGGGTGTTTGTTTTGTATTAGAGTCCATTAAAACAATATTTTACACTTTATAAAATAAAACTCTATTCATGCTAGTGAGGATGCTGGGCTCAAATGTTCATTATAAGAGTATACCTCCCCTTCTCGACGCAGGTTCAGGTCGATGTGTTGGGATGTTACAAATGGTATCAGAGCCAGGTTCAAGTAGGTTCAGGTTGATGTGCTGGTGAGGACGTTGGCCCCAAATGTGCCTTATAAGAGTATACCTCCCCTCTTGACACGGGTTCAGGTCGATGTGTTGAGATGTTATAAATGGTATCAGAGTCAGGTTCAAGTAGATTCAAGTCGATGTGCTAGTGACGATGCTGGGTCTAAATGTGCCTTATAAGAGCATACCACCCCTTCTTGACGCAGGTTTATGTCGATCTGTTGGGGTGTTACAAATGGTATCAGACCGGGGTTGGAGTAGATTCAAGTCGATGTGTTGGATGTTACAAATGGTATCAGAGCCAAGTTCAAATAGGTTCAGGTCGATGCACTAGTGAGGACGTTGGCCCCAAATGTGCCTTATAAGAGTATACCTCCCCTTCGACGCAGGTTCAGGTCGATATGTTAGGATGTTACAAATGGTATCAGAGCCAAGTTTAAGTACGTTTAAGTCGATATGCCAGTGAAGACGTTGGGCCCAAATGTGCCTTATAAGAGCATACCTCCCCCTCGACGCGTTTTAAAGCCGTAACATCCCAGCTCCTTGCTTATTTTAATATCTCTTTTATACTGCTTTTGTGTTATTGGTCTTAGCTTTGATTCTGGCATGTCTTGCTAGGCAGATGTTGATATTTTCGATTGCTATTTACTCATCTTTTTCCTTCATTGCTAGGAGGAGCAGGAAGAGGCTAAAAAAAGCATACATAAAGTAGTACCTAAAGAAGGTAGGGAAGGATGGTCTTTATACGTAAAGAAGGCATAGAAGGGAGTCATGGGACGTTGGGGCTTGGGCCAGCCTGCTGAGTAGGCCCTATTAGGGGGCCAGAGTGGGGTCCACCTGCTTAGCAAAGGGCCACCCAGACCAGACCCTCCCCAGTCTCCACTGGCCGGATTACTAACTGCTGAGTGCTGGCCGCACCTTCTTTCCCGGTGGTCCCTCTCCCAAAAGAAGACAAAAAATTTGCGTATTTTGAAGTTGCAAATCTACTTGTTCTTGTTCATATAATTTTGATTGACTTTTTTTTGTAGCATGGTTTTGAATTTTTTGAATTGTATTGCTTTGTGGGGGAAAGAAAAGAGAAGAAGGAACTGAATCTCAAAAAGGCTAATGAGGTCATTTCAAACTATTTGGAACATAGTATCAATTCTTTGGCCTCTAGACATTAATGAATCGATCTCCCTTCCATGGTTGCGCGTCCTTGGGTTGTTAATTTGTTGATTATGAATTATTATCCTCATCATAATGGGGTGTTTGTTTTGTATTAGAATCCATTAAAACAATATTTTACACTTTATAAAATAAAACTCTATTCGCATACTTACTTTGGATAACATAAAATTATTTAAAATAAACTACTCATAAACATCCACTATCCCCTCCTATCCCTATTATAGGGCACCTTTAAAGGTGCTCTTAATCCTTTTTATAAGTTATTTACTATAGTTTTAAGGTTATTGTTTAGGGTTTAGGTACAAATCCATCCTAAAAGTATTCACGAAGGAGTAATGTTGTTCTGGAAGTTGTTTTTGTGTCTCAATGTTATCCTGGAAGTTTTAAAATGTAGCTATGCCATCTTTGAATTAGAGGGTGTTTGGATGCAATTTTTTTAATTGCTTTTGAGGCCAAACCATGGTTTGGCAAAAATTTATCCAAACACTCACATTTTTTGTAGAATCTATTTTGCATGTGAAACCATGGTTTGGGAGGCCCAAACCTTGGTTTGGGAAGAATCCATTTTTTTGAGCTTTTTCAACTTTGTGGGTCCCACCCTCTCATTCTCATTGGTTCTTTTTATGTTTGTGGGCCCCACATCACACTCTCTCTCTCATCTTTTTTATTTTTTTGAATTTCAACGTTTTTTCTCTTTTTTTTTTTTAAGAATTTTAAAATTTTAATACTCCCTCTTATCCTATTTAAGATTTATTTATCTAATTTAATTATATTAAAAAAATTAGTTAAATTAATTAACATTACATATAGACAAAATTATTTCATTTTTGGTATTAATTATGAAATTTAATGTTAAATAATGGGTTAAGATGTATCATTTTTAATACTGTTAGATGTTTTCTTCTCTTATAATTTAACTCCGTTAGGTCAAATTTAACGGTTTTGTTAAATTTACATCCTTGTTAATTGTTCATTGTTATTTTCCATCTTTCAAAATTTATTTGTACCAGACGTTCTTCAGGAAAAACTTGGCTGTTAAATTTGACATTAATCCTTAAATAATACATAAAATATAATCTTATTCTTTATATGTAATTATCACAAAAGTTAATGTCCTTTTTAGTAATTTGACCATGAAAAAAGCTATTCTGATCAAAACATCCAAACACTCTCATTTTATCAAAATCACTTTTTTCTCATAATCTATTCTTCTTATAATCTATTCTCCAAAAGCTATTCTCCATTTTTTCTCCAGAAGCTATTAAAAAAAGCTAATCCAAACACATAGATGTAAAGTTTGGTTGTTAAATTCCATGTTTCTCCCATCTATGTTGATTGGATTGTTGATTTGGAAAATATATGTCAGCCATAAAAGATAAAAAATATAAAAATGAAATACCCAAATTACCCTTATTAAATCTGAAATCAAAATTTTCTTGAAAAAAAACTAAAATAAATCTTGCGTATTCATTTTTGGTAGAGAATTAGAGCCTGTTTGGGATGACGTTCTGCCATCCCAAACGTGGCTTTTTCTTTGCAAAAGCATGGTGGTATCTGGCTTTTTGAAAATTAAGATGTTTGGGTTGGCGTTTTGGTAATTAGGCTTTTTTTTCTAAAAGTAACTTATGAACAGAAGCTCAAAAGTTTGGCTTTTTTTAAAAAAAGTAATTTCTGCCACCGTCAATCCAAACACAAATCATATTTATAATCTAACTTGTATCCTATCTTAAGTTTATAAAAGTTAGATTGAAAAAAAGCCACTTCTGCCACTGCTAACCCAAACAGGCCCTTAGACAACACCCTAATCTCAACTCAAATCAGTTGAAAGACAATTTAGCTGTTGCCATGGTTGATGGAAAGTATTTTGAAATATAATTTCTTAGTTGCATGTAGTGATGGGCTTGTAGATGTAAGCACAAATTTTTCTAATCACATTGATCATGCTGAGAGGCTTGATGGGTTATATTGAGAAATATCAAAGTAACTTGTTTTTTATCAGTTCAGATTTCCATTCCGGGCTTTTATTCATTTATATTTGATATCATTGTCAATTTTTGTTCTTCTGGAGGTTAAAAATTTAGGCATAGATTATGGCACACAATACTTCCATTCAAATTTCCTTTATGTTTCTGCTCTTCTCGCCAGAGGCTTCCTATTTGTTGTACAAAAATCTGGCTTGAATGCTGCCTACATTGGTTGATTATATGGACTATAGTTTTCTAGAAGACTTCAAAATTCTGTCTGAAATAATGTATTGTCTCAGATTTATTTTATTTGAAATTATATGTCAGCAACACATTTGTTTCTTTGACTCTAAATCATTTGTATTGATAGACACATTTTTTATGGCATGTTCATTTCTTCGTTCGGCGGTTCTTTTCCCAGAAACTTCATGTTTGGGGTAGGCAGCCAAATGGGCACTGGGGACTAGGAAAGATTCAATCAACTTTAAAAGAAGGAGCTTTTGTTTTACTCACAAATGGAAACGTAAGCTTGTAGGTCTTCTGCGTCCTTGAAAAATAGTGTGCTTTTGAGTTTGCAAGCTGACAATTTTTTTGTACCATCGAGTTGTTACTGTAGGTTATGAGAGTGGCCAGATCAGAGCTCCTACCAGATATTGAATGCCTATAATTTCTCCGAAGGCCAAGTGGTTTAATTATTGTATATTTTGGTTTGTTTGGAGCAGGGGAAGTTAATGGAGATTCATTTCAATGCATAAGGGAAAATATGTGGAGCTAAAATTCAAACCTGTAAGCATGTTGATGTGTCACTGCAAGAGTGCTAATTTTTTATATCCTTTTCTATTGAGCTTACTAACTTGTTTACTCTTGTGGTGACAAAACTCAACGATATCCATAACCATGTTGGGTAAAGGGGAAGTGGTGCCCCATCCTTGCCATTCCTGCAATGTGATAGCCCCTTCACTACGGTCTCCCATGCGAGAGCGAGCAGCAGCAGAAGCAAAAGAGAACATTGTATGTGATGTTCTTCGTCGTGGGTCAAAGTGGGTGCGGCTCCAAACTAGGGATTTTGAAGCTGCTGGACATCTAATGAATACGAGGGCCCTCGTGGCTCCGCCTGAAGCGGATAGCATCATGATAGAAATAAAACCAACACATTCTTTTTTTTTTATACATAAAACCAAGGTATTAAAATCCGGATCGGGTATTGAACCGATCGGGGTACTGGGTTAAGGGTCAGTGCCAAACCGGTGAAAAATTGAAGATTTTAGATCCCGGACCGATCTACCGGCCGATTCGCTGGTTTCCGGGCCGGACCGGCCGGTCCTGATCTAGGTTACAAAATATGGCATAAAACCAACACATTCTTGTTTCTTCTTATGTTTTTTAAGCATTTGGATACATTTTGGGCCACTGGGCCCAATTTGTGCACTTCATTTGGGCTTATACGGTAATGGCCCAAATAGCTTTTAAAACACCAACCATTTGAGCTCCTAGTCTCCAACCATGAAGAAATGGAGACAGCAACTACATATGGTGTGATTTCAAGTTTCAACATCATTTATTGACGGAGCTAGGAACTTGGTGCAGAGAGATTGACATGTTATTATTCAACAAGTTCCTAGAGACACAATTAGTATAGCTGATAGTTTAGCAAAATTGACTTGTAACTTTGTAGGGAATTTTTGGATCATAGATCAACCACCACCTCCACATTGAGAGGTGAGAGATGATGTGGGATAGTAGGTTGTTTTTTCAGTCTTGTGTTTTGTTTGATGTATTTGATTTGAGGATTTGTAACCTATTCTTGTTGTTTTATTAATGGTATTCAGTCTTTCATGCAAAAAAAAAAAAAAAAAATCATTACCTCCGATAGGCTGTGTTATAAAAAGGAAAAAATTGAAGAAAAGTAATTATATTGATGAGAATGATTTAAAGTAGGGTATTAATACTCAATGTGTGCAAAATTTATAGAGTATCGATACTTTTTATGATTAAAAATTCATCAGGTCATTCTCACCAATACATCTTTAAATGCGAGATTTTTTTTGCCCAATTTTCCCTATAAAGGAAAAATAATTCCACACATATATTACATAGAATATATATTAAGAATTAGTGATATCATTCATAAACAATAGAATGATAGATAGTAAGGATTGCTTTGAGTTTTGTCACCATGAAATGTTGAGCTGTAAAAAAAATAGCATATGAACTCAGTTTTTCAGCTACACTAAGTTCACTTTACGGGGCTGTTTGGTACGAGGGGAGGGGGAGGAAAGAGAGGGAAAATAAAAATTTTATGAGTTCAATTTATAAGAATTGAAAACGTGGTGCTATAAAACTTTATCAAAGCATCAATAATCTTTCCAGTAAAAGCAAATATCACTTGCTTATACAGGAGGCACAAATACTGCAGTGTAGTCAAATAGTATCATATCTCAGTCGATTTCGCAATTTTGGGAAGAAGAGGATTCTGTAAGCAAAATAGCAGTAACAGCATACCTTACACTTATTTTCTGACTCATACCAAGAAATTACCTTTCCAGGTATGCACAGACTATATCTCATTGTACAAGCTTATGCTAAAAGTTAACTTTCCTAGTGACTGTTGACGCCAACAAATGAAACAAAATCATACTAATCAATTCTCTCATTCCAATAATTTGCATTGATCAGCTAGAAAAAAATAGCTAAAGATACCTGTTGCCTTAGACGAAAATTCAGGATGACTGGCAGCAATTACAGCTTTGAATTTGCAGGGCGGTATCCCTTCCTGTTTCTGAAGTATGAAAAAATAGATTATGAATAGGTACCTGCCTACAGAAGCCTAAAACTAATACAAGCTAATTACTCACAACTGCATATTCAGGTTGACGGTGGGATTGGCAGGTGCCACCTCAAATGCGTTCTTTAGACTTTGATTTGCATAATATCTAAGAGGAATCAAACAATGCATGGATTTGACGGGAAACAAGACCCAGACAGACCATGAGAAGAAACAACTACAAGAGGAACATCTACCGAACCGTGAAGAGAAGGACTGTGTTGAAAACATGACTTGCATAGTTGCAGCGATGAAACAACCGGGAAAGAAAAGAAAAGAAAAACGAGAGAGCAAATGTGAGTGCATTATGAAGTGCAGCAATCGACAAGGAAAAGCTCTATCTTTCAGCTCCCTTCCCTCTTCGAAGGTTCCTCCTTCCTCCCTGTTACAAACTGAAACTTCTCTCTTATAAATGAAATGCAAAGCTTACATATTTATATACAAACAAAGGAATATGAAACCTATTCTAACTACTGTACATTTACACCAATTCATGTGTGGACGTGTGTGTGTGTCGGCAGATGACATTGTTGACTAACACTCCCCCTCAAGTTGGAGCATAGATATTAATCATGCCCAACTTGTTACAAAGATATTGAACCCGTGTTCCATTTAATGCTTTTGTTAGAAGATCTGCCAGTTGATCGTCAGACCGTATGTGTCCTGTAGACACAATATTTTCTTTAATCTTATCACGAATAAAATGACAATCAATCTCAATATGTTTTGTTCTTTCATGAAACACAGAGTTCGATGCTATATGAAGTGCTGCTTTATTGTCGCACCATAGTTTTGCAGGTAATGTTGTGACGATGCTAATTTCCTTCAAAAGCTGAAGTACCCACACAATTTCTTGTACTGATTGTGACATGGCTCTGTATTCCGCTTCGGCACTTGACTTTGACACAACTCCTTGCTTCTTACTTCTCCAAGATATCAAATTTCCACCAACAAACACACAGTAACCTGTAGTAGATCGTCTTGTGGCCTTTGATCCTGCATGATCCGCATCACAAAAACATTCAACTTTAGTGTGCCCATAATCTGTATAGAGAATACCAAGACCTGGAGAGCCTTTCAAATAATGCAAGATATGTTCTAAAGCTTCCCATTGTGCCACTGTTGGTGATGCCATGAATTGGCTGAGCCTACTAACTGAGAAGGTTATATCAGGACGAGTTACTGTTAGGTAATTCAGTTTCCCAATAAGTCTTCTATATCTCTCAGGAAATGGAAATGGCTTTAATTTCTCTGGATCAATCTTCTTCTTCAAATCATCAGGAAGCTCATCAAACATACTAGCATCAAGATCTAGAAAAGGATTTGGAATCATGGGGATGCTGCTTGGTGCAGCTCCAAGTTTTCCAGTCTCCTTTAAGAGATCAAGAACATACTTTCTTTGAGTCAAAAAAATACCTTTCTTACTGCTCAAAACCTCAATACCAAGGAAGTACTTTAATGATCCCAAATCTTTTGTCTGGAAGTGAGAGTTCAGAAAGATTTTAAGTTCTGAGATTCCAGAACAATTACTTCCTGTAATCACAATATCATCAACATATACTACAAGAAGAATCATGCCTGCATCAGATTGTTGGTAGAACACAGAGTGATCACACTTGCTTTGATGTAACCCAAACTTCTTGACCACATTACAGAATTTATCAAACCAGGCTCGAGGACTTTGCTTTAGACCGTACAGTGACTTTCGGAGGTAGCACACTTTCCTATTCTCCCCCTGAGCAACGAACCCAGGTGGTTGCTCAATATAAACTTCTTCCAGAAGATCGCCATTCAAGAAAGCATTCTTAACATCTAATTGATGCAAATCCCAATGATATGTGGCCGCCAAAGATACAAGAAGACGAACGGAAGTGAGTTTGGCTACAGGAGAGAAAGTCTCAGAATAATCAAGACCATAAGTTTGGGCATAACCTTTTGCAACAAGGCGAGCTTTTAGTCTTTCCAAAGAACCATCAGCCTTAGTCTTAACAACAAATACCCATTTACAGCCAATAGCTTTCTTGCCAGGTGGGAGATCAACAAGAGTCCATGTACTAGCTGTTTCCAATGCTAAGAGTTCTTCTTCCATTGCGGCACGCCAACCAGGGTGAGCTAGGGCTTGGTGAAGAGTAGTAGGGGTGGATATGGAATCAAGGGTGACCACAAGTGAAGTAGAAGTAGGAGACAAATGCTGGTAAGACACGAAGGAGGATATAGGATAGGTACAGTTAGCATATCTTGTGGGAGTACAACGAGGACGAGTACCTTTTCGGAGGGCAATAGGTAGGTCAAGGGAGGGATCAACAGCAGAATCAGGAACAACTGGATCAGAGGCAACAATAGGAGGATCTAGGGGTTCAGGAACAGAAACCAAGGTGTCATGACCAGAATCCGTTGGCGAAGCAGTGATTGGTGATGGTGAAACGTTGGTTGCATCAGCATCATTGATGATATCAGGTTCTGGTACAGCAGCCTGTACTGGTGAGAGTGGGACACGATAAAACAAGACATCATCAGACTCAGCAAGGACAGATGGAGACTCAGAAGAGGTCGAAGATGTGAAGAAAGGAGAAGACTCATGAAAGATTACATCAGTGGACACAAGGTAACGACAGAGATCAGGAGAGTAACATCGATAACCTTTCTGAATTCTAGAATAACCAAGAAAGACACATCGTAGGGACTTGGGATCAAGTTTACTGACACTTGAACGAACATCCCGAACATAACAAACACAACCAAAGATTTTTGGATCAATAGGAAACAACTTAGTGGTGGGAAACAGAATGGAATACGGAATATCCCCACTAAGCACAGCCGAAGGCATGCGATTTATGAGAAAACAGGCTGTAGAAACGGCATCGGCCCAAAAACTTTTAGGGATGGAGGAATGAAACATGAGAGCTCGGGCAGTTTCTAATAGATGTCGATTCTTTCTTTCAGCAACACCGTTTTGAGCGGGGGTATCAACACAAGAAGATTGGTGAAGAATACCATGACTTTGCATATACTCGGTGAATGGGGCAGAAAAATATTCTTTTGCATTATCACTTCTTAAGATTTTCACAGGAGTGTTAAACTGGGTTTGAATTTCAGCACAGAAATGACGAAAGTGAGTAAATAATTCAGAACGCTGTTTCATTAAGTAAAGCCAAGTGGTTCGAGAAAAATCATCAACAAAAGTGACAAAATACCGATAACCAGATTGAGATATGATTGAACAAGGACCCCAGACATCAGAATGCACTAGCTCAAATGGGGACGCAACTCGTTTATTGACGCGAGGTGCTAAATGAACACGATGGTGTTTGGCAAATTGACAGGATTCACAATTTAAAGCAGACACAGAAGAGAATTGAGGATACAATTTTCGGAGAGATGACAGAGACATATGACCTAGACGACAATGAATTTCAAACATAGATGTCTCACCAGAACAAGCAATAGAACGCGGTACCTGATCATCAAGGATGTAATGACCACCGGATGCATAGCCTTTACCAATAACATGCTTCGTCGTGAGATCCTGAATCAAACAATGGTCAGGAAAGAGTGTGATAAAACAATTGAATTGTCGAGTAAGTTTGCTAGTAGATAAAAGATTAAAAGCAAGATCCGGAACATGAAGGACAGAAGATAAAGCAATAGATGGGGTAGGTCTAATAGTGCCACATCCGAGAACACGAGAATAAGAACCATTAGCAATTGTTATACTAGAGGGGTTGGCATAAGGTGTATACGAGGAGAACAAATTTGTGTTACTTGTCATATGATCAGTTGCACCGGAATCGATAATCCACTTTGACGAACAAGTGGCAAGGCTAGAAGTGATGTTACCTGTAGCAAGAGCACCTGAAGATCTAGACTTAATTTCCTCCATCATCAAACAAGGAGATGTACCAAACAGCAGAGGTGAAATGACAACAAACTCTCAGAGCTAGAACAAGATAATTACACAATCATAAACTGCAGCAACAATCTGAAATATCCCAAATGAGGCTTTAAGGTCCTCCAACTACAATAACAAACGTCACACTAGTGACCAAGTGGAAATTTCTCACAACCAAAAAATATCCCAAACGAT
This sequence comes from Inga laurina, assembly GCA_963855925.1. Lineage (NCBI taxonomy): Eukaryota > Viridiplantae > Streptophyta > Magnoliopsida > Fabales > Fabaceae > Inga > Inga laurina. Next base: position 61,043,120 of record OY979707.1, on the reverse strand, counting down.
GAACAGAAGCCTCCAGATGAATAGTAACAGTGCCAGATGAATAGTACTTGTGAGTGAATAGTACCTCAGATGAACAGTAACCGTGAGTGAATAGTACCTCAGAGATTTTTTTTTTTTTTTTTTTTTAAGAGGGACCCACACGGAAGGAAAAAAAAAACACCAAAAGAGTTTAAGTATACCACTTTCTCCAAATATTCAAAAGTGATTGCAACCACGGATGCACTGCAACACACGGGCCCCGCAAAGATGCAATCAAAGGATGCGAAAACGAAGGCGAAGAACAATAGCTCAAAATTTCAAACGTTTCGGATGACCACGAAACTTCAGAGGGAGGTAGAGGTTGGAGAGACGATCAGAACGTCGCAAACGGCGTCGCAAACGGCCACCGGAAATATCGTCACGCGCCGGCGCGTGTCTGTTGCAGCGGAGCTTCAGGCGGCGCGTGAGGATACACGCGCCGTCGGAATGGCCTGAAATTTTGGTGGTCGGCCGATCTGGACACGGGGGACCTGAGGATCTGGCGCGTGTCTGCAGCGGAGGCGTTGAAGATGACAGATCTGAACGTTGAACAGAAACTAGTTGGCCGGAAAAAATGGAGTTCTTCGCCGGAAAAACAGAAACAATTCCTGAATTTACAAAGGCTCTGGTACCATGTTACAAACTGAAACTTCTCTCTTATAAATGAAATGCAAAGCTTACATATTTATATACAAACAAAGGAATATGAAACCTATTCTAACTACTGTACATTTACACCAATTCATGTGTGGACGTGTGTGTGTGTCGGCAGATGACATTGTTGACTAACACTCCCTTTCACTTCTTTGTGCTATCTCACCGATGTCTCCTTTCTCCGTTTGAGAAGGAAGTTCTGTTATCTATCTATAAAATCTGCAAGTTCTGTGATCTATACATTTTTTCAGTGAAAGCTGAAAGAAGGAGGCGCTGAAGGAGAGGAAGAGGTGTCTCCGGTGATGGTGGTGCAGAGGGAGAGGCAACAGTGAAGAAAGAGAAAGGAAAGGAGAGTAGAGGGACAAGAGGAGTTTGGATTTTTTCCCCAACAAAAATATGATAATATAGCATAATATCTTATGTGGCAGAGCCACATAAGTATAATTAAGTCAACTAGTTGTTGACCGAACCATGTTGTTAAATTGGCGCGACATCACACTGCTAGAACAACATCGCACAGGGGGAAAAAAAAATTCTGAACTACATTGCTCTTTTGTAAAAATTTTCGAGCAATAATAGATCTTAACCCCGTAGCACATCGCACGTAGCACATCGCAGAAGAGCAAGTAGCCCCCCATGTGGCAACCCTTTCTTACCGAGACATTCCATATGGCATACGGATTCTGGTTAAAAAATATAAATAATAAATCCCAAATCAGTGTCACAACTTCCGATAAACCTCATAACTGCGAATGAATTTAAATTTTTTAGAATATGCTCCCTCCTTTCATAAATATAATAAATTGTTGATTTTTTTAGAGATTAAAAAGATTTTTTTTACCAACGATTAAAGAGATTAAATAAGTTATTTAATAATATTATATATTATATATTATTAGATTTTATGTCAGTTTATAAGTTAAAAAGAAATAGTTTAGAGAAAAAATAATAAATATAAATACTTCAAAGTAATTTAATTAATTTTCTTAATATTTCTTAAATCTGTCTTATATTTAGGATCGGAGAAAATATGTGTAATTGAAATGGACATTTATATGCAGCATTAGAAAAATTAAATGGGTTAACGAAATTTATAATTTTCTAATTTTTTTACTACGTTTATTATAACTTTCCTTATAATTTTTGAATTTCAAATTAAAAAACGTAAAAAAAAAAAAAAAAAAACATACTGCTGAAAGTCTGAAACGACCAAAGTTTATGATATTTTGGGATTTATGTAGTTAAAAACATGGAATTAGTTTATGATTTTTTTAAAAAGTCTTGAAAAGTACTATTTTAAATAAAATAAAATAAATATTTATAAATATAATTGAAATATTAAATTTTTAAACGAGGCATAACATCCCAAGCTCACAAATGGTTCTTGGGAGAATTTGCGGACAGTCCGGCAAAAAATATGTAATTTTCATGATCTTAACTGCAAGTTTTTTTCAACATCTTTAATTGAGGGGAAAATAAAAATAGGATAGGTGAAACTTCAAACTTTAAAATCTAAAATAATGTAATATATTAAGGGGAGAATGAAAAAAAAATTCCATTTGAACTTCAAAATTCTAAATTAGTCCTTTGACAAAGATCTGCGTTGTCAATCTCATTACTTTTCTTATCAATGGGATTTTAAAGTTCAAATGATATTTTTCAGTTATATTTTCAATATTAAGAGTAGTAGGTGTGGTAATACCTAGTATTAAGGAGGTTTAAAAAAAAAAAGGCCGTACATGCGAGTACTTTCTGGCAAGGTAATTAAACTCGGACCGGTCAGTGAACCGGTCGAGGTACTGGGTCAATAGTCAGTGGGTCAGACTGGAGCTAAACCGGGACCAAACTGGTGAGAAATAGAATATTTTAGGCTTATAGTATAAAATTCTAAAAGAAAATTTTTTTAAAAAAATAAAATTTAAAAAAGAAAATAAAAAAGTTGACCCGGACCGGGTTACCGAACCTAACCGGTTTACTGTCCGGGTTACCGGTTTCTGGGCCGGTCCGGTCCGGGTTAAAGAACCTGGCTTTCTGGTCCATTAACTCACTCAGTCAAGATATTATAATGGATATAATAAATTTGATTTAAGTATTTTTCTTTTAGATATTATCGTTGAACTTTAGAATAAACTGAGGATATTATTAAAAAAATTCAACACAAGAGATAAAATCGGAGTAAAAATAGAGATTGAGCTAGGGGATAATTTTTGTATTATTTTTATTGAGTCTGTTAGTGGGCTTGTGGCTATATATAGGAGTTTTTTTTGGTTCATTTACCTAGTCTTTCGCGTTAGTTATAAATTCTAGATAATGCTCTTAGATATTAATTAGGTGGGCATGCTGTGTGCCATTGTTCGATGGATCCTATAATATCCCCTGGAGATCCTTCAACAGTTTTTTTCTTCAATTTTTTATAATCAGAGCCTAGTCAATTGAGAGCGCTTTCTGAGAGTTCTATAGACCACGACAGCAATGATCTATGGACTGAAAATGCTGAATAGCATTATTAAAGCAAGGATGGTAATGTTTTCTTTAAAAAAGACAGTAGAGAAGGAGTGGGATGCTGAAGAAGAGGAATATGCATTTACCGCCGAAGTATCTCATCAAATTGATTATAAAAAAGAATGGATTCTTGACTCCGGTTGTACATCACACTCGACTGGTCATATTGAAAAGCTACAAAATTTCTCAGATTACAAAGGGCGCAAAAGGATCTGGCTACCAAACGGCGATATAGAACCAATAGCTCATGTTGGCAGCACGGTTGTTTCTTTTAAATCCAGTAATTATAAGCTGCCACTTCAACGAGTTTATCATGTTCCAGGTATGAAAACCAACCTCATCTCAATATCACAATTAACATCTTCTGGCTATTTTGTCTTGTTCGGTCCACAAGATGTGAAGATATATCGTGAACTCAAGATTAATGAAGAACATTTGGTGGAAGGACAAATGTTAAAGTCCGCCTATGTGTTAAGAGCCAATTGAATTAGATCATTTCAAAAGAGAAAATTAAGTTGCACATTTGTTTGCAATTGCTTACAGAAGGCTTGAGTAATAGGAAATTTGAGAACTTCACTCAACAACTCGGAGGCGCATAAAGGATTGAGTTGTTTATTATATTATTATTTATTGATTCTCTTAATGGTTAGAGAAAGAAATATTACAAAATAATAACAAATCTCATATTAGACTTACAACTTCCATGTAACCGTCATATGAATTCAAACTTTTTGGAATATATGTGTAATTGTCACTCCTACTGAAAAGCACTTTTTTTTTTATGCCTTTTTTTACCTATTTTTACAGGGGACGCCTATGTGAATTTGAGAACAACGTTTTTTAAAAAAAATGATGTCATAAGTGACTTACGACCCCTTTTTTTCAAAAAGGGCACTATAAGTGACCTGCTTGAAAAATATGTTGAAATGTTTTTATTTAAAAAGAATTAGTTTATATTTTTCACTGCACAACAATTAAAACCTACAGAAATAAGATTGAACAAATTCTTCATAAACCAAAATGTTCTTATAAATAGTAAGGAAACATCCAACACTAGCTAATTAAAGCGTTAACTCCTACTAATACTATATACAATAATCACCACAAAGTGTCAAAAAGTTATTTACTACATAACTACTAACTAATATAAAAATAAACATCTCATCTATGTGTTGAAGAAAATGTCTAGCCAAAAAGGTCTCGGATTAAATTAATGTCTTCACATAAGTAAGCATCTTCATCACCAGAAATCTGTAAATTGGAAAATAAGCTTAGATAAAATCAATCAAGTGAATGAATTAATTAACAATTCAATTACAATACCAAAAATATTATCATTTGATAATGAAGAAGAGATTACCTTTTGAAAATCGTTTGTAATTCCACTCTGAATGATGTTATACATATGAAATATAATATAGTATCTGCACTTGGTGCTCCCTGGTTGTTGAGGGCACTATAAATCAAGAGCAAATGATTAAAATGAATAAAGGCATATCTAAAGCGACCGTCAATGAATGAACCTGAATTGAAACTACTTACTTTCGGATAAAATCACTTTGGGTCTCTAATAAATTTACCCTCGCGTGTCCTGCCAAGTATTATATATGTCTGGATCGTACTATCATTAAAATAAAAATCAATAGACATTAGAACAATTCATTTAAGTCAAGAATTAATGAAATACAAACAAATTAACTTATATGGTGAAGATGGATTTTATTTCTCTGTCTAGCTTGTGACCCAAGGAATCAAACTAATAGACGGTGTTAATGCGAGGACAAACAACACAAAGACTCCAATGGTAATTATAATAACATATACAGATTAAAATGATGACAAGACAATTTATTCTTAAATATCTTAAATAGACAAAATTAAAATACATGCTCTTCAATAATTGGTGTTAAATAACAAGGCAATTTAGTCTCTCCAGTTGTGTAGCTCACATAGCTCGTCCTTACTTCCAAAGAATTATTCTTCTTTATCGTATTTAATTTGCAGAACATAAGAATTTATATAAACTATTTCTTTCCATGTCGACACATATGTGGTGGAAGATAAGAATCCATATGAACTGTTTCTTTCCATGTCAACACATATGTAGTGGAAGAAGCTATAATAGAATGAAAATGATAAATAAATTATTAAATTATAAAACCAAAAATTCCCTGTATTAATTGAAGTAAAAGATTAAAAAAAAAAACTATCCGGATTGCAAGTTTTGCCTCAACAAGCCGGTGCTAAAGTCACTTCCTTCATCAATCGTTGTCACCAACGCCTTGGCCTCTCTCAAGACCTTCGACGACAACTCCATACCGCGAGGCTTCTTGTGCCATCTTCTAAGTATATGATTTATACTGGAAATGTTTCTCTCACCCCCCCCCCCCCCCCCCCCCCCCCCCCCCTATTCTTGGTTCTGAAATTCTCACATACGAAAACTAGACATGATGATATGCAGCTAGGGTGGAATAAGGCACTTGGTTTCTATATTAAGAATCACTCTCTCTTTTCAAGAATCCATGTGCTTATCATTTGCTAACCACTAGGGGTAGTTTAGAAAATTTCGTGGTAACTGCATCTTTCCCTTTTTAAGTTGGTAGATTCGAGAAATACTTACGTACTCCTAGAATACCAACTAGAATACCAACTGATCCAAACTCTCACCAATAAAAATATTCCAACACAATTAATTTTAATTCACATGTCAACCTAATTGTTTCCATTAATTCGTTGTTTTTAAAAAATAAAAATAACTAGGATTTGGTGATTTCCAATACTGCCCCTCTTCTCGCCTTCCTGAATCCCCTCTGCTTCGTCTCTTCACCCTCTCCTCTCCTCTCCCTGTACCTATTTTCTTCTCATGAGCCGGCGGCTGTTGTGATGATGACGATGCAAATCTGAATCCATGATGGATTTTGGAGTTTGACAGCTTTTTCCCTCTCAATCATTGTTAGAATCTCTAAATGGGAGATGCAAGTGAATACAAGAAGAAAAGCACCAGCGTGAGCCCAAAAAAGATGACCTTTTTCATGTTATTCACAGCTTGTGAGATGTGAATCCTTTTTATGCACTCTCTTTTTGATGGATTTGTATTATTTTCCAGTTCTTGGCTTAGTTCGATACTTATTGCAGATAAAGTTTACATTTTGTCAAGAGATTCATCCCAGTTTCTTGTTAACATAAAAAATGCTTCTCTCAAGGGCTATCAGCAATTACTTGGATTTGCATTCTGCAATCAAGAGGAATCGAGGGGATTTCTTTCTTCAATCTCAATTACTAGAGATGTATGTATTTGGGTAGATCTAGAAAAGGCTGCAGTTTTGGGGATACTATTTTCTCAATCTGAAGCAAATCTATAAAATTTGCTGTCGATGTTTAACCTCTCTTCCATGGCCATCATTGAGGGCACACTCTGTTGAAGAAAGAACCAAATCTCTGAACAAAGAGAGGAGGGAGGAGGGGTGAAGGAAGGAGAGAGGGGCAGCTGGGTAATCTACCAAACTCTGGGTATTTTTTATTTTTTAAACAATAAAATAATATAAAACAGTTGGCTGACACGTAAGTTTAAAATTATTTGAGTTGGAGAATTCTGATTGGATAGCGTATGAATGAGCTAGTACTCTCAAAGTACTTAAGTATTTCTCTTCTATTGCCCGGGAAAAGTGAAGATGGGATGTCCAGTAGGTGATCAATCAAATTATTTTAAAATTTCTTGAAACATGTTAGAAACATTCAACCCAAATCAAGCTATATTATTTGTCCAAAAAAAAAAAAAATCAAGATATATTTTGATCCTAATCTTGTTTCAAATTATTTTTATTAATATGCATTTGACTTTATTTCAAAAAAAAAAAAACCTTCGCCACATTGCTCAAATCCAAGTATTATAAATTAGGGACAAAATTGTGTATGCGAGTCACTTATTAGTTTTTAAGTAAATAATTTTCAAGCAACATAAAGTTTAAAGATAATGTAATTTTTTGTTTTTTCTTTACTAATTATAATATTATTAGATGATACCTAAATTAGAAGTTACGATCATGAATTGTGGGATGTTGCACCATAAACCGAGAAAATATAATGAATTATTAGGGAATACAAAATTTAAGTGTTGATTTTAAGAAAAAAAAAATAGATAAATTCCCCAAAAATCGGAAGGTCATCAAAATATAAATTTAACTATCAATATTATCGAAACTCATCACCTGTATACGATGAATATACATTGAATTTTATCTTGCAATTTTAGTATATTCATTTTACTCATAATATTGTAGTCTTGTAGTATTGGAAGTATTCACCGAAATTTGAATGCATTCAAACAAAATCATAGGATCTTGGCATAAAAAAACATGATGCGAAAATACAAGTGTACCTAATAAATAAATTCTTCATATATTCTCATAAAATTGTTGAACCGATTTCATAATATTTTGATTTTGGGGTGAAAAGATTTCTAAGATGCTGCTTCAAACAGGTATATATTCATCTAGAAACTATATCTGGGTAAACACCTATTTGTAAGGAAAAACATATAAAAATATAAATAATTGAAAATAAGATAGTATTGAACGAAGCTACTGAATTAGATAAAGAGATCCATATTTAAATAACCACCTTAACTTTAATTTAAAATTTTAATAAATACACTACCTAAAAGTAACTCAATTTCGAAAGAAAAGTAACAATCATATCCTAAAATTAAGCGCATAATACAACTTATTAAATGGTGATAAGATTCATTTAATATCCTTAAGTATTTTCTTCTCAAGTAATTTGTGGTACACCCAACACCTTAAATTACTACTAAAATAATATTTTAGGATGTTGGATGTACTTTTCCTTAAAAAAAAAAAACTTAGGCAATTCACAATGAGGCTTAAATTGCTCCTAAAACAGGAATAAATGCCAAGGCCGTGCAAGCATTAAATAGATTTACATCATTATATTGGGAAATCAGGAAATAGATATAATAGTGATTTGGAAATGAAAAAGATAAGCCATACACGGTAATTGACTTTCAAGCACCGTGGATTGAAATTAACGTACTTATATTTATAAGTTAAGCTTGATGCGAATAGGTCATTAAATTACCCATGTTTTCTGTTTGACATGGCTGGTGAGATAACAAAAACAATAGAGGAAAAAAATCTAGTATCCTTAGATTATATATTAGTTTATTAGTCAAATTAATTAGTTTGAAAAAAAAAATAAAAATAAAAATACTCTAAAATAATTTAATCGGTTTTCTTAATTTTTCTAAACAAATCAAATTTATGTTATAATTAGGACCGGAGGTAGTATAGAATAATGAAGACAGAGCAAAACTAAACTATGAGAGACATACATATAGAAAACGAAGCATGGATATAAGAAAATGGTGTTCCACACATAAGAAAGCAGTAGTTGACGGATACCGTGACTTGAAATGAACGTACTTGTACAATCCTTCATCAGTGGATGGTTATATAGTGTTATACGGTGTTTGGACAGTTAAAACGGTGCCGTCATGTTTAATAATAGTTTACACAAAAAATAATGGAGAATAACAACTAATAAGTGATACGATTACGAGTATTATATTTAACATTAAATTACTGTCAACAATAATTATACTTACGAGTTGTAAATTGCTAATATTACTTGATAATTTATTAAATTGGATTTTTTTTTTGGCCAAAAGAGTTTATTAAATATTATTCATTAACTTTTATTACACCATAAGGTTGACAAAAAACTTACACCTAATAGAAGAAATTAAAATTTTATGTTATCAAATAATTTAAATCATCATCATCTTTAATAAATATAGTTAAAAATCAAGCTGGTGACTTTTTAAACCAAACATTAATTAAATAATCAATATTTAACGATAAAAACAATTCCTTTTGGCGTTGAAATATTTGTGTTAAGTTTAAAAAATGTCAAATAATTGAAATGTAAATTATCTTAATACTACCTCCGGCCCTTAATATAAAACCTAGTTAACTTTTTTTAAAGTGATTAAGAAAGATAAATAAATGATTTTAAAATATTTATATCTACTGCCTTTTCTCCAAACTAATTAGTCTAACTTATAAACTAATATATATAATATAATGATACACAACATATACTATAATTAACTAATATATTTAGCTCCCTCAACCTTTCTAAAAAAATCGAGTTAACTGTGTCCTATATTTAAGACCAAAGGGAGTATTATTTTGTTTGCACGAAACAATTACAATCTTTGTGGACCGAAGAAATTAATTGCATAATTATTGTGGGCAAAAGTTGTGCTCTTGATTTAGTAATTACAATTAATGAAAATCATCCTTATATATAATAGTTTAGAAAAAACATCAGTCGATTATGTATATAAAAACATACGAACAGGAACGTTAGGTATGATTTTTGACCTACTAATAATCCATCACTCAAAGTTTAACTGATAATGGATTAATTTTAAATTTAGGTTGTTTGTTAAGCATTTAATACACAATGAAATAAATTTTATTATAAATTCACTATAATTGTTTTTATAAATCTGTTGGTTTTTTTAATAGGACCATACTTCCATCAAATTTCTTATATCCATTATATCAAGTTCTCCAATCACATATAACCATGTGTTCTATTTTTTTTCATATGAATTTATAATTAAATGATAATAATTTAAAAATAAAACACATTGTTACTCGTAATTATTAGAGAACTTGACAAAATGGATATAAGAAACTTGATCTAAGTATTTTCTTTTTTTGGTACTACATGAATATGTTTTTCTAACCTCGATATTATATAAAATATGATATTATATCACTATAGTATCAAATTTTGTTCTAATCAGTTATCATATTATTAAATATCAATGTATAAAGAATAAAATAACCTCTACAACAACGGGAAATAAGGATAATCCTTTTGATACAAAAGTAATGATAAATTAAAGTATCAAAACAAAAAGTACAATATGCCGTAAAAAAAAAAAAAATGCAGTCCAGGTGAAACACATACAATCATATGAATGATAACAAACCTCTTCATTCAAGACAACAACATTGAAAGACTTGATCTACCATTGGAAATGGATCATGAACGTTAAATACCTTTCCCTCATGATTAAGCAGAGATATATATTATATTACATATACAAAGTGTGATTTAGTTATTACTACATGATTTTTTTTTGCCAGCTATTACTACCTGATTTCACTAGGCTTTTGGAAAGCCGAACCGGACCGGACGGTCGGACCAGTCCGGCCATCACTTGCTTAATACAATGGCTCGTTTCATGTATTTGGATCGTTTGAATGGTTGATCTGGATTGAGCCACCCAAAACCAGATGTTGAGCCGGAATCTGGAGTTAAGCCGGAACCTAGAATGGATTTATGCAAACCGGACACTACTACAAAAAGGGGTTTTAACGTCCAAAAACTGGGGGACGTCTATGTAGGAAGCATAGTATGTTTTAAGAAAAGACGTTTCAAAAAAATGAGACGTCTAAAGTGAAACTTTAGACGTCCCAAATTGAGAATTGGGACGTCTAAAGTCCTCCACGGGGGGCTTTAAACGTCCCAATTCTTAATTTGGGACATTAAAAAGTTTAATTTTTTTTTAAAAAATGATTATTTATATTCTTCATTGCCCAACAAATTAAAATTGCAGAAACAAAATTGAAGATGGATTCATAAACCACAAAATGTCCCTTACAAAATGGTAAGGATATCTAGTACTGCAATCTTTTTACTATATATATATATGTACAATAACAACAACTCATACAACCTAATATTATATATGTATAACAACAATTAGAAAGTGTCAAAATGTTTGTCACCACACAACTACAAACTAATTGTTGTTCATTTCATCAAAATAAATATACATATGTATTTCCCTCGATTTCCAAGCTCCAAACATATAAAATAAAAACATTATTAGTATTGCATAACTAGTAACAACAAGTTTATGATTCTGGCAAAAAAAAAAACACAATCAAGGGAAAAATACTCCAATAACTAGAATCATGTAAATAAATTAAAGCATCATAATAATTTCACGTTGCAAGTTTAACTTAATTCTTCATGTAAATTTATATTAAAAAAAAACAAACCTGATGAAAGCAGGGGAGAGGGCAGCCAACGGTGTCTATGTGCTTCCAAGGTGGAGAGAAAACGTTGGAGGAGTTGTGTATGTACAGTGGAGAGGAGAGGTACGCCGGAGGGTGGAGGGGGCAAAAGAGGTGGAGGAGGCCGGTGTACGCCGGAGGGTGAGAGCAAAAAAGGTGCTATGAGAATGGAAGGAGGTGGAGGAAAAGGGAATGAAGAAAATGAAGAGAGGAAGAAGATTGACGAAGATGAAGTTTAATGAAGAAAAGAGAATAATGAAAAAGCTTACTTATGGTGTAGAGAAGACGAAGTGACATGAATGAAAGAAAAAAGGAAATGCAGAAAAAAGGGAAGAGAAGTCATGGGGGATGGGAAAGATGGAAAAGGAGGGATGAATTTCTGACATGGGAATGAAGAAAAGGGAAGAAAAGTCTTATGCATGTCAGGGTTTCTGACATGACTTTAGGAGTCCCAAATGGGATTTGGGATGCCTAAAGTAATTTAAATTTTTTTAATTTACTTTTTTAGCGCCAGTGGAAATCTTTAGGCGTCCCAAATAAAATTTGGGACATCTAAACTCTACTTTAGGCGTCCCAAATTCAAATTTGGGACGTCTAAAGTTTTTCCTACGTACACATAATTACGAAAATACCACCACCTTCCTTTTTAACCACCCAATTTTAAAATTGGAATGTCCATTGGGGTGGTTATATCATAATTCTGTAGTAGTGGGATGGGCCAAATTTCCCTTGTTTTCTGTGTTTTTTTTCCGTCATTGAAAGAGTAAAGAAGAAGATGGAAGAACATCGACGAAGGAAGAAGAACAAAGGAGAAGGAAAAGGCTGGCGCGCTCATTACCGGATTAGCGATTTTTGTTCTCCATTGTTGAATACTAGCGTCCTTCTCGCTGAAGAATTTTCCTCTCCGTTTTCAAATCTACAGACTGCAATAGTAGAAAAGAATGCTAGTGGGGAAGGAAAGAGGCATGGAATATCGTGACCCATGATAAGAAGCGGTAGAAAAGTAAAATTAGATCCAAGGCCAATATTAATCATGTTCAAATATTAATGGTTTGGATTTCCTCCGTACACAGTATAGCTTTTTCTACTTCCATTGCAAGCATGGTGGATAGTCCTAAAGATAATAGTAGCTTCTGGATATTAGTTGGAGACTTGACTAGTTCTTACCTGAATCCAAATTAAATATTTATACTATTACTATATTGTAATCTTTTTAATTATAAGAATATTTTAAGTCATCAATATATATAAAAAGTAAAAGTTTGTCCGATGACTTTATTAAAATATTTTAATTCTCTTTATTATTTTTTTTATCTATTTGTTATATTTATACTACTACCTCCCCAGTTGGCTTTATATTTCTAAATAAAAGTTTGTCCGATGAATTTATATTTCTTAGAGTTAAATATACAGATTTAGAAATGTTTAAAAAGAGAAGAACATATCAATTGAGTTATTTTATTTTAAACTTAGCTTGTCAATTGAGTTATTTTATTTTAATAATTTTGTACCAGAAAAACATATCAACGTAATCAGATTTATATAACCCTTGAGTAGTGGATATTTTCAGCACTTATTCTGATGGGTGACAATTGATGAGGTTTTTAAATGATGTTTTATGACTTTACTAACTTCATATGAAATTAGACTATTGACTAATTATTGTAATATATATATATATATATATATATATATATATATATATATATATATATATATATATATATATATATATATATATATATATTATTTTTAAATTTAATTATTACGTCACCGGTCCGGCTAAACGGCTCAACCGTTCCAACCGATTGAACCTTAACCCGCTAACTTTTCCGGCTCAACGTCCGGTTCAGCTTTTAAAACATTGGATTTCACACATTGCTAGAATATATTAATTACGATTGTTTAAAACAAGTAATCGTTAGTCGTATTAATTATTCAGGGCTGTTAACACAATTTTATTGTGAGTTGTGACCTCTTACTAACTGGTGTTAACTGTTAAGTACAAATGGAGGTCAGTGGGATTCAAACTTGGAAAAATTAGAGAGGACCAAGAGGGAATGATATTTATGAGGGAATATATTAAAAATTGTAATTATATATAAGGAGAAAAAATATTAATATACAAAAACCAAATTGCTCGTAATCAAATTCCCACATTCCCTCCTATCGTTTCTCTTGATTAAAATATATTTTAGTGTAATTTTTATTTCTTAAGGAATTGTCTGTTTTAGTTATTTAATTTCTCTTCGTTTTGATTTGTCACGATTTTATTTTGTTTTTTTTTCAGACACTTTTTATTCTCAGAAATTTCATAATTCAATTCATCAATAAGATGTAATTCATAAAAGTTATATTGGTTTATTCATGATTTGTTCATCTACAATCAAAGGAATAAATTATGAACCAATTTTTTTACTTATTAAATATATTGTATTATATATTCAGGCAGTAAACGCAATTTATCTGGGCAAAAAAAAAAAAAGTAAACACAATGTTTTTTTTTTTTTTTTTGGTTACAACTGATCGGGTTCGAACCCGGATGGGGAAGGAGGAATGGAGTGTTTAAGAGCCCTCCTATGACCATGCCACCTAGTGGCCTTAGTAAACGCAATATAAGAGGTAGATCTTATTAACTCGCTAAATGCGTTGGGAATCACCTAAAATACATGGTAATAGTGTTAAAAAATTATTGGGCCTCTGGGAAGTGAAGTAGTTTTTGGGTTAAAAGTTGCAAATTAAACGAATGTACAAAAGAGAAAAAAGTTGGCAATGAAGCAAAATGATTTAGTTTCCCAGGCATTTTTAAGAATGGTTTCAAAATATGTTGTTTCTACAATTGCAAAACGATTACAGTTGGGAATAAATATACTCATTATATGCTTCTAACTGCATTAAACAAAATAGCGGCGAAAAAAGGGATTTTTTATATTTTACGTAATATTTGCCATAACAGGAAAGTTAACAAAGGTGGATGGAACCAATCGTCATTAATCTTCCATATTGTCAACGTATTAAATAATTTTGAGAAAAATAGAAAACAAAACCGTGGGATAATTAGAATAAATCCCATATATATCACATGATTTAGGGTCTATGATAACAAGTTAACAACGCATTTAGTGCGATCTGGTCCAACGCGAATAAATCTATTTAAAAACATGATATAATCGTAATATTAGATACATCGCAATTCGTTGCAATTCAAACAAAACATAAATTGATCACAATACGCTGTATGGAAATATGTATGGAGCAAAAGATACGGAACTGAAATTGCAAAATATAATAAAGAGTATATATGGAACATTTGTGGAAATTAAATGCATTTAAAGTAATTAAAAAAATGCTTACAACAGGCGGGATTACCATTGACCTTCCATATATAGTCATCGCATCAATTTTTTTTTTTTTTTGGGCCATGGCATAATAATCGCATCAAATGAAGTTGGCAAATAACCGATTCCATCTTTGACAAAAATTGATTTATACGTCATAATTAAAATTTTTTCAACATATGTCGTAATTAATTTCATCCAATGAAAAAATGAGATTACCTGCTTATATACTTAATAAAATGTTGAGTATGGACACAGATGAGGAAATGCCAATCAGAATAATTTTAAAATAATTAAAAAATGATTACAACCTGCGGGATTAGCATAAACGTTCCATGATAAGCGTACCAAATGAACTTGGCAAATAACCGATTCGGGTGACATGTGTATAATTAATTGCATCCAACATAAGAATGGGAGTACCCGGGGATAATATATAGAATAAATGGCATCCACGAGGCTTAATTTGATATCGATATGCCACATATGTATACGTCCATATTTTAATTAGGCAACAAAAGGACAATCAGCACTGAAAACAAATCCCACGGTATCACACGAAATGCAAGGTTATAACACCCAGAAATTACAGAGTCCTGATTTTATAATTAACATAATGAGAAATCCCGATTCCCGCGATAGATGATCCTGTAGGTCCTAGTGAAACAAAAAAAGCAAGAAAGGGCACTGGTTGAAAGCTAAGCATGGATGCCAACGAACAAAGACCACCAGATCCCTGAGGTCGAACAGTCGGAATATTCATCCTGAACAAACCAACCTCTGTATGTTTCACTCAAAAGTCGAAAACACTCGCCGAATTGACATAGTTGATCCCTGGCTGAACGCTGAATCTCTGGAACACGTACACGTAGTCCTCTTTAAGAATACCACAAACAACGGCCAGAAACGATGATAAAGGATTTGAAGTATTGAACTATACATAACATCCAATACCTTTATGCCAGCAAGAACTTAGGCCCCGCGGTTCTTGCATGGAAAAGAACAGAAAATATGAACAACCCTGAGAATGAGAAGATCTGCTTTCACAACCAAGTTGGGAGAGCAAACCAACAATGCAATTATTCGAAGATGAAGAATGGAGGGAGAAAGGCTCAAGTTGCTACTCTTTCAGAACCCAGATGTATTGGACACAGTTGAGAATGAGATTTAAGATGGAGCGGAATGCATAATATGGAGATAGTTAGTTGATTTGAATTTTGAATTCGGATTCTACATTGAATAAGGAAGAGAGACAAGTCATCCACCACCGATAGAAAGGCCAATCATGGACTGTTATAATAAATTTTAATAAATAATAAGTTTAGAAAATAAGATTAAAATTTGAAATTGTGAGACACATGGCACACCCAACCAGCGATTTGAAAAAAAAAAAATCCCATGAAAGGTTTTAATTGTATTTAAAAAATTAATTAATGGCTTATTTAAACCAATCAAATTGATTATAAAGGACCAATAAGGGAATTTGATTGTATAATGGAAGTATGGGACCGATGCAATATGTGGGAGTTGAAAAACGAAGCCACATAATGAAGGAAATGAATACATGATGATGTGGTGGATTATGTGGCTTATCTTGCTATGTGGCACCAATAAGTATGATTAATAATAGGAGAGAGGCCTCTTCCTTTCTCTTATCGTCCACTTTCTTTCATTTCTTTATTCTCAATGTTAGATTAACCTTGGACCGTTGAGATTCAATATTTTTTAAAAAGTAATACAGACACACACACACATAATAAAGAATACTTTAATAAAAGTATAAAGATATAAACCTGTTATATCAAATTTTAATTATTTAAATTTATTTATATATATTTTTTATTATTTAATATTATAATAATATTTTTATAGGATATTGAATCTCAACCCTTAAGAGTTAATCTAATAGCAAGAATAAAGAAGTGGAGGAAAGTAGACGGTAAGGGAAATGGAGAGGCTCCTCTCCCATTAATAACATGAGGAATACTTACATACTCCAAGAGCGTCACCTCATCTATACTTTGATTAATTAAAATACAACAATTCATCTCATTTTAATCTCACATGGCTGATAAGTCATATGGAAAAATTCAAATTTTATGATTTTGAAAAATAACAACTCAATGGAGGGAATTGCGTTTTTTGTTTTTCTAAATTATCAAGTCTATGTTTTTAAAATCATAAAATTTGAATTTCTCTAAATGACTCATCAGTCATGTGGGATTAAAATGAGATGATTTGTTGTATTTTAATTAGTCAGAATATAAATGAGGTGGTGCTCCTGGAGTATGTAAATATTTCTGTTAATTACAGTGACATTAACAATTAAGTAACTCAATTACTGTGGAGCCAATGTTTTTATTATAGAAGCAATAGATAGATATTATTATTATTATTATTATTATTATTAAATAATTTAATTTATCCCGTATGAGATATTGCCAATTGACGCATTCAAGTGAGTATTTAATTTGTTGATGGCAAAAAAAAAAAAAAATTGTCACACAGCCAGTTGCTACCAATGTCCCCTTTTTCCTGAATAAGTGGCTCTCTTATTATAACACACTTGTCTCACAGCCAACCTTTTTCCTGAATAAGTGGCCCTCTTATTATAACACATTTGTCTCACAGCCAACCTTTTTCCTGAATAAGTGGCCCTCTTATTATAACACACTTGTCTCACAGCCAACCCTAACCGTGTAGCTTATATTATCTAAGTAATAAATATTTTACTATTTCATTATTAAATTAGATATGTGAGTTTCAAGATTCAACTAACCGCGTATGGCATGGGTTCTGAACTTGTATAATCTAATGATGAAGAGTATATACTATAATTAAGTAGTTTATTTAGCCATATTAATCTCTCAAGCAAAGTCAACTGGCAGAAGGGAGTAATTAAAAAATAAGCATCTTAAGAGGCTGAGGCACAAAGCCAAAGTAATAAATGATTTTCATTTGATTTTAATAAATTTTTTTACAAATATTGATGAGAAAAAAGATTTTAAAGAATTTTAGTATAAATTAGGCCATTATAAAAAAATCAATTCAATGTAAATGTGACGAGTGAAAATAGGGTGATTTAGTTAGAGGTAATCTTCCATTATTTCATTGAGTCCGTTAACACTAGCTATTTTTAAGTGACAAACTCACAGGGTTTTTTTCCCTCACCTGCCTAGCATTTTGCTTCCATTATAAATCTAGATATCAGGTCCTTAGACTTGATTAAAATCGACTATTAGTAGTTTTTATCCTTCACTCACTGTTTTCTGTTATACCATCGGAATAATGAATGGACGACTGAAAACGCTGAATGTCATCATTAAAGCAGGGGTGGCATGCTTTCCCATTAAAGCAGCGGTGACATTGTTTGCCTTGAAAAAGACCATTGAGGAGGATGCTAAAGCATTATTTCTACCAGAAGAGGAAGACTATGCTTGTATCGCTAGAGTATCCTACAAAATTAATTATAAAAAAGATTGGTTTGTTGACTCAGGTTCCGGACTTCACGTGACAGGAGACATAGAAAAGCTACAAAATTTGTCAGATCTCAAAGGAACTTACGCTATGAGGCAAGCAAACGGTTCACTTTTATCAATTGCTCATGTTGGCAGCACAATTGTTTCTCTTAAGTCTGACAGTTATAAGATGCCACTTCAACCAATCTATCAAATCCCAGGTATCAAAAAAAATATTATCTCAGTATCAAAATTAACATCTTCTGGTTACTTTGTCTTGTTCGGTCCACACGATATGAAAATATATCATAAACTTGAGATTACTGAAGAGCCAGTAATGAAAGGACGAAGGTTAAATTCCATCTATGTGTTGGATGATGTTAAAACGGAAAATTAAGTTGCAAATTTGTTTACAAAAGGCTGGAGTAACGACAAATTTGAAAGTTTCCACCAACAACTTAAGAGTGAAAAAATGGTGCATCTTTACCAATAAAGGATTGGGTTGTTTATTTTATTACTATCTTATTGACTCTGTTAGTGGTTCATTTACCTAGTCTTTTTTCCCCCTACCGTGAGAGCCAGTCAAATTAGCCGAAGACATCAACAAACGATTGGAAAATTAGGTTGGTTCTGTTGTGTAAAGTCTATATAATACTCACATGAATTTCTAGTAGTTTTTTCATCACTTCACTTGCATTTTTTGTGAGAAATACTTACATATATTATGGGAGTACCACATCATTAAAACTTTGTCAAATAAAATTATATCGACTTAGAATAATTGTAATCCTATTGGCTAATGGCTTATTTAATTAAGAAATTCAAATTTTATCTTGTTTTAAAGAAAAATATTAGTTGATCATTTTTTTATAGTTTTTTTTTTTCAAATTAAGATGTTTTTTCTTTAAAATAAGATAAAATTTGAATTTTTTTCTAAATGACTCATCAAGCAACTAGAATTAAAATAATAATATGAGTTGTTATGTTTTCATTAGACATGGGTTCATATGATATGATACTTCTGTAGTATAAAAGTATTTCTCTTTTTTGTTTGGTGTGAAGGGGAGGGGTTTTATGTAGACAATTTTGCCCATGTATTTTATTTTCACACTTTTGTTGAAGTTTAATAAAAATAAATTATAATTATATTTAACGCACCAAATTATAATTTTATAATTATTAAAATTGAGTAAATATAATTATACTGCATACATAATAGCTAATATATACAATAAAGTTTATTCAATAATTGTAGTTATACTTACCGTGCACACCTATATATAAAATAATTATTATAAATATTATATTGACAAAAAAATTAAAAATATTATAATTATAATAGGGAAAATGGCACATAAATACCTTTTGGATAAATTAATTGTCAAATGCTATCTGCCGTGCAAACAATCTTCTGTGTGTGCAAAAGATCTTCCGTTATATTCAAACAATCTTCCATGTGTTCAAACATCTTCCCTATGAACGTGCAAAAACAATCTTCCATTATATACAAAATATCTTCCCTTTTATGCAAGATATCTTCCATTAAGTACAATAGATCCTTCAAGATTGTATTTGGCAATTAATTTATCCAAAAAGTCTTTATGGGCAATTTTCCCATTATAATATATCGACACACAATAAGCAAAACTGCAACAAATTAAAGGCTGCAAATAGTCAAGGAGAAAGGAGTCCACCTTCAAGATTGAGTGAGTTGTACACGCCCATGGTGTGAAGTAGAACACTTTTCTTGGTTGCTATTAGAATTAAAGGCTGCAAATAGCTAAGGAGAAAGGAGAAAGGAGAAAGCAGTGTCGTGGTGGATAGAGAAGAAGAAAAGAGGCAGAGTAGTTTGGAAATGCTAAAAAGAAGTACGGGCATAGACATTAGCTGAATATTTGGAAACACACAAATTGTGGTTTTAAAAGTTATTTTCTGTAAGTCGAGACAAAACTCCTCTTACATATTTATCTTATAAATTGTAAAAACTATTCTAAAAAACTAATCCAAACATACTATAGGGCTGGGCAAAATATACCCTCAATTTTGGAGGGGGGGAAGTAAACCTGAAATTTTAATGTTACCAAATAAGGGGAGGGGCCAAAATCCCTCCATTTACCTCCAACCAAACAGATCCTTAGATTTTGATTAGTTAAGTTAAAACCCAATTCACATAACAGGCTGTTTGGGAAAGCGTTTTATAATTAGAACCTCAAACATGTGATGAGATGGCAAAAGCACAGTGGCGATGTTTTTTAACCTGTTTGGGAAAACGTTTTGTCCATCTTACGTTTAGTTTTACATAAAAAGAAGCTTTTTATCAAAAGCCTCTCATCCCCTGCTTTTGACGGTGAGCTATGCACAGCGGGAAGAAATTCGCCATGGCTCTCGTAAACATTTCCTTTGTTGTCCTATCTTATCCAAAAAGCATTAGGTTTTTTATATTAAAAAATTATTTTTAATTTCAGTTATATAGGAATATTGTTTAGTTAAAAATTTAATGCTTTTATGCTTTATAATATATATTTTTAACGCCAACATTTACAATATGTTAATTATTTTCATATGTATCATAATTAAGTATTTAGTAGTTTCAAGTTTTTTTTTCAATAATAATTAACTATTTTTATTTTTTATAATTATAATTATAATTTTTTTCTTCTTAAAATTATCCCAATAGATACATATAATATATATATATATATATATATATATATATATATATATATATATATATATATATATATATATATATATATATATATATATATGTTATTTAATAAGATTCATATTTTTTTCAGTAATTTTTCATCTAAACTTTTTTTTTTTCAAATAATCATCTAACAAGTTTTAGTTTGAAAAAAAACCATTCCTGCTAGCGTTAATTTAAATATAAATCACATTTACAATATAACTTTTATCCTATCTTAAGTTTACAAAAAACATATTGAAAAAAAAGTCACTTTTGCTACTAGAAATACTTACATACCCCAAGAGCGTCACCTCATATGTACTCTGACTAATTAAAACATCACAACTCATCTTATTTTAATCCTACATAGCAGATGAGTCATCTGAAGAAATTCAAATTTTATAATTTTATGGATGATGGAAGGGAACTGCGTTTTTTTGTTTTTTTAAATTAAGAAGTTTATGTTTTTTTTCAAAATTATAAAATTTGAATTTCTTGAATGACTCATATGCTATGTAGAATTAAAATAAGATGAGTTATTGTATTTTAATTAATTAAAGCACAAATAAGGTGGTGTTCCTGGAACATGTAAGTATTTCACCTTCTACTACAATTTATCCAAACGAGCCCATATTCACTAACAACATTGTATTTTTGGATTTGACTTCTCTCATTTTCTTTTTACGTCAGCTCCCATCCTTTACCCTTTTTATGACCATTATATCAAGATCTAATGATTCACATTTAATATTTTCTTCTCATCCTTCTCTTTATTGTAATAACATTTTTATAAAATATTAACTGTAAAACATTAGATTTTAATCCAACAGTCATAAGGGGGTAAATGATGCGAACAGACGAAAAAAGAAAAGAAGAAAACCCCCAGTCACGGTCGGACAAATAATCGAGCCTTGTTCGCCGGAATCTAACTTCTTGAAAGCGGAATAATATATAAGCTTTCATTTGACATTTTCCTTTTTCACAATTTTAATTTCAGTTTACATATAAGATCATATATGCATGAACATATATAGCTTCTCAACCGTATTCTCATCCAACAAATCAGTCACCTTATGCTTTTCTTTGCCTTCATGTGTCATGCTATCTTGTTGATCAGTCCGTGCATGCCTGAATAAATTTAGGTAATGATTACACAGTTTTATTTTATCCGCCACAAAATGTTTCCAACTTTGGTTCAGATTTTTTTTTTTTCACAATGGTATGATTTTATTTTATTTTTAAAAAAAATTGTCTCTATCTCTTTACTTTCAATGAATTTATAATTTATTTTCCAAAACAATGAATTTATAATACTAATTATAGTCTTGTTTAAAATTTGATCAGAGTTAAATTATAATAATGCACGGATGATTTATAATTTACATTGACAAAATATTTATGATATAGTTTATAAAAATTTTTAAAAGAAAAGTAATTAACAATTCAATTAAGGGAAACCTAAAGAGCAGTACCAAGAGAAAATTATATTTATTAGAGAGGATCTTAAAAATTGAAATTACTTAAGATCATCAAAAATCAAAATATAAATACTAAATTACCCGTAACTAAATTCCATATGTTTTTTTAGGCATTATTCTCCATCTTTTCGTTAAACGTTGGCCTTAAATCAAAAGGCATCAAAATATTTTTACCTAGAAAAGTGAAGTTTTCTTCCGCATTGAAGCAAGTGCAAAATAATAATTTTTCTTTTTTGGTAAAAACCATTTTGTTCTGATTTGGTGTAGGGGTGAGGACTTAGATAAACCCCATTTAAGCCTATAAAAGTAATTATGAAATCTGTTTATCGTGTTTGGGTAAGTCTTTAAACAAAATAATAATATAGGGAAAATTTCAATTAAATCCAATTGAAATAGCC
Source organism: Inga laurina (assembly GCA_963855925.1). NCBI lineage: Eukaryota > Viridiplantae > Streptophyta > Magnoliopsida > Fabales > Fabaceae > Inga > Inga laurina. The sequence continues at coordinate 61,020,468 of OY979707.1, read as the reverse complement.
AAAACCAAAATTAAGCCTACAGTTTTAACAAATTCTTAATGAGGTTAAGAGGCCTAATTAGATATTTTTAAATATTGTTGAAAGACCAGAATGTCCCTTTATTGTTTAAAAGGACAAAACGGATTTATATATTATGCCTCATCTAACTTAAATTAATTAATAATTATTCAATATAATCAACATGCGCATGTTATTTTAACTTCAGGCATATGACATTTTGTTAAAAAATATGATCATGTATTTATATATTTATGTCTATATCAACATATTTATGTCTATATCAATGACAATATGCTTAAATTATTTGTGCAGCACATGTTCATATTTTAAATCAAGGAGAAAATTACTTAAACATATTAAAAACGTGAGAATTTCAAATAAAATTTCCAGCATAACTTCTACTCTTTGACCAAACTTAATTATTATTTCCTTCCCATAAAATAATACAACAATAATTTAAAATCTTTGCTTCATGGCCTGCAAACCTGAATATAATAAATAAAATGAAACCGTGCGTGTGTGGGGACCAGAAATAATATGCAGAACACAAAATCAATAGTTAAACTTGAAGATTAAATTATTGATAAGTAGATGGATCCTCAACACACATATAAATAGTTAAAACATGAACAACATTAGATAACACAGAAAGGAGTATATATTTGTATTAAAATTTTGAAAATAAATAAATAAATTTTATATATGTGTGTGTGAAATATAAAACAAGATTGACGATTTTTTGAGATGATAAACACGAAATGCACTCATTTTATAAAAAGTTTCACAATCAAGAAGCAAAAAGTTTTAGATTGAATTTTTAAACAAGGCATATCCCCTTCTCAGAACCTTTAAATTTTGGGAATCAGCAACATAGATGTGGTCTTTCCTATCTTAAAAGAAGATAAACATCTCTTTATTAGCACAGATGTATCTAGTAGCACCAGAGTCTACCACCCATTTTCTCACATCGAACAAATCGTTAGATAAAATACTTATCAAAGTATGCCTACACACCTTATTTGCATATGCCCAAGCATCGTTTTGATCTTGGTCAACATCTGGAGAAGGCTCAGACTAGGTAAGTGCAACAGCAACTCCGTAAATGTCTAGGACAGTATAGACACGCTCTTGCCACTGTCTAAAATTCTTTCCATCGAACTGCTCAATCTTAGAAATATCTGGGAACGGCTTGGGCATCGAAATCTTAGTGGGAATGTAAGTTGAAGGAGTGGAAACATCTCTAGCAGAATCAGCAGTATTATGGTTCTCCTTGAACAACTCTTAGGATTGCCAACTCATGTGACAAAGATTGCCAACTGAGAATTGCATATCATCAATGACTCAGGAAAAAAGAAATGTGGTGATAAGATTTTCTTTACTTTGAAGAAGAAAAGAAGTGATAAGGTTATTTTCTTTGGCTTAGATAAGAAGAAATGTATTATTTTCCTTTAACACGCTTACATAATAATCACAAAATTTCCACTGCAAATTAACTACCAGATGTAGTATTTACTCATAATCTAATTTAATTAACATAGGTACAGATATACTAGTAGTTATTAATTAATCGATGGATGATATTTTGTTGCCAGCAATATCCATGCATGATATAAAAAGTCTAACGGGTAATATCAATCAATCATGCGCGCATTTAACTTCTTTTTCAAAAGATTAATGAAGCTAAATAAGTTAATTAATCATAACATATGTTGTATATTACTCCTTAGATTATGTATTAATTTATAAATCAGGTAAATTAGTTTGGCATAAAAAAAATAAATATAAATACTTTAAAATAATTATTTTAGCTTCCTTAATCTCTCCAAAAAAGTCAACTTGTTCTTGTATCAATGATTAGAGATACTATTAAATAGCGACAAAGAAAAAAGGCGTTGGGTGGTATATAGCACTACGCGCAATAACATGCTATGCCAAATATGAGGTTTAAAGTTCAGGTTCTTTCGTTTTTAGGTGAGAGGAGTTCAAAACTTTTACCGATACATCATAAAAATTTAATAAAATTGTATTGATCTTCAGTCTTAAATGTAAAAAGTAGATAATCAATTTATAAATATTAAAAAGGAGCTAAATTAATTATTTGCAATACATGTGTCTTCATCTTACATGGTGACATGTTATACTAAATACTGAGTTTGAAGTTCAAATTGTTTTGTTGTTTAGGTGAGATGATTTCAAAAAAAAAAAAAAAAAAAAGATTTGTGTTTGTCTATGTGGCCAAAATAAAACATGAAAAATTGAATGGACAAAAGCTATTGCCAAATTCTCACGTCCTTTTATTCAAGGCCAAGCGCATATATGTAGTTATTGATCATCCTTTATTTATACCTCTCATCTTAACGTTATCCTTCAAACACATATCTATTAACATTTATCTCTATGCCCTGTTGGATAATGAAAGCATGCCCTTAATTTTCAGTTCAATTATTGAGGACCACTAATATACCCCCTTTCTCTATTTTTCACCACTTAACCTTTTTTAATGTTGTCCCTTTATTTATAAAGCAATAACAAACTAATGCTTCATTTGGGGTTTTACATGATTTAATTTTTCCGCATCTTGTTTATATCATATCCTAAAATTATAATGTCAGCTTAATAATAGTATAATCCTAAGGAGGTGAAATTAATGGTCTTAAATTAAATATCTTTGTTTCGTTATGGGTGTGGTGGTGAATTATTCAAACAGTTTTCATGTCAACTTTGGGGTTTCTTTTAAAAAGTAATCTCAAGCCAGAAATTTGTTTCCTTGTTATTACATGTTTGGTATTGTAAAATTCCATATATATTATTCTGGATTCTGACGAGCAACTCTTGGCGTCAAAGTGAAAGCTGAAATCATTGTTGTAGGTTGGAGAGGGGAGCACCAGACACAATTATATGATATTTTGGTACATAGATCAAATATGTATTTTTTTTACATTCATACATATAATTTTACTATATATAACTTTTTTTTATACTTAGGGTTTATGTGAAAGTCAATATTCTTTGTTAAAACTTTACACAATTTTTTAACTAAAGTTATTATGGCCAAAAGCTTAAGATTAAATTTGATCACCCTACATTTCTTGTACACTTCATGTATATCAATTAACAATTATACATACTTTAGGTAAAAAAACACAATTATACCATACTTTTTTCCACCCCATATACTTGATTAACTGAGTTAAAATTATTCTTTAATTTAAAATTAAACCAGGTTTGCATTAAATAATTTATAAAATTAAATATTTTAATTTTTTTTGAAATAAAAAATAATACTTTGATAAATTTAATCATTTAAATAAATTTTTTGCCATCAATTATTTAAATCAATTAAAGAGTAAGAAATTCAATAATAAAATATCATAATTATTTTAAACTATATTAAAAAATTAATTCAATACCCGGCCCATAGCTAAATTCATTATTGTTAAACTTGCCAGTTGACTCACCGAGTTTATCGCCTTTACGTTTGTACCTTTCAAAATTATGTCGAGTTACTTTTAAACTCGTGTTAGTTGTAAACTCAGTTAAATTCGCAAATTCACACACATAATTTATTTATTTTTATTTCTAGCTTTTAAAATCGTGCCAACTCACTATTAAACCAAGCTAACTTTTTCGTTTTGTCCATGATTGATGGTTTTATATATCAATTTCATAAAAATTTCTTTATTGAGTGTGATAAATTATGAATGTTCATGGATTTAATTTCAATTATTTAAACTGAAAATATATTTAAATTAAATTTTTGTCATTTTTTATATATTGCACTATTAATATATATTTACTGATAAAAGTAAACTCTTACGAGTTTATAATTCGAGTTCACAATACAAGTTTACATCACTGTCACGAGTTTACTTAAACTCGTGAGTTTGACAACCTTAGAGGCTTATGACTTTTTTCTTATATAATCATATTCATTTATTGCTTATCCAACTCATATTTTATTTGTTCGATTTGAAGTTTTCCACATTACGTTCCAATTTTTTAGTTGTAGCTTAGAATTATTGGATGTGTTTGGAATAGCGTGGCGAAAATCATCATATTGTATAATGTGATTTATGTTTGAATTGGTAGTGACAAAAATGACTTTTTTTAATCTGACGTTTGAAAACTTGTTTGGATGATTAACATTTTAAAGCAAGTTTACATGAAAAATAAAGAGGAGAATCTCTTAAAAAGAACTTGAAAATTGTAAAATTCCAAATCAGATTTATTATCAAGAGTTGATTAGAAAATGTTAAAACTTAATAAGTAATTCCCAACTTATTTTTTGGGAAATACCCAACTTATTTTTTTAGGAAATACCTGATTTGGAATTTTGTAATTTCAAAGTTCTTTTTCTGAAATTTTCTCAAAAATAATTTAACAGGACATGGATCTTATTAAATAATACATATATATTATATTTATAGATTGAAAATTTAAAACATAAATTAGAGAACTCTGTATGTGCCAAATTTCTAAGTAGTTTGTGTGTAAGATTCATCAATTTCTCATATTTTTTATCACAAAAAAAATTATATCTTATAATATAATATGAAGGGAAAAAATTTATCATCTTTGATCAAGATCCCTATGCTATATACTTTTTAACTATGATTGAAATTCTCTCAGAACTCTCTTTCGCTGTCTCTCATCTCGTTCTCTCCTCTCTCTTAATGGATCGTGCCGCCTGGCTTTTGGCATTCATCTCAATGCTAGTTCTTCATTTTTCTATCTTGCTTTGCATTTTGGTGTGGATTATGTTTTGTATATTCCTTCGTATTTTGTGCTACACTATTTGCCTATGCTAAAGCAGAAGAAAATTATTCCCCAAGACCTTTCTGGCATGGCAACCGAGGATACTATGGTAGAAGAGGTCATGGTAGATCTAATGGAGGAAGAGGAGGACGCTACAACAACAATAGAAGTTCTGTTCAGTGCTCTTTGTGTGACAAATATGGTCACACTATTGAGACATGCTTTTATCACAATGACAAGACCTTTATGAAAGCAAAGAAGAACACCAATGATGTGAACAAAGGCTCAACCTTAAGTTATGCTAAATATGATAGTACCTATTGGGCTACTCCTGAAATTATCAATGATGATGCATGGTATCTTGATAGTGGAGCTACTAGTCATGTTTCAAAGGATCCAAACAAACTAGACACTTCAACAAATCCTTCTGGTGAGATAAATATTATTGTTGGTGATGGTCATAAAATAGAAGTTGAAAAAATAGGTTCTTCTACTTTAAAGAATGCTTCTTAAAAAAGGGTTAAAGTGAATAACATTCTTTACACTCCTAAAATCAAGAAAAACCTCTTGAGTGTTTACAAAGGGGCTTGCGATAATAGTGCTAATGTGATATTTAATGCTAGTGGTGTTTATGTGAAGGATCAAGAAACAAGGGAGACCATACTTCAAGGGACACCAACTAATGGTGGAATGTTCAGAATCTGTGAGCATAAAGAAGGTGACAAGGCAGAGTAGTTCTTATGGCAGAAGAAGCTAATCATTCAGCATCTAAGTTTAAAGTTTATAGTAGGAAGTTTTGGCATTGTAGGCTTGGTCATCCTAATAATAGGATCTTAAATCAATTGATATTGTAATATGAAAATTACTTATGGAAATGAAAATGACTCTTTGTTTTGTGAACTTGCAAGTATGGAAAAGTGCATTCATTACCCTTTAAAGCTTCTAGTTCACATGCATCAAAGCCACTTGAGCTTATTCACATAGATTTATGGGGACTATCACCTCTCACATCTATGAATGGTTTTTGATGCTACATTCTATTCCTAGATGATTATAGTAGATTCACATGGATCTTTCCCTTAAAAACAAAAGATGAAGCACTACAAATGTTTGTCTAGTTTAAGGCTTTTGTGGAAAAGCAGTTTGAAAGTAAAATTAAAATAGTCCAAAGTGACTGGGGTGGTGAGTATAGGATTTTTACCAATGTTCTACAAGAGTCTGGGATTGCCTTTAGACAATCATGTCCTTATACTTCAGCTCAAAATGATAGATACGAAAGAAAACATAGACATGTTGAAATCGGTTTAACTTTACTGGTTGAAGCTAAAATGCCCTTATTCTATTGGTCTGAGGCTTTCCAAACTGCCACTAACCTTATAAACAAGCTGTCATCATTAGTCCTAGGAGGAATCTCTCCTTTCTATAAGCTATTTGGTAAACATCCACGTTATGACTCTTTGAAAATTTTTGGAATTTCATGTTATCCATGCCTTAGACCTTACAATCAACACAAGTTGCAATTTAGAACAACAAAGTGTGTATTTATAGGCTACAACAATTCACACAAGGGTTATAATTGCTTGAGTGCAAGTGGTAAGGCTTATATCTCTAGACTTGTTGCATTTAATGAAAGTGAATTCCCTTTCTCTATAGGCTTTGTAAACAAAAGGAAGATTCTTGAAGAAAGAGTGCATCCAAAGGAATTCTTCAAGTTCTCAACAGCAAATACAACAAGTTGCTCTCCAATTTCAGAACAAAACACTTCCAACTCTGGTTTAATTAGCCCCAATCTTCCCTTGCCTGTTCCAGCTACAATTACAACTCAAGCAGTACCTATACCAACATAGCAACAAAATGATAATGAAAACACTCCCAGTAACCTTCGATTAGCAGAGAAAGATTCATTTTCAACTTAGCTTAGTGACTCAACACAAGAAGAAGAAAATAATCAAAGTACTCAACAGTCCTCCTCTCCTCAACGAACTGCCATAGTGTCTCCTAAGTATCATATGATCACTAGAAGCAAGGTAGGTATTTCTAAACCTAAGTTGCCTTACATTGGTGCTATCTCAACTACGCTAACTCTACCAAAAGTGTTAGATCCCAAGTTTTGATGATAACAATAATTCAATTATGTGCAAAACATGTTTTTAGAAGGTTAAGAAAAGTTTCCAAGTTACCAAATGCATATTTGATGATTTGCTGATATCTGCTGTGAAATTGTACTGGAGTGCTCGAGCAAGGATTTTGCACTTGAGCACAGATCTCCTCTGTGCTCGAGCAGGTGCGAGAGAAAGCCAGAAAGTATGTACCCGAGAGGCATTCTCCCTTTGTGTTCACTAGATCACTCGAGCATAAGGTATGCACTCGAGCAGAGAAGTCATTCTCACTCGAGCACACATGCGAGTGAAGGCATGCGAGTGTTTGGCCGAGAGCAAGTAATGGCATGCTTTCTTTATTCACTCGAGCAGAGACACCAATGCTCGAGCATGAGCATTCTGTGCTCGAGCAAGGTACTGCGAGTACTTGGCCGAGAGTCATGAAGTACAGGGAAGTGCAAGTGTGCTCGAGCACACCCATATATGCTCGAGTGACACGTCAATGCTTGCAAGTGAAAATTCTATCCCTCTCCAGATCTGTTGCGAGTGCTTGTTCAAAAGGTATAATTCTTGAGAATATTCTTCTCACTCGAGCAGGAGTCTTTGTGCTCGAGTGAGGGCCCACATCACTCGCGAGTGAAAATTCTATCCCTCTGAAATCCTGATGCGAGTGATGGTTTTGAGAGCATATTCCTTGAGAATATGCGTCTCACTCGAGCAGAGGTAAGGTTGCTCGAGTGAGGGTCCATATCACTCGCGAGTACAAATTCTCACTCTTGTCAAAATGGTATGCGAGTGATGACCCGAGAAGACATTCCCTGTGGAAATTGCAAGATCACTCGAGCAGAGGTTTTGTGCTCGAGTGAGACCCCTCTTCACCCGCGAGTGAAGATTTTGTCTCTCTGATATTCTATGAAAGCACAACCCGATAACAGAGGTATATGAAGGAAAATAGGAGATCACTCGAAGTGAGCCTTTCATGCTCGAGTGATGCCCTGTTTGACCACCGAAAATGCTAAGTATCACAACGTTCATTCCGAATATGGTTTATTGTTATTTATTCATATCATCATTACTTATTATCATTGTTTAACATTGTTTTGATTGTTTTAAAAGTATAATACAGGAAGATGAACGTTTGAAATTGGTTGTTACGGAGAAAAGTCAAACAACGGCAGACAACATGATTACAAACACGTTCGCACCTACCGCATTCAGATTATTCAAACATGCGCGTGTTCTTCTACAGTTGCAAATGTCCAGCTCCTCAAATGATGATTTCCCAAACGGGCAAAAAACTGAAGCAACTATATATACAGAGATTCAAGGATAATCAAAAGGAACGTAGCACAAGAATTCACAAGCTTATACCAAGTCTCTGTTATTCATCATTTTCCTCTGTATACACATTGATCTTCAGTGTTTACTCATTAGCTCTGTAAGAGAGTCTTCATACAATTCAAAATTCTATGTGTATTTGATCTCAAGGTATTGGGACCTTGAGAGGGTTGTTTTTTCCTTACGAGAGAAGCAGTTGAGAGAATTCCTTGTTGTGTCTTCCACTCTTACTCCTTATAAGATACAAGCAGAAGAGAACGTTGCTGCTCGTAAGACTTACAGTGGTGTAAGCAGGAGAGAACGTTGCTACTCATAAGTCTTGTATACATAAGCAAGTGAGAAGAGTCATAGGTTGTTTTTCTGCACGTAAGACTTGTCGTAAGGGGGAGAGAAATTTCTTGTTGAGAGAATATTTCTGCTCGTAGTTCGTTTAAGGACAATTGTTGTTTTGTGGCGTTCTGAGAGCCCATTGAATCTTGGAGATATAGTGAAAAGCTCAGTAGGTCTTGATCTCTAAGGACTGGACGTAGGCCTGGTTGTTAGGCTGAACCAGTATAACTCTCTGTGTCCAAATCTTCTCAACTCTACTCTATCTACTATATTTTTCATATCACCACATCAAGCGAAAAATTTATAACATCACCCAATTCACCCCCCTCTTGGGTGAAGCTTGCCTCTTACATTTGGTATCAGAGCCTCGTCTTCTCCGAAGAGCCTAACAGCTTGAGAAGGATCCATCAAATGGCAACAATGGGTGAAAATATCCTTCCTGATGGAGCCTCAATCACTAGACCTCCTGGTTTTGCTGGAGAACATTTTTCGTTTTGGAAAGCCAAATTCAGAGTGTTCGTGATGGCCAACGAGTACGGATTATGGAATGTTATACAAAATGGTGACTATGTTCCAATGAAGAAAATCGAAGATAGAGCAGTTAAAAAGAGTCCAGATGAGTTTGACGAGAATGACAAGAGGTTAGTAACATTAAATAGTAAAGCCATTTTAATGATACAGAGTGCTCTTAGTCAAAAAGAATATTTTCGTATATGTACTCTACCTACTGCCAAAGATATGTGGGATGCTCTTGAAATTGCTCACGAAGGTACATCTGGAATTAAAGAGAATAGAATCAATACTTTAATTACAGAATATGATTTATTTCGTATGAAATCTGGAGAGAGTAAATCAGAATTTGAACTAAGGTATACTTATCTTGTTAATCAATTATCTGCTCTTGGAAAGTCGTTTGATCAAAATTCCCAGGTAAGAAAGATTCTTAATATTCTTACGAAAGAGTGGGAAGCAAAGGTGACAGCCATCGAAGAAGCCAAAGGAGAGTCTATGAGATCCGTAGCTGCTCTCTTTGGAAGTCTTTCTGAATATGAAGGTAAGTTGAGATTCAAAAAGGAACTTGAAGAATTCGATGATAAAAAGAAAAAGGGAGTTGCATTTAAAGCTATCCAAGAAGAAGAAACTTCCGAGAATGAAGATGTTCCTAGTGATGATGAAATGGGAATGATCGTGAGAAAGTTCAAGAAATTCTACAGAAGAGGACAAAGGAATTTCAAGAATTATCAAGGTGGACCAAACAAGAAAGAAAACAAAGAACAACAAATAGTATGCTATGAATGTGGGAAACCAGGACACATCAAATCTGAATGCTTCAGAAACAAAGACAAAAAGAAGCAGAAAAATAAAGCATATATATCATCTATTTGGGGTGATAGTTCGTCAGACGAAGAAAATGACAACGACGAAGTAGCAAATCTATGCTTGGTAGCTAAGGAAGAAGAATCAGACTCTGAGGTAAGTGACTCTGAACCCTCTTATAATGAATTTTTATCTGAATATAATGCATTGCATACAGAGTTCATCAAAGTTGCTAAAGAAATGGTTAGTTATAAGAAGAAAGTAAAAGAATTAGAAAGTAATGTCATATCGTCATATGAAATGTGTAAAGAGAAAGATAAGAAAATAGAAGACTTAACAAAGATTGTTGAAAAATTTACTAAAGGAAGTGAAACTCTCAAAGTTATCTTAAGTTCTCAGAAAGTTTCCTTTGATAAATCTGGAATTGGATATAATGCTATGCATAATAAGAATAAGAAGAGTAGAGACTATCTTAAATACTTCAGGAATTCTGTGCATACATCAAATCCATTTGTATCATGCAATTATTGTAATAGGAAAGGACATTATACTTCATCGTGTTATTTCAAAAAGGGAAAGGTTGTTGGAACATATAAATGGGTTCCGAAAGGGACACATATTCCAAATACTAACCACAAAGGACCCAAGAAAGTGTGGGTACCTAAAACCTGATCATCTTATTCTAGGTATGTCTCAAAGCATCTCGAGCGAACAAATGGTATATTGATAGTGGATGTTCGAGACACATGACTGGTGACAAAAATAAGTTCACCATGTTTGAAACTAGAGAAGGAGGAAAGGTGACATTTGGAGGAAATCAATCCGGATGTATTGCTGGAATTGGTGAAGTGGGAAGAACCGATGGCATTCAAATCAACGGAGTATATTATGTTGAAGGATTATGCCACAATCTCTTAAGTGTAAGCCAAAGCACTGACAAAGATAACTAGGTGATTTTTGACTCAAAAGATTGCTTGATAGTAAGCAAGAAAGATCTACTCCTAAACAAAGAAACTATCAAGGCAAAGATCCGAGCTCAAAGGGACGGTAATTGTTATACAATTGATTTAAATTCAAATTCTTCTGAAAATTGTTTTCTTAGTCGATCAGAGGAAAGTTGGTTATGGCATAAGCGTTTGGTTCATGTCAATATGAATCAACTTGACAAATTGATTAGAAAAGATTTAGTTGTAGGCCTTCCTAAACTCAAATTCAAAGACGACATGATTTGTGAAGCATGTCAAAAAGGCAAACAAACTAAATCTTCTTTTAAAACAAAATATGAAATTTCTACTTCAAAACCTTTACAATTACTTCATATGGATTTGGTAGGACCTTCAAGAGTAAAAAGTTTTGGAGGAAATTTATATACATTAGTAATTGTTGATGATTTTACAAGGTTTGCATGGACTATATTTATTGCATCAAAAGATGAAACTTTTGCTGAATTTATTATGTTTTCCAAAAAGGTTCAAAATGAGAAAGGTATTCCTATTGTCTCTATTAGAACAGATCATGGAGGAGAATTTGATAATCAATTGTTTGAAGATTACTGCAACGACAAAGGAATAGATCACAATTTCTCAGCCCCGAGAACACCTCAACAAAATCGAGTAGTGGAAAGAAAGAACAGAGTGCTTACAGAAATGGCAAGAGCATTGCTTAATGAAAAAGATATGTCACAAGTGTTCTGGGCAGATGCAATGAGTATTGCATGCTATATTTCAAACAGAGCATATATTCGCAAATCTATTGGAAAGACACCATATGAACTTTACAAAGGAAGAAAGCCAAATATTGCTCATCTTCATATCTTCGGGTGTAAGTGTTTCATTCACAACAATGGTAAGGAAAATTTAGGTAAATTTGATTCAAAGTCTGATGAAGGTATTTTTCTAGGATATTCTAATAGAAGTAAAGCTTATAGAGTTTTCAATAAAAGAACATGTACTATTGAAGAATCTATTCATGTTGTGTTTGATGAAATTGAATCTCAGACAAAACTTAATGATGAAGAAGAAATGGATTCAATCAAGAAAAACAAATCTATTTCAAAACAGGATGATTTTGAAACAAATGATTTTCAAAATTTAGAAGATGTCGATGATCATACTCAACCTAAAGCATGGAGACATATGAAGGATCATCCAATTGATCAAGTTATAGGAGATATTCAAGAAGGTGTCAAAACCAGAAATAGAATTCTCAATGAGGTAACATTTTCAGCTTTTATTTCTAAAATTGAGCCTTCTAATATAGAAGAAGCTTTATCTGATAATGATTGGGTGATTGCTATGCAAGAAGAACTAAATCAATTTCAAAGAAATCAAGTTTGGGATTTGGTTCCTCGACCTAAAGATCATACGGTTATAGGGACCAAATGGGTTTTCAAAAACAAACTTGATGAATCAGCAATCATTGTGAGAAATAAAGCAAGATTGGTTGCCAAAGGCTATAATCAAGAAGAAGGTATTGATTATGAGGAAACAAATGCTCCAGTGGCAAGATTGGAAGCAATACGAGTACTCTTAGATTTTGCTTGCATCAAAAGTTTTAAACTTTATCAAATGGATGTAAAAAGCGCTTTTCTAAATGGTTATATTATGGAGGAAGTATATGTCAAACAGCCTCCTGGTTTTGAAGATGAAACAAAACCTGATTATGTCTTCAAACTTAAGAAAGCATTATATGGTTTGAAACAAGCACCCAGAGCTTGGTATGAAAGACTAAGCAAATTTCTTCTTGATCAAGGTTTTGTCAGAGGTAAAGTTGATACAACTCTATTCATCAAACATAACAAAAATGATATTCTAATAGTTCAAATTTATGTTGATGATATTATTTTTGGTGCTACTAACGATTCTATGTGTCAAGAATTCTCTAAGATTATGCAGGGAGAATTTGAAATGTCCATGATGGGAGAATTGAACTTCTTCCTTGGACTTCAGATCAAACAAAAGAAGAATGGTATATTTATATCTCAGACAAAGTATTTGAAAGAGTTGTTGAAGAAATATGGACTAGATAATGCTAATGGAGCTGATACTCCAATGAGTTCTACAACATTGTTGGATGCTGATGTAAAGGGACCTAGCTTCAACATCACAAAGTATAGAGGAATGATTGGTTCATTACTCTATCTCACAGCAAGCAGGCCAGATATTCAGTTCAGTGTAGGAATGTGTGCAAGGTATCAATCCAATCCTAAGGTATCTCATGCAGAGACAGTAAAAAGAATTTTCAAATATCTAGGAGATACTTCAGAGCTTGGACTGTGGTATCCAAAAAGAGGGAACGAGTATTTAATGGCATATTCAGATTCAGATCACCGTGGATATAAAACCGACAGAAAGAGTACCAGTGGACAATGTCAATTTCTCGGAGGCTCTCTAGTGTCATGGTTCAGCAAGAAGCAGAACACAGTTTCATTATCATCGACTGAAGCTGAATATATAGCTGTGGCAAGCTGCTGTTCTCAAGTGCTATGGTTGAAACAACAACTTCAAGATTTGGGAATTTATTTAAAAGAAATTCCAATCTATTGTGAAAATACTAGCACGATAAGCTTGGCAAAGAATCCTGTACAACATTCAAGAACCAAGCATATAGACATTCGACATCACTTCATTCGAGATCATGTTCAAAAGAAAGATGTCAAAGTGGAATTCATACCAACTCATCTTCAACTTGCGGATATTTTCACAAAACCAATTGCAAAAGATCAATTCCTTTATATTCGAAGAGAATTGGGAATGGTTAATCCCAATGAGTTGTAAGTTTTCTTGTTAAAAAGTTTAATTAAATAGTTCCTTTGATGATAACTATACTGACTTTAGCATCGGAGTGGCCAAAATTTGTTTTTACAGGATTCTCACTTGAGCACAGAGGGTACTGCTCGAGTGAGGAGCTGTGTCACTCGAGCACAAGCAGCTCTGCTCGAGTACAGCACTATTTAGGAGACTCTGTTCTTTGGTAGTTAAAACAGAGGTTAACAGAGGAGTTAAGAATACCAAGGGAATATATCAGAAACAACAGTGAGAATTGAACTCACTCGCGAGTGAGGAATTCTCACTCGAGCATGATGAGAACATGCTTGAGGTGAGGAATGCCTGTTCGAGTGAAGAAGAGGAATTTCTTTGCAAAAGTTATCAAACTCATGGTTACTCAAATGATCTTGGAGGATTTGAGTACAAAGATGCAAAATATGTCAAGGAATCCACAATCCAGGTACGTTTTACTTGTTTCTTTATTTTTCCAGAAGATCACTCGAGCACAGCTAGAACATACTCGAGCACAGTATGAACATCACTCGAGCACTAGGGTTCATGCTCGAGCACTGTCACTTATATCAGTTACTGGGGAGCTCAGAACGTCGCACTTCCTCCTCTCACTCGAAGTGCTTTCTCACTCGAAAGACACAACTCTTCACCTTCAACTGTTTTCCCATCATTCAATCACGTTTCTCTGCTTCAAATTGCCGTTACAACCTTTCAATCTTCTATAAGAGGTGATTTTTGTCTTCTGCATTTCTCACTTGTGCCCTAATCTCCACTTGTCTTCATTTAAAAAAAAAACTAAGAGTTTTTGCCTCTCTTCCATTTTCTTAACAATGGCAAGAACAAAACTACCCTCTATCCCTCAAAGATCTCATTCACCTTCTCCTACTCACTCTGCTGCCAGTGAATCTGGAACTCCTGAGCCTACTCCTCCATCTCCTAAAATCTCTTCCTCACCATCACCCCCTCCTAAACCAAAAACCAAAAAGAGGACTCCGGCTAAGAAACCTCATCCAAAGCCTCAAGTTTCAAAGAAAGACCAACCTCCTCAAAAGAAACCAAAGGGTGTGGTCTTCAAGGAACCCATAATCACCCGGTCTCAATCCAAAGAGGTTCAAGGAAAGGGAAAGAAGAAGGAATCAGAACAACCCCAATCATCTTCTTCCTCTGGGGATACTTTCAGTAGACAACTCCGGGAAGCGATAGAGAAATCCAAACTGGACAAGATAGTTGGGAAGATTGCTTCTCAAGCCGGTGTTTCAAGTTCACATCAACCAAATGCCTCTGCTTCAGGAGCACCTTCTGCCTCCCAAGCACCAGTGGATGACCAACTCACTAGTCCTCCTGAGGGATTCAATGTGACAGAACTTAAGGCCTTATCTCAGAAGGTATATGATGATGAATTTAAACATAGACATTTCTGCCCTGTAGTGTATGTGAATTTGGATTACTTGAAAAAGAACTGTCATTTGGACTTATACCCTTACCTTCAATACTATGCTCCCTGGTTAGAAATCCATTTGCCATATTCCCCCACTATTGTAAAAACATTTTATTGCAATATGAAAACTTATAATATTATGTCTAGATCTGGTGAGTTGATTGAAGAAGCTGTATCTACAACCATTAGAGGGAAATTCATTATGATTTCTGCCAAAATCATAAATGATTTACTTGGTTATGTTGCACCTCCTACTGATCCACCTTCTTTCTTTGCCAATGAAACTTTTAAAATTTTGAGACCAAAAGACCCAATTGGCCCCCTCATTTTCAAGCCTATTGATATGCCTGATAATCACAGAATCCTTCATTACATTTATTCCCGGAGCATAGTCAATAAATCCAAGAATTTTACCCACTTTGCACAAAAGGATTACTATTTCTTGGCTTCTTTGGTTGCTGGGCAACAAAGGAATGTAGGGGAGATCATTTTTAATGAGATGAGAAGGTTTAGATTTTCTTCAACAAGATCCAAAACCATACCTTACCCTCAACTTGTTTCCTTCATTTTGATGAAAAACAAAATTTGGTATTTGGAAGAAAAAGAAAGGATTCTCATCTCAAGGTTTGGTAAGACTCAGTTAACTCACATGGGTATCAATCTTCCGGTGAGTCGAACCAAAGCCACATCCAAGAGGGAAGCCACTCCATCCAGAGGTGATGAGGAACAATCCTCTGCACAAGGTCCTATTCCTCCTCCTTCCTTTCTCAATGCTTCTTTGTCCAATCATTTGACTGAGGTAATTAATCAAGCTGTATCAAGTTTGAAGAAGGAGTTAGTGAATGAATATGAGAAGCTTGTGGAGAAAATGGAAGCACAAGTCATTAATTTGGTAGACAAGGCCAATCTTAACTTTGAACTAATGTTCAAAACTCAGGATGAAATGTCACAGAGGATCACCAATATGGAGACTTTCCTGCACTCACATTTTCCCTCCTCATCTTCCGGGGTGCCTCCAGAGACCACTCATACCTCACCACTTCATCCACAGACTCATGTACTTTTCACTGATCCTGAGTCTAATGTAGATGTTACATTTGATCGGTCACCTTCACTACCTCCCTCATCATCTGTACCACAGCCAACATCCCCTTCTGATCAGCCCATTGACCCTCTCACTGCCATGGTATCTTTTGTTCCACCTCCAGACCCCTCTTCTGATGTTGACAAAACGGGGGAGAAGAAGGATGTGTGATGTTTTCTGAGCTTCTGTAGGGTGTATATGGGTGTTTGGGTAGATTTCTGTATTGGGTAGGATTTAATATGTATGTCATTTTGAATTACAAGTTGTTATGTTATGTTGTTCAAGTTTTTTTTCCCAAAGTTAATGATATGGTTCAAGCTTTAAAATTTCAATGTATTAAGTTCTTATTAAGTTATATACCTCATACTATACTTACCTTGGCTGTTAAGTGTCCAAAGGAAACATTGTAGGAAAACTTGAATTTGAAACTTAAAACTTGATATGCATTTGGAAACATTGAAGAAATTTCAAAATTTTAAATCTCAATCAATTTCTCTTAAATCTTCATCACAAAGAGTTTTGTCATCATCAAAAAGGGGGAGAATGTTAGATCCCAAGTTTTGATGATAACAATAATTCAATTATGTGCAAAACATGTTTTTAGAAGGTTAAGAAAAGTTTCCAAGTTACCAAATGCATATTTGATGATTTGCTGATATCTGCTGTGAAATTGCACTGGAGTGCTCGAGCAAGGATTTTGCACTTGAGCACAGATCTCCTCTGTGCTCGAGCAGGTGCGAGAGAAAGCCAGAAAGCATGTACCCGAGAGGCATTCTCCCTTTGTGTTCACTAGATCACTCGAGCACAAGGTATGCACTCGAGCAGAGAAGTCATTCTCACTCGAGCACACATGCGAGTGAAGGCATGCGAGTGTTTGGTCGAGAGCAAGTAATGGCATGCTTTCTTTATTCACTCGAGCAGAGACACCAATGCTCGAGCATGAGCATTCTGTGCTCGAGCAAGGTACTGCGAGTACTTGGCCGAGAGTCATGAAGTACAGGGAAGTGCAAGTGTGCTCGAGCACACCCATATATGCTCGAGTGACACGTCAATGCTTGCAAGTGAAAATTCTATCCCTCTCCAGATCTGTTGTGAGTGCTTGTTCAAAAGGTATAATTCTTGAGAATATTCTTCTCACTCGAGCAGGAGTCTTTGTGCTCGAGTGAGGGCCCACATCACTCGCGAGTGAAAATTCTATCCCTCTGAAATCCTGATACGAGTGATGGTTTTGAGAGCATATTCCTTGAGAATATGCGTCTCACTCGAGCAGAGGTAAGGTTGCTCGAGTGAGGGTCCATATCACTCGCGAGTACAAATTCTCACTCTTGTCAAAATGGTATGCGAGTGTTGACCCGAGAAGACATTCCCTGTGGAAATTGCAAGATCACTCGAGCAGAGGTTTTGTGCTCGAGTGAGACCCCTCTTCACCCGCGAGTGAAGATTTTGTCTCTCTGATATTCTATGAAAGCACAACCCGATAACAGAGGTATATGAAGGAAAATAGGAGATCACTCGAAGTGAGCCTTTCATGCTTGAGTGATGCCCTGTTTGACCACCGAAAATGCTAAGTATCACAACGTTCATTCCGAATATGGTTTATTGTTATTTATTCATATCATCATTACTTATTATCATTGTTTAACATTGTTTTGATTGTTTTAAAAGTATAATACAGGAAGATGAACGTTTGAAATTGGTTGTTACGGAGAAAAGTCAAACAACGGCAGACAACATGATTACAAACACGTTCGCACCTACCGCATTCAGATTATTCAAACATGCGCGTGTTCTTCTACAGTTGCAAATGTCTAGCTCCTCAAATGATGATTTCCCAAACGGGCAAAAAACTGAAGCAACTATATATACAGAGATTTAAGGATAATCAAAAGGAACGTAGCACAAGAATTCACAAGCTTATACCAAGTCTCTGTTATTCATCATTTTCCTCTGTATACACATTGATCTTCAGTGTTTACTCATTAGCTCTGTAAGAGAGTCTTCATACAATTCAAAATTCTATGTGTATTTGATCTCAAGGTATTGGGACCTTGAGAGGGTTGTTTTTTCCTTACGAGAGAAGCAGTTGAGAGAATTCCTTGTTGTGTCTTCCACTCTTACTCCTTATAAGATACAAGCAGAAGAGAACGTTGCTGCTCGTAAGACTTACAGTGGTGTAAGCAGGAGAGAACGTTGCTACTCATAAGTCTTGTATACATAAGCAAGTGAGAAGAGTCATAGGTTGTTTTTCTGCACGTAAGACTTGTCGTAAGGGGGAGAGAAATTTCTTGTTGAGAGAATATTTCTGCTCGTAGTTCGTTTAAGGACAATTGTTGTTTTGTGGCGTTCTGAGAGCCCATTGAATCTTGGAGATATAGTGAAAAGCTCAGTAGGTCTTGATCTCTGAGGACTGGACGTAGGCCTGGTTGTTAGGCCGAACCAATATAACTCTCTGTGTCCAAATCTTCTCAACTCTACTCTATCTACTATATTTTTCATATCACCATATCAAGCGAAAAATTTATAACATCACCCAATTCACCCCCCTCTTGGGTGAAGCTTGCCTCTTACAAAAAGAACCAGTGAGTGTTCGAGAGGCACTAAAATTTGGAGAGTGGAAGAAAGCAATGCTGGAAGAATATAATGCACTTATAAAGAACAAAACTTGGTTTCTAATTCCTTATCTTGGTGATAGAAACCTAGTGGATTGCAAATGGGTATTTAAAGTAAAGCCTAGTGTTGACGGGCTGAGCTACAAAGTGGCAAAAGGTTATCAACAAAGTCTTAGGATAGATTTTGAAGAAACTTTTAGTCCAGTCCTTAAGGCATGCATGCACTCTGAGATTCATACTTACTGTTGTTGTGACTTCTGGGTGGTAGATTAGACAAATTGATATAAATAATGCTTTCTAAAATGGTGAGCTAGAATAGCTTGTGTTAATGAGGCGGCCAGAAGGGTTTGAATCTATAAAGTACCCTAATCATGTGTGTCTCCTAAAGAAGGCTCTCTATGGCTTACGGCAAGCACCTAGAGCTTGGTTTGACAAGCTTAGAACTACTTTATAGAACTAGGGTTTTGTTCATTCAAAATGTTACACCTCTCTATTCTTTATAAAAACCAAGAATTTTGTTATGTTTGTTCTCATCTATGTGGATGACATCGTCATAACTAGTAGCTGCTCAAGAATGCTGGAATTATTCATTAAATAGCTCAACGCAACTTTTACTCTAAAGGATTTGGGAGATATTCACCACTTCTTAGGAGTTGAAGCTTTCAGAGATGAGACAAGCTTGTATTTAAAACAAGAAAGGTATATATGGAACATATTAGACAAATTTGGCATGACAAACTGTTCCCCTGTTCCTACTCTATGGTTCTTAACAAGCAGCTTACTAAGGATAAAGGAACTCTTCTACAAAACTCAACCATCTATCGACAAGCAATTGGAGCTCTACAATATTTGGCTAACACAAGGCCAAACATTACTTACGTAGTAAATAAATTAAGTTAGTTTCTTATAGCCCCAAGAGACACACATTGGCAAGGACTCAAACGAATATTGAGGTATTTGAGGGAGCAAGCAATCTGACTCTACACATCAAGCCAGCTACACATCTCACCTTGCAAGGGTTCTCTGATGTTGATTAATTGGGCCGTATGTCGCAATGATCGGAGGTCAATTGGTGGCTACTGTGTATTCCTTGGTGAATCCTTAATTTCTTGGTCAGCAAAGAAGCAGCAAGTTGTTTCTTGTTCTAGTGCCGAATCCAAATACATGTCGCTAGCTAATCTTGCTACTAAGTTAGCTTGGATTTAGTCTCTCATCAGTGAATCTGGTGTAGTGATGAGAAACGCTCCGATAGCTTGGTGCGACAATCTCAGCACTGCAGCTATAGCTTCTAATCTCGTATTTCATGCTTGATCCAAACATATAGAGCTTGATGTTCATTACCTTTGAGAAAGAGTGGTCGATCGGAAGCTTGCAGTTCTATATATTTCGTCATCGAAGCATATCTCTGACATTTTTACCAAAGCCTTGCCTCACTCCAAGTTCCGTTAGTTTAGAGATAAACTAGGCCTCATCTAGTCACCTGGGCCCAGTTTGAGGGGGGATGTCAAGAATATGAAACTGATGACAAGCCCAACAATAAAGCCCAATCAGGATAAAAGGCAATTGCAACTAACATGGCCTAATTAAACATTGAATATATCCGTTGTAGCATATTGTAATAATATTCTTTCATTGTATTATAGGCCCTTCTATTATAGGGTATATGCGTAATTACCTCTTGTACTCTAAGGTTTTGACCCTTGCCTATTTAATGAACAGTGGTAGATTGGGCACAATGCACCTTTTCATAATATTGTCTCTCTTTATTATAATCTTGCCTTGGTCGACAGTGGTAACCTATATATAACGTTTGTTAAGCCATAAATAGGAGATTATAATTAAACATATCATCATAAGGTGATCTACTTAAAGAATTAATGGCATAAAAAATATGATTGTATGTAAAGTTCATTGTTTGGTTTATATTTACCTATTTTTTATTTTTCAAATGCCATTGTATACTATATTTAGAATTTTGCCAGAAAAATCCAAATTGCTCCAAATCAAACTGTTGCCAACGCCAAATTTTTATGACACGGGAATGGATAAACCAGAGTAGGCTAAAATTATTTTCAGCTCTCAATCTTGATGTTAACATCTTGGTTCTTTGGAATTCAGCACATTCTTGGACAAGACTCGAGCTCTTCAATGCAAAGTACTGCGCCATCTAACAATAATACAATATACTCCTGGGGGAAAATGGCGAGACAACTTTGTAATTACTAATTTGTAAAGAAAACTTTAAAAGCTATTTCTTTTTAAGGGAAAAAATTAAAGCTGCTTTTTCTCTTTTCAATGTAAGACGTTTAAAATAGAGTTTTGTCCAAATAGTCTGATAAGTCGGTAACGATTAAGGAACGTGCAAGCCTTACGGCTTGAAAAAGTTAGTTATCTTCCTTATTACAGGCACTTCACTGTGCATATGGTTTTTTTTAAATACGCATAGAATAGTTAATTCATTTTTACTGTGCATATGTTTTTATAATACGCAAAGAATAGTTATTTCCCGAAATTACTTTCCCAACTTTTATACGGGATGACTTCTAGTTTTTTTCCTGCAAGCAATTTAAGAAAAATGCATTTGGAATGTTCAACTATCAGATACCAATAAACTACTCCCTTTGGTCTTTAATATAAGACATATTTGGAAGTATTTTGATCTTCAATATAAGACATGATTTTTATATTTGTCAATCTTTTTCTAAGTTATCCGAATTGATGCTCCCTTAACAAATAATTAAGGAAGATAGGAAAAGAGGAAATTAAGGAAAATGACTAGAATGTTTTAGAAAATAAATGTCATATTAACTAATTTAATTATCTTCCTTAATCTGATTAAATTATGTAAGTATGCCTTATATTAAGAACCAAATGGAGTATTAGTATTTCTGGCAAAAAAAAAATGGAGTATTAGTATAAATTATTTGTTCTTAATATATTTTTCATAAAAATATTGAACATCTTAGGATGGTTATGTTTCAAGGTTGTGATGAAGCTAAGTATGGTGTTTGTGGCGATGAAAACCAAGTTTGCTCCTTGCTTGCTTCCTTTTCTATCCTTTTCTTTCTTTCTTTTTTTTGGCTAAAGTATACATTTAGTCCTTTATATTTACTCCAAGATTCAATTTGATCCCTTATGTTTATAAAGTATACTTTTAGTCCTTCTACTTTAACACCGTTAGTTTCATCTAATGAAAAATGCTGACCGTGCAATTAAATAAAGTATATTTAAATTTAAATAATATAAAAAAAAATTATTGTGCGTTCCAACTAACTAATTAAAAAATATTAATAATTTAATAATCAGAACAATCACCCCATCTTCTTCTTACCAATATACATTCATCACTCTTCTCCATGAATGAGTTCTCCACTCCAATTTATCTTATCCCTTTTGTATCCTCTAATTGACCAAGTCATGAATTACCTTCAACACCTTCTCGAAATGAAAATTCACACATCTTTGGATGTCCAGTGGGTCCACCATCTTTAAAAAAAGGAAAATAATCTGTCAAGTTTGGTCTTCCAACATCCGCTATGACGTCCGAGTCTACCTCTTTGAACTTGTTCACTGTATCAGAGCAAACCAAATCCATAGAACAAATAGAGTTCGACAACAATTCACTGTAGTCATGAAAGCAAATTTTCTAATTTCTATTGTTTCTCTAGTGAGGTTGCTCTAATGGATACGAGCGAGGAGCTCCTGCATTTTCTCACTCTTGCTTTTCTGTGTGGTTTCAAGAATTTTACTGGAAAATAACGGATTATCGCATATTTTCTTCATAAATTGCCAGCGAGAAGAATGATGGATTAGAGGTGGAAGGAGTGTGGACCATCAGGAGAAGAGTAAGAAAATGGAAGGAATATTGGAGCAGAGAAGCCATTAATTGATTAATGGAGGAGAGTGAGGAGTGTATATTAGTGGGAAGAATATATGATGATTATTCTAGTTATTAAATTATTAATATTTTTTAATTAGTCAGTTGGAACATACAATAATTTAACTTTTATATTATTTAAATTTAAGCATAATTTATTTAATTGCACAGTCAACATTTTCCGTTAGATGAAACTAACGGTGTTAGAGTTGAGGGACTAAAAGTATACTTTATAAACTTAAAGGACTAAATTGAACCATTGAGTAAACATAAAGGACTAAATATATACTTTAGCCTTTTTTTTTTTCAAACTTACTTAAATATATTCAGACATGCTTTGTAAATCGTAAAAAGAGTTTTATAAAAAAATACATTTCTTCATTCATATCTCAACCCACAAAAATACAAAATTCCTCCCATATATTTATTTTGTAAATCGTAAAACCATTTCTCAAAAGTTAAAAAAAAATAGACACTAATACACACGACATATAAACAGCCTACTAAGATAAGGCTTACAATAACTGAGAGTAACTGATAAAAACTACTTCCACAATAAACTGAACTTGTCACATGTTAACTTCTCCTAATTCACAAAGTACCTTTTATTATTTCTTGTACCCAATAACTGAAAATATCTAACGTGGAACTCTATCAACTTGCAGGAAAATGAGAGATATCAACCACAAACGAA
This sequence comes from Inga laurina, assembly GCA_963855925.1. Taxonomy (NCBI): domain Eukaryota; kingdom Viridiplantae; phylum Streptophyta; class Magnoliopsida; order Fabales; family Fabaceae; genus Inga; species Inga laurina. The sequence goes on along the minus strand of OY979707.1, from coordinate 60,997,148 downwards.
AATTGAGGCCTCAACAAACCAACTTGATCATTTTAGGAAGGCAAATATAATTTTTAGTCTTGAGTTTACTCTTATTTTGGTTTTTGGTCCCTCAAATTTTAAATCATGAATTTTGGTCTTTCAAGGGACTAAATGATTCAAGGTTTTATTACATTATACGGAATAATGTTTTAAATATGATGAAATTCAATGGACAAAAACCTATAGTTTAAAATTTTATGGATAAAACCAAAATGAGAATAAACTTGAGAGGCCAGATATTATATTAACTTTTAAGAATATTTTACTCATCCATGTTGGAGATGGTTGTCATATGGGCACACCTTACCTTCAACTACCATATAGAAGCACTAATAATGAACATAATTCATAATAAAGATCCTCATTTCTCACAAGAGACAAATCTAAATGCCATTGTCTCAGTCCTAGAGTCCCTATGCTTGTTTGAATTGGTTTGTTTCAAGTGCTTTTACACTGTACGACTTGCTTAAATAAATGCTTTCGGGATGTCCAATCATCATCCCAATGCATCCAAGTAACTCTCCATATTTCTCAATAAGAATTTCAAGTAGAGTCACATGATAATCAAAATGCTCGAATCTCCCAAAGGGAGTAAGAAATAGATCACAATCACAAAGCTCCCCAAGTGACACTCAACATTCACGTGGTCAAATCATAGTCCTATGACTTAGCAGGACATCATTCGCCTCACTCGCACTAGCTTATGAGTTACTCCTTCTGATTTTAAATATAAGATCCTGTTGATTTTTTTTTAAGAGTTTAAAGAAACTAAATATATGACTTAATCATAGTCTATATTGTGTACCATTAGATTATATATCAGTTTATAAGTCAAATTAACTAGTTTAGAGAAAAAACAGTAGATATTAGTACTTTAAAATATTTATTTAGCTTCTTTAATCTCTCTAAAAAAATTAATTAAATCTTATATTTAAGACAAAAATAGCATATGTTAGACAATTTATGAGCCATGTTGTGTGATTGAGTGTTTCCTATCAATTTCTTTCCATTTCTGTTCTTGCTTGTTTCCAGAAAAAATAGATACAATGTTCATATTATCTTCAATGACAACAATATCAGATTTGTAAATTTGGGCAGCTTAAGCCGTAAAGGGATTCATTGGGTTAGTTGGTTGAAGAGACGTTGAAAAGGCCTTCTTCTTTGGCCCATCATAAGTGGGCCATCTAAAGTGGAAGTGTTCCTGAGCCCATTATATATCGGATACTTAACAGACCCAAAAAAATAATGGGCTGAAAATGAAATTGAAGAAAACCTTTTTTATTTATACATAAATTGAAGAAAACCTTAAATCTTCAAGATTAAATTAGAAACCCTCATCGAACCAAAAAAAAAAAAAAAAAAACCTAATGAATTACTAACAAGTTGTTGATTAAATTGTTAAACAGTCACGGTCCCGTAAGAAAACAAACACAAACTCAAATATCGAGAAGCGCACTTATTAGAAAAGGTAAAAACCCTTTTGCGCTCTAAATCTTAAAAGGGAAAACCCTAAATCAAACAAAAAAAAAATTCCCTAATAAATTATTTCTCATTAAATTTAGGAAGGGTTAAGGTGCAGATTTATCAATAAAGTTTTAATTTTAAGCAAGGGGCGCTAGGCACAATTATGTTTTCAAATGGGCAAAATACATATAAGGAATTAAAAATGAAACATCCACCACAAACCCATTAACTTGCTCATAACATCTGTTAGGTGTAATTGCAAATTGTCTGCATTTCAGCTTCCTCAACTCACAATGTATTGTATCAAGCTCCTCAGTCAACCTTTGCCCTTCCTCTTCTTTTCGAAGAATGCAATTTTCATCATATAATTTATCAATATCATCTAATAGCTCCTTAATCACAGTATTTCCCCTATCACCAAAGTCATTATCATGCCAAGAGAAGAATCCACGACCCTCATCCTGTGTTCGCAATAACCGTTACATGTTAGATTTGGAATCGCACTCACCCACAACTTTTCAAGTTTAGATTTCAATGCTTACCTGATAGTAGTATGGGCATCCATAAAACCTTCAACCTGGGTTGCCGTCTATCCAATTTGTCCATCACGGTGCCACCAATTTGTGATGAAAATCCTTTTCAGACCTTCATAGTCATCCTCACGACTGGGTTCTCGCAACAATACAACCCTCTATCTACATCTTCCCATCGTCAATGATGAAGATGTAGCCATCAATGTTAATCTTCGACCTCGCTGTAGCTCCTTGATGCCTCTGGTCTTTATTCCTCTTCCAAGTCTACTTTGTCGCTGCTTCTCGGAGTCAAGTAAATGAAGTTGCAAAGAGTTAGGTTTCCTCTTTAATAAATCTATTCAATCCTCTCACTGCCATGTTTTGTCTCCTTAAATGCCACATAGACAACTTGCAATTACACCTAACGGATGTTATGAGCAAGTTAATAGGTTTGTGGTGGATGTTCCATTTTTAATTTCTTATGTGTATTTTTGCCCTCTTTAAAATATAATTGTGCCTAATGCCCCTTACTTAAAATTTCATTGATAAATCTACACTTAAACTCATTTAAAAATTAGATAGTGCCATTGGTAGGTGGCCTCCCAAAACCACGATACATACGTAATTTGTTTTTTAACAAAAAAAAAAATACCAAATTGGGTAGGGCTAATTGGCCTTTAGGATTAGGTCAATCCAAATTCAAACATTGCCAAATCTAGATAAAGAGCAACCTCCTTGAGGTAGTATTTTTCATTCATAAAATTCAATCATAGGTCTTACTCAAGTAACTTTAAATTTCTTTTCAGTAACCTAATCTGTCTCGCCACTAAGTAAAGCCTTTAAAAATATAAAATAAAATAAGGGAGAACAAGATGAAATGCAGGTATAAAACAATCCCTTTTCTTCTTTTTTTTAAAAAAAAAAAAAAACATTATACTTGTGAGAGATGCCATGGTCGGCAGATATTATTCTTTTGAGGAATCACAAAAGACATCCATAATATGTGTGTGAAAGTTTTATGCCACGTTTTCTGTTCATCACTTTGAACAATAAATATACAGTACAGAACATCCTTACAACATAAGCTGCAAGTAGCATATCTCCCTTTTTGAAAAAAAAATAATAATAATAATAACAACGAAGCCTCTGAAAAAGAAAACGACAATGCAAATTAAAGCAACAATGGAGTGGAGAGGACCACGGAGTAAAAATTAAAAAAATCATCAGAATTAAATGTAGGGCAGAGAGGAAGCAATATTACATCCAAGGACAAGGACTCCAACGTTATAAAATTTATGATTTATTCATGATGAAGGATCTTTTACATTTTAATTTATTCAAAAGACTAACCATGACTATTACCCATCATATGTAACGAGCTCCAAGAATGATCTACATGAGCACCATGCGTTCATCTTTGAGATGAAGTTGAGACAGTTTAAATTTTAATTTTTTAATTCAGAACTTTATTTTCTTATTAAAAAAATTTTCGACTAGAAGATTATTTTTTTAATACTTGCCCCCATATAATATATGAGTAATAAAAATTAACTAACACTTATTAAGAGAAATTGTTAAAAATAGTTATTTCCCATAATTGTATTTTGTTTTAAATTGATTTTTTTCTAAAATACTCTTGATGCTTTATTCATATATTACACATAACTCCGATTGCTCCTATCGAATGAAGAGCAAAATAGGAAGAATGCATTTTTGATACATAATAGAGGATACTTCTCTCTTTTACTCGAGATCAAGACCCCTTTTAAGTTTTGCTTATATATGAGACTGAAGGGAATATTGACTTTATAGGAGGATGATAAATCAAAGAAGGAAAAGAAGGAGGGGAAGGGGACACGCATGAAGAACTCCAATTAGTACTTTCCCTGCCCTAAATATGTGTTAGATAATTAATTTCTAGAAATTAATAAAAAAAATAGTTAAATTAGTTATTAGTTAAAAATGTTGGTTTTTCTAAAATACTCATTAATTTGAGTTTGAAACCTACTCTGTTTATTGAAAATTAGCTTAATATGTGTGATCAATAGAAAGAATTCAGAAAATATAAAAGTTTGAGAAACAAGAGAGATCGAAGTATTATATATATATATATATATATATATATATATATATATATATATATATATATATATATATATATATATATATATATATTGTGCGTGAAGCATTAAGGTCCTGTTTGGTACGTGGTATTGAATTTTGATGAAATGGGATTGTGATTTATACTTTAAAAATATGTTTGATATGAGGTAATAATTGAATGGAATGATTTCATTAATCTTATTTAACAAACAACCACTAATTATGAAAGACACAAATACCCCTACCCTAAATCCCAAACTTAATCAATTGATCGCTTTTTTCATGACTGGTAAGTTGAGAATCGCCAATTTGGGATACCTGTTGAGTCCATCAATCAATTTTTCTCTTTGCCATTCTTATTGACCGACGAGAAGCAGGAACTTCAGAGCAACATGATAATCGTGAGGCAACAAGAATCACAGTATCACTGAAGTCCATTGTTTCTTCACTATAATCGTGATCCTGATTCATGTTGAATGGAAGAAAAAAGTACTTCATGATAACACAAAAAGTCAGGGATCATGATACTGATTTCAAATTTGCAACCATGTTTCTTCCCATCCTCAACCAAAATAGATTTTTATTCCCGCAAAAGGATCGCATAGTATTAGCAAAATGAAGATAATGACGACAAATTAAAGAAACGCTTTTTGAAGATATGTACCTTCAAAAAGTGATCGCTAAATCAGTAAATCAGCGGTAGAATCCTCTGATGAGAGTGATGAAATAAAGTGATGAGTTTTAATTTAGGGTAAAATTGATAGAGGGTATTTTTGTCAAGAAAATATTATAAACAAGGATATTTTTGTCTCTAAAATTTGCAATACAAGGATTGAAATCGCAATACCAGGGGGAGGCGGCTTTGCAGCAATCCCACTTTCGTGGTACTCTCAATCCCTAGTTATTCGTAGTCCCTCAAACCAAACGTTATATTCTAGCCCAATCCCTGATACAATCTCAATCCCTACCTATAGTGCTTCATACCAAGTAGGGCCTAAGTATCTTAGACCTCCCTCCTTTTAACTTAAAAGATTTACTAGGGTCTAGACTAATCCAGATCAAGCCGAGAAAGACCACAAGAGAGGCAAAACTCTACTATTAAGTATTTAATACTTATCTATTCTTAGAATTCGAACTCGAGACCTCTTGTTAAGCTGATAGGCTAGTACAAACCCTTATCGGTTGAACCAAGTGTTTGATGGCTTGATGTCACGCCCCTACCTTGTTTTAACCTTTTTCAGAGTATCCGTGGAAAATGATATATGGTTTGGTGGGCAACACAAAAATAACATGAATATACTGATAATAAGTGCATGATTACATAAATTCCCTATAGGGGTTCATACATGATCATTACCATCAATGTAGCCACACAGGGCTACTTGGGTATCTAAACCCGTCACAGTGAAACAGAGACATCTTCTCGTCTTTGTTCTACCACTGCAATCCCCTCATATGGTTCTCTGCATTGTTCTCAACATATCTTCTGTCTTTTCCTGTCTAAATTATTGGTAGGGGAGGACAAGATTCAAGAGAATCTCAGTAGGAAAACAATACCAATATGCATATACGATAAATGTTTAATGCATGACATGTTTGCATCACTAACTTGCTCACATAATGACAAATCTGTAAGCTCAATGCTTCGAACAATATACTTATAGCCATAGCATAAATTGAAACATAGCTTCAAATCATTCATACATGTTCACATAATCAAGCAAAGCAATAAAATGCATCAGCACACTAATATAAATATCAAATACATGCAGGAGAGTTAAGTTCCCTACCTTAACCCCTTTTCGCCTCGAAACGCGTGCCTCGATCTACGTGCAAACAGCTCAGGGCTCCATACTTGATCTTACAATGTCAAATGTACTATTTAGACACTTTTATAGTGTTTCTGGAGGTTATATGAGTCTATCTTGAAAAATTACTAAAATACCCCCGGGACCCGGCCCGACCTGCTGTACCCGGTCCGGTTGTACTTTTCCTGAAATTTTGACATGGGCTATTCTAACATATTTTCACCCGAGGAATCCATTTCCGGACTCAAAATTATCAAATTCAATGTCAAATTACAAAAATACCCTTGACAGCCCTACTTTAAGGGTTTCATTGGCGTTTTCGTAATTATGTTTTTTCGGCCTTTTTCAAAAAAGTGATCAACTGTAACCCCACCTAATTTTCCCTCCTGAACTCAATAGAACCATCAAATCATTGAAAATTCAACTCTAAGGCCCATTTACGGCCCTGACCGAAATATATGGGTTTTCCGGGGAAAATCGGGGTTTTGCGATTTCAACTCCGTAAACTCGTTCCTTTCTACTCCTAACTGCTTTATTGACTACTCCATTAGATTAAAACTACCATTTAGTATCAATTTGTGTAGCATAACACCTAGGCCAACCCATTTCCATAAATTGAAACAAAGGACAATCTGGCGAAATTTCACCGATTAAATTGTCCACAGCAGCCAAAATAGTCAATATACAAAGATTTGGAAGTTACCCCAAACTCCCACTGGCTCTCCCTTGATATGGCTGAACCCTAGGTCACTTCAACAAGCAAATTTGAGCTTCCAACCCTTGAATCACATAAAAGAATAGCTTAGGAATGGACTTATACGCATTAGGAACCGATTTACCGAAGAAATCACTTACCTTTGTAAGTTTTTCCTCCTCATTTTCTCTCTCTACATTTTTTCTCTTCCTCTCTCTTCACATATGAAATGGCGTCAGTTTTGGGGAACATGAAGGAGATGATCATTTTATATCATATCCCTTTTTAATTAATTATTTTTCCCAATTTCGAATTTTTACAAAGTTTTGGCAGATTTCTGCCCAAACTTCTAAAAATCATAACTAATCTTAGAAAAATCAAATTGAAGTGATTCCAAAGCCTATAGAACCCTTATTGAGTCTAATTTTAAGGAAAAATATAGAATTTTGCTATCTGAAATCAAAAAATTCCCATAATTTTAATCTTTGCCTGTTGTTTCAGAAACTTCACAGTTTTTTTGTGCTAACTTCAAAAATTCATATCTTTTTATATACAGCTCTAATTGAGTCATATGACCTATCAAATTAAAGCTTAGAATGTCTAATTTTATCCTGTAAAATTTCATAATTTTTGCTCATCATTGGTCCTTCAAAATCACATGACAAACTCATTACCTCATAAGTGATTTCACCGAAAATATAATTATATTCTCCAAAATTCACCATTTTACTTTCTTAATACCCCAAAGATATAAGAAACATTAGAAAATAGATTAAGGACATCTACTAAACTGGGGCTTAGCAGTCCACTTAATTTAGACTTATTCTCAAGACTCCAATCCCAAAATTTGGGATATTACATTTGAAGTCTTGCATTTTTGGTAGAATCCAGGCAGCATCCCCTAGCAGATAGCTAGAGACTAATCTTCCTGAGTTGTAGAGATCACCGAAGTAGATTTTACTTCTCTTAACAACGCCTTTTCCATGCATATAACATGGTTCAAAACCATAACATCATGTTTAAGAGATCCAATCGTCTACCAACTGTGTTGGTCTTTTGTATTTAGAATCCAAACAAACTCATATATTAACTTTGGGATCTAGGAGGTAAAGAAGGAATAATAATGAAGTGCAAAATGGGGGAGAGAATCAAGCGGGGATGCTAGGGAATGAGGAAGGACAACACGTTAACGACATGTTAAGGTGTGAAGGGCATGACTTCTCTTTGGCCTCTTGTTCTTTCTTTGGCAATGGTCGGTTCCATTATTCATCCTTGCTAGTCCCTACCACACAAAAGCACTTCCTTCTTTCAACCAAACCAAGCATGTGCTTTTAATGCCCCTATTCCTGTTCTGGTTCTTTCTTCTCCCTATTGTCACTATTCCCTTCTCCCACAGCTGTCGGTTTTAATTTTTTGGTTTTATTTTGTATGTATCTCTCCCTACATAACTATACTCATACGTTTATATCTATACATCTCCATCTTCCAACCACAACCATTCTAATTATGATTTAATTTTCGTGGTGCCACCACTGGTTCTCACCACATATTCCTGTAACATTCCCTCCACACAAGACGACACATATATTAATAAATAACTATCATCCATGAGAATTCACACTTAATTAATTATATCATTCATATATGCTAAACTCACTGAACTACTCTATCATTAATATTTCTTGTCTTATGAATTGAAGCATATCATTACAGAATTGCGTTAATTACTTCATCAATTTCGCAATAAAAAACCCTTTGTGGTGCGGATAGCTCTTTCCGTTGGTTGATTCTCAATAAAAGAATCAATGTAATAACTTGAGAGAATCACATTCTAAAAACTAATAATTGAAATAGAAGAGTCCAAGACCTCATATAAGGCTCTTCTTTCAAAGTTATGGCTCCTATGTGATTGAGATCATGACATAGCCCATGCATGATTAATAATCATTTCAACTTTTCTAAGGGAACAATGTAAATTGATTGAAGTGTCACGTGCGGATAAATTTTTCAAAAAAGAAGGAGTAGTCGGTGTTGGAAATTCATGGTACAGTATATATGGGTGAATCAATTCATTGAATATGCACCAATGCTTTTGAACGCTGATTCTTTGAATTTTTTTGACCGAGCTGATTCTTTGAATTTACTGCTATAGCATGGTGCATGTATGTGAGAACCAACGAACAGTATTTTTTTCTCTAAATGCATGTTTAGGAAACCCCCCAAACCATCGAACCATGATTTAAGAAGCTCTTTTCCGTAAGCCAAGATAAACCCCCTATCATATACTTACCTCAAAAAATCGTAGAAACACTTCTAAAAAAGTAAAACAAATATGCACCAAAATAAAACGGACAGCACAATAGTAGCTTTCTTCCAAACAACAGAGTGTGTAAAGTGTTAGAGAGAAGAATAGGAAAGTTAGATCCCCGATTTGGATTATTTATGGGTTACACTGAATTTTGGCTTTGATTACTACTTTATGTATATACTAGAGTTCCATATATAAAAATTAAAAAAATTAATCATTCGATTTCTCTAGTTTTGGATTAAAAGTAGGCCGCCCTCTTTCATCCGGGGATCGGAGGGAAGTTTTATTAAAAAAACTAAAACAAAGAAATATGCCAAAAGACAAAATGATTGATAATATCAAACGTCGGCTAGGAATTTGTGGCAACTCCAAATTCCACGTAACTCATAAGTACCATATTCTTTCATTTTCAACGCTAATCAATTAATGTACGTTCAAGCCGGATCTGTTTTGTATTCTTCGGACAAGGGATAAAAAAAATCTATGATCACTACATGTGGGGTTAAATATTGTATAACTCACATTTTATAATTTTTTAATAAAACTTCATAACAGTAATTCATGAGTATTTAAGATCTCAAAAATTACTCCCCTTCTCTTATTTATAATTTTTTTCCCCACTTTATTTATAAGTCAGTTCCAACATATTTCACACAGATAAAAAATAATCTTAAATTTCATTAACTTTATCTTAAAATTCAATAACTTTCTAATTTTACCCCATCTAATATAAATAAAGGATAAAATTATATATTCATATGAAAATTTTTTCACTCTGCTTATAAATACCACTCTAGTCCTATTTAGAAGTTCAATTTGGGAAAAAAAATTATGGTTCTTATCATAAGTCTACTTTCAGAGTAATAAATGTGAATGTTATAATTTTGCCCTTATTAAAGGTAAAGAGAAAAGCAAGAGATTAAAAATATCCATTCATAAATAAGGAAAAAAGCAGGGTTATCTAACCCGGACCGGCCCGGCCGAACCGAACCGGAAACCGGCGACCCGGCCTCTAAACCGGTCCGGTCCAGGTCAGATTTTTTATTTTTAAAAAAAATTTTAAAACATTTTTCCTTTAGAATTTTATACTATAAGTCTAAAATATTTCATTTCTCACCGGTTTGGTCCCGGTTTAGCTCCGGTCTGACCCACTGACCCTTGACACAGTACCCCGACCGGTTCACTGACCGGTCCGGGTTTAATTACCTTGAAAAAAAACTGAAAAAAAAAATAATCTAGCCTATATTTATTGAGGCAATTAACTTTCTTTAATATATCATAACTATATAATTTGAACTTATAAATCGCCTCAGAGTAGGAAAACTAAAAAAAATTATTCTCTTTTCCCTTTAACCACGAAGTGATTCTCCTTTCCCAAATAACTCTTCCACGTGCTCCATCGTGAATTCCTAATCATGTAGTGCTTGTTGGAATTTAAAGCATATATTTAATTTTTGTCGAAACAATCTCACAACCAAAACTCAAAGTCAAAACAATTATTGGCGTGTTCTATACCATTCTGAGATTCTTCTGTAAACGTCACGTGACTCTATTGTCTGTGAAAGTAACTTTATTACCTTATGCGAGTTATATAAAAATTTCATTAATCCTTGCTAATTCGAACAAAAACTAGCTTGCTCACGAAAATGACAAAATTAACATACTTGCAAATTCAAAATACAACCTTAACAACAAACTAGACCCAAATGAAGCAGTTTTCTTCTTATTCCCTACGAAACATAAGCAGAGCTGCGAACACTTTTCACAGTGCAAGTGTTAAGAATCTTGAGAAGCACTTGATTATTAGTGCACCTAGGAGTCTTAAACTGGCTCAAAGCTGCGCCATTAGCAACAAAGTAATCTAGAATCTTCTTGAAAGTTCCTCTCTCCACCAAGCGAAGCTCAAGAGGTCCAATGGTATTAGTCTTCCTAGACACAACATATCCTTGATCTTCAAAAGCTTCGTCCATCTCCCTACAACACTGACCAAGAACCTCGTCCTCAACCTCACCTTTGACTTCCCAGTATATAACGTAGTGTCCTGGTTCGTTTGACACGTCAGCATGGCTCGTGAAGTCCACTAGCTCGGCTTTCTTTTGAGCCGAGCTAAGTAGCTGTGAGCCCCTCTCTACCACTAGTTGCAGGTCCTTCTCTGTGTTCTTGTCTATATTCACAGTTAAAATTAGCTTCCTTCTGCAAATGAAGTTCAACTTGGGAGTCCTATTGTGAAACCCAGCTACTTCCACTACGTCCCCTAATCGGCACCTGTACAGCCCTGAAATCCGATGGAAAATTAATGCACATTAATTAATAATAATGCATGATTAATTATGTGATAAGTTATACAACTCTGATCCTATTTATAAATCTTTTTTAATTAATTCTTAAGTATAAGGAGAGTTAATTAATTCATTAATTATTGACTAAATTTTCAATTTTACCTTTATTTATAACTAGTTTTAAAAATCAATATGAAATTTTTTTATTTATTATAATTAATAGAGATAAAAAGATATAAAAACATTAACTACTCTAAAATTAAATTTATAAATAGGATTAAATATTTTAATTAAAAAAACTTATAAATAAAAACAAGAGGTAAATGTGAAAATGACAATTCTCATAACAAGTCACGGCTACAGTTGTCAGAAGTGACATTGAAATGACAGCCACGCGTAACGTCGTTAACGGAGGATGTGAATAGAAATAATGAATTATCCATGCCCCGACAAAATTTATATGCTAATATTCCGGAAGTTTTTTTTAAAGAATAATATTATCTTCAAAGTTTTTTATTTAATAACATTATCTTAAAAATATTAAAATAAAATAATATTATTTTTTATCATTAAAAAATTAATAGTTAGTATCAATTTTTTGATAATTAATATTAATTTTTTAATTATAAAAGATAATATTACTACATTTTAAAATTTTCAGATAACATTAAGCTTGAAAAAATGTTTAGAGCAATATTATTTATCAATAAAAACTTCTAGAACAAATTTTCACTAAACCTCCGTGTCCTCCGGTTTTTTGTGTCCTATTAGGAAAACAATAAGGAAGAAGCAAACCTGGATAAACCCGGGGAAAAATAGCAAACTAGATTTGGGCAAAAGGTGAAAAGGTTGAAATTACCAGTGAAAGTTGTGAGGACCATTTCATATTTCTGACCAACTTGAACCTGGGACAATGGGATTGGCTTGTCTTCCACGAAATCATCACTAACAGAATTGTATTCTTGTGATTTCTGGGATCTGTGAAGTGGTATGAATTCAAAGTAAGAGAAAGTCGGAACCACAGCAAAAGTCACATTCTCAGGAGGCAAACCAGGATCCACATTAACCCCAATCCAGCTCTCTGTAGATCCATAATCAGCACTCACTAATGGCAACTCATTCGCATAATGCCTCAGCTTTTTCAAATATGGCTCCATAGATCCTGTCATTATGGAATACACATACTTGGCATTTGGCCACAGCCTAGGAATCAAACCAAACCAATTCACCTTCTCTAGTTCCTGGCATTTAGCTTCTATTGTGGAAGCCAAAGATGGGTTTGGTTCTGAGAGAATCTCCAAAACAGAGTTTCTCATTCTAGGTATTTTGATTCTGGAACTGAGAGTACCCTTATTGATGTCACAGCATATTTCTCTCCAAAGCTCTTCAAAGTTTCGAAAGGCTTGGACTGTGCTGTAGACAAAAGCTGAGGTAATGAACTCTACTTGTTCGGAGTAAAAAAGGCCAAGAAGGAGGTGACAGTAAGTGACTTGTTTGTAATCTCCTCCTGAGATTACTTCATATGGGCTACAAGTAAACGACTTCGTTTTCTCTTGCTTGATCTTGAACTCTTGGCTTGCATAGTAGTGTGTTGTTGCTGTTCCTGCCGTTAAGCCTCCTTTTGTTTTGAACTGCTTGCTGCTGTATATGAATTCTAGAATCCTCCCTCCTTCTCTAGTGGGATAAACCCTGCAATTATTATTATTATAATCCGAGAACTTCCAAAGAAAAATAATAATAATAGGAAACAGTCTACAGAAACTGAGGAGGAGGAGGAGGAAGATTGAGACAAACCTTGATCTATAAGCTGCTGCTAAAGTGAAAATTTGGAGGGTAGTCTGTGCGCTATGGTGAGTGAAAGGTACAAACTTTTGCCTCCCTTCGGTGGTTCCAGAACTGTAGAACACAATAAATCCATCAATCAAAAATAAAAAATGGAGGGTTTTCTTTCCTTGCAAAGAAAGATAACAACTTTATGCTTCAACTCAACAATATTCTGTCAGAGCTGGTAAAAATGTGACCGTACAAGTCTCCAAGAAGAGGCATGTGTGGTCTTTCTTTAATATTCTGATTCCTTACCAGCGTGACCATAAAAAAGAGAGCAAGATCGGAAGATTGAAGAACAACACTATGTACCTTAAAGAAAGGGTGATTATGGATTGTTGAGTGAGTAAAGGGGCTGTGTCTCCATCAGCTATTCTCTGTATAAAGGGCTCAAAATCTGCATGTGAAGCCAGAGGAACCACAGAAGTGAAAAGCGATTCCAATGCAGAGTCGTCATCCATGTCTTGAATATTGTAGTTTCCGAGCCATTTCTTGAGGTATTCAACTCCATAGTTCTGCTTCAGAATGTTGGATAGCATCTGAGTCTGAACAGAACCAGCGTTTTTGGTCACTTCTTCAAACCAGGTTATGATATCACAGTCATGGCTGGTGCTGCTGTCATTGCTGTCACTGAGAAGTACTGGTTCCGTCAACGACGATGGCTGGTGCTGAGACATCAAGAAGAAGAAGAAGAAGAAAAAGAAGTCGTGACTGCAGATTATTATCTGCTCAGGTAAAGAGGGGCCCTGAGGACTTTATAGATGGGAATCAGGGAGGAGCAAAGGGAGCCCCACTAATTGAAAGGTCTCTCTGTGGGTATATCCATTATATTAAGAAGGGATTTTGTCTTTGTGTTTGAGAGGGTTCAGAATTAAATGTTGCAGAAGATCCATAGAGATGAAGAAGAAGAAGGTGGGGAAGAAGATGATAGTATATAGACCACAGGAAATGGGGTCACCATTTTTTTTAATGTTGGGAGAGAGAAAGGGACTTCTTTTTCATCATGTCAAGATAGATATGGGTTGAGGCTTGGGGGCTACAAATACAAATGTGGCTAAGGACAGCTTAACACTTTCCCTCCAATTTATTGTGTGAGCCACCTTTTGAAAATGGGACCCTACTCTACTTATGCCTTAATCAATCTATATTTTATTACAATATACATTAGTTCCAATAAAAAAGAGTTATGACCATTTAACCAAAGATGTCTTGGGTTTAAATTTGCCTCAATACAAAAAATATCTTTGAAAACCACTTTCAGTTTAATTGGAAAACTACCTCCAGTTCTTGGGATTCATGCATATATCGTAACTTCAATCGATGAAGGCAGATTGTTGGTTCATCAATAGGTCTCATCCCCTCTTGAGAGGTGATATTCTTCTTAAGAATCGTTATCCTATGGAATTTTGTTTCAGAACCATTGTTCTAGATAGATTCCTGCCGAAGCCAATTTGTTAGCAATCTTTGTTGCCAACATGTCCTTGGACGATCTTGCCCGGCTAATTGGATATTTCGACCTCCTCTTCAACTGCGTTGACAGAACGTGTGAGGAGATATTTTTGTAAAAGAATAATCATTTAAAGCCATAAATACTCGTGACAGTTTAAATTAGTTATGAAGAATTGATTCTGCAATGTATGATATATAAATACATGTGATAGAATTTTTATAGGGTAAAATGCCATGTACTGAAACCCGAACCGGACCGGCCCGGAAACCGGTGAACTAGCCGGTAGACCGATCCGGTCACTGACCCGGTTTGCACTTTAAAATAAAATAAAAAAGTAATTTTTTTTTTATTTTCCTTAGAATTTCATATTAATAAATCTAAAATCTTTAATTTTTTATTGATTTAGTCCCGAGTTTAACTTTAGTCTAACCCACTAATCCTTAACCCAATATCCTGATTGATTCAGTGAACAGTATGAATTTAATTACCTTGTTAAAATGTAAAAGTGATTTTGAAATAAACCGGCAGGTAGCCAGGAGCGATTACCCAAGCGAAGAATTTTCCCGTTCCACTTGGGGACCTATTGGCCCAAACAGAGAAAGTTAAAGGAAAAAGGCAAAGGAAAAGTTGATGAAGGTAAGTCAGGCACGTACGTACACATAAAAGTTCATCAATCTCTGCAAGGCTTCCAACTAGCGTGGATGGAACTTTAGGAAGTCATTCATCAATTTTGTGTTTACAATCTTCATAACTATAATATAGTTACATAAGAATCTCATTGTAAACAAATCTACTTCTGATTATGTTAAACTCTAAAAGGCTTACTCATGACTAAATCCATTAGATTAAGAATATATGAATCAAATTAAGTTGGTTAAAAACTTGAAAGCAAACTAGCTTAGATATACTATCTCCAATTCTTAGTATAAAAGCTCATGTGTAATGTAATTTACACAACAGAAAAGCTCTTATATGAAAGATTGCGACGAGGTAGTATTAGATTAAAGTTTCTTCTTTTGAATCCAAAGACAATTGGATCTATGTAAGTTATTATATCATAAAATAGAATAGTATTTGTCTAAGCAAGTTTGTTTGTACTATGTGATAGCATTCGCACTTTACTACTTTCTTTCTTCTAAAAAAATAGTCTTTTTCTCATAACTTTCTTCCAAATCTATGAAATGTTCCTTTAATTGTTCTCTAGTCCATTCATATATTAAACGTGTTTAATGTCATATTAACAACCACTAATATCACTAATTTGTTAGAAATAGTCAAAGTTTTTGGTAAGGTTATTAAACTTGGACCAGTCATTAAATGAGTCAAGGTAGTAGGTTAAGGGTTAATGGATTATATTGGAGTTAACTCGGGGCTAAACCGATGAAGAAATAAAAATTTTAAGGCTATTAATATGAAATTCTAAATAAAATTTAAAAAAATGAATAAATTATTTTTTAGAATACAAAAATATTGAACTGGTCAAACTGGTTGGATTGTTCACCAGCTTTTGGCTCAAACCGATCGACCGATCCGATTCAATTTTAATAACTATAATTTTTAGTAGTTTTTATTGCAAAACCAAATTCGCACCTTCACTATGGAAAGGCAAAATATTGGAGGGGGAAGTTTGGTTTGCATAAAACGAGGAAACGACAACTAGTAGCCTGGTAGTGCAAGCATTGTGAGCTGCTCGTGTGTGTTTGGAAGGGCTTATATTTAGAAAATAAGTCCTTATTACGTAAGTCGAGACAAAACTCCTCTCACATATTTACCTCGTATACCGTGAATCACGAATTATAAACACTTATTGTCCAAAAATAAGCTATTCCAAACGAGCACTTTAAAGAGAAGTGGGGCATTTAATTTAGGGGCCTAATAATCTCAATCAAATGAATTGACACTAAGTCTAACCTACATTGCTCATTATAAGGAGTTGAGGACAATTAATGGATTGGTTTAGAATTCTACAATATATTACTCCATCCATTTCCTATTATAATTATAAGAAACAACTGACACACATGCTGTGTTCTAAATTATAAGAATGAATGTTTTATTTTTTTACTTTTTACTTTCTCACTTTGCTCTTATTTAATTGCTTTTATTTAATATTAGTATAAAAAATGTTCACAACCTTTAAAAACCTATTATTTCTACTATATTTATTTTCTTATTATCTTTCTTATTCCTTATCTCCTAATAAATAAGGGTATTTAAAAAAAAAATTTACAATTTTAGCACACTTATTATTCTTAACCGTCACTTTGAACCGTTAGATTCGATTAAACGTTTCTTATAATAAGGAACGGTGGAAATAATTAATAAGGATTTTCAATAATTTATAATCTTATCCTATATATAGCTCCCACTAGACAAAGACAAAGAATTAAAGACCAAGCAAGCAAATATCACGACGAGGATGGTCCCCATAAGATTCTGAAATGGCATCTTGTGTGTGTGTGGCTTTCCTTAATTGCTCTTGTTTACGGAGTCAGACATAATAGTCCCCGATTACTTTTCTAATCAAAGATTTTGGTACTTTATGAAGATATAATGGTCACTTTTAAAAATATATTTGTTTGATTTGTTCCTTACATGTCATTTTAAAATGGCTAAAGCATAATTCTAATTAAGTTTACATTGAATTTCAGTTTAGTCCTTTAAATCTATAGCATGGACTTTTAGACTATTAATTTCAACCCTCCTAGCTTCATTTAACAAAAAATACTGGCCCAAAAAATTTAAATAATGATTATAAACATGATTTGTCATCATTTAATTATAAATTCACCATTTAAATTTTTTGAATCAATATTTTTTAATGGTGTTAAGATTAAGTCACTAAAAATATATTTTTAAAATTTCAATACTATAATATTAGTGTTGTAAAATACTAATCAAGGTGGATGTCCATAAGCTCCCAACTCTTGACCTTCCATTTGCTACATCTCATAACCTCTCCAATGAATGATCTTTAGGAGTTTTCATGCCCATAACTCAAAGGTTACAATGTGTGCACTCATGAGGATTAAAGTTTGCCATTTACTTTGTGTAACTCTTAGTTGTGGATGAGGGCCTATAAATAGAGCACTATGTACTACACTTTGTTTGCATCCAAATGAATAAGATGTTGCTCCATTTTTCTCTCTAGTTCTCTCTTCATTTCTTGCTTGACATCTCTTGTATTTTCCCATTTTCATAACACGTTATCAGCACGATTCTCTAATCAAGGTATTTTTTTTCCCTTTACCGTTGTCTCAACATTTTCCTCTATCTTCTTTTACCATATCTCTATTTAATCTATCTGGGATGATCTGAGCCATTGTATGGAATTAAAGAGATCTTTTTACCGATTGTTTTATACATCGGGTTCCATGGCTGAGATTGGAGATTTTTGTTTTTTTTCATTTATATTTCTTTATTTTAGATTCTGTTGTTATTTACATTTTATAATAGTTAATTTTTTTTGTTTATCATTTTGATTTTATGTTGGCACAACTTTCTAGTATTTCATTCTATTTCGTTTCGCTTTGTTATTTACATTTACATTTATTTATTTTCATTCAATTATCTTCTTCTCATACATTTTGTTGTTTTGTTTGGGCTTATTTTAGTTCATTTTTTTATAGTTATTTTATTTATATTTTATTTACATTTCATGCTATATTCTATTATTTATATTTCTTTATTTTACGTTATTTATCTCATTTTATTGTTATTTTATTTTTCATTTACTGATGTTGTTATATTATTTCATTTTATTAAGCCATTTTGTTTTGTTTGTTTATTGTTTCTAATATTTTATTATTTATTTGTATTGTATTTTTAATTATTCCTTTTACATTTTTTTATTGTTTCATCACCACATTTATTATTCTATTTGTTTCTTATTTATAATTCATTTTTTTATTATTTAATTTATTTGCCATTTCACCCTTGTTATTGCTATATTTATGTTTATATATATATATATATATATATATATATATATATATATATATATATATATATTGTATCTGTTTACATTTACTCTTATTTACATTTATTACCATATTATTGTCATTTTATTTATAGTATTATATATAACTATATAGTGTTATCTCTTTTATTCTACCATATTATTGTCATTTTATTTATAGTATTATATATGACTATATAGTGTTATCTCTTTTATTCTACCATATTATTGTCATTTTATTTATAGTATTATATATGACTATATAGTGTTATCTCTTTTATTCTTATTGCTATAATTTCCTCCTCTTTGTATACACCATTTATATTCCAATAAATAACATATAACAACATATATAAAGGAGAAAAGTAGAAAGAGAGAGGGAGAATATTTTCAAGAAATTTTCTTTATTGAATTATATGTTGGCTACTCATGAAATTTTTCTCCCTTTAATTATGTTGTTTAAAAATATGTTGATTATGATATGTTTTAATTCAAAATGATGTTTTATGTTTCATCAATTTTACCGTGATTCTAATTGTTATCATTATTTTTAGTTTGAATCATGGCCAACCTTGCCAAACTTGAATTTACAGCTCTTGATATCACGGGAAAGAATTATCTATCCTGGGTCTTAGACGCTGAAATCCATCTAGATGCTAAGGGTCTAGGAAAGGCTATTTTACCAGGAAATGAAGAAACTAGTCAAGATAAGGCCAAGGCCATGATTTTTCTTCGCCACCACCTCCATGAAGGACTGAAAGCTGAATACCTAACGGTAAAAGATCCATTAGAATTGTGGATTAATTTGAAGGAAAGGTATGATCACCAAAAAACAGTAATTTTGCCTCGAGCTCGTTATGAATGGATACACCTTAGGCTACAAGATTTTAAGACTGTAAGTGAATATAATTCAGCAGTTTTCAAAATAAGTTCTCAATTGAAATTATGTGGTGAGAAAATAACTGATGAGGACTTATTAGAGAAAACTTTTTCTACCTTTCATGCTTCAAATATGCTCCTGCAGCAGCAATATTGAGAGAAAGGTTTTAAAAAGTATTCTGAATTAATCTCATGCCTTTTGGTAGCCGAACAAAACAACGAGCTGTTGATGAAAAATCATGAAAATCGTCCCACTGGATCTGCTCCATTCCCTGAAGCGAATGTGAGTGTACGTAATAATTACCATGCTCATGGTCGTGTTCGTGGTCGTGGTCATGGCCGTGGCCGTGGCCGTGGACTTGGACGTGGTCGTGGTAGGGGACGTGGTAATTACCGTTATCATGGAGGTGAAAGTAATAATTATAATCCTAATACCCACCAGAAGAAGAAATATAATGAAGGGCAGAAAAACGATAAGAGTGGTTCTTCAAAAGTTATTGAGAATCAATGTTATCGGTGTGGTATGAAGGGGCACTGGTCACGTACCTGTCGTACGCCTGAGCATCTAGCAAAACTTTATCAAGCCTCTATGAAAAGGAGTGTGAACAATGTGGAAACAAATTTGATTTTTCAAGATGATAATGTTGAGGGACACAAGGATGATGGTGTCAATGAGCTAGATGGTATTAATGGCCTCGATGATATGGCACACTTGGAGGTGGCTGATTTTTTTGAGAATCATGATTAGATGAGTTTGGTTGGAAGAACAATAAAAAATGTTTTAATTTATGGTTTTTTTTTTAGTTTATGCTTTACTTTCATTTCCCCTTTTTCATATGTAATAAGGGTATTATTGCTCATCATGTATTTTTGAATATGTTTTAATGCATTTTTCTTTTCTTTTGGTGAAGATTATGGATGATTTGATCATTGGACACAAGAATGAAGATATATGTCTCATAGATAGTGCTACAACACACACCATACTTAGAGATAAAAAATATTTCTCACATCTAACAAGAAGTAGTGCAAGCATCAATACCATAGCGGGTAATACAAAATTAATTGAAGGCTTCGGAAGAGCAATTATAATATTACCCAAAGGAACGAAATTTGTTATTAATGATGCTTTATATTCCCCCAAGTCTCTCAGAAATTTATTGAGTTTTAAGGATATCCGCCAAAATGGGTATCATATTGAGACTATAAATGAGAAGAATATGGAATATTTGCAAATTAAAATTGCTAGATTTGGTGAAAAATGTGTCCTAGAAAAAGTACCAACATTATCTTCTGGTTTGTACTATACAAATATTAGTACAATTGAAACAAATGCTACAGTGAACCAGAAGTTTGCTGATAAAAATATATTTATTGTTTGGCATGATCGGTTAGGCCATCCCGGATCAACTATGATGCGAAGAATTATTGAAAATTCACACGGACATCCATTGAAGAGCCAGAAGATTCTTTAATTTAAGGATTTTCCATGTGCTGCTTGTTCTCAAGGCAAATTAATTACAAGACCTTCTTTGACAAAAGTTGGGCTTGGATCCCCTATTTTTCTAGAGCGTATCCAAGGGGACATATGTGGGCCTATTCATCCACCATGTGGACCATTTAGATATTTTATGGTTTTAATAGATGCATCTACAATATGGTCACATGTGTGTTTGTTGTCAACACGTAATTTAGCATTTGCTAGATTACTCACTCAAATAATTAGGCTAAGAGCACAATTTCCAGATCATACAATTAAGACAATTCGTCTTGATAATGCTAGTGAGTTTTCATCTCAAGCTTTTAATGATTATTGCATGGCAACTGGAATAACAGTAGAAAAATCTGTTGCTCATGTCCACACTCAAAATGGTCTAGCAGAATCATTCATTAAACGCCTCCAATTGATAGCTAGACCAATGCTTTTGAGAACAAAGCTTCCCATATCAGTTTGGGGGCATGCAATTTTACATGCGGCATCAATTATACGCATCAGGCCAACAAGTTATCATGAATTCTCCCCATTACAATTGCCTTTTGGTCAGGAGCCAAATATTTCCCATCTTAGAATTTTTGGATGTGCGGTATTTGTTCCTATTGCTCTACCACAACGCACAAAGATGGGACCTCAAAGGAGGTTAGGTTCCAAAGATAAAACTCCTAGAAAGAAAAAAGGAGCGATTAACCAAGATGGTCAAGTTGAGGAGGCAGACATAACTAATCAAAAGACCCCAGAAGAGGTCCATGTACCTGAAAATAATGAAGAGATCTCAATGAGTTATGTCACTACGGGAAAAATATGGAACCGAGAAAGTATAGTTGTCGACAACGTATTTTCATATAATGTTGCGGTTGAAATAATTAATCAAAATGAGGATCTTGAACCTAGGTCAGTTAAAGACGCAATTCAAGCAGAGTTAATTCACTCTCAAAACGTGAAGTTTTTGGACCTGTAGTCCAAATACCAAATGGTGTAAAACCTGTTGGGTATAGATGGGTATTTGTGCGAAAACGAAATGAGCAAAATGAGGTCGTTAGATATAAAGCACGATTGGTAGCACAAGGATTTTCACAAAGACCTGGTATTGATTATGAAGAGACATATTCTCCTATGGTAGATACAATCACTTTAAGGTATTTAATTAGTCTGGCAGTGAGCAGAAAACTGGATATGCGTCTAATGGATGTTGTTACAGCCTACTTATATGGTGCTTTAGATACTGAAATTTATATGAAAATCCCTGAAGGATTCAAATTGCCAGAAGGATGTAAGAATTCTCGAGAAAATTGTGCAATTCGTTTGCATAAATCCTTATATGGATTGAAACAATCTGGAAGAATGTGGTATAACCGTCTTAGTGAATATTTGTTAAAAGAAGGTTATAAAAATGATCCTATTTGCCCATGTGTTTTCATAAAAGGAAATGGATCAGAGTTTGTGATAATTGCTGTATATGTGGATGATTTAAATATAATTGGAACTCCTGAAGAGCTTCAAAAAGCTGTTGATTGTTTAAAGAGAGAATTTGAGATGAAGGATCTTGGACGAACAAAGTTTTGTCTCGGCCTGCAAGTTGAACACTTAACAAATGGAATTCTCCTTCATCAATCAACTTATGTTGAAAAAATATTAAAGCGATTCTATATGGATAAAGCACATCCATTATCTACTCCAGTGATTGTAAGATCACTTGATAAGGAGAAGGATCCTTTTCGTCCTCAAGAGAAAACAGAAGAACTTCTTGGTCCAGAAGTACCATATCTTAGTGCTATAGGTGCACTAATATATCTTGCCAATACAACACGACCTGATATTGCATTTGCTGTGAATTTATTGGCAAGATTTAGTTCTTCTCCAACAAGAAGGCATTGGAACGGAATTAAACATATATTCCAATATCTTTGAGGAACAAATGATATGAGATTATTTTATTCTAATGAATCTGGATCACAATTGATTGGTTATGCAGATGCAGGGTTTTTATCAGATCCACACAATGGTAGATCTCAAACAGGATATTTATTTACTTGTGGAGCTACACCTATATCCTGGCGATCAACAAAACAAACTTTAGCAGCTACCTCATCAAATCATGCAGAGATAATTACAGTTCACGATGCAAGTCGAGAATGTGTTTGGCTAAGGTCAATAACTCAACATATCCAATCAGTGTGTGGTTTGTTTCCTGAACAAAAGATTCCAACAATACTATATGAAGATAATACAGTATGCATAGCTCAATTGAAAGGAGGGTACATTAAGGGAGATAGAACAAAACATATATCTCCAAAATTCTTTTTCACTCATGATCTTATGAAGAGTGGTGACATAGATGTTCATCAAATTTGCTCATGTGACAACCTTGCAGATTTGCTTACCAAGACGCTGCCAACTAGAACATTTAAGAAGTTAGTGCATGGTATTGGAATGCGTAGGCTTAAAGACATAAAGTGATGTTGTCATTAGGGGGAGTAAACATTGTGTACTCTTTTTCCTTCACTAGGTTTTTGTCCCAATGGGTTTTTCCTAGTAAGGTTTTAATGAGGCACAATATTTTTTTATGGACATCCAAGGGGGAGTGTTGTAAAATACTAATCAAGGTGGATGTCCATAAGCTCCCAACTCTTGACCTTCCATTTGCTACATCTCATAACCTCTCCAATGAATGATCTTTAGGAGTTTTCATGCCCATAACTCAAAGGTTACAATGTGTGCACTCATGAGGATTAAAGTTTGCCATTTACTTTGTGTAACTCTTAGTTGTGGATGAGGGCCTATAAATAGAGCACTATGTACTATACTTTGTTTGCATCCAAATGAATAAGATGTTGCTCCATTTTTCTCTCTAGTTCTCTCTTCATTTCTTGCTTGACATCTCTTGTATTTTCCCATTTTCATAACAATTAGCCACTTTTTGTCAACTATACTATTATATGTTTACCAACTTTAAAGGTCCAAAATAACATTAACTATTAAAATAAATGAAGGACATACTAGAAAAATTTTAAAAATGAGACAAATTGATTATATTTCTTAATTTGTATGCTGAAACATTAATTGCAAATAAAAGGGAGGATGGTAGAGACTTTCAAGGACATTCTACTGTTCTTTTCAATCACAATATTATTTTGTTCATTTCCTGTTATTATGAAACAACAATAACTGTTCGTTGCTCCACCTAATATCAATTATACAAATCTTTACTTGTATTAATTAATTAAATTAATAACCCATCATGTTCTCAGGATTATGTAAGTCAGTGATCCATCTCAACATGCAACAATCAGCTGATGAATATGGTAGTCACAGATTTCATACAAGCATATCAGATTTTGAATCATAGAAAATGATTCTGTGCAGATATATATTGGGAGTTAAAAAACGGCATAATTTTCACTTTGTTTTAGTTGGAAAAAAAGGGAAAATTACACTCAAATCCTAAAAAAAAAAGGGAAATGAAAAAAATGATCTCATTGACAACTCCACGAGTGAGTCGTTAACAATTCTAACAATGGGTATTAACAACGTTATGAATCATTTTTTCATTTTACAATTGTAAGGAACTATTTTTTTTATTTCCTTTTTTTTTTTTGACTTAGTGTAATTCTCCCTGAAAAAAAAAACAAGGGGAGAATAAAAATCTAGTCCGCGCAATTATATCGGCCTTATGTGTCGGTCACATAATCGCCAGCCAGAACTTGGATCACAAAACAAAACAGGGAAGTGTGGGGTCACCTGCCCAAAAATGCTAACTTTTTTGTTGGATCAAACACACAAGTTGAAGGCAAAACCACCTAATGCGGGTGGTAACCAAAGCCCAAATTTTTAAGTGTATGTTTAAGATAGCGGTAAGAAAAATAATTTATTGTGATTCAGATTTATTAAAAATGACTTAAAAAAAGTCAATTTTTGATTCGTGATTTATGTTTGGATGAACGATTGAATACGTGATTTTTCATAAGTCAAAACATGTTTGGATTAGCGATTGTATAAGTGCGTTTTTAAAAGTAAAAACTTGAAGGGCATTTGTATATTCTTCAAATTTTAGATAGATCATCTATGCGATATCCAACAGTAACATATCATCTGGCCTAGTAAGATATGTAATACCCCGAAATTTGGGATTAGAGGCTTGAGAATAAGCCTAAATTAAGTGGACTGCTAAGCCTCAATTTAACAAGAGCCCAAATTTATCCCCTAATGATTTCTATATCTTTGGGGTATTAAGAAACTAAAATGGTGAATTTTGGAGAATATAATTATGTTTTTGGTGAAATCACCTATGAGGTAGTGAGCTTGTCATATGATTTTGAATGATTAAATGATGAGTAAAAATTATGAAATTTTACAGGATGAAAGTAGACATCCTAAGATTTAATTTGATCAGTGATATGAATCAATTAGAGCTATACACAAAAAGATATGAATTTTTGAAGTCAGCACAAAAAAACTGTGAAATTTCTGGAACAGTATGCATAGATTGAAATTCTGGAAATTTTGTGATTTCATTCATCAAAAGTCTATATTTTTCCTTGAAACTAGACTCAATAAGGGTTCTATAGGCTTTGGAATCACTCCAATTCAATTTTTTTAGAATTAATTATGATTTTTCAAAGATTGGACAGAAATCTGCCAGAATTTTGTAACAATCCGAAAATGGAAAAATAATTATTGGATAATTATAATATTTTATAAAATCATATTTTATCATCTTCCTCCTCCCATTTTCGTCAGTTCACTCCAATTCAATTTTTCTAGAATTAATTATGATTTTTCAAAGATTAGACAGAAATCTACCAGAATTTTGTAACAATCCGAAAATGGAAAAATAATTATTGGATAATTATAATATTTTATAAAATCATATTTTATCATCTTCCTCCTCCCATTTTCGTCAGTTTTGCTGAACTTAGAGAGAGGAAGTGTGAAATTTTAGAGAGAGAAAAGGGGAGGAAAAAGCTTGCAAAGGTAAGTGATTTCTTCGGTAAATCGGTTCCTAATGCGTATAACTTCGCTCCTAAGCTACTCTCCTATGTGTTTAAGGTTTGTGAAGCTCAAAATCTCTTGTTGGAGTAGCCAGGGTTTCAACCAAGTCAAGAAAAGCCAGAAGGAGCTTGAGGTAACTTCCAAACCTTCGTATATTGACTATTCTAGCTGCTGTGGGTAATTTAATCGGTGAAATTTCACCGGATTGCCATTGGTTGTAAAAATGAAAAATGGGTTTTCCTAGGGGTTATTCTACCCAAATTGATGCTAAATGGTAGTTGTAACCTAATGGAATAGTCAATAAAGTGGTTAGGAGTACGAAGGAACGTGTTTATGGAGCCGAAACCGAAAAAACCCCAATTTTTCCTAAATTCCCATATATTTCGGCCAGCACTATAAATGGGCCTCAGAGTTAGATTTTCAATGATTTGATAGTTTCATTGAGTTCAGGAGCAAAAATTAGGTGGGGTTACAGTTGGGCACTTTTTCAGAAAAGGCCGAGAAAGCATAATTACGGAAACGCACCTAAAACCCTAAAAGTAGGGCTGTCAAGGGCAATTTCGTAATTTGACATTGAATTTGATAATTTCAAGTCCGGAAATGGATTCCTTGGGTGAAAATATGTAAGAATAGCCCATGTCAAAATTTCAGGAAAAGTACAGCCGGACCGGGTACAACAGGGCTGGGCCGGGTCCCCGAGGGTATTTTAGTAATTTTTCACGACAGACTCATATAACCCCCAGAAACACTATGGAAGTGTCTAAATAGTACATTTGACATTGAAGGATCGAATATGGAGTCCCGAGTTGTTGGCACGCAAATCGAGGAGAAAGATTGAAGGTAGGGGACTTACCTTACTTGCATGTATTTGATATCTTTGCTTGTGTAATGATGTATGTGATTGCTTTACTTGATTGTGTAGAGCATATTTGAATAAATGAAGCTCTGTTTCTGTTTTCGCTATGGCTATAATCTTGTTGTATGAAACATTGAGCATGCAGAAATGTCATTATGGGGCATACATCTAGATAAAGCTAACATGTCATACACATAGCATCAATCATGCATGCATTATGGCATCTGTTTCCTACTGAGATTCTCTCGAATCTCACCCTCCCCTACCAACAATTTAGACAGGAGATGATAGAAGATATGCAAACAACAATGCAGAGTACCGTACGAGGGGATTACAGTAGTGGAACGAAGACGGGAAGAAGTCTCTGTTTCACTGGGACGAGTTTAAACACCCAAGTAGCCCTGTGCGGCTACACTAATTGTAATTATCATGTACGAATCCCTGAGGGGAATTTCCGTAATCATGTACATATTATCAGTATAGTTATGCTATTCCTGTGTTGCCTACCGAACCGCATATCATTTTCCGCAAAATACTCTGAAAAAGGTTGAAATTGAGATAAGGGCGTGACAAGATATCTGAAAATGCAAACTTGTAACTCCAAAAATGAAGTCCAAACTAAGAATAAAATTTCAGAAATTATAACAGCAAAAACACATTGTGATTCACTCTATTATGCCACTAGAGCAAATAACCCCCAATCCCTTCTCTCCCAATCTGAAAAATACTATTTAAATTTTAAAATTTCAAATTGATTTTGTTAACAAGTAATATGAATGATAAAAAAAGTATAACAATTAATAACTTAAATTTTTAAAAAAATCATTTATTTAAGATTTTAAAATTTAAATAATATGTATTTATCTTTCTCTGTTTTGCCTTTAGAATATAACTTTTCAGACTACCTGTAGAAAAGGAGAAACCGGAGTCAAATGAAACGCATTGTACTTTTTTTTTATAAAAGACAAAAAATAAAATGTGTGGCACGTTGGCAATATAAATAAATAAATAAAACCCATTGTACTACTTGTCAATGTCACGCGTGATCACCTTATAAACAAAAAAACGCAGCTTGTTTTCAAAAAAAAAAAAAAAGCCTCAAGTTCGAGCTTATTGACAAGTCATCTAATTCGGGCTTCTTCTTTTTTCAAAAATGTTGTACCAAACACTTATAAAAAGGATTACATTTTTATTTGGGCTTTTTTATGCTAAAAACGGGCTTATTTGGCTACAGAAGTGATACCAAACACTCCCTAACTCGATTAGGCCGTATCCTCTTTAAGCACAAAAACGAGTATGATTCTTTATATTAAAATTAAATGTTATTTGTTAAGTGCATACTTTTATTTTTCTTTATAATATGAAAGGTTTTCCTTTGAAGCTTAAAAGATAAAGAGTTTTCAATGCATAATTTCATTTTTACCTTCTCACTTTTTCTTTTCATGTCTTTTTTTTATTTTTCCAGAGATGCATACACTAATTACTTGAGAGTTACAGCTAGAATTGAACCTATGATCTCCCATTTATAAAAAAGTTCTATGCCTCTATTGTGGATAAGTATGAGCTCATTATCATTCTCTCAATATCTCTGCATTTTTCTGGGGACAACCTCGCTCTTCATGTCTTTTATCACAGGAAAATATGACACATTTGAATGAATGATACTATTTAGTTTACATTTAAGACTGAATGAGTATTTTTTTTTTAATTTTTTTTATAGAAAGACATGATTATAATTCCAAATTATATTAATATATATATATATATATATAAAGGGAATTATATTAATGTATATAAAAAAGGGGATTGGGAAAGACAAATTAAGGGCTGAAACTCAAGGGTGTTTGTGAGGAATGTGATAAAAACGTGTATGTGTTTTTGGGGTGCTGTGGGGGTAAAGAATCAAAGAGAAGGTTGCCTTTTGTGCATCACAATATGTAAGTCAGGACAGAAGCAGTTTGGCATCCTTCATGAATCAGACACCACAGTCTATCACGTGAGACACTCTGTTGGCGGGAGGTCAACCTATCACTTCCTCTTTTTTCTCATAAAGTCGATTTAATCACTGTGTTGATTTAAAAATAAATAAATAAATATCACTTGTACTTCAAAATTTTAAATAAGCGATTTTTAAAAAATCTGAGTTGTCAATTGCTGTACTCTTTTTATTAATCTCATTATTCTTATTATCAACAAAATCAATTAAAATTTTAAAATTCAAGTGATATTTAAATATCTTTTTCCCTTGATTCTATACTCATCTTCAATACTGTTTTTATTGTTATCCCAATCTTTAATCTAAAACTCAATTGATTTTTCTTAGAGATTAAGGAAGTTAAATCAATTGCTTTAGAGTATTTATCTTTTTTCTTATATCAAACTAATTTATTTTATTTATAAACTGATATATAATCAAATAATACGAATATATTTACTTGGAGGCTGAGGGGAAAAATTCTAAGAGCTCAAAGAAGTCCAAATAAACTCATTTATTCTTGTTTCTTAATAATCACTGTGTGTAAATATGTGGAATTGTGTAGATATTAGTGTCAATAATTAGAATATAAGGGTATTAATGTAATTTTGTTTTCTTTTGTTTTTATGTTCCTGGATGTTGTTATTAGTCTATTGGATATAAATATGATGAGTATGTTGTAAGAGAAAGAGGAGAAATAGAAGAGTAAGGAAGGAGAGACCAGAATAGAGAGAAGATCAGAAGACAATCGAGTGAGAAGAGAATCAGAACATCAATTATTATTTAATCAATCAAAATAGAATGTCAACCAGAATCTTCAATCCCTTATATAGACACATATCCTAACAGACGAGAGAGAAGAGAATCAGAACATCAATTATTATTCAG
Source organism: Inga laurina (assembly GCA_963855925.1). Taxonomy (NCBI): domain Eukaryota; kingdom Viridiplantae; phylum Streptophyta; class Magnoliopsida; order Fabales; family Fabaceae; genus Inga; species Inga laurina. Next base: position 60,967,642 of record OY979707.1, on the reverse strand, counting down.
TCAATCAGAATATAATGTCAACCAGAATCCCCAATCCCTTATATAGACACATATCCTAACTACCCTAATGGCCTCATTGAATTAGTACGCCACCCACCATCCTACCCCTAATTACTAATTAGCAACCTTAGTGACCTTATAGACTTATACCATTGGACCCATTTGAAACTCCCAATCCGTACGGTGAGAATCAGCCCGCTGCTTCATCATATTGGCCGCCCTAGCCAAATGATGTTTGGCTATAAATAAGGCCTCCTCCCTAGCCATAAAAGATCTATCAACAACATCCACAACAGCAAATCTAGGCAGATAGGCCATATAGATTGATGGCTTCTACCCGTATAACAATTCATGGGGAGTAACCTTGGTAGAGGAATGGTACGTAGTGTTATACCACCACTCAGCAAGTAGTAACCAACGACTCCACTCCTTAGGAAGCTCCCAACACATACAATGAAGGTAGGTGTCTAAGCAACGATTAACAACCTCCGACTGCCCATCCATTTGCAGATGGTAAGACGATGCTAATTTTTGATCCACTTTCAAAACCTTGAGAAATTCCTGCCAAAAGTTACTAATAAAGATAGGATTTCGATCACTTATTATCTCCACAGAAGCTCCAAGCAACCGATAAAACCCATCCAAAAATTGTTGAGCCAAACCCAAAATGGTAAAGGGATGAGAAAGTGCAATTAAATGAGTATACCTGCTCAACCGGTCCACAATAACCCATATAGTATCTTTGTCATTCGATTTAGGAAAACCCTCTATAAAATCCATAGTAACACTTTCCCACACCTTACTAGGAATTGGAAGGGGTTGCAACAACCCTGGATAAGCATATGTATCATACTTACAACGAGCACAAACATCTCAATGGGGAATGAAGTCTTTTACCTCCTTAAACAAATTATTCCACCAGAAGAGTGACTTAACTCGCTAATAGGTAGCATGAATTCCGGAGTGTCCTCCTTGAGCACTTGCATGCAACCATTCCAAAATTTTGTGCCGAGTAGCAGCATTATCTCCCACCACGATCCGGCCACTTTTCTTCAACAAATTATCCTTCCAAGTATATTTTCCTATGTTGTCAGTACCTTGCTGCAACTGCTCACATAATTTATGTAACTCAGCATCCCCTTCCCAACTGTTCTAAATTTCCTGCAATAGATCATCTGAACATGTAGCTAAGGTCAGCTTTATAATTTCCATTTTTGGTTTACGCAAAAGTGCATCAACCACGTTATTATTTGCACCCTTCTTATATTGTATTTCATAATCAAATCCCATAAGTTTAGAAACCCAATAAATTTAGAAAGAAGTCTTTAACTTTTAATCCAACAAGTATTTTAAACTTTAGTGATCTGTTCTTATAACAAACGTCGTTCCTTCTAGATATTGGTGCCAATGTTCCACTGCTTGCACCATAGCCAATAACTCCTTTTCATAAATGGACAAACCATTATGCCTCAGAGCCAAGGCTTTGCTGAAAAAAGCAAGTGGTTGTCCTCCCTGCATCAAGACAGCCCCGATGCCTACACCACAAGCATCCGTCTCAATAATAAAAGGTTTGGAAAAATTAGGTAAGCCTAATACCAGTGCTGAACTCAAAGTCTCCTGCAACCTCTGAAACTCCACAGTCGCCTCTGAGGACCATAGGAAACAGTCCTTTTTTAACAGGGCAGTCAAGGGATGTGCTAATTCTCCATAACCTTTGATGAACCGCCTATAGTACCCAACCAACCCAAGGAAGGAATGAAGCTACTTTTTTGTAGTAAGTTTTGGCCACTCCATGATAGCTTTTATTTTTTGAGGATCTGTTACTACTTCCCCATTCTGAATGATATGTCCCAAGTATTCTACTTGAGTGGCAACAAAAGTACATTTACTCTCTTTAACAAAATAGTGGTGCTCCTTTAGAATTTCAAACACAATCTTGAGGTGTTCAAAATGCAAAATCATACTAGGGCTATAGACTAAAATATCATCAAAAAATACCAACACAAACTTCCTAAGATATGATTGAAAAATGTTGTTCATTGCACCTTGAAATGTGGCCGGTGCATTGGTAAGACCAAAGGGCATCACTAGCCATTCACAGTGACCGGAATAAGTACGGAAAGTTGTTTTATAAGTGTCACGAGGATCCATTTTGATATGATGATACCCTGCACGAAGATCAAGTTTAGTAAACCATCGAGCTTCATGTAGCTCATCCAGTAGCTCTTCTACCAGTAGAATGAGGTACTGCTTAACAGTACACTTGTTCAATTCCTAAAAATCAATACACATCCGCCACGTCCCATCCTTTTTCTTAACCAACACAATAGGAGAGGCAAACAGAGAAGAGTTGTCTCAGATTACCCCACTCTCTAACAAACCTTTTACTTGACGTTCAGTTTCATCCTTTTGCAATGACGGATAACGGTAGGGTCGAAGGTTCACCAAATTAGCTCCTTCCTGAAGTACAATCGGATGATTATGTCATTCTCTTAAAGGAGGCAGTACCTTTGGTTCAGAAAACACCTCCTTAAATTCCCCCAGTAACTCCCTCACCCTAACGCTGGCTTCTTGAGGGCTGTTACACATAGCACAGCTTTATTGGTTTGGCTCTTCGATTGCCTGAAGAAGGAAGAGTTGACTACCCTCATCTACATGACCCTTCAGTCGTCTAACAAGCTTACAAGCCTCCCTAGGTGTAGGCTTAAGCATACATATTGACCCCTTGTACAGAAAGGTCATTGCTAAATCATCATAATTCCATAAAGTAAGGTGTACTACCTGTTGTAGCCACTGCAACCCAAGGACTAAATCATAAGTTTTGATATCATTCACTTTCAAGTCAAATTGAAATTCCTCACCCTGCATTTTCCACCTGAAACTCTTCTATGTACCGTAGAGCTTCAATCGACCCCCACCAGCCACCTTAACTTTGCCCAATGTTATTACTTGGTCCTTCCAACATAATCACTTAGCTAATGTATAATCCAAATATCCATTAGAGGCCCCATTATCGATTAAAATTTGCACTGGTCGTTTGCCCACATACCTTTGTAGTCGCATCAAAGTTACACCAACCCCTCTCTGTACCACATGAAGAGAAATTGGTCAAGGAGTCGAAGCTCTGATACCACTGATGAGTATGTTGTAAGAGAGAGAGAGAGGAGAAATAGAAGAGTGAGGAAGGAGAGACTAGAATAGAGAGAAGAACATAAGACAAACGAGAGAGAAGAGAATCAAAACATCAATTATTATTCAGTCAATCAGAATCTAATGTAAACCAAAATCCTCAATCCCTTATATAGACACATATCCTAACTAATTATAATTCAGTCAATCAGAATAGAATGTCAACCAGAATCCCCGATCCCTTATATAGACACATATCCTAACTACCCTGGTGACCTCATTGAATTAGTACGTCACCCTAATTACCATCCTACACCTAATTACTAATTAGCAACCTTAGTGACCTTATAGACTTAGTCACCTACTGTTACCATATATCAATATTACTAATTATTTACAATAACCATATCAAAATAGGATAGGTCCATTTTATTCTTTTGGTTAATATACGAGATCTATTTTTGTACAGGATTCATGAGTTAATGCATTCAGTTATTCTCTAAATTAGTTGAGGTCATGTTGGCAACTTTACATGGTATCAGAGCCAGGTTATTTTTCTAAGCCCAAAGAGCTATGGGAAGAGCAATTTGCCTTGGTTAGTATACCTCCTGCAAATGTGAAATGTCTAGAGCCTATGCCAAGGTGATGTAGCAACAGAGGCTGCTGCAATTTTTGATGGGGCTTAATGAAACTTATGCTCAAGCTCGAAGTTAGATATTATTTATGCTGCCACTTCCCACTGCTAGTCAGGCATATGGGATGATTTTGGAGGATGAGGCACAAAGGTCCATCTCCAGCAATGAGAAATATTCTCCAATAGATGGGATTTCTACAAGGTTCATGAACCCGGACCGGGCATTGAACCGGTCGGGGTACTGGATCAAGGGTCAGTGGGTCAGTCCGGAGTCAAACCGAGAGTCAGACCGGGGTCAATTAAAAATATATATATATAATTTAAATATTCATCCATACCATTTAAAAAACTAAATAAGAGTTTTTTTTCTAACCAATAGTCCAATATAACCTTCTAAACCTAATACCCACAAAAATATTGTTAAGTACATAAGAATTTTTCTCCAACTAATGCCAAAAATATTCCATAATCCTTTTAAAACTCATTGAAAATTAAAAAAAAATTAGGAAAATAATTTTTATGAAAAAAAAGGTAAGAAAAATGTCATTTGGAGCTTAAAAAAGCAAAGTTTTTTTTTTAAAAAAAAGAGGCAACCCGTGAACCGGCCGGGTTGCACCGGTTCACCCTGGGTTGATTGGGTCAACCCCGAGTCAGACCGGGTAGAAATAGTTCCGGTCCACTAGTTGAACCGGACCGGCCAGTTGGCCGGTTCGCCTATTTCCGGTCCGATCCGGTTTCATGAACAATGGATTTCTATGACAATTAAAGGACAAGGTCATGGCCTTGGTAGAGAGCATGGAGATACTAGCTTAAAGCTCACCCACTACCTTAAGAAAAGCCACACGAAAGATAACTGCTTCCAAATCATTAGGTATCCCCCTAGATTTCGAGGAGAGGAGCTTAAAGCTAATCAAGTTTTAGCTGATTCCAATACTGGTGTAGAGGCACTCACCCACACCATCATGGCTACCACTCTTAATTTTACTCAAGAAAAATATGAGCAACTACTGTAGCTATTAAGCAAGCAATTTGAACCAACTATCCATACCCTAATGGGTACAGGTTTGGCTATTCCCTACACTTATTTTATGTCTCATAACTACTGGGTTTTAGATTCCAGGGCAACCACACATATGGTTTGTGATTTAAAACTGCTAGAAAAATATAATGTATATAATGGACCTATTAAATCTATACAGTTACCAAATGGTAAGAGAGTCCTAGTAACACATGTAGGGAGTGCACATACTACTAATGATATTGAGATAACAAATGTTTTGTATACACCCCAATTAGAATTTAATTTGGTATCTATCTCTCAGCTAACTCATGAACAAAAATGCACTGTTATGTTTTCTTTTGACACTTTTTTGATATAGGGTCTACAGGATGGCAAGATGAGGGCTATTAGTAGGCTCATTGAAGGATTATACATTTTAAAGTTTGCTAAAATGTATAATGTTGTCAATTCTGTTCAAAAGAGTGTCAAGACTATAGATTTTACTGAAATATGCATATGGCACAATCGATTGGGGCATGCACCCCCTTCTGTAATGAAATACTTGGGCCTTATTAGTGATACAGTTTCTTGAATAAAAATGCATGTGAGATTTGTGCTCAATCTAAACAAACCAAGTTTCCTTTTACTGCTAGTTGTATTAAGACTACTTATTGTTTTGAATTGATACACTTGAATGTGTGGGGGGCCATATAGAGCTACTACACATCAAGGATATCAATACTTCCTAACTATTGTTGATGACTTCTTTAGGGCTACTTGGACTTTTTTAATGACTAGCAAATATGCGGTTACATATCATGTTAGAAGCTTTATTGGTTATGCACTAACTCAATTTTCTATTCATGTTAAGGTGGTTAGGAGTGATAATGGGATTGAATTCATCAATAATGAACTAAAGGAATACTTCAACAAGAAAGGAATTGTCCATCAAACTACATGTCCATATATCCCTTAACAAAATGGGGTTGTAGAGAGGAAACACAAGACCATAATACAAGTAGCTAGAGGGTTAATATTGCAATCTGGTATTCATGTGTTATATTGGGGAGAGTGCATTAAAATGGCCATGCATTTGATTAATAAGATTCCATCAAGGATAATTGCATACAAAACCCCATATGAAATAATCTATGGTAAACCCCCTAATTTGAGTCATCTAAAGGTGTTTAGTTCTCTTGCATATGCTATTGACTTAAAAGTACATGATAAATTCTAGTCTAGATCTATCCCATGTGTATTTTTAGGTTATCTGGACAACCAAAAGGGATTCACACTACTTGATTTGAGAAGTAACAACATTTTTGTCAGCAGGCATGTTAGTTTCCTTGAGGAAAAATTGCCCTTCAAAGATGCTGGAACTTACAGTTTAGGGTTAGTTTCCAAACAGATAAGATACATGTTTTGGTATGAAGATGATGAGGACCAAGCCAAAATGGCTAGAGTAGGACAGTCAGATTTGCCTAGTGCAAAATCACACTAGCAGGCTGTAAGTTCGCCCACGGCTAGAGAGGAAAACACACAAAAGGAAAGTCTCAGCCATACAGTAAGTAAAACGGGCAGAATAAGGCAGCCATCGATCTAGTCCAAAGATTACATATGCTCTATAGTAAGATCTGAACATATTAGCACATATAATTACAGCATTCAAGACTACATATCTTATGCAAACATTTCGCCTAAACATATATGTTTTCTCACTTCTATGGATTCAATTAGAGAGCCTCAACATTATAGGGAGGCAATCAAATATAACAGATGGATAAATGCAATGAATAATGAGATTAAGGCTTTAGAAGATAATAGAACATGGGACATGGTTCCACTACCTAAAGGTAAGAAGGCAATAGGATGTAAGTGGGTATATAAGATCAGATATAAATCCAATGGAAGTATAGATAAGTTGAAAGCTAGGTTGGTAGGCAAAGGGTACAGTCAAAGAGAAGAAATTGACTATCATGATAACTTTTCGCCGGTGGTTAAGATGTTGACTGTTAGGTTAATACCTTTTGCAAGGAGACCTCGAAGAAGAGGTGTACAAGCAGGTTCCTCAAGGCTTCCAGAGAAAGGGGGAGCATCTAGTATGCCGATTGAATAAATCCCTATATGAATTAAAACAAGCATCAAGACAATGGAATAGAACATTGTCCATGGCTCTTAGTAAGGCAGGTTTTCATATATATGAGTATGATCATTCTCTCTTCATTAAACATTATGGCATTGATGTTGTATTAGTACTAGTTTATGTTGATGATACACTAATAACAGGAAATACGGAAACTGGCATTAAGGAAATCAAGGATTTTTTGCATAAGACCTTTAAAATAAAGGGCTTGGGTTTAATGAAGTATTTCTTAGGAATTGAGGTTGCTAGGTTAGATAGGGGCATAGTACTATGCCAGAGGAAATATGTTTTAGATATTCTAGCTGAGACAGGCTTGAGTGGTTGTAGACCACTTGCACTTCCATTAGTGCAAAATCAAAAGTTGTTGGCATATGAAGAAGGTAGAAACAATAAGGAGGATTTGTTAAAAAATCCTGAACAGTACAGGAAATTGATAGATGAGTTGCAATATCTTACCATGACACGGCCTGACATTTGCTTTTGTGTGCAGACACTTAGTCAATTTATGCAAAGTCCTACAAAGGAGCACATGGCAGCAGCACTCAACATAGTCAGGTATTTGAAAGGAAGCCCAGGGCTTGGAGTATTGTTGAGTTCTAATGGAAGGTTGGAGCTTGAGTGCTATTGTGATTCAGACTGGGCTTCGTGTGCCACTACCAGACATTCTATAAGTGGATATCTACTTAAGTTAGGTGGATCGCTGGTAATATGGAAAACAAAGAAGCAGTCTATTGTGTCTAAGTCATCTGCAGAAGATGAATATAGAGCCCTGAGTATGGCTGTGTCAAAGATAGTGTGGACACTAGGAATGGTTGGAGATTTAGATATACCTCATAATTTTCCAGTAAAAGTCTTCTGTGACAATCAGGTAGCAATACACATAGCTTCAAATCCCATGTTTCATGAAAGAACAAAGCATATTGAGATAAATTATCACTTCATTCAAGAGGCGTTGCAAAAGGGGTTGATTGATCTACGATAAGGTCCAAGGATTAGGAAGCATATTTGTTAACGAATGATGTTGGAAAAGAAACACAATAGAGGCTGTTATGCAAGTTGGGTATCATTGACATTTTCTGGCTCCCAATTTGAGGGGGAGTGTGGAAATATGTGGAATTGTGTAGATTTAGTGTAAATAATTAGAATATAAGGGTATTAATGTAATTTTGTCTTCTTTTGTTTTTATGTTCCAGGCTGTTGTTATTAGTCTATTGGATATAAATAGTATTCGGTCCATTTTATTCTTTTGGTTAATATACGAGATGTATTTTTGTACAGACTTCATGAGTTAATGCATTCAATTATTCTCTATATTAGTTTGGGTCATATATTGGCGACTTTACACATCGTTCCTCATTTTTCTTCAATGTAATCATATTGCTCATTAGTATATGAAACAAATTTTCTTAAATTTGTGCTCTTGACATAGGGTTAAACCAATCCAAAACTAATTTCGCCCTATTTGGATAATGCCCAACTTAGCCGAGTCATTAACCTCGATGTTGTTTTATATCATATATGTGGTCACGATCAGTATTTATCACAGCTTTCCAGTCTCGATCTCTAAGAAGCATGTTGATTACTTGTAAAAAGTCTCAATGCAGCTTAATCTTAGTAATAAAAGTTGTTTACGTGTCCCCAAGTCTGTTTGGATTGCTATAAGGATTGAGAGTTTGCCAAGATTACTACAAACTTAATTTTGTTCAGTGAGTTTTTGTTTTTTTAAAATAAGAAGTTTATTTTCTTGCAAACAAAATAAAATCAAAATTTCTCAGATAAGTTATCAACCAGCTAAGATTAAAATATGATAAGTTAGTGTATTTTAATTGAACAGAACTTAGATGATGTGACCCTATAATATAGTATATAAGTATTTCTCATAAAAATAAAACAAAATGCGTGTGTCAAAGAGTTAGCAGTTGCCATTAAACACTATCATACTCCCACAAATTGAACAATTCCAAGGCACCAAAACATGAGCTCCTTACTCAACACATGACAGTCGGTAAACCTTCAAATGCATACATACAAAACCAATGCAACATCAAGTTGATGAAATCACCTGTCAACAAGGTTTTGGAACTTGACTCGTTTTTTAACACTACCCATTCGATCATATCCAATACCAATCTTGCTATGCATCAACTTTATAGCCAAATCCGCATTCCCAGCTTTCCTCAAGGCATTAATAAGTTGAGTGCGAATCCTTCCAGGTATTTCCCTACCTCTATCCACAACCCCATCAGCTAATTTGCAGGCTTCCCTCACACGTCCGGATTTGCACAGCACATTGATCATATCTTCATAAGCCGTCTCGGGAATAATACCCATAGGGGCCAGCTCATCCATGATCTTACATGCTCTTGCTACCTTACCTGAAAGGCAAAGTCCTATTGAGAGTGCCCTAAAGGAGGCTACATTTGGTGTGATACCTTTGTCAATCATCATGTCCCACAGCTTTAATGCCTCCTCATTCCTATGCTCATTGAAAAGTCCATTGATGAGTATTGTGTAGGTGTAAACTGTCTGCTCACAACCTTCATCTTCCATTCGCCTAAAGAGTTCTAGCGCTTCGTCCATTCTCCCACACTTAGACATGGCATCGATAAGGGCATTGTAGCAGTAAGAATCCCGAGAGCATCCCTTCTTGGCCATCTCTTCAAAGAGCTTCTCAGCTTCATCCACTCTGCCTGCCTTTCCTAGACCATCAATCAGACTGGAATAGAATACAGCATTAACTGTGATACCGTTAACATTGCAATACTTAAAATAATCCATGGCTTCCTCTAACCTCCCGCATTTGCACAAACCATTGACTATTGCTCCAAAAGTAACTTCATCTGGTTTGATCTCATCCAGATTCATCCGCTCAAACAGTTTCATTGCCCCCTCCATGTTTCCACTTTTCGCAAAAGAATCAATTAATGCAGTGTATATAGCCTTGTTTGCTTTGTGACCTCTTCGAAACATAGTCTCGAACACAGTATATCCTTCCATATGTTTCCCTTCTCTACAGAGCCCACAGATTACTAAGCTATAAGCATGAGGCGGAATTTCCAATCCCCTTTCTTCTAATTCTTGGTAAAGACTCAGACAAGAATCAAAATTCCCTTCAGAATAACACGCCTGAATCAGAGTCATATATGTAATCTTATCAGGCACCACATTTCGATTTTCCATGGCTAGAAGTTTCTCTAGTGCTTTTTGGGTTTTACCTGCTTTACAATACCCCTTGATAATAGTGTTGTAAGTTACGATATCAGGTTGGATTTTCCCATCTTCCATTACCTCAAAAACCCGCTCAGCTGATTCTATAAACATGGAATTCACCAAGCCATTCATCAAAAAATTATAGGTATACAGACTCGGCTCTATGCCATTCTCTTTCATTTGACGCCACACCCACAGTAATTCCTCAACCAAACCAAGACTACCAAAGCTTTTAATCAAACAATTAGCAGAAGTAACTGTCATCAAGAAACCCCTTTGTTGTAGCTCCACAAAAACATATCGAAACCTATTCAAGTCGCCCGATGACAACAAAACATCAATTACAGATACATAACAATCAAGAGTATGGGCATACTTCTTTTGCTTACCAGCCCAGTAGAAGAAACGCAACGCAACATCAGGGTTTTTGTGCAGCTCGGTGGATTGTAGAACATACGCAACGAAATTTGGGGTCAATTTGATAAAAAATTTGCGGCAGAAAGCGTCCAAATTAGCTTCCATATTCCATGCACCATCCAAAAGATTGATAATTTCTTTCAGCCAGGGTGAAGGCTCTAATTTTTGAGGAGCTGAGACTACGTCAGAGACATCGCTGAAGGGTTCTATCCATTCTGGAGGAGGAAGCGAGCTAGTGAACACAGACTTGTACTTCACGAAAAAACTTGATGTGTAATCATAATATGACGAATTTGAGGTTGACTCGCCATTTTCATTCAGAATCAGAGGTTGACGAGGAACAGGGGTCACTACGACAGGGAAGGGTGTTCGCCGTAGCAGAATGGGGATTCTTCTCATCAGGGTTTTACCACACTGGAAAAGCAACATTAGAGAGCAGAGTGGTCAATTTTTTTCCGTGTTGAAGTTCAAATAGAATAAACATAATTAGAACCAGCAGAGTGGTATTTGGAGTAGCTAAAGAAATAGGGCCGGTTTGATTCCATTTTCTGTTTTTTCCCCTCAAAACAGTTTTGCAAAACTGTTTTTGAAAACAAGTTTTGGAAATAAAAATACAAAAAAACTTGTTTGGATAGTTGTTTCTTAAAACAAGTTTTGGAAGCAAAAGATGGAAAAAAAAAAAAAAAATCTGTTTGGATCTCTTATATAATTGAAAATAACATTATTTTTTATATTACTTTATATGTTATTATATTAATAAACTACTTAAATAAAAAATCAAATAGAATGACCAAAAAAAAACACAAAAATGATTTACAATTAAGAAAAATAACATAGTTAAACTTTTCTAACATGTTTCTCCAAACTTTAGATGGAAACACGCCATTTTTCATACTTCCTTTGGTTACTTCTTCCACCATAATATTAATGTAGCATTTAATAATATCCTTTGGCCAAATTGAGTGTTCTAATTGTTCTACCTTTCCACTGGATGCCATCTAAAACAAAAGAAAAGAACACAATATGCTATCATTATAATAAGATAAACTTGATTCACCAAAGAAATGAGAGAAAGCACATTAAGTTTTCAAAAAGAGAAACATATAAGAAGGAAATCAAAAATTCATTTTGAAACTCAGACCAGGTTCTGCAAAACCAGCTGAGGAGTGACTCGAAAGAATAACTACAATAACAACAACAAAGCCTTATCCCACTAGGTAAGGTTGGCTACATGGATCACACGACGCTATTGTGCTCTATCGATAAAAGATTCAACAGAGTTTTATGTTGGCTATCGAGGGCCTAACACAGTTAACACAACCCTCCTCCTTTACCCGGGTTTGGGACCAGCTACAAAACATAGGCGGAGTTTGAAAGGCACATTTTCATGTCCTTCATACAAACATGCATAAAAAACAGAGATTGAAAGGCACATATATTAGTTTCCTTAAATTTTGATCATAATCTACAAAAAGTCCCTTTCTCTCTATGCATGCATGAGAAACAGTTAAAAAAACAGAGAAAAGAGGTTAGTGATGGACCTGCAGTGAATTCAAGCCCAACAATAATGTTTTAATATGTGAAGGGCTTACTGAAAAGCTCTTAACTGCATCTTCTGATTTTTAATTAATTTCTCTTAGTTGTGCTAATTAATTGATGTTGAATTCTGATTCTTACAGTCTACCAGTGTTTTTTGCAGAAAAATGTCAAGTTCATGACTTGACTTGGTAGATTTTTACTTTGATGTCAGGTTGAATCAAAGCATTGGGTGTTGCAAAAAAAAGTCGAATTTAACTCAGGAGATTCCAAGTACCTGAAGCCGCTCTTAACTGATGATGGAGGAAAGGCTAGGAAGGAGCTTCTGCAAAACCAGTAGAGGAATGGACATTAATAAAAACAACTACAATGCCACTTTAGAAATTGACAGAAATTCCACTGTTGAACCCAAATTCAATTCAAATGAGAAAGCCTGACATTATAACAAACCCAAGATCAAGAAAAGCAAAGCAAGGCTTTAAAATGCTAACTATCATTTGGAGAAATTGAACACCGAAATTAATTAGTCCATATCAGTTAGAAAAGTAGTCCAAATGGAAGATTTCTTTCCTCTTTCTTTGAATGAAAGGTTCAAATGGAAGATTTTTCCTCTCCCTATATAACTTAAATCTCCAGCCAATGTACAAAACCAAAGCAAAGAAACATAGAATTAGCATCTGTACTGAACAAGTTCTGTATTTCATTATAGTCCACAACACATCCTCATCATGGGCTCTGTCATTCTAGCTGAGAAACTGTACCTCAGAAGGTAATTAAGAAAATCAAGTACCAATCACAAAATACTCCTATTTTGAAGCAGGTTCAGTTCAGATGAGGGAAATGCCCATCAAAAACAAATTAATGAAATTCCCAGAAAAAATATATCATTTCGTACGTTTATATCTGGGACTGTTACACAACCGTAGCCACAAAGTTAATCATGACAGCCCCTTTCTTTGCATATTACTGATATACTAGTAATTAACTGAAGCTTTTAAAGATGAAAAACCATGTGAACGGTGAAACAAACCAAGAGGACTGTTACATACAACTATAGCCCACTGTCTAGTAGGACCCTTGGTTGAGCTAGAGAAGACTCTTTGCACTCCCAGGATGTCCTTTCATGCATATTTGCTTTATTAAAAAGCTTCTTTACAACACCAATCTCTCACATTTCTCTCTCTGAAGCCAGCCATGTCTGCAGATCGAGAACAAGAGAGGAAGAAGCACCTAAGATGTATATAAACTCTCGGAATCAGAAGACCCTCTAACCCCAATAACTTTCCATCATCTTCCTTAATCACTCTTTCTCCTATGTGTCTCTATGTGAACCCAGGTAGAGGAAAAGTAAACTCGTATAGTCAGAGGCTACAATGGGAAAACTTTTTTTGTGAAGGGGGTATATTATGGCAGGAATTATTAATTCCATTTACATAAAAGAATGCCTCTCTGTTTTTCCCCCCTCTCTGTGCAAATTGAGAGAGAACTGAACATTAAGTCAAATAGATGTTTCATCAGATTTCCTTCCGGGGAATCACTATATGTATATATATGCAATTCTTGCAACATGCTTCCTTTTCTACTTTCACTTGAACCTGTTATTCCAAAGCAAAAAACTACTTCTACTAACAATAATTTCTTAATTTTTTACCTAGCTACTCAGATCATGCTTGATTTACTTATCTAATTCCCTTCTACAAATAATAACCTGTAAAATCCATCAATCCTTTTCTAAACAGCATATGAGCTGTTCCAAATTTGAACACATGGTGCGCCTCAAGTCTGAACAAACAGCGATGAGCACTTTCACATTTACATTATTAGCTCAACACATGAAAACGTACGGTGGGAAGTAGGAACGCCATTGATTAATATATGTCCACTAGCATGGTTTTAGCAAGCCGGTTTTTAGAAAAAGGCTGAATCAAAGAACACCCCTGCACGTATGCCTAGACGAATTTCACACAAATTTCACAACCCATATCGAATCTTCAGCATACTCACATAAAAAAAACTAGACGAATTTCGCAAGTCATACCTCTTTTTCCAGATAAGCGACGGAGTTCCTCCAAGGTGGCTAGGGCAGAAAAGAACGAAGTGATAGGTGGCGGGGATAGCGGCGAAGAGAGAAACAGAACGGCCGAGAGAGCGACGATGAGGTCATTGAAGCCGAGCTAAGAACGAGTAGGACCGAATTTAGAGGGAGAAAGCAAACTAGAGGCCTTGTGAGAGTTGGACGCTGCGAACTACGGGCAAGGGGAGGTAACAGTAGAGGAAGGTCATGAGGCCGGTGTAGGCGAGGAGGAGGGGAACCACGACGACAGAGAGCCCGGCGACAGATACTTGGGGATAGTGAGGAGGAGGCGATTCAAACATGGCGCCGGCTGGAGGTAGTGAGCGAGAGCGATCTGGAATTTTATTTTATTTTTATTTTTGGGAAAATCTCAGTCAGGAGGACCAGAAAAAGTATTTAAAAAAATTCCTTTGCCAAAAAAATTTTTAGTTATCTTATTGATATAGATGGAATTGTCACTTATCACTCTATGACTTACCAATATAGTTACAAACACTTGTCAATGAAAGTTGTTTTAGTCAATATGGATGAACTTATCAATATCCACTCTACGATTTGTCAATATAGCGACACATACTTGTCAACGGAAGCTAGTTTAGTTAATATAGATGGGCTTATCAATGACTACTTTATAACTTGTCAATATAGACATATATATTTGTCAAAGAGAACTGTTTTAGTTAATAAATATGATCTTGTCAATAGTCATTCTTTAACTTAACAATATAGTCATATATATTTACCCATAAAGTAAGTTCATATTTAAAATCAATATCATTGAGGTCTCTAAGAAACTTTTTGATAGAGAAAACTACAATAAAACTTTTTTGATATTTTTTCTTGTCCTCAAGACCTGAATGAGATTTTCCCTTTATTTTTTATATTTATCCTATAAAATATGACATGAAATACTTATATATTTTAGGAATACTACGTCATCTGAACCATGTTCAATGAAAATATAACAAACCAGCTCATTTTAATTCTAGTTGATTGATGACTCATCTGAAAAAAAAAATTCAAATTTTATCTTGTTTTTAAGAACAAACATCTTAATTTGAGATAAAAACTAAAACAAAATGATCAACCAAATTTTTTCTTAAAAACACTTAAGTAGTTATGTTTTCATTAGACAAAATTTATATGGCATGGTACTATTGGGGTGTGTTAGATAAACAAAATGATCAACCAAATTTTTTCTTAAAAACATCTTAAATAGTTATGTTTTCATTAGATAAAATTTATATGACGTGGAGTATATTAGATAACATACTCCAGTGGTACCACGTCATATGAACTTTATCTAATAAAAATAGAATAATTCACATCATTTTAATCATAGTCAAGAGGTGACTCATATGAAAAAATTCAAATTTAATTTTGTTTTCAAGAAAATATGAGTTCATCATTTTGTTTTAGTTTTTTCCAAATTAAGATGGGTATTTTTCTTAAAAAAATAAATTTTGAATTTTTTTTCAAATGATTCATCTATCAATTAGTATTAAAATGATCTGAGTTGTTATATTTTTATTGGATAGAGTTCAGATAACGTGGTACTCTTAGAATATGTAAGTATTTCTTAGGCAAAACAAGGTGAGGTGGATTTGGCATCCACCTTTGCATATTTGATCAATAAACATTGACCATTAGAGCTTGTTAATGGAGGAGCGACATTGCCCCCTTTTTGACACTACCAGAGCATATTTCCCTTTGAAAAACTTTCAAATGCCTAACGCTAACTTCCATGACATTTTAGCCCTTTACCCCAAAATAATAATTGTTTAAAAAAAAACTATAATAGCACTACTCCGGTCCTTAATATAAGAAATTGTTGAATTTGTTTATGGAGAGATTAAGGAAATTAGATAAATTAGTTAATCATAGCATATATCGTGTATCGTTTAATTACATATTAGTTCATAAGTCAAATAAATTAATTTAGTATAAAAAAAGATAAATATCAATACTTTAAAGTAATTTATTTAACTTTCTTAATTTCTCTAAAAAAGTCAAATATGTCTTATATTAAAGACTTGAGGAGTATCATATTAACAGCTTTTTTTTAGAGTAAAACCAAAACGCTAATAATTCTTTTTTGATGTCTTAAATTGATTGTCTAGAAAAATAAGTTAATAACGCTGAATTGAAATAAGGGCTTGATTAGAATGAGGATTAGAGTATTTAAAAATAATTTTTTAATTATAATTTACGATGAGATAAATATATTAGAAGAGTTTTGTCTAAGTGGTGAACATGATTATATTAGCAGCTTCAAATTGTGCTTGTTTTGTTTGGTAAAAAATAGGGGCTTATTTGGAGTGACGATTGGAGTCTTTAAGAGTATTGTGCTTGTTTGGGATAGCTACAAAATTGATGCGTGCTTCTGTCGCTAAAGCAATCAATTAATAACTAGGACAACCTACTAATGCAATATAGTGGCAACCTAGGTCATTCTCCCAATGAGCAATATGTGGGTTTTCTCTAGAATTGAATTTAGGTGATAAAAAATTGCAATGGAATGAACCTAAACTAAAATGTAAGACTCTACTATCTAAATGCAAATGACTCTAAAACCTACATGAGAATGAAACTAACCTAAATAAATTGGAATGTAATCTTTGGGGTTTTTTTTATGAAAAAGGAATGAAGATGCTAAACGAAAGGATCAAGAAAAAGTGAGACAAATAACAAAGGTTTAATTTAATTATGATGGTGAAGGGGACAACTTAGGATTCACATGGATTTAGCTTTCTTAGCCACTTAATTTATTAGACCAAAGGGATTGATGAAATATTGGAATTAATAAATTTAATCACCTAATTGAAACATGGGAAACCCTCAAGCTCAATAACACCTAATCCACTAGAAAACTCATAATGGAAAAAAGCGATGGTTAATTAAATCCATTAAAAACCAATCACAATTGTTTAAGATAATTTTGGAAATTATGTTCACAATTGCCTAATTAAACAATTCGACAATTAATTACCCTAATTAAACAATCAAGAGATTAAACCAAAATCGACAATTAAATTAATAATGAAAACTCGATTAATAATCTAATTGACAATCAAAGGTTTGCAAAAAAAAATCCTAATAATCAATTAAGAATAAATCAAATCCAAAATATCAATTTAATCCAAATAAAAAATAAGTCTACAATTTAAAACTAAATTGTTCTCAATTAACACAACCCAAAATCATTTAAAACTAAATAATCTTAAGTCTTGAATCAAAAAGATAAAAGAAAGATACTCCCTTATGATCTTCAAATGTAAGCTCCTAAGCTCTAATTTCCTCCATACTCCTCCCAAATTACCTCCCAAAAGAGCTTAGGCTGCCATGGCCACCTTTCTTTCTCCAAGAGCGAAACACGTCACAGCCATTGAAATTGGAGAGTGAAATTGCAGGTGGGACCCGCCTTGAATTAAGATGATGAATGACAACCCACTGCTGTGCGTGAGCTCGCGACTCCAAGGGAGATTTCGGAATGCAGATGGCTCTCCTGCTGTGTGTCTCAGCCTCCAGCGTCCGTGAGTGCGTGGTTCAGCTCCGCGGCTGTGTGTCGGCCTCCGCGTATTCTCCTCCATTGTTGTGACGGTTAGGGTAATTAAAAGGGAGGAGAATAGGGTTTTTTGGGTATCAATTTAAGCCTATTAAAATTTAAGAAACTCAAATAAAATTTAACTGTTGGATATTCATTTAGCTTTTCAGAAAATTTCTGCACCGTAGGATCTTTCAATCTACTTTTCTCTGCCTTGCAAGAATCAAATAAAATCATGATTTATCATATAATTGAAAATATTTTTCAATCACAAGATAACAATTAAGATATTAACTTTTTAAGCCCAATAATATTATAATCAATTCATATTTATATTATTTCCTAAAATTGGCTAATTATCCAAATATTATCTAATAAATCCAAATTAGCCTAAAATAATCTCTAAAATAAATGAATAAGGTGGGATAAAATATATTAAAATTGTGATTTATCACTAGTTTTGACTTATAAGTGCTTTTAAATCATGATTTACAATATATGAGATAAGTATGTAAGAGAAATTTTGTTTCAACTAATATGAAAAGCACTTTATATCCCAAAAATAAGCTACACCGAACATGCAATTGTAACCACAAATTTAGGGTTCAAGATACACAGGGAAGTTTTATTACTTTTTTTTTTTTTTTGCCATATTTTATAACATGTTTTTAAATTGTGATTCCAAACAATAATGTAAAACACTGTCACCACAAGCCACAAGCCCATCAGTTTTAATTAATAGATAAAAAATAATATTACTATAAAATATAGAAATTCTAACTTAGGAGAATTTCAAAAAAATACCGCTTAAACTTCAAAATCTCAAATTAGTGAGTTGATAAAAACCTGAATTCTCAATCCCATTATTTTTATTATCAACAAAAACTAATTTAAAATTTTAAAATTCAAGTGATATATTTTTTAGAATTCTCCCTTCTAACTTTATAAAAAAAAAGTAAAAATTTATTTTTGAGCCTCCGTGAGCATTTTAGGATCAAGGAAATCACTAAATTGAAAGAAAAATTAGAATGAATGTGAACTCCGGTTTCATACGGGGCCGCAGGCCGGTGGGAGAAGTGAGCACCAGAAAGCGGCAAGCAATCAAATTTTGACGCGCAACTCTTGTTCTGTATGGAAAGACAGGACTTTGAGCTGAGTACCCCACACAACTCTATCAGTTTCAAGCATGGCTTCTCTCTGTTGCGTTTGTGCTCCAAGAGCTCTCGAGTTTTCGCCAGCTCCCACTCAATTCCCCAGACCCCAATTCTCTACCGCAGTCACCTCTTCTCAATTCTTCCGCCAAATCTCCCTCTCAAAGAAAACCCATCTCCATACCAGAACGCGAAATTGGATCGTCGGCTCCGTCACAGAGGATCGGGAGGTAGTTCCGGTGAAGGATAATCGGCCAGATGACACCGAAACCCGTTAAACTCAAAAGGGGTCCGATGAACCTGATGGTGTTTCAGCTTCTTCGTCATCTTCGTCAGATGGTGGCGGCGGTGATTCTGATCGACTTACAAGCCGAGCAATCAATGCGATCATTGTGCTGGGATTTGGGTCATTTGCAGTGACTAAGTTACTAACAATTGACCATGATTACTGGCATGTGAGTATCTTGAATGCATATTGAACATTATTTTCCGTTTGAAGAGTTACTTTTCGCTTACAGATTCTGCATACAAAACTTATATGCTTATGTAATTAGGGTAATATAACTTTTTGGCATATGAAGTTTGATTTAATTTTGGTTTTAGTCCCTTAAGTTTAAAATCGATGGTTTTGGTCCTAAAGTTTAAGTTTGACCTTGATCGCTCAAGTTTGAAATTTTTGGTTTTGGTCTCTCAAATTTGAAAAGGAATTGGTTTTTTTTGAGTTTGGTTCAGTTTTTCACCAAATCCTTCTCAAACTTGGGGGACCAACAGTTATAAATGGAGTAAACTTGAGGGATCAAGGGTCAAACTTCAGGGACCAAGCCACCGATTTTAAATTTGAAGGACCAAAATCAAAATTAATTCAAATTTCAAGGATCAAAAGTTATATTAACCCTATATAATTTCTATAGAGACTCTCCATTGTCGCTTTACTTAGGCCTTGTTTGGTTGAATGGGAGGGGAAGAAAAATGAGCTCCTCTACTCATTTGGTTTGAGATTTTGGAGGGGAGGGGAGCAAAAATTTGTTTCTCTCACCCCTCCCATCCCCTTATTTTGGTCCCCTCCAAATTGAGGATTTTTGGAGGGGAGCCAAAAATCTTGACTAATTTACCCCCATCAATTTTGTTATATTCCCATCGATGCCCTTGATGAAAAAATAAAATGGTGGCTTCTCCATTGGTTTGGAGTCGGCTTTTTCGGAGTTGGCTTCTTCATCGCAAGTTCGGAGTCTCTCACCCAACACTATGGCAATCTTAGAGGTCGGGTAGAGGTTAGGGTGGGGCAGAGGAGAAGGTGGGGTTGTTGGGTGTGAGCTTGCAGAAGGGGTTGGAGGGCGTGATTGCAGAAGAGACACAGTGGGGGTTGGTAGGCGTGAGACGGTGGAGTAATGGTGGAGGTGGGAAGAGAGAACCTCCATGGGGTGAAGCTGTCAGAGGTTGCAGAAGAGTATGCCTCCTGTACATGCATCCTATTTTTTTTGTCAGAGTATGCGTGTTTTGTTGCTTATGACAGTGTACGTGAGGGAGAATGGAAGATGAGGAGCTGATTGTGAAATAAGAAAATAAATAAAATTTGTTAACATGTTTTAATACATTAATTAAAAATTAAATTCATCAAAAAATTAAAAATCATTCTATCAGTTTTTATATACTTTTTAATGTGAGGGACTCTTTTTTCGATAACAGAGAATGATTTTTCCTAAAGTATGCCATTTGAACTACGATACAGGTTCTTGGAAAAAAAATTAAGATGTAAATTAATTTATATAGAATAAAAGGAAGAAATTATAAATTAATATGTAAGGATAAAATGGTTAATTACTTACTATCAATTCTCCCTTCTGCTCTTGAACCAAATAAAGAATCAGTAAAAACCTCTCACCTCCTCTCCCTACTAACCCAACCAAACAAGATAACCTTCCATCCCCTCCCATTGAATCAAACAGGCCCTCAAGGTTAGTGATGCACTGGCCCGCTTAATAACCTTTATTTATGAACAACAATGTGCTTCTCTAAAGTGTTGTCGGGATTTCTACCTGCTCTTATAATCGAATATAGGCATAGAGACAACATTTTTCCTGGGAGATATAATCGAGAGTGAAGATTAAAATATTTTTTTTAAGAGTACAAAACGTTCCAGAAGATCCCAATGGGCCTGAGATAGACTTTCACAAACAAAGCGGGGACCGTGATCTAGTACATCTTTATGAGCTTAAGAACTATATTCTAATTGCACAAAGTCATATTTTATTAACAGAGAGATTGCTAATAGATTAAAATGGGTACTTACGAAAATAAACAAGCAACAGTGTAATTTCTGTGTAAGGTGTTTGAAGAACCGAACAAATAATTAGCTTCTTGTTACTCAGGGTTGGACCTTTTATGAGATACTAAGGTACGCACCTGAACACAATTGGATTGCTTATGAGCAAGCTCTGCAACAAAATCCCGTCTTAGCCAAAATGGCAATAAGCGGGATTGTATACTCCATAGGAGATTGGATAGCTCATGTACGTGCTCGTTTGGAATAACTTATTTTTTACTTATAAGTGTTTATAAATTATGATTTATAGTATACGAGGTAAGTATGTGAGAGGAGTTTTATCTCGACTTACGTAATAAGAACTTGTTACCCAAAAATAAGTGATGCCAAACATGCTTTACGATGTTGAGATGTTGACTCAAGGAAGTCAGTAATGCTCATCACATAATAGTTTTATTAACTCTTCAACGACCTCTTGATTCTCAATTCTTACTAAACGTGCAGTGCTACGAAGGAAAGCCTCTTTTTGAGTTTGATCGGACTAGATTGTTCAGATCGGGCCTTGCTGGGTTTACTCTCCATGGATCTCTTTCTCATTACTATTACCAATTTTGTGAGGTGATTATTGCACTAATTTGGTTCAGACAAGAAAACTGAGTGATATGCTGTGTGACTGAAATTATTTCATTGCTTTACAGGCTATATTTCCTTTCCAAGGTTGGTGGGTTGTGCCTGCTAAGGTTGCTTTTGACCAAACCGTGTGGGCAGCAATTTGGAACAGTATCTACTTTGTGGTTTTGGGGTTGCTGCGAGCAGAATCCATAAGTAACATATATGGTGAACTGAAGTCAACGTTTTGGCCCATGCTGACTGTAAGAAGCCATAACCATTAATTTGTCATGTAAATACCTATGCCGATTCCTGATGTCATCTATGATTAACTATCAGTTTGTGGACTTGGTTTTAATGACATTGTAAGTTCATCCGATGTCAAATTTTGCCAATGTGAAGACTTGGCTTTCTTTGATTGATGTGTATTCCATTCTCCTAGATTCAAAAATGTGTTGTAGCCTAGGGTGGGTCTTGGGCTTATATGCTGGTCCTGAAAGCTTGGAAGACAACTTCAGGTCATATTGCATCTTCAGGATCTCTGATGCTGCAATCTTGCTTGTTTACCATGTTTTATCTGTTCTATTGCTTTAGGTTTTTCATCTGGTGAACAAAAACATGCAGCTGATTGAAGATAACATTTTGGTTCTTGCTTTTTGTTCTGGGGTTTTATGTTAAAGTTGGTTGTGAAATTGAAAAACCTTTTATGAGCAAATAACCGTGGTTGAGTGCAAGTTTAGCATTCGATTAAAATGTTAATGTTCTTCCTTTTTATATTTGATCAATCCTTAATTTTAAACTTTCCAGTTAATTCTTCTCACCCATTTAAGAAGAGAAAAAAATAATCTAATTGTACTTTCTTTTTACCCCCCTGCCTAGAGACTTGAAAGAGGTAAGGGGAAAAGAGGGAGAAAGAAGCAAGGAGAGACGGCAAATTTAGTATAATAAACATTTTAAAGGGTAAATAGTGAGTTGATGGTGAACCAAAGTGTTTGCTTTTGTAATTTTTTACAGTCCGCATATGCTTAATTGGTTAGAAATAACGATAAACTTCTATTGTCATCCCCACGCAATTGGTTAATTCATTGGTGATCTCCATTCTTAGCGATTAACGGTGCTCTACTGTATTCCATTAATAAAATGTGCTTTTAACACTGTTCTGATATGCCTCACAGGCAGGGTGGAAGCTTTGGCCTTTTGCACATCTGATCACTTATGGTGTAATTCCTGTGGAACAAAGGCTTCTTTGGGTGGACTGAGTTGAGCTCATCTGGGTCACAATACTTTCAACGTAACAACACTAAAGCATTATTTTAATGTTTATATTTTACTTGGTTACACTTGAATCCACCTTGTCATTTCCATTTTTGAGTCGTTGTAACCATCAGGAATTTGTTTGGTATGACTCTCAGTCATGTACTGCTCTTTCCATTTTCAGTTATTCGAATGAGAAATCAGAAGCTCGAATATCTGAAGCAGCAGAGGAAGCAACATTATCCAATCCTTCGGACAGCCAACCGCCTGAGAATCAAAGGTATAAACACACCCACATACTTCCTCTGAAGCCTTCCTGAATGAAAAGAGAAACTATTCAGTGCATATTAACCTCTTGTTCATTCATGCATTTTCTACACGTGTGCATGCATTTGTTTACTGGTCAAGATGTGCTAAATAACTTATCCAATGAGACAAGTAATAGACATATCATATACTCGTTTTTGTACTCAAAATGTTGTGTTCCAATTAAAAGGGGGGGAAATCAAAATCTCAGGGTCTCTTATTGATCTAGTACATCATGTTGAGTTAGTAGCCGCTGCTTCTTGTTCACCTTGTGTACTAGCAGTGGAAAATGAATTGAAGAGATGGAATATTGGGAAACCTGAATTGAAGGCAATACAAGAGTGTCATCAACCCTGCAAAAACATTTGATTCGTTGTATAGAACTTGGAGTACGATTGAGGGTTACTATCCATTCGTTATACCCTGCTGTGGTGTAAAACTGCTAGTCAGCGAGGGAGTTCACATCCTTCTGGCTGTGGTGTGATACGCAAGTTGCTGTACCAGATTGAAAGATGGAAAGATGATTCCATATACAAATAAAGAGAGCTTGTTTAGGCGTGTTCTTCTTCATACTGATGCATTGTATATTATTGACTTAGTGTGTGTTTGGAATAACAATGGTAAAAGTGATTTTTTTTTAATTTGACTTTTGTAAATTTAAAATTGGGTAAAAGTGGTGTAATGTAATTTGTGTTTGGATTGCGAATAGTATAAGTGATTTTTCTAAAACTGAAACTTGTTTGGATGATTATTTTGAAAAGAAAGTTTAGATAAAAAATGACTAAAAAGGATTTGAATTATATTAAACTCTTCGTCCGTTCTTTTTTATAAGATAACATTGTTTAAATAGATATATTATTTTTTATAAGATACCATTTGAAGATATCTAAACATTTAATGCATTTTTTCTATTTTTACTCTCAATTAATTTTATATATTTCTGCACATTTTTCCCCACATATTCTCTCTCATCCACCTTTATAAATTAGGGTGTTTTTCGAAAATAAGTTACATTTTTTACAAATTTATTGTCTTTGGCTAATTTTAACTAGCTTTTTGATCTACGTTCAGTATCTTATAAAAAAGAACAAAGAGAATAGTACACAATTATTAATTAGTTTATATGTATATATTAAATAGTACATATATATATATTTATGTATATATAGTAGGGACATAGAGAGTAAAAAAAACATAGAATCATTGAAACACTTGTTAGGCTCCGTTGACCGGAACTTTTGAATCGTAAGCAACAAAATGTTGCTTTTAAATATAAGCCAGATTGAGAGGTTAAGCTAGATTGAGAAAACACAATGCCAAATATAAATAATTAGTGCAGTCTTGCTGAATCGTACTTTTCATATAGAAAAATTACTTTTGGGACAGCGTTTCACACCCTTAATCTACCTGTTTGTATAAAGAACGCCTCCTCATATCAACTTGTGAAGAAAATCTAAAAGAATAAAACCTCCAAAGAATAAATTTGTTGTAGTTGGTATCAAGATAAAAGCTTCTTGGGGATGGAACGAACAACATCAAGATTGGAAGCTACTGTCATCTGCCCAGATTTGTGTGAAATTGATACTATTCCGGAATATGATGAATTCATTTATCCATGTAATCCGGATGCCTGGTTAAAGTGCATTCTTTGAATCTATATACTTCCTCCAATCTTTAATATAAGATTATAAGATCTAGGTGAATTTTTTGAAAGATTAAAGAAGCTAAATAAATTACTTAATGCATATGTTATATGAATTCTCTAAAATATTAATGTTAAATTATACATCGGTTTATAAATTAGGCAAGATGAAAAAGATGATAAATATAAAAAATAAAATGAAAAAAACAATTATATATTTAAAACTAAAATTCACTTTTAAATTGAGTCTTTCATTTAGAGTAAGAGGTAGTATATTATAAACTCTACCATATGAAACATTGTTTATAGGTTACTCCCTCTAATTGCTAATATAAAACATTTTTTAAAAGGTTGCTATAGTACTAAATAAAAGTCCATGCCCTTATTAATTGCTTTGGAAAGAGAGATTGTATAAAAAGAAATTAAAGATAATTAACATAGATTAGTTTAATTAGAGGGTAAACTTGGAAGGTAGTAATAATTTTATCATTTTAATGATACAAACTATTTTTAATTATTATTGTTATTATTTGTTTAATTCTTGTGAAGTAGTCATAAGTTTTATATTAAGTACAGGATGGAGTATAAATGATGGAATTTCATTACTAACACTACAGTTTTATATGAAAATATTAATTAGAATAAATTCAGAATTACATTAAATATAGAGATTTTTTTTCCTGTTCTTTTTCCCTTTTTTTCTCGAACAGTCTGAGAAGTTTTTCTGGCCGATGAGGCAAGTCACAAGTGAGAGTTCGATCTGGACTTCAGAGAAAAACTACAACGGGTTGGGTCGGACGCCCAAATATTTGTCGGAGCCTCTCTCGCGCCCATTGTTTTTACCTTTTTGGCATCTTCCCGGGTTGCAACTCGCTCTGGACCTTCTTCATCCTCTGCCATTGTAGGATTTATCTAATTCTGAAAACAAAGATAAATAAATAAACATCCCTCATAATCAAAGGCTTCAACGGTGCAATTCGAACTCATGGCGAAACTTGAGGAATTGAATGAATCCAGGTCCAAAACCAAGAAAGGGAATCATGGATCCACCCGATTCTTCGTCTTCGTTGATTATCTCTTCCTCTTGATCTTTCTCGCAGTCTTAGTCTTCATCATTCTCAAGATGATCGGCATTTGAATTCTGATATATGCAGAAACACGCTGATCTGATCTGAATCAGGTATCCACAACACAATGTCAAATAATTTCTTTTCTTTTTTTCTTTTTGTTCTTTTTTAAAATTGCCGCACCACTATTTTCCTTTCCAAATTCATGTCTCTCGTTATTGCAACGTACCGGTGTCTAGATAAACGGTACGTCTATGAACCACAAACTTGTAATGTTTAGTGAGCTCATGTTGTAATATACATGGCTAATTCTCACATTGTCGTTTTCATTCAGGTTATAAGTTTGATTGAAGAGTTTCCTCTCTTCAATCTTTTTTCCCCGTACGAGTGAATACGTTTTTTTTTTTTTTTTTTGTGTTTACCATGAGAACATTGCCATTTTTTGTGTATTGACTTATGTTCAGTATTTTACCTGTCAAAAACTAATGAAAAAGAACGGAACGACGCTCCCAAATTCTAATTGTTTTACAGTTGGATATGTGTGTGTGTTTTCAAAAATTCTTTTTCTCCCTCGGTAGTTTTAACTTGAGAAGTTACAATGTTATAATTTCCTTGACCTTGTAGATTTTCACCTACAGCATTTCTCATCTTGAGATTGTATTTGTGTATTTGGTAATCTTACTACTTTTAGTGAGCATGCTTTCTCTTGTTTTGTTTATCTTCTCCATCATTCTTTCTATTGGCAGGATTCTTGTGACGTCCTTTAGCTAGCTTCAATTTGTTGGGTGTACTTGCAAGGCGAAAGGTGGTGGTAATTGTCAGTTTTTATTACATCCCAACATGTAATCTTCCCAAGAATTGAGAAATATTTGCTCTGTAACTCTGAAGCCTGTGCACTTGTATTCCCCTCCTTTTTGTCTTTCATGTAATTCTATGTCTCGGATTTACAATTGATGGAATTCCTTATTGATGTCTAAGACCAGTTGGATGATTTAACCCTATCTATCTTCTGCTTGATTTACCTTTACAATGATGAGGAACTATGGCAGCTAAAATCCCGATCAAAACTGATGGCGATACGGTAGACATTTTTCTTTGGGCTAAAGGCCTTTTTTTTTTGTCTTGGAAGTATTAGCTCATGGGCAATTTTACCCTGGAAGTTTCAAATGTGAGGTAATTTTGCCCTGACGGTTATCTAGGTTAAGTTTGACCGTTAATTGACCAAATTGAAGGGTAAATATGTTCTAAAATGAAAACTTCCCGGACAAATTTACATCTTAACAAAATTGACATGAACAACAAAATTGTCTTGGAAGTTTTAACTTAGAAGTAAATTTACCCTACAATTTGGTTGACTAACAGTCAAACTTAACTAAGATAACGATCAGAGCGAAATTGCCTTGCATTTGAAACTTCGAGAGTAAAATTACCCCTGAGCCAATACTTTTAGTACAAAAATGACATTTAACCTTTTTTCTTTCTCTTGGACATTGCATTGGGATTTATTTCCTTCCTAAAACGATATTATTATTCTGATCTTTGTTGTTGAAATCAAAATACATATTATTTAGGCGTAGGTTTTAGTTTCTCTTTTCTTTGGAGGATTGTGAGTGGGAGAGTAGGCACAGACGTAAATCTACTATCTATTTCGCATGTGATAGACTTTTGGTAGTGAGGTGATGATGTCACTTGCTTATTCATGGCACGCCCACCTATCTATAGCTATCACTCTTTCGTGAGATGATGAAGAAAATTAAATGAGTTTGTTGATTCTAGCAATCTTTGTAATTGGGTACATGTGGCTGATGTGGAAGTGTGCAACTGAAGGATTCTAACGTGCACTGATTCATTGGTAAACTCAATGCCAGGCTCATATATAAGTAAAGATATATCGATTGGAACTAGCAGGTGTGAAATTAAAGGGTCCTAACGCTGAGAAATCACTGGTAAGCTCAATATTCCAGCATGTGATTGACGTACGTAAATAGCGTAGTGGTGAAGGATGTTTCCTTTGTTTTGACAAATTCTGGGTGCCCTGTATCAGTGAAACCAGAACAATTAATTGTAGAAGATGTTTTTCATCTTAGATTTTTACTTTTCTCGATGCAAGCCATCTACGTATGAACATTTTTACCCAGGTCGCATATATATAGCACTGGAAGATGAAGAACTATATGATTCAGGATGCATAACCAGCATCTACTTTGAGAAACACGACAAAATTACAAACAGCATAAATCCGTAACTTGCAGCTTCCTTATTCATCACGAACAAACGAGCTTCAAAACTAGAAGTTCCACTCCCTAGAGCACACTTAAACAATGACTAGAAAACGCAACATAGATTCATTTAACCAAGTAATAGCAGAATCTAATTCACTCATTCATATGCATGACATAGCTTGCTAGTTATAATTGAGTGATCTCAGGGAAAAACAGGTGCGCCTGGAGCTCCACCACCACCACCTGTTCCAGGATATGGAACCTCATATCCGGGATTTGGGACGAACGTATCATCACCACCTGGAACATAACTGCGTCCGGTCGGTCCTGAACCCGCTCCAACACCTCCACCACTTGGAACATTATTGCGTCCTGTCGGTCCTGAACCAGCTCCAACGCCTCCACCACCTGAAACATAACCGCGTCCTGTCGGTCCTGAACCCGCCCCGACCCCTCCGCCAATGCTTCCACCAGTGTAGGGGTAGTAGTAAGGAAATTTAAACTTAGGCGGCAGTTCTACACGTCCAATGCCAGGAATATAGGCATGATCACCAGAGTCAAAAAACCACTCTGGCTCTTTCATGTCCTGGGTTTGGGAGTTCATAGGAATGTAACGTCCTAGAGCAACAGTGGCAAGCAGGACGTTGGAGACAAGAAGAAGTGCAAGGAAAGGGGAAGTGTGCTTGTAGGCCATTGTAGGAGAGGAAATTTGTGGAGATAAGTTTTTTGTTGTGTTGAAGTCACATGAGAATGGCTCCAATTTATAACCAGAGTTTTGTGGTTAAGTTAGATGAAATATGTCGGCGATTTAAGATGGTGTCATCTGAACTACAATGGGATCTCTTGGTAGTTGATAGTTTGGAGCTTGGTGAAATGCATTATTACACTTGGTTTAAAATGGGATTGGCATCACTTTTATGTTACCCGCTAGTTTTGGAAATATTCACCAATGTTATAGCGGCTAGTTATGGAGAATTGAGTCGGCTGATTTATTAGCCGACACATGAAGAAAACTTTGATTGCTTTCCGCATTATTTGTTGATGTTATGTCCTTTGATTCTTATATAAGTTTTTTTCACTTGATTGCCTGTAGACCTGTTTATATATATATATATATCTCCATACAAATGAAAGAGCTTCATATTTTAAAATTTAAGAGATTCTTAGTTTAATCCTTAAGTGCTCGTAGTTCGTAGACAACAATTAATAGAGAAACTCCCCTTCCACCTGCTGTTATTTATGTGTCAGGTCTTCGTGTTCATAGCTGAGACATGTATATTTTCATTATTTGCTTTGCCACACCTTCTCCTGGGGCCTTTGCACAAAGTGAAAAAGAAGATTCGGTTCGATTTTTAGCATGTTTGCTGTATTAACTTTAATTATACCAGCTTCTCCATTAAGAAGTGCATAATTCCAATCCAAGTCTTAGAAATGCAGCATCTAAATTTTTCCATGTAGGTGCAAGAAAAATTTTAAAGTGCATAAAAACAATATTTGAATACAATTTTGTCAGGTGTCTGCTAAGAAATTATTCAATAAACATATAAACATGTCATACATTGATGGACGAACCATGTTACAAAATCAGCTAAATTTTCTCCGACAAAACGGTTGCTTCTTTCATTTCACATTTCACAGTATTGCTTCAAGTGTTACAACAACAAAGCATCCCCATTTCTTACCCACAAGCCAACAACATCCAACAGGATTCAAGTGTTTGGTCTTTCCTCAGAAAATCGAGGAAGCTGAACCAGTGAATTTACACGGGTCACACCTTCCAAACCTGACCAGCTTTGATCTGATGTTGTCCCATCTTCGACGACGTCCACTGGTGGCAGTCCTCCAAAAGTCTCATTTTCATCAGCAGATCTCACGGTGAAGTTCCGGTGCAGAGATGGCTCAGACTTCTGGCCGTCATCTGATTCAGCTGGATTGCCAGAATGGTTGCTCTGGATGGTTGCTGAAGAAAAGCCTGGCTCATCATAATCAGATTCTGAGTCCATCTTCCCATCCAAAAACAAACACACAACAGCACAGTCATCCATCTTCGAAGTTGGATACTTAAGCTTCCACTCCCGAGCCGCAGAATCCACCAGAATCCTTGCAGCCGATGAACGAGTCGGTGCTGAGGCTACTATCTCAACCACCTCTTCATTGCTTAACACATCCCACACCTGAACACAGGAGAATCACTTTTGTAAAAGTGAAAGATGGTGACTCTTCAGCCCCTTCTATGAAGACACCAAACCTCTGAAACCAATTTTTATAGGCCAAAATAGTACTCCCTCCGGTACTAAAATATAAGACGTAGTTTTTATATTTATCAATTTTTTCTTAGTTTACCCCTATTGATGCTCCCTCAACAATAATCAAGAAAAAGAGGGAATAAGGAAATTAAGGAAGATGATTGGGGTATTTTAAAAAATATATATCATATTATCTAACTTCCTTAAATTAATCAAATTAGATAAATATGTCCTATATCAAAGACAGAGGGAGTATTTTAATACCTTAAACTTATTATTTGATCTGGTCTTTAAGTTTGTTTCGTGAAACAATAAGGCTTTCAATTCTAACTAGACGCGAGTTATATGCATCACACAAAGTGAGATGAGTTGCAATGTTCAAAACGGCATCTGATAAGTTACATATCTGCCAAATTCACAAACATGAATTGTGGTGCTGATATGAAACCTTATGTGTCTAAAACAAATCATATCAATAAATAATTTGATGCCTAAAATTACTACTGCCCTCTATTTAATGGTTCTTTCATGGGATATAATGAACTAAAAGCTTTTTAACCTTTTGTTTTTCCAAATATATGTCCCACTTTAACTAATATGTCTTACTAATAGCAGAGATTGATAGTATTTAAAATAAACTAAAAGAATATATAAAAAACACGATAGAATTGAATGGATGGATGAACAAATAAACCATTAGAATAGGATTGGGAATTCATACCCCATCAGAGGCAAGAACGATGAACTGATCTCTATCTGTAAGCAGTCTATGAGAAAACTCAGGTATGGAAATCACACCATACTCCTTCAAGCAGAAATCTCCGAATGCTCGAGCCATTGCTAATCCGGGTGCATCATCAAAAGGCAACCACACCCTGGGAACCTCAGGCTCATCCTGCAATGCAAATACTCTGCCTTTGCACCGTTTAATTCGTTCTGCTTCCCCTATAAGATTTAACAGAATTAGAATAGATTAGCATCGTCAACAACAACAACAAAGCATAAACTGCAAGGCGAAACAACAGTAAATGAAGACAGCATATCACACACTTGGCAAATCAGGCTTCAAATCAACAGTTAACTGAATGGCCACCATGGAATCATTGTCGTCTTTGGATCCCATGATTGCTCGCGAATCCCCAATGTTGCCCATGAACAGATTTGAACCCTGTAAGTATAACAACTTAGTGAAATAAGAAAAGAGTCACACAACAAGAAGAAGAAGCATCATATTCAGAGACTTCACAGTTTCACACACTGATCCATGCGCTACCTGCTTCACTATAGTGACGGCTGTGCTCCCACTACAGAAGCAGTCCAAATTCGGATGTGACCTAAGCTCTTTGTCCATTGCCTTGTAAGCCTTCATGAAAGCTTCTCTCCGGACAGAATTCACTACATCCTCAGCGGAACAATCCTTCTCGCAGACTCCATCTTCGGTATTCCCCTTGAAACAAGCTTTGCCTGAGCCTGACCCTAACCCATTTCTCTTTGATTCACAAGAGTGCAGAAATGAAAGTAGTTTTACTGGCAAAGTATCCCTCACATTGCGTGCAACAACATGACCATATGGACCATGGCCATCAAAGACACCGCAGAAAATCGCATCTTCGGAGAGAAAGTCCTACAGAAAACACAGATCCAAACAATTATATCAGGATGAAAAGGAAAAGAAAAACACTAGTCATCCTTCAATCATTAAGAAAAAAGAATGAACTTACTTCCCATACAATCATGGCATCCTGATTGATACCCTTTTTGCCTTGCTGTGTGAATATGCAAGAACTTCGGCTCTTTCCATTGGTGAAGATTCGATTAGGTAGGGATGGAAGATCCTGCAGAGCAATGACATGATCAGAGAATGTTCTTCTTGTTCTCTTTTGCCCACAGAAACCTACTTCCAAACAAGATGGAGAGATCGTGTCGCCATTGCTCCTACTACTACAAGTACTTCGACTGCTTGTTGATACACAACACCCCATTTGATCAACTCCACAAACAAGACATCTGATCTTATGAAATTGAAGGCCAAGTTCCTTCGATTTTTTTCCCACTATAGAGATCTCACATGAACTTCTGAGATCACCGGCCAAGAATAGTCAAAAAATGAGTCTTTCCTGCTTTGTCAAATTTGATGATCTGCCGGATGTTATACAAGTGGATGAAAAAAATAAAAAAAACGACTTATGGAAGAAGACAGGTGAATCAATGGATAACTTAAGATTTCGAAGATTCTAGTCTGCATATAAAAATAAAATTAAGAAACTCAGTTAATCAATATGTGTGAATTTAAAAGTCCTAACTTGAGATAAGGAACGGAATATACTACCAAGGAAAGAAAAGACCGATTATTTGTCTTTCATCAGAATTCACATCGAAAGCATCAAAATGGGAACTTTGAAACATTTTAGTCCCGAAACTAAGCCTTAAAACTATAATTTAAGCAGATGAAACCAGAAAGCAAAACAATTGCCCTGTCCTTTCTAGAATTTTTTCAAACCTTATATTTCCCCGTCTTTCATTTTCACTGAAAATAGATCTCTCAAGTCACATTAAGAAGAAGGAGAAGGATGAAAAGGAAGAGCAATCTCAGAAGAACCCAACTGTTAAGCGGAAGAATGAAAGGAAAACAAAATCAAATAGTGAAAGAGAGGTGAGAAAATTAGAACAAATAAAGTCGAAACAAACCTACCTGAATGAGATGTAATGGAGGAAATGGCCATGAACAAAAAAGCAAATTAATTAGAAACAGAGATCTTCTCAGCCTTTTCGTCGTTTACTTCTAAAACAAAGAAAGAGTATAAATTTGGTAAATGGGCTCCTTTTGAAATGAGGAAAAATAAAAGCGAGAGGCAAGCAAAAGAGCACAAAATCAAGTTTTCTCAGTACAGAACGACAAGAGGAAAAGTGAAAAACGGAAAAGCAGAAAAGGACGACGAAGTAAAATTATAATATCGTCAACAAAGAATCCCGCGGGAGAGCCAGAATAAAAAAGCATTGGAGATCGTGTAAATATTACGTAATTATCATAATGACAACAAACCGAAAAGTAGAAACAGTAAACCCAGAAATTTGAATAGGTAATTTTCTTTTTTTAAATTCCAAACTCCAAACACAAATACAACATAGCAGGCTAGCAACCAGAAGATACCAAGAAATCTCTACCAACCCAAAGATTAAAAGGCAATAAACTGAAATTGGGGAAGAAAAAACTTTTCAGGAATTGAAAAAATCACAGACATTCAATAGAAGCATGGCACATTGATTAAAAAACTGGCAGAAAAATAGAAGAAATCAATTGAGTTCTCTTCGCCAGACCCCAAAAGGGCAAGCTTTATAACTATCAGCAGCGACCCACCAAAATCAAAAATCAAAGCAGGCTCATAGGCGCTGAGAATTTGAGAGAGATGAAATTGAAATCAAGCATGGATAAGTGAGAATGGAGAAGGGAGATCCGTCACCTTGGGAATAGAGAAATGGGGTTTGGAGGTAAAAAGACAGAGAGGAGAGGGAGGGAGAATGGAGGTAGGAGAGGGTTAGAGAATTAATAAAGGGGTAGATGGTGAGGATGAGGGTGGTGGTGCATTAATTGCGAGAGAGGGGGCATACATACAGAAACCCAAGGAAGAAGAAAGTGAGAGTACAAGCAGAGAGAGAGAGAGAGAGAGAGAGAGAGTAGGGTTAATTAAGTAAGCGCATGATGGTTCAGGGACGAAGGTGCTTACCCACTGCAACAATTTCATTACTGAGATATGCACAACATAGCGCGTGTACCGTTTTCCTCGCTTTGTTATTTGCTCGGGTTTTAAAAACATGAGCCCGTTAACTTTTTGTTTAGGGAGGTCAAATAGGGTAAATAAACTATTTAATTATATATAGTATTAGTTATATATTATCAAATTATATATTAATTTATATATCATTAAATTACATATCAGTTTCTAAGTTAAGTATAATAATTTTTTAAAAAAATAATAAATATAAATATTTTTATATAACTTAATTATATTTCTTAATTTTTATAAAAAAAGGCAATTGACGCTAATATTAAAATTAAAAGGTGATGGTTTCCTTTTCTTTTCTTTTTTCCCTCGTTCTAATATTAAGTCAACTGACATCATTATTATATCTGACTCATCTCTCGTTAGACTATTGCATAATTATATCCTTTTATTGGGATCTTACCGTATTTTTTTAAAAAAATATATATAACATTTGATTAAACAACAAAATGTATATCGAAGAAAAACATTAAACATCACAGAATGAAATTAAAATCAGAAAAGAAAGCTAAGATATGTTGAGGGAAATAAGACACTAAATATGCATGACAGGAATAAAACGTTTACCGAAAAAAGATTATGGCGGACCCAAAGCCATTGATTCCTGGGATCTTCTTTCAAATTATGATTGTGAATAAATTTATAGCTTCTTCTGTGTCTTTTGCTGGGATAATGATCATCAGTAGAAAAATAGACAGAATCATATTGAAAACACAGAGCACTGCCAACAATGCTATAGGGTCTGTTTGGTGTGAAGGATTTGGAGGGGAAGGGAGGGGATGGAAAATTTGTATGAGTTGAATTTTAAAAAATTGAAGAAGTGGAGTAATAAAATTTTAATAAAGAGAATATATAAGATAAAAGAGTAAGAAAAATTAATTAAAAAATTTTAACTCAACTTCTCTAATTTTTTTAAATTCAACCCAAAAAAATTTTTCTTCCACCCACTTTCCCTCCCCTCTTCAGACCAAACAAGCCCATAAGGATCGATTCATGGAAGGAATGTATTGATGAGATTAAGGGCCTATTTGGTACAGTGGAATTGAGGAAATGGAATTGGAATTGAAAATAAATTTCCACTGATAACATGTTTGGTATGATGGAATTGTCTTTGGAATTGAATTCCATGTGGAATTCAATTAAGCCCAATTCCATCAAATAAATTCCATCTCAAAAGCTAGGATTTACAATTCCATGTGATCATTTCCATCTATTACCCTCCACTACCTTCAAAAAAAATAAAAAATAAAAAATAAAAAATTGAAGGACATTTTGGTATTTTTATACAAAAATTAGATCTCATTTCCATGACATACCAAACATACTTTTAGTCCCAATTTCCATTTCCATATCCATTTTCATATCCATATCCATATCCATTTCCATCAAAATCAATTCTAACGTACCAAACGGGCCCTAATTTGTGGAAGGCCGATGCCGGCTCACAACCAACTGGTCACTATGATTTACAATAATTTAATTCATCTGAGTCAACCTTTTTTATGCGAAATTAAGAAGCTTTTTAATGTTTGATAAGTATTATAGCATCACAAATGATCATATGTATGCAGACTGTAAAAAATTAACCTTATTTTATTACTTTTAAATTGTTTATCTGCACTTTATTTTTTATGGCATCTTTTATTATTAACAAGCATTTATGCTCAATATTGCGCCAGATGAATATAATTCAATATGAAATGAAAAAAAAAACAATTTATGAACCCCCACCTAAAGAGAAAATCATAAAAATAAATAATATAGTAAAATATCAAAATAAACTATATTACCCAAAATTAAGGGATATGGTGCTAGAAATGAGATTTCTCCGTACACGCGTACACAAAATAGCAACAAATCTCTAGATGCATTTAAAAAATAGTAGAAATTATTAAACTCAATATAATTCAGCAATAATAAACCAAATTATAAAATAATAGAAGTTATTAAACCAAATTGGAAAATAGAATTCTTGCGTATTTTTGGAAAATTTCTATTACAGTGACTGTGATTTATGACTCATAATTTTGGTATAATTTTTTATACGCCGATTGGTAATATCATAATGGGAGTATTTGTTTGGACCGATTGGGCTCTGAATCAGGCTTAAACAGTGCCCAGTCAGTCCAAAATAGTAACTTATGCCAGCAGCCCTGTTTGTTTCACCGATGAAATTTAAGTGAGAATAAGTAAAAGTCACCGATTGGGCAAAGCAGGGAAATGAAGCTTTTTTTGCTTCAGCCCAAATGAATGACCATTGGATAGCATTTATTGCTTTTTAAATTATTGACCTACCCCACCTTTTTCACTTTTCTGCGTGTCTCATCGCAACAATAATTCTGTCCATTATCTTCTCCACGCAAGGCACACCAGACCACAAGCGACGGCTAGCGGCGGCATGGATCCGTCTGGTTTTGACAGTCAACGGTCGTTTTCGGCGTGGTTCTGAGCTCCATCATCTAGCCTATAGTGTGGTGTTGCCTGTGTCTTCTTCTCTGGCTCCATGTGTGTGGGCGTTACTGTCAAAGTCCTGCAAGTGGGGTTGCTCTGTGACGGTGTGTTCTGCTGCGGTTTGGAGTTAGGGGCGGCGGATCTATACAAGCAAGAGCTTGTGAGCTTGCCCGGCGTTGAAGTGTCCAGCTACAGTTGAAGGTCGTCGCCGATCTGCTCTGTCGCGTGTCTCTTTCGTTGGTAACCTATCAAACTTAATTGAGATCTCTGCTCTCTCCCTTTATCTACGGTTTCACAGGCATTGGTTGCATTTGGAGCCATTTCAATGAACCACCATTGTTTGCTCTGTTGTGGTCAATCTATGATAGGTTCGGTTGCTCTGTTTGATGTGTTAGTTTCGGTGGTTGGTCCGTTTGATCTGTTAGTTACGTTGGTTGCTCCATTTGTCTCTTGCATTTTGTTCATTTTCCATCTTCCCTCACCTGCAAAAGCTCAAAAGTATAATGCCGCTGCTTTAGCTCAAAATTATTGTTCATATTCATTGGTTGCTCGGTTGCTCTGTGATATGGCTGCGTTTTGCTCTGTTTGGTCTGTTAGTTTTGCTCTGTTTGGACCAATTGGAACTCCTTTTTGGACAAAGTTATCATAATGAGCGAACCTCATTATGATAATACACTTCGCTTTCGCTTTGAAAATATAGGTAGCCAATAGTTAGTTTTATAGAAATGGGTGTAACTTCCGGCAACGACGGACAACAGTTGTGAGCTCTCATGGATCATAAACAAGGTTTGTGCTCTTAAATTTCATTATTTAAGCTGCCCTATTGAAATGATTCCGCAAGTTCTGAAAAATTTACCATGATTGTGCTATATTGTGTTCAACAGTACTATTATTTATTTGCTTTGGTTCCTTTATAATTTCATAAGTAAGCTCTAGTGTTTCT
The DNA here is from genome assembly GCA_963855925.1 of Inga laurina. Lineage (NCBI taxonomy): Eukaryota > Viridiplantae > Streptophyta > Magnoliopsida > Fabales > Fabaceae > Inga > Inga laurina. Next base: position 60,930,019 of record OY979707.1, on the reverse strand, counting down.
TATTTTCATTGAAAATTGATGTTATGTTTGATTCCTTTTAGTGCTTTTCTTTGTTTGCTAATTTAATTTGGAACAAACTTTTTCTCACCATATAGAACATAATTTACAGATCATTGGTTTAGCTGGAAAAATCCAACGAAATGTTTCTCTGAACACTGAAGTCTATGTATCTGACCTCATTTAATCGTCTTTGTCTATGAAACTTGCTTAGTCAGATACTCTTCCAACTTACGGTATTGACTTTGAGGAGGCAGTTGTTTGATTTCAGCAAATTGGAAACATAATATGTAGAAAACTGGCTGCCACAAAAAAAAATCCAAAGAATTTAAAGTAAGTTTAATTTAAACTGGCTAGAGACAGTTGGTAACTTAACATTGTACATGTGATTGCTGTGAAATTTCATCAATGATTTTCAGAGCAAACTTCTGATAATTTATTAACCATGATTTTTCCCTTTGATGCATGATATTTGGCCCGATTGCATGTCTTAGTTTGCCGTGTTTTGATGGATAGATATGCTAGTAATTGTGAAGTTCTTTCTATTAGCTTAAGCTTTTGGGATTGCTTGTACATATTTTCTCATAGCCCTCATCCAAAAAGTCAGGGTTTACCCTTCATTCTCCTAGTTAAATTCCAGTACATGGCATGCGGGGCACATATTTTCTCATATACATGTTTTATCTTTCATTCTCCTAGTTAAATATGGACACAAAAGCTGTATAGGATGTACAGTCAACAGAGATATTTGTCAACGCATGCGTTGACCAAATATACAAAAAAGAACGCAGAGGGCAATCATTCACACCAAAAGCATGGCAAACTATTATTGAAACATTCACTAAAAAGACTGGCAAACACTACGGGAAGAAACAATTGAAAAATAGATTAGATGTGTTAAAGAAAGATCTGAAAATATGGGATTCTTTAATCAAAGAGACCGGTGTGGGCAGACACCCTGTTACGAACATTGTCCTTGCATCAGATGATTGGTGGAAGGAGAAGTTACAGGTAAAAAAATATTAAGTGCAATTTACAAGTTTAAATAGTTACTTTTTGTTATGTAACTAATTTAAATATGCATTTTGACTCCTGTTGCTTTTATGCATGCAAACGCATCCCGATTATAGGAGATATAGGTACTTATGCCTAAAGAATGAAAGTAAGTTACGAATAATATTCAAAGATGGAATGGCGTCTGGTGACCACAGATTCTCAACCTCTCGCATACAACTACAGACAAATGAGGAAGAGGAGGATGATGTTTACAGACCCACGATGCATGAAGAGGAAGGCTCTGGGGACAGTGAGGATGAGCATTTCGGTGTTGACCCTACAGTTAGTACCGGAGTTACTGATGAAATGGCAAGCATTGGAATAACAACGGAGAGGCCATCAAGCACTGGTCCCACTGCATCTGGAGGTGAGCCCAAAAGGAAGAGAGGTGAAGGGTCTAATAGAAGCAAAAAACAGAAGCTTCCAGCTGCCAAGCAAATAGCTGATGCCGTCAGTGTTATTGCCAATGTGACTATGGATTGAGCAACGGCTTTAACGACACCTCAAGAAAATAGCATGTCTGACTATGCATCTGGAGGTGAGCTCAAAAGGAAGAGAGGTGAACGGCTTTAGGCCACGCGATCCAGAATTTGGTCAATGTCATCCAAAAATAGCAGACGATAATAGATATTTTCCATATTTCAAGGATGTCATTGGAGCTATTGATGATACTCACATAAGGTGTGTCATCACTGGACCGGGCCGAGATAGGTTTATTGGGGGAAAAGGATATCCCACACAAAATGTTATGGCTGTTTGTGATTGGGATATGTGCTTCACGTTCCAATTAGCAGGATGGGAAGGTTCATCACATGATGCTCGTGTTTTTCACTCTGCTGTCTCAGATCCAACCATGAATTTCCTACATCCACCACAAGGTAAATATTGTGTACACTTCAATTACGTTTCTTTGTCTACATTTAACGTTTAACTTAATCTCACATTTACAATGATTTTAACACATGTTAGGCAAATATTATTTGGTCGATTCCGGCTACCCAATAACAGTTGGGTATCTTGGTCCATACAGATGTGAACGTTATCACCTCCCAGAATTCAAAAATCACCGGGGGTTTCGGAATCATAATGAAGCTTTCAATTTCTATCATTCAAGCTTGAGATGCACAATGGAAAGGACTTTTTGAGTCTGGAAAAATAGGTTTGAAATCTTACAACATATGCGTAAGTACAGCTTCGACACGCAAGTCCGCATTGTCTGTGCCACAATGGCTATACATAATTTCATTAGAATAAATTCCCAAATTGATGTGGACTTTAGGGAAGCAGAAAATGAGAATAATGTAGTTCGTTTAGATAATAGTAGAGCCGAAAAAACGGGCCGAGCCCTTTTAGGCCCTGGCCCTTCAAGGGTCGGGCTTGTAAATTGTAGCCTTAAAAGGAAGTCGGGCCTAAAAGGGCCGGCCCTGTAGGGCCTCGGGCGTAAAAGGGCCGGCCCTTTAGGCCCGTTTATTTTTTATTTATTTTACTTTGAAAGGAATCATGTTACATTTTTGAATTACCTTATTGAATCTATATGTCACTCTGTCCTAATATTGTATAAAGTATGATTTTTGAGTATATTGTTTTGTCTAATTGAATCATATTATGATTTTTGAGTATGATTTTTGAATATATTGTTTTGCCTATTTAGACTAAAATCATATTATATACTATTTTTCCTGATAGAGTATGATTTTTTATGGAGGTTGTGATTATTTGACTACTTGAACTTACTACTCAAAGTGAAACACAATCAAATGTCCTTGAAATTTATGATAGTGGCGAAGAAGGTGAAAATGATAATCATCATACTCATGTTGTTTAGAGGTTAGAGTATTTAGCTTATTGTCTTCTTATACTTTGGCCTTTGTGTGAGTTATTTATGGGCATGATTTTACCTTTGATTATACATTAGTAACTGTGTTTGTTTGTTGCAAGAGACGTATTATTTAAACCTTAATGTTGACAACATTTATGTATTAAATTAGAATTTTAATCATTGTTATTTTCTAATTATATCTCTTTGGGGAAAAATACGCAGGAAAAATAGTTAAATATTGTGAAAATGATTTTGCCCTTGGCCCTGATGCTCTCGGGCCGGGCCTTGAAAAACTGCAATTTTCCTGACCCCGAGCCCTTTAGGGCAGGCCCTGTTAGGCCCTGGCCCGTCAAGGGCCGGCCCTGATTCCCAGCTCTAGATAATAGTCAAGATCAAGACCCATCGTTAGCAGATGATATTCGGGCGTATTTAACCCAAATGAATCATGTTCGTGACGCCATCAGGGACCAAATTGTACGGGACCTTTGATTTGATTAGTTATGTTATATTTTACTTCTTCAAAAACTGTAACTTTGTACAATTTCTATTTTATTCGCATTATAATTGTAATTTTATTATAAAATTATCATTGCCAAACATGTTCCATCACAATGCTCTGTCGTTCGAAAGCTCTGCTATTTCATGGGTATGAGTGAAGCGCAAAATTATGTATTTTATAATTTCCTAATATATATGAAATTAAGGCAGATTTTTATGCTAGAGTATGCAAAGAACGGTTTTATGTCTTTTGCCTTGTATTTTTTTGGTATGGTCTCTACTGGTTTGAAGATTAGAAATATCGGACCCAATTATGTCCCCGGAGAAAAGAAAGATTGGTGAGTGAAGAGTGTGCAAAGAACTGTTATCTGGATGGGTTAACGGTATCAAACTTTTGAGAATGTGCCTTGTGGTAATACTGTCGCCATTTGATGGTTTGGATCAATTTATTACCAAGAATGCCACTTTAATAAATATAGATATCTTCTCAAGTCCCATTTGACATTTAAGTTGTCAATTAGTTTTTTTTTTCCACAATTAGTCCTTCATTTTTTCAATTTCCATAATTTTTCATTTTTTTTCCTCTTAATTAATACAAAAGTCACTTATGCAAAAGTCAAACCAAACATCCTAACTTTTACATAAGTTACTTTAAGTTACTTATCCAATCGCTAATCCAAACACTCATCATTTTACCCAATCTAACTTTTTTTCCATCTTAAGATTCCAAAAGTTTAAGTAAAAATAAGTTACTTATCCAATCGCCAAAACAAACACACCCAATTTTAATTGTTTGGATATTGATATCCTAATAACTACAATTTCATCTCATATTGTATGTTTCCTTTTTTTTTTTCCTTATTCAATTTATTCTATTACCTTATCATCAAAATAGGGTAACTCTTTTTTCAAATCCAACTTTATCACATTGTCTTCAAACCCCAGTAATAAAAATTGAGAATTAAATCGGAATAATATCCTAATAAATTCGAATAACTTGGAAATAAAATAAATGATTTTAGCGAATGAATGTAAATAATATTGTGAGTGTGTAAATTTAATGATTTTTTTAAAAAAATAAATTATTTTAATGGGTATTAACAAAGGAACATAAAATCGGATTGGGCAATGAACCAGTCACAGTACAGGTTCAAGGGTTAATGGGTCAATCGGGGTCTAATCGGTGATCAAATCGGTCATATTAAAATATTATAATTTATTAGTAACAATATATATATATATATATATTAATATATTTTTAAATTTCTATAGATAAAAATGAAGATCTTTAGAAAAAATGCTTAAAATTTATTAGTATTAGTTATAATGCATATAATTATGCAATGATATCTCTTTTTTCTATAATTATTATATCCTTTTAAATAATTTTTTTTAATCATCATCTTCTTCTTTTTAAATTTATTCTTTTTTTACCTACTTTTCTTTTCATCTTAGTTTTCAACCTTTCATCTTTCCCTAAAAAATAGTGTGAGATGATAGTTGGAAAAATAAAAAGAAAACCGATTCAATCAGTAAACCACCAGTTCACAATCTGATGACTGAACCAAACAAAATCACTGACCGGTTAGCGGTTCAACCGATCAAACCGACCGGTCCTATTAGATTTTTTGTGCTATAGTATTAATTGAATGAGTGTAAATATAATTGAGTGTGTATAAATTTAATGATGTAATTACAAAACCTGTTTTTAGTTAAATGAATTTTTAAGCTAGTATTACAAAATTTCATATATAAAGCTGATGATTAATGATTGATTGGTGTTAGAGGGAATTACTATGGTCACATATAAGAAGAATTTGCTCAGTGTTTTCATTCATTCTAATTCTGGAGACACCCGGAGAAAGGATACAAACTCGATGCTCTTATATTTTGCCATTTAAATAAAATTGATGTGATATTAATTTCTCATTCCCTTGACCGTATTCTTTTAACATTGGATGTATAATCTCCTTTGCTTATATGTAATTGATCATCTTATCAAAAAAAAAATGTTAGACGGGATTACTATGAATTCTAACGAAAATGCCTTAATTATTAAGAAATCTCGATGATAAGTGAGATGTTGCCATTTCTTATACGGTAATTTATTATTATCTGTTCCTCAATTATTATTAGAACATTTTGGTAATTAAGTCCTTTCTTTAGACCTCATCGTAATTCCCTCAATATTAATAAATATAAAAACTTTTTTGATGAGATAACAAATATAAAACCTACTTGCTATATTTTTGTTAACAGAAAAACATATGTTAAATTAAAAACTTAATGAGGATATATTTAGTGTAAAAATGAAACGAAAAAACTTCTGAACAGGAAAATTAAATTATATACTTATACATTAAAATAAAAAATAAAAATTTTTTAGTAATAGATGTATAAACATGATTAATATTTTTTAAAATGTTTTTTCTTTCCCTTTAATTTGTTAAATAAGTAGACAAGTCTTTAGTATCACGTTGACTTAGGGTGAGTTTGGTTTAAGGGGAGGGGAGGGACTAGGAGCATAAATTTTGGCTTTAGTCCTTCTCGTCTCTTTAAACAAAACAAATGATCCCCTTCTTTATCTTTTGACAAAACAAAATAAAATAACATACCATCATCTCCCCTCAATCCAAACGCATCCTTATGAAACGTCAGTTTAATAATATAACTCAAAAGCTAAAAGATAATTTTTTGGCCTTTTGATATGTTTTTATATGTTAATATAGGTCCTTAGTTTTTATACATTAACGAAAATGAAAATTTTGCATATTTTAATACAATCCATTTCATAGCTATCATTTATTTGTCTCTAATTATTTTATGATATAAATCAATAGTTCTCTTTTTTTAATTTGGTCAATGATTTTCTCTTTTAAAGCTTAAAGGTTTGACTTAGAGCACAAAAGATTTTTAATTGTTATAATAAGTGCGTTTTTCAAAAAAACAAATTTAGAGTACAAAAGATTTTTACTTATTCTAATAAGCGCTTTTTCAAAATATGAACTTGTATTTTTTTTTTTTTTTCATTTTGCTGTTGAAATGTGTAAGGGGGTGTGCCCCATTGGGTGGGTGGAATCACCCTTACTCCCTTTGGGTCTGTTTGGTGTGAAGGATTTGGAGGGGAGGGGAGGGGAGAAAAAATTTTTATGAGTTAAATTTTAAAAGATTGAAAAAGTGGGGTAATAAAATTTTAATAAAGAGAATATATGAGATAAAAGAGTAAAAAAATAATTAAAAATGTTTAACCCCACTTCTCTAATTTTTTTTTAAATTCAACTCAAAAAAATTTTTCCTCTGTTCACTTTCCCTCTCCTCCCCTCACACCAAACAAGCCCTTTATCATTGCTGCTGGTAAAAGATGCACAAAACTTGGGATTGCAAGATGACCATGAAACTTCTCACTCAGTGTCCGTGGACCTCGCTTAGTGTGTGTTTGAATTAACTTTTGAGAATAGTTTTTACGATTTACGAGATACGTATGTGAAAGAAATTTTATCTCGGATTACGTAAAAATAGGTTTAAAACTTAGGTTTAAAAAATTCTCAAACACTCATATAATCTTGTTGCCACTTGGGCACTTGGCTTTTCAATTTCTCCTGCTGCGAGTCTGTTTTCTGGGTGTGTCTACTATATTTATTTCTCCTTTATCGTTGGCTTTTATGTTTAAATAGTTTTACCTGTATTATGGCCAAAAAAAAAAAGTTTTACCTGTATTGCCCCCTACAGTTGTTGGCATTTGGTGTACGGGACTTTCCTTTCGAAGTAATGAATATATTCAGAACTGTTCCAAAAAAAAAAATATTACAAATTGAAGTACTTGATGGTCGGAAGCTCGGATAGACGCGCTGCGGAAGGGTAAGGTGAAGAGAAATGAAGACAGACACAGAAGCACGCGTCCGCTGACAGATACATTGGGCCGCGTGACGTGGCAGGTAAGCAATTTTCTTTTAAAAAAATACCACTCTCATTTTTAAATCATAAATAAAAATTAACAATTATTCTAAATTAACTATAATTAAGGAAAGTTAATTACTTTATTAAATTAATTTTACATGAGAATACTTATCTCTATCCTAAATGTAGGAGTCGTCTTACTCAAGATTTTATTCGACATCTTTCTGACATTTATAATTTTTTGTTATTTAGCCAAAAAATAATAATCTTTTCTTATTAATTGCAAAAATATTAAAGGATGATTTCTATTATAAACGAGTACATTTTCTAATACAAATAATTAAAAATAGTATTTAAAAAATAAACTCTTATGGCACTCCATTTTTCATAACTAACTTAACTAATTATTTTAATTTTTATAAATTAATTATTAAACTATTATGTTTAAAATAGGAGTGATTATCAGACCAATATAGAGTTGGTCTAGTAGTATAAGACCTCAACCTCGTTAGATCTCTTTAAATTTTGAATTCAAGTCTTAGAAAAATATTTATATTAAAAAGGGCAACCACAAAACTTAAAACGGATATCTAATGATAATATAAAAAGGGGCGATTAATTTTGTGATTTTTTTAGCCCAAGATTAGTTTACAAACTCATTCACTTATATTTTGATACCCACTTTTCTTGATCGCCTCTGTTATAAATAGGATACTGATAAAAGTGTTTCTAAATTTTACTGTTTACATTTTACAGATATAATCATATAAATATTGGTGATAATGTTTTATTTGAAATTATTATTTAAAAAAATTATTATTACTATTGGAGTGTAATATTAGTAAACATTTTATTTAAAGCACGCCAGCTAAACGGTATTCAAAGTAGGTTTTTTTTTTTTTTTTTTGGCCTTTTGTAGATTCCTTTTTTCTTTTCAACATTCGATGTCTAAATTAGTTGTAAGAAACTATATATGAGGGAATACATTTTGGGTGTTTATGCTTCAAACGAACGTGTCGCATATGTCCCGTTAACTTGTAAAATGATATACAGAATAAAACAATCATTCTTAATATGGACATGCGAAAGGGAAAAAAAAAATGAACAGCTGTTTTTTCCTTTGAATAATGTGAGTTAGCCTGGTTTCCTAGAATCCTTTCAATAAAAGGAACAGTATTCGTTGTATCTTTTTATAATATTGTTGCCTTTATCACCGGTACTCAATCGTATATGCTTATTTATCCAAGTAAGAATATTTAAATGATCGTATTTTTAAATTAATTGTCTTTATTTATTTTTTAAATTAAAATTTTAGACGGATAAGCCATAAGGTTCAGATAACTCATTAAAACTATGATGTGGATTTGACTGTCTAAATAACACCTATAGATTATAGAAGTATTTGTAGATTATTCTTGAAAAATATCACTCAATTTGAATAATTACGATAAATCTTTATAACTTTAATACAAGACTCAGTTGACTATTTTGATAAGATTAATAAAGTTAAATAAATTATTTTAAAGTATTTATATTTATCTTTCTTTATGTTAAACTAATCTGTCTGACTTATAAACTGATATATAATCAAATGATATACACTATATATTATGATTAACTAATTTATTAAGTTTTCTTAACCTTTCAAAAAAAAAATCAATTGGATTAGAGAGAGAGGGAGTATCTCTAATAGTTCATGTGGATTAAAAAAATCAGTTAAAATTATAATATTTTATAAATTAAAAAATTACTGTCAATAAGATTCATTAATTAGATGCTGTCTTATTAGTTAGGGATATCAAAGTATCGAATATTTAATTAATAAAAAGTTAGTATTTTAGATAAAATACTTTATATTAAGGATGATGAAGAGTACCCCTCTAGTCTTTACTATAAGAACTTTAGCATGTTTCATGATATGATATATTTTGCCTAAAACATTGATTTTTCACCTAATATATCCCAAACTGATTAGCCAATCCCCGCTAATTAATAATTTTTATTGATAGCACTTTTTATATTTTACAAGAAATGATAGTTTATATAAAGTTGTATCCCAAAACATTGGTTTTTTTTTTTTTTTTTTTTAGGTTGCTACTTGTTAGTACGATAAAGATATATCTTAGTGACGGAAGTAAGCGTTGACAATCGAGTAATGAAATGTGAGGAATCCATTATCATTGGATGGCAAAAGTTAAACCTTGTTTATGACATTATGGGAAAGTCAACTAACCATTAGACTCATAATTAACCTCCCGAGTTATTAAATCATTAATTAATAATAAACGTGCATGCCTAAGCCTAACTATATCCATGAATCTGTATTGAAACACGGCCCCATGCGTGCTTGCTACTATATTATACACTAGCCTAATTAATTTAGCTGACATGATCACTCCCATTTTATGTACATAATTAACTTGTATTTATCGAAACGTACAACTACTGGTTTGTTACGAAAACACCATTTCTTTATGAAAACTTTTTTGTTAAATAGAGTTCAATCCCAAGGACTCAAATAAGGCTTACGGAAATGCTTACATATTATTCAACAACAAAGTTTTTATGTTGGCGGTGGAATTTGAACTCATAATTTTGTGGGTTATAAGTTATTAATTCCTTATCAATTGGACTAACTTGTTTTAATACTTTCTCTTAACTTTAGGAACATAGATTGGGACACATTCACCGTTGTTGTATACAAATGCATTATCTATGTTCAATACTTGCATCATCAAAACAAACACCTTTTGACCTCAAACAAAACTCGGACCTCAGCAATAATGCCACATTTTCATTGACCCAACTAACATAACTCATACCAGACGTCAGCTTTTCACCACCGCCCACAGAAATACGTTAAAAAAATAGGAAGAAGAGTTATTTTCAAGCACTATAATTTTTATATACAGAGACCCAGAGAGAGAAGGACTGGGGCTCAATGCATATCAAAACATGGAGCCGCATCGTTATCTTTTTGACACAAGAGCCCTCGGTGCTTCCACGTTAACACCATCAATCTCTGCACTCTCTTCCTCTTATTTACTATTCTTTCCCTTCCTTTTTCACTTTTTAGTTCATTGACGTCTATGAAAGAATTTGCCTTCTTCTTCTTCTTTTATTGGATATTAACGATTTAATAAGTACTTGGCCCATATCCAATACAAAGCACAAAAATGGATGCTACTTGTATGTTCTTTATGTTTGGATCCCCACTTGATCCATAGTATTAATGAAACCACCTCTCAGTTGCCTCAAATTTGAAATTGATGATGCAAGTGGTGTTTCAAAAGCGTCTCACGCTTTCAACAAGGAGAAAAATTAAAAAGTGAAGAAATCACGGATGCCCAACCTGCTTTTTAATTCTTGTTGTGGGGGGTAAGAAAAGTTTTTAAAAAAAAAAATAAAAAAAAAAAGGCTGCCTTTTAATTGTGGCTTTTAGCAGCTTTCATTCATTTTGTGTGGGAAATATCTTGACTGGCCAATAGGATTGTCCGAATGAATCCACCCATTGTATTCTTCTACTCATTTCATCATGGAATAAAACATCGGATCGGATCGTCGGTTTAACTGGTGAACCGGTAAGTGATCCGGTCTGATTTAAGTATTGGTCGTAAACCGATTTGAACCGGTTAAAATTGGAAAAACCGATGGTTTAATTAGTTTGACCGGTTTCATTTTCTTGTTTTTCTAACTATTATCTCGTGTTATTTTTAAGGGAAAAATGAAAGGTTAAAAATCAAAATGAATAGAAAATTAAGTAAAGAAAGAACAAATTTAAAAAGAAGAAGATGATGATGAAAAAAATTATTTAAAAGGATATAATAATTATAGAAAATGAGATATCATTACATAAGTATAGTCATCATAACTAATACTAATAGATTTTAAGTGTTTTTTTTCTAAAGATTTTCATTTTTATCTATAGAATTTTAAAAATATATTAATATATACATTATCATTAATAAATTATAATATTTTAATATGACTAATCAAATCACCGATTAAATCTCAATTAATTCATTAACCTTTAAACTTATACCATGACCGATTTATCAGCCGATACCATTTTTTGTTCCTTACATTCTATACATTATATTTTACATTGCTGCATTTGGATTTGGATGGCTAGCTAGATTCCATATCTTTGCTTTCTTTTTTTTTTAATAAAAATAAAAATAAATAAAAGCATAAGGCAGGACTTTTAGGGATGGGGCCTCAAACTTTACAACAAATTGTGGGGAAATGTGGGGCCTTTAGTTAAGCCCTTCAAAAAAAAGAAAAAAGAAGGAGCTATCTAGGTAGGTACATTTTGCCATCATAATCTACACCCCTCTACTCCTTTTGGTCCTCTCTAGTGTTCATTTATTACGTCCTCTTCCTTCTTCACTCCTTTTTTGTTTTTTATAAACTAGAGGCTCATGTACCAATGTGATAAGAACACAAGTGGTATTCAAAATGTGACTTTTTACCAGGGTAGTTTTCATCCCATTAAAGTATTAAATCTTAATCCAATAACGATAAGAGGTAAAGATGGGTCCCCATTTTGCTTCTTTCCACGATTTGCATATTTGTATTAATTCTATTCTTTGAATGAAATGCCCTTCCAATTAAAAAAAAAAAAAAGATGAGAAGGTAAAAGAGAGAAGCTTCTCTCTACATACTTTAGCACACTAATTACACATTAAACTCTTTCTCTTTCATACATCACTGTGCCAAACTAGCTTTTTTTTTTTTTTTTTTTTTTATGAGCATAGATACTCTCATATTAGAAATAACCATATCTAAGGTACAATCATATGTTAAATGTGGGTACCTCTTTTAATAAAGGTTTAAATTTTAGTTTGTCATGTTGTGATAACTAACAGCTTCCACTAAACTCAACCCTGCTAGTATTATACCAAACTAAGTGAGTGTTTGACATCACTTATTTTTGGGAAATAAGTACTTATTACATAAGTCGAGACAAAACTCCTCTCACATACTTACCTCGTATACCGTAAATCATGAATTATAAGCACTTATTGCATAAAAATAAGTTATCCCAAACGAACACTAAATTTTACTAACAGTCATTTGTTGCTAGCTGTTTCAAAATGCCAATGGCACTCAGCACTGGCTCTTTTTTATTTTATTTTATTTTATTTTAAGAAGTATGAACTTATTTTCACTCACAACATTTATTCATGGCGTATAGCTCAAGTATTGTTATTGTACGTATTCAACAGTACAATTTAGTATTAGCATCTATATACAATCAACAGTCAGAAAAAGATGGAAATTATGCGACAAACTTAAAAATTATAACTGTTTCGTGAAATATCTGAATGAATTTAGCAAACAAGAAAGAAAGGACTTGACTTACTTTTTGCATTGTTTATTCTAAAAGGTTAACAACAGTGGAATTAGTACAAAACAGCATGATGAGGAGTTTTACCCTTAGCTTCTCTCTGAAGGATGTTTAATAGTTATAATAAATCGCTCAATCATGCTTGATTGGTGGGAGCCGTGTGGGCCATTTTTTATTCTACAAAATTGAGGACGTGGACTCTCACTCAATCACTCCAATCATGAAACCCTCCTCTTATCCCTTCTTTTTTTCACCTTATCATTCTTTGGAAAAAAGTTCTGGAAAAAAAAAAAGTGAGTGTAAAAAAATGTCGTCAAAGTCAGACTGTTTGGATATTACAAAGAGATTTTTTTGGGTCAGATTACTGAGATTAAGGGTTTGTTTGAGAAAGTGATAGAAAAGCACGTTCATATAAGTCGAAATAAACTTATTTTATATACCGTAAATTATGTTAGAAAAACAACTTCTATCATTAATCCAAACAGACATTAAATATGGTAGTTTTGCGGATTGCAATGATATTTGAGGTAGCAATCACACATTGGGCCCAACAAGTTTGAGTATGATGAAGAGCAGGCCCAAAGTATCAACCCAAGCCTAATCCTTTTTGGGCCAACATCCTCACCACCATTTTACTCTTTGATGACTGTAAAATAATTAGGTCTCGGAGGAGAATAGTCCAATTAAAACATTGAAGTATGGGCCGGAGCTAAACTACCATAGGCCCATTCAACCCATATGACTTACCCAATGAGAGTTGTTTGTTTGCTTGGATTTCTCTCCAAGTATTTTACTATTCTTCAATAGATTCATGTCAATTAAATTCATCACTCAAAATATATATTCCCAGAAGAATACTTTTTTTTTTTTGGCCTTAATGAGAGAATGGCCCCGAAAACAATTTGGAAGTATATATATGTGTACGCATTGTTAGATTTTTTTTTTTTTCCATCTCATTTGTTTTATTCACGGGCGATCAAATGCATGTATTTGCGTTATTCATTTATTTATTGGTTCAACATTCGCTCTTTTATTTAATTGAGTAAGAAAGAGTAATAAAAGTTTACCAACACGGATGCATGAATGAATGAGTCTAATTCTCAAACAAGCTTTATCTACCTCAGGAAATCTCGCCCTGATTTTACAAAACGCAAGTGTTAACAACTTTTATAAACGAAATACCCTCTCCAAAAATTTTTTTTTATAAGAAAGCAAGGTCCAACAATAGGATAAATATGGTATTGTATCTAGAAATTCTTCCAAGACTCGCTCCATTTTTATTTTTTTAGTATTTTTTAACTTTCACAGACTTGTATTGAATTAAAAAAATTGAAAAAAAATGTAATCTTTTTATCTCATTTATAAGTCACTTTCAATATGGTTAAAAAAATAAATAAATAAATCTCATAACTCCAGTGCTGATAATGCGGGCTGGCACGCGGGGGTTGGGAGCTTTGGCGGGGCGGGCTGGTGTAGCCTGCCCCCTTCTCGGGCTGGCAAGCCGTTTAGGTGGGCTGGCCTTTTTTTTTTTAATTTCACTTTTTTTAAAATTTTTTTACTCTCTTTCTCTTTTACCCGCTCATATCATACTTCCTTTCTTTTATACATTTGTGTTATGAAGTCAATTTCATTCTTACTTTCCTTTTTTTTCATCTACTCACATAACAAAAACATATAAACCAATCTCTTTTAAATTTAATAATAGTAGAATAAATAAATATAATATGAAAATAAAAATATCAAATAAAAAGTATGAGAAATTAATTAAACACAGCATCAAATGAAAGGTAATAAGGGTATTTGAATTTATTTTATTTAAAGAAACAAAAAAACAAAAAAAAAAATTTAAAAAAAGCATGGGCTGGAACGCATCAGCCCAGAGCTCGTTTAGCCCGCATTTAAACGGGCCGCCAAAATGGCAGCCCGTTTAAGTTTATTTTGGGCTGGCTGGCGGGTCGACTCAAATTACCAGCTCTACATAACTCCATTTTAAAATTTAATAACTGTTTAACTTTACTTCTATTTATTTTACATTACTCCGTACCTTATGACCATGATGTCTACCTAATAATAAATTAATGATACAATTATGCATCTATATAAAAAATTTAATGATGTACCTTTCATCAGTGTTTCTCAAAAATATCCCCAAATTCAACGAGTTGGGTTATGCTATGCCAATAAAGCATTATGAAAAATGAAAGTCAACACAAATTAAATCTAAGACATTGGCTAAACTTTATTTATTACAAATTGAATGGCTAGCCTATAGCAATTGCATTGGGTCATTTTCTGCTTTTTCTAGTTGGCAATTAACTAAAACAACATTGACCAAAGGCCCAGACCATGTCCTGGACTAAGGATTGTCTGATTTTGTTTTTCAAAACTATTTTTGTATTTTTTTTAAAATAATAAAATCTGTTTAGTAAACTGTTTTCAAAAAATTATTTTTGAAAATAAAAAAACAAAAATTTGTTTTTAAAAACTAAAAAACAAAAACAGTTTTTAATTTTTTTATTATTTTTATTTTCCTATTTTTTATTTTTTGAGGCCGCCACTTATTTACTATCGACACCACACTACTAATGATGACCACTGCCACATCACCATCAACAACCGCACCGTCACATCACTTTAAAAATAGATTTTTCAAAACAATCTATCCAGACATATATATATATATATTTTATTTTTAAAACTTGTTTCCAAAAACTGTTTTATAAAATTGTTTGCAAGAACAAAATATAGAGAACAAAATCAAATAACCCCTTAATCTCTCTCTGAGTTTTTTAAGAAATTAGATATTTTAATTTTTTATGATAAAATTATTGCAGATTCGAGAAAAAAATATACCACTTTTATTTTTTGTGCCATTCTTCTTTTAAAGTATATATTTTAATTTTTAAATTAAAAGAATTAAAAATATTCACACTTTTTGTAGGGAAAGAAGATGCTTCATAAACAAGGGAACAATGCCAAATACTTTAAACTCTTTGCCTGCCATTTTCTTCAGTTCATCCATTTTAGGAAGGTAATAATTTAACATCTAAAACCAGAAGCAGGTGGAAATTTATTACTATGCAGATAGACATTACTACTAATTTTTTCTTTTAGCCTCTATAAACCTTACTTGACTTCAATACTTTAGCTCTTGCACGTCGTGGCCTTGTTGGCACGTCGATTTATCTTACTATCCATGGATGTTTTTGTCAACCGCTATGATTACATTCTAATTTTATAATCCGAGTTTACCATCATATACGATTAAAACTTTTTCAAATAATTTTTCTACATATCTTGTTTTCACTCACTAACTTAACAACATGATGTGCTTAAAATATTGTATTTAATTTGTTGTCTTAATCGAAAATTAAAATTGCAGATTTTTTTTTTTTTTTTGGTGTTGAGAGTAGAGGCTTAAAACGAGTCTTGTATTATAGTATTCACTTTTTTAGTCCTATTTATAAGATAGGGAAAGAAGATTTTTTTTTTTGTCTTATTTATAAGTTGCATAATTAAATTTGTCATATGAATGTATAATTTCACTCTTATTTTATTATTGTGTAGACTTTTAAATAACTGTTGTTGTAGATTGTATGAGTATTAAATATGGGTAAAGTTAGAAAATCAATAAATTTTGATAGAGAGTTAATGTGATTTAGTGTTTTATTGAATCCAGTGAAACATATATACGTGACTTATAAATTAAATAGGCTGAGAGGAATCTGAGAAATAAAGATGTGAATATCTAACTTAGTGTTCCGATAAAATATTTAGAAGGGGCACATACAAACAACTTGATATTACAAACAACATTGAATGTTTATAACTTCCCACTTACACCAGAGCTTTTATGACTAGGTTTGTCAAGCTCCTCAAGGAAGTATCTCATCATCAAACTTAAAATAAGAAACATTTGCATGGCAGGCACCGAGAAAAGCAACAAAGAAGATAAGATTGACATGATGACTATGTATATACTCCCTCCGGTCCATAAGATATGATATTTCTAAAAGGAATACATAGTCCAAAATATAAGTCACATATAATTTAATTAATACTCATTTTTCTGTTTTGCCCTTGTGATTAATACTCACTTTCCAACTTTGTCCGTTCATTATATTCTTCTCTTTCTAAAATAGCATTTCCAATACAATTAAACATATTTCTCAAGAAGGGTGAATGTGAAAAAAAAAAAATATATTTTATGACATATAAAATAACTTAACCATCATTTTTTATTCTCCATGACATAGTTGAAGTGTCTTATATTATGGATAGGAGGGGACAATCATTTTGTGTAATCCAAGTGTTTTTGCTTCACGTACAACTAACATATACACCAATCAAGTAATGCGTATTATATTGGACAAACAAAGCCAATTAATCAACACTAACTTTAATTAGCAATCATGACCAATGTGCCTTAACCTGCCATTTGGCAGAATGCAACTAGCAAGATAGTATTTTGGTTCAACAAAACTTTTAAATGTTTTGTTTAATCAATCGTTCCATAAATAAAGCCAGATGCATATTCTATTTTTAAGTTCTTGTTAACTAATTCTCACATATCAAGGAGAGTTAACTAAGGACTAAATTTTCAATTTCACTTTTGGTATAGAAACCAAACTCAAATGTGTTTATACAAATTCTTGATCAATTCTCTAATGCATTACAATGAAAATATACACCTATTTATACTAAACCAAACTCCTTAAAATAATACAAAGGTCAAAATTTGGTGTGCCTCACTAACCCATTTGTCTCCTACCTACTCCTTCAGCTACCAACCACCCTGTCGTTATTTCCTATTTATGGATGTCACTGCCTACGTCATTGCTCTGTTTCGTTTCTGTTTCATTCTCCCGGGGTTGGACAGGACTCGTCCTCGAGTCAAAAACAACATCATCAATGAATGGAGATTGATCTGAAGCTTTATGCTTCAGTAAAAATGACTTGGGCTTATTTTTGATTTTGACGTGTTTATCTGGTGGCAAAGGTTCAAGCTGAATCTGCACATCATCCTTCTGGAAGGAATATGTGTTTGCAAACCCGTCGTATAGAGCGTGTTGATCATATTGCCAAGGTCTTCCCAGAAGAAGATGACAAGCATCCATCGGAACAACATCACACCAAACTTCATCGTGATACCTTTTACCGATAGAGAAAGTAACAAGGCATCGTTTGGACACTTTTACCGCGGTTCCTTTGTTAAACCATTGGAGTTTGTACGGGTACGGATGGTTGTGAGTTGGTAGTTGCAGCTTTTCTACCATGTAGTTAGAGACTACATTTTCACAGCTTCCGTTGTCGATAATGACGTCACAAACTTTACCTTGAGTAGTGCAGCGAGTATGAAAAATGTTGTGACGTAGCCAATGCTCTTCTTCCTCTATGGCTGTGTGCAAGCTTCGTCTAATCACAAGTGTTTCACCATAATCAGGAGGAATGATTTCTTCATCAAAAATTGGCTCTTCATCAAGGACCAGCTCTTTATCAGGCATAGAATCCTTTTCTTCTTCAAATATTGCAAAAGTTTCCCCTTCAATAATAGTAACAACTCTGCGGGTAGGACATTCTGAAGCGATATGACCGAACCCTTGGCATTTGAAACACTTAGGTGCTTTAGAGCTAAATTCTTTGGCAACCTTAAGTGGAGGCTTACTTGAAGAGCTAGGTTGATATACTTGTGTGGGCTTGCTTGAGGAGCTATGCTGATGCATTTGTGTAGGTTGATGCACCTGTGCTTCATGTCCCTCAAAAGGAATTTCAGTTGAGGAAGACGACTGGTAGGGAGGTCTTCGGATCAACTGCTTCTCGATACGGATGGCTAAACGAATGACGTCGTCCAGAGTCCAGTATTGCTGGAGTTGTACTGGATGGACGATGTTTGTATTTAATCCTCCTAGATATCGAGCTATTGTTTGCTCCTCTCTCTCTTGTATATCACATTTCATCATAAGCTTCTCAAATTCCCTAGTATATTCCTCTACAGACATAGCCTTTTGGCGAAGATGATGTAACTGAAGGAAATTATCTTGATAATAATTTTCTGGAAGAAACTTACGTGAGAGCTCGCGTCGCATCTTGTCCCACATTCGTATCTTGCTTTTTCCTTCTCTTTCACGCCTTCTTTTGAGATTCTCCCACCATATAGATGCATGTTTCTTTAATTTGATGGCGACAATTTTGACTTTCTGCTCATCGGGAATATCTTTATATTCAAAAACTCGTTCGACGGTTTGAAGCCAATCGACGAATTCGTCTGGTTGAAGTCTTCCCTCAAATTCAGGTATGTCTATCTTAATGTCATTAAGGCGGAATTGCTGTTGTTGAGGACGGCGGCGGTAGTCAGTAGACGACGAACTATTATTATCTGACTCATCTGGATATTCACTGCGAGATTCTAGCATGACTTGCTGCGTTTGTACAGTGGTTTCCAGTTCCTGTATCCGGCGTCTCATCTCATCCATCTCAATCTCGCGTGTGTTTCTGCGTCTTGGAGGCATTTTGGAATTGTTCTTGTGAGGTTAGGTATAGGATGGAAAAGTACAAGAATATGATCGGTTTTTATTTTTTATTTTTTTATGACAAGTAAGGGGTAAAACTGGAAATTTTATGGACAAATGGGGTAGAAAGGTAATTTCTTAACTTTCAGGGATGGAAATGTAATTTTGGCAAAAATCTGGGGGTCAAAATGTAATTTCAGAAAGTTTTGTGGTCCGAAACGTAATTTTGACAGAAATTTGGGGCCAAAATGTAATTTCAGAAAGTTTTGGGGTCAGAAATGAAATTTTGACATAAATTTGGGGCCAAAATATAATTTCAGAAAGTTTTGGGGTCATAAATGTAATTTTGGCAGAAATTTGGGGCCAAAAATGTAATTTCTGAAAGTTGGGCTGACTGGGATTGATGACGTGGCGGTTATGACACGCGGCCGTCAGTGATTGGTCCACGTTGCGTTGACTGATGACGTGGCTGCTGATTGGACTGGGTGACGTGGCAATGATGACGTTGCTGCTGGCGTGGCTATATTGACACGTGGCACAATCTGATTGGACAGCGTGGCGTTGACTGGTCAACAGTGATGACGTGGCGGCTGACTGGGTCGTCTTCAACCTCTGGACTCCGACGACCGTCTGAAATTCCGGTGACTTTTCCGGCAACTTTCCGGCGACGTCCGTGGAGGCGCGTGGAGGTGTTTTTCGGTGGTGACCGAGGCTATTCCTAGGTTTTTCGGCCTTCTGAACACGATGGTGAGGTCGGTTTCTTCAAAAAACGCTCCGAGAGTGAAAATCCGACACCCCCTTTTTCTCACGTTTTTTTTTTCTCACCCACTCCTCACTCTTTCGCTCTCTGGCTCTCTAGAACTCAGCTCTGGTACCAAAATGGTATAGAAACCAAACTCAAATGTGTTTATACAAATTCTTGATCAATTCTCTAATGCATTACAATGAAAATATACACCTATTTATACTAAACCAAACTCCTTAAAATAATACAAAGGTCAAAATTTGGTGTGCCTCACTAACCCATTTGTCTCCTACCTACTCCTTCAGCTACCAACCACCCTGTCGTTATTTCCTATTTATGGATGTCACTGCCTACGTCATTGCTCTGTTTCGTTTCTGTTTCAACTTTTATCTATGATTGGTTCCAAAAATCAACATGAATAAATTTCTTTTGTCTATTGCAATTAATAGGGGTAAAAAAGTGCAAAATACATTCATTATCCTGAAATTGGACTTATAAATAGGACCAATTTTTTTTTTTTTTTTTTTTTTGTCAAAAATGACTTATAAATAGGACTAGAGTGGTATAACAATAAATATTACAAGCTCATGTTGGACTAAAATTAAAATACTCCCTCTTGTTCTTATTATAAGGCGCTAACTAATAATTCTCACAAATAAATAAAACAGTTAAGGGCATTAAATTTATCCTAAAATTTAAGTAATTTTCAATATTATCCATACTAATTACACTAAATTCTAATATCATCTTAATTATTACTCTCCCTCACTACATTTATTAAATATGGGCAAACCCAGAAAAAATATTTAATGTTCTTTGGAAACAAGCAAGTGTTTTATAAAAAGGACAAAAATACTTGTTAGTTAGTGCTTTATAATAAAGACTAGAGGGAATAGTTAAAAAAAGAGTGTTGGGAGCACTCCATATAAAGAAGGAGGATATTATTGACGGATGGATTGGAACCAATCATTTCATTTCATGTTCATGGGAAGCCTAGCTATTTCGGTATTTCTTTTCCCTTTCCCCTTCCCTTTCCGTTTCCAATTTCTATTCCCTTTCTTAAATTCTCTTTCAAACCTTCCCATTGTAGCATTAGGCATTATTTTATTTTATTTTTTTTGGTAGAATCTAGGCGGTATCCCTAACCCATCCGATAGTTAGAGACTAATCCTCCGAAGACATGGAGATCACCGAAGTGGGTTTTGCCTCCTTCAATAAAACCATAGGCCTAATTTAAATCTAAGACATCATATTTAAGAAACCTAACCATTTACCAACTGTGTCAAACTTTTGTTAGTTGTAGCATTAGGCATTACGTACCTAAGTTAAAGAAGGGGAAAGGAGGAGGGAACTATACATATAAAGGAGACAAAGACGAAACATTATATTTAAAGCTCGTTCTTGTTATGGGTATGGTGTTTGGATTGGTCCCCAGGTCAAGAAAGAAGATAAAGATGTCTCGGTGATCTTCACTGTCAGAACTATGAACCTTAACGTTGATGGCAAACTTAATTCGGGGGACTAACAACAAACAGCGAAACAAGCTTCATACTTATCCACAAACATCCCCCTCAGTCCTCATCACTCATTTTCTTCCACATCATCACTTCATACTAATATTACCGAGGTTTAAAACCGAAGCCGTTAATTTACACAATTTTTTTCACAACTACAGATGAAAGGAAAGGATATGAGGATATGTGTACAAGTGGACGGGAAAATACTATAAATTATGAGCAAGGTATGAGCCTTCAAAACTATGAGCCATTAAACTTTCAGAAAACACACACACACACACACACAGTTTGTTTCATATAACTTTGATATGAGCGCGCGTTGATTTCTATAATTGCAGTTCATTAAATTAAATTAATTATTTGACTATATGGCTGTTATTGTTTTCATATTAACTAGATGTTGTGGACTTGTCGTAGTGTTATCTTGCCAACCAAAAAGAAAAAAAAAAGAAAAAGGACGTGGCTATGCAGATGTTTTAAATAAAAATAATTTTACAGTTCGTTATTTAATTTATAAATGGGATAGCTTGTCATGAAATGTATATCATTATGTTTGTCAAAAAAATTATATATTATTCTCTATTTGCAATTGATAACATGTATCTATGTGTGTGTGTACAATGTCAACTTTAGGAAATTGTCAAAGGAATTCTTCCTTGGTAGGATGAGTAGAAACTCAAACAATTCAACTTTCCTGATGTAGTACGTTGGACTTTATTATAAGTATATATAGCTTTGATAAGTCCTCTTGACTTTGGGGAATTTGAGGAAATACAAAAAATGAAAATGAAAATGAAAATGGACATAAAAAGATGCATGCATGAATGGATAAACTCCAAAATTAAAATATAACAAACTTGTAGGCATACCTTAATTAGGTGGAGGATTAAAGCCTCAATCTCCGCCATTTATTACCCACTTTTCTACATAAACTTTTGCCAGATCTACGAAGGCTAGAGTTATGAATCAAAGTCACCATTTCTATTATTATATTATATTCTATACTAGTATATACAAAGCTTATTAAAACCAACAATATATCCGGCCAAGAAGAAGAAGAAGAAGCAGAAACCAGCAAGAATCTAATAATAGTGCGACACCGGAAAAAAAGGTGTTAAATTCATTCAAGTATTAGGTAAACATCTTACATTTCATTGTTTTGTTGTCTTATGAGATTTTTTTTCCCCAAATAAAAAACCAATATCAGATTTCTTGAGGGATATTGTAATACATATTGCTTTCCATCGTTTTCGTTTGAGCTGATCCTTAAGAAAAACGTTTTCGCATATTAAAATTTGGTGACTTCTATTAAAAGTTAAAAAAACAGTGAGAGGTGGTCCTAATGTGACAAAATTGGCCCCTTGTTACTTGTCTCGACATTCAGTAAAAGATAGATCGATTTGGTGCATATTTGTTTTAGTTTATTAGAAAGACTTTTATAATATATGAATTAAATATATAAGAGGAGTTTTATTTCGATTTACACAAAAATATTTATAAAACCATGATTTGGGAGTTTCCCAAACAGAGGATTGAAGTGATAAAAGGCATGAATATGACACAGGTGTTGATTTGCTGAATGAGGCCTTTCGCTTCTACTATTTATTTATTTTTATACTTATAATATGGATGCTGTTGGATTGCTTCCATAAGATTATAATGGGTTTTTTCCTTAAATATCGTGATCAAGAAATTTTGGGGTAATTCAATAATAGTACTCACTCAGTTTTATGAGGTGGTTTTTTTTAGACATTTCATTTTTTTTTTTCATTTTATAAGATACTAATGAAAAGTTATTTTTTTTTTAAAAAAAAAAAAGACAGACAAATGAGAGAACGATTGCTAAATGCAAAACGTACAGACCGACAAAGGAGGGAGAAGCTCTTGCACATGCAGGAGTATCGTTTTTGGGCAAAACATGTCGATGCTTTATTTTAAATTTTAACGCACCGATTACTTATGTTGAATAAAAAAAATAAAATGTGATATTTTATGTTGAGGATTAATATATTTTATCCCATGGAAGTCAATAATTTTTTCTGTAGCCAAAAAAATAGTCTGTTATCTTAATTACATATATTTTTGGGGAAAAAACAGAAAAATAATTTTAAAATTATAAAATTTTAAATAAGATATTTCTTAAAAAAATGAGTTGTGAATTGTTTTTCGTTATTCTTTTATCAATTCTTGATAACAAATTTGATTTAGAATTTTAGAATTTTAGATTTTTTAAAAATATTTTTCTCTACAATTTTTTTTTTTCTCGTTTTCCTTTTATAAAACCAAATAATAAGAGAATAATATATTTTTGTCAATTGACAAAACCGAAGTGTCTCGTTACCCAACTCATCTCCAGTTGACGGGG
Organism: Inga laurina; assembly: GCA_963855925.1. NCBI lineage: Eukaryota > Viridiplantae > Streptophyta > Magnoliopsida > Fabales > Fabaceae > Inga > Inga laurina. The sequence continues at coordinate 60,906,266 of OY979707.1, read as the reverse complement.
GATCAGTACGAACATGGTGGACCACATCCGATATCAATAGGTGCCCTAGGATATGCGTATATATTTAATGAGGGATTTCGCAATCGCATGGGATAAAATCTGGAGAGAGAGAGATAACTTTTTAATCCTTATAATTTTCACTCAATTTTAATTTAATTTCTACATTTTAACTCTACTCAACTTAATTTTTATAATTTTGATTTTTGATTCAGTTATAAACCAATCTCTAAACTTTAACTTGCAACAACTCAATTCTTATAATATTAATAATTTTTTAATTTAGTACATATATTTTAAAAAATAAAAATATGTAGGTTTAATAGAGCTTGTATAATTTTTTAAAACTCTTTCGCACATCGATCCAACCTAGCTAAAATATTTTTTAATATATCATTGAAGCAAATCGTTTAGCTAAACTTTCCCATAATATGGAGGGTATTTTTTTTTTAAAAAAAAATCTTTGATCAACTCCCTTCCCACCTAATAGATAATAGATAGCAGCGGAGATAAGTTAGGCTTTACCTAAACAGGCTTAGGCCTAAGCATGTATATAGGCTTTTTTAGATTTGGGTCCGAGCCTTCAAAAGGCTTGTTAAGGCTTGAAGCCTTTTTAAAGGCCTATATAAAATGTAGGCTTTTAAACAGTCTTTAAAGTATATGCCTCCAAATTTATATATAACCTTTTAAACATATTTTCAATTATATGTTATGTCTTAAAAACCTAATATTCATTCTCTTCAGAAAAGAATGTCTAAAAACGATAGTTGTTCAAGCAAGTAGAAATAAGAAAAATCAATTGTCTATTAAATAATGAGATATATTTTCTAAAATCAACAAAGTATACCAAGAGGCATGTCAAACTAGATTTTACCTCTTGCTTTTTTTTTTTTATACTACAAGAAAACCGGTCTTAGCCCATGTTACCAACGTCCTTCCATTCCATGTCCAACTGCAAGATTTGTGTGAGACTTGGAGGTGGAGAAGAAAAGGCGTAGAATCCATTATAGATGCTTAACCCCTCCTTGGCTAGAAAAATGGCAGCAACATTACACGCCTGATTTATGTGCTGAACTTGAACGTCCCGAACTCATCCCAATAAAGCTTGAATCTCAGAAATAATTCCAGCGTCGTCATGATCCTCGTTTACCCCAGCCAAGCATAGCTCACTCACTTCAGTAGAGTGAGTCTCCACTACAACCTTCCTGTAGCCCAAATCCCAGGTAGTTTTGAGCCCATGTAAACAGCTCCAAAGCTCTGTAGTGAGTGCATCCCTATTATCTAGACTACATAAGAAACCTTGTAACAGGTCTCCATTCATATTGCGGATGAGGTTGCCATATGCTGTAGCTAATGAAGCATAGGAGAAGGCACCATCGACATTACATTTGACCCATCCTTTGTCCGGCAGCTTCCAATGATCAAGTAGGTGTTGTTTTCAGATGCCAGGAAAATTAACTCCAGCAAGACGACTTTGAGTATTTATCATAGAGTCCAGGGTGCTCCTAGAATGTACCAAAACTACCTCATTAGGAATGGACTTACTCTCAAAGATGAATAGGTTGCGCCGCCTCCAAAGCCACAAGAGAGTCATAACAAAACAAGCCCCCAAATCCTCGACATCGTCTTTCTTGTAGCTAATATTCCACCAAAACCAATCTACGAAGCCCATATAGCAAAACTGGTGCCATCTAGAGGGGTGAACTACTTCCTTCTATAGCCTCTTCGAGTTATCGCAGTCTCGAAATACATGAAGCAGATCCTCATTGCAGGAGTTTCAAATGGCATGTATTCCATTACTACCCAGCCTGCATTTTTGCCAATTGTCATTGGTGAGCAGATGTTGCCTTACAGCAAGCCATGCAAAGGATCGGTATCGTTGCGGGATTCTAAGTTTCCATATTTTCTCCCAGGGCTGGTTTGGAACCGTATCCATATTAAGGAGCTTATCGTAGGCTGACCTGACCAAAAACACTCTAGACTTGTCCCAGCACCAGCGAGCATTTGTTTCATTAGCAGTTAACTCAATGCCAGTATTAACCTTCCCAAGCCGTTTTGATGCCCTTCCATACATTAGATCTATATCGTTGTCTATTAATCTGTGGAAGGAGATCATTCCCACAGTGATACTTATCTCACACTACTTTAACCCATAGAGCATCCCTATTTTTCACCAACTTCCACCCAAGTTTCATTAGGAGAGCATGATTATGGGATTTGGCATGACGCAGCCCTGAACCCACTTTTTTCTTCGGCTCGTAGATAGAATCCCATGCTACCAGTGGTATTTTATGTTTCTTTTTTGTACTTCCCCATAGAAAATTCCTATTGCACTTGTCCAATACCTCAAGGCTTTTTGGGGTTAGGAGAGATGTTTGCATAACATATGTTGGGATGGCCGATGAGACAGAGGAGATCAACGTGGATCTTTCAGCAAGTGAAAATAAATTACTCCTCCATTTGGACAATCTAGTCTTCACCTTGTCGATTGTAGCTTGAAATGACTCATTAGTGACATGTTTGAGGTGAAGATATACCCCCAGGTATTTTTCAAGGTCCGCAGTGGGGGTGAAGCCCAGGATAGCACTCAATTCCGCACACCTGGTATGATTCATATTAGACGAGAATAAAACACGTGTCTCAGAGGGACTTGCTTTTAAGACCTGAAGCATTACAAAAAATATCTAGGTGCACTCTTTGATCATAGTAGCTTGATGGACAGACGCTTCAGAAAAGAGAATTATGTCATCAACAAAGAAGAGATGAGTGATCAGGGGGCCATGCTTTGTAAAACGAATAGGAGCTCACTCTTGTTGGTTAATTTTTTATGGAATCAACATTTTCTACTAAGATTATAATATTTCATTTGACACCAAAATAAACTTATAGTAATTATTATGATTTAACTTACAACGCAAATCAGAGGGGGGAATTGAGCTAGTATCGTCATCTCAAGTGATTAAAGAGATGAGAGGTAGGGTGGATGATTGATAAATAGAAGGGTTGAGTGTATGTGAAACACGAGAGGATGTGAAACTAGGATTAATGTTAAGTTGGTGAATTTATAAATTATCTATAAAATTATTTAGATAATATTATATATAATTATATAATAATATAAATTTTAAAAGTCAAATAGGCTAGACCTATAGGCTTGTAGAATATGTTTTATGAAAATAGGACTTACCTATTTATCTAAAATGTTTGACAATAAGTATGAAACTGGATCTAACTTATTTACTAAATAGGTTAAACTTTATATTGGTCATTCCATAAATCCTATATCAGGGCCTTGTCTATTTTCGCCCATAGCAAGAGATGGTTGTTGATGAAAGTCACCCTTATGGTTGTTTCGATGTATTTATTTGGTTATAGTAATGTCGTGGAAAAATCGTCTAAAAATATCTTTGGGATAAATTAATTGCTGAATGCTATTATGAAAGATCGGTTGCACTTTAACGGAAGATATGTTGCACACAACGGAAGATGGTTTGCATGTTTATATGGAAGATTTGTGCACATACGGAAGAGTATTTGCACACAATGGAAGTTCTTTTGCACACATGAAAGATAGCTTACATGCTTGGTAACATTCAACAATTAATTTGTCAAAAAGGTATTTATTCCCAATTCTCCCTAATGTTATCCACTATTTTTCAAAAAAAAATATTTTTAAATCTAAACAGAGTTTGAACTTTTAAGTTGTTTTTATTATATTACTTTACTAGAATGCCCTTGACTCAAATTATTTTTTAAATTAAATTAAGTCCACGAAAAATATTGATTGGGCGATAAATTAGTTTCATAAATGGAATATCATTGAAGGGGAAAATTTAAAAACTAAAAAAAATAAGGGAAAGTTATAGACAAGTCACAGACAAAAGAAAAAAAAAATAAAAAAAATGGTCCATTGAAATCTTAAAATAGAAAAAGGGTCTCATTAACAATACCAGGTGCGGGTCATTGACAACACCGAAGCGCTATTGACAAGTTTTTAGAACCATTTTTTCATTTTAAGATTTTAAAAGATCATTTTTTTATTTTTTCTTTTGTCTAGGACTTGACTGTAATTTTGTCAAAAAATAATAGTAGCTTGAAAACAAAAATGACACATTTTGTGAGTCGGGTATACTCTATAATCTCCTGTCCTTTCTTTCACGCGGCTTCCCTCCGCTTGATGCTGCCTAGCCAATCATATTTCTCCAATACTCAACTTAATACATGCTTCCAATTTTTTCTTAAGAAATTTTTATACTTGAAGTTTCAAAATAAAATATCACTGTATTGCATTTTAATCTCCATATGTAATAATCTCTATCATTCAATCACACTTTATTTGTTTGAAGATGATGATTAATAAACAGTAAGGTGATCATTCATTTATATTAAAATGTGTTGTTTAATCATGTTTTATGAGTATCATATGAATGAAAGTCAAGTCCTCAACCATCAATATATTTAGGAAAAAATAAAATTAAAAAATTAGCATTCTAAACCAGATATCTACGTTAATTTTCTTTCAACATTTTACCTAACTAAAAAAGGACTCAGTTTTGTTTCTTTAACTGACATTTGTTTTAAAAATTTTATGGAATTGAGAACTCATAGCTTATGTACATAAAAAACATGATTATTTTAATATTTTATATTTATCCAGTTACCATAAAGTCAACCGTTCGGCGCCAAATCTACAATGTTCTTGCCCTTCACTAAACAATTCTCTTTATACGGAGTACGAGTAACACTTTGCGGGAAGGCAAATGTGTCTGCACGGTTTGGAATATCTTAAAAAATTATGTTTTTTTTTTAATATTTTACGACACAGAATTCTTTAACATGCTTGTACGAGTATTACACAACACAAAATCATGTAAAATAAATCAATTCAAGCATATTACTATATATTCAAATTTTATAACACGAGAACATAGTGAATACCCAATAGTGATAAAAGCATCAATGAATATCAAAACTTGAAGGAATCATTTTTCAGCCGAATCCGATACATGAGAATGTTCCCTCAGTTATTTTTAAATGTCAAATAGAATTACATTATTACCAAACAATATGAAAAAATATTAGAACAAAATCACCATATATATTGTGGTCAAAAAATCAAGAGAACCACTCAATAAAAAAAAGATTATACACTATCAAAAGTTGGTTCAGTTGATAAAAAGATTTACTCATAACTATAAAAATGTGAATTTAAATCCTATGAATATAAGGATCTTATTGATGGATAATTCATAAATACCTTTATAAACACTTAAATTATGCTAGGGCATGATCCAACTCAAATAAACTATTTTTTATACATATAAAAAAAAGATTATACGAAAGGCGCAAAACTTTCATAGGCACAACGCGTGAGACCAAGGAACGAAAAATCGGACCGGGCAATAAACCGGTTACAACACAGGTTCAAGGGTTAATGGGTCAACCGGGGTCTAACCGGTAGTTGAACCGGTTATATTAAAATATTATAATTTATTAGTGATAATATATATTAATATATTTTTAAACTTCTATAGATAAAAATAAAGATTTTTAGAAAAAAAATGTTTAAAATCTATTAGCATTAGTTATAATACCTATACTTTTACAAAGATATCTCATTTCCTATAATTATTATATCTTTTTAAATAATTTTTTTCATTATTTTCTTCATTTTTTTAGATTTATTCTTTCTTTATCTATTTTTCTCTTCATTTTAGTCTTCAACTTTCCATTTTGCCCTCAAAAAACACAAAATAAAAATTTGGAAATTAAAAAAAAAAGGAAACCGGGTCAACCGGTTGGACCATCGGTTTTACCGGTTCCTAATCAAACCGGACCGGACTAGGGACCGGTTCCCGGTTCCACCGGTCGAACCGGCCGGTCCAGTCCAGTTTTTTGAACCATGCGTGAGACATAAAATGGTGAAACCTCATAAATGCCATATATATATATATATATCCACCATATATACATATACTCCTCCGGTCTTATTTATAAGCAATTTCATCTTTTATAGGATTGATCCCTTTTATAAACAATTTTTATTTTTTGTTTAAAAATGTAAGCTTCTTTTTACTATTTTATTCTTATTAAATACTCATTCTCTCACATATCTTATACTCATTATCTCTCATACTTTTTATCTATTCTCTCTCATATATTCTTTTTATAAATAGGTGTATATATAAAAAAATATGATATTTTTGACATACTTATTATTTTTAACTATCATTTTATTTTACACAATAAAAAAAATATTTATAAATAAGAGCGAGGGAGTATATAAAAATCTAGAGTCGTTTCCTCTGCTGGTCATCGATCAGATCCCCCGTCTTTAGTTTCTAGAATCGCAGAGGTCTTCTCCGTTGGGATTATTTTATTTGTTAGTACCGATTACAGAGTCGTTCTATTTCTCCCTCAGACGACCTCGTCTCAGCCTCGTCGGTTTGCTCATTGCTCGGTCAGCTTTTTCTTCTTTCCTGTAAATTTGGTTGCTTTTCGGTCTTCCTCAAGCAGCACATCGTCTCGCTGTTACCCTTTAAACGCTTTCTGCTTAACCCAGATTTTTTACATCCTCCTCAAAAACAGGGGTTTCCGTTGAAAATCACACCCAAATTTTCCCCGTTTTTCTTTTTCGGTTTCTTTCCTTTCAAGCTTTTTTTTTTTTTTTTTCCCCTTTTTTTCAATTCCTTTCGGTTCCGTGATCCTTCCCGGGGCTTTGCTTGGTCCATTTTGATTTGGTCCCAAGATTCATTCAAGGGGTAAAAGCGTCGGTGCGTTATTTTCTGAGAAAGAGTGTTCCTTAAATATTGAACAAAGCAGAGTAAGGTTGAGTTTTCTTCAAGGTTTAGTAAAATAGCGAAAGGAAGAGATAGTCATCGTCATTGTTTTTGTCTACATAGAATTCTGGAGGCAGAGTCATTGTCCTTGAAAACAAAGAGAGAGAGAGAGAGAGAGACTGAAAGCAAGATTGGGTTTTTGCGGACAAAGGTTGGCCTCCAAAAGTCAAAAAAATAAAAGTCATCTCTGTTTGTCGGAGTGATTTTGCATTTCAATTAGATTCCCCCCCCCCCCCTATTTTTCCCCCTCCCCCTAACAAATTTTTTTGTTACATTTCTCTCTCTTCCCTCCCATTCTCGTTTCTTGTTCTCTGAGATTCCGGGCGGGAGAGAGATTCTAAACCCCCTCCTCCCTCCATTCTCCATTTTCACCCTCTCTGTTTCTCTGAATCGCCATGATTTTCGATAAGGTCTCAACGCAATCTAACCTGGATTGCTTCCTCCGGAGTATCACCCCGGTGGTTCAATCCCAATTCCTACCCAAGGTAAGTTTTTAGTTTTTGATTTCCTTTAAATACCCAGGTGATCATAAAATCGTAACATATTGACATTTATGTGTTTCTGTTTGTTGTTACGACACAGTCGGAGATTAGAAAGCTGAATCGTTTATGGCATCCATGGGAGAGAGAAAGAATAGAATACTTGAGGCTGGGTGATCTGTGGAATCGCTACGACGAATGGAGTGCGTACGGTGCCGGAGTTCCGATCGCCTTAAACAATGGCGAGACCCTTGTCCAGTATTACGTCCCTTACCTCTCTGCTATTCAGATTTTCACCAGCAACAGATTCAGGTAATTTAACTTCCATACAACTCAATCCCAGATCAAGTAACATGCATCATTATTGTCATGTTCAGATTGAATGATTCATATAGGGCAATGGATTTTTCAGGGAAGAGGCAGAGTCAGGGGAGTGTGAGACGAGGGATTCTTGCAGTGATTGTTACAGCGAAGAGAGTGAGAGTGATAAGTTATGGAGGTGCGATGGTTCATTGTCGTCTGAAGAAGCAGGGGTTGAACAAGACAGTAGTCTCTGGCACTTGAATGATAGATTGGGTCATCTCTATTTCCAGTATTTTGAAAGATCAGCTCCATATGGCAGAGTTCCTCTCATGGATAAGGTCTGTTAAAACTTTTTTTGTTTTGTGGTCTGATTTTTCTTTTCTTTACTTCTTCCTCAACGCTATTGATTAGGTACCGTAGCAAAAAAAAGATGGAAGTTATGATCACCACATTGATTCGTTAGACCATTCTGAAAAGTTGAATTGTACCTTTTGACTTTTCAATACAAATCCACAGAGTCATTTATTATTCCCTTTCCCTTTTGATATTGTCAAAACCATCTCTTTCAAAGAACTGTGCCCTTTTATTGGATACGATACCCCCTTCATTGGATGGTTTGGATTTCAAATTCGTCATGTCACTGAAGGGTATAAAAGAGAAAGGAGATTCGATTGGTGAGTACTGAGTGATAATGGGCTCATGGGTTAATTTGTTTTACTTTCAGATCAGAGGTTTTGCTGAGAGATACCCTGGCTTGACGTCCTTAAGAAGCGTAGATCTCTCACCAGCTAGTTGGATGGCAGTTGCTTGGTAAATTTATTACTCTTACTTATATGTATAGGTTCATGAATTTGATCAATTTGATGGAATAATGTGTTCTAACTAGTGATTCTTTCTCCCTGTTTCAGGTATCCAATATATCATATTCCAATGGGAAGGACAATCAAAGATCTTTCCACATGTTTCCTCACTTACCACACACTCTCTTCTTCTTTCCAAGGTACTATTCCTTTCAACTGCTTACATCCATCAAGTTTATGCCTTCTGTTTACAGAATAATTATACAGCAGAGTCCCACATAAAATTGCTAAATGTTTTATTGTGGGTATAGAATCTTAGATCAGATAAGATTGAAATGAAAATGAAAAATCAAAACTTGGGATGAGATTGAGACTATATATATATGCTGAGAATAATTGTGCAGATATGGAGATACAGGATGATATAGAAGGAGGGCAAGTGAAGAGAAAAGAAGGGGAAGGACTATCTCTGCCACCATTTGGGTTAGCAACCTACAAAATGCAAGGCAATGTGTGGGTCTCTGGCAATAATGGTAGGGACCAAGAGAGGCTTTTCTCCCTCTTGAGTGTCGCAGATTCATGGCTCAAGCAACTCAGGGTCCAGCATCATGACTTCAATTACTTCATCGGCATTCGCCATACCTAGAAGAGGTAAAAAAAAAAAAAACAACCAAGAGTACCCACAAGCTTTATGAAAGCAAAAAAAGAACAAAGATATCAAAAGATGACACCTTTTAGGACGTGTGGTTTTATGTTGTCCTTGATTGGACTAATTGAGAGTTTGTGTGTTTGAGGAATGAGGATTTGTAGTCTGACGGACGGTTTAACAAGCGAGGGTGGTTTCTAGGTTAACTTGATGAAATTAATGATCCTTTCCGAAAACAGCCTCTGTTCCAAGAGGTCTGGTTTGTAACTCTGTAGTCTGTAGAGACGTTCATTGTGTACTATGTATGTTGATTTGAATGAGATAAACGAGAAAAGAAACTTGCAAATCGGTTTGAACTTTTGTGTTTATTAAATTATAGTTGTTGCGCAGTTTAGTTATTTATAACGCATAATGTGACGAGTGAGTGATAGTTGTGAGATGAGGCTGCAAGTAATCTATGCCTGTTTTGGCAAAATCATAAGGAATAGTGATTGAAAGTTTTAAAAATAATTTTTTAATATTGATTTATGATGTATGAGGTAAGTTTATGAGAGGAGTGTTGTCTTGATTAACGTGTATAAATAATTATAAGCCTTTCAAAAACTCATCTAAATCATAGTTTTAGAAGCATTTTTTTATAAGTTGAGATAAAACTTCTCTTATCAACTCATAAATTTATTTCATAAATAAAAAAAATACTTCGGAAAAACGTTAAAATAAACCGCCACTAAGAAAAAGGAGTGTGTGGTTTTTTAAATGGAAAAAAAAAAAAAAGGAGGGGGAGGAAGGGTTTGGTGGTAGTGGGTCCCAATGAATGAAATTTGCTTGGAATAAGTCTTGGATTGGAATTCCGTGTGGACCAATGGATCGACAAAGTGGGGTCATGCAATGCAAATGGATGACATTGCCCTAATTAACTCAGTAATATTTAGCTATGAGAAAATATACATATAAATATATCGATGAGGTCATATGGGATATTTTATGATAGGTAAATCTAGAGAGAAATAGATGAAAATCTCTCAAAAGCAACATTTATTGTCAAAATATACATGAAATTTGTTTAACGATTTAGATGTAGCCTATTATTAACAAATGTAACTCTTTTTCAGCTGTGTTTGTATACGTATTTTTAACTATATGCAAAACAGAAGATATTTAAAAAAGCTGAAGAAGAGTTGTGTCTTAGGGACTTGGGGTCCTTAACCTATCAATCTGCAATAAATTTGAGAGATTTTTCAATAATTTTTTCTGAATAACAGGAGCTAAACGGAAGCATACAAGAGTATAGCTGGGAATACGGGCCAGCCCGCGGGTTGCGGGTTGGCCCGCACCAACCCGTGGCCCGTGCGGTGCGGGCCTGTGCAGCCCTCACTTCTGCGGGCTGGCAAAATGCCAACCCTAACCTGCAAGTGCTGGTTGCGGGCTAACCCGCGGGTCCGCACTTTTTTTTGAAAAAAAAAATTCATATTTTTTAAAGAGGATTAAAAATATGGGATACATATATATGAGTAATTAAATTTACCTTCCTAGTATCAATCATTTTTTTTTATAAAAATTTAAAAACATAATCTAAAATTTAAGATATAAAGTTATCAAATTTGTTAAAGTTTATAAACAAAACATAAACTCATCCTCAAACAACTAAGATATAATAATTTTGTTTATAGAAGAAGGGAAGAAGCTAAGATTTTTTTACTTTGGATTGGGAGGTATCAAGATAAGAGTGGAAAACTTATAAATTTTGTAAAATTATTATATATAAATAAAAAATAAAAAATTTTGCGGGCCAAATCGTCAACCCGCGGGCTGGCCCGCATTAACTCGCGGGTTATGCGGGTTGGGATTTTCCCAACCCTAACCCGTCAAAACCCGCGGGCTCATGAGTTGAGCTCGCGGGTTGAGCCCATATTACTGGCTCTATACAAGAGGGCAATGGAAAGAGCCAAAAAAGAAATAACTGTCACGTACTTGCCCTGCCATAATCTCCTCCATATGATAGTGACTATGAATAGAGAGGGTGAGACCTTGACCAAAGTCACATAGAGTGAGATAGAATAAAACAGTGACATTAAATGAAAAGAGTAGAGGAGAGGAAGGCAAGGGCATGGGATTTGGTACAGTACATCCATCACCGTTGTTTGTTGTGGTGGTCACATGGCAATGGCACATGCATGGTCTCTCTTGTGCTCCTCCAAGTCAATGCTTCCACGTATATATCTTCACCACTCACCAGCTGTGTCCAACTTCACTCACTTCACTTCTCATTATATTTCCTCAGTTTCATAACCCCTTTTTGTACTTTTATTTGCCTTATATTTTTGTTCCAGTCCTTCAACCAGTCTGAATCCAATGCGTCAAGTGGCTCTCTTTTTGGTTCCCTTTGCATTTATATATGTTGACTTTGATTCCAGGTGCGACCCTACATTTGCATTTGTGAACCTAATTAATCACACATTTTTGCCCATACTTCGTTTCGGACGTGGCTTGTCTCTTTTCCTCTAATGGTCCGCTGTCATCCTTTTTTAATGAAATTGTGTTTTGGTATAAAATACATATGCTCCTCATTTTTTTTAAAATAGCATTAACGATCTTAAAGTATTTTTTTAAATACTAGCAGGTACTTTACAATATTTTTTCAAGATTTTAAAATATTTTTTTAACATTATTCATTATCCTGAATTAATTTTTAGTGTAACATCTCAAAATATTGTACTAAAAATTACTTTAAAATGCCACGTGTTACTAAAAAATATTTTTGATGCTAGATACAATAAAAATTAGTTTAAGTTACTTAGTGTTATTGAAAAAATTTTATAGGGTGTTAGAACTTAGAAGCTAGATATTGGGTGGTATTTAAAAATATTTTAGGGTGGTTGGTGGATCAAAAAATATTTTAGGATCTTAAAAAAATATTTTAGAGTACTGACTGGTATTGAAAAAATATTTTAGGATACTAAAAAATTATTTTAGGATCTTAAAAAAAATATTTTATAATACTGAATGCTACTGATAAAATATTTCAGTATAATAAATGCTGTTTTTTTTTATCAAAAAAAGTTAGGAGCATGTGAATTTTACGCTAAGACGGTGCAGTTTCATAAAAAAAGACGCAACGGACCATTAGAGATAAGAAGACAAGCACGTCTACTTCGTTACGCCTCCGCATGTGCACCAAAAACTCATCTCTTCTCCCAACACTCATTTATTTTGATACGTGACATAACTATGTATGAATTGAACAACGACGCTATGTATGAATTGAACAACGACGATTCAAGGATTTAAAAATTATTATTTCTGTATTTAATATAAGATATATTTAAAGAGTTGATTTTAATCATAAATATAATATGTATTTTATATATTTGTCAATCTTTTCTGAAGCTTTCTCGACAATAATCAAGGAGGAGAAAAAATGACGGAATTAAGGAAGATGACTGGGGTGTTTTAGAAAATACATGCGATGTTAACTAACTCAACTAATTTTTTAAATTTAATCAAATTTGGTGAATATGTCTTATATTAAGGATAAGAATAGTAGAAAAATACTCATTCGATTCTTAATATAAGATATATTTACCTGATTTGATTAAATTAAGAAAATTAGTTCAGTTAGTGATTATGACGTGTATTTTCTAAGATATCCTAACCATCTTTCTAAATTCTCTCATTCATTCTTCTTCTTGATTATTGTTAAGGGAACATAATACGGATAAATTAGGAAAATATTAACAGATATGAAAACTATGTCTTATATTTAAAATTAGGATTAACTCTCTGAATATATCTTATATTAAAGACACAAGGCAGCACGTATTTCTCGCAAAATAAAAGGGATGGGGGAAACGGATATCTTGGCATTATTGAGGGTCATCTTGTGAAAATAGAGACGGGGGTTTTATGGAGTGTAGTGCGGTATTGTGAAGACATAAGTGGGGAATGCAAGGACGGAACAAAAGTGAAAGCGTGCAATTGTGAGAAATGGATATAAAGAAGGGTTTGAATGATGAGGTGGGAATCTGGGGTAGGGAAGGGATAAGGTAGCTTGTACGGCAAGTTCCCAATATTCCCTCACTTGCCTCTTCAATTCATCCCATCTTCCATCGCTGCTTTATTAATCCCATCAAGCTCCTTCTAATTTTGTGTCTCTCTATTTTTTTTCCCATTTCTCACCACCTAACAACAAAGTTTCAAGGATATGGCCACTTCATCATCGTGCATTTCAACCATAACAATCATAAAGTTTTATCCCACTAAATGAGGTACATATATTGTCATTGTACTATACAAACAACCAAATCTTTAGATAGATTGTTTGTTAAAAGATCTCACTCAATAATTTCATTAAGTATCAACTTCCATCTTTCTATACCCTTTTTTAGACGACTTAATTTGCTTGATCTTTCAACCCTCCTTATCAATGCATCCAAGTCACATGCCCTATGGTGTTTATGTCATTGAAGACTCAATAGTTTGTTTTCTCTTTGATTTGTGTCTTTTTCTCCACAATTAGACAAGGAAGGATGAAGTAAAAATTAACTAGCATAGGCGAGGTAGAATTAGACGCGTTAGGATAGATATGAGACAATTCAAGAGATTTACCATCATAGGGTTGATCTAGCGGTGTAAGTCCCCATTAGACCCTTCTGGGTTTGAAAATCCAGTTTTAGATTATACACTTATGTTGGGAGGGACATCCACGATAAATGGTAATAGCATCTAGAAAAGGTGCAAGATACCGGTTGATAGAATTAAAAAAAAAGGGACTATTCAAGAGATTTGTATAAAGTTTCGTGGGACTATCATGTTATTCTTTTTTAGTGGGATTAAAAAGAGTGATATCAACCAGACAGGGCCAAAGATGAGTCCAACAATTGAGCAGGTCGAAATTTTGTGGGTGGTGCTGAAGAGAAGAAATGGAACTTTAGGCCCTATCAAAGAACGCTTGGATGGGGCCATTATCCTACAATTCAGCACAATTCTTGTTGTGCTCACATCTCCAAACACTGCAATATTCAATTCCGTTAGATTCATGCCTATACTTTCTAGCAAAACTAGTTCCCTAGGTTTTTGAATCCATCCATATACCCGCACAATAATGCTTTCATGATCAGCTTAACAATGCTCACCACACCAATAAAGAGTTGAATATCTAATTATTATGCTTTTATTTTCACGTTTAAAACTACATTTTGGTGGAAGCAACTCAGGACCGATCGATTTCACCAAAACGTGGTTTTGATGATTTACACACTCTACAAATGATTAAAGGCTGCGTTTTCATCCCTATCTAGCAATCTTAAGGCTTCTCGGTGGCGCGATCCCACCAACAAGAAGGGTTAAATAGATTTCATATATATATATATGAACGGTCTATGATATTGTCATTCATTAAAAAGTTTTGCTTATACTAAATAGGATTAAGCATTACTTTCTTCCCTTCAGATTGACCACCAATCCTTAAGTCACTGACCTTAATTTCCTAAAATACCTTATAAAAAAGGATCCGAGGAAGAGTGTGTGTGTGTCTATATACCCGACATATTAAGACAAATTAACACAGGAGGCGCATAATATAGAAATCATTGTCCTTATGGTTCCGATAATATATCTTCATGAATCAATATCTATGGGCGATTCCATCTCGGCGACATATGGTAAGCTTCTATGACATATCTCTCTGTGCCTAAATATATGATACTTGTAGAGAAAAAATTTGGTTTAAGATATAAGCCACTTGTAAGGTAATTAATAATATTTTTTCAATTTTATCCTTATTTAATTTCAATTAGAAAGAGAGAAAGAGGAGATACATAGCATTTGTAAAGCAGAGAGACAAACAATTTAATAAGTGCAAATGTTGTTATAATTTTTTTTTATCAATTTAGTTAACATCTTTTTCAATAAAAAGTAAAAGTGGACAAAGTTTTTAATTTATGATATATTCAATGAGTTAACTGTTACTTCTTATTTTTCGTGAATTAGTTAAAGTGACATATATTATGGATCGAAAGGAGTAAAATGAAGCTTATATTTTGAAACAGATGAAGCAACTAGGTAGCTATGGCGATTCCCAAATTCATACAAGCAACATAGTATTTGTCTGCGGGGCAATGTATTAAAAGTCGGATTGGATGTCGAGCCGAAAAGATCAGCTGGTCATGGTTCAAATTGTTGGAACGGTCGAGCCATTCGATTGGATAAGTGATGTAATAATTAAATTTAAAAATATTATATATATAGATATATATATTACAATTAGTCTTTAGTCTAATTTCATAGGAAGTTAATAAAGTCACAAAATACCATTTAAGGAAGAACATTAAGTCAATCATCAACCTAACAAAATGCACTAATAATAATTATTTTATGACTTGTCAAACATTGATGGTTCTTGATTGATCAAAGCATGAGTTTCCTGAAAGGTATTTGGACCATACCACTCTGGTCCCATGTATAAGTCATTTTTTACAAAAAAAAATGGTTCTATTTATAAGTCCATTTTCAGTGTAATAAATGAGATTGTGACAATTTTACCCCTATTTATTGTACAAATGATGAAATAATTTAAAGATAGATAGAAAAGAAAGAGTTGAAAAGTACCCATTCATAAATGGGGGTATAGTTATAAATTTACCTCATAATCATTGGGTTAACTACCTCTCATTGGTATGTGAAGTTTAGTTAAAATGAACTTATAAATAATATCAGAGTGCTAAATGTCATTATCTTCTTAAGGAAATGAACTAAAATTAAGATATTCAACTTCAATCCCAATGTTTCCAATTGCATCCTTAGCTTCACTACTATAAAAAATACAAGCTATGACGCTTAATTTAAAGAACACTATGGCGTTTGGAAAGCGCCGTAGCTTCCAACGCCATTAAAACAAGCTACAACACTTTTTGAATATATGGAAGTGCCATAGCTTGATTATTTATTTATTTTTTAAATATAAAACTAAGGCTCTTTCACGAGAAAATGTCATAAAAAGGTAGCACTTCCTATGACGCTTCTCTAGGGAAGTGCCATTGGAAGTCATTGACTTTCAATGTCACTGACTTCCAATGGCATTTCCCTAGAGAAGGGCTGTAGGAAGTTTTTTTAAAAAAAAAAATAATTTTTCATAATTATTTTATTTTCTTGATGGAAACCTCCATTTACAATTCAACATCCACAGCAATTTACAATACAATCCACAGCAAAATGAAATAACATATCACGTATCTTTTATAACATTGTGTTTTCATGTATCAAGCATAAAAGAACTCCAGCATTTAAGTTGCTTAAACTTGAGCCATACACGTTACTTCTACGGAGGATTAACCTAAGTATTATTATATTTGTAAGCTCAAAAATTAAAAAACTTAAAATGTATAAGAAGTTCAAGAAGACAGAGTTCACTAGTAGAAAAATGACTTTTAAGACCGGTTAAAAATGACTTTTTAGACCGGTTCTGTATTAGGTCTTGATACAGCTGGTCTAAAAAGTCTGTTATTTTTTAGACCGGTTGTTAGAACCGGTCTTAAATGTCTAAGCCTTTAAGACCGGTTGTACCCACAACCGGTCTAAAAACTCCACATTTAAGACCGGTTGTGGCACAACCGGTCTTAAATGTCTAAGCCTTTAAGACCGGTTGTACCCACAACCGGTCTAAAAACTCCACATTTAAGACCGGTTGTGGCACAACCGGTCTTAAATGTCTAAGCCTTTAAGACCGGTTGTACCCACAACCGGTCTAAAAACTTCACCTTTAAGACCGGTTGTGCCACAACCGGTCTTAAATGTCTCACCTTTAAGACCGGTTGTGGCACAACCGGTCTTAAAGCTTAATTTTTTTTTTAAAAAACACCCTTTTATTATATGTACACGCACAGAAAATGCTCCAATTTTAAACAGCAGTACATAACAATCACTCATTTCAATTTCAAAATTCAAAATCACCAGGCAGTACAGTCATATATTACCAAACAGCAGTAAGGATGACCAAATGACAGCAGTAAAAGTCCCAGAAAACTGAAACCCAATAGGAATAATGTAAAAGTCCCTCTAATTGCCTCTTCTATAGGAAGACACAGAAATTGGAGGCATATACGTACAATACCTTCAACCCCCTCACTAGCTCTAGAATTACTTAAGCCTCAAGAACATGCTTCCCTGTTTATAACATTTAAAGCTTACTTGGAGATACTTATGAAATACATGCATGTGCAACTTCTCAAAAGTAAATTCTCAATGACAGTAGTGGGAAAAAATCCCAATGAGTGGAAAAAGCAATTTATTGACGGCAGATTCAGAGTTTGTGACAGCAAGTGACAATAGGTAATTTTGCAGAAGTTTAACATGTCTCAGCAGATAAATTTCAGTTTCGAGCTTCTGGACCAAAAATTGTTAAATTGCAATAGAATTCACGTATATTCAACTAACAAAGTCAAGGATGCATCCAGCAACAAGGTGTTATTATACATCAGGGTCAATCTCCATATGTCATGAATTCACTCTTTCAAACCAAATAGCAAATAGCAATTTTCTTACAATTCTAAAGCAAGCTGCTACAGCAAAAATTAGATAAAGTCTAATGATGGAAATATCAACATGATCTTTTACTAAATTTTAAAAGCTTAATAATTAACCTTCAATCAATGACAACACAGATGTCCAAGCTCAGCAACAATATATTCAAAATTACAATGAATGTCAAGCAATCAAATTTCCCAAGCTATTATTCACATGAATAGTCATTATATCAAAAAAGAAAATCAACAATTAACAATGTAGCAAGTATCACACAATTTCCAGGAGCAAGATGAAACTCTGAATGCAATGAACTCTCATGCACTTGGAAAACCAATTTTATGACAGAAATTAATATTAGAACAGCAAAAGTTTTCTCAAATGATAGCAATCCAAGTTCAATAATTTCCAAATACGTAACAGCGCAAAATGACAACAAAATGCAATTTTAGATGCAGGGCAACTTCAGAGCAAGTACTTCAAAATCCCAATATGAAAACAACACTAGAAGTTATTTAGTATAGCTCCAATTAACAACGCTAAAAGGAGATCAAACTGTTCCTTAGTCAATTTTTAGTTCCCCAATGTTCATAGCAATTCAAAATTTAGCAACAAGAGACCAATCCAAATCCACCAACAACTTCACACAATCCAATTTTACCTTTCAGCAGCTAATGACTAAGCTTTCACGCCTATTACAGACAAAATCCAATTAACAGCAATAAACCCCAAGATCACAACCCACAATTCAATGTTTCTAAGATAAGACGCAAGTGCTAGCGAGAACGCACAAAATTAACAGGAATTATGTGTAACTCAATCTCAGTTTTCAGCAGCAAAAAATGAATCCAATTTGCTAACAATTTCAAATTTTCAATCTCTATTTTTTCAAAGCTGAATGCAAATTACAGCAGCAATTTCCAACACCAGCCAACAATCTGAAGTCTTCCAAAAATTTAAAATTGGCAAAACAGAAGCAATTAATTTCACAGGTTCAGCAGTTCACAAGAGCCACTATTTCACCTTTCTAATTGCCAAATCCCTTTCCAACACACAGTCCAAATGCAACCATTAATTCGGCACATTCAAAGTTCAGTATGGCAGCAACAACAGTTCAAGGCAGCATCAAAATCTTCACAATCCTGCAACAATTTGATCCATTGACATCCATCTTGTAAACAAAAAAAGGGACAAACTAACAAATGCCAAATACAGCTAGAAACATCTGTCATTAAATATCTACATTCATATTCATAATTAGAGATAAAACATCTCATAAAGGTCTTCAAGCTTCACAAAGGACATAATAATCTAACCTAATATGGGTACATTTTTACAATGAACTTTGGATTCAAAAACTCACTAATTTTGTAATAGCTCATGGATGAATTCAGCACAAGATGTGCGAATGAAATCAATATCTTCTTCAGGAAAGGGATCAGCAAGATCAAACATCTGTAACACCAAAACCAGACGAAACATTGACTTAGTATAACTTAAAAACAATAAAGTAAAACAAAAGTTTTGAAATATAAATTTACCTCTTGAGTAAAATCAGTCATGCCTAGAGTGATAATATTGTAAATATGTCTCAAAACATAAAAACCACATAAGTTGGACCCCTTTGGTTGCCGACGGCTCTGAGAAAAAACATGATATCATTAAAACAAATATAAAGGCATGTCTTATTATATTCTGTAAACAAATCCATATGTACTAACCTTTGGCATGATCCATGTAGGGTCCTTTAAGTCACGAACATGCTTACCACAAGCAGTGTGTAGGAATGTCCGCATAGCCCTATGATCATCACAATGACAAAGGTTATCGGTTTTACACAAATTCCATAAACTTTGCATACAAAAGGTAAGAAGGCAAGAAAACTAACGAATTAATGGTCTTTTTCAAATCATTCCCTGGTTTGAAGTGGAGGGAACATAAGAGGATGACAGTGTAACTACTCTTGCATAGAAGAAGCAACTGCCAATGATCACTGAAAAAAACAGAAGAATATTAATAAGCAAACATAAAACATTATATAAATTATAAAATATCAATTTGTTTCTTACCTATGCACATATGGAGCCAAGAAACACTCGGTTCCAGTTTCACTAAGCCTCTTTGACAAGTATGTATGTCTAGTAAAGCAGCAGTGGTCCCTTTCTCTTGGATGTGATGGGGGCATAAGAATCCAAATTTTTCGCTTTTGCCAGAGGAGACCAACCTACGATGCATGTACCTACAATAATGCAAGCACATAAATAAAAGGTAAACGGTGAAACTTTTAAAATATTTACTTTGAATTGCAGAAGCTACTTACATTAAGAACAGTTGGACAATCCCAATCGTAAGATTTTGTCCAGGAGCTACCAGGGACATCAAATCATCCCTCTCAAGATAGCATGTCACTCCTGACTGTCCAACAACTGAATCCGTAGGCCACTCTCTTGTTTTGAAGGATGTATCATATGCCATCAGAATCACTTGCTGCATGATATTCAATGGAGGCTGTGAAACTTCTTGCTGAGTGAAGGGAGCTGGACTTGGTGGGGCTTTGATCGGACTTGGTGGTGGGCCTTTGATCGGACTATCCTCGGCTCGACCAGAAACAAGGTTCGTTGGCCACAAGATGAATGTGCCCAAGACATCGCTAACGACCTTGAATTCATCAGAAGGGATAGGGACAGGTGCATCCGCAATAATCACCTCGTCAACTGACACCCGGACTTGATCACCTTCCATTTGTCGGTGGTGGACAGTTGATCCCAGGTTATGCACACTACCCCGTGCAACTAACCGTCTCAGAGGATCCTCGACAAAAAGATCACAAAGCCCAGTAATTTACGGGTTAGGACCCTCTGATGACTGCCCGATGTTGCAACAACTACCTTTAGTGCTCTGCTTATTAGGATCAATCGATTGTGGCTGGGGAGCACTGGTATCTTGTCTTGAGCTCATAAACACTATCATTTCCTCTTTCATCTTGCTCAACCGGGTCTCTAAAAGTGCATCAAAAGATGCTTCAGCCTCGGCCTTTGCTTCTGCTCTTGCAATGGCCAACATATTCTCCAATTCCTCCCTAGTCAAGATGTTTGAGGAATAGTGTACGGGGGCTCCAAAGTAATCCCGTATCCCTACCCCTCCTCCAACTCCCCTGACACGGCCTGGATGCTCGTGTTTGCCAGTAGCAACTGTGAGGATGTCATTCCTGCCCTCCGACTTAAAAGATCCCTCAGCTTGTTGTTTTCTAAGTTCATCCTGTAACATAATACAAAATAACAAACGTAAGTAATAATGTACGTTTCTTATGTAATTAATTACAATAACGTTATATACTTACAATTCTTTCACCAACTATACGAGATTGTTTACTCGTATAAGTCCCACTCCTCTTTTGGTGGGCAAATTGCCATTTTTCTTCCCGACGAATCGGAGATGGCGGAGAAAGAAGAACAGAAGGATCGGATTGAGATGCTTCTTCCAATCTCTTCCGTTTGGCCGCCAACAAGTCTCTTTCAGCCTTTGCATAACCCCCACGAGACATTGTATGAGGGCAATCATTCTTTCTACCACTCTCTTGTGCTTTTTGCCTTTTTGCCTGCGAATAAGAAATGATACAAAAGGAAAGTGTTATAATCAATTAAAATAATTGCTAAGTAAATAAAATAAAAAATAAGTCAACTAACCAAAGATTCAGGAGTAGTCCGAAGCCTAACAAATTCTTCCCAAGTCGCTTGATCAAGAAATGTATACGTGCTGCACGGATTAGGACGAGGCTGACCATCTTGCACCTCAATATGAATGTAATTGTTGGTCAGACTTGTCTTAAACTTGCTCCAGCGCTCATAACAATACGTCATCGTCTTGTTGTACAAGATCTCACTCTGAGGAACGTCGTAGGTGAGCTGAAATGCATGCATTGAAGGAGTAAGTGACAAATGAAGTGACATTTGATAATAATTAATTACATACAGAAGATAATTGTATACCTGAATAGTGTCCCAAATATGCTGCTTCACCTTTGGATCGACATTTCTCCACTCCTCTATCAAGATGCTCGGCTTGTTACGTGCAAGGAGGCCGACGAAACTCCTATATCGTTGTGCATTAGGCCCGATTGGTTTCCAATGTCTATCAAACTCAATCGGTATCTTTTGGCATGCACTCCGACTGAGGGAAACATCTGTCAACCGTGTGGCACGTCTACCACCCCTCCGTACAGACTAGCTACTGCGCTCACTACGACCCTGGCTCGGAGCATTGCTAGGCTCGCCCTGGTTAACACTAGCTGGCTGACTCAGAGGTGTATGAGGTGGCTGATCCTCTGCACTAGGACGCTGGGGATCCGTCATTTGCCTGTAACGACAACAAAGAAAGATAAATCCTAAGCTATGACATGTGAAGACTATATCGATAAAATAACTAAACATATTCTTCAGATAATAATCATAATCATAATTACTTTAGTTAGTTAATGTCAAAGTAGTATCATAAAGAGATATCCTCCCATATTCCCTCGTGATGATCATTTCTTGTGCCGTGCGCATTATCTGCTTCATCTTCTTCGTTCAGTTCTGGTAGACCCCTGGAAAAAGAAGGAGTCTCAAGAAGATCATAATTTGAGTGACTTTTCTCGTCAATATCAACGACCCTTTTTCCTTGGAGAGATACAGACCACATTTTATTTGCCTGATCAGTGATATAGAACACTTGTTGCGCCTGATCTGCCATAATGAAAGGTTCATCTCCAAAACTTCTACTATTCAGATCTACTAATGTCAATCCTAACCTATCGATCTTCACACCATTATTGACATCAACCCACTTGCATTTGAAAATGGGAAATCTAATTTTAACATAGTCAACCACCCAAATCTCTTCAATCACCCCATAATAAGGTATGGCAGCCAACGTAGGGTTCTTATCTTTCGAACTAGAGAAGTGCATAGATTCAGCCACTAATACAACACCACTGTTCTGGACGGTGCTCTTATCATCTAGGGACTTCGTGTAAAAGGTATAACCATTGATCACAAATGAAGTCCAACTTATGACATCAACTTCAGGACCACGTGCTAACCAATTTATTGTATCAGAAACACATTCTTCTCCGTCAACCTTTTGTTTGAACCAATGTGCGAAAGTTCTGTTATGCTCCCTGATTAACCTTTGTTCGCTCATTCGACTATTTTGTTTCCGTACAATTTCTTTATGGGCATTCATGTAATATTGAACTTCATCAACATTGTTCAAGATGTACAGGTGGACTTGTTGCAATTCATCAGCATCTATGCTCTTTACTGTTGCCCCGCGTCTACCCCCTTCTTGATCATGACGCTTAGGAAGGCCAATATGTCGTACATTTGACAAATACTGTTGACAAAATTCCATAGCTTCTTCAGAAACATATTTTTGAACAATAGATGCTTCAGGCCGATTGGGGTTCTTCACATACCCTTTTAGTATTTTCATAGTTCTTTCGATCGGGTACATCCACCGGAAATAGATAGGGCCACACAACTTTATCTCCCTCACTAGATGAACAACCAAGTGTGCCATGATATCAAAAAAGGACGGAAGAAAAAGCTTCTCAAGCTGGCATAAGATAATGTATCCTTCATTTTCCAATTCCTCCAATCTTTCCGTGTCAATGACTTTACAACAAATGGCATTGAAGAAGAAACAAAGTCTAGTCAATATGTGTTGAAGATCATATTCGGCAATGCCTCGAATAGCTACTGGGAGTAGTTGTTGCATTAAGACATGACAATCATGAGACTTTAGCCCTATTAACTTCAAGTCTTTCATCGATACAAGCTTTTTAAAATTTGAACAATACCCTGAGGGAACTTTAGCGCCATGTAAACACTCACAAAAGCTTCTTTTCTCAACCTTAGACAAAGTATGAGCAGCTGGAGGACAAAATGTTCTATTACCGTATGGCCTTGGATGTAAATCTTCTCGTATTCCCATTTCTTGCAAGTCTAATCTTGCCTTCACGCCATCCTTAGAACTTCCCTGTATGTTGAGCAGTGTCCCAACGATACTATCACATACGTTCTTCTCCACATGCATGAAATCAATACAGTGTCTGACGTCAAGATTGCGCCAATATGGAAGATCGAAGAAGACGGACCTTTTTTTCCATATATTTTTCTCATTTCTACTCTTTGATGACTTACCAAACATAGTATTGATATTTTTCACCTTTTCATAAATTTGCTCCCCAGTCAATGCCTCTGGAGCATCTTCAAACTCTTGGCCACCGAAAAAAGCTTTTTTTAATCTACGATAAGGGTGGCTTCGTCTTAGAAATCGCCTATGCCCAAGGTAAACCGTCTTTCTTCCATGTTGAAGTTGATGGTAGCATGTGCCTTCTTCACATATCGGACAAGCTTTGTGGCCTTTAATGCTATATCCTGACAAGTTCCCATATGCAGGGAAGTCATTTATAGTACAAAAGATCATTGCTCGCATATTAAAAGTCTCCTTCTTGTTCGCATCAAAAACATCGACACCTTTATCCCACAACTCTTTCAAGTCTTCGATCAAGGGTTGTAGGTAAACATCTATGTCATTTCCGGGTTGCTTTGGTCCCGAAATCAACATAGACAACATTATGTACTTTCGTTTCATACATAACAAAGGAGATAAGTTGTAAATTACCAACAGAACAGGCCATGAACTATGTATACTGCTTAGGCTACCATAAGGATTCATACCATCTGTGCTAAGCCCAAGCCTAAGATTCCTAGGTTCTTCACCGAAGCTAGGAAATAATTGATCGATTTTCTGCCATTGAGAAGAATCAGCCGGATGCCGAAGCTTTCCATCAGAAATCCGCTCATCTGCGTGCCATCTCAAATTTTTGGCATCAATTTCATTAGCAAACAGGCGTTTGAACCTTGGAATGATTGGAAGATACCACAACACTTTTGCAGGGCCCTTATTTGATTTATACCTCGGAGTTTCACATATCGGACATTGCTCCTTCTCTTCATGATCTTTTCTATACAATATGCAATCATTAGGGCAAGCATGGATCTTTTTATACTGCATCCCTAGTGGACACAGTATTTTCTTAGCATCATAGTATCGACAAGGCAACACATTATCATCAGGAAGCATATCTTTAAAGGCCTCAAGCGTTTCTGAAAAACTCTTGTCGCTCCATCCATGCCGTGCTTTCAAGCTTACCAATTTCAATACAGCATTCAGCAATTGGTATTTTTTACACCCCGGGTACAACGGCTTCTCAGCATCACTGCACATATTACCATATGCATGTGATTGTTCAAAAGCCTCTTCTCCTACATCACGAATAATGTCCTCTATCCGATCATCCATATCCGTGTCATTATCATCACAAGTCACTTCCCCTTGTTGAGATGCACTTGGCATTTCTAATTGTTTACCATGCCATACCCATACTACATACGTCTTACAAAACCCTTCACAAATTAAATGTGTATATATATCTGCAGCACTTAATTGCTTCTCATTCAAACATTTTACACAAGGGCAATAAAACATTTCACTATCATCATCGGCATTTCTTTTTGCAAAGTCTAAAAAACCCTTGACCCCAACATCATATTCAACACTCGTCCGTTTAGCTTGTATCCAACTACGATCCATATATTCTAACACCTTTTATTTGTTTTACTTTTCCCCTGGAAAAGGTAGGAGAATGATGAGAGATGCAATCATTACACCCAAGTACATAGTGTAACTAGAAGTAAACAAAGAATATCGTGATTTAGAGTAGCGTGTGAGGAAAAAATGGAATGAGGGAAAGTGGAATGGAGAAGGAGTGAGGGAATGAGGAATGGAGGTGGAAAGAGGAAGGAAATAATGCGCTTTCGTCAGAGAAAGTGACTTGGATATATATTCTTTTAATGTCTAACGCCTGCACACGCTAGATCCATTATTATATTGTTTGTCCCTGGATATATTTTTTAGGGTGACTTTGGTCCTTCGACTAATAATATCCAAGCAATACCGTTGAAAACTTCAAAAATTCAGCACACACGAGGAACATAATAGAAAATGAATGGAACTACCTCAACAATAGTTTTCTCCTATTACTAATGATCAAATTTGGACAGTTGATGATATTTATAATATTCAGCTGCTCATAGCATTAAAAAAACTTGACTCTTATAATACAGATAGTTCAATCTCAAAAAGACTAGGCACTGTCCAATAATGTTTTCACCTATAATATTAGCTAGGTTGCACTCTGGATGTTAAATAATTGCGGTGAAAGAGAATATATCTAATTGGGAATATGCTTTGAAAATAATCGTCGATTGGCCCTTGGCTCCCTTGTTAATCGAGAAATGATACACTTATGGAAACTCTGTATTCAACAAATCGCTGGGGAAGCCTTTGAAATAAGGCAGCAAGCTCACCAACCAAATATATACACTTTGACCTCATCCAAGCCACATGTATATCATGTACGTGGACGAAAGTCGCCAATCAATTTAATGAAGGTTGATTTTACGGTTTTTGTTTCAGTATCAATTTCTGACCGTCATCAATAATCAACAGGAGGTAACATATATATCCAAATGAAAAAAGAGGAAAACACAAAAATACCCCAAAATCTACACACCTCAATTCAAGATTTCAAATTCACTCTTATTACCGTCTGCCTAAGAAGACAGAAAAGGCCATAACAAGAAATGGAATATGATAATCGCATGCCAACGAAAATGAAGGTATCAAGTTAATTCGCCTAGACTTGAAATCAGGATTAAAGACATGAAGACAGTAAAACAGGGGAAATTACCAACTGCGTGCTTCTAAGCTGTGATGACAGTTGCTGGCGGTGCTGGAAATAGAGCCAGATCTGTGATGGTGCCGGCCCGGAAAGAGATTGACGGAGGCGGAGGGATAGAGAAAGAGGGCGTCGGTGATGATGGGAGCTTGAGTTACGGTGGAATGGAAGGGAAAAGACGGTGGAGATGGAGTGGAAGACGGATTTGGGAGGTGAGAGAGAGGTTGACGGTGGGGTTAACGGTCGGGTTAATCGGTGATGGTGGCGGCCCAGAAAGAGATTGACGGAGGCGGAGAGTGCGTCGGTGACGGAATGGAAGACGGATTTGGGAGAGTGCGTCGGTGATGGAAGACGGATTTGGGAGGTGGAAAACGGATTTGACGGAGGCGGAGAGTGCGTCGGAGTGAGTTGATTTCAGAAATTTGGGGAAAGTTTGGGGAATGATTGCGCGCGGGAGCTGGGCTTGAAATTTGATGACAGTTTTAAGACCGGTTGTCTAAAACTCCACTTTTAAGACCGGTTGTCAGACAACCGGTCTTAAAACTCCACTTTTAAGACCGGTTGTGAGACAACCGGTCTTAAAAGTGGAGTTTTAAGACCGGTTGTCTCACAACCGGTCTTAAAAATCTTTCATTTTAGACCGGTTCTCTAGTAACCGGTCTTAAAAAGATTCATTTTTAGACCGGTTCTTAGAATAACCGGTCTAAAAATTAATCTTTTAAGACCGGTTAGTGTACAACCGGTCTAAATTTTATTTTTTAGACCGGTTATTATAATAACCGGTCTCCCAAATTCTTTATAATTACGTAAATGCCACCGCGCATTTCTTTTAGACCTCATTTACTATAACCGGTTTAAATGTGCCGGTCTAAATCACCTTTTTTGTACTAGTGGTTGATACTTCAAATAAATACCTGAAAAAATATTATGAGCACACTTATAAGATTCATGACAGATTTTAACTAAAAAAGAAAACGTGAACAAAATGTTGAAAAAAACACTTACAAGCTATGGAACTTCTGAAGGAGGTCGAGACAAGAAAAAAAAACACAAGAGAGAGGAAAATTTGGACTGTAACGGAGTTTTAGGAAATGAGGGAACTAGAGAGAACGTGGGGAAGATAAAAATGAAAATAAGAATGTTGGGTTGTGAAAATTAAATAGCATCTTATATAGCGTTTTACATATAAGCACCATACAAGGTGGGAGGAGCTGCGACACTTTTTTTTAAAGCGCCATAGCTTCCCAATTTAAAAAAAAGTCATATTCAAGACAACAAGCACAAAGATGTGCCTTAAATATATTCAAGGCAGGCGCCTATTCAAGGCATCACGTGGTGCCTTGTATATTTCAAGGCATCACGTGGTACCTTGAATATTCAAGGGTCTCCAGGAGCCTGATCAGCCTTGGGTAGGCCTAGGATGACACTTTTTCAAAATAGTGCTGTCTAAGGCTTTTTATTAAAAAAAATTAAAATCCTTTTTAATAAGGGTGGTTTATTTTTTTGACCTCTAAACCAATTCTTAAATTCAATTTTTGTTTCTTAGTATAGACAAAACTTTTAAGTATACATATATAAGGACTTTGACTGAAACAATTTTATAAATAGGATATACTTATTATATGAGTAAGAAAATCATATTCACTTTGACTTTAAACATATTTTAGCTACACAAATTTCACCTAAGAAAAAAAATACCCTTGTATGATGCTTGTCTGGGCAAGCACCATACAATGTGGTAACTTTTTTTTTTATTTTAAATAACCCCTTGTATACAAAGTATTAGGCAGCTATGACGCTTGACTGGGAAAGCGCCATAGATGCCACATATATTTTTTTTAAAAAAAATAGAAGTATCCTCCGGCACTTGTATATACAAGGGATTTATTTTTAAAAAAATTGCGCCACGCTGCCACATGTATTTTTTTAAAATGGAAGCTAAGTCTCCTCCGACACTAATATGTACAAGGGATTTTTTTTTTTTAAAAAAAGGTCTTTTACATAAGAGATTTATTTTTAAAAAAATTACACCAACTTATAAGGGCTCTCAAGCCAAGCGCCATTCAAGGCAATATCCGAGGATATATTTTAATATCCCCTTGTATGACGCTTTCTTAGGCAAGCGGCTTACAATGCATTAGGCAGTTATGACGCTTTCTTGGTCTAGCGCCATAGCTATCATATGTTTTTTCTTTTTTCAAAAAATAGAAGTCTCCTCCGGCGCTTATTTGAAGAAATGCCATAAGCTTAGTCTCCTCCGGTAGGATGAACCTCATTATCTTTTTCTTCAAAAGCATCTTTTATAAATAGGATATATTATATGAGTAAGAAAATCATAT
The DNA here is from genome assembly GCA_963855925.1 of Inga laurina. NCBI lineage: Eukaryota > Viridiplantae > Streptophyta > Magnoliopsida > Fabales > Fabaceae > Inga > Inga laurina. Next base: position 60,877,561 of record OY979707.1, on the reverse strand, counting down.
TCGCTTTGACTTCAAACATATTTTAGCTACACAAATCTCACCTAAAAAAAAATAGCCATACAAGTGCCATACAGGTTGGTAACTTTTTTTTTTTTTTTTTTTTAAATAACCCCTTGTATACAAAGTATTGGGCAGTTATGGCGCTTGACCAGGAAAGCGCAATAGGTGCCACATATATTGTTTTTTTTAAAAAAAATAGAAGTATCCTCTGGCATTTGTATGTACAAGGGATTTATTTCTTAAAAAATAAAAGCCTATTATTACACAAGGGATTTATTTAAAAAAAATAGCACCACACTGCCACATGTATTTTTTTTTAAATGGAAGCTAAGTCTCCTCCAACGCTTGTATTTACAAGGGATTTTTTTTTTTAAAAAAATAAAAGCCTTTTACACAAGAGATTTATTTTTTTAAAAAAATTACACCACCTTATAAGGGGTTTCAAGCCAAGCGCCATTCAAGGCAATATCCGGGGATATATTTTAATATCCCCTTGTATGAGCAAGTGTCATATAAGGGGAGTAATTTTATTTTTAAATAACCCCTTGTATGGTGCTTTCTTAGGCAAGCGGCATACAATGTATAAGGCAGTTATTACGCTTTCCTGGTCAAGCGCTATAGCTATCACATGTATTTTTTTTTTAAAAAAAATAGAAGTCTCCTTCGATGCTTATTTGAAGAAATGCCATAAGATTAGTCTCCTCCGGTAGGACGAACCTTATTGCTTTTTTCTTCAAAAGCATCTTTATAAAATAGTTTGCAACAAATCAAATTATTAAAATTAGTAACATATAATATAAATAAAATAAAGTAACATGTCTACAATTTATATGCCATTTTTTTAATAAAAAAATTTTGCAGCAAAAAAATTTTTTTGTGCATTTTTATTGGGCTGAATGGTTTTTGAAAAACCGATCCGGTTTATAGCCCAAAAAAAGGATAAACAACAACCTAAAACGGCTTCCTTAGAAAGACGGTACGTCCAACACATATATCCGGCCCGACTTAGTGACTGGTTGACGGTCTGACCGTTTGGTTCGGTTCTCTAAAACAGTGCTACAGGGATAATATAGGGCATTTGTGCAAGAGTATTATAAATATTCTGGTCCCTGCTTAAAAATGTTGCTAATGCAGTGTATTATACTCCTTCAAGTTCTTAATATAAGAAATAAATAACTAATTTGTAGAAATTAAAAAGTTAATTAAGTTAGTTATTTATAAAAACTAAAAAGTATGTTTGATTTTCCTAGCTAAAACCCACCTTTTAGTTATAATTTGCATTGGACTTCATTTGATGGAAATCCTTACTGTGTGCATTTAATAGGGATAATTTGGAGAAATATTATAAATTTAGAAGGTAAAGTAGATTGAAGTCTTATATTTGATTAAAATTAAAGCAAGCCGCCTAATTAGTTCCTATATTTAGGAGAGGGGTAAGTAGTTTTCAATTCCGAAAAGGTGGCATTATTATAAGGAGTCAAAGTGTAAATAATTTTCTTTCTAAAAACAAGATTGTTTCTTCACCTTGCTCTTATTTGAATCGTATTGATGATGATGTGAGGATTGTGGAATTGTTGTACATAGTCATTTATTTCTCTGTCATTCTGTGTGTTTAATTGGTTGCCCTGATATTATTTTTGTGTTTGGCCGCCCCAGATAATATAAATGTATATACACGCATCCATCTTCAAAACGTTGAAGTATAAGTGGCTTTCTAGTTTAATTATTTTGATGTCCAAAATAAATTTGAGTGATACAACATGCATGCTTCTTTGCAAAAACTAAAGAACAAAAGCCACACGTCAACATCAATGACAAAACGCTTGTGCTTAATTAACTATACATGGCTCCCATAAAATATCTTCACGAAGCATATCCTAAAGGGGATTCGGTGAATATTACGGAGTAATTTATATGACGGAGGAGCTAAAGTACCCCTGCTTTTTGCCGCACATGATGATACTGCTTGATTATAATGAGGAAAAAGTCATTATTTTATTAAGCAAAATTTGAATTTTTGTAGATGAAAACAATCTGAAATACTCCATATATAAACCCAAAGAGGCCGTCCCGTAATTGCTTGGCTACTTACAGAGAAGGCATGGGATCATTGAAGCAATGGGTTCACACACGGAGTAACAAGAGAATATACGAGTCAACCAAAATACTCCATCTGCTCCACAATATACTACTTTGGTCCTTGTTATATGTCCATTTAGTAAAAAAATTTTGGTTCTAATTAAGTATAAGTCCACACTGAGAGTCAGTAATGATAGTTTCCCTATTTTACCCGTGTCAAATAAAAGAAATAAGCAATTGAAAATGTATACTCCCTCCGGTTCTATTTATAGGAATTCGATAACCGAATTACACGGTTTAAGAAAGCGGTTAAAATTAGTTAAAAATAATAAGTACATCAGAAATAAAGTTTATTTTTCTAAATGTGCCCATATTTATGAGGGGCAAGTAAGAAAGAGAACTGAAGTCAATATAAGTATTACCCACCTTCTAATTAATACAATAAATATAATTAACGAGCGGTGAAAATGAAAAAAAAAACTCATTAAATATTTAGACAACTTTTATTGAGCTCTTAAAAAAGGGCAAAGGTAATTCAAATTTTGAAATCTTATAACAAAGACCAGAGGGAATAACATCTCTTTTTCAGTGCTCATTAAATAAGGGTAAATTTAAAACAATTAATCAATTTAAGACAATAGATGTCTTAACTTTCAATTATTGGCGTGTGAGATTTGGTCTAACTTGATTTATAATAATAAGGATCAGAGTGGTATAGGTCACTTCTAGAAAAATTCTTTAATCCACAATGTAAGTGACTTGAAGAGCAATTAATGCTTATTTATCAATTTTATCGCTGTAATTAATACTTAAATGTGATTTCTTGTATTTTCCTCTCTTCCACAAAAGAACTTACTCTCCCTTATTCTAAATATACGAGTCAAATGTGTGAGAGGTTTGGTTATTTATATAAGATGCAGTTTGGTTTTGTCGTATCATTTAATACATTTTCTCTAATTTTATTCCTAATTAATTATATATCTATTATCTTTTTTTTCACTCATTCTCTCTCCCACTCACAATCTTTATAAATAGAGGCGTTTTAGGAAAGTAAGTTATATATTTTACATAATCATTGTTTTTAACCAATTTTAATCAAGTAATTTGGCTATTTGCACCTTATATTTTGAATAGGAAGGAATATTTGATAAGGGTGGAGTTGAAAGTTTCTTTCAATATAGACAAATTTCATTTCTTGGTTTAGATGAATTAATGAGTTAAAATGATTTATATCATGGATTGAATGAGTAAATTAAAATAAGATAATTAAATTTACACAAACATATATATCGTAGCCACAAACACAAAAAGGAATTTGTTATTTTGGACACGAACATATATATGCTTTGTGAAACAAACTCCAAGGGAAACGTGCATGGGGAGCTAATTAAGATGGATGAGCCTCGATGATGGATAAGAAGGAAGGAATGTTGATGATGTGATAACGAGGGAAGGCAGCTTTATTCAGCAGATTCTTCCATTCCAACTCAGTCCTCTCCCTTCCAGAGGTGTGTGCTATCATCACCAAATCAAAGACCAAGCCAGTGTCATCGAACAAGCCTTTACCCTCTGGCTTCAGCACAAACTCCACAATTATCACTTTCCCTTTCTCTTTTGATATTGCCTTCTTGCAGTTCTTCAGTATCTTTATGCAATCTTCGTCGCTCCAATCATGCATTATCCTCTGCATTTCATTTCATCCAAATCAAATTATTCAGAACTAAATCCACTTTCCTGCTTCATCCTGTGTACATTTGATTAGCCCAAAAAAGTAGCCAAAAAAAAAAAAAAAACCACAGCAGTATGCATGGACCTTCGGAACGGTTTCCTGCTAAGTGCTTAGCCGAGAGAGCTGATCAATCCTTATAGTCGATAAAGTTAGAGAGAGAGAGAGAGAGAGAGAGAGAGAGAGAGAGAGAGAGAGAGAGAGAGAGGAGGAAGGTGATTAGCTCTCATTGCTGAGCTCTTTATGGAACTAGTTTTCCAGCTAAGCAAAGTGATTAATAGGGAGAGTTACTTAGATATGTACTATTCATATATGATATTGGGTGGTCCAGATTTAAGTATTTTTAAAATTATGATTTTTTAAATAAAAACTATATTTTTGAAAAAAATAATAATCGAGGGCTTATTTTTATTTTATATTTTATAAGGTTAAGGTGTATTTAATACCCTATAATATATTTAGATGGGCATATAGCACCCTAAAAGATTTTAGGGCGTAATTTTGCTTCTTATATATTGAAAGTGGATCAATTCCACTCGCATACTAACAGATCACAAACGCTGTTACACCTCCCTGTGTATTGATCATAACAAAAGCTTTCGTCTGAACCATGATGGTGAGGTCCAGGTCGGTGCTGGAGTGTTCATCACCACCGGCCGCGCCAATTTCGTTGAAGGTGATGACTGAAACGACAGCCAATGCCACAACGTCGATCTCGTTGAAGCCTTCCGCAAGAGAGTGAATGGTCAGCCTCCAAACTAACAGATCTCGTTAATCCTCGGAAGTGATCCTGATAGCACCGAAGAACAAAGCACGCAAGAAAATGTAGAAAACATAAAACAACAAAAAAAAAAAAAAAAACAAAGCTAAAAAAAGGGAAAGATCCTGATAAACATAGTCTTTATTTAATCGCTCATCCATTTTTACTTTTGTAACCAAGCGCTTCTCTTCATGTCATATCCCCAGATTCAACTTAAGTTTCTAAAATCCAAAGGCTATTAAAAAGAAAACCCCCAAGAAAAAAAAATTCACTTCGGACAGACCATGAAACATCAGCAACAAGAAGAATGATAAATTAACGGTACAGAGAAGAGATTGCAGTTGCCAATTTGTCAGATTCTTTTTTTTTTTTGGGAGACAGACAATTTGACAGAATCAAAGAAACAAAAATAGACTAACCTATGTGCAGACTAGTTGATCACATCGCCTAATGGAGATGCTGAAGAAATAGGAAAATTCTGGGGTTAAATTCAAAGAAGTTGAATCAAGAGCTAGAGAAAAATGAAAACTAACGATCTCAACTATTATGAATCCCACCTCTGGTAAGATGATACGTGCTTTAATCTCTGCGGTATTCGCAGAGGACACCGTGGCTGTTGCCGTTGTTTTACTCGTCACCTGCAATATCTCCTACAGGTAGTTCCTCTCCCCAAAATATACGGTATGAACAACGGCGGGTCTGGCATAGAGACGGCTGGCACAACTATGGATATAACGGCGTTTGTGGGCATGTTACTTTGAAGGTGAAATTGGTCTACTTTTAAATAGTGAAGCATAAAATTACACCCCAAAATATTTTAGGTGTTAGATGCACCTCTCAAAACATTTTAGGGTGCTAGATGTACCTTAACTATATTTTATATACATTAAAATAATTTTTTTTAAGAAAAACATAAACTTTAAAAAAAATCTGAATTATCCTATTAAATTTAGACGATTGAGATGTGATTAGCTCTCGACAAGTAAGTACGTAAATGATTTTTGAGACATTATTAATTCAAGTATCAAACTGTGGGTTGTGAAGCAGCATATACCTTCATGAAAACAACATCTGCATTAGGGACGGAGTGGAACATGTCTCCTCCGACGTGGGTGACTCCGTCGTGTTCAGGTGCGGTGGCGATCACATGAGGGAGATCGAAGTTGATGCACTTTATGTGCGGATACGCTTTAACAATCTCCGACACCGTCCCGCCGGTGCCACCTCCCACATCCACCAGCGACCCAATTCTCTCGAACCCTTCCTTGTAAGCCGATACGATCGCTTTTATCACGATCCTCGCCGAACATGCCATCCCCTCATTGAACAGCTTGTTGAACTCTGCGCTCTCCGATGCCAAATCCCAAATATCTTCGCCGTGAGCCTTCCTGAACGCGTCGCCGCCTTCTCTCACGCAGTGGCCGAGGTAATGCCATGGAGCTATAAGGAGCGGGTGATGCTCCAAGAGAAGCATGGGAGCTAGGCTGAGGTCAGAGTCACGCAGCAGCCACCGGGAAGAGTAGGTGAGGCCGTAGAAGGTTTCTCCGCCGTCGGAGGAGTGGTGGGCGGCGAAGATGTTGCGGCGGACAAGGAGTCTCATGATGCGGGCGAGGCAGGTGGGGTCCGGTGAGGTAGCGTCGGGAAGAGAGGCGGTGATCTGGGACAACGTGATTGGTCCACCGTGGCGGTGTATGATATCGGGTATGCGGAGCTCCACAGCAGATTTGAGAGCAATGGAATCTACCAAGTGGAACATGTACTTCCATATATCAGCTTGACCCTGTAATATCAAAGCCTCCTCTTCTCCCATTTCATTCTCTCCCATCTCTCTCTCTCAGTGACTCTCAGGCGCAGTACCCTTGAATGAACATGTGCACGTTTTTATTAGGAAAGGTTCAATGTATAACTCTGACAAATAATTTTAACAGTGGTTCGTGCATATTTTTTAATGGACAAATGGATCTCTTTGACCGTTTAATGGGGTAAAAAAAAAAGGGAGAATTACACTGTAGTCCCATGGAAACTAAAATACGAAGAAATGGTCCCAGAAAAATCTGAAATTACCCTCAAGTCCCATGGAACCATTTTGTAATAAATTAAAAATGCTAAAAGTCTAAAATACCTCAGAGTATAATCCCAATTCTCAAAACTTGATTTAGGTCAAAAAGTTGTCAGAACTAGAAAATCAAATATACCTCCCCTGGACATCTCACCAATTCGTCCTCTCACACTCGGAGTCTGATCATTCTTGATAATCCCTTTGTTTCATCGCCTCTCAATTTTTCTGTCCCACTGTTAATCGATGGCAACAGCCATGGTAGAGGATAGCGGCTTCGAAGATGGCCAGTTGGCGTCAATAACCATTGACGATGTTGTACGGCTTCTCGTTTACTCGATAATGAGATTCGAATTTTGAAGGTCTTATCTCTCTAGTAATCTCTTTTCATTTGTATATACTATTCTTGCCTATTGCTTCTGGTTGCTGTTTAGCGTAGCTGTTAGGCTTGTTGATTATTCTAGCCAGTTTCAAATATGTTAATCTTGGAAAAATCAGTTTTTTTGCTTTTTTTTTTTTGGAAATCTTGTGGTGAATTCTTCATATTCGTAGACATCAGAATTTATTGATCTTAATCAAAAATTCACAACAGAAAAAGCTCTTTATCAAGCATAGGAATGAGTAGATGGATTATAGAACAATGTCTTGAAATCCATTAAGGGTCAAGACTTAAGACATATATAAAAGAATACATTCACTGCAGACTGGCCAGCTTCAAACTAGCTAATTGGTCTGGTTTCGTCAATCCTTTCAGTATTACTTCACTTTTGCTAATTCTTTTTCAAACCTTCACAGAAAAGCAGGAAGTCATCTCTGTTTCATGGTTGACTTGAGGCTAAACATAAATTTCCTGCAACTTATTTACATATGCATTCTAGCTTGTCTATTTCCATATGCATTCAGTCTACTGTTTCTGACTCTATGCTTCCTCGTCTTGTTGGTTGTTCGACGTCTCATACTGTGTGGATGAGGATCCTTGATTTCTTCAAGGCTCATGCTTGAGCTAAGATTCATCAGTTCAAGAAAGAGTTTCGCATGAGCTAAATGCTGTAGAACATGAGCTAAATGCTAGAAAGAAAGATGTGGAGACTGTGAAGACGCAATTGGAGTCTCTTAGTTATAAAGATGGTGAGATGGAATCTTTGCAAAAGGTAGGACATGCATCTCTTCTTCTAGTTTCTTTACAATTCAAATATTTTCTAGCTTTCATTTAAACAAAAATATATGTTAAACAAACTTAAGGAGCGTGCATCTGAGATGGAGTCAGTGCAAAAGTGGAAGGATGAAATACGCAAGCTTCCAGCACAATTAGCAAATGTTGAGTTTACTTACCGTGACCCAGTCAAGAACTTTGATAGGTCAAAGGTGAAAGGTGTGGTTGCCAGACTTATCAAAGTAAAGGACAGGTCTGCAATGACTGCCCTGGAGGTTAGACAAGTTGGCGTCTTTATACCCAAGTTTTAAGTAGAAAATTATATATTGACACTTTTGATCTGATCTTTTTTAGGTTACTGCTGGTGGAAAGTTGTTCAATGTTGTAGTTGACACAGAAAATACTGGAAAACAACTACTGCAGAATGGTGATTTAAGAAGAAGAGTGACAATTATACCTTTAAACAAAATTCAATCCCATACTGTTCCCTCTAGAATTCAACAAGCTGCTTCAAGATTGGTTAGTCACAGCATTTCTTTTGGTACATTTTGGGTTCATGATTGTTTAACTATTTCTTTGCTGAAAATTATTGTTACTTTAATTCCAGGTTGGTGAGGAGAATGCTGAGCTGGCACTTTCTTTGGTTGGTTATGAAGAAGAATTGAAGGTATGCTTCTTTGAAATCATTTAGGATCCTGGTCAAGTAAGAACATGGGAGCTGAAAGCGTTTTTATTGTTATTTCAAGTTCTTCTTATGATCTCCTGGTCAAACTTTATTTTATTGTATCTGATTTGCTGTTAAAAACGTAAAATAAGATTTGTGGATAATTTAAATGCATTATTAGTTTTTCTTTTCACTTTATATTAATATTAAATGTCACTGGTGTTTTTTAAATTTGGCATGTGTTACAGAGTGCTATGGAATATGTATTTGGTACTACCTTTGTGTGCAAAAACACTGATGCTGCTAAGGAGGTATGATCATGTTTGCCACTGGGATTGTCATGGACATTATATTTACATTCTGGTCAAAAAACTTGACTGTTATTTGTTTCTTATATACGTTGGATATTTGATATTCATAATCTTGGTTTTTCTTTGCACTATTTCTTTATTGATCCATGTTCATAAAAGATTCGACAGGGTTTTGTGTTGGTTGTTGGGGCCGAACACAATCCTTCTCCTTTACCTAGGCTTAGGATCGGCTATAAAACAATGATGTCATGCGATCCATATAGCTGACATCACCTAGTGGGATAAGGCTTTGTTGCTGTTGTTGGTTCTTCTTTGCACTCTATTATTGATTATAAATTCATGATAACTTGATTATTTGTTTTGTCAATGAGCATTGAGCAACTATTTTCTCCTCTATTATTCTGATGGTTATTATTTTAAAAAGGTGTTTAGTATTATCCATATGACCTTTTCTAACCCACCTATAGAGAAGCTCAGTTTTTCTTGTACTCTGTTGATCTAATACTAGGTCGCATTTAATCGGGAGATTCGAACCCCCAGTGTCACTCTTGAAGGAGACATATTTCAGGCAAGTGGTCTTTTGACTGGTGGAAGCCGAAAGTATGACACTTCTTTGCTTTCATTGATTTATCTTTGGATTTTGCATATGTATCTTATAAGGAGGAGTTTGGTTTCCCTTATTTTAAGTGATTTTGTGCAGTACGGAATACTCATCTGAAAACAAAATGTACTCTTTTAAGCCAATCCAAATAAGGGCTTAAACTTCCAAAAAGAGCTTCATAATAAAAATCAGATAATATTTGACACATTTGGAAAATTTTATATTTTCTACACGATTTGTGTTTTCCACAATATAAGTGAAGCGGTCTGTCATAGCATCTGAATGTCTTCTATCTTTTTCAATACTGCTAAGTAATTTGGCTTCACAGTATAGGCTAGTCAATCAGCATCTGAATATCTTTTATCATTTTATACACTACTATAACGAGGTAATTTAGCTTGACAATATAGGCTAATTGTGGCAGGGGTGGCGGCCAACTTTTAAGGCAACTTCATGATTTAGCAGAGGCTGAGTCAAAACTTTCAATACACCAAACAAGGTTGTCTGAGGTTGAGGCAAAGGTATGCCCTGAGTGAATAAATTAGACTGCAAATAAGCCTAATGTATATTCAAGTAGATACTGATAATTTTGTGATATTGATGAAAGCATAATCACTTTGTGGATTGTTTGATTTTTAGTGATCATGTGTAGTCTTATTTTTGTGTGCTTACTGCTTATATATCAACTTCAGTTTGACGATATTTCTTGGCGTTGTATTTGAAATAACAGATTAAAAAGCTTCTTCCTCTTGAGAAGAAATGGAAAGACCTCAAAACACAGTTGGAACTTAAATCATATGATCTTTCATTGTTTCAAAGCAGAGCTGAGCAAAATGAGCATCATAAGGTTTGGCTTTTTTCTTTCATTACAAAAGTTGATTCATAAAGGCTGTGATTTTACCTTGATTTCACTCCATTGTAAAATTTTTAATTTTCCTCAATGGTAATAATCATTCTCACTTTGCTCCCTCTACTTCTCTTTTGCCTTTGTAGCTTGGGGAACTAGTGAAGAAGATTGAGCAAGAACTTGCAGAAGCAAAATCTGCAGTCAAGGAAAAGCAAATTATTTATGAAAATTGTGTCAAGACTATTTCATCGCTTGAGAAATCAATTAAAAAACATGACAATAATCGTGAAAGTAGACCAAAAGATCTGGAGAAGAAGATAAAGTCATTCAAATCCCAAATGCAGTCATCTTTAAAAAATCTTAAGGTTTGTTTAAAGTTCCAAAAGGTTATGATTATTGTTTGCGATTTCTTTGAGTTAACTATCTATATTGAATTATATCCAAGTCTCCATACAATGTGACCCTTAGGGAGTTGCATTTTTGGAACTTAAAGCTAGGAAGTCACTAGTTCAAAACTTGTGTAAATGAAATAGAGTTTATGCAGACCAATATGTCAAGCAATGTCTGATTGTCCTATTTTGCGAAATTGCTGGAAAAAGCTTCGATAGTTTTATGCAACCTCTGATTAAATAATGAAATGGAAGGATATATCTCATAATTTGAATGTCAGATGTATGGGAAGTAATGTTAATCTGTATATCTCAGTATATCAAAGAATACATAATAGGAAATTGAGATGAGATTGTAAGATAGAATGACGGCGATTAATGATAACCTAACTACCTAAAGTAAGCCATTCCACGGGATGTAACACTTTTCATTTGTTTTTTCACCCGATAAAGCTGGAAGCCAAAATAATCTCTGAAGCAATTGCTACTTGATGGGTTCGTCCACTGTCTTATTTTTTTAATGACTTTGTAAAGCCTCTTCATGTTTGTTTGTTGTTAGGGACATGATAATGATAAGGAGAGACTTGTAATGGAAATGGAAGCTGTTATTCAGGAGCGTGTGTCCTTGGAGAATCAATTAGCTTCTTTAAGAACACAGATTCATAATTTTGAATCAGAAGTAGAAGAACAAAAAATAAAGGTAAGCTAGTTTAGTTTGTTAATATGAGATGTATCTTCTAAAACACCTAGTCATCTTCTTAGTTCCGTCCTTCCCTCTTCTCCTTGTATATACGCCCAGGATCAACTCCCAAAATTTATTTTATATTAGGGTCGAGGGAGTACCTCACAAATAGCAGCATATATAAATCTGCCATACACAATGTTTCTAAATTATCTATCGTTTTCTGCAAGAGCACATTGACAAGAGAAGAACTGAAAGGAAACTAAAATTGAAACCTTATGTTTATTATGTTTTTGTGGAAGATTTTTTTTTGTACTCATTTGGTTCATGGTTTTGAAATCTGGATTTTAACATATTCAATTATTGTTCATTCCCTTCCATTCTGATGTATGATGATTTTACATAGTGGCTACTGGCAAATTATTTTAGGTCTGAAGTTTTCATTCCCTTTGTATGTTTTATTTTTCATGTTGAGGTCTTATTGAGTGAATGAATTATTTAGGTGACATTTTTTGGCTGGTTTATTGCCAATTCTAATAACCAGCAATTATATTGTGTATGAGAATTGTATTAGCAATGCATGTTTTTGGTGTTGGCGAGTCTCTGCTTGATGTTGCAAATTGTGGAATTCCTATGTTTTGACAAATTTGATAGTAAGCATTAAATTTAATTTCAGCAGGCACGAATGCATTTGACTCCAGTTCTGGATGACTGATTCTTATCCTCTCACTGACAACTGATATAGCAAAGAAAGCTCCATTTCAAGTGCTAAGTCTGGCCTACCATTGTACTTGACCTGTAAATTTGAAGCCAAATAAAGCTGGAATATGTGACTTGATTGCTGGCCATCCCTTGTGCAGAAGTTAGCAGTCACCTCTCTGAAGAACATGCCTTGTTATTTGGAGCTACAATCATTAACATTAACCTTTGTAGTCATGTTCATTTTGCCATTTATGCACTGAAGAAGAAGCTCTATATTGTTTTTCTCTGTAATGGTCACCTCATAGTATGTTGTAGAAACTTTGTAGCCTTATTTGAATTGGCAATTTATGTACACAAAAAAGCTACTTGTTTATTCAGTGAAAGGAAAAAGAAGTTTTGTAATGTTTTCTTTTTTATGGTCGCGTCCTAGTATGTTGTTGAAACTTTGTAGCCTAGTTGAATTTTTAGTTTATGAAATGAAGGTGATACTTTATCCGTTGAAATACAAGAGATGGTTCTAGTTTATTCATATATGCACGTTTTTCATTGTCTCAGCAGCTTTTCTTTAATTAGTACCATATCGTACTGTATCGCTTGCCATCGGACCAACCCATTGCGTGAGTGTTTCGAAATTTTCCAAACCTAGGTTTCACCTCGTAAGTCGTAAAGGTAAACCAAACACACACTGAGACTCACTTGACAATTCATAACAGCATAAGTGTGTTAACAACTCGAGGGGCTCCACTAACAACTCTAGGGGCTCCATTGACAACTCTAGGGACCTCCACTGACAACTCTAGGGACCTCCACTGACAACTCTAGGGGCATTCACTGACAACTAAAGGGGCATCCAGTAACAACTCTGGGGGCCTTCACTGATAACTCTAGGGGCATTCACTGACAACTCAAGGGGTGTTCAATAACAACTCTAGGGGCCTTCACTGATAACTGAAGGGGCCTCCACTGACAACTCAAGGTGCCTCCACTAATAACTCTAGGGGCATTCACTGACAACTCTAGGGGCGTTCATTAACAACTGATAGGGTCTCCACTGACAACTAAAGGGGCGTTCATTAACAACTCAAGGGGCCTCCAATGACAACTCTAGGGGCCACCAGTGACAACTCCAGGGGCCTTCACTGACAACTCCAGGGGCATTCATTAACAACTCCATGGGCATACACTGACAACTCCATGGGCCTACAATAACAACTTGACGTCCCTTCATTGACAACTCAAGGGGCCTTCACTGACAACTCTAGGGGCCATCAGTGACAACTAAAGGGGCGTTCATTAACAACTCAAGGGGCCTTCATTGACAACTCTAGGGGCCTTCATTGACAACTCCAGGGGCGTTCATTAACAACTCCATGGGCATACACTGACAACTCCATGGGCCTACAATAACAACTTGACGTCCCTTCGTTGACAACAAAATTTACATCATCTTGAAACATTCAAAACATGACAGTGGTTTACACAAATGTCAACATTACTGCATAAATATATATTAACAACTCCATAGGCATACACTGACAACTCCATGGGCCTACAATGACAACTTGACGTCCCTTCGTTGACAACAAAATTTACATCAGCTTGAAACATTCAAAACATGACAGTGGTTTATACAAATGTCAACATTACTGCATAAATATATATTAACAACTCCATGGGCATACACTGATAACTTTAGGTCCATACATTGACAACATAATTTACAACTCATTACAACCTTCCATAAATGAAAGTGGGATACCAAGCCATATTATATCCAACCTTCATATCCAACCTTCATTTATAGTGAGGAATTCTGTATCGTGTCGTTCACCCATTGAATATGCTCCCAAGTACCATGGACATCCATCAACCATGCATTTGGCGATGATCTTTTCCTTCTTGTTTTTTTACATATTTATATGCAAACTTGTGGGCAATACCATACTTGTATAATGTTTGTCGAAGGCCATCCTCATTGATAAAAACTTGTCCCTCCCCGATTATAAGATCCTTCCATTATGTAGAGTTCATTTCAGGTGTTCCTATTGGCACCATTTGGACAGCGCATTGCAATGCAGGAGAATCTTCAATAGACATAGTGGCTGATCCTCCATCCCAACCTTCTGACAAGTTATCAAACCTTCACCACATTGCAAAGTAAAACATGTTACTAACGACAAGCTCATTTGCATTCGTTCACAAGCTTTTTCTTATAACGATTTTACACTTACACATATTGCTCATCACTTCGATCATCCCTTATTGCCGTTGTATTATCATCTTCATTTTGTCCTTCATCTACATAGACATGTCCACTTTCTCCGCTATAATTGATTAAATGTTCAATTGCTTCATCATCTACTATGTCCACAAATGTTGTTCTATCACACGGCAATGTGAACTTCATAACAAGTCCTCCACTCTCTTTTCCCACAATGGAGGATATCATTATTTTAAACTCTTCTAAACTTGTTCCTTCTTTAATGGTTCTAGATCTGACGCTTCCACCAATATATGTTAAATCACCATCTCTACTGACTTCAAACCTTCCCCTTATATGAAGGAAACATAGTAGAATATTGCCGGACGTCGTAGCCATCTCCGCTTCTATTGCACAAAAAAGTTGTCATTAACAATGTCAGCAGCCTTAGTAACAAATGCCACAGCCCCTATTAACAACACTTTCTTACTACATAATCAACACCGCCAACCACACATATTTCATACCTTGTTCATTAAATCCCACTTATAATGACTGAAAACGGCACAAAATACTGAAAAACATTCCAAAATTTTCAGCCCCATTCCAAACACCATTACACCACAAGGAAAGAACATTTAAATATGATCTTAGTTGTTATTAACAAGTTATGGAGCCTCCATTGACAACTATCGCTGCTGCCATTAACAACTCTTTTTTCCCTATGCAAATCAAGTTATGTAGCCCCTAACTTTTGACCCTCATCTTCATTCCTTACCTCTTATATTGCAAAACCACACCACCATACACCAGAAAACAGAGCATAATGACTAAAAAAATAGAGCACACAAAATCATAGCAAAACGCATTGAAAACTTAGCCATAACATATCCATTGCATTTACAAGACCTTCCTTTATAGCTTGCAAGCATATGGAGGACAATTCCCACAAAAATCTTGACCAAAACAAATATCAATAAAAAAAACCTTTAGTTGTCACAAAAATCATTTAAATATGACCTCTAGTTGTCATTAACAACTTAAGGCGCCTCCATTGACAACTATCGCTGCTTGCATTAACAACTCTTTTTTTCCTACGCAAATCATGTCATGTAGCCCCAAACCTTTGATCCACATCTTCATTCCTTACTTTTTATATTGCAGAAACACAGCACCATACACCAGAAAATAGAGCTAATAACACCAAAAACAGAGCATACAAAATCTACCCAAACACAATGCAAACTTTGTCAAACCATATCCATTGCATTTAATATATCTTCCTTGTTAATTTGCAAGCATATACAGGACAATACCCATAAAAAGTACATAACTTTTTCCATTTTGATGATCAAAACGAACATGACTCAACAAAACCTAAAGCTATGTTTACCAACTAAACAGAATATGTGAGTCATGTGGAGCTTAATCAAGACAAGAGAATGGATGCCATGAATTCCCTACCTTAATCTTCATCCATGGATGCTGATCTTCGCTGCATTTTTTCCTGCCTTCTCCGGACGTAACATGCCTCATTTACAGCATTTAATCACATTTTTTGCTGTTTTTCTGACAGGGGCAATTGTGACATTTCTCACATGGATTTTATTACAAAATGGTCCCTTGGGACTTGAGGGTAATTTCAGATTTTTCTGGGACCGTTTCTTTATATTTTAGCTTCCATGGGACCACACTGTAATTCTCCCAAAAAAAAGTACTACTTCCGACTTTTTGCAACGAGTATAGTAGCACCAAGTGCTATTTATCTCGGTGAAATCTACATAGTTTAAATAGAATTTCAATGATCTAATAATTAATATTTTTAAATGATGATTTTAAAAAAAATGTTTTTTTAAAAAACCAACAGTTAAGAGATTTTTGTATATTATATTTTGTACACATTAAAATATTTTTTTTTTTCAAAAAACAAATTTAGAAAATTTCAATCTGATCCATCCAAATTAGATATGAATGATTTACAATAGTGGTGAATAGCTCGTAGTGTTTGTCATTGAAATGAGCATTGAAACTGATTCCTGATTTTTATTTTTTAATATAAGATTCAACTTATAGTTCAATTTCTTACATATGCATGGTTATAGTATTTGTATACTTTTATCCAGCTGGAATCTTATTAAAAATGGGAGTGCATGGATTGGTTCAAATTATTAATATGGAATTATTAGCCCATGTCTTATATTAAGGACAAAAGTGAGTACTATTATTTATTAGACACAAAAAAAAAAAATTTGACACACAAATTCAAGATCGGCTTCAAAGTCCAAACAGATACAAACAAGCCATTCACATCATAGTTATAATTACAATAATTAAACCGCCTGCAATCCAAATTAACAATACCGTTTAATTACTCACACACACACACACACTACGGGTCATTAGTAGTTAAGATTTTATAGCATTTCACTTATTTGGTGACGTTGCCAAGTTCTTTCTGAGGCAGCTGTTGCAGTATATGGATGAAAGCTAAATAATCTTAAAACTAGATTTACATTCATCTTACAAACGAGAAGATTACAAGATATATATACACCCAAAACAGAGATAGAACGAGCATAATTAATGGAAGCAATTCAATGAGTGGTTGAAGGAATAGTCAAGAAATTCCACCATTGAATTGCTTCTTCAACAATATCATGCCACCGTCTAATCTATATTCACACAATAACTTTTAACATTTTCCTTCAAGTTGGAGCATATATATTGATCATACTCAACTTGTTACAAAGATATTGAATCTGTATCCCATGTAAGGCTTTTGTCAGAAGATCTGCTAGTTGGTTGTCGAATCATATGTGCCCTGTAGATACAATATTTTCTTTGATCTTATCATGAATAAAATGACAATCAATCTCAATCTGTTTTGATCGTTCATGGAACACAATGTTTGATGCTATATGAAGTGTTGCTTTATTGTCAAACCATAGTTTTGTAGGAAATGTTGTGGTGATTCCAATTTCCTTCAAGAGTTGAAATACCCACACAATTTCTTGTACTGACTGTGACATGGCTCTGTATTCCGCTTCTGCTCTTGATTTTAACACAACTCCTTACTTCTTACTTCTCCAAGATATCAAATTTTCACCAACAAACACACAATAACCCATAGTGGATTATCTTGTGGCCTTAGATCCGGCATGATCCGCATCACATAAACACTCAATTTTAGTGTGCCCGAAATCTATATAAAGAATATCAAAACCTGGAGAACCTTTCAAATAATGTAAGATATGTTCTAAAGCTTCCCATTGTGCCACCGTTGGTGATGTCATAAATTGGCTGAGCCTACTGACTGAGAAAATTATATCAGGATGAGTTACTGTTAGATAATTCAGCTTCCCAATGAGTCTTCTATATCTCTCAGGAAATGGAAACGACTTCAATTTCTTTGGATCAATCTTCTTCTTCAAATCATCAGGAAGTTCATCAAACATACTAGTATCAAGATCTAGGAAGGGATTCAAAATCATGAGAATGCTGCTTGGCGCAGCTCTAAGCTTTCCTGTGATCGAGAACATACTTCCTTTGAGTCAAAAGAATATCTTTCTTGCTTCTCAAAACTTCAATACCAAGAAAGTATTTTAATGACCCCAAATCTTTTGTCTGGAAATTAGAGTTCAGGAAGACTTTAAGTTGTGAGATTCCGAAAATGTTACTTCCTGTAATTACAATGTCATCAACATATACTACTAAAAGAATCATGCCTGCATCATATTACTGGTAGAATATAGAGTGATAACACTTGCTTTGACTTAATTCAAATTTCTTGACTATATCACATAATCTATTAAACCAGGCACGAGGACTTTGTTTTAGATCATACAACGACTTCCGGAGGTAGCACACTTTCCTATTCTCCCCCTGAGCAACGAACCCAGGAGGTTGCTCCATATAAACTTCTTCAAGGAGGTCACCATTCAAAAACACATTCTTAACATCTAACTGATATAAATCCCAATGATATGTGGCAGCAAAAGAGATAAGAAGACGAATAGAGGTAAGCTTAGCCACAGGAGAGAAAGTCTTGGAATAATCAATATCATAGGTTTGTACATACCCTTTAGCAACTAGCTGAGCTTTTAATCGTTCTATAGAACCATCAGCTTTAGTTTTAACAACAAACACCCATTTACAACCAATAGCTTTCTTTCCAGGCATGAGATCAACAAGAATCCAGGTTCCAACCTTGTCAAGGGCCAAAATTTTGTCTTCCATTACGGCACACCAACCAGGGTGAATTAGGGCTTGGTGAAGGGTAGTAGGAGTGGAGATGGAATCTATTGTGGCAACAAGAGATAAGGAAACAACGGACAAATTCTGGTAGGATAAAAAAGATGAGATAGGATAGGTACAGTCAGCATATCGTTTAGGGGGCAATATGGACGGGTACCTTTTCGGAGGGCAATAGGCAGGTCATCAAAGGTAGCAACAGGAGAATCTGGAATAGGCGGTTCATTTATAGCAAGGGGAGGATTGACAAAAACAGAAGCAGGAACGAGGGAGGCTTCAACGGAATCAATAGGTGAAGCAGGAACTGGTGAAGGTGAAACATTGGCAACATCAGTATCATTGATGATATCATGTTTCGGAATAATAGCCTATACTGGGGAGAGAGGGACAGAATAAACCAGGATATCATCAGGTTCATCCATGACAGAGGGAGACTCAGAGACGGGCGAAGCTGTGAAGAAAAGAGAGGACTCATAAAATGTAACATTAGTAGACACAAGATAATGATGAATGTCAAGAGAGTAACATCGATAACCTTTCTGAACTCGAGAATAGCCAAGAAAAAGACATCTTAAGGACTTAGGATCAAGTTTACTAACATTAGGACGGACATACCGAACAAAACAAACACAACCAAAGAGTTTAGGATCAACATGGAACATCTTAGTAGTGGGAAAGAGAATATAATACGGAATATCCCCTCCAAGAACAGCTAAAGGCATGCGATTGATGAGAAAACAGGCAGTAGATATGGTATCGGCCCAACAACTTTTAGGGACAGAGGAATGAAACATGAGAGCTCGTGTGGTGTCTAAGAGATGTCGATTCTTTCTCTCAGCAAAACCATTTTGAGCAGGGGTATCAACACAAGAGGATTGGTGGAGAATACCATGACTTTACATATACTCAGTGAATAGGGTGGAAAAATATTCTTTTGCATTATCACTGCGTAAGATTTTCACAGAAGTATTAAACTGGTTTTGAATTTCAGCACAGAAATTATGAAAGTGAGTAAATAATTCAGAACGATGTTTCGTTAAATAAAGCCAAGTGGTACGGGAAAAATCATCAACAAATGTGACAAAATAACGATAACCAGTCTGAGACATAACTGAACAAGGACCCCAATCATCAGAATGTACTAACTCAAAAGGGGATGCAACCCTTTTATTGACGTGATGTGCCAAATGAACACGATGATGTTTGGCAAACTGACATGACTCACAATCTAAAGTAGACACGGAAGAAAATTGAGGATGCAACTTCTTTAAGGACGAAAGTGACATATAACCAAGACGACAATGGATATCAAACAGGGATGATCTACCAGAACAAGCAACAGAACGCGAAACCATATCATCAAGAATGTAATGGCCATCAAATTCATAGCCTTTACCAATAATCAGCTTCATTGACAAATTCTGAATTAAACAGTGGTCAGGGAATAATGAGATAAAACAGTTCAAATGACGAGTTGATTTACTGGGTGATAGAAGATTAAATGTAAGATCAAGAATATTAAGAACAGAGGATAATGAAATAGATGAGTGGGGTTGACGGTGCCTGAACCAAGCACACAGACAGAGGATCCATTGGCAACAAATATAGAGGATGGGTTGGTATAAGGAGCATACGATGAAAATAACTGATGATTACCTATCATATGATCGGTAGCGCC
Source organism: Inga laurina (assembly GCA_963855925.1). NCBI lineage: Eukaryota > Viridiplantae > Streptophyta > Magnoliopsida > Fabales > Fabaceae > Inga > Inga laurina. The sequence continues at coordinate 60,857,462 of OY979707.1, read as the reverse complement.
AGAATCAATGACCCACTTCGTAGAGGTAGTAGCAATACCAGAAGACGAATTACCTGCAGCGAGTGCTCTTGCAGATGATGGACCAGTGTCTAATGGATCAGGTGTCTGTGCAATATGGGCAAAACCTCGTTACTGATAATTGTTGCTTATTCTGTAATTTTCCACAATTTCGCTTAATATGATCGGGTTCCTTACAATAATTACATATAAGAGTTGCAGAGTGCATATTTGGAGCACCGCTATATCCCTATTTGGAACTAAATGGCTTGTTGTCAAATGGTCCACGCCCAGCTAAAGCACTAGCATTCAAATCATTAGACAGAAGAACCATACTATCAGCACGAAGTACCCTGGAGAACACTTCTTCAAGAGATGGAAGCTCCAGACTAGCAAGAATTTGAGATCGAATGGTCTCATACGAAGGATCAAGAGCTTCAAGAAAACTAATGATAGCCTGTAGTTCCATATTCTTAATTCGTGTCTGAAGATCCGCCTGTGGAGACATGAGTACTTTCATTGCTTCATATAACCTCTTGAAGTCTAAGAAGAAATCCTTTAATAAACGTCCCTGTTGTCGAGAACGATAAAAACCCTTACAAACTTCATGAACCCGAGTAACATTACTTTTACCGAAAAACATAAACTCAAGATAATTCATGATTTCTTTGACCGTGTTGCAGTGACTAACAGAAGATAGAATCCATGGTTCAATTGAGTTTCAAATTTGAAAGAAAATATGACCATCTGCCCTTTGCTAGGACAAACTCTTGTCATCATCACCGGAAGGGGGGTCTTAAGTTAAGTGGACTTCCTTTTCAATGCCTAAAATATATAGCTTGACTGTTTTGTTTCAATCACTATAATTTACCCAATTCAATTTTGAATCGATAATTTTAGCGGACATAGATAACATATCCGATGTTTTAGCTAGATTCAGCCATGTGGAATAGTCAACCACGATAGTAATCAAAGATAAGCTTAAGGTACTTAAAGTAAGAATGAGATCACAGATGCTAACAAGCTAACAATTTCCGAACAAAAAATTGGAAGCAAGTCATGACAACAAAGTAAGCCACAACCAAGACCACACAAAAGTTGGAATCAAACATTAACAAAGTACTCTTAAGAGTAGAAGAATACCAAACTGAACTAAGGACAAAGGAAGGAACTGAAATTCCACAGAAAGGAGTCACAGAGCTCCCTGGTTCTTCACAAAATCATAGAGAAAGCAAAAAATCAAAGTGAGAATCAGACTAGATGGGTTCCAAGGATGGAACGGGATGGATGAGTCAGTCGGAGTGCTATTGGAATCACCAGAAAAGCTCGCCAGAATCTCCTTCACGCGCCGGCGAGTGTTGTCGATGGTGGAAGAAGCAGCGGCTCGTGGAGGCTCACCACTGGTCAGAAATGGATGCCGCTTCAGGGTAACACCGATTCAGAGCTGCAGATTACGATGGTAGGGCGCGTGTTATCTAGTAGTTGGCGGAGATGACAGATCTGAGTCGTGGTTCAGATGTGTTTTGAGGTGTTAACGGAAAAACGCTAAACTCAACTAAAACAGAAATTCTGAACTGAAACAGAGGTAAGCTCTGATACCATGAAAGCTAAATAATCTTGAAACTAGATTTACATTCATCTTACAAACGAGAAGATTACAAGATACACACACACACACACACAAAACAGAGACAGAACAAACATAATTAATGGAAGCAATTCAAGGAGTGGTTGAAGGAATAGTCAAGAAATTCCACCACCGAATTGCTTCTTCAACAATATCATGCCATCGTCTAATCTATATTCACACAGTAACTTCTAACAATGGAAATCCAGTTTTACAAAGTTGAGCAACATGAAGTGATTTTGCAAACTAGTATTTTTCGTAGGGGATAATATTGGGGTGTTTTTGTAAGAGTATTATAAATATTTTGGTGTTTGCGTGGTGGAGAACATATATGTGATGAACTGGATGATGAAAGCAAGATTGTTTCTTCACCCTTGCACTTATTCATATATGTGATGAACTGGATGATAAAAGCAATATTGTTTCTTCACCCTTGCACTTATTTTAATCGTATTGATGATGTGAGGATTGTGGAATTGCTGTACAGTCATTTATTTCTGTCATTCTGTGTGTTTAATTGGTTGCCCCGAGATTATTTTTGTGTTTGACTGCGCCAGATAATATAAATAATAATATATACACGCATCCATCTTCAAAACGTTGAATATCAGTGGATTTCTAATTATTTTGATGTTCAAAATAAATTTGAGAGATACAACATGCTTCTTTACAAAAACAAAAGAACAAAAACCACACGTACAGTTCAATGACAATTATTGTCCTGAACTATATATGTTTCTTGAAAAATATCTTCTCGAATCACATCGTAACGGAGTTTCGGTGAGATATAGCAGGCTTCCGGGCATAAAAAGCCCTTGCATGTTTAAGTGTGTGTTTGTGATAGCGGTAGGAAAAATGATTTATTATGATTCTGACTTTTTAAAAATGACTTTATAGAAAAATCAGTTTTTATAATATGATTTATGTCTGGACGAGTGATTGAATAAGTGATTTTCAATAAGTCAAAATTTGTTTGGATTGACAATTGTATAAGTGCTTTTTTAAAAGTAAAAACTTGTGTTAATTATAAGAAACAAGATATTTAAAATTAAAAATAAATGAAAAAATACATAATTACTCACACCCCTCTCTCAAGTTTAAATTGTTATTTCTAACTAATTTATTTAAGGAGCAATAAATGTCCAAATTCACTTCAATAGAATTATATGGGTCCAATGGGTATATTCCTATCCTATTAACAAATTAGAATAAATTCTAATCCCATATTACTTAATCATATAGTCCAATTAAAATCCTTCTTTTAAAACTAATTTAAATTCCCCAATTTCATACTTAATAGTGATCAAGCACAAAGGAGAAAACTTACCTCCAGTACTTGATGTATTGAATATCCAGTTACCAATTAATAAGTGCCACTTGTATCTTTTCAACAGCATCATCTTTAACGGAGTAACTGACCGTTAGTCTCTTTTCTTCGACATCATTCAGGATTGCACCACATTTTTCTCAGTTTAGAGACACCATCCTTATCCACTTCCAAACGATTCCATCTGACTGCCCCCTCTTCTCCTTCATTTTCTATTGCCGCTTACTCATGCCATTTATTATTTTAAGTGAATAAGTTATATACATTTTTTTTACACTTAATTCATAATTTAGAACTTCAACAGCATTTGGTTTTTAAAAGTCTCAATCCAGGCTTCTCTTCCATTTCTCGTCCACTTGAAGGTACAGTATCAGAGATATACCTCGCACACTCTAGGGATCAAAACAAGCCAAGTGAGAAGAAGAGAAGAGGCATATAAAATTAGCATATCGTTGCCTAGCAGCCTGCGTCTACGAAATTTTTCCCAGAGATCCAAACTTGGTTACACCGGAGCAACCGAGGATTCCTACAACTCCAGTGAAGATGCTTTCAAGATTTGGTGGCGGTGTGTCATCCTTCGATATGCTGTCATGAATGGAGGTGAAGAGAAAGAAAGAGAGACCAAGGGTGAGTTAGCGCTGTTAACCTAGAAGACACATGGCACTTTCTTATTGGAAAACTGGATATTCAATATATCAAGTACTGGAGGTAAGTTTTCTCCAAGCACAAAATAGACAAAATAGTATAAGATTAAGTAAACAAAATAACATTAAGCACCAATAAATGATGCATACATGCTCAAATTCCAAATTAGTTCATAATTAGTCTAAATTCATGAACAATTAGCCACAAATGGTTAATCCAGTCCAAGACAGAAGCAACAAATTCCTAATCAAATAGCATAATTAGAAAGATAGTGAACGGGAAACAAGACAATGTTGAGCAAACAAAACTGAAGAACAGAACCAGCAATGGGATCCTCCTCTGTCTCTCTACTTCGAAAGAAAATTTCAACAGCTGAAGTTTCCCAAACAGTGTCTTTCGTCCCTCTAATCTTGTCTTTGATTCACTCTTAATGAAGAAGAAAACCCAGATATCGCCTACGATCCTTCAACCTCCACCCTTGAAGTGACAGGGACAATGAATAGTGTAGAAATGGTGACCTTCTTGTCCTCTGGGGTTTGGTCTCCGGCGTCTTCCAAAGCCCTCTACTTCTTCGATCGTCCCAAAGAAGTTGATGATCTCAGTCTTTCGCCACTCTGCTACCAAGCTCTCTTCTTCACCGTCGAACTAGTCGGGCCTGGGGAAGAAGAGGATGAACCAGAGGCTAATAGCGCCTCCCTAGGTCCCACCTTCAATGACGCTCTCTCGCTGCTTTCAACGTTCGCTTCCTTTGGAAGTTGGTGGACCAAAGTTGAAGATCCTCTCCTCAAAATCTATGTGGCTGCCTTCTGCGTTCCAATTGTTGAACCCCAAAAAGCAACCCAGGCAATGTCCATCGTGGCTCTCTACTTTTTCCTTCTTTTCCTCTAACTTTCTTTTTAAGCAGTTGTGGGACAGATCCAAGATGAAAAGATGAAGACAAGGTTCAATTGCAACCAATGTCAGGGCGAGATAGGGACGATAAAGATAGAACTCCAACAGCCGCGCTAAGTTGCTGCCGAGAGAGGGAAGACAGCTGGCACAGGCCAATCTTTCGACCAAAAAAAAAATTCATGAAAATTTTCAAAAATAAGTAAGCATAAGAGGCTTATTCAAAAAACATTCTTATTGAGCTTATATTTTATTGCAAAAAGCTGTGCCAAACACAACCAAATTGAGTTGCATTTTTATTTGGGTTTATTAGCCCAAAAACGGGCTTATTGAGCTCAAAAAGCCAAACCAAACACTCTCTAAGTTGAATGAAAGAATGATGATTGGCATGCTTCCTCCGCACAACAGGCTTTTTGTACAAGAGCCATGTAGGGTGTGTTTGGTTTGAGGGGAGGGGAGGGAAGGATTGGGGGGTTAAATTACTTTTTTGGGTTGAAGGTATTTAAATTTTGGGCGGGAGCCCAAAATTTAAAAGGAATGAGAGGGTAAATTTTGGACAGGAGTCCAAAATTTAAAAGAATAAGAGGATAAATTTTTGATTTCTCCCGTCCAAAATTGTAATTTGCCACCCCTCTCATCCCCTCAAACCAAACACACCCTTAAGGTTGATGCAACTTTTTTTTTTTTTTTTTACTTTTAGCTTTTGACTTTTTTTTCAGATTTCAACCTTTTGAAATTGAATTTTTAATATATCATCAAAATAAATTTATGTCAAACTGACTTTTTATAAAAGTTCATTCAATTATAAATCACATTAGACCAATTGACTTTTACTCTAATTTTAATTTGCAAAAGTCAGTTAAGAGAAAGATCACTTTTGCTATTACATTGAGTCTAATATAATGGGTTAGTCTCTCATAATATAGCGAACCAAGGTCTGATTCTTCATTGAGAGAGGTGCTTACATTTAATACTTGATTGTACATCGAACAAAATTTCCTCTAATTAAAAGATACTCATGCTTATAAAAAAATCACTTTTGCTAATGTCAATTGCATTACACATGCTTATATAAGCTGTGTTTGGGGGATTTGGCTAGCGTCCACTGCCCCCAGCGTCCGCTGCCCATTCTTTTCCCCAAAACTACACCGTTTTGGTGTAGTTTTGGGATAAAATATTGGGGTTGATCTTTTTTTTAAATGGTATCTAATATTTTGAAGTATTTTTCTGGACGTACGTATCTAATATTTTAAAATATTTTTTAAGTAACGTGAAGTATCCTAAAATAATTTTTAGTGCTTTTAATCTCTTAAAATATTTTTTTAGTTATACCCAGTCTGTTAGCAGACTGATTGTAATTTTACCTTTAATGTACTTTTTTAGTTCCAAAAATTACTTTAAAATCCACTCTAAAACATTTTAAAGTAATTTTTGCAACTGAAAAAGTACATTAAAGGTAAAATTACAATCAGTCTGCTAACAGACTGGGTATAACTAAAAAAATATTTTAAGAGATTAAAAACACTAAAAATTATTTTAGGATACTGCATGTTACTTAAAAAATATTTTAAGATAATAGATACGTTCAGAAAAATACTAGATACCATTTAAAAAAAAAAGATCAGCCCCAACATTTTATCCCAAAACTACACCGTTTAACGCTGTAGTTTTGGGGAAAAGGATGGGCAGCGGACGCTAGGGGCAGCGGATGCTGGCCAAATCCGTGTAAGTAACTAAGTATTCATCTTTATTGTTTAATATTTAATTAACATATTTATTGATTGCAACTAATATTGTGTATATGTTTTATTTTGTAGATGAATGGTGGATGTACTATGGCTATTCAGTTCCAGAATTGCAACGTGTTGCAACACGTATTCTTAGGCAAACGTCTGCTTCTTCTGGTTGCGAGAGAAACTGGAGCTTATTTGAGCGCATCCATACAAAAAGGATAAATAGATTGCAACATCAAAGGCTGAATGATTTGGTTTACACTAACTATAACTTGCGATTAAAGCATAGGTAATTTTAGATATTATGAAAAATGCTTTTAATTAATATGGATTAAGTTTTAAATTTTAACTGAAATCATTTGTCATTGGGAAATTGAAGGAGTGTATTGAATAAAAAGAAGCCAAGTTATGATCCCATTGATTATGAGTCCATTGATGAGGTGGATTTTTGGGTGACGGAAGAAGATCCTATTCCAGATTTCAATGATGAAGATGCAGAAAATCTTGAAAGTGCTCTTAATAATGAAGAAGTTGCACTTTCATCAACTCTGGATAGGATTAATGAAGGTTTATATAATTATATGTCCTATTAATATCCTGTTACTATTTATTATCCAACCATATTATTATTTGTTATACATAATCATTGATATTAATTATTGTTGTGCATATGCATAGGTGACGAAGATAGGGATATTCCTGATCCCCCGGCTTTGAATGATGATATTACTACTTCTTACCCTTTCCCCAATCCAGCACCTATTGACTCACCTCCAATAGATCAGCTTGATGAGTTGTAGAGTTTGTTGAATGATGATTTACTCATTTGGCTATGGTTGATGAATGATGTTATTGGCTATCTTTTTGACTATTTTGATGTTATTGGCTATGTTTGATGAATGATTATTGATATTGTTATGTTTTGATTATGTTTTCATGTTAGTTATGGGTTTGCTTTGAAGAATTAATTAGGTATTTTAGCTATTTTTATGTTAGTGATAATTTATGAGTTATGAATATTCATTATTTTGTTATTGTCAATTAAATTGTAATATTTTAATGTGATCGGTTCAATCACCGGTTCGCTCACCGGTCCGACCCCGGTTGACCCAGTGACCCTTGAACCTGTACCGCGACCGGTTCATTGACCGGCCCAGTTTTTCGTTCCTTGCTAAAAAGTCACATTTTTAGACCGGTTCCCAAAAAAACCGGTCTAAAAATTGACTTTTTAGACCTCACCTTTGAGAACCGGTCTAAAAAGTGATTTTTTTAGACCGGTTGTACAACCTCAAACTTTTTAGACCGGCTATATCTAGACCTGTTCCAAAACCAGTCTAAAAAGTGATTTTCACCCAGTCTAAAAAGTGATTTTTGTACTAGTGACAGCAATATGAAAAGCTAAAGTCAACCAAAATAATTGGAAATAAGGTAATTTCACACAAACATATTTTAGACATAAAAAAGTACTAGTAATTTGCTATTTTAGACACAAGCATATATTTTTTTGTGAACCAAACTCAATGGCTAAGCTGGATAAGCCTCAATGATGAATAAGAAAGAAGGAATGTTGATGATTTGATAACGAGGGAAGCCAGCTTCATTCAACAGGTTCTTCCATTCCAACTCAATTCTCTCCCTTCCAGAAGTGTGTGCAATCATAAGCAAATCGAAGACGAAGCCAGTGTCATCGAACAAGCGTTTGCCATTTGGCTTCAGCACAAACTCTGCTATTATCACCTTCCCTTTCCCTTCTTTTCCTTCTAATGCCTTCTTGCAGTTCCCAGTATCTTTATGCAATCTTTGTCGCTCCAATCATGCAGTATCCACTGCATTTCTTGCCATCCAAAACAATTATTTAGAGCTAAATCCATTTTGCCCACACAACGTGATAGAATTTTAGATATGGGTATATGTTAGGTTTTGTATATATCAAAATAGCTTAAGCTGTTTTTTAGATGATTTTAGAGATTAAAATTATTAATTCAAGCATCAAATGGTTAGATATGAATCAAGGGAACCAGTTATGGCACCATAAGTTAGTCCCATACGAACTGTTCATATTTAATTTTTTTTATACAAATTAATTTAACAGACAAAAAATTTAAAATAAAGATAGTATGTTAACTAACATTTTTTTTAAATGACTTTTTCATTTAAAAATCATCTCTTAAAAATTATTAAACATGGATTATACAGCTAAATGAAACGAGCTTATGTTGCCTATCAGTGGTTCCGTGAAACAATATATACCTTCATGAAAACAGCATCTGCATTAGGGATGGAGTGGAACATGTCTCCTCCGACGTGGGCGACTCCGTCGTGTTCAGGTGCGGTGGCCACCACATGAGGCAGATCGAAGTTGATGCACTTTATATGCGGATACGCCTTCACTATCTCCGACACCGTCCCTCCGGTGCCACCTCCCACATCCACCAGCGACCCAATGCTCTCGAACCCTTCCTTATACGCCGATATGAACGCTTTCATCACGATCCTCGCCGTACACGCCATGCCGTCATTGAAGAGCTTGTTGAAATCTGGGCTCTCCGATGCCAAATCCCAAATATCTCCGCCGTGAGCCTTCTTGAAGGCCTCTCCGCCTTCTCTCACACAGTGGCTAAGATAGTGCCACGGAGCTAGAAGGGTTGGGTGGTTTTCCATGAGAACCATGGGTGCTAGGTTCACGGCGGAGTCACTCAGTAGCCACCGTGAAGAGTGGGTGAGGCAGTATAGGGTGTCTCCGCCGTCAGATGGGTGATTCACGGAGAAGATGTTGCGGCGGACAAGGAGCCTCATGATGCGGGAGAGGTAGGTAGGGTCCGGTGAGGTGGCGTCGACAAGAGAGGCAGCGATCTGGGGCAAGGTGATTGGTCTACCGTGGCGGTGTATGATATCGGGTATGCGGAGCTGCACAGCAGATTTTAGAGCCATGGAATCAGCGAAGTGTAACATGTACTTCCATATATCGGCTTGTCCCTGCAACATCAGAGCCTCCTCTTCTACCACTGCATTCTCTGCCATCTCTCTCTCTCTCTCTCTCTCTCTGTGACGCAGATCCCTTAAAATAACTTACAACCTCTCGTCTTGAATCATGAGCAGGTATTTATAAGGAAAAGTTCAATGTATAACTCTTACTCCGTTTAACAATTTTAATACTTATCCATGCGTGCGCGTTTATATATGGACGATGTTGATTAAGTTGGATGCATGTGTTTACTTTGATTAAATTAATAAGAGATGATAAATCAGATGCATATTATTTAATGAATTGAACACATGCATCTCTTTGACGGTTTTTTTTTTTTTACCTGAATCTCTTTACATGTTAATGTAACAAAAAATTAGTATTTTCTGTTAGATCGACATGAAAAAAATATTACATCCACAAATTCAAAACAGCCTCCAAAGCCCAAACAGAAACAAACAAACCATTCACATCCTAATTATAATTAGGATACACAGCCTGAAACAAAAGACCGAACAAATTAAAGAAAACCAAATAACCAAAAGCAAACGCAGGCACAACAAAAATTAAACCTAATGATACTCATCATTAATGTTGTCCAATTCACAGGCATAACACACACTGGTCTTTCTGATTAAGCACTTTAGTCTTTTGATTGGAATCAAAAAGAGGCCAATAACTAATATACCAAAAAAAAAAAAAAAAAAAGAGGCCAATAACTTATTAACCTTAATTTAATTTGTCTGAAAATGAAAAAAAAAATCACCTCCACTCATATCTAAACCTATGTTTTAATAAAAAAAATATTTAAATGAAAAAACTGAAAAAAAATTTCCTCTAGCATCTTATAAAAAAGATCATATATTCTTCCTAGAACTATGTTACTCTTTTTGTCCTATTTATAAGAGCTAAATAACCGAATTACACGGTTTAAGAAAACGGTTAAAATTAGTAAAAAAATAATAAGTATGTATTAAATAAACTTGTTTTTCAAGTATGTATTTAATAATGAGGGGCCAGTAAAAGAGAGAAATAAAGTAAATATAAGTATTACCAACCTTTTAACTAATGCAATACTTATAATTAGTGAGAGGTAAAAATAGGAAAAAAAATTATTAAATGTTCAGACAGCTTTTGTCCGGCTCTTATAAAAAGAACCAATGCAATTCAAATTTTAGACTCCTATAAAAAGGACCGGAGGGAGCATATACTACCTCCAGTCCCAAATATAAAATTTAGTTGACTTTTTTGGGGGAGATTAGGGAAGCTAATTAAATTACTTTAAAGTATTTATGTTTATTGTTATTTCTCCAAATTAATTTGTCTAACTTATAAACTGATACTCCCTCCGGTCCTATTTATTATAAGAGCATGATAACTGAATAACACGGTTTAAAAAAGCGGTTAAAATTCGTTAAAAATAATAAGTAAGTCTGAAATAAATAAACTTTTCTTTCTAAGTATGCCCTTTTTCATTTATTACTTTTAAAATGGACTTATATAAACTTATTTATAGGACCAGAGTAATAGGCCATATCTTGAGTAGTTATTTTTTTAGGGGGGGGTCCGGGCACATAGGCTTGGGCCATTGCTTTTGGGGGATATTAATGAACCCTTGAATTTTGCAAACTTAATTAAAGATGGGCAGTGTAATTAATGATAATCAATGACCTAAAAGAAGGGAGATCATCTAGCTTCTACTAAGGGCATATTTGGGTTAGCATCGGAGAAACATGTTCACGTAAGTCAAGGTAAAATTTTTCTCATATACTTACCTTATATACTATAAATCATGTTAGAAAAGTAGCTTCTACCGCCAACCAAAATAGGCACTAAAGATGGTGAACCTACTGGTACGTTTTGATTGAATTCGATCCATATATAGAATAAAATATAATAGGGTTAATATAATGTTGAGTCCCTATACTTTATCTTCATTTTAGTTTTAATCTCTGAAGTTTGAAACTAGTGGTTAAGGTCCCTAAAGTTTATCCGGTTTAAAATCTTTAGTTTCTGCAGTTTGAAAAGGGTTTGAAAATGAGATTAATGGTGTTAATTTTACTCACGTGCCATTAACGCAGTTTAAAATGCTTATGTATATGCATATTGAACTAGATAATGTGGAAAAAATGAGTCAACCTAGACATGTGAATTTTTTTGGGAAGAAAAAATAGAGGAGGAGGATTACAACACGTCAAGATCGAACATCGAAGGCACCTTCTTCATAGAATTTCTTATGGGAAATAAGAATAGATTGCTTAAATTACGGAGAAATAAATCGGTTTTGCATCAAGATCGAAGACACCTTCTGTTTTGCTCATTGGTTTTTTCATGTGAAGAATATGCCGCCGAAAAATTGAAAAGCATTTGGTTCATTTGTAGTTGTAATTGTTGAGGATTTTGAGTTTCTACTTGCGATAATGTTTTCTATTCCGGTGAGTTTTAATTTCTATTAGGCGTGTTTGTGATTTGGATTGACTTTCTTCTTTTCTTTTAAGCGAAATACTTAGGTACTCTAAGCCTATGTTTGGGATAGCTTATTTTTGACTTATAAGTGCTTTTCACATAAGTGGAGACAAAACTCCTCTCATATACTTATCTCGTGTATCATAAATCACGATTTAAAGCATTTATAAGTAAAAAATAAGCTATCCCAAAGTGTACCAGCTCACATATACTCTGTCCAATTATAATGTTCCAACTCAGATGATTTTAATCCCACTTGTCAATCTTTTTTTTTTTATTGTTTTAAAACTTAAAAATCTCTAGGTTTTGTCAAATTCCTCAAGTACCTCTCTTCCATCTTTCCCAAACTCTTTCCCTTGCTCTCTGCCATGGACGACATTTCTTCAAGAACCAAAGCCTCCACCCTCACCTCAATTGACGCCACTGCCCTCACCTCACCTTGTATCGTCCTGCTTTATAGAAAGTGTCTCTCTTCAAAATTCACTTTGTACTGAGATTTTTATATACCCTCTCATTCTTTCTTTAGTTTAAACCTTGGAAAGAGAAACAACAGGAAAAAAAACTATTTCCCCGTGCTTTCTCTCTCTTGAACTGCCATCTGCAAGGTCACACACTCTCTCTAGCTACTTTTGCTGTCTTTAGCTATATATATATTTGTATATCTATGTGTTGTAGATTTGAGATCTAGTATTGGGATCCTTGGAAGTAAGAGATTTTGGATGCTAGAGTGAGAGTGGCAACAGTATTGGTTAGATTGGCCATTGCAGATATTCCCAATGACGGGGGTGGAGTGGTGCCGGATGAGGTGAGGGTAGCAGCAGTGGTCTCCGAAGAAAGGCCGTCGGCGCCTTTAAGTGGAGAGAGTTTAAGAAAGAGAGAAGAGAGGGGCAATTGAGGAATTTGACAAACCCTAAACATTTTAACTCTTTAAAACAATAAAACATGACTAACACCTAAGATTAAAAATTATACAAGTTGGAGCATTGTTATTGGATAGAGCACATGTGAGCTGGCACACTGGGAGTACCTAAGTATTTCTCTTCTTTTAATAGAGGATTTTGTGTTCCCACTTGCTTGTGATTCTGTCTGTGACAAACTGCGGCTATGGGTGTTTATGATCAAGGTTATAACATCACTTCTTCGCCGGAAATTAAATTATTTCCTCAATCTCAAGCCACTGGTGCGAATGTTTGCTACAATTTGCCCTTGCCCTTTTTGGGTTTCTGGTGCTGCTGATGGCTTTTTTTTTTTTTGTTTGAATTTTTATATGTATAAGCGACTTGTTTTTTCCCACATCAACTAGCATAGTCTGCATCCACATAAGCGATTTAAGCGGCATTAATGTCATGTGAGCAAAATTAACACCGTCAATTCTGTTGGCGGTAGCTCCTAGATTGTCACGCAACTTAATGGATTCTCCAACTCCTCCAAGTGCTACGCAGATCTTGTTAGAGGCAGTGCCTGCAAATGACAAAATTGATTCGAGTCGTGCCTGAGAACACTGTCCTTAAGAGTTATTCCGTAACTACAAGCAAATAAGAAGCGGCACTCTCCAAGATTAAACGAACCTTTCTAGCAAAACAGGGTGAGTAGAATTACAGAAGATAATAGAACTCAGTAGGTTAAAGTATATGCAAGAGGAGGAAGGGTAGTGCTTGAAAGCTCAAGAACCACACATTTAACCTCTAACTTGAAGCACCTTTTATAGGCAACCATGTGCTGCACCGTTGAGTACTACACGATCACTTTAAATGTGATTAAAACTGGAATTGTCAAATGTGCAGCAATGAAGACATTGATCGGGTGGTTTTTGAACGTTGGGTAATATAGGCTCATGAAATATCATTATGAAATTGTATATATAGCGTTAAAGAGATTAAAACCTATTAAAATCCTTTAAGGTATTTGAAAATATCTGTATGAGGACATTGTCAAGACATTTTATAATATGTCACCAACATTCAGATCCATAAAACCGGTACAAAATTATTTTTATGGTTTTGTAAAATGTCTTCCATAAAAGGTGTCCAGTCTGCATTTAACTCTCAAACAAAAGAGGGGGGAATTTCCGGATTTCAACTGTATTACCGGTGGCATGTTGTCGTGTAAGTAAGTCTATTCCTCCTCTTAGCCTATTTACTAGCTCAAGTCCATTTGTTATTTCTTGGACTCCACAATCCCGTACAATGTGGGACTCTTCCTTTGACACACCCACACACATTATTTACAACAATCCCCCACATGTGTCATAGGAAGCACCATTAGCTGAGTAGCACACGTGAGTATAACCATTGTATCTTGTGGTTCTTTGGACTATGAACCAAACCTAAACTGATAACACTTAGTGCACAGAGATGTCAGTGAAGCATGCTTCTATGAACTAACAAATCTTGGATGTGTACTAGAGGCATTAGGAGTTAGACTATACCCCCACATTTCCGCTATTAACATTAGTTTTACGCGTTGAAACGGCCATGCACGTGCCTGATGCATAACAAATGATCTAGAGATTTCGCTACAATCTCATAGGAGCGGCTCCACTCCACATTCGTAGAGGTGATTTCATAAAATGTACCTGCAATGAGAACACCATCTCGTAGGATTATAAAATCATTAAGAGCTTTCACTCAGCCTCACCAAAGTGCATTCTAGCACTTTCTCATGCCATAGGAAGGGACTAGCAATTTATTTAGTGCTAACAGAACTAACAAACGACTTATTTTTACCCATATGAATCTTCTTCATGGGATCACCAATTACAAAGGTTGGGTTGACCATCGTAGCTAATTTCGAATTGGCTTTAGTCTCATTCCCCTCGGCTAATTAATTTCTTCCTGGGGTTTTGTTAACGGATTTGATATGTCAACTTTTGACCTCACAAAATCGATTGAGATAACTCCATTTTTTTAAGCATGCTTATTCACATTATATCTCAAAAGATTTTCACTTGCACATTGTTCTCTTACAATGGCTATTGCTATTTAGCAGCCATAACTCATCAACATAAAATGTCGGTTTTACACCCAAAATTTTTTGCTGAGAGGTTTTCAACAACTTAGCCTTCAATTGTAGCTAACTTTAGAGTAATAAACTCTGGCTCACACAATATTTTAATTGTTGCTACTAGTGGATTTTCTTGATAAAACTGAAATTCAGTTAGCATCAGTGTATCTCATATAACGGGAATCCGTCGTATATGACACCAGCATTTATAGTACCTCTCAAATATTTCATTTCCCTCATAGGACTGCATATTTATATATATGCTCAATCACCATGTAGTATAAGCTATATCACACAGATTAATATTAATGCAAAAAATTCTCAACAATTTGTGTATACCTCGCATAAGCTGCAAAATCACTTCAAATAACGTGTTAATATCATAAGAAATATTCACACATATATATCCTTACACCAAGATAATTATATAGCCTCAAATTATGAAAATTAAATTTATCTATCATAGATAAATGATTAAATTTTCATGCTACATAATGCTTGTTTCAAATAACACAAAAAATTGATAATTCACAAACTTTGCTCTCTATAGCAAACAACAAAGCCTTTGCTCTCTATAGCAAATAACAAAGCCTCCACATAATTAATTCTGAATTACAACTTGGCTTTATCAAATGAAACTAGAAATAGTTTGCAATTTCAAAAATTTATAAGGCACCCTCACATGTTAGGCACCTCCACACTTTCAAATAGTCTTTACAATAATAATTCTAATTAAGTTAGAATCTCACCACATGTCCCCTTTCATTCTAATTAAATTAGAATATTTGTCAAATTTTGTCACTCTAATATCCAAAGTTTGTATCCCCAAACTGTCAAGCACACACCACACATGCATTGTGTAGAAAATAGTTTACCCGTATAATAAACAATCTTCAGAAAATGAGTTTACAAATGTGAGTAGAAAAGTTCATTCACACCTCCACATCAACCAATTAACAATGGTTTGCACATCTTACCAATAATAATTCTAATTACATTAGAATTTCTCAAAAAAAAAAAAAGCTTCCACAGAAAAAAAAAACTCACCAATGTCATGTTAAACATTGTTCCACATCATCAATGAATATGATATCACAGTTTTTCAAATACTACATTTATTTGAAAACCCACAAGTTCACATTTAATAAAATTTTATTTTTCATGAGTTTTGCTCAAAACCATAAAATCACAAAACCAATCGTACACTTAAACATGAATTAAGAATAGATAATGTTTACGAAACCATCACAGGAGGTTATAAAAAGCCATTAAATATATTCTTTAATCAGAACAATAAAACCTCCATAAAAGGGATTAAATTCACCAACGGTAATTACTTATTAATGTGAGCTACCAAAATGAGGAAATATTTCCATGATAATACTCATCAACAATTAACATTCATTCTCTACACGAATTCAATGCTCATGAATTATTCATTAAATTTTCACGTTAAAAAAAAATATAACCACAGATAATCATGACCACTGACCGTTGGTACCCTCCCAAAAATTTTCGTTGCCACATTGAAATAATAAATTTAGGAGAGATAACATTCATGCAATTACAGCAAGGAGGATAAAAGTTATTAAAACCAATTTAACACTAACGCATTATCAAGTGATAAAGCCTCCCACCAACAGTAATACCCCAACAAAACCTATGTAACAGTGATAATAGTAGCATTTTAATTGTCAATAAACCTCCAATATTAATAATACCATTTAAAATAATAACTAACTTTCAGAATTTCCAGCAAGTTAATTATCCCAATTAAACTTGTAATCATGTTCCATCTTTAATATTTAATTAAAAAAACGGATACTAAAAACTAATTCCTCCAGTTGGCACTTATACTATACTAATGACCATTAGGAAAAAAAACTTCCACATATTAATGTAGACAAAGCATCAGGCCTCATTATCACCACAAATAATCATTAATTATATGTTTGATGCTTCAGCTTTGTTACCGCATGTTTTGTTTCCAGACTTAAAGCTAAAACTATGCGTTCCTGTGGTGGAGACCAAGTCATGAAAGTACTACCATGATCTTGAAGAAAGCATATATCAATACCACCATCTACCATCTATGCGCACCAAGTCACACTTGTCAAGAGTTCTTAATGTCCTCTATAAGGACCCACAATCACCATCGTGTGTTTATGCCATGACTCACTAAAATGCGGTGCCTCTGAGGTCTTACGTAAGTCTAGTTAAAGAGATAAATTTGGCTTTTGGTGCTCATAATCACCATGGCCCTCTTGAGTCTCACTACCCAGTTTCATTCATAAATATCATCAGACTCATTGCCTTTGCACACGCTTTCATCGGGTTCACATCTATCATCATTTCGGATCACCATACTAGGTGGTTGTGCCCGGGTTTGTGAGTTAAAACTCAATATTCAAGTCATCCTTGGCCTCTACAATCACCAAAGGTTCATACCTTATTGTCTCAATCCTACCACATAGATGAGGAGCAGCCTATTTTTGGCTAATTTCTCTATTATGAGGTGACAATGAATATCCTAAAATTAGGCACACAAAAAAAAAAAAAAGAGACCCAATTCAAACTTCCCATCACACAAGAGGAAAATACCAATTTGAATATAACTATCAAATTAGAACAAAGCTTAGAGGCCGCCCTATCCAAGAATTATGCGGTTGATGCACGCCACAACAAAAGGATTAGCAGATACTAGCTCTTAAGATTGTTGGCGGTAGCTCCTAGATTGTCATGCAACTTAGTGGATTCTCCAGCTCCTCCGAGTGCTATGCAGATCTTGTTAGCGGCAGAGCCTGCAAATGACAAAGTTGATTCGAGTCGTTCCTGAGGACACTTTCCTTAAAAGCTATTCCGCAACTACCGGCAAATAAGAAGTGGCACTCCTCAGGATTAAATGAACCGATCCTGCAAAACAAGATGAGCAGAACTACAGAAGATAATAGAACTCAGCAGGTCAAAGTATATGCAAGAGGAGGAATGGTAGTGCTTGAAAGCTCAAGAACCACACAATTAACCTCTAACTTGAAGCACCTTTTATAGGCAACCATGTGCTGCACCGTTGAGCACTACACGATCACTTTAAATGTGATTAAAACTGGAATTGTCAAATGTGCAGCAATGAAGACATTGATCGGGTGGTTTCTGAACGTTGGGTAATATAGGCTCATGAAATATCATTATGAAATTGTAAATATAACGTTAAAGAGATAAAAACCTATTAAAATCCTTTAATGTATTTGAAAATATCTGTATGAGGATATCATCAAGACATTTTATAATATGTCACCAACGTTCAGATCCATAAAACAGGTACAAAATTATTTTTTTGGTTTTGTAAAATGTCTTCCATAAAAGGTGTCCAGTCTGCATTTAACTCTCAAACAAAAGAGGGGGAAATTTCCGGATTTCAACTGTATTACCGGTGGCATGTTGTTGTGCAAGTAAGTCTATTCCTCCTCTTAGCCTATTTACTAGCTCAAGACCATTTGTTATCACTTGAACTCCACAATCCCATACAATGTGGGACTCTTCATTTGACACACCCACACACATTATTTACAACAAATTCTACCTCTAAGTCCTTTTCTAACTATAGGAACTAAAGGTTTTAAATGGAGCAAACTTTAGGAACCAAAATCACGGGTTTTAAATTTCAGGAACTAAAACAAACATGCATGAAGGCAAAATATAGGGACTAAACATTGTATTAACCTAATATAATATAATGCTTTTTCCCACCAAATTAACTATAGAAAACCATGCATATTTAGGTGCTCGACTATCATATAAAAAACCTGTTGAACTTTTTTTGTGATTGCGTAACTGCTCATCATCATCTAATATATCTAATTCGGATTCTAATTCTAATATATAAAAGGGAAGATTACGCACATCGTTTCAATTTGGTCCCATAATTTTAAAAGTATGAGTTTGATGTTGTTATCAAACGATGACTTTTTGTAACAATCATTGTTTTTGTTTTAAAGCTAAACTTAACTAATATGCTAGTATTTGAAACTATTTATTCAATATAATATTTAAAATCTCAATATCAATATTCTTTGTATTGAAACTACTTTTGATGAAAAGTCTCTTACTATATGTGCTTACTATGGATAATTTGGGAAAGTGAAAGTTATAAATTAAGGAGATAAAATGGATTAAAATCTTATATTTATAATTAAAATAAATACTCTAACTAGCTCCTAAATCTAAGAGGGCAGGGATAAGTTATCAATTCCAAAATGATGGCATTATTGTAAGAGATCAAAGCATAAATAATTTTCGTATCGAAGATGATCCAAATATCATCCCCTCGATATCTTTCCTTTATGCGATAGTTGAAGCAAATTAAAGACTATGGTGTTTGGGTGGTGGAGAACATACATGTGATGAATTGGATGATAAAAACAAGATTCTTTCTTCACCATTGCACTTATAATATTTGAATCGTACTGATGATGTGAGGATTGTGGAATTGCTGTAGATAGTCATTTATTTCTCTGTCATTCTTTGTGTTTAATTGGTTTCCCGGAGATTACATTATGGAGGAGTACCCTTGCTTTCGTCGCACATGATGATACTGTTTGATTATAACGAGGAAAAAGTAATTATTTTTCAAGCAAAATTTGAATTTTTGTAGATTAAAACAATGTGCAAACTTAACGACGGTTGCGCATGCATGGGGTCCACAAACCCAAAGAGGACAAGCCTTTTATTACCCTCTGGCTTCAGCACAAACTCCACAATTATCACCTTCCCTTTCTCTTTTGATATCGCCTTCTTGCAGTTCTTCAGTATCTCTATGCAATCTTCGTCGGTCCAATCATGCATTATCTTCTGCATTTCATTCCATTATCCAAAACAAATATATGATCTACTCCTTCCGATCCTTAATATAAGAGCCAATTGAATTATTTTTTAATAAACCAAGAAAGCTAAATAAGATGTTTAATTGTAGCATATGTTGTACAGTATATTATTAGATTATATATCAGTTTATAAGTAAAACAAATTAGTTTGAAAAAAAAAAATAAATATAAATACTTTAATATAATTTATTTAGCTTTCTTAGTGGCTCTTTGTTTTAGCTTTTTAGAAGTGTATTTATAATTTATAAAGTAAGTATGTGAGAGGACTTTTATCTTGTCTTACGAAAAAAGGCTTTTAAAACCACGATTTAGTTGTTTCCCAAACAAGCATTTAATTTCTCCAAAGAAAAAAAGTCAACTGGCCCCTATGCCAACAACATGAGCAAATGCATCCATTTTGTATATTACTCAACCGAGAAACACAAAAAAAAAAAAAAAAAAAAAAAAAACAAAGCAATGTGCCTTCGTGAAATCAGCATCTGCACTAGGGATGGAGTGGAACATGTCTCCTCCGACGTGGGTGACTCCGCCATGTTCAGGTGCGGTGGCAATCACATGAGGGAGATCGAAGTTGATGCAATTTTTCTGGGGATACGCATTCACAATCTCAGACACCGTCCCTCCGGTGCCACCTCCCACGTCCACCAGCGACCCAAAGCTCTCGAACCCTTCCATATATGCGGATATGATGGCTTTCACCACGATCCTCGCCGTACACACCATCCCTTCATTGAAGAGCTTGTTGAACTCTGGGCTCTCCGATGGCAAATCCCAAAGATCAGCGCCGTGAGCATTCCTGAAGGCCTCGCCGCCTTCTCTCACGCAGTGGGTGAGGTAGTGCCAAGGAGCCATAAGGACTGGGTGATGATCATGAGAAGCATGGGTGCAAGGCTGAGGTCGGAGTCACGCAGCAGCCACCGGGAAGAGTAGGTGAGGCCGTAGAGGGTGTCTCTGCTGTCGGAGAGGTGGTGGGCGGTGAAGATGTTGCGGCGGGCTAGGAGTCTCATGATGCGCGCGAGGTAGGTGGGGTCCGGAGAGGTTGCGTCACGAAGGGATCAGGGGTGGGTGCTGCCCCCAAAAAAGAGGGGTTTCCAAATGTTTTGTTTTCTTTTTATTATTAGATTTTATATAAAATGAGAGACATTTTGATATTTAATGAAAAAATAGAGTTGTTTTTAATTTTATATGATTTTTTAAAGATTCATAAGAAAAAATGGTGCAGTTTTCTTTTTCATTTTAAGCATTGAATTTTTGAAAAATCATAAAAAATTAAAAACAGTTCTTACCTATAAAATATCAAAATGTCGCTCATATAGAATCTAATGATAAAAAAAAAAAAAAGTAAAACTTGGGAAGCCCCTTATTATTTAGGGGAAGCAGCGGGCAGCACCCACCCCTATCCGTGGGAAGAGAGGTTGGGTCACCATGGCGGTGTAGAATATGGGTATGCGGAGCTCCACAGCAGATTTTAGAGCTATGGAATCTACGAAGTGGAACATATATTACTTCCATATATCAGCTTGACCTTTAATAGTTTTTTTTTTTTTTGAGTAAATACTGAAATTCATTAATCTATTATGGAGTTAATACAAAAACCGGTTGTAGAAGAACCAACCCAATCATCCATCATCAGCTACCGCCTCACAAATGAAAGGTAGTGGGTGATTAAGGAGAAAAAAACCTATAATAGTTTAATATCAAAAGCCTCCTCTTCTCCGATTGTATTCTTAAGCTTCGCTTTTTGTGCTCATCACAATGACGAGCACCCAATTTCTCATCACCTGATAAGATCTCAATCGTTTAAATTTTAATCTCAATGGTCCAAATTTAAAATTTAAAATTTTTCATTTTCTAAATGATAAATTCATTTTTATGAGAAGTGATAGTTATAAGATTATCTTTATTTTAAATTTTATATATATTAAAACAAAAATTTATTTAAAATATAAAAATTAAATTACATTAAATATGAATTGTCTAAAATAAATCAAACAGTGCACTTGAGTGATGAGAACATTCTTCTCATCACTATGATATTCGGGAGCTCTTTTTGTGCTCATCATACAGCGATGAGCACTGAATGCAGACCCACTTGTATTCTCTGCCATCTCTCTCAGCTCTCTTTCTCTCTGTGTGACGCAGTACCTTTAAAATAATTTACAACCTCTCGTATTGAATCATGATGAACATGATTTATTCTACTGCCTCCGATTTTCAATATAAGTCAATTTCACTAATCCATCATAACTAAAAAATGATAATTAACTCATTTAATTTTTCCTAAATTAAAAGAAATTTCTAAATTTACCAATATTAAATAACGTTTTGAATGTGAGAGTGAAATACAATAAGTCATATTTAAACATTAATTACATGGGAAAAATTGACAAAAAAAATATTAATTGCTCTCCAAGTAAGTTATATTATAGACCAAATCATTTTTTTATAAGTGATTTATATTGTAGACTAGAGGGAGTATGCATGATGCACGTACGTATTTATAAGGAAAGGTTCAATGTATAGCTCTTACTCTCATAAATAATTTTAATACTAGGTCATGCATCTTATTTAATTACAAATTAATGCATCTCTTTGACAGTTTTTTTGACCAGGCATCTCTTTGATAGTTAGAGAACAAAAAAATCAGTACTACTCTAGTCCTTAATATTCCTCTAGTCCTATTTATAGGGCAGAAAGGATAATTTATTTTGTTTTATTTATAATATAGAGATAAAATTTTTTCATATAAATGTATAATTTTACCCTTCATTTATTATTATAGTCCATTCGGTTCTTTTTATAAGCAACACTTTTTTTTTTTGATTGCACAAAACGAATTGACGATTAACATTATTATTAAAACATTATGGAAGTGCTTTATAAATAAAACCAGAAAAGTATAAAGATGAACCTCAATTATATTTTATTTTCTTTATTAAAGTGAGTCTTATATTAAAAAATGAAGTGAGTATTATTTGTTAGTCACAAAAAACATATTACATCCACAAATTCAAGACCTTCAAAGTCCAAACAGAAACAAACAAACCATTCAAAGCCTAATTATAATTACAATTATTAAACAACCTGTAATCCAAATTAACAAGCCTATTTAATTGCTCTTATATACTCCTCTGGTCCTGTATATAAGACACTTTTAGCATATTTCACACAGACCAAGAAAAACATTAAACTTCATCAACTCTTCCATGAAATTTAATAATTTTCAACTTTACCCCTATTTAATATATATTATACCCATGATAATAAAGACAATACAATAATAAATGAAGAGAGAACTTATATATTCATATGAAAGTTTCTTTCTCTGCCTTATAAATAAGACAAAAAATTTTCTCCTCTCTCTGCCTTATATATATGTAGGATGAGAGGAGTACTATATATAGATACTATGTGGCATTACTAGTTAAGATTTTATAGCATTTTACTTACTTGGTGGCATTGCAAAGTTCTTTCTGATGCGGTAGCTGTAGCATATTGAAATCCAGTTTTGCAAAGTTGAGCAACATATGTGATTTTGCAAGCTAGTATTTTTCATAGGGGATAATATTGCGGTGTTTTTGTAAGAGTATTATAAATATTTTGGTGATTGCGTGGTTGAGAACATATATGTGATGAATTGGATGGTAAAGACAAGATTCTTTCTTCACCCTTGCACTTATTTGAATGTATTGATGATGTGAGCATTGTGGAATTGCTGTACACAGTCATTTATTTCTGTCGTTCTGTGTATTTAGTTGGTTGCCCATAGATTATTTTAGTGTTTGGCAGCCTCAGATAACATATATACGCATCAATCTTCAAAACGTTGAAGTATCAATGGCTTTCCAATTCTTCGACGTCCAAAACAAATTTGAGAGATACAACATATGCACGCTTATTTACGAAAACAAAAGAACAAAAACCACGCGTGCACTTCAATGACAAATGCCTGTCCTTAACTATATATGGTACGGTTCTGATAAAACATCTTGTGGATGCAATTCGTAAGGGAGATTTGGTGAGAGATAACAGGCTGCAAAGCCAACAGCAGCATTGGCCCCTTCGTGAATATGAATTTAGGGCTTGTTTAGGATGACATTGAAGCTATCCCAAACTGGCTTCTAGGCATAAAAAAGCTTTTTGCCCAAAAATCACCTTAAAGTGGAAACAATTTATCATCTAAACCAGTTTACATTAAACTGACCTTTTATGACAGCTTATCTAAATTTAAATCACATTAAACAAATTTACTTCTACTCCAATTTTAATTTGCAGAAGTCAATGAGGAGAAAAGTCACTTTTGCTATTATGTTGGGTCTAGTGGAAGGGGCTAGTATTTCATAACAAAGTGAACCATGGTTCAAATTCCCTCGTTAAGAGAGGTGCTCACATTTATTACCCAATTGTGCCTCGAACAAAATTGTCTCTAATAAAAAGATACATGTCCTTATTAAAAAAATACTAGTGCTAATGGTAATCCAAATATGTATAAATATATTTTTTTTGGCCGGAGCTAAAAGTTAATCCAAATAAGACCTTATATATGAAAGAGAAGTAACCTTGCTCTCGCGGCACATGATGGTATTGTTTGATTATAAGGAGGAAAGCGTAGTTAACTACCACTATAGTCCTATTTATAAGTCATTTTTCATCAAAAAAATTGGTCCTATTTATAAGTCTAGTTTCATGATAGTAAATGCATTTTGTACTTTTTTACCGTTATTAATTGCAATAAATAAAAAAAATTTATTCATGTTGACTTTGGAACCAATCATAGATAAGGGCAAAATTGGAAAGTTAACCTATAGTTAATGAGTTAACTAACTCTTTTTGGTATGTGAGAATTAGTTAAAAAGGACATATAAATAAGACCAGAGTGGTATTTATTTAAGCAAAATTTGAATTTGTGTTGATGAAAACAATATAAAATACTCTTAAAACAATGTGTGCAAACTTAACGAGAGCTGTGCAAGTAATGACAATAATGAATGACAGTAACGAAGTCCACAAACCCAAAGAGGCCGTCCTATATAATTGCTTGCCTGCTTATAGAGAAGCCATGGATTTTGCCTGTACGAGTGTTCCATTGAAGCAATGGGTTCACACGCACAGAGCTATAATATGAGAAGCTAAAGTCAGCCAAAATAACTGAAAATAAGATAATTTCACACAAACATATTTTAGACATGAAAAAGTAGCAGGAGTAATTTGCTAATTTGCTATTTGAGAAACGAGCATATATTTTTTGTGAACCAAACTCTTGGGGGAACGTCCATCAATATAGCTAATTAAGCTGGATAAGCCTCAATGATGGATAAGAAAGAAGGAATGTTGATGATTTGATAACGAGGGAAGCCAGCTTCATGCAGCAGATTCTTCCTTTCCACCTCAGTTCTCTCCCTTCCAGAAGTGTGAGAAATCATAAGCAAATCGAAGACGAAGCCAGTGTCATCGAACTAGCCTTTGCCATCCGGCTTAAGCACAAACTCTGCTATTATCACCTCAGTTCTTTCCCTTATATTTCATGCTGATTACATGAAATGATGTAATTATGATTACAAAATGTAAGTTTACATTACATAATTCCAACCAATTAAAAGTTGAAATCACTCTGTTACATTAGGATTTCATGTAATCATCTCCTATGAAATCGAACCAAATAAGAATGTACGGATTTAATTTAACGATATTATTATAACCAGCAAAATCATTTCCTTCAATAATAACCCATTACGTTCATCTTCAATAAAACAAATACTACTCATCAGTCATTCTTCTTGTTAATTAATGCAATATGCCAAACACAATTTAAAGTTACAATTAAGATTTCATTTTGTTTCATTTCATTCTTTTGGCTTAACATCCTTTCAAATAACCAAATAGGCACATTACACACCCTGATCGTTCTTATTAAGCGCACTTTCAGTCTTTTTATTCGAATAAAAAAGAGGTCACTAACTTGTTAACTTTAATTTAAGTTGTCTAAAAATGAAAAAAAAAAAAATCAACTTCGCTCAAATTTAAACCTATGTTTTAATAAAAAAAAGATTTAAATGAAAAAACTGAAATATATACTTCCTCTAGTGCCTGATAAAAAGATCAAATATTCTTCCTAAAAATATATATATCTTATATGTTAAGGATAAGAGGAAGTGCGCGCACATCGAAAATATTAGGACATGACATGAATTCATCATTCTAGGATTTATTATTAAACCTTTTGCATAAACAAGCAAATATATAATATGAAACCACACATAAGTTCAATCCTTCCCATGATATATATATTTAGAAAGGGAAAGCCTCAATAATGGATGGTGTGGTAGGGATTTTGATGATATTATAACGAGCAAAGCCAGCTTCCTTCAATAATTTGCCCCATTCAGCTTCACTTCTCTCCTTTCCTCCTGCTGTGTGTACCATCATGAGCAGATCAAATGCCATCTTCGTGTTGCCAAACACGCTACTATCTTCTTCCTCCTCCAACACTGTCTCCACTATTACTATCTTCCCCTTCTTCTCCGACACTGCTTCTTTGCTGTTTTCTAGAACTTTTATGCAGTGCTCGTCGCTCCAATCATGCAGAACCCACTACATCACAATTTGACATGTAATACTTAAACACTAAACATGTACGTACAGTACAAAATGCTCTCTTCCGAAATGAATCAATCAGAAGAAAAAAATTTGGAATGTACTCCCTTTGTCCCTGGATATAAACTTCAACTAACCGTTTCTTTATGAAAGTAGTTAAAAACAATAAATATGTAAAGAATAAATTTTTGCCCCCAATTATGGCCTCACTCACAAATATAATTCTCACCCATCATCTTAAATTTGTGTTTGGGGAGGCCCTTAAGCCCGATTGGGGAGGTAAAAGCCCAATTGACAGCAAGCATTATTTTTTTGAGTGTTTGGAGAGGCCAACTGACAATTGGGCTTTTGCCAAAGCCCAATTGGTGAAAGCTCAATTGGAAGAAGTTAGAGAATGGAGTTTTTGTTAAAAGCTAATAGTATTTTATGTTAGATTGAGTTGTTTGAAAATTAGTTATATGATATTGGTTTTTCCCATAAAATGTTTTTTAAATATTATGTAGTATCAAAAAATATTTTTTGAGTGTTTTTAACCCTTTAAAATATTTTTCTAGTTGTACCCACTACTTAGTATGCTATCAGACTTATTGCAATTTTACCCACTTTCTAGTTGTACCCACTCAAAAAATATTTTTTTGGTGTTTTTAACCTTTTAAAATAATTTTTCAGCTGTATCCAATGTGTTATCAGACTGATTGCAATTTTACCTCTAATGTACTTTTCCAGCTCCAAAAATTACTTTAAAATATTTTTTTGTGCTTTTAACTCTTTAAAATTATTTTCCAGTTGTACCCAGTCTTAGGAGACTGATTTCAATTTTACCTTTAATGTGTTTTTTTTAGTAGTAAAGGGCACCCAAAACTTAGAATACTGATTTATTGATTTCCACTCACTCTAAAATATTTTTCCAGTAGCACCTAATATTTTGCAAGTAATTTTTGAATATTTACTTGATTTCTTAAATATTTTTCCACCCACTCTCTCTTATCATTATCACAAAAGCCCTTATGCTTAAGCCAATCCAAACAAGTTTTATTTTTTCAAAAGCCCAATTGACAATCGCCAATCCAAACATAAATCACATTACACAATTTGGCTTTTACCAAAAGTAATATCCCAACAAGCCCAATTAAAACAAGCTCAATTACCAATCGCTGTTCCAAACACACATATTGCAATTCGCAGCCAGAAGCTAGAAGCTAGGATTTAGAAGAGAAATTAAAAAAACCCTCAATGTGATCTCATTGATTATGAACTGGAGGAGTACATTTAGGGGTTACCTCTCTTCAGCTTAAGCCACGTGCTTGATGATGTGCCTTATGCTTATAACCATCTAACTAATCACTTTTTAGGGAAGCCTCGGATAGTGTTTGTGTGTGTTCCATATTGAATCGATGTGTTTGCAAGTGAGAAAGAGGAAATGATAATAGAAAGAAATGTATGGTGGAAATGGAAGGAATATATAGCAAAAGGACAAGCTTCTAATTATTATTGTGTAGATCCTTGGAAAACCTCTTAATAAATATACGAGTAAATATTATTGTTGACTCTAACAATTTGGTCTAATTTTGATTTTTGTCCTGATAACTTTAAATTATTGATTTTAATTTTTATAGTTTTATAAGGATTTGGTCTAAGTTTATTGGTTAGTTCTTATATTATTAATGAGGTCTGGTTTCGCTCCCTATATTTAACCTTATTTTAAGTCCATATAAAACTATAGGGATTAAAACTAATAATTTGAAACTATATGACCAAACCCAAAATAATTTAATCAAATTGTGAGGACTAACAATGATATTAATCTTAAATATGTATTTGCAATGACACAAAGGTGTGTAGTGACAACTCTTAGTGGATGGGATCTGTAGGTTCTGCTACATAAAATTTTAAATCCCTGCTTTCCTCTATATATATTTATATATATTCTTTTGTTAAGGGATCGTTTATGTTTGCTCTGAATGGCCGCCAGGAGATATATATTGGATAGAATACATAAATCAACAAGACACATAAGCAGGCATTTCGTGTGATTCTTATTTTTTTCCATGGATAAAAAAAAAAAAGGAATCTTTAGATCATAATATAAATCCCTATAGAGTTATTAATCATCACTTTCCAATTTTAGAGCGGGTTCGCCTGTGGGCCCAGCCCACATAATAGGAACGAAAACCACGAAACCAAGGGATGGAAAGGTACGCACTGGCAAGTGATATAATCACATGTGTAAGCTTCGATTGTGGATAAGAAAGAGTGTGTGTGGATGATAAGATAGCGAGGGAATCCAGCTTCAACAGATTCTTCCACTCAGATTCAATCCTCTCTTTTCCACCTGAGCAATGAGCAATCATCTTATCATGTGTTTTCCTCTCTTCCTCAAGAAAAACTTGCTCCCCCTTGTTCAAAATATACGAGTCAAATGTGTGAGGGGTCTGGTTATTTATATAAGATGCAATTTGGTTTTATCTTATCATTTAATACATTTTTTATTTCAATTTTACCCCTAATTAATTATATGTCTATCATCTTCTTTTCCACCATTCTCTCTCTCACTCACCATCTCTATAAATAAAGGCGTTTTAAGAATGTAAGTTATACATTTTACATAGTTTTTGTTTTTAACCAATTTTAACCAAGTAATTTAGTCATTTACATCTTATATTCTGAACAGGAGGGAATACTTGATAAGGGTAAAGTTGAAAATTTCTTTCAATGTAGGCAAATTTCATTTCTTGTTTTAGATGAATTAATGAATTAAAATGGCTTATATTATGGATTGAGTGAGAAATTTAAAATACGATAATTAAATTTAACACAAACACACACACACATCTTAGCCACAAACACAAAAAGTAATTTGTTATTTTAGAAACGAACAAACACATGCTTTGTGAATCAAACTCCAAGGGAAACGTGCATGAGGAGCTAATTAAGCTGGATGAGCCTCGATGATGATGGATAAGAAAGAAGGGATGTTGATGATGTGATAACGAGGGAAGCCAACTAATTCATTCAGTAGATTCTTCCATTCCAACTCATTCCTCTCCGATCCCTTCCAGAGGTGTGTGCTATCATCACCAAATCAAAGACCAAGCCAGTGTCATCGAACAAGCCTTTACCCTTTGGCTTCAGCACTGACAAAGTATTTGAGGAGAAATGTTTCTTATTGATTTTATTTACAAAACTTACATGAGTATTTATAGAGGGAGCTTACTATCTACCACCACCTACTATTCACCAACTATCTATCTACCACTACCGACTATCCACCAACTACTATCTACCACCAATTACTTATTAATTACATCATTACTACTTATTAATTACATCATTTTAACACTAACACTCCTCCTCAAGTTGGAGCATATATATTAATCATGTCTAACTTGTTATAAAGATACTCAACCCGTGTCCCATTTAAAGCTTTCGTCAGAAGGTCTGCAAGTTGGTCGTTCGATGGCATGTGCCCTGTAGATATAACATTCTATTTAATCTTATCACGAATAAGATAATAGTCGATTTCAATATGTTTTGTACGCTCATGGAACACAGATGCTATGTGTAATGCCGCCTTATTGTCACACCATAGATTCGCAGGTAATGTCGTGATAATGCCAATTTCCTTCATGACCTGAAAGACCTACACAATTTCCTGTACTAACTGGGACATGGCTTTGTATTCTGCTTCTGCACTGGATTTTGACACAACACCTTGCTTCTTACTTCTCCAAGATATCAGGTTTCCACCAACAAACACATAATAACCCATAGTAGATCGCCTTGTGGCCTTTGAGTCTGCATGGTTCGCTTCACAAAAGCACTCGACTTTAGTGTGCCATAATCTGTATAAAGAATTCCACCACTTGGAGAACCGTTCAAATCATGCAGGATATGCTCTAAGGCTTCCCATTATGCCACTGTTGGAGATGCCATGAATTGGCTGAGTACACTGACTGAGAAGGTTATATCAGGACAAGTTATTGTCAGATAATTTAACTTCCCGATAAGTCTCCTATATCTTTCAGGAAATGCAAATGGCTTCAGTTTCTCTGGATCAATATTCTTCTTCAAGTCGTCACGAAGCTTATCCAACATACTATCATTAAGATCCAGGAACGAATTTGGAATCATGGGAATGTTGCTTGGTGCAGATCCAAGCTTTCCAGTCTCCTTTAAGAGATCGAGAACATACTTCCTTTAAGTCAAAAGGATGCCCTTCTTGGTTCTCAAAACCTCAATACCAAGGAAGTACTTTAATGGTCCCAATTTTTTTGTCTAGAAGTGGGAGTTAAGGAAGACTTTAAGTTCTGAGATTCCAGAGATGTTACTCCCAATAATCACAATATCATCAACATACACTGCTAGAAGAATCATGCTTGCATAGGATTGCTGGTAGAACATAGAGTAATCACACTTGATTTGACTTAACCCAAACTTCTTGACCACACCATAAAATCTATGGAACCAGGCACGGGAACTTTGCTTCAAATCATACAACGAATTTCGGAGGTAACACACTTTCCTATGCTCCCCCCGAGCAACGAACATAGATGGTTGCTCCATATAAACTTCCTCAAGGAGGTCGCCATTCAAGAAAGCATTCTTAACATCCAACTGATGCAAATCCCAATTATGGGTGGCAGCTAGAGAGACAAGAAGACGAATTGAAGTGAGCTTAGCCACAGGAGAGAAAGTCTTGGAATAATCAATTCCATAAGTTTGAGCATACCCTTTGGAAACAAGCCGAGCTTTCAACCGTTCCAAGAAACCATCATCCTTAGTCTTAATAATAAACACCCATTTACTTCTGATGGCTTTCTCCCCATAAGGTAAATCAACAAGAGTCAAGGTATCAGCCTTTTCAAGGGCCAATAGTTCTTCTTCCATTGTTGCACGTCAACCAGGTTAAGTCAAGGCTTGGTGAAGGGTGGTAGGGGTGGAGATGGAATCAAGGGTAGCTACAAGGGAAGAGGTAACAAGGGACAAACGCTGGTCGAACACAAAGGAGGAGATAGGATAGGTACAATCAGCATATCTTTGGGAGGACAATGAGGATGCGTACCTTTACGGAGGGCAATAGGCAGTTCCTCATATGAATCAACAGCAGGATCAGGTACAATTGGGTCAAGGACAAGAATGACAGGATTTAGTGAGTTTGGATCAGGAACCAAAGAGTCATGAATTGAATCCGTCGACGAAGTAGTCATTGGTGAAGGCAGAACATTGGCAACATTAGCATCATTGATGGTATCAGGTTCTAGAACAGCAGTCTGTACTGGTGAGATAGGGACATGATAAACCAGGACATCATTAGGCTCATCAATGATGAAGGAAGACTTAGATAATAACAAAGACCGGAAAAAAAGAGAAGACTCATGAAAAGTCACATTAGTGGACACAAGATAATGATGAAGATCAGGAGAGTAACATAATAACCTTTTTGAACTCGAGAATAACTAAGAAAGACACACCTCAAGGACTTGGGATCGAGTTTACTAATACTTGGATGGACATCATGAATAAAGCAAACACAGCCAAAATTTTTTGGATAAACAGGAAATAGCTTAGTGGTGGGAAACAGAATAGAATATGGAACATCACCAATAAGGACAGCTGAAGGCATGCGATTGATGAAAAAATAGGCAGTAGATATGGCATCAGTCCAAAAGGATTTAGGGACACAGGAGTGAAATATGAGAGCTCGGGCAGTTTCTAAGAGATAGCGGTTCTTTCTTTCAACAACACCATTTTGAGTATGTGTATCAACACAGGAGGATTGGTGAAGAATGCCATGACTATGCATATAATCGGTGAATGTGGCGGAAAAATATTCTTTTAAGTTATCACTCCAAAGGATTTTCACAGGAGTATTAAACTGGATTTGAAATTAAGCACAGAAATTACTAAAATGAATAAACAATTCAAAACACCGTTTCATTAAGTAAAGCCAAGTAGTTCAAGAAAAGTAATCAACAAAGGTGACAAAATATCGATAACTAGTTTGAGACAAAACTGAACAAAAACCCCAAATATCAGAATGAACTAACTCAAAGGGGGATGGTTTATTGACTCGAGGTGCCAAATGAACACGATGGTGTTTAACAAATTGACAGGACTCACAATCTAAAGGAGATATAGAAGAAAACTAAGGATATAACCTTTTAAGGGACGAAAGGGACACATGACCGAGATGACAATGGACTTCAAAGAGAGATAACCCACCAGAACAAGCAACAGAATGCGACACCTGATCATCAAGGATATAACACCCACCAGATTCATAGCCTCTACCAATATTCTGCTTCATCGAAAGATCTTGAATTAAACAATGGTCAAGAAATAGTGAGATAAAACAGTTCAAATGATGA
The DNA here is from genome assembly GCA_963855925.1 of Inga laurina. Classification (NCBI taxonomy): domain Eukaryota; kingdom Viridiplantae; phylum Streptophyta; class Magnoliopsida; order Fabales; family Fabaceae; genus Inga; species Inga laurina. Next base: position 60,824,969 of record OY979707.1, on the reverse strand, counting down.
GTCAGTTTACTTAGAGACAAAATATTAAACGTAAGATCGGGAACATTAAGAACAAAGATAACAAAATAGATGTAGCTGGTTTAACAGTGCCTGATTCAAGTACACAAACTGGGGAACCATTAGTGACGTATATAGAGGATAGGTTATCATAGGGATCATATGATGAAAATAAATGATGGTTACCTGTCATGTGGTTGGTGGCACCAGAATCAAAAACCCACTTCGTGGAAGTAGTAACAAGACTAAAGGGGACAGTACTTGTAGCTAGGACCCTTGAAGATGTTGGACCAGAATCAGGCTGATCGGTGTTTGGGCAATATGAGCAAAACCATGCTGCTGATCACGCTACTGTTTATTCTGCAATTTACGACAATTTTTATTAATGTGACTGGGTTCCTTGCAATAATTGCAGATAATACTGCCAGAATTCATTGGCAGAGAACTAGTGCTTTGTTTGTAACCATAATTCCTGTGTTCAAATGGGCCACGTCTAACTAAAGCACTCGTATTTGGATTAGCAGAAGAATGAATCAAACTATTAGCACGGAGAACCCGTGAGAAAACATCTTTAAGAAAGGGAAGCTCTTGACTCGACAAAATTTGTGAACGAATAGTCTCATAAGATGGGTCAAGAGCTTCAAGGAAACTTATGATAACCTAAAGTTTCAGATTTTTGACACGGGTTGCAAGATCTGCTTGCGGAGACATAAGTACTTTCATCTCCTCATACATCCTTTTGATGTCCAAGAAGAAGTCTTTCAATGGACGCCCTTGCTGCTGGGAGTGATAAAAGCCTTTACATACTTCATTAACCCAGGTAATATTCTCTTTTCCAGAAAACATAAATTCAAGTCATAATTTCTCTGATTGTGTTGCAATGACTAATAGAAAACAGAATCCGCGGTTCAATAGAGTTTCGGATTTGAAACAAAATTCGAGCATCCGCTCTCATCCAAGCCAAAATTTTTGTTTCATCACTAGAAAGAGGATCCTCAGTTAAATAGGTTTCCTTCTCAATGCCCAGAATATAAACTCGAACAGTTTTATTTCAATCACTATAATTTGTCCAATTCAACTGTTAAGCAGTAATTTTAGTAGACATAGGCAACATATATATCTGAGTTCTTAGAATCATCCATGGAAGAATAACCAAAGAATCACAATAAAAAAGACAGCAAGCACATTCAAGAGATGAACCAGCAATCAATAGAAATACTAAACAACGAGCACAATCGATAACCATACCAAAATACCAAACTTTTACAAGTCAAAGGCAAATACTAGTTTCAGAGTAAAGAGAACAGGAAACCTACACCTGGAAGCGTGAAACTAGAGCGTGATAACTCCTAGAAGTAGGCTGGGTGAAACAGACCACGCAAATATAAACAGCGCCGGATGAACAAACGATGAACAGAATGAACAATTTTAGAGAGCTCTAGGCTCTAATACCATGACAAAGTATTTGAGGAGAAATGTTTCTCATTGATTTCATTTACAAAACTTACATGAGTATTTATAGAGGGAGCTTACTATCTACCACCACCTACTATCCACAAACTACTTATTAATTACATCATTACTGCTTATTAATTACATCATTTTAACACTAACAAGCACAAACTCCACAATTATCACTTTCCCTTTCTCTTTTGATATTGCCTTCTTGCAATTCTTCAGTATCTTTATGCAATCTTCATCGCTCCAATCATGCATTATCCTCTGCATTTCATTTCATCCAAATCAAATATTCAGAACTAATCCATTTTCCTGCTTCATCCTTGTATATTTGATTAGCCTAAAAACGTACACAAAAAATATGCATGGACCTTCGGAACCGTTTCCTGCTAAGTAAAGTGCTTAGCAGAGAGAGCTAATCAATATTCTCGGTTGATAAAGTTTTGGGACGTCATTCTCTCTTTGGTTGTGCGTCGGAGTCTTATGGTGTGCGTACTAGATTTTTTTCATTTTTAGGCTGGCCAATCTTTGCATACATGGCACTTGATGGTTGTTTGGCTTGAAATCTCGATCTCATCGTCGATCTGCTTTGCTTGTCGGATCTGTTGTTTGTTGGTTCCTTCTTTTTCGTGGTACGGTTTAAAACTTTATTTAAGCTAGATTCCTCCTCTAACCTTGTTCAGTTGCATACCTGTTCCTTCTTCAATTTCGTTAATGTTTTGATCTGTTAGAAGGAATGGATCCATACTCTTCTCTAGTCGCCGATCAATCCTTTGTGGCTTGCTTTCTTCTTTTTTTTACTCTGCTGTGGTCGCCAAATTTGTCCTCTAAAATTTGGGTTTACACACACACACACACAGCAAAATAAGAAGCTAACGTCAATCAAAATAATTCAAAATAGGATAATTTCACACCAACATATTTTAGACATAAAAAGTACTAGTAATTTGCTATTTTACAAACAAGCATTTATTTTTTGTGAACCAAACTCAATGACTAAGCTGGATAAGCCTCAATGATGGATAAGAAAGAAGGAATGTTGATGATGTGATAACGAGGAAAGCCAGCTTCAGTCAGCAGATTCTTCCATTCCAACTCAGTTCTCTCCCTTCCAGAAGAGTGTGCAATCATAAGCAAATCAAAGACGAAGCCAGTGTCGTCGAACAAGCCTTTGCCATCTGGCTTAAGCACAAACTCTGCTATTATCACCTTCCCTTTCTCTTCTTTTCCTTCTATGGCCTTCTTGCAGTTCTTCAGTATATTTATGCAATCTTCGTCGCTCCAATCATGCAGTATCCACTGCATTTCATTCCATCCAAAACAATTATTCAGAGCTAAATCCATTTTGCCCCCACTAAGTGTTAGAATTTTAGATATGGGTTCCGTGAGATATATACCTTCATGAAAACAGCATCTGCATTAGGGATGGAGTGGAACATGTCTCCTCCGACGTGGGCGACTCCGTCGTGTTCAGGTGCGGTGGCCACCACATGAGGCAGATCGAAGTTGATGCACTTTATATGCGGATACGCCTTCACTATCTCCGACACCGTCCCTCCGGTGCCACCTCCCACATCCACCAGCGACCCAATGCTCTCGAACCCTTCCTTATACGCCGATATGAACGCTTTCATCACGATCCTCGCCGTACACGCCATGCCGTCATTGAAGAGCTTGTTGAAATCTGGGCTCTCCGATGCCAAATCCCAAATATCTCCGCCGTGAGCCTTCTTGAAGGCCTCTCCGCCTTCTCTCACACAGTGGCTAAGATAGTGCCACGGAGCTAGAAGGGTTGGGTGGTTTTCCATGAGAACCATGGGTGCTAGGTTCACGGCGGAGTCACTCAGTAGCCACCGTGAAGAGTGGGTGAGGCAGTATAGGGTGTCTCCGCCGTCAGATGGGTGATTCACGGAGAAGATGTTGCGGCGGACAAGGAGCCTCATGATGCGGGAGAGGTAGGTAGGGTCCGGTGAGGTGGCGTCGACAAGAGAGGCAGCGATCTGGGGCAAGGTGATTGGTCTACCGTGGCGGTGTATGATATCGGGTATGCGGAGCTGCACAGCAGATTTTAGAGCCATGGAATCAGCGAAGTGTAACATGTACTTCCATATATCGGCTTGTCCCTGCAACATCAGAGCCTCCTCTTCTACCACTGCATTCTCTGCCATCTCTCTCTCTCTCTCTCTCTCTCTGTGACGCAGATCCCTTAAAATAACTTACAACCTCTCGTCTTGAATCATGAGCAGGTATTTATAAGGAAAAGTTCAATGTATAACTCTTACTCCGTTTAACAATTTTAATACTTATCCATGCGTGCGCGTTTATATATGGACGATGTTGATTAAGTTGGATGCATGTGTTTACTTTGATTAAATTAATAAGAGATGATAAATCAGATGCATATTATTTAATGAATTGAACACATGCATCTCTTTGACGGTTTTTTTTTTACCTGAATCTCTTTACATGTTAATGTAACAAAAAATTAGTATTTTCTGTTAGATCGACATGAAAAAAATATTACATCCACAAATTCAAAACAGCCTCCAAAGCCCAAACAGAAACAAACAAACCATTCACATCCTAATTATAATTAGGATACACAGCCTGAAACAAAAGACCGAACAAATTAAAGAAAATTGATAACTCTCCATATTTTGTACATTTAAAGAACATTTTGAAGATAATTGGAGAGTTATCTATGCAATTTTAAAAGATTCAATGAGATTTTATTATGAAAAGATCAAATCAAAGTGGTGAATTATTTGTGGGATTTAGATTGTAAATATTTAGGATAAAAATAATTAATTTTAATAAGATAAAGTTTCTAAAAAAAAAATTAGTTGTTTTATTTTATCTTATTTTATTTTATGTGTTCTCATTTTGACTTTATTTAATAAGACCATCAAGAACATGTATATTTGGGCTTGGGCTTCTAATTCTAACTTAAGATATGAAGAAGAGGACCAATGTGGAGGTGGGCCAAGGAGTTATGGGCAGGAGACAATTGGATACCTAAGGAAAAAAAAAGGGCGGCAGAGGAAAAGGGTGCTGGACTGAAAAGAGGAAGCTACGAGGAGGCAGCAGTCGGGGACAAGGAAAGAAACAGAGCAGCCGTCTTCATCGCAAACCAGAGCTGAATCGGAGGAGCTGAGGGGCGGCGATCACAGTACATGTCACTGTCGGCATCCTCGTGAGCTGAACTAAGGAAGGCGACTGAACCAGAGGACTGGAGATTGCTCTTCATGCTCTTGCAAGTTCGACAGCCAACAGTGAAGGAAAGGAGAGCCGCAATGGTGGACTGAAGAGACAGAAAAGAGGGAGCCACGAAAAAAAGAGAATCAGCCGCACAGTGAGAATGAGCGAAAAGGGAGAAGCAGAGCAGCAGCTGGAATGGTTGACAGCAAGCTTCATATCTTGACTGGAGGTGAGCGAAAGAGCAGCGAGTTTCGGTGGGAAGCAACCATCATCGCCAAAGCTTAGAGTGTCGAAGGGAGCATCGTGAATCAGAGCAAGAATGAGAGCAAGAGCTACAGGAACAGAGGAGCTAGAACGTTGAATCTTCATCATCGGTGAACAGTGGCAGTGTTTTTGTTATTGCTCTATAATTTAATGGCTTTTGGACTGATTTGCTGCTGTGATGTATTTAATTAAAACCATGTGTGGCTAGTTGTTTTTGAATCTAGAGTAGCTATGAAATAATTTAGGGATTTGAGCATGTATGAACCATTTAATTGTGTTTAGTGTTAAATTTTGTTTACTTAATTTTGTATTAATTTTATCTACTTTGTGCTTGATCACCACTAAGTATGAATTTGGGGAATTTAGATTATCCTTGGGAGAGGGATCTTAATTGGACCATAGGATTAAGTAATGTGGGATTAGAATTTATTCTAATTTGCCAATAGGATAGGAATATACCTATTGGACCCATATAATCACATTAGAGTGAATTTGGACATTTATTGCCTCTTGAGTAAATTAGTTAGGAATAACAATTTTAACTTGAGAGAGGAGTATAAGTGATTGGAAGATACTTATATTCATTTAAACTCTAGATTAACAATTTAATATTAAGTGCTTTTAATTGGGTAAATACATGCTCTAAAACTTAAAGAAGGGATTAGCCACTCTATGTTGTTTTTATCAATTGAAATCTTTAAATCATTAGATTTGTTTCTTTTGCATTTGTTTAAATTGTCTTTCAATCTCTTCCTTTGATTTGCTCAACTTAAATGAAAATGGGAATTTAAATGCCTAATTATCTATTACCTTGGATCTCTGTGGGATGACCTTGATTTGCTACTATACTATTCTACGATCCGTACACTTGCGTGCATATTTAAAATTTAATAGCATCAAAAATCAGTCAAAAAAAAAAATTAAAGAAAACCAAATAACCAAAAGCAAACGCAGGCACCACAAAAATTAAACCTAATGATACTCATCATTAATGTTGTCCAATTCACAGGCATAACACACACTGGTCTTTCTGATTAAGCACTTTAGTCTTTTGATTGGAATCAAAAAGAGGCCAATAACTAATATACCAAAAAAAAAAAAGAGGCCAATAACTTATTAACCTTAATTTAATTTGTCTGAAAATGAAAAAAAAAAAATCACCTCCACTCATATCTAAACCTATGTTTTAATAAAAAAAAATATTTAAATGAAAAAAATGAAAAAAAATATTTCCTCTAGCATCTTATAAAAAAGATCATATATTCTTCCTAGAACTATGTTACTCTTCTTGTCCTATTTATAAGAGCTAAATAACCGAATTACACGGTTTAAGAAAATGGTTAAAATTAGTAAAAAATAATAAGTATGTATTAAATAAACTTTTTTTTTCAAGAATGTATTTAATTATGAGGGGCCAGTAAAAGAGAGAAATAAAATAAATATAAGTATTACCAACCTTTTAACTAATGCAATACTTATAATTAGTGAGGGGTAAAAATAGGAAAAAAATTATTAAATGTTCAGACAGCTTTTGTCCGGCTCTTATAAAAAGAACCAATGCAATTCAAATTTTAGACTCCTATAAAAAGGACCGGAGGGAGCATATACTACCTCCAGTCCCAAATATAAAATTTAGTTGACTTTTTTGGGGGAGATTAGGGAAGCTAATTAAATTACTTTAAAGTATTTATGTTTATTGTTATTTCTCCAAATTAATTTGTCTAACTTATAAACTGATACTCCCTTCGGTCCTATTTATTATAAGAGCATGATAACTGAATAACACGGTTTAAAAAAGCGGTTAAAATTCGTTAAAAATAATAAGTAAGTCTGAAATAAATAAACTTTTCTTTCCAAGTATGCCCTTTTTCATATGGAGGCAAGTAAGAAAGAGAAATAAAGTAAATATAGGTATTATCAACCTTTTTATTAATGTAATGCATATAATTAATAAAGGATAACAATGGAAAAAAAAAACTCATTAAATGTTCAAATAACTCTTATCAGATTCTTATGAAAATAGTGCTGGATACCGGTGGATTCATCGAAACAAAGAACCAAGCTAGACAATTCAAATTTTGGACTCTTATAAAAAAGACTGGAGGGAGTATATAATTTAATCATATACTACATATGATATGATTAAATAACTTATTTATCTTTTTTAATATCTCTTAAAAAAAGTCAACTAGGTCTTATATTCAGAACAAAAGAAAATGAGTATTGTAAATATTAGGACACGGCATGAATTCATCATTTTAGGATTTATTAATAAACCTTTTACATAAACAAGCAAATATATAACATTAAACCACACATAAGTCCAATCCTTCCCACGGTATAAATATTTAGAAAGGTAAAGCCTCAATAATGGACGGTATGGTAGGGATTTTGATGATATTATAACGAACAAAGCCAGTTTCCTTCAGTAATTTGCCCCATTCAGCTTCACTTCTCTCCTTTCCTCCTGTTGTGTGAGCCATCATGAGCAGATCAAATGCCATCTTCGTGTTGCCAAACACGCCACTATCCTCTTCTTCCTCCGGCACTATCTCCACTATTACTATCTTCCCCTTCTTCTCCCACGCTGCTTTTTTGCTGTTTTCAATAATCTTTATTAAGTGCTCGTTGCTCCAATCATGCAGAACCCACTACATCACAATTTTACATGTAATACTTGGATGCTAAACATGTACGTACAGTACAAAACGGTCTCTTCTGAAATGAATCAATCATAAGAACAAAATTTGCAATATACTCCCTCCAGCTCTAAATAGACCAAGTTGATATGTTTTGAAGAAGTTAATGAAACTAAATAAGTTACTTTATATTATATATTGTATATCATTAGATTATATATATTAGTTTATAAGTCAGACAAATTAGTTTTAAGAAAAAATAAAAATATAAATACTTTAAAATAATTTAATTAACTTCTTTAATTTCTCTAAAAAAAAATAACTAAATCTTATATATATTTAAGAGCAAAGGTAGTATATTAATTTAATTACTTGAAGGAGAATGTCATGAGTCCAGATAATGAGCCCGATAGGAAGCCCAAGGAACGTGATAAATCTGATCAACCTAATGGCCCAATAAGGAAAAGCATTCGAGTAAAGAGAAAGTCCTGGAAGTTGCGCGAATTGGAAGCAGCAGAAGCATTATAAATAAGACACGTGAGTGAGTAGAGAGGTGTGGATAATTTGGAGAATCTTCTTCTATTGTATTTCTCTCTCTATTCTGTTTCCTCTTTTTATTCTGTTGCTCATTTCTTTCTGCGAAATTCTCTAACATTCTGTGTGACAGTTGTAAATTCTGGATTTGGTGAATGAAATATCCAGTATTATTCCAGAGATTTTAACAAATTGTTATTAATTTCCTGTGCATTTATCATAAACATATTAGAGAGCAGCATCAACTTCAGGAATGACTGAAACATGTCACCACCAACATGGGTGACTCCGGGGTGCTGATCCGCCGTGGCCATGGCATGTGGCAAATCAAAGTTGATTCCATTGATGTGCGGATATGATTCCACTGTCTCCGCCACGGCACCGCCAGTGCCACCACCGACGTCCACCAATGTTTGTATGTTGTTAAAGCCATCTTTAATTTGTACTCGCTCAGTAACGCTTCCATGATGAACTTCACCGTACATGCCAAGGCATCGTTGAATATCTGATTAAACGCTGCGTTTATGGAGGCGAAGTCCCACATCTCGCACCCATGAGCCTTTTCGAAGGCGATCCCTTCTTCTCTGGCACAGGCGCTCAAGAAATGCTACGGGGCAAGCTGCCATAGATGGTTCTCCATTATCACCATCGGAGTTAAGCTGAACTGAGAATCATGGAGGAGCCACGTAGATGCCTCCGTCAATCCATAAATAGCCAAGCTGCCGTCGGATGGATGGTGGACGGTGAAGATTTTCTTGCGGACGAGTGATCTCATGGTGCGGAAGAGGTAGGGGATATCTGGGGTGTTATTAGGAGATTCCAAGGAGGATGCCAGCTGGGACAAGGTGATTGGTCGGGCATGAGACTGTAGGATATCGGCTATTCGGAGCTCCACAGCTCAAAGGCCATGGAGTCCACAAACCCGAAGTGGGCTTCCCAGATAATTGCTTGGCTATTTAGAGAAGCCTCGGATAGTGTTTGTGTGTGTTCCATATTGAAGCGACGTATTTGCAAGTGATGAAGAGGAAATGATATCTTTATAGAGAAACAAATGATTGGTGGACGTGGAAGAAATATAACAAAAGGACAAGCTTCTAATTACTCCCTCCCTCCCTTCTATTCAAAGTATAAGATACGGTTGACTTTTTTTTTTTAAGAAATTATAAAAGCTAATTAAATTATTTTAAAATATTTATATTTGTCATTTTTTTCTCCAAACTATTTTGCTTAGTTTATAAACTGAAATACAATCTAAAGATATACAATATTTTACATAATTAAGTAACTTATTTAGCTTCTTTAATCTTTCCAAAAAAAATTAATTTTGTATTATATTTAGGATTGGAGAGAGTATTTTATAGAGTGTATAACGATCCCGGAGTTGAATATGGCAGCTCTAGTAATTCACTCCTTGACCCCTAAAGATGGTGGATCTTTAGAAAACTTCCTCCGGTCCCTAATATAATAACCAGTCAATTTTTAAAAAAAAAATTAAAAAAGCTAAATAAATTACTTTAAAGTATTTATACTTGTTGTTTTTCTCCAAATTATTTTGTCTGACTTTATAAACTGATATTTGATCTAATAATGCACAACATAAACTACTCCCTCCGGTCCTAAATATAAGATAAAGTTGACTCTTTTGGAGAGATTAAGGAAGCTAATTAAATTATTTTAGAATATTTTTATTTTTATTTTCTCAAAACTAATTAGTTTGACTAATAAACTAATATATAGTCAAAGGATACATAATACATGATATAATTAAGTAACTTATTTACTTTTCTTAATATTTTTTAAAAAAGTCAACTCTGTCTTATATTACGACCGGAGGCATTATAATTAAGTGATCTACTTAGCTTCATCAACCTCCTAAAAAGTGTCAACTCACTGGAGGGAGTATTTTACTATTTTTTTGCAACGATATATACAAAGCTGTGTAGTGACAACACTTAGTGGATCGTATCTCAAGGATCTGCGCGCGACGTAAAAATTTTAAATCCCTGCTTGCCTAATGCCTATATATATATATATATATATATTCTTCTTTTGTTAAAGGATCGTTTATGTTTGCTCTGATTGATGGCCTTCCGCTCATCATCGGTTTACTAAACATGTTCTGTCGTTGACATTGGATAGAATGCATAAATCAACAAGAGACATGAGCAGGTGTTTCGTGTGTTTCTACATCGATCCATGATTCCACCATTACAGTTTATTTAATTTTTAATTTCTATTCATACTCCTTCCTGTCCAAAATATATATTGCACCTTTTAAAAGTAATATTTGGTTCATAATATAAGTCCCCTATAGAGTTATTAATTATCATTTTCCAATTTTATCCTATTTATTAATGTTACACATTGAATATTGAGAAAGATGAGAGATTTGAGACACATTAAAATAGGGCCAAGTTAAGTTTAAAAAATTCAATTTAAGATTTATTTAATGAACTAACCGCTTTTCTTGATTTTAGTCTGGTGATTGAAAGTGACTTATATTGGGAATTAAGCCTAGGGAATGTATAAATGAGAGTAGTTTTTTTTTTTTTTATCAAACAAATGGGAGCAGTTTTTTTTTTTTTTTTGGCCATCAAATGGGAGCAGTTGAAACAGTGGAAACTATAACTATATTGAGGAACAAAAAAGTAATTTTAGATATTTTATTTTCCATCTTTTTTGTGATGAACGAGCTATATGTCATGCATGGTTTCATTTTCGGAACTATTATATGCAGCACTAGAAACTCACTACTGTTTTTATTCATAATTTGTCACATAGTATATTTTGTGTTGTGATCCAGCCGCGAAATATAATTTATTAAATGCTTTTGGTTGTGACTCAATGCTCTCGAACCCTTCCTTGTAAGCCGATACGATCGCTTTTATCACGATCATCGCCGTACACGCCATGCCGTCATTGAACAGCTTGTTAAACTCTCTGTCTCTCCGATGCCAAATCCCAAATATCTCCGCCGTGGCCTTATTGAAGGCCTCGCCGCCTTCTTTCACGCAGTGGCTGAGGTAGTGCCACGGAAGCCAGAAGGGTCGGGTGGTTTTCCATGAGAAGTATGGGTGCTAGGATGAGGTCGGGGTCATTTAGCAGCCACCGCGAAGAGTGGGTACGTGAGGCCGTAGAAGGTGTCTCCGCCATCGGAGGGATGGTGGGCGGCGAAGATGTTGCAGCGGACAAGGAGTCTAATGAATCATGATGTGGGCGAGGTAGGAGGGGCCCGGAGAGGTTTGGTGTGGAAGAGATGCGGTGATGTGGGAGAAGGTGATTGGTCCACAGTGGCGGTGTATGATATCAGGACTGCGGAACTCCACAGCAGATTTTTGAGCCACTGAATTCACGAAGTGCAACACGTCCTTCCATATATCCACTTGAGCCCTTAAAACTTGCAACCTCTCGTCTTGAATCATGAACAGGTACTTATAAGGAAAAGTTCAATGTATAACTCTTACTCGGATGAATAGTTTTAATAATAGTTCATGCGCACGCGTGTAACCATATCGACTAATTGAGTTGGGTGCATGTATTTACATTGATAAAATTAATAAGATATGATAAATCAGCTGATGCATATTATTTAATGAACACGTGCATCTCTTCGACGGTTTTTTCGGCCACCATGACGATTTTCTTACCTGAATCTCTTTGACGGTTAATGAACAGAAATATAGTATTATTTGTTAGTCATAAAAAAAAAAGTTACATCCACAAATTTAAAACAGCCTCCAAAGTCCAAACATAAACAAACAAACCATTCTCATCCTTATTATACTTAGGATATACAGCCTGAAGGAAATTAAAAGACCGAACAAATTAAAGAAAACAAAAACAACCAAAAACTTACACGGGCATAACAAAAATTACACCGCGTGTAAGTCCAATCTTCCCCATAACATATTCAGAAAGGAAAAGCTAGCTTCAACAGAGATGCTATTCTATGGCTTGGTCGGTTCAAGGAATCAAAAGGAATGTAATGAAATATAATGGAATGATGATTACATGAATTTGTTTGATCCATCATTAAAGAAGATGATGCATTTGGGCTGGATTACAAAGAACATGTGAATACATGAGAATAAATAAATAATATAACAAGAGATAAAATTACCGGTGTCTATATATAAATATGTATATGTCAATAATAGACTAAATTATCTATTTTTTTACCAAATATATAATAACCCTGCCGACATCTATAATTATAAATTAATATGCAAAACTACTCTGTCCATATGCATAACCAAAATTTTATTGACAGCTTGAATCTTGGCGAGCTTAATTGAATTAACGGCTTTAAAATTCTTCCCCCCGCTTATATGTTTTCTTTATCTTTCTTCTACGCAAATCTGGAAATCTTCAACAATAGCGGTCACTGTTCTAGCTTGGTTGCTGTATTGCAATCTTTCAAATCGCTAGCTTACTCTGGCCGCTCGCCAGCAGTTAAAGGGCATGTTTTTTTTGGGTTGAGATTACTTATAAGCTGTTTTTTTAATAAATTGAGATAAAATTTCTCTTACATAATTACCTTATATAACGTAAATCAATATTAAAAAAATACTTTTAAATATTTCAATCACTGTTTCAAACGAACACAAAGTCTATCTTACTTTATAGAGATGAGCAAGCTCTAAAGAGCTTTTTTTTTTTTTTTTTTTTTTTCCGCTCAAAAGCTCTAGAGAGCTTTCGGGTTTAAAATTGATTGACTTATGGATTCTTCTTCGGGCCCCACTACCCGTTTTCCTCCCTTTTAATTGGGTTGGAGGTTTGGGGAAGGTACACTAATGGCGGCGATCGATTTTGTGGAAGGTACACAAAAACGGTTGCGACCTGCATGTGCCTTCGTTCGGGCTTTCTATTTTCTGTAACTTGACCTCCGTCAAACCACAAAGTTGAGGTGCAGCGGCAGACAACGATGAAGTGTTCATTTTGGTTAATTTAAAAACTTATAATAATAATATTATCTTTTTCATTTGATTATAAGAGATCAGCATCCTCATTTGTTAGTGTTATTCGTGTAATCGGTTAGATATTTTATTAAAATGATAATAATATATCATTTTGTTTATTTAAAATTGTATCTAGATATATTTATTGATCAAGTTAAATATTCTAAATATTATCTAATTGTTTTAAATATTATCAGTTTAATATATTTTGGATAAAATATCCTCTTATTGTGACCCACATGTGATTTAGATAGAGATTTAATTTAGGGTTATATGCCTCCGCTACAAAAAAACATATTATTATCGACGGAATTACCTACGGAAAAAAATTCTATCTTTAATTACCGACGGATTAAAGACGAAAAAAATTCCGTCTGTAAATACTAACGGATTACCTACGGAATTTTTTCCGTCAGTAATTACCCACGCCTTACCTATGAAATTCCATGGGTAATTTGAATGAGAAATTACCGACGGAATTTCGTAGGTAATCCGTCTCTAATTACTGACGGATTAAAGACGAAAAAATTCCGTCAATAAATATTGACGGATTACCCACGGAATAATTCCTTCGGTAATTACCGACGAACTACCTACGGAATTCAGTAAGTAATCCGTAGGTAAAACTAATAATTTTTTTATTATCTTTTAATAATTTATATAAAATAATAAAAATAAAAATAATCTATAAAAAATAAAAATTTAAATATCATAAAATTAATATTTAATATAATATATTAAATATATATAATATTAATAATAAAAATTTTAAATTAAATAAAAATATTAAAAATTTAAAATTTATATCATAAAAACAAAATATATAATTATATATAAATATATATTTAATATTATATATATTTATATTAATATTAAATATTTCAATGAAATAAGAAATTAAGAAATTTTAAATTTATATTATAAAAAACGAAATATATAATTATATATAAATATATATGTAATATTTTATATATTTATATTAATATTAAATATTTAAAAGAAATTAGAAATTAAAATTTTTTTATATTTTATATTATAAAAAATGAAATATATAATTATATATTTAATTATATATATATATATCTTAATATTATGTATATTTTTTAATTATTACATTATATATTATTACGTGAATAAATAATGCAAGGTTAAAGCAGCTTAACTGGCAAATGTATCAGAACACATACCAAATGTCCAAGGTTCGAATCCCACTTTTGTCACAAAATACAACAATTATCTCACAGAGACACGTGGAGCAAGGTTAGAGGGTGCATGGCCCTTGTTCGGGGGCCGCCGGGGCTGGATGCGGGGGCGGGCGGTGGGGGGCTTTCGGTGATGTCCACGTGGCCTCTTTTAAGGTCGCCACGTGGATTTTTTAAAAAATAACAATAATGATAAATTACCAACGGATTACCCACAGAAAAATTCTGTGGGTAATTACCGATAGAAAATTTTCTGTGGGTAAATTCTGTTGGAAATTACCGAAGGAATTTTTTCCGTGGGTAATCCGTCGGTAATTTTTTATGAAATAAAAATTCCGTCAGTGAATCAATTTGCCACGCATTTTTTAGAGACAGAAAAAATTTTGCCGACAATTCGTCGATAATTCCGTTTCCGTCCCTAATCCGTTGGTAATTTGATTTCAAAGACGGAATTCCGTGGGTAATACGCTGTTTTTTTATAGTGTTGGCAGGTAAGCTGTTACAAGCCTTAATTGGAGGTTATAAATAGCGTAGGGTAGGTCTTAGAATGGTAACGTGGAAAACCCACTTACTTGCTGCTTAGGGGTTCTCTAACGGGTGACGGCTATTCTCAAACTATTATTGTGCCTCATCTTCTTCTTAGAAGAAACTCTCACCTATTATATTCTAATTCTAACTCTTTCTTGTTCTTTACAATTTTCAAGTTATGAGATACTATATACATAATCGCTATAGCTAGAGGTATTTCATCAAATCTTCAACTACTGCTCTCTTTTATGGAATTTATACAATATATTTGGAATATTTATTGTTAGATTATTATAACATATGACATTAGAGCAGGTTTTTTTGATTTCCTTTTGCCTAGTATTTAATTCTATTTTTCGTATTTTGAAAAATAATATGAGAATAATTATGAAGCTCTCTACTTCATTATTTCTCTTTGTTTGAGTTTTCTGAATATTCTGCGATGATCTTGAGCTTTTCAACTTTTCATATGATTGTATTTATATGCTAATGCTCCATATACGTCTGGGGTGATTTCTAAGTTGATGGGAAAGTAATATTTATTCTCCATAATAATTGATTAAGAAGCATGTCATCTGGTCTCTTCAATTATTCCTCCTTGATTCAGGTTTTAGATCTTTCTTTGCCTACTATTTATTTTTAATGATACATTTATGGATTTTATTTTTCCTTCATTTGAACAAAAAATGTTTTTACTTTGGACCTCGAATTTAATTTTTAAATACACTCTGTCATGATTTGGGCCCCTAGTTCGTCGGTTGAAGGGGGGGAAAATGACGTGTTGGGCCTTCTTTTCGATCTTTTACTTTATTAATTTTTGTTTACTCTGCTCTGGGCTGAGATTCTTTTTGGGGAAAATTCCAAAAAACTATACTGAAAAATGGAAAAGAATAATTCAGTATATTAAAAATAGGAAAGAATAATTCAAGCAGGTGTCCGACGGGTAGAGGAATATGTCCTTTTGAAATCTCCACCAAATTACAAAAATTCCCTTTAACCCTCAATCGAAAGAACAACATAGGAGTTGTTAATGACGAATCTGAAGTTGTTAATGGCAAGATAGGTGTTGTTATTGGCCTTGAAATTTGTTAATTGTGAAAGAAGAAATTGGGGTTGTTAATGTTGAATCCGGACTTGTTAATTAAGAAATAGGTGTTTGTTATTGGTCCTGAAACTTATTAATTGTCAAAGAAGAATTGCAGTTGTTAATGTCGAATCTGGAGTTGTTAATTACGAGGATCATATTGTTATTCTGAAGTGGGGGATGAAGGGTTGAAGGGCATTTTCATAATTTGACTGAGATTTCAAAAGGACATATTTCTCTACCTGTCTGACACCTGCCTGAATTATCCTTTCCCATTTTCAATGTACTGAAATATCATTTTTCATTTTTCAATATAGTTTTTTTGGAATTTTCCCTTCTTTTTGGGCCTTATACAATAATTTTTTTTTCTTGCTTTTGATTAAGTGGTGCATCTGAGCCAAAGGAACAATATTGGGTTTTTGCCTTATTTATTTTATTTTTTATACACAAAGTTTAGGAAAGGGTTTAGGTTCACTCATGATCAAAAGGTAGGATTTCAAGTTGAGATGCCTCCTCTAGCGCCTCGACTGGACCACAATTCAATGGATTTTCCCAAGAGCGAACCCACTCCCATTGATGGAGTGTCTGATCCCTTCGCCAGCTGAACCCAAATACAAGGGGTCCTTATTTATTTTATTGTTTGTTGATACAACTGTGTACAATATAACTCTTTTTTTTTTTTTTTTGTTACAATACAATAAAACTCTTTTTATTTCAGAAATTTTGTGCAATGGGGTTTTTCGACCTTATTCCTAGGCCATCTGTTTTGGGCTTTCTATTTTATTTTGCCTCATCATTTTTTGAACCGGGCCTTATTTTGTTTGATTTTCTGACTTTTTGTTGGTTTTTCCAGACTTATGGACCTATTAGTTTCTGGGCCATTTAGTTTTTTGTTTTCATTCTAAAAAAAAGAAAAAAGAAATCATATTGAGCCCCTTTTGTTTGCAATTTCCTTTAGTCCATTAAATTGACAAAAAAAAAGGGTGGATAAAATCACTCAATCACATTTTGATTCACACTTATGAATAAGATATGTGTTTACTTTAATTTTGGACAATCTTTATTGTTCAATATATTGGGTCATTAATATTGATCCCTTCAAGTTTGATTTCTAGATATTATTTTGGCTCAATTAAGTTTCCTTAATTTCATTTTGTGCTCGATTTTTTGGCAATTTCCCTTCTTTTCAAAGAATTAAATATTTGATTAATTGTTTGGGTTTAATTTATTTTTCATCCCATGTTTGGTTTAATCAAATATTTGAATGCTTATTGTATGTGAAATTTTAATTGTTTAAATATAGGGAAATTAGTTTTTGGCTATTTCCACATTATGATAATATACAAAATTTATTTTGGTATATCAATTAATTACCTCCATATTTATGTAATTAATTTTGGACAATTTTTCAACTGTTTAAATTTTTTAAAATTATATTTGAGTTGAAATATGCTGAAAATGATTTCTTAAATAATCTTTTAGATGCATGAATCAGTGGGAGGGTTAATTTTTGTTGATCAAATTAATTAGTTAATCCCTCCATTAAGATGTGCATATATTATATTTAATTTTGATGAACAAAATAGTGGGAGAATTTATCTATGATAATTATTTGGTCACATTTTTTAACTACATTAGTCAATTAAATTTTCATTAAAGATTTGTACATATTTGGAATTTAAGTGCACATAGTTGATATTTGCGATCACTACAAAAAAACACTAAATTTTTGATGGAATTTCAGACAGATTTCCTACGGAAATGGATTTCTGACGAAATGGATTTCGTCGCTAATAATAACGAGACAAAAAAATTTTAGACGGAATTCAGATTCTGTCGCAAATTTCTGATAGAATTTCCGAAGGAATTAATTCCGTTTCAAATTTTCGACGAAAATTTCCGACATTCCAAAGGAATTAAATTCCGTTGGAAATTCCCTCACGATTTCCGACAGAATTCAATTCCATCGGAAATTCTTTTAAACTTTAAAAAGCCACATGGCAGCTCCGGCAGTGCTCAGTTCATCACGTGTCACAACTTCCTTTTTCCTTAAAATGTAACTCAACCTGCCCTTCTTTGGTTCAAACCCACGACCTTGTCCCTATGAGCGCGATGTTTTACCGGATGGGCTCGACTGCTTTAGCGTTCTATTATTACACAATTATATATATAAAATCTTATTATACATGATCAATTATTTATAAATATTTTTTCTTCTTATATATAAATGTAATAGTAATATAAAATAATTTTATGTATTCTTATAATTTTTAATATAAATTGACTTCAAATTAAAAAATTTTACATCTTAAATAAATTTTATATGACTATATTTTTTTTTCTAATTTCTAAAATTAATTTTTTTAACATTAATTAATAACTAATAAATAACTATTAACTAATATTTTATTTACTAATATTAAATAAATTTTTATATGACCATTTTGCCCTTACATGGACCAAAACCTATGATGGAAAATTAAAAATATTTTAGAAATTAGAAAATAATAATTTAAAATTAAATTAAAAATATTAATTAATAAGTAATAAATTTTATAAAAATAATTTTTAAAATTAAATTTAATTAAAAGTATTAATTAATGAAAAAATAATAATTTTTAAAGTTTGCCACAGAATTTCCGACGAAATTGAAATTGTGAGGGAATTTCTAACGGAATTCCTTGCAATTTCTGATGGAAAAAAATTCATTGAAAATTTTTGACCTAATTTTTCCTTCAGAAATTCTGTGACAAAAGACAGAATTTATTCCGTGGCTAATTTTGTGGCAAATTTTGCCACGGAAAAAATTCCATCAAAAATTTTTTAGACCGAATTTGCCACAGAAATTTTTTCCGTAGCAAATTCCGTAAAAAATTTCTATTTTTTTTTGTAGTGGATTAGCGTGTATCTTGGGGAGTAGCCACAACATTGTCAATGTTGCATGTGTAAATAATCGCTTATGGATTTTTTAAAACATCAACTCCAATAAGTGATTGATTAATTTAATCAAAGTGGGAGAATTTCAGTTGTTTAGTCGCTCTTGTTGATTAAATTAATTTTTTAAGCTCTCATTAGGTTATTGGTGCATATTTATGTCTTAAATGCACAAGATATTCATGGTTAGCATGCTTGTTTTTTGTGGTTAGCATGCTTGTTTTTTAGGGAGTAGCCACAACATCCTCAATTTTGTTGTATGCATGTTTTTAATCACATATGGAATTATAGAATATCAATTGTAATTAAATATATGATTATAATTAGTCTTTACCTATAGGTAGATAATTATAATTGGATATTTAATTAGGATGGAATACAGTGGCATTATATTTTCTAAATAACCCACAAGCATTAGAAAATATAACTGTGTTATAAATTCATCAATTCAAGATAAATTCATATTATACTAATGTCTTTGCTCACAGGTAAACCTTAGCAATACGAATTTATAATTGTATAATTTATATTGGTAAACATACACTTGTTTGTAATGATTTTTTGTTTGCCTCTTATAGTTGTTTTATAAGCATGATTAGGTTTTACTTTGACCTTGTATAGCATGATTTTTATATTTAATTATTTAGTTTGATAGAATTTGTTAGAGATAATTTTTGAGCCTAGAAGGAGATAAAATGTTACTTCTGCATTAAACTTGGCATCAAGAAAGTTCTAGTACTCAATGATACTAGCATGAAAGGTGAGATAACATTATGAGATGTAATTGTCTCATTAAATTAATCTCAATTAAGAGCTAGTCATTACCAGTACATAAGGATAGAGCAAAGTCAATGATTGTTTATAGGCTAAATTAAAAGATGAATTAGAAATTCTCATAATTGTTATTACATTGTTTTGTTGACTATAAAGTGATTCTCCATAATATAGTAAGATACCTCAGTTAATTCGGTGGAAGAGATCCTTATTTTATTATCTTATGAGCCATTACTCTTTTTCATGAGTACATACATGGATATTAGGTATTCATTAAAAATGTGTATGCATAAATTTTGCTCATACTTGGAAAAGAATGAGATTATAAATTAGGACTATAAAGCCACCAGCTCCAAAGCCATAAAGTAATAGGCATATAGAGAATAATATGCTTATAGTTAAAAGATTTGATTAGAGACAACACTTGCCATAGATTATGTTATAATTGGTGAAATAATTCATTTTTCTTTATAGTTGACCTTTCACAATACACAAATGCTATTTGTTTTATAATTGAGTAGTGTCATTTGACACATTTGGAATATATAAAATAAAATTGTAGTTAATATGATAAACAGATTAATTTAGTGAAATTAGTAGGAAGATATGGGTGACATGATAATCACATCATTAGTGGACTGGAATTTAGTCTATATGTAAAGTTTCTCCAGACTTGATAAGTATGTATATTTTAAATGAGATTCCAACAAAATTCATATTTAAATCCTTTTGAAATCTTTTAAAGATTTGAAGCTCGATTTAAAATATGCTCTTATATAGAATTGTATTAGGGATTTAAGTGAGTTGTCCATTTTATTTTACAGTTTTGTGTAGTATTTTAAAATGTCAGATTATTTAGGAATGCCAGAATTAGTGGAAATAATGATCAAACTCATTGAGAGTGATCACATATGAAGGATTCACACCTCTAATGGCATAACATTGACTTTATATGACATTCACCTTGTTGGGCTTCAATCAGTGAATGGATTCATGTGAGACTAATGGTGATTAAAATTTGGCAATTTATGGTTACTACATGATGTCCTTTAGGAAATCTGACTAGAATATGAATATCAAGAAATGATCGTGAATTCTAAATGTAGGCATTAATTTATGATAGACGTAAGGTAAGCAACAACATAAATTTATTTGTAAAGTTGTTAGAATGCAACATTAAGTAATACAAATAAAGTTGTTTGCTATAAATTCTCTATGAAGAAGGAATTGATTTAGTGAGGTATTTCCTCCGATATTCATGTATAATTTCTTTCATATTTTTATGATAGTTAAATGTCTATCTTGAGTTAGAATGTCAATTGAATCTTTCCATTTTGGACATAAGGAAAGATAAATATGTGAATTGGTCGAGTGGTCACATAAAGAGAATTTAGTCAGCAAAATTAAGAGTTCATTTTATTATGAGTAAGTCTCACAATAATGATAGCTAAGGTATCATGATGTGATTACATATAGAACCATGTTGAGAAGGACTCTCATGATGCGCGTGGGCTAGGTGGGGTCAGGAGAGGTTGTGTCAGGAAGAGAGGCGGTGATATAGGACAAGTGATTGGTCCACCGTGACAGTGTATGATATCGGGTATGCGGAGCTCCACAGCAAAGTTTAGAGCCATGGAATCTATGAAGTGGAACATATACTTCTATGTATCAGCTTGACCCTAAGGGTCAAAGCCCCCTCTTCTCCCATTGTATTCTCGGAAGCACATTTTGGGCTAATCAAACTGATGGGAAGAATGTTCTCATAAGTCATGTGCACCGTTGGATTAATTTTTTTTGACTGACAAACTGGATTACAATAATCTCGCACAGATTAGTGCAGAACACCTGTCGACCATAGGCCCAGGTCCAAATCCTATTCCATCAACCACCGTCTATTGGAAGAGTGGATGGTGGGTGATCTAAGACGACAAAATTGTCAAGGCAACTATGGGATATCTTAGCTAAGTAATCTGCATGACGATTTTGATCCCTAGGGATATGCCTAATGTGAACATGCCAATCTCTCGACAACCAAAGCCTAGCCTCCCGTTGGATTAATTTTTGATGGTCCATAATTAATGTCATTTAATTTTTATATTTTAAATCAATTTATATTTTGATATATGTAAAATTTAAAATAAAGATAGGAGGAAGTATGCATCTTGTATTCTCATTTCTCGCCCATCTCTCTCAGCTCTCTTTCTCTCTGTGTGACGCAGTACCCTTAAAATAATTTACAACCTCTTGTATTGAATCATGATGAACATTATTTATTATACTGCCGCCGATACACAATATAAGTCACTTTAAATAATCCATCATAACTAAAAAAATGATAATTAACTCATTTAATTTGTCCTAAATTGAAAGAAATTTTTAAATTTTCCCATATTAAATGAGGCTTTGAATGTGAGAGAGAAATACAATAAGTCATATTTAATTTAAACATTAATTGTATGGGCAAAATTGGCAAAAAAAAACATTAATTACTCTTCAAGTGACTTATATTATGGATCAAATTATATTTTTATATGACTTATATTATAAACAGGAGGGAGTATGCATGATGCACGTATTTATAAGAAAAGGGTCAATGTATAGCTCTTACTCTCATAAATAATTTTAATACTAGTTCATGCATCTTATTTAATGAACAAATTAATGCATATCTTTGACAGTTTTTTTTGACTAAGCATCCCTTTGACAGTTAATGAATAAAAAAATCAGTACTAGTTTTGGTCCCATTTAAATAGGACAGAGAGGAAATTTTTTCATATGGATATATAATTTTACCTTTTATTTATTATTATACTTCATTCAATCCTTTTTATAAGCAATACTTTTTTTTCCTGACGATTAAGATTATTATTGAAACATGATGAAAGTGCTTTATAAATATGACTAGAAGGGTATAAAGATTAACCTTATATTTTATTTTATTCATTAAAGTGGGTCTTATATTAAGAAATGAAGTGAGTATTAGGGTCTGTTTGGGAGTGCGTTGGCAATCCAAAAAAGGCCATCTGGCCACTAAAATCAGCAAAAGCCCATCTAGGTGTGTTTGGCAAAGCTTTGAGTATGAATGGGCTTTTAGCAAAAATGGAGCTTTTGTCCAAAGCAACTCTAAGTAGCTTATGCCGTCCGAACGCTCTGTGACACTGGTGCCTCACCTGCCTCAGCTGGTTAGTGACCGTTGGGCGTTGGCAATCATTATTGCCTCATTCAAAACTTCAGCTACCTTCTCCACCAAGACCATCAGAGAGCTGCGTGACCGTTGAAGATATTTAATCTCCTCTTAGCTGCCTCACAGACTGGAGTTGAAGCTTCATCGTCGTCCTTCGATCTTCAACACAGCAGACGACATTTTTGAGTGGGAAGACACTGACGGACGTCGAAAGTGGAGGGCGAATCGGTGGGTGGAGCGAACGGGTTGGCCGGATCTGCTTGTCTGTGGGTGTAGCCATATACGGCGGTGGATCTCGTGTGGCGACCGGAGGTGGTCTGGTGGCTGGATCTGCTTCTCTATGATTTCCTGTGGTCTGCTCTGAATTTTTCGTGCCTTCCTCTGCTCTGCTCTGTGCTTCAGCCTGGTTACAGAGTGAGTTCGTGTGAGCTGTGTGTCTTGCCGTCGGGAGTGTGTTTTCCTTCCCTCCTCCGTGCTTCAAATCTCCAGCCAGATCTGCTTCAAATCTTCAGGCCGGTTCTCGTCCTCCTCCGTCGGCATTGTCATCTGTTGAAGTAAATTATTTTTCTTCTCCCGCTTTCTTCTATAATTTTGGCTGGAATGGAGTTCATATGTGAGAAATGCAATCATCTCATATTGTAAAAGAACACTGATATAGAAAGGAATGATTTACGTTGGCCGAAATGCAATCATCTCATATTAGAAAGAGAGAAACCGAAATGCAATCATCTCATAGAACATTGATATTAGAGAGAAAGAAACCGAAATGCAATCATCTCATATTTTAGAACATTGGCCGAAATGCAATCTTCTATTCTTGCTGTGATGCTCGAAATGCAATCATCTTGCTGATATAGAAAGGAATGATTTACATGTATAAGATTGCATCCCTTGAAACGCAATCTTCTATTTTTGAACGTTGGTTTTGTTATTCCAGCAGGCATGAAAAAAAAAAAAGATTGAAGATAACCGCTTTAATTTTGAACAATCATGATTTTCATTGTTAATTGCTTTGCATTTCCCTGTTTTAGAAAGGAATGATTTACATGTATAAGATTGCATCCCCTGAAATGCAATCTTCTATTTTTGAACGTTGGTTTTGTTATTCCAGCAGGCATGAAAAAAAAACAAGATTGAAGATAACCGCTTTAATTTTGAACAATCATGATTTTCATTGTTAATTTCTTTGCATTTCCCTGTTTTAGAAAGGAATGATTTACATGTATAAGATTGCATCCCCTGAAATGCAATCTTCTATTTTTGAACGTTGGTTTTGTTATTCCAGCAGGCATGAAAAAAAAAACAAAGCTTGAAGATAACTGCTTTAATTTTGAACAATCATGATTTTCATTGTTAATTGCTTTGCATTTCCCTATTTTAGAAACTTACAACAATTTATCTATCTCATAATTTGCTATGGAAAAACCAATAACCAATAACCAATAACCAATAACCAATAACCAATAACCAATACTCACCTTTAGAACATTAGTACACAATCTCAGCAACTGTTTGATGGAAAATAAAATCGGTATGTGCACCTCTTAAATATTTCTTACTTCTCAAATAGAGATCACATTGAATTTATACTCAAGGAAAATTCGTGCAAAAAACCTTAATGGACTGTGGTTCCTATGTTTCTTGCCAAGTTTATTCTTGACCTTACCTAGTGAACTCTGGTATTAATAGTAATTATGAATTATTATCTCTCTATTTCATCCGAGAAAACAAAGTTATTTTCAATGCCTCTGTATATGTGTGTGTATTATGCGTTGCCATTTCTTGCTGAAAGTTTCAATTAATTTCACTTGGGACATCTGTTTTTTCATTAATTGTCAATTGTCGCCATAGAAATATGAACAAGGGTAAAGATAAAGCATCATGGGATGTGAGTTGCACAGGGCTGTTCATCGAACTTTGTATTAAACAAATATATAAAAAAGAACGTCTAGGGTCATCATTCACGAAGGATGGGTGGAAGAATATTTTGTCCGGATTTAATGAAAAAACAAGAAAGTCGTATGACAAGAAACAAATGAAAAATCGGTGGGATAGCTTGAAGAAAGAGTGGAAGGTGTGGGACAAGTTGTTCTCAAAAGAGACTGGTATTCAATATGACTCTGCAAAGCATATGGTGATTGCAGAAGATGAGTGGTGGGAGATGAAAATACAGGTACAAAATTGTTGTTGTTGTTGTTGTTAGTATTGTTATTATTATTATTATTCTAATTAGTGAAATATAAATTGCAGTTATTATTATTACTGCTGTTGTTGTTGTTGTTTGTTATTATTATTGTGATTATAATTAATGAAATACGAAATTATTGTTGTTATTGTTATTATTATTATTATTATTGTTGTTGTTGTTGTTGTTGTCACTTATTATTATTGTGATTATAATTAATGAAATACGAAATTGTTGTTGTTTGTGTTACTTTTATTATTATAATTTGTGAAATACAAATTTTTTGTTGTTGTAATTATTATTATTATTATTATTAGTATTAGTATAATTAGTATTGTTATTATTATTAGTGAATATGAGGGCTTTATTGTGGTTACTTGGATACGTACAGGAGAATGCAGACTACGCAAAGTATAGGTACAGGGGCCTCATGTTCGCCAAGGAATTGGACATATTATTTAAGGACGTTCTGGCATCGGGCTCCAGTCAGTTTACACCTTCTACTGGACAACGACTGGCCGTAAATGATGACGACACCGATGTTTACCGACCTACAATGGACCTGCAAGAAGGATCAGGAGATAGCGAAGAAGATCTTGGTCCTGGAGGTAGTGTGGGAGTGACAGGTGATATGGAAGGAATCACCTTGACAACAAACACTCAAACAACGGACGGAAGTGGGAAGAGAAAGAGGGTTGAAGGGTCAGAGAAAGGGAGAAAGAAGAAAACAGCAACTCGAGGGTTATAGCAGATGCAGTTAGTAAGATAGCTGCGGCAACTGAGAACAGAGCAGATGCTCTACAAAAGATGTACACGAATGATGCCCTGAACGTTGCTGACGTCGTAGCTGACTTACTGACCATTCTTGCGGTTGTTGAGGACAAAGACTTCTGTTTTCGATGTTCTAACATGATGATGCATTAGATTGGACGCGACATGTTTCGTGGCTTGCAAGGGGATAAACTACCTTGCTAACGTGGCTGCGGCACCATGCTTATAACAGCCCATATCTTCAACTTGCCCCGAATCAGTGAACTCTATTTTATGTCATTATGGCAAACTCGGTTATGTATAATTCTGATGATATGTTTGACTTTATTTTGGCAAACTCGGTTATGTGATATGTTATGATAGATTCTGATGATATGTTTGACTTTATTTTGGCAAACTCAGTTATGTGATATGTTATGGTAGATTCTGATGATATGTCTGACTTTATTTTGCCAGTTGTGAATGTTACTAACTTGTTATATATTTTGTCATTGTACTTGATTTCATACAATCTTGGAATCACAGCGAATACATCGTCCATGGCAAGTTTGAGTGGTCACGGTATTTCAGAAGAAATGACGGAAGAAGGATTGTCTCGTGCAGAGCGCAGGTCTCGACTTATATCCCTTTTAGATGAAGAGATTACGGAGTATGAAAAGGTGGCTGTCTTGATGGCTCAATATCTCGTGCCATATGTTTGCAAAGAGCCACGCAGGACTAGTAAGCAAACCGGTGTATAGTGGGTGCAAGAGGTACTGGAAGGCCATGATAAAGTTTGTCCTGAAAATGTCCGAGTTGAAAAGCATGTCTTTCATCTCTTATGCTCTAAATTGGTAGAACATGGGTTACGGAAGACTAGGAACCTTGGAATTGCAGAAATGGTTGCCATGTTCTTATACACAGTTGGACATGCACAAGGAAATAGAATCCTACAGGAAAGATTTCAACGTTCAGGAGAAACTGTCATCAGTAGGATCTTCCACATGGTATTACGTGCTTGTGTGAATCTATCGACAGAACTTATCAAACCGGTTGATCCCGAGTTCAGTCATTGTCACCCAAAAATCCGCTACGATCGGCGATATTACCCATACTTCAAGGATGCAATAGGAGCAATTGATGGAACTCACATCCGGTGTGTGGTCAGTCAGTCAGAGCAAGAGAGATTTATTGGGAGAAAAGGATATCCAACTCAAAATATCATGGCCGTATGTGATTGGGATATGTGCTTCACTTTTGTGTTGGCAAGCTGGGAGGGAACTGCATATGATGCTCGTGTGTTTCAAACTGCACTATCAACTCCATCTATGAATTTCCCCCATCCACCTCAAGGTATCTATTGCTCACCTGCACCTACATTGTGTTGTAGTTTGTTTTCCCTCACATTTACTATAATTTTACCGTGTAAAAGACATTTTCGCTGTATTACTCAGGGAAATATTATTTGGTCGATGCTGGCTATCCAACACCAGTTGGATATCTTGGTCCGTATAGATGTGAACGTTATCATATTCCAAACTTCAGGCGACGGGAGGGATTTGCAAATCCAAATGAGATGTTCAATTATTATCATTCAAGTTTGCGGACAACAATAGAAAGGACGTTTGGAGTCTGGAAGAATATGTTTCAGCTTTTGGGGGAAATGAAATCATATAGCTTTGAAACACAAGTCTACATAGTTTGTGCGACAATGGCTATACATAATCTTATCCGGAGAAATTCCCAAACAGATATGGATTTTCAAGAAGTTGAACGAGGAAATATACCTGGTCAACATACTAATGATCCGATTGATGTTGCATCCACATCTACTATCCATAGATTATCTTCAACACAAATGAATCATGTGCGTGACACAATCAGAGACCAACTTGTTAGGGATAGATGATCCAATAATGAGACATTTCATGTATGCATTCTAATTTAAATATAAATTTATCCTTTTTTAATTAAATACTTTCGTGTATTTTTTTTTCATAATAATTGCACCTTTTTTTATTTTATCTAGTTTTTTTTTAAAAAAATTCATTTCAATTATCACAATATATACAACTAATATATATGTATATATAATTCAATAAAATTCATGCTCTTTTCAGTCATTTTCCATCTAAACGGGCTTTTCAAACGCTAATCCATACAGGTTTCAAGTTAGAAAAAAGTCACTTCTGCCACCTTCAATCTAAACACAAATCACATCTAAAATCTAACATTTTTTCTATATCACTTTTCCAAAAGCCCATCTAGAAAAAAAGCTCCTTCTCCGCCGCTCATCCAAACACGCACTTATTTGTTTGTCACACAAATTCAAGACCTTCAAAGTCCAAACAGAAACAAACAAACCATGCACATCCTAATTATAATTACCATTATTAAACAACCTGCAATCCAAATTAACAAGTCCATTTAATTACTGTTATATGCTCCTTTGATCTTATATATAAGGCACTTCCAGCATATTTCACACAGACCAAGCAAAACATTAAATTTTATCAACTCTTCCACAAAATTCAACAATTTTCAACTTTACCCCTATTTAATATACTTCCTCCGGTGTTATTTATAAGCAACTTTCTCTTTCATGAGGCTGGTCCCTTTTATAAGCAACTTTCATTTTGTGTCTGAAAATGTAAGCTTTTTTTCCTATTTTACCCCTATTAAATACATAATCTATAATTAATTATCACACACACCAAGAGTTATATTCAAGAGAGAGAGTGAAAGAGACTAGGTGAATGATGTCAATAAAGCATTGGAAAAATATATATTTTATTATCTCTCATACTTTTTATAAATTCTCTATTCTATACTCTTTTCATAAATAGGTGCATATATGGGGAAAAAATGACTTTTTTGACACATTTATTGCTTTTAATTACCAGTTTGTTTTGCGTAATCAAGAGGAAAGTTGCTTATAAAAAAGACCGGAGAGAGTATATTATAGTCATGATAACAAAGACAATACAATAATAAACGAAGGGTAAAATTATATTGTATACTCATAAGAATTTTTTTTTTCTGCCTTATAGGTAGGGCAAAAAATTTTCTTCTTTCTCTGCCTTATATATGGGACGAGAGGAGTATATATAGATACTATGTGGCATTACTAGTTAATTACGATTTTATAGCACTTCACTTATTTGGTGACATTGCCAAGTTCTTTGTGATGCAGTAGCTGTAGCATATTGAAATCCAGTTTCGCAAAGTTGAGCAACATATGTGATCTTGCAAGCTAGTATTTATCATAGGGGATAATAATGGGGTGTTGTTGTAAGAGTATTATAAATATTTTGGTGATTGCGTGGTTGAGAACATATATGTGATGAATTGTATATATGGTAAAGACAAGATTCTTTCTCCACCCTTGCACTTATTTGAATCGCATTGATGATATGAGGATTGTGGAATTGCTGTACACAGTCATTTATTTCTGTCGTTCTGTGTATTTAATTGGTTGCCCATAGATTATTTGTGTTTGGCCGCCTCAGATAACATATATTCCCATCAATCTTCAAAACGTTGAAGTATCAATGGCTTTCCAATTCTTTGATGTCCAAAACACATTTGAGAGATACAGCATATGCACGTTTATTTACAAAAACAAAAGAACAAAAGCCACACGTACACTTCGATGACAAATGCCTGTCCTTAACTATATATGGTACGGTTCTGATAAAACATCTTGTGGAAGCAATTCGTAAGGGAGATTCGGTGAGAGATAACAGGCTGCAAAGCCAACAGCACCATTGGCCCCGTCGCGAATATGAATTTAGGGCTTGTTTGGGATGACATTGAAGCTATCCCAAACTGGCTTCTAGGCATAAAAAAGCTTTTTGCCCAAAAGTCACCTTAAAGTGGAATAATTTATCATCTCTAAATAAGTTTATGCCAAATTGACATTTTATAAAAGCCTATCTAAATTTCAATCATCTCATACAAATTTACTTTTACTCCAATTTTAATTTGCAAAAGTCAATGGGGAGAAAAGTCACTTTTGCTATTATGTTAGGTCTAATATAAGGGGCAAGTCTTTCATAACAAAGTGAACCATGGTTCAAATCTCCCTATTAAGAGAGGTGCTTCCATTTATTACCCAATTGTACCTCAAACAAAATTGATTCTAATAAAATGATACACGTGCTTTTAAAAAAAAAAAATTACTTGTGCTAATGTTAATCCAAATATATATATATATATATATTTTTGCCGGAGGTAATGTTAATCCAAATAAGACCTTATATATGAAAGAGAAGTAACCTTGCTTTCGCGGCACATGATGGTATGGTTTGATTATAAGGAGGAAAACGTAGTTAATTATTTATTTAAGCAAAATTTGAATTTGTGTAGATGAAAACAATATAAAATAGTCTTAAAACAATGTGTGCAAACTTAACGACAGCTATGCAAGTAATTACAGTAATGAATAACAGGAACGGAGTCCACAAACCCAAAGAGGCCGTCTTATATAATTTCTTGGCTAACTTATAGAGAAGCCAAGGATTGTGCCTGTACGAGTGTTCCATTAAAGCAATGGGTTCACACGCACAGAGCAATAGTATGAGAAGCTAAAGTCAGCCAAAATAATTGAAAATAAGATAATTTCACACAAACATATTTTAGACATGAAAAAGCAGTAGGAGTAATTTGCTAATTTGCTGTTTGAGACACGAGCATCTATTTTTTGCGAACCAAACTCTTGGGGGAACGTCCATCAATATAGCTAATTAAGCTGGATAAGCCTCAATGATGGATAAGAAAGAAGGAATGTTGATGATTTGACAACGAGGGAAGCCAGCTTCATGCAGCAGATTCTTCCATTCCAACTCAGTTCTCTCCCTTCCAGATGTGTGAGCAATCATAAGCAGATCGAAGACGATGCCAGTGTCATCGAACAAGCCTTTGCCATCTGGCTTAAGCACAAACTCTGCTATTATCACCTTCCCTTTCTCTTCTTTCCCTTCTATTGCCTTCTTGCAGTTCTTCAGTATCTTTATGCAATCTTCGTCGCTCCAATCATGCAGTATCCACTGCATTTCATTCCATTCAAAACAATTATTCAGAGCGAAATCCATTTTGCCCCCACTAAGTGTTAGAATTTTAGATATGGGTTCCGTGAGACAACATATATACCTTCATGAAAACAGCATCTGCATTAGGGATAGAGTGGAACATGTCTCCTCCGACGTGGGCGACTCCGTCGTGTTCAGGTGCGGTGGCCACCACATGAGGCAGATCGAAGTTGATGCACTTTATATGCGGATACGCCTTCACTATCTCCGACACCGTCCCTCCGGTGCCACCTCCCACATCCACCAGCGACCCAATGCTCTCGAACCCTTCCTTATACGCCGATATGATCGCTTTCATCACGATCCTCGCCGTACACGCCATGCCGTCATTGAAGAGCTTGTTGAAATCTGGGCTCTCCGATGCCAAATCCCAAATATCTCCGCCGTGAGCCTTCTTGAAGGCCTCTCCGCCTTCTCTCACACAGTGGCTAAGATAGTGCCACGGAGCTAGAAGGGTTGGGTGGTTTTCCATGAGAACCATGGGTGCTAGGTTCACGGCGGAGTCACTCAGTAGCCACCGGGAAGAGTGGGTGAGGCCGTATAGGGTGTCTCCGCCGTCAGATTGGTGATGGGCGGAGAAGATGTTGCGGCAGACAAGGAGCCTCATGATGCGGGAGAGGTAGGTAGGGTCCGGTGAGGTAGCGTCGGCAAGAGAGGCAGCGATCTGGGGCATGGTGATTGTTCTACCGTGGCGGTGTATGATATCGGGTATGCGGAGCTGCACAGCAGATTTTAGAGCCATGGAATCAGCGAAGTGGAACATGTACTTCCATATATCGGCTTGTCCCTGCAACATCAGAGCCTCCTCTGCTACCATTGCATTCTCTGCCATCTCTCTCTCTCTCTCTCTGTGACGCAGATCCCTTAAAATAACTTACAACCTCTCGTCTTGAATCATGAGCAGGTATTTATAAGGAAAAGTTCAATGTATAACTCTTACTCCGTTTAACAATTTTAATACTTATCCATGCGTGCGCGTTTATATATGGACGATATTGATTAGGTTGGATGCATGTGTTTACTTTGATTAAATTAATAAGAGATGATAAATCAGGTGCATATTATTTAATGAATTGAACACATGCATCTCTTTGACGGTTTCTTTTTCTTTTTTTCTTTTTTTTGACCTGAATCTCTTTAACGGTTAATGTAACAAAAAATTAGTATTTTCTGTTAGATCGACATGAAAAAAATATTACATCCACAAATTCAAAACAGCCTCCAAAGCCCAAACAGAAACAAACTAACCATTCACATCCTAATTATAATTAGGATACACAGCCTGAAACAAAAGACCGAACAAATTAAAGAAAACCAAATAACCAAAAGCAAACGTAGGCATAACAAAAATTAAACCTAATGATACTCATCATTAATGTTGTCAAATTCACAGGCATAAAACACACTGGTTTTTCTGATTAAGCACTTTAGTCTTTTGATTGGAATCAAAAAGAGGCCAATAACTTATTAACCTTAATTTAATTTGTCTGAAAATGAAAAAAAAAAAAATCACCTTCA
Organism: Inga laurina; assembly: GCA_963855925.1. Taxonomy (NCBI): domain Eukaryota; kingdom Viridiplantae; phylum Streptophyta; class Magnoliopsida; order Fabales; family Fabaceae; genus Inga; species Inga laurina. The sequence continues at coordinate 60,792,672 of OY979707.1, read as the reverse complement.
CTCATATCTAAACCTATGTTTTAATAAAAAAATATTTAAATGAAAAAACTGAAATAAATACTTCCTCTAGCATCTTATAAAAAAGATCATATATTCTTCCTAGAATATACTCTTCTTGTCCTATTTATAAAAGCTAAATAACTAAATTACACGGTTTAAAAAAACAGTTAAAATTAGTAAAAAATAATAAGTATGTATTCAATAAACTTTTTTTTCAAGTATGTATTTAATTATGAGGGGCGAGTAAAAGAGAGAAATAAAGTAAATATAAGTATTACCAACCTTTTAACTAATGCAGTACTTATAATTAATGAGGGGTAAAAATAGAAAAAAAAATTATTAAATGTTCAGACAACTTTTATCCGGCTCTTATAAAAAGAACCAATGCAATTCAAATTTTAGACTCCTATAAAAAGGACCGGAGGGAGTATATACTACCTCCAGTCCTAAATATAAAATCTAGTTGACTTTTTTGGGGAAGATTAGGGAAGCTAATTAAATTACTTTAAAGTATTTATATTTGTTGTTATTTCTCCAAATTAATTTGTCTAACTTATAAACTGATACTCCCGCCGGTCCTATTTATTTATTTATTTATTTTTTTTTGCATACAAAGGCAAGCGAAGCTTGAAGAATTACAAGAATGCTATGAAGTCTGCATCACCGAAAGATCTTGTGGCATTCCACCACAGTCGATCGCAAAGAGCTGGTTGCATTCCACTGGGGATGTTTCTATCACCAAGAACTCCTGATTACTCAACTGAGCTTTCCTCGCTAGATAGTCCGCGCATTGGATAGTTTCTCTGTGGGCATGGGTGATCGCCAAGTCCCAGTCCCTGTAAATAAGGGATCTCGTCTCTAAGATGACATCAAGCAGAGGATGATCAATGCCACCATTCATGGATAACAGGTGAATAGCCTGCAAAGAATCTGTAAAGAGCCTGATCCTGGTAAAACCCAACTGCTTACATAACTTAAGTCCGCTGTGAATTGCATGTATTTCCGCAGCAGTCGAGTTTTTGTGACCTAGCCTTTGTTGAAAACCACACAACCAGTTGTCGTGGTGGTCCCGTATTACCCCACCACAAGCCGCATGCCCGTTGCTGTCTCTAGAGCCATCCACATCCACACGTACATACCCCTGATCTGGAGTTTGCCAGCGGTCTGTTCCTCTTTCTGGTGCTAGGAAAATCTGATGACGAAATCTGCCATTTTCCACTCCTTCGAAGAGATAATACAAACATTTGTGAACTATCTGGTTTGGGTTTTCAGCTCTCCCTTCAAGTGCCCGGCTGCATCGGTTCTTCCATAGGAGCCAGCATATGGTACTGAACACTCTGTGCCATGGCCATCTAGCCATCCTCCTGTTCGTAGGGGAATTTTGCAAATTCCATTTAAGCCATTCCTGCAAATTACCAAAAAAGAACATAGTATAGTATATATGGTCAGTTATAAAAAACCACACTCTTTTGGCTTGCTCACAATCTCTCAATATAAGGAGGATACTCTCTTCACTCTCACACTCAAAGGGACAAGTGTTTAGGACATTCGGATTATGCCTTGCTCTCAATTGATTTGTTGGTATTCGCTCATGACAAACTTGCCATATAAACATTTTAACTCTTTCAGGGCTTTCCCATTGCCATAGAGTTCGCCAGTGAGAATGTCGGCATTGCTCTGGCTTATGATAAATCTTGTCATATGCAGACTTGACACTAAAGTTCCCATCTGAAGCCGATCTCCAACAGATAACATCCTCCTCAATATAAGAGCATGATAATTGAATAACACGGCTTAAGAAAGCGGTTAAAATTAATTAAAAATAATAAGTAAGTCTGAAATAAATAAACTTTCATTTTCAAGTATGCCCTTTTTTATATGGAGGCAAGTAAGAAAGAGAAATAAAGTAAATATAGATATTACCAACCTTTTTATTAATGTAATGCATATAATTAATAAAGGATAACAATGAGAAAAACTTATTAAATGTTCAAATAACTCTTGTTAGATTTTTATGAAAATAGCGCCGGATACAGGTGGATTATATTCATCGAAAGAGAACCAAGCTAGACAATTAAAATTTTGGACTCTTATAAAAAGGACTGAAGGGAGTATATAATTTAATCATATACTATATATGATATGATTAAATAACTTATTTAGCTTCTTTAATATCTCTTAAAAAAATCAACTAGGTTTTATATTCAGGATAAAAGAAAATGAGCATTGTAAATATTAGGACATGGCATGAATTCATCATTTTAGGATTTATTAATAAACCTTTTACATAAACAAGCAAATATATATCATTAAACCACACATAAGTCCAATATAATCCTTCCCACGGTATAAATGTTTAGAAAGGTAAAGCCTCAATAATGGACGGTATGGTAGGGATTTTGATGATATTATAACGAGCAAAGCCAGCTTCCTTCAGTAATTTGCCCCATTCAGCTTCACTTCTCTCCTTTCCTCCTGTTGTGTGAGCCATCATGAGCAGATCAAATGCCATCTTCGTGTTGCCAAACACGCCACTATCCTCTCCTTCCTCCGGCACTATCTCCACTATTATTATCTTCCCCTTCTTCTCCCACGCTGCTTTTTTGCTGTTTTCAATAATCTTTATGCAGTGCTCATTGCTCCAATCATGCAGAACCCACTACATCACAATTTTACATGTAATACTTGGATGCTAAACATGTACGTACAGTACAAAACGGTCTCTTCTGAAATGAATCAATCATAAGAACAAAATTTGCAATATACTCCCTCCAGCTCTAAATATATATATATAAGACCAAGTTGATATTTTTTTGAAGAGACTAATGAAGTTAAATAAGTCACTTCATATTATATATTATGTATCATTAGATTATATATATCAATTTATAAGTCAGACAAATTAGTTTTGAGAAAAAATAAAAATATAAATACTTTAAAGTAATTTAATTAGCTTCCTTAATTTTTCCAAAAAAATAATCAACTAAACTTATATATATATATTTAGGACCAAACCTAGTATATTAATTTAATTACCTTAAGGAGAACAGCATCAGCATCAGGAATGGACTGAAACATGTCACCACCAACATGGGTGACTCCGGGGTGCTGATCCGCCGTGGCCATGACATGTGGCGAATCAAAGTTGATTCCTTTGATGTGTGGATATGATTCTAGCGTCTCCGCCACGGTGCCACCAGTGCCACCACCAACATCCACCAATGTTTGTATGTTGTGTTGGCGTAATTCCTGAAAATACACTGTATAATCCGAGTCATGTCCAATGATGTAGTCCTTAAGAGCTATTCCGCAACCACTGGTTAAGAGGAAACGACACTCCCCAGGATAAAACAGATCTTTTTTATAAGAACAGGGTAAATAGAACAATTAAATATAATAAAACTCAGCAGACAAAATTTAGATGGGGAGAGAAATGCTCAAAGGGTCAAGAGTAGGATGTATAATCCTCTTGCAAACAAGCCTTTTATAGGCCTCATATACATGAACGTTTGGGCACCCAATAAAGGTAATAAAGTGACAATTTTATTATCATTATAATGCCATAAAGGTGCTTGACTAGGGCTGTTATAGATGTTGGAAACGAAGCAATTCAATAGCCATAAAGTCTACACGTTAAAGGCAGATGTTATAGACGTTGAAAAAGAAGCAATTCAATAACTATAAAATCTACACGTTAAAGGCATTTTAAGTGATCAAAGAAATCAGTTTTTTATTTTAAAAACTTCAACGTCCAGAGCTTGCAATTAATGACTTGTAGAATTGATATTTTATAAACTCATTTATTCTAAAATAAATTTTGAATTCCACAATAAAATATCCTACTAAAACCTGTCCAATCCACATTCTAACTCACACACGAGGTGGGAGATATTGTCGGATTTTCATTGTGTTTGCTCCCGGTGGCCCATTATAGTGTGATCTCATTCCTCCTCTTAGTTCAAGATCACTTATTACTTAGATTTCCACAATCTCAATCAAAATGGGACTTGTTCCTTACGACACCCACTCATTATTTCTAATAAGTTGTTGAAGCCATATATTTGGGAAGCAGATCCTCTCATCATCTTATTTTCTCATCATCCCTCATTAGCTCATCTGAACCGTTGATTGAGAAGAGGAGCCCATCTGGACCGTTGATTGGGAAGAGGAGAAAAAAATTTAAAGAAGTGATAACTTGATGACGTGGCTCATTTTTAACCTTTCAGATTGATTAGACGGACATGATTTAGAGATTATGAGAGATGATGAGAAAAAGGATAATGAGAGAAACCGGAACTCGCTTAGTAACGCTTCCATGATGAACTTCACCATACATGCCATGGCATCGTTGAATATCTGATTATACGCTGCGTTTTTGGAGGTGAAGTCCCACATATCGCACCCATGAGCCTTCTCGAAGGCGATCCCGCCTTATCTGACACAGGCGCTCAAGAAATGCCACGGGGCAAGCAGCCATGGATGGTTCTCCATTATCATCATTGGAGCCAAGCTGAACTGAGAATCATGGAGGAGCCACGTTGACGCCTCCGTCAACCCATAAAGAGCCTCGCCGCCGTCGGATGGATGGTGGACGGTGAAGATTTTCTTGCGGACGAGTGATCTCATGGTGCGGAAGAGGTAAGGGATATCTGGGGTGTTATTAGGAGATTCGAAGGAGGATGCCAGCTGGGACAAGGTGATTGGTCGGCCATGAGAGTAGGATATCGGCTATTCGGAGCTCCACAGCCCAAAGGCCATGGAGTCCACAAACCCAAAGTGGGCTTCCCAGATAATGGCTTGGCTATTTAGAGAAGCCTCGGATAGTGTTTGTGTGTGTTCCATATTAAAGCGATGTGCTTGCAAGTGATGAAGAGGAAATGATATCTTTATAGAGAAACAAATGATTGGTGGACGTGGAAGAAATATAACAAAGGGACAAGCTTCTAATTACTTCCTCCCTCCTCCTTCTGCTTTTAAATATAAGATATGGTTGATTTTTTAAAAAAAAATTATGAAAGTTAACTAAATTACTTTAAAATATTTATATTTGTCATTTTTTCTCTAAACTTTTTTGGTTAGCTTATAAACTGAAATATAATATAAAAATACACAATATTTTATATGATTAAATAAATTTTTTAGCTTTCTTAATCTTTCTAAAAAAATTAACTTTGTCTTATATTTAGAATTAGAGAAAGTATTTTATAGAGTGTATAGCGATGTCCTGGAGTTGAATATGGCGGCTCTAGTAATTCACTCCTTGACCCATAAAGATGGTGGATCCTTAGAAAACTTCCTCTGGTTCCTAATATAATAACCTGTCAATTTTTTTTTTTGAAAAAATTAAGAAAACTAAATAAATTATTTTAAAGTATTTATACTTATTATTTTTCTTTAAACTAATTTATCTGACTTTATAAACTGATATATGATCTAATAATACACAACATATAAACTATAATTAAGTAATCTACTTAGTTTCATCAACCTCCTAAAAAGTGTCAACTTGCTGGAGGGAGTATTTTTTTTTTTGCAACGCTGTATACAAAGCAGTGTGGTGACAACACTTAGTGGATCGGATCTCGAGGATCTGCTACATAAAAATTTTAAATCCCTGCTTGCCTAATGCCTACATAAATATAAATATATATATATATATATATATATATATATATATATATATATATATATATATATATATATATATATATATATATATATATATTGCCAATATAATGCCTTTATATATATATATATATATATATTCTTCTTTTGTTAATGGATCGTTTATGTTTGCTCTGATTGATGGCCCTGGAGAGATCGTTGCTCATCGGTTTACTAAACATGTTCTATCGCTGACATTGGATAGAATGGAAAAATCAACAGGAGACGACATGAACAGGTATTTCGTGTGTTTCTACATCGATCCATGATTCCACCATTACATTTTATTTAATTTTTAATTTCTATTCATACTCCTTCCTCTCCAAAATATATATTGCACCTTCTAAAAGTAATATTTGGTTCATAATATAAGTCCCCGTAGAGTTTTTAATTATCATTTTCCAATTTTATTCTATTTATTAATGTTACACATTGAATATTGAGAAAGATGAGAGATTTGAGACTCGTTGAAATAGGGCCAAGTTAAGTTTGAAAAATTCAATTTAAGACATATTTAATGAGTTAATCGCTCTTCTTGATTTTAGTCTGGCGATTGAAAGGGACTTATATTGGGAATTAAGCTGAGAGAATGTATAAATGAGAGTAGTTTTTTTTGGATCAAACAAATGGGAGCAGTTTTTTTCCCATCAAATGGGAGCAGTTGAAACAGTGGAGACTATTACAGTATTCAGGAACAAAAAAGTAATTTTAGAGATTTTATTTTCCATCTGTTTTGTGATGACCGAGCTGTATGTCATGCATGGTTTCATTTTCGAAACTATTATATGCAGCACTAGAAACTCACTAATGTTTTTATTCATAATTTGTTGGATAGCATATTTTGTGTTGTTATCAAGCCGCGAAATATAATTTTATTAAATGCTTTTGGTTGTGACTCAATGCTCTCGAACCCTTCCTTGTAAGCCTATACGATCGCTTTTATCACGATCATCGCCGTACACGCCAAGCCGTCATTGAACAGCTTGTTAAACTCTGGCTCTCCGATGCCAAATCCCAAATATATATCTCCGCCGTGGCCTTCTTGAAGGCCTAGCCGCCTTCTTTGAAGCCCTGGCTCAGGTAGTGCCACGGAGCCAGAAGGGTCGGGTGGTTTTCCATGAGAAGTATGGGTGCTAGGAATCTAGGATGAGGTCGGAGTCATGTAGCAGCCACCGGGAAGAGTGGGTGAGGCCGTAGAGGGTGTCTCCGCCGTCGGAGGGGTGGTAGGCGGCGAAGATGTTACGGCGGACAAGGAGTCTCATGATGTGGGCGAGATAGGAGGGGCCCGGGGAGGTTGGGTGTGGAAGAGATGCGGTGATGTGGGAGAAGGTGATTGGTCCATCGTGGTGGTGTATGATATGGGGTATGCGGAGTTCAGAGCAGATTTTAGAGCCACTGAATCCGCGAAGTGGAACATGTACTTCCATATATCCACTTGAGCCCTTAAAACAACTTGCAACCTCTCGTCTTGAATCATGAACAGGTACTTATAAGGAAAAGTTCAATGTATAACTCTTACTCGGATGAATAGTTTTAATAATAGTTCATGCGCGCGTGTGTAAACATACACAGGCATAACAAAAATTACACCGTGTGTTAGTCCAATCCTCCGCATAACATATTCAAAGAGGAAAAGCTAGCTTCAACAGAGATGCTATTGTATTGCCCATTTGGTTCATGGAGTCAAAGGAAATATAATAGAATGATGATTATATGAATTTGTTTAGTTCATCGTTGAGCTACTACAAAAAGGGGCTATAACCTCCCAAATTTGGCACCTTTAACGTCCCAAAACGGGGGGACGTATATACTGGGGGCGTAGTAAGTTATAACAAAAGACGTCCCAAACTTTAATTTGGGACGCCTAAAGTCCCACCCTGAAGGACTTTAGGCGTCCCAATTCTTAATTTGGGACGTCTAAAAGTTAGGTTTTTTTTATACCATAATTTACATTCTGTATTACCCAACGAATTCAAATTGCAGAAACAGAATAGAAGATGGATTCATAAACCACACTGTCCGTTACAAACTGGTAAGGACATCCAGCACTACAATCTTTACTATATATACATACAATAACCTTTCATACAACCTACTACTATATATATCAACAAAAAACAACCAGAAAGTGTCAAAACGCTGTCATCACACAACTACAAACTGATATAAAATAAAAAGTTTACTGCTCTATATGTTGAAGAAGATGTCCAGCCAAAAGATCTCTGATCAAATCAAGGTCTTCACGTAGGTAGGCATCTTCATTATCAAAAATCTGAAAATTAGAAAGTAAGCTTTGATGAAATGAATCTCAAGCAAATGAATTAATTAGCATTTCGATTAGAACACCAAAAATATTATCATTTGAGAATGAAGAAGCGATTACCTTTTCAAAATCGCTAGTAATTCCACTTTGAGTTATGTTATACATATAAAGTATAACATAATATCCGCATTCAGTGTTGCCAGGTTGCCGAGGGCACTTTAAATCAAAGGGATGCAATTGATTGTTAAAATCAATAAAGGTATGTCTAAAAGGACCGTCAATGAAACAATTAGGTAGGATCAAATGTACTTACTATCGGATAAAACCACTTTGGATTTTTAACAACTGTACCCTCGCGTGACCCACCTAGGACTCTATATGTTTGACAAGCACTATCATGAAAAGCAAGATGAACAGAAATTAGAACCATTCAATTTTTTGGTTGTCAATGAAATACAAACAGAATAACTTAAGTGTCGAAGATGGATTTTGTATCTCTGTCTGGCTTTTTACTCAAGGGATCAAACCAATAGACTACGTTGCGGCGGGGACATATAACACACAAACTCCAGTGGTAACTTTAACAACATGTACACATTAAAATGAAGTTAGATGAGTGAGAAGACAATTATTTATTAAACTTCTTAAATTGACAAAATGTAAATACGAACCGTTGGACAATGGGTGCTAGATAACAACGAAGTTTGGTTTGTGACATTGCGTAGCCGACATAGTGAGTCCTATGCGCCACAGTACAAGTATCCCCTGTCGTATTCACAGGACATAAGAATCCATACCAATCACATCTTTCCATGTTTGTGCAGAGATCGTGAAAGGTGCTATAATAGAATTAAAATAAGGAATCAATTATTGAATGTATGAAAACAAAAAACCACTAAATGAATTCTATGTGAAAATTGAAAAAAAAAACTTACCGGACTGCAAATTTCACCCAGCCTGCATCTATCTCCTCCAACCTGATAAATTGCTTGAGATCTGTATTGTCAATCGTGTAGGGATACTCCACTTGGCCCACAATCCCTGGAGGCATCTTCAAGTCAATCTGTTTAATGCCTTTATAGATCTGTTGCAGCCGTGCTAAGTAGGGCCATTTGCTCGTAGCTTCGTCATCCTTTTAGAACATCAAAAAACAAATTGTTATTAGGATGCCAACAGATTTTCAGTAACAGTAAGGTAATTCCTACCATTGGAGGTGTTGCGTCTGAACCAATAAGATTGTGAGGCCAAAGGATGAAAGATCCTATCGCTTGACCTAACGTGCCAACCTCTGGATCAGGAACAGGGATGGCTGTACCTTCTTCCCCCTTTCTAACGCTCGTCACATTCACCCTACGAAAATCCTCCAGAATTTGTTGATGATGGTGGGTGGTAGCACGTGTGTGAACAAGAGCATCAGCAACAACACGCAACAGTGGATCATCCAAATAGAGGGTGCAAGGGTCTCCCGACACTGGAGTGGGAGAAGGGTCGCCAAGTGGTTCCTCCAGAGGGTTGTAACTTCCTCTGGTGCTATTGAAGGCAGAGGATTCCTGAGTTCTATGCTCGTCCCTTGCCCTTTGTGCTTCGAACATCTTTGCCATTTCAAGTTGAAGCTCTGGCAACAGCTCTTGTCGGAGTTTGTCGCAAAGGTTGGCCTCGATCTCTCGTTCGAGGTCCTGTCGAATCTTGGCCACAACGTCCTTACTAGGTCCAGCTTGTGAAGAATAACGTGGGTCTCGTCCAAAATACCTCGCGACACTAACTCCTCGTGTCTCTCCTCGAACACGACCAAGGTCATCTGCCTTCCCAATAGCCGTTGACAAGATGTCCATCCGTCTACTTGGATTGAATGAACCTTGGCTACTCTGCTCGTCCAGTTCATCCTGTAGCATACAGTTTATCGTAAATGTATCGAAACCACTCGCGATATGTAAAAAATTAGGTACTTATGGTATAACTACTTACAATCCTCGCAGCAACCTCAGCAACAGTCAGATTTATGTACTTCCCATCCTTAATCCTCCTTGCTTTCCATTTTTATGACGTGGAGGAGGTGCAGGGGCCTGGATAACAACGCTAGGATCAGATTCCGCTGCTTCCTTCATTTTGTCTAACTCTTCTTGCATCAATTGCCGCTCAATCTTCCGATATCCACCGCGAGACATGAAATGTTGATATTTATTTTCTGCTTGCCTCTGTGCATTTGCTGCACTTAATTTCTATGAATGAAAAACAACAAAAAATAAATCAATGATATAAAGTATATCAAAATTACAAGTTCTTTATCATGATGACAGAAATCTTACCAAAAACTCAGGATCTGCTCATGATGCCGCAAACAACCTCCAGTCCTCTGGAGACAAATATGTATACTGTGCACATGGATCCTTATCCCTAAGGGCCCCTCGAATGTACCGTGCTGTTAACTTGTTCTTGAGACCTTTCCATCGTACATGAACCTCATCCATCCAGTGCTTATACATCTCCTTGGTGTCGGGGACATCGTATGTTTGCTGCAAGGTAAAACATAAGATTATTATATTTGAAACAATAAGAACAAAGCTACAATGCATCAAAACTTACATACCAAAAGTTGCTGCCAAATCATGTCTTTCATTTTTGAGGGAACCAATGTCCAATTATCGTAGGTAATACGCACTTTGCTTCGAGCCAAAAGCCCTACGTAGCTAATGAAGTGGTCTTCCTCAGGACCAACTGGATTCAGATTGTCATCGAAGTCTATATGCAGTCTCTCCTGTTAATGTTCATGACGTGCAACCAATGCTCCCATCTTTGTACAGCCTCTAACCCTCCTTCTTGCAGGGGGTTCATCTCTAGGCCTTTCGTCATTTCTAGAGCTTTCGTCATCTCTACGCCTCTCGTCATCACTAGAGTTATCCATATTCCTGTTAACACAAAAAGCATCATCAGAAACGTAAATAAATTGCAATAAAACCGAAATAAACTAAGCGGGAAGTAAAACAGAAAAAACACACAGTTCTCGTTTATAAATTAAGGTCTTACTCTATATTATTTCCCATAGTCCTTCACCATGGTCATTTCTTACAGCATATTCGTCATCATCTACCAATTCTACTTCATTTGTTCGAGGTGGAGTTGTTGTGAAAGGTGGTGTGTCATCAAGGTTGAAGGTCGGATCACCATACTTCTGTTTTTTACTTTTAAGGACAATGGACATGTTCTTGCTCGCAGGATCGGTGACATAAAACACTTGTTTCGCCTGGCTTGCTAAAATGAAAGGCTCGTCTCTATAGCCAACTCTTCGAAGATCGACTGAGACAAATCCAAATTGTTTATCTATTACCACGGCATTATTGCTAACCCACTTACATTTGAATAAAGCAACTTTGAACTTGTTGTATGTCATCTCCCATATTTCTTCTATAACTCCATAATAGGCCATAGACGCTAATATGGGGTTTTTGTCTCTCGAACTGGAAAAGTGCGTAGATTCAGCTTCTACCATGACCCCACTATTTTGCATGGTACTTCTGTCATCTTGCTCTTTAGTATAGAAAGAATAGCCATTTATATCATAACCGGTCCAAGTAATGACCTGAAACGAAGGCCCCCAAGCTAGCCACTCGATTGTCTCAGATACACCGATCTCGTGCAAAACCTTTTCCTCGAACCACTGCATGAATGTCTTGTTTTTCTCAATAGCAATCTGCATGTCATTCTTCCTTGGATTCTTGTTCTTCAAAGTCTTTCTGTGTTCATTTATGTAAGGTTGAACTTCTTCCATATTATTCAGGATATACAAGTGGGCTTGCAACACCTCTTCATGAGGAACATTCTTCACTTTCAGTCCTCGTGTTCCCTTGCTTCTCCCTTCTTCATGCCGAGATTGTTCCTTCTTCCCTGACATATAATCTTTGCAAAACTCCATAGCCTCCTCAACTACATATCTTTCTACTATTGAGGCTTCTGGTCGATAAGGATTTTTAGAATACCCTTTTAAGATCTTCATGTATCGCTCGAAAGGGTACATCCACCTCAGGTAAACTGGACTGCATAGCCTTACCTCCCTCACCAAATGAACTACCAAATGCACCATTATATCAAAAAATGAAGGAGGAAAGTGCATCTCTAGTTGTGACAAAATAATGTAACCCTCATTTTCTTGTTCATCCAACTTTTCAGTGTCAATGACTTTATTACAGATAGCATTGAAGAAAACGCACAATCTTGTCACTGTGGTTCGTACTTCATCTTTCATTATGCCTCTAATAGCTACTAGTAATAGTTGTTGCATCAACACATGTTAATCATGGGACTTCATTCCCACTAACTTCAAATCGTCCATTGAGACACATCTTCTCACATTCGAGGAATACCCTTGCGACACCTTCATTCATGCAAACACCCACACAAACTTCTTTTCTCTGCTTTTGATAGTGTATGCGCTGCTGGCTCCATGTATGCCCTCCTACCATCATCTCTTAGTTGTGGATGTAACCATTCTCTTATTCCCATATCGACAAGGTCTAATCTCGCATTAATCTCATCCTTAGTCTTCCCTGGTATGTGCAAAAGCGTACTGATAAGGCTATCACAAACATTCTTCTCCACATGCATCACATCAATACTGTGTCTCACGTCAAGCGAACGCCAATATGGAAGATCAAAGAAAATGGATCTCTTCTTCCATATGTTCTTCTCACCCGCAACCCTCTGATTCTTACCAAAAGTGACATGGATACGTTCTACTCGACTGTAGACTTCCTCTCCGGTTAATGACTTTGGAGCCATTCCATGCTCCGGTAAGCCGTTAAACCGCTTTCTTAGCCTATGATACGGGTGGAACCGATGAAGAAACCTCTTGTGGCCAAGGTAGACAGTTTTTCTTCCATGCTTTAGTTATTAGAAGTGTGTGTCTGCTTCACATATTGGGCATGCTTTGTGACCCTTCACGCTGTACCCTGACAAGTTTCCGTACGCAGGGAAGTCATTTATCATTGTGAAAATCATTGCACGTAGCTTGAAAGACTCATTCTTATAAGCATCAAACACATCTATACCTTCCTCCCACAACTTCTTCAAGTCCTCAATCAAAGGCGCCAAATAGACATCAATATCGTTCCCTGGCTGTTTTGGTCCAGAAATCATCATAGATAGCATCATATACTTACGTTTCATACATAGCCAGGGAGACAAGTTGTATATTACAAGGAGAACTGGCCACGTACTATGTGTGCTAGTAAGAGTTCTATACGGATTGATGCCGTCTGTACAAAGCCCAAGCCGTAGGTTTCTCGGCTCGCTGCCAAATTGAGGGAAGATTTCATCTATTTTTTGCCATTGTGGAGAGTCAGCTGGGTGCCGAAGATATTTCCCATCAGATATTCTCTCATCAGAGTACCATCTCAACTTTTTCGCTTTTGTTGCACTCGCAAACAAACGTTTAAAACGTGGTATTATTGGAAGATACCACATAACCTTTAAAGGTTGCCTTTTACTTGTCACATCACCATAACCACCATCTTTTTTCACTTTGTATCGTGCAGTTTTACACTTAGGACACTCACTAAGACCTCCATACTCATTTCTGTACTGTACGCAGTCATTAGGGCAAGCATGTATCTTTTTATACTCCATACCCATTGTAGACAGGATTTTCTTGGCCTCATACATACGATTTGGAAGTACATTATCCTCCGGAAACATATCACACAATAGTTCAAGCAGCAATGTGAAACTACTATCGGTCCACCCACAAGTTGCCTTTAAGTTAACCAAATGTAATGTTCCTGTCAGCCGCGTGTACTTACTACCACTGTACAATGGTGTCTCTGCATCACTCCGCAGGCTGTCATACTCCTACGACTGCGTAAAGGATTCTGCCTCAACATCGTTAATCATTCTCTCCATTCTATCTTCATCTATGACATCCACAGCTTCCTTCTTGTGTGATGGACAATCAGTTACTTCCTCACCATGCCATATCCACCTTGTGTATCGCAGATTTATTCCATCACAAAGTAGGTGATCCTTTATGACATCAACATCCCGTCGACTCTCATTCAAACAATTGACACAAGGATAAAAATACTTCCCATTTCTTGCAGGAGCATTCTTTTTAGCGAATTCAATAAATTCGTCCACCCCTTTCTCATATTCTCCACTAGTTCTCAAAGCATTCATCCAACTATGATCCATTTTGTTACCACCTAAGGCATTACCAATAACATCCACACGTTTAGTACAATTCTCAAAGACATATGATGGGATTGCCTAATTAAGTTATCAACCCAATTTAGGATTTTAAAATATGGGCTTAATAACTTTATTGCCCCCTCCTAGCCTCATCTCTCCTCTTAAAAGGGTTTCAGTGCTATGTAACTTATTTTTTTAATAAGTATATGTATATAAAATTAATGTATAATAAAATAAATACAATAAGATTAAATTAAAGAATTTTTTTGAGGTTTGGAAGAATTAAAAAAAACGAGTTTCATATTAACAAAACAATTTTAAGTTGGGTTCTTCCAAAAATAAAATTGTTTTATTAAAAATATTTAGATAAAAATCATTTAATGAATATTGGGGTTATGGTTTTCTTTTTTAGTTTTGGCTTGAATTATTCTTCATAATTCGTTTGGAATACAAGAATTTCTTTAATTTAAATAAATCATATTTTATTTTATTATATATACTAATTAATGGTGCAGGAACAAGACCAATGAAATAGGGTGGTGCCACTACGTGTGTATGGATAAATCTCCATTGGCTTATAAAAGCTAGATTTCCCTAAAACTGAACAACAGGGATTTCTATTATACACAAGTAAATTTATATTTAAACAAGAAAATAAACCATTCCCGAATACATGCAATTTAAGCAATATAACCACACCAAACACATCAGGCTAATCTCAACCATCTCAATATAAGCAATATATAAGCACAATCTCAACCATTTCAAGTAAATTTATATTTCAAAAACAAAATATACCATTATGTTACAAAAAAAAAACAAGAAGAAAATAAACCAACCTGATCAGGGGCGCCCACTAACTAGTATGTTGGAGAGGTAGAGAAGACGTTAGAGATCCACGGTGGTGTGCACAACAATGGAAGGAAGGAGGTGGAGGAGAGAACAAAAATCTACACACTGTGGAGGAGGTGAAGTTGCAGCAGGGTCGACTGGTTGCGTGCGTTGAAGAAACAAAGAAACAAAGAGGAAGAAGAAGGGAGGAGGGAGGAGTTGAAGAAACAAAGAGCTTGAACAAGGGAGGAGGGAGGAGTTGAAGAAAAAAACAAAGAGGAGGGCCGACGGTGGGTGGGGAGAGGAGGAAGAAGAGTAAAGTTATTGTTGAGAGTATGTGAGGAGGGGTGTGATAGATGAGAAGACGCATGTCAGACAAGTGTCTGACATGCGGGTGTAGGAGACGCCTAAAATGCCATTTGGGACGCCTAAACCCAGCTCCAGGCGCTAAAAAAAATTTATGAAATTTATATTTCGCGTCAGGAAGCACTTTAGACGTCCCAAATTCAAATTTGGGACGCCTAAAGGTTCCCTTACATATATATAATTACGAAAATGCCACCGCTTCCCTTTTTAACCTTCCAATTTTCAATTTGGGACGTCCTTGGGGGTGGTTATATCTCAATTCTGTAGTATGGATGACACATAAACATGAAAATGCTAGGTTGGATACTTGGATTACAAAGAATATGAAAATATACGAGAATAGTATAATAAAAGATAAAATTGCCCATATCTACATATATATATATATATAATAGATTAAATTATCTATTTTTCACCAAATATATACTAACCTTGTCCACATCTATAATTATAAATTAGGGTTAAGGAACAGATTTATCAACAATGTTTTAAGGGAGGAGGGCCTGACGCAATTATGCTTTAAAGAGGGTAAAAATACACATAAGAAATTAAAACTGGAACATCCAGCATAAAACCGTTAATTTAACATAACGACGTTAAATTATAAGTGAAGAAAACCCCTAACAGCGTTAAGTCAAATTTAACAGTTTTGTGCTCGATGCTCCACTTTTAATTTCTTATGTATATTTTTGCCCCTTTTAAAACATAATTGTGCCAGACGTTCCTCCTTTAAAACTTTGTTGGTAGATCTGCTCCTTAACCCTATAAATTAATATCCAAAACTACGCTTTGCCCATATGCATAACCAAAATTTTATTAACAGCTTGAATCTTGGCGAGCTTGAATTAACGGCTTTAAACTTCCTCCCCTGCTTATATGTTTTCTTTGTCTTTCTTCTACGCAAATCTGGAAATTTTTCAACAATAGCTGTCACTGTTCTAGCTTAGTTGCTGTACTGCAATCTTTCAAATCTCTAGCTTAGTCTGGTCGCTGGCTAGCGGTTAAAGTCTATCTTACTCAGTAAAGATGGGCCAGCTCTAAAGAGTTTTCTGGTTTAATATTGATTAACTTTTTTATGCTTCTTCGGGCCCCACTATAATTTTTTTCTGCTTTTAATTGGGTTGGAGGTTTGGGGAAGGTACACAAATGGCGGCGATCTATTTTGTGGAAGGTACACACAAACGGTGGCGACCTGCATGTGCCTTCGTTCGGGCTTTCTATTTTCTGTTACTTGACCTCCCTCAAACCACAAAGTTTAAGAGCAGCGGCAAAGGGAACGATGATCAATGGGTAAGTGATAAGTGGGGTTTATAGGTATACTCCTTGGTTAATTTAAAACTTGATAATATTGTCTTTTTCACTTGATTACAAGAGACATGTAATTAGTGTAATTCTGATTACATGAAATGATATAATTATGATCACAAAATGTAATTTTACATTTTATAATTCCAATCAATTAAACGTTGCAATCAGTATGTTATATTAGCATTACGGCTGTAGGGGTGGAAACAGGCCAGGCTTTTGCCTTAACAGACCTGGCCTGTTAAGACACAAACTGGCCTGAGCCTGGCCTGTGGCCTGTTAAAGGGCAATTTTTAGGCCTGGGCCTGGCCTAAAGCCTGTTAAGGAGGCCTGAATTTTTAAAATTTTTTAAGCAAACCGACAGGCCTACAAGCCACACTGTAAAACAGGCTAATAGGCCACAGGCCGAAAACAGGCTAAAACTTACAGGCTCAGGCGAAATTATCTTTTAACCCTTATCTGATTTTTTTAAAAAAAATATTTTTACAGGCTCAGGCAGGCCTGACAGGCCTAACAGGCCTGTCAATAGGCCTTGGCCTGGCCTATTAAGCAAAACATGCTTTTGTTTTGGCCTTGGCCTTTTAGCTTGACAGGCTAGGCTTGAACAGGCCAATCACAGGCCAGGCTACAGGTCCCTGACAGGCCGCCTGACCTATTTCCACCATTTACGGGATTGGTTACGGTCCTCTACTCTTACTGTTTTCTTCCCATCCTCTTCCCTCCACTACTCTTCTTAGCCTTTAGATTAAAATCTGAGCGGTTCAGATTTAATGTTTATAAAAATATTTTAAAAATATCAAATTATTAAAAAATAATTAAATAAATTCAAAAATGCTAAATTTTAGTTATGATAATTTAAACATGTAATAAAAAATATTTAAAAATAATATTTTTATGAAACATTAAATCTGAACCGCTCAAATTTCAACCTAAAAGCTGAAATGAGTAGTGAAGGGGAAGAGGATAGGAAAAGAATGGTAAGAGCAAAGGACCGTAACCAATCCCGTAACTAGGATTACATGTAATCATCTCATATGGAATCAAACCAAACGGGAATATAGGGATTTAATTTGACTATATTATTATAACGAGCAAAACCATTTCCTTCAATAACCCATTCCGTTCATCTTCAATAAAACAAATAGTACTCATCAGTCATTGTTCTTGTTAATCAATGCAATATACCAAACACAATTTAAAGTTACAATTAAGATTTCATTTTGTTTCATTTCATTCCTTTGGCTTAACATCCTTTCAAATAACCAAATAGGCACATCACACACCCTGATCTTTCTTATTAAGCGCACTTTTAGTCTTTTTATTCGAATCAAAAAGAGGTCAGTAACTTGCTAACTTTAATTTAAGTTGTCTAAAATTGAAAAAAAAAAAAAATCAACTTCGCTCAAATTTAAACCTATGTTTTAATATTAAAAAAGATTTAAATGAAAAAACTAAAATATATACTTCCTCTAGTGTCTGATAAAAAGATCAAATATTCTTCCTAGAAGTATATATCTTATATAATAAAGACCAGAGAGGAAGTGTGCACACATCGTAAATATTAGAACGACATAAATTCTGTTATAAAAATATGGATGATAAGAGAGAACAAGAGGTAAAGAAGAGAAAAATTCAAAAGAGAAAATTGAGAGAAATTTTCATTTTTCACTTGTCTATACAAAATGCTTAGCATAAGACCTTTATTTATAGGCACAAAAAGAAGGTGAATGGTGATGCTACAGTAACCTCACATGTAATGCTACCACGTCTGATCATAAAGATCGAGTTGATTGGAAGAACAAGTTGGATTGAATATGAGTCAATAGACATCCACATAATTAATATTAATAACAAATTCATCATTTTAGGATTTATTAATAAACCTTTTACATAAACAAGCAAATATATAACATGAAACCACACATAAGTCCAATCCTTCCCATGATATATATATTTAGAAAGGGAAAGCCTCAATAATGGATGGTATGGTAGGGATTTTGATGACATTATAACGAGCAAAGCCAGCTTCCTTCAATAATTTGCCCCATTCAGCTTCACTCCTCTCCTTTCCTCCTGTTGTGTGAGCCATCATGAGCAGATCAAATGCCATCTTCGTGTTGCCAAACACGCCACTGTCCTCTTCTTCCTCCAACACTATCTCCACTATAACTATCTTCCCCTTCTTCTCCCACACTGCTCTTTTGCTGTTTTCTAGAATCTTTATGCAGTGCTCGTCGCTCCAATCATGCAGAACCCACTACATCACAATTTGACATGTAATACTTAAACACTAAACATGTACGTACAGTACAAAATGCTCTCCTCTGAAGTGAATCAATCAAAAGCACAAAATTTAGAATATAATATCTTACGTCTTCAAGTAACTGTTTTTAATATTTCATGAAAATAGTTAAAAATAATAAATATGTAAAGAATAAATCCCCCAAACTATGCCTTCACTCATAAATATAATTCTCACCCATCATCTTAATTGATGCAATTCACTGCCAGAACCTAGGATTTAGAAGAGAAATTTAAAAACTCCTTAATGTGATCCCATTGACTATGAACCGGAGGAGTACATTTATAAGAGAAAAGGTTTAGGGGTTTACCTCTCTTCAGCTTAAGCCACGTGCTTAATGATGTGTCTTATGATTATAACCATTTAACTAATCACTTGCCACCTAATCACATGCTTAATATGTCGAATATTCACATGGTCACCGGTCAAAAAAATAATCCAATATATATATTTACAATCAACAAGGATAAAATTAGGGGGGGGGGGGATAAAGTAATACATGTTGAGGCAAAACCGAATCAAAGCTTATATTTTAGAAGGGGCCTATTGTCAAATTTCAAGTTATATTTATAGACGGAGGGAGTATATTAATTTAATTACCTTAAGGAGAATAGCATCAGCATCAGGAATGGACAGAAACATATCACCACCAACATGGGTGACTCCGAGGTGCTGATTCGCGGTGGCGATGACGTGTGGCAAATCAAAGTTGATTCCTTTGATGTGTGGATATGATTTCACGATCTCTGCTATGGCGCCCCCGGTGCCACCACCGACGTCCACCAATGTTTGTATGTTGTTGAAGCCATCTTTGTACTCTCTCAGTAACGCTTCCATGATGAACTGCACCGTACATGCCAAGGCATCGTTGAATATCTGATTAAACGCTGCGTTTTTGGAGGCGAAGTCCCACATCTCGCACCCATGAGCCTTCTCGAAGGCGATCCCGCCTTCTCTCGCACAGGCGCTCAAGAAGTGCCACGGGGCAAGCTGCCATGGATGGTTCTCCATTATCACCATCGGAGCTAAGCTGAACTGAGAATCATGGAGGAGCCACGTGGACGCCTCGGTCAACCCATAAAGAGCCTCACCGCCGTCGGATGGATGGTGGACGGTAAAGATTTTCTTGCGAACGAGTGATCTCATGATGCGGAAGAGGTAGGGGATATCTGGGGTGTTATTAGGAGATTGCAGGGAGGGTGCCAGCTGGGACAAGGTGATTGGTCGGCCATGAGAGTGTATGATATCGGCTATTCGGAGCTCCACAGCAGATTTTAGGGCCATGGAATCCACGAACCCGAAGAGGCCGTCCCAGATAATTGCTTGGCTCTTTAGAGAAGCCTCGGAGAGTGTTTGTGTGTGTTCCATCTTGAAGCGATGTGTTTGCAAAGTGAGAAAGAGGAACTGATATCTTTATAGAAACAAATGGATGGTGGAAATGGAAGGAATATTTAGCGACAGGACAAGCTTCTAATTATTATCTAATTATTATAGTGTAGATCCATAGAAAACCTCATAACAAATATGATTTAATATCATTATTGATTCTAGCAATTTATTCTCATTTTGATTTTGATCGTTGTAGCTTCAAATTATTGGTTTTAATATTTATAGTTTTATAAAAATTTGGTCTGAGTTTATTGACTGCTTTTTATATTATTCATGAGTTTTGATTTTGCTCTCTATATTTAACCTTATATTAAGTCCATATGAATTATAGAGATTAAAATTAATGATTTAAAACTACGGGACCAAAATCAATATAATTCAATTAAACTGTGAGAACCAACAACAATATTAACCTTAAAAATGTATTTGCAATGATACAAAGCTGTGCGGTGACAACACTTGGCGGATCGGATCTGTAGGATCTGCTGCATAAAATTTTAAATCCCTGCTTGCTTCTATATATTTATATATATTCTTTTGTTAAAGGATCGTTTCAGTTTATTTGATTGGTGCCCAGGAGATATTGGATAGAATACATAAATCAACAAGACACATAAGCAGGCATTTCGTGTGATTCTTTTTTTTTTTCATGGATGAAAAAAAGGAATCTTTGGTTCATAATATAATATCCCTGTAGATTTATTAATTATCATTTCCAATTTTTTCCTATTTATTAGTGTTACACATTGAATATTGAGAAATATGAGAGAGGTGAGACACATTAAATTAGGGGCTAAATTAAAAAAAATCAATTTAAAATATATTTAATGAGTTAACCGCTCTTTTTTAATTTTAGTAAGGTGATTGAAAGTGACTTATAGGAAATATATAAATGGGAGTAGTTTTTTTTTTTAGGCCAAACAAATGGGAGTAGTTGAAACGGTGGAAATTATTACAATGTCCGGGAACAAAAATTAATTTTAGATATTTTATTTTCCATCCGTTTTGTGATGACCGAGCTATATGTCATGCATGATTTCATTTGCCGAACTATTCTCATAGTTTGTCACATAGTATATTTTGTGTTGTGATCAAGCAATATAATTTATTAAATTCTAGGCTACAACCACTTGCACGTCAAAATAAGGAGAGAAGACAAAGCTGATATGTTTTGTATCATTTTTAGTTTGTTTCTAGAAACGTATTCTTATTTTCTTATTTTTATTCATAATTTGTCACATAGTATATTTTATGTTGTGATAATGTCGGAAAATATAATTTAAACGTTAGGTAACAATCACTTGATTGTCAAAATATGAATCAAAGAATAAGCTGATGTGCTTCATATCATTTTTGGAAATCGCATAAAGTTAAATTTCACCCTCCACTCAACATTTTTCCATAGCAAATCGTTATAATATTCTTCTTTTATTAATAATCACGGTGCTTCTTTCGACTTTAAAAGAAAAACAATCATGGTGTCATTTGATAAAATAATTTTTTTATTAAAGGAACATGCATTATTAACGGCCTAAAGTTACAAATAGGATTGAACAGTCAACCTCCTATGATTACATTTGGCTACAAGACTATTGATATTTGATAGAATATTTCAATTAGCAATAATATATGTTTGTCACGTTTTCACCAAATTAACAAAAAAAAAAAATGTCTGTCATTGATTTTAAAAAGAAAGGGATAAGGTCCATTTTAGTTCTAGTGCTGTGGAGAAGTGGGTACTCAAAAGTTTTTTTATGAGCAATGTCCCATTGAAAGTTTACAAAACGTAGTAATTTCGCCTTGTCATCCTCCAATGTTAATTTTGACTATTAAATCAGTCAAACATCCCATATGGCATGACAACTCATTGTCCACATCAGCGAGCCCATTAAGATGAGGTGGCATCATCTCCCCCCCCCCCCCCCCGGGGTTAACTCATTCTGAGAAAATTTTCCTTCAAGGCTTCAACAATGGCCACCGAATTTCTGAACAAAAAAGGATAAGCAAACAGTTCCTCATTCTCACTTCCTACTCGGACTTATAACTCAGATTTGTAACTAAAGAGAGTAAAAAATTCAATAAATTCCATTCACTTCCTTTTTCAATAAATTTAAAAAATTCGACCATACCATTTAGGACAACGAATTCATCGAGAATGTCCTGTAAGCTGAATCTCACTGTTTGTAATATTTTTCCTCCAATCATCCCCTTTCTGTTTTACGTACCTCTGTACAAAATCTTTTGATAAACAAATTCCATTTTCCACTCAAAAAAAGCGAGTAAAAAATTCTATAGTTCCATCAACAAGGCCGTTCGATTCCAATTACACATTTGCAGATCATTTCTAGATTGTTTAGGCATGTTGAAATCAATCAACAATGGCAGAGATCAACCTCTCTCTGCAACAACAACAATCTCATAAATCAAACTCCTCTTTTTGAGCTCTCGACCCATTTCTATCTGCTTTAGTTAAATGTGATTTAAGAAATTTGGAAATGGAAGAGTTACACGAATCTAACCACCACCTATAGCTTCATCATAGCAAAAAAAAAAAAAAAAATCTGAAAAAATAAACTCCTCCCTTCAATGTTTCTTACCCATGAGAACTCCATCGTCCGCTCGCCTCGACAGAAAGGAAGGGAAGACAAAATCTCACAATTTCTCCTTCTGCGCTCATCACTTTCGCTCAGATCTGCATGTACATGGCGGCGGTCAAGGAGAGCATGGAGGCATCGATGAAGGTGGCGAGAGTCGTGGCTTCACTGAAAGGTTCAAGTTTTGGAGTAAGAGACGCACATTAGGCCACTACCACAGTGAGGAAATCGGCGGCGAGAATGATTTGGGAAGTGGGAAGGGACGTTTTTTTCAGAAACAGTGAGGGAGGAAGAGAGAGAGGGAGATAATTGTGACTCCCTGACGAGGATGATGACATGGCATGTGTAATATCTTGAAGTTTGAGATTTGAGGTTAGAAAATAAGTCTGAAATAAGTGGACTGCTAAGCCCCAGTTTAGCAGTATCACAAATTTATTCCCTAATGATTCTTATATCTTTGGGGTATTAAAGAAAGTAAAATGGTGAATTTTGGAGAAAGTAATTATGTTTTTGGTGAAATCGCCTATGAGGTAGTGAGTTTATCATGCGATTTTGTATAACCAAATGATGAGCAAATATTATGAAATTTTACAGGGTGAAAGTAGACATCCTAAGATTTAATTTTATAGGTCATATGGCTCAATTAGAGCTATATACAAAAAGTTATGAATTTTTGAAATCAGCACAGAAAAACTGTGAAATTTCTAGAAAAGTATGCAAAGATTGAAATTTTGGGAATTTTTTGATTTCATCTAGCAAAATTCTATATTTTTTCTTGAAACTATACTTAATAAGGGTCCTATAGGCTTTGGAATCACTCCAATTCAATTTTTCTATAATTAGTTATGATTTTTTAAAGATTGGGCAGAAATCTGCCAAAATTTCCAATTAATCCGAATTTTGGAAAATGATTACATAATTAAAATACAATATCATATATGATAAAATAAATCACCTCCTTCCTCCATCAGGCCAGAAATGACGTCTTTTTTGCTGGAAATAGAGAGAGAAAGCTTGAGAGGGTTTAGAGAGAGAAGGAGAAGAGAACTCGCAAGGTAAGCCGATTTCTCCGACGATCTAACTCCTAACGCGTATAACTCCGCTCCTAAGCTATTCCTCTATGTTCTTTAAGGTTTTGAAGCTTAAAATCTGTTGTTGAACAACTAGGGTTTTCAGCCAAGTCAAGGAAAAGCTATTGGGAGCTTAGGCTAACTTCCAAACTCTTGTATATTGACTATTCTGGATGTTGTAGACAATTTAATCAGTGAGATTTCGTCCGATTGTCATTGGTTTCAAAAATGGAAAATGGGTATGTGGGGCTGTTATGCTGCTTAAATTGGTACTAAATGGTAGTTGTAACCTAATGGAATAGTCAATAAAGTGGTTAGGAGTAGAAAGGAATGCGTTTATGCAGCCGAAACCGAAAAACCTCTTTTTTCCCAGGCAACTGAAAATTTCGGCCAAGGCTAGTTTGGAGGCGTTAGAGTTGGATTTTAAATTATTTGATGGTTCCATTGAGTTCAGGAGCAAAAATTAGGTGGGGTTACAGTTGGTCACTTTTTCGAAAAAGGTTGAAAAAAGCATAATTACGAAAACGCCCCTAAAAACCTTAAAGTGGGGATTTCAAGGGTAAATTTGTAATTGGACAATAAATTTGATAATTCTGAGTTTGAAAATGGATTTCTTGGACGAAAATATGTCAAGATAGCCTAGGATAGAATTTCGGGAAAAGTACAGCCGGACCGGGTATGACATGGCCGAGCCGGGTCCCTAGGGACATTTTTGTAAATTTTCATAATAGGATCATATAACCCCCAGAAACACTATAGAAGTGTCTAAATGGTACATTTGGAATTGTAGGATCGAATATGGAGCCCGAGCTGTTGTCACGCTTTACGAGGCACACGTTTCGAGACGGAAAATGGTTAAGGTATGGAACTTGCCTCTCCTGCATGTATTTGATATTTGTGCTGTGTATTGATTCATGTTATTGCTTTGTTTGATTATGTGAAACATATATGAATGATTAAAGCTATGTTTCTGTTTATACTGTGGCCATAGTTTTGTTGCACGAAACATTGAGCACGCAGATATGTCATTGTGTTAGCATGAGTTTATGTAATGCAAGCATGTCATCATTAACCACTTATCTTGCATGCATATTAGTATCTGTTTCCTGCTGAGATTCTCTCGAATCTCACCATCCCCTACCAACAATTTAGATAGGAGGAGATAAAAGATACGCTGAGAATAAAGAATAGAACTGTAAGAGGGGATTGCGGTGGTGGAATGAAGACGAGAAGACGTCTATGTTTTACTGAGACAGGTTTAGATACCCAAGTAGCCCTGTGTGGCTACATTGATGGTAATGATCATGTACGAACCCCTATGGGGAATTTATGTAATCATGCACATATTATCAGTATAATTATACTATTCCTATGTTGCCTACCGAACCGCATATCATTTTCTACAAATACTTTGAAAATGGTTAAAATGATATAAGGGTGTGATAGTATGCCATGTGAGATGTTTGGCTGATTTAATAGTAAAACTTAACATTGGAGGACGGCATGGCGACATTACTACATTTTATAAACTTCCAAGGTAACATTGCTCATAAAAAAACTTCCGGATACCCACTGTTCCCCCAACGAAAATTTTCAGGGCAAAAATTGACCTTATCCTAAAAAGGAAAGATTTTGTTTCTCAATTCTTACAAAAGGCCACTAGTACAAAAAAACGTCTTTTAGACCAGTACATTTAGACTAGATATAGCGGATAAGGTCTAAAAGGTATAAGCGGTGGCAGTTTTGTAATGATAAAAAACTTGTGAGACCGGTTGTCCCTCAAAACTGGTCTAAAATACCAAACTTTTTAGACCAGTTGTTATTAGGAACTGGTTTAAAAAGTTAAACAGTAAAAAAAATAAAATATTTCTTACTTTTAAGACCGGTTATTTAGGACACCAAGTCTAAAATATGATATTTTTAGACCCGTTGTTGTCTGAAACCAGTCTAAAAGAATCCATCTTTCTCCATTCCATTGCTCGCGCCTAATTCTCGCTCTTTGAATCTCAATCCTCTCTTCTTCACGCGATTTATCTTTAAGTCTCGTAGACTCGTCCCTCTCTCTCTCTCTCATAGGAGTAGCTCTGTTTTTTCATCGTCTGCGTCTTCGTCTTCTGTGCGGAGAAATGAGGATTACACTACTTGCTTCACCATTCATGAAGATTAGGGTTCTCCTCTCCAACTGGTGGGACAAGATCAATGACTCTTCTCTGTGGCAGGACACTATTTACTACTTCCTCTGTGCTACATATGCTCTCGTTTCCTTAGTAGCTCTAGTTTTTGACAAACACTATCTCCCTCTCTTTTTCCAAAACTGCTGTATATTTTGTGCTTGACTTGCCATGATTCTGGATTTTCCTTCGCAGTTCTCGTGATTGTGTTCTTGAGTTGTAATCTTCTGAATTGGAATTTCGCTATGGTATATGTTAATTTTCTTTCTTTGGTCATTTTGTTTTAGCTAAGCTATTTGGAACATTAGCTATGTCATTAGTCGCTCCTGGTAACCCTCATTTATACGGGATTTATTTTTCCGCCATGGGTCTATAACTGTTCCGATCCAACCGTGTTTACTTATCTTTTTTTGGCGTTTCAGGTACTTCCTGAATCTGTTTGGGCTAAGAGGGTTCTTTAGTCTCATCTTGGGGAAGAAAATGGTATGTGATTAATTCAAAACTGTTGTAAACAAGAACACGCACACTTTTAATTAGATCCTCAGTCCCATTTATTTGGATTGTTTCTCTATATTCAGCATTTTTCCATTTCTTTTTATCAAGTTCGGGGTTTGAATAACACTTATTAGAGGTTATATGATGTTCTGGTTTACAGCTGTAGATAATACTCAACGTATGATGCAGATGGGTGGATTTGGTTTTGATCCTTCAGAGGTACAATATTAATTGTTTACTGCTGTATTGTCATGTTGAATCTTGAAGATGATTTCTGTTTTCTTGAAGCTGTGAATTATAGAGAATATAATATGGGGATTATATGGTTATTTTCTTTCTTGCCTTCCAGGGTCTCAGTGCTGAGAAAGACAATCTTGACATAGCACAGCATGATTGGGCTTTACCCAATTTTGAGCAGCGTACTGAAGCAGTATTGAAGAAATTGGTCAGTTGAACACAGGGAGACATGGATCATCTTTAATTGTTGCTGTTTTCCTGTGATCAAGTTGAGATCGTAGATTTTACTTCCAAGCTGAAACTTGATGATATTTATAAATATTGACCGGAAAACAAGTTCAAAATCTTGTAGAAACGATAACAGGAATTTTCTTCTTGCTTTCTACTTCCGGGTTGGCGACGAGAGATAAGTTTCCCATGAAATGCCGGACTCTGAACTCGTTGTAACTCTGGTCTGTTTCCTTGCGAAGTTTTGTCTGATATATCATCGTTGGATGATATCCCAAAAGCTGAAATTAGAAGCTGTGGAATAGGTTAGAGGAATCAAGTAAACTAGTAAGTAGGTAAATACCTCTATTACTAATGAGTTTGGTTCTCTGAAGTATGAGAATAACAGGAAAATTGTTCTCGTGAGTGGTGATCTTCAGAAAAGTAAGTGTTGCGCTTCTTTCTTTGCAAGATTTCCTCCTGTATTTCTTGTATCCTTTTAAGGTTAATGACAAAAAAAAGTTGGACTTTTCTGAGAGTTCAAGCTCTCCAAGCAATTTCCATTAAAATCTATGCATCAAGTAATTTTACTTATCTCGACGTGTGTAAATGTATAGCGAGACGAAGTAGGATAGATAAGGTGGTTTGGGTGGTTTATAGCAAAATTCTACTTTTTACAATCACATAATGTTTGTTCCCATCTACACATTACACTGCCATATTTCATGTTTCTCGATGAGATATTTTTTCTCTTAAGTGTATAGACAAGAGATATTTATTGCTTTGAGTTTTGTGCCTTTTCTTTTATCCATGCACTGCCTGTTCTCTAGACTTTTTTTTGAACCCTTAAGCATTTTTCCCTTGATTCATTGAATCTGAAGATGTCTGACCACTAGTTTAAGCCTTTTTTTGTAATTATTATATGAGTTGTGGTTTATATTTTCTTCCTTTTCCCATGAGTTTCTTGGCACTAAATATCAAGTCCTTTCTATGTCTGAGAAATAGAGAAGACGCGACACAAAGTATAATTCATTAAACTGAGAGGCGGGATCTCTTTTGAATAGTTCATTTGTTCAATGTTTCACAGCTATGAAACATGTACAAATAAAATTCATTGAGTATCTGTCATATGTACATACAATATTTTTCTGCCAAAAAAATTAGATAAATGCAGATGAAGGTACTGTTTTGAGTAATATAAACATTAAAAGATAGAAGAAATAAGTAAATTTGTTCACATCAATTTATGTCCATAACCAAGTTAGTGGGAGACTTTTTCATTGAGACGTTGCAGTGTAAAACTTCTACTTGATTTTTATGTGCACAACGTGCAATGTCTTCCAAGTAATTTGGATTCTATGCAGCTTGCAAAATTAGGAGGAAATAAAGTGGTTGCAACTTGTGGAGGAGAGTCGAAAGCCAAGCTTCTAAAAGAATTGGGAGTTGACAGAGTCATAGACTATAAAAGTGAAGATATTAAAACTGTATGACTCAAGTCCTCTGATTTTTTTTCACTTTTATATTCTATTTCTTTTAACAATATTTGGTTGCTTTGATGGTTTGCCTGATGATTTGATGACATTTTTTAAAAATTGACAAATCAATCTATTTATGTGAAATGGTATTGCTAAATGCTAACACTGAAATAATGTTTTTCACACATAAGATATGTCTTTTTTAACCCCGAAAAAAATTATGCAATACCTTTTCCGAAGGCTCTAACTGATGATTGCATGTTTGTGACTTTATTTTTTCAGGTTCCGACTAAAGAGTACCCAAAAGGCATTGACATCGGGTGTGTTTGGAACAGCGATTGTCAATTGGGCTTGTTTCAATTGGGCTTGTTGTGATATTACTTTTGATTAAAGCTAAATTATGTAATGTGATTTGTGTTTGGATTGACGATTGTCAATTGGGCTTTTGCAGAAATGAAAAAAATGGTGTGTTTGGAACAGCGATTGTCAATTGGGCTTTTGTGATAATGATAAAAGAGAAATGTAATTAAAAATTATAAAAAATTTATAATAGTTTAAGTTGGGAAATTAGACAATTAAAAAATGCACAATCTAATTAGAAAAATATTACATAACTAATTGTATCACATGTTCCGTACAATTTGATTTCTAATTGAGTCACGAATTTGAATCATTTCAGAGGAAGATCGCCTGCCATAATTTGTCGTGGAAGATTGTTCAGCTACACTATTATTTTCTACATCAACATCAACACTATTATTTTAATACCTTGATTATAATGTTGGATATATATATAAATATTATTACAATGTTTGTATATATTAATTTTGTGATTAGATATTGATTAAACTATTATATATATAAATGGCAAGCTGAAGCATTTGGCATAAGAAAAATTGTATACAATCTCTTATATTATTGGATTTTCAAATTAATTGTAGGGTTTGAAACGTCTAGCTAGGACGTTAATTTTTGTGGTAGGGCATAAATTAAGACAGAGAGATGGAAAAGATCGAGTTAGAAAGGTGGGAGGAGAAAGTAAAGGCAGTACAAATTTTTACTGTTTGCATTGCACTCCAAAGAATGCAAAAACGGGAATTTCCATGCATTGACTGGGAACAAAAACGGTAATATATCAGTTGGGCTTTTATCAAAAGCTGCACCCATGAGCTTTTGTTAAACGTGGGTGTACAGTGCCAATCCACTCAAAAGCCCGATCCGAAATTTAAGCAACCAAACATAAAAAAAAAAAAACGTTGCCACCAGTTGGGCTTTTGTTCCTCCAATTGGGCTTAAAGCAACCCAAACGTGGGTTCCAAACACACACATCATCTATGAGTCTGTTGGTGGTGACATCATCCAGAGCTATTGGAATTTTTGGTAGGCTGGTTTTTAAGGAGGAAGAAAAGAACAACTATTTGGAGTATGTATCCAATTGAAATTTCAAGATCCTGGTGGTTATTGAAACATTAGTTATAATGATATTATGAAGTTTTTCCTGAATTTAGGTTTTCTTTTCTTGAAGCCAGACTGTGGATGACATGAATTATATTATGTCTTTATGTGTATAGATGTACACATGGTTGTATATTTCTCATAAAGCAAGAGAAATTCTTACTTTCTCTTTTTTTGCTGTTTTATTTGTTTCTTTTTCTTTTTTTTTTTTTTTGGAATAAGGTGGTTCTCATACCTCACACAGAATTTATATAATGATAAAAATTATAAAGCATTTTTTTGGTATTGGAGGAGATTATTTTTAAAAATAATCTCTAATAAAAAAATGCCCTATTTATTTATTTTTTTTAAAAAAACATGCTACTTTTTAGACCGGTTCTAATTACAACCGGTCTAAAAAGTGTGGCTTTTTAGACCGGTTGCATTTGCAACCGGTCTAAAAAGCCACACTTTTTAGACCTGTCGCAATTAGAATTGGTCTAAAAAGTGTTACTTTTTAACCGGTGTAAAAAATATCAGACTTTTTAAACTTGTTGTATTTAGACCTGTTCCAAAACCAGTCTAAAAAGTGAATTTTGCACTAGTGGGCATGCGATCAAGACTAGAGGGCTAGGCGGTAGAACAACATGCGACCTACACAGGTTGGCATCTAATCAAACCTAGGGTGTGTTAAGATTAGCTTTTGGAGAATAGCTCTTGGAGAAAAAGTGGAGAATAGCTTCTGGAGAATAAATTCTGAGGAGAATAGATTACAAGAAAAAAGAGATTTTGATAAAATGAGAGTGTTTGAATATTGTGATTAGAATAGATTTTTTATGATGTGGGACTCACATAATGAGAAAGGACCAATAAGAGAGAGAGTGGGGCCCACATAATAAAAAAAGGACCAATAAGAAAGAGAGAGGGTGGGGCCCATATAAGAAAAAAAGCAAAAAAAAAATATTTTCTCCAAACCATGGTTTTAATACAAAATTTTAGGTGTTTGTCAACTAAACCATGATTTTGATTCAAAACCATAATTTTGAAAAAGGAGCCTAATACACAACTAAGCCAACCATTTTAGAGCGGGTTGGCCTGAGGACCCAGCCCATATTATTAACTCCACCCATACCATAATAATAGGAAACAAACACCACTTTAGTGATATGCCTTGGCAGGGCCAAGGCATATACATGCGGTTACGCTTCAAAGCCATTTTATTTTGTTATGCCTCGACGGTATTTATACGTTGCATTAATTAGTGATAAGTTGAGGGACCCAACAACATACATGAATAGCCGATGGTGCCACTATGCTTTGTCCATTTCCTCGATAAATATTTAAAATAATGTAGCAGACACATCACACCAAGGGGTGGGAAGGGACGCAATAGCGAGCGATGATCACATGTGTGCATTATGACAAAATAATTATTGAATAATCAAACTTTTGCTGAGTACTTTATTAAAAAAAAAAGAAATATATATATATATATATAGAGAGAGAGAGTAGGAGGGAGGGAGGAATACAAGGGCTAAATTAAAGCATTGGATGCCCTGTGGAATAGGGGTTAGGTAGATGATAATTAAGATGAGATCAGATAGGGTAAGCTTCGATTATGGATAAGAAAGAGTGTGTGTGGATGATATTGTAGCGAGGGAATCCAGCTTGGTTCAACAGATTCTTCCACTCAGATTCAGTCCTCTCTTTTCCACCTGAGCAATGAGCAATCATCAGCAAATCGAAGACGAAGCCTGTGTCATCGAACAAGCCTTTTCCCTCTGGCTTCAGCACAAACTCCGCTATTATCACCTTCCCTTTCTCTTTTCCTTCTATTGCCTTCTTGCAATTCTTCAGTATCTTTATGCAATCTTCGTCGCTCCAATCATGCAGCAACCACTGTATCAAAATTCATCAACCACAACATTCGTACTTCTCTTATCTATCTTTAATATAAAACTTATTTGACTCATTTGATTAAGTTAGTTAAATTAGTTATTTACGATAAATATGACATGCTTTCCTTAAAATATCTTTGTTTATGATGATCTTTGGCTTCAACCAATGTTGCAAAACAAGAACCCAACACCTTATTAAATATTGATAGAGTTTTAATAGAGGTAGTTTGGGGATGATAATTTGACATCAGAAATAAGATTAGATCTCTACCCAACAAAGGGGGGAAAGATCAGATGGCCACGTCATCGTTGGTCCAATCCTCCCCATAACATATTCAAAGAGGAAAAGCTAGCTTCAACATAGATGTTATTGTATTAATGCCCATTTGGTTCGGGGAATCAAAAGAAATATGATAGAATGATTATTATATGAATTTGTTTGATTCATCATTAAAAAAGAATGATTAAGGAAGGATAACGCATAAACATAAGAACATTAGGTTAGAATACAAAGAATATAAAAATATGTGAGAATAATATAGTAGAAGACAAAATTACCCTTATCTACATATATACAAATAAACACATATCGGTAACAGATTAAATTATATATTTTTCACCAAATATATACTAACCCTGTCCATAGAGCTGGGAATCAAGGCCGGCCCTTGACGGGCCAGGGCCTAACAGGGCCGGTCCTAAAGGGCTCGGGGTCAAGAAAATTGCAGTTTTTCAAGGCCCGGCCCGAGAACATCAGGGCCAGCGGGGCGAAAAATCCTTTTCACAATATTTAACTATTTTTCCTGCGTATTTTCCCAGAGAGATATAATTAGTAAATAACAATGATTAAAGTTCTAATTTAATACATAAATGTTGTCAACATTAAGGTTTAAATAGCACGTCTCTTGCAACAAACAAACACAGTTACTAATGTATAATCAAAGGTAAAATCATGTCCATAAATAACTCACACAAAGGCCAAAGTATAAGAAGGCAATAAGCTAAATACTCTAACCTCTAAACAACATGAGTATGACGACTATCATTTTCACCTTCTTCGCCACTATCATTAATTTCAAGGACATTTGATTGTGTTTCACTTTGAGCAGTAGGTTCAAGTAGTTAAATAATTACAACCTCCATGAAAAATCATACTCTATTAGGCAAAATAGTATATAATATGATTTTAGTCTAAATAGGCAGAACAATATACTCAAAAATCATACTCAAAAATCACAATATGATTCAATTAGACAAAACAATATACTCAAAAATCATACTCTATACAATATGAAGACAGAGTGACATATAGATTCAATAAGGTAATTCAAAAATGTAACATGATTCCTTTCCAAGTATAAAAAATAAACGGGCCTAAAGGGCCGGCCCTTTTAAGCCCGAGGCCCTACAGGGCCGGCCCTTTTAAGCCCGACTTCCTTTTGAGGCTGCAATTTACAAGCCCGGCCCTTGAAAGGCCAGGGCCTAAAAGGGCCGGCCCGAACCCGTTTTCCCGGCTCTACCTGTCCACATCTATAATTATAAATTAATATCCAAAACTGCGCTTTGTCCGTATGCATACCCAAAATTTTATTAACAGCTTGAATCTTGGCGAGCTTGAATTAACGGCCTTAAACGTCCTCCCCTGCTTATATGTTTTCTGTCTTTCTTCTACGCAAATCTGGAAATTTTTCAACAATAGCTGTCACTGTTCTAGCTTAGTTGCCGTACTGCAATCTTTCAACTCTCTAGCTTAGTCTGGCCGCTGGCTAGCGGTTGAAGTCTATCTTACTTTATAGAGATGGGCCAGCTCTAAAGAGTTTTCTGGTTTCATATTGATTGACTTTTTGATGCTTCTTCGGGCCCCACTATTTTTTTCCCCCTTTTAATTGGGTTGGAGGTTTGGGGAAGGTACACAAATAGCGACGATCTATTTTGTGACAGGTACACACAAATAACGAG
The DNA here is from genome assembly GCA_963855925.1 of Inga laurina. Taxonomy (NCBI): domain Eukaryota; kingdom Viridiplantae; phylum Streptophyta; class Magnoliopsida; order Fabales; family Fabaceae; genus Inga; species Inga laurina. The sequence goes on along the minus strand of OY979707.1, from coordinate 60,758,835 downwards.
CAAAACCATTTCCTTCAATAACCCATTCCGTTCATCTTCAATAAAACAAATACTACTCATCAGTCATTCTTCTTGTTAATTAATGCAATATGCCAAACACAATTTAAAGTTACAATTAAGATTTCATTTTGTTTCATTTCATTCTTTTGGCTTAACATCCTTTCAAATAACCAAATAGGCACATTACACACCCTGATCTTTCTTATTAAGCGCACTTTTAGTCTTTTTATTCGAATAAAAAAGACGTCACTAACTTGTTAGCTTTAATTTAAGTTGTCTAAAAATGAAAAAAAAAATTCAACTTCGCTCAAATTTAAACCAATATTTTAATTAAAAAAAGATTTAAATGAAAAAAACTGAAATATATACTTCCTCTAGTGTCTGATAAAAAGATCAAATATTCTTTCTAAAAATATATATCTTATATATTAAGGATAAGAGGAAGTGCGTGCACATTGTAAATATTAGGACATGACATGAATTCATCATTCTAGGATTTATTAATAAACCTTTTGCATAAACAAGCAAATATATAACATGAAACCACACATAAGTTCAGTCCTTCCCATGATATATATATATATATATTTAGAAAGGGAAAGCCTCAATTATGGATGGTATGGTAGGGATTTTGATGATATTATAACGAGCAAAGCCAGCTTCCTTCAATAATTTGCCCCATTCAGCTACACTTCTCTCCTTTCCTCCTGCTGTGTGTACCATCATGAGCAGATCAAATGCGATCTTCATGTTGCCAAACACGCCACTATCCTCTTCTTCCTCCAACACTGTCTCCACTATTACTATCTTCCCCTTCTTCTCCGACACTGCTTTTTTGCTGTTTTCTAGAATTTTTATGCAGTGCTCGTCGCTCCAATCATGTAGAACCCACTACATCACAAGTTGACATGTAATACTTAAACACTAAACATGTACGTACAGTATAAAATGCTCTCTTCCAAAATGAATCAATCAGAAGAACAAAATTTGGACTGTACTCCCTTCGTCCCTAGATATAAACTTTAAATAACCATTTTTTTTATGAAAGTAGTTAAAAACAATAAATATGTAAAGAATTGATTGTTCCCCCAATTATGCCCTCACTCATAAATATAATTTTCACCCATCATCTTAAGTAATGCAATTCACAGCCAGAAGCTAGAAGCTAGGATTTAGAAGAGAAATTAAAAAACCCCTTAATGTGATCTCATTGATTATGAACTGGAGGAGTACATTTAGGGGTTTACCTCTCTTCAGCTTAAGCCACGTGCTTAATGACGTGTCTTATGATTATAACCATCTAACTAATCACTTGCCACCTAATCACATGCTTGATATGTCTAATATTCACATAGTCATTGGTCAAAAAATTAATCCAATATATATATATATTTACAATCAACAAAGGTAAAATTAGAAGAAGAAGAAATAAATGGTGAGATAAAACTAAAAGGAAACTTATATTTTAGAACGGATATATTCTCAAATTTCAAGTTATATTTAGAGACGGAGGGAGTATATTAATTTAATTACCTTAAGTAGAATAGCATCAGCATCAGGAATGGACTGAAACATGTCCCCAACAACATAGATGACTCCGGGGTGCTGATTCGCGGTGGCGATGACGTGTGGCAAATCAAAGTTGATTCCTTTGATGTGTGGATATGATTTCACGATCTCTGCTATGGCGCCCCCGGTGCCACCACCGACGTCCACCAATGTTTGTATGTTGTTGAATCCATCTTTGTGCTCTCTCAGTAACGCTTCCATGATAAACTTCACTGTACATGCCATGGCATCGTTGAATATCTGATTATACGCTGCGTTTTTGGAGGCGAAGTCCCACATGTCGCACCCATGAGCCTTCTCGAAGGCGATCCCGCCTTCTCTGACACAGGCGCTCAAGAAATGCCATGGGGCGAGCAGCCATGGATGGTTCTCCATTATCACCATCGGAGCCAAGCTGAACTGAGAATCATGGAGGAGCCACGTGGACGCCTCCGTCAACCCATAAAGAGCCTCGCCGCCGTCGGATGGATGGTGGACGGTAAAGATTTTCTTGCGGACGAGTGATCTCATGATGCGGAAGAGGTAGGTGATATCTGGGGTGTTATTGGGAGATTCCAAGGAGGATGCCAACTGGGACAAGGTGATTGGTCGGCCATGAGAGTGTATGATATCGGCTATTCGGAGCTCCACAGCAGATTTTAGGGCCATGGAATCCACGTACCAGAGGAGGCCGTCCCAGATAACTGCTTGGCTTTTTAGAGAAGCCTCGGATAGTGTTTGTGTGTGTTCCATATTGGAGCGATGGGTTTGCAAGTGAGAAAGAGGAAATGATAATAGAAACAAATGTGTGGTGGAAATGGAAGGAATATATAGTGTACGAAGGTAAAATTAAGTTCATATTAATTCAATGTTACATATGGATATATATATACGGAGTTGCATTTGAACTATTCAATATGAATTCGATATGTCGTTCTTACCATTCCTAACTCTATGACTTTTCTACATGTGCTTCCTGTCGGTAAGGGATTATTGTTGACTTCTACATCTAACATATAGCAAAAGGACAAGCTTCTAATTATTATTGTGTAGATCCTTAGAAAACCTCTTAATAAATATGCGAGTTAATATCATTGTTGACTCTAATAATTTGGTCTAATTTTGATTTTGGTCCTTATAACTTTGAATTATTGATTTTAATTCTGATAGTTTTATAAGGATTTGGTCTGAATTTATTGTTTGATTCTTATATTATTAATGAGGTTTGGTTTTACTCCCTATATTTAACCTTATTTTAAGTCCATATAAAACTATAGGGACCAAAACTAATAATTTGAAACCATATGACCAAAACTAAAATAATTCAATTAAACTGTGAGGACTGATAACAGTATTAACCTTAAATATGTATTTGCAATGATACAAAGGTGTGTAGTGACAACACTTAGTGGATGGGATTTGTAGGATCTGCTACATACTACCTCCGATCCTAAATATAAGACGTAATTAACTTTTTTATGGAAAGATTAAGGAAGCTAAATAAGTTACTTAATCATATTATATGTTGTGTATCTTTAAATTATATATCAGTTTATAAGTTTGGCAAAATAGTTTGGTGAAAAAATGACAAATATAAATACTTTAAAGTAATTTAATTAGCTTCCTTAATTTCTCCAAAAAAGTTAACTTTGTCTTATATTTAGGACCAGAAGGAGTAAAATATTAAATCCCTGCTTTCCTCTATATATTTATATATATTCTTTTGTGAAGGGATCGTTTATGTTTGCTCTGATTGGCTGCCAGGAGATATATATTGGATAGAATACATAAATCACACTACTACAAAAAGGGGCTTTAACCTCCCAAATTTGGCACCTTTAACGTCCCAAAACGGGGGGACGTATATACTGGGGGCGTAGTAAGTTGAAACAAACGACGTTCCAAATGATAGGGACGTGTAAAGTCGGACTTTAGGCGTCCCAAATTAATTTGGGACACCTAAAGTCCTACCCGGGGGGACTTTAGGCGTCCCAAAATGTAATTTGGGATACCTAAAGTCCCACGCTGGGGGACTTTAGGCGTCCCAAACTTTAATTTGGGACGCCTAAAGTCCCCAGGTTGGGACTTTAGACCTCCCAATTCTTAATTTGGGACGTCTAAAAGTTAGGTTTTTTTTTTAACCCTTATTTTACATTCTGTATTACCCAACGAATTCAAACTGCAGAAACAGAATAGAAGATGGATTCATAAACCACACTGTCCGTTACAAACTAGTAAGGACATCCAGCACTACAATCTTTACTATATATACATACAATAACATACTACTACAAACTACAATTTCATACAACCTACTACAATTTCATCCAGCACTACAATTTCATACAACCTACTACTATATATATATCAACAAAAAACAATCAGAAAGTGTCAAAACGCTGTCATCACACAACTACAAACTGATATAAAATAAAAATTTTACTGCTCTATATGTTGAAGAAGATGTCCAGCCAAAAGATCACTGATCAAATCAAGGTCTTCACGTAGGTAGGCATCTTCATTATCAAAAATCTGAAAATTAGAAAGTAAGCTTTGATGAAATGAATCTCAAGCAAATGAATTAATTAGCATTTCGATTAGAACACCAAAAATATTATAATTTGAGAATGAAGAAGCGATTACCTTTTCAAAATCGCTAGTAATTCCACTTTGAGTTATGTTATACATATAAAGTATAACATAATATCCGCATTCAGTGTTGCCAGGTTGTCGAGGGCACTTTAAATAAACAATTAGCTAGGATCGAATGTACTTACTATCGGATAAAACCACTTTGGCTTTTTAACAACTGTACCCTCGCGTGACCCATCTAGGACTCTATATGTTTTACAAGCACTATCATGAAAATCAAAATGAACAGAAATTAGAACTATTGATTTTTGTAAAGAATCAATGAAATACAAACAGAATAACTTACGTGTCGAAGATGGATTTTGTATCTCTGTCTGGCTTTTTACCCAAGGGATCAAACCAATAGACTACGTGGCGGCGGGGATATATAACACACAAACTCCAGTGGTAACTTTAACAATATGTACACATTAAAATGAAGTTAGATGAGAAGACAATTATTTATTAAACTTTTTAAATTGACAAAATGTAAATACGAACCGTTGGACAATGGGTGCTAGATAACAACGAAGTTTGGTCTGTCCCATTTCATAGCCGACATAGTGAGTCATATGCGCCACAGTACAAGTATCCCCTGTCGTATTCGCAGGACATAAGAATCCATACCAATCACGTCTTTCCATGTTTGTGCAGAGAGCGTGGAAGGTGCTATAATAGAATTAAAATAAGGAATGAATTATTGAATGTATGAAATCAAAAAACCACTAAATGAATTCTCTGGGAAAATTGAAAAAAAACTTACCGGACTACAAATTTCACCCAGCCTGCATCTATCTCCTCCAACCTGATAAACTGCTTCAGATCTGTATTGTCAATCGTGTAGGGATACTCCACTTGGCCCACAATCCCTGCAGGCATCTTCAAGTCAATCTGTTTAACGCCCTTGTAGATCTATTGTAGCCGTGCTAAGTAGGGCCATTTGCTCGCAGCTTCGTCATCCTTTTAGAACATCAAAAAACAAATTGTTATTATGATGCCAACAGATTTTCAGTAACAGTAAGGTAATTCCTACCATTGGAGGTGTTGCATCTGAACCAATAAGATTGCGAGGCCAAAGGATGAAAGATCCTATCGCTTGACCTAACGTGCCAACCTCTGGATCAGGAACAGGGATGGCTGTACCTTCTTCCCCCTTTCTAACACTCGTCACATTCACCCTACGAAAATCCTCCAGAATTTGCTGATTATGGTGGGTGGTAGCACGAGTGTGAACGAGAGCATTAGCAACAACACGCAACAGTGGATTATCCAAATAGAGGGTGCAAGGGTCTCCCGACACTGGAGTGGGAGAAGGGTCGCCAAGTGGTTGCGCCAGAGGGTTGTAACTTCCTCCGGTGCTAATGAAGGCCGGGGATTCCTGAGTTCTATGCTCGTCCCTTGCCCTTTGTGCTTCAAACATCTTTGCCATTTCAAGTTGAAGCTCTGGCAACAACTCTTGTCGGAGCTTGTCGCGAAGGTTGGCCTCGATCTCTCGTTCGAGCTCCTCTCGAATCTTGGCCACAACGTCCTTACTAGGTCCAGCTTGTGACGAATAACGTGGTTCTCGTCCAAAATACCTCGTGGCACTAACTCCCCGTGTCTCTCCTCGAACACGACCAAGGTCATCTGCCTTCCCAATAGCTGTTGACAAGATGTCCATCCGTTTACTTGGATTGAATGAACCTTGGCTACTCTGCTCGTCCAGTTCATCCTGTAGCATGCAGTTTATCGTAAATGTATCGAAACCACTCGCGATATGTAAAAAATTAGGTACGTATGGTATAACTACTTACAATCCTCGCAGCAACCTCAGCAACAGTCGGATTTATGTACTTCCCAGCCTTAATCCTCCCTGCTTTCCATTTTTTGTGACGTGGAGGAGGTGCCGGTGGCTTGATAACAACGCTAGGATCAGATTCCGCTACTTCCTTCATTTTCTCTAACTCTTCTGCCATCATTTGCCGCTCAAGCTTCCGATATCCACCGCGAGACATGAAATGTTGATATTTATTTTCTGCTTGCCTCTGGGCATTTGCTACACTTAATTTCTATGAATGAAAAACAACAAAAAATAAATCAACAATATAAAGTATATGAAAATTACAAGTTATATATCATGATGATAGAAATCTTACCAAAAACTCTGGATCTGCTTGTGATGCCGCAAACAACCTCCAGTCCTCTGGAGACAAATACGTATACGTTGCACATGGATCCTTACCCCTAAGGGCCCCTCGAATGTAATGCGCTGTTAGCTTGTTCTTGAAACCTTTCCAACGTACACGAACCTCATCCATCCAATGCCTATACATCTCCGTGGTATCTGGGACATCGTATGTTTGCTGCAAGGTAAAACATAAGATTATTATATTTCAAACAATAAGAACAAAGCTACAATGCATCAAAACTTAGCTTACATACCAAAAGTTGCTGCCAAATCATGTTTTTCGTTTTTGGGGGAACCAATCTCCAATTATCGTAGGTAATGCGCACTTTGCTTCGAGCCAAAAGTCCTATGTAGCTAATGAAGTGGTCTTCCTCAGGACCAACTGGATTCAGATTGTCATTGAAGTCTATATGCAGCCTCTCCTGTTGATGTTCATGACGTGCAACCAATGCTCCCATCTTTGTACAGCCTCTAACCCTCCTTCTTGCAGGGGGTTCAACTCTAGGCCTTTCGTCATTACTAGAGCTTTCGTCATCTCTACGCCTCTCGTCATCACTAGAGTTGTCCATATTCTTGTTAACACACAAAAAGCGACATCAGAAACGTAAATAAATTGCAATGAAAATGAAATATACTAAGCGGGAAGTAAAACAGAAAAAACACACAGTTCTCGTTTATAAATTAAGGTCTTACTCTATATTGTTTCCCATAGTCCTTCACCATGGTCATTTCTTACAGCATATTCATCATCATCTACCAATTCTACTTCATTTGTTCGAGGTGTAGTTGTTGTGAAAGGTGGTGTGTCATCAAGGTTGAAGGTCGGATCACCATACTTCTGTTTTTTACTTTTAAGGACAATGGACATGTTTTTGCTGGCAGGATCGGTGACATAAAACACTTGTTTCGCCTGGCTTGCTAAAATGAAGGGCTCGTCTCTATAGCCAACTCTTCGAAGATCGACTGAGACAAATCCAAATTGTTTATCTATTACCACGGCATTATTGCTAACCCACTTATATTTAAATAAAGCAACTTTGAACTTGTTGTATGTCATCTCCCATATTTCTTCTATAACTCCATAATAGGCCATAGACGCTAATATGGGGTTTTTGTCTCTCGAACTGGAAAAGTACATAGATTCAGCTTCTACCATGACCCCACTATTTTGCATGGTACTTCTATCATCTTGCTCTTTGGTATAGAAAGAATAGCCATTTATATCATAACCGGTCCAAGTAATGACCTGAAACGAAGGCCCCCAAGCTAGCCACTCGATTGTCTCAGACACACCGATCTCGTGCAAAACCTTTTCCTCGAACCACTGCATGAATGTCTTGTTTTGCTCAATAGCAATCTGCATGTCATTCTTCCTTGGATTCTTGTTCTTCAAAGTGTTTCTGTGTTCATTTATGTAAGGTTGAACTTCTTCCATATTATTCAGGATATACAAGTGGGCTTGCAACACCTCTTCACGAGGAACATTCTTCACTTTCAGTCCTCGTGTTCCCTTGCTTCTCCCTTCTTCATGCCGAGATTGTTCCTTCTTCCCTGACATATAATCTTTGCAAAACTCCATAGCCTCCTCAACTACATATCTTTCTACTATTGAGGCTTCTGGTCGATAAGGATTTTTAGAATACCCTTTTAAGATCTTCATGTATCGCTCGAAAGGGTACATCCACCTCAGGTAAACTGGACCGCATAGCCTTACCTCCCTCACCAAATGAACTACCAAATGCACCATTATATCAAAAAATGAAGGAGGAAAGTGCATCTCTAGTTGTGACAAAATAATGTAACCCTCATTTTCTAGTTCATCCAACTTTTCAGTGTCAATGACTTTGTTACAAATAGTATTGAAGAAAACGCACAATCTTGTCACTGTGGTTCGTACTTCATCTTTCATTATACCTCTAATAGCTACCGGTAATAGTTGTTGCATCAACACATGATAATCATGGGACTTCATTCCCACTAACTTCAAATCGTCCATTGAGACACATCTTCTCATATTCGAGGAATACCCTTGCGGCACCTTCATTTCATGCAAACACCCACACAAACTTCTTTTCTCTGCTTTTGATAGTGTATGCGCTGCTGGCTCCATGTATGCTCTCCTACCATCATCTCTTAGTTGTGGATGTAACCGTTCTCTTATTCCCATATCGATAAGGTCTAATCTTGCATTAATCCCATCCTTAGTCTTCCCTGGTATGTGCAAAAGCGTACTGATAAGGCTATCACAAACATTCTTCTCCACATGCATCACATCAATACTGTGTCTCACGTCAAGCGAACGCCAATATGGAAGATCAAAGAAAATGGATCTCTTCTTCCATATGTTCTTCTCACCCGTAACCCTCTGATTCTTACCAAAAGTGACATGGATACGTTCCACTCGACTGTAGACTTCCTCTCCGGTTAGTGACTTTGGAGCCATTCCATGCTCCGGTAAGCCGTTAAACCGCTTTCTTAGCCTACGATACGGGTGGAACCGATGAAGAAACCTCCTATGGCCATAGTAGACAGTTTTTCTTCCATGCTTTAGTTGTTGCAAGTGTGTGTCTGCTTCACATATTGGGCATGCTTTGTGTCCCTTCACGCTGTACCCTGACAAGTTTCCGTACGCAGGGAAGTCGTTTATCGTTGTGAAAATCATTGCACGTAGCTTGAAAGACTCCTTCTTATAAGCATCAAACACATCTACGCCTTCCTCCCACAACTTCTTCAAGTCCTCAATCAAAGGTGCCAAATAGACATCAATATCGTTCCCTGGCTGTTTTGGTCCAGAAATAATCATAGATAGCATCATATACTTACGTTTCATACATAGCCAGGGAGACAAGTTGTATATTACAAGGAGAACTGGCCACGCACTATGTGTGCTAGTAAGAGTTCTATACGGATTGATGCCGTCTGTACAAAGCCCAAGCCGTAGGTTTCTCGGCTCCCTGCCAAATTGAGGGAACATTTCATCTATTTTTTTCCATTGTGGAGAGTCAGCTGGGTGCCGAAGATATTTCCCATCAGATATTCTCTCATCAGAGTGCCATCTCAACTTCTTCGCTTTTGTTGCACTCGCAAACAAATGTTTAAAACGTGGTATTATTGGAAGATACCACATAACCTTTAAAGGTTGCCTTTTACTTGTCACATCACCACAACCACCATCTTTTTTCACTTTGTATCGTGCAGTTTTACACTTAGGACACTCACTAAGACCTCCGTACTCATTTCTGTACAGTACGCAGTCATTAGGGCAAACATGTATCTTTTTATACTCCATACCCATTGTAGACAGGATTTTCTTGGCCTCATACATACGATTTGGAAGTACATTATCCTCCGGAAACATATCACACAATAGTTCAAGTAGCAATGTGAAACTACTATCGGTCCACCCACAAGTTGCCTTTAAGTTAACCAAATGTAATGTTCCTGTCAGCCGCGTGTACTTACTACCACTGTACAATGGTGTCTCTGCATCACTCCGCAGGCTGTCATACTCCTGCGACTGCGTAAAGGATTATGCCTCAACATCGTTAATCATTCTCGCTATTCTATCTTCATCTATGACATCCACAGCTTCCTTCTTGTGTGACGGACAATTAGTTACTTCCTCACCTTGCCATATCCACCTTGTGTATCGCAGATTTATTCCATCACAAAGTAGGTGATCCTTTATGACATCAACATCCCGTCTACTCTCATTCAAACAATTGACACAAGGACAAAAATACTTCCCATTTCTTGCAGGAGCATTCTTTTTAGCGAATTCAATAAATTCGTCCACCCCTTTCTCATATTCTTCACTAGTTCTCAAAGCATTCATCCAACTATGATCCATTTTGTTACCACCTAAGGCATTACCAATAACATTCACACGTTTAGTACAATTCTCAACGACATATGATGGGATTGCCTAATTAAGTTATCAACCCAATTTAGGATTTTAAAATATGGGCTTAATAACTTTATTGCCCCCTTCTAGCCTCATCTCTCCTCTTAAAAGAGTTTCAGTGCTATGTAACTTATTTTTTAATAAGTATATGTATATAAAATTAATGTATAATAAAATAAATACAATAAGATTAAATTAAAGAATTTTTTTGAGGTTTGGAAGAATTAAAAACAAAACGAGTTTCATATTAACAAAACAATTTTAAGTTGAGTTCTTCCAAAAATAAAATTGTTTTATTGAAAATATTTAGATAAAAATCATTTAATGAATATTGGGGTTATGGTTTTCTTTTTATGTTTTGGCTTAAATTATTCTTCATAATTCGTTTGGAATACAAGAATTTCTTTAATTTAAACATTTATAATACTTCAAAAATACATTATTATAAAATTAGTTTAAATTAAAAAATATATTTTATTAAATAAAAAATATTATTAATAACAGAAATATGTTAATATAATTTCAATTAAAAAGTTCTTCAATTTTTTAAATTCAAATCACAAAAAATTTTCTTCCCTTCCCCTACGGTTTTTTAAATCTAATTCACAAATTTTTTTTCTCCTCTTCCTTTGCTCCAAATCTCTCATACCAGACATTCTCCACTTGACTAACCCACTTGATAATTTCTTTCAAAGAACAATATTATTGATAACGAGAATACCAAACATTCTCTAATTGACTAACCCACTTGATAATTTCTTTTAATCAACAATATTATTGATAACGAGAATGACCTACCCTGAATTTGGGGCATTTGACAATTTAACTTTATCTCCATTGGCTTATAAAAAAGCTAGATTTTCCTAAAACTGAACAACATACAGGGATTTCTATTATACAGCAATTTAAGCAATATAACCACAACAAACACATCAGGCTAATCTCAACTATCTCAATATAAGCAATATATAAGCACAGTCTCAACCATTTCAAGTAAATTTATATTTCAAAAACAAAATATACCATTCTGTTACAAAAAAAAAACGAAGAAAATAACCAACCTGATCAGGGGTGCCCACTAGCTAGTATGTTGGAGAGGTAGAAGACGTTGGAGATCCACGGTGGTGTGCACAACAATGGAACGACGAAGGTGGAGGAGAGAGCAAAAATCTACCCACTGTGGAGGAGGGTCGGTTGCAGCCGTTGAAGAAACAAAGAAACAAAGAGGAAGAAGAAGAAGGGAGGAGGGAGGAGTTCAACAAGGGCCGACGGTGGAGGAGAGAGCTTGAACAAGGGAGGAGGGAGGAGTTGAAGAAAAAAACCAGAGGAGGCCGACGGTGTGGGTGGGGAGAGGAGAAAGAAGAGTAAAGTTGTTGTTGAGAGGATGTGAGGAGAGGGTGTGATAGATGAGAAGAACGCATGTCAGACAAGTGTCTGACATGCAGTAGGGGGACGCCTAAAGTCTTAGTTTAGGCGTCCCAAATCCATTTAGGACGCCTAAAGTAGTGACTTTAGGCGTCCCAAATGAATTTGGGACGCCTAAACCCAGCTCCAGGCATTAAAAAAAATTTATGAAATTTATATTTCGAGCCAGGAAGCACTTTAGACGTCCCAAATTAAAATTTGGGACGCCTAAAGGTTCCCCTACATATATATAATTACGAAAATGCCACCGCCTCCCTTTTTAACCACCCAATTTTCAATTTGGGACGTCTTTTGGGGTGGTTATATCTCAATTCTGTAGTAGTGTCAACAAGACACATAAGCAGGCATTTCCTGTGATTCTTATTTTTTTCCATGCATGGATAAAAAAAATAAGGAATCTTTAGTTCATAATATAAATCCCTATAGAGCTATTAATTATCACTTTCAAATTTTAGAGCGGGTTGGCCTGTGGGCCCAACCCATATTATTGGCTCTGCCTATACCATAATAATAGGAAGGGAAACCACGAAACCAAGGGATGGAAAGGGACGCACTGGCAAGTGATAATCACATGTGTAAGCTTCGATTGTGGATTAGAAAGAGTGTGTGTGTGGATGATAATGATAGCGAGGGAATCCAGCTTGTTGCAACAGATTCAGTCCTCTCTTTTCCACCTGAGCACTGAGCAATCATCTTATCATGTATTTTCCTCTCTTCCTCAAAAAAAACGTGTTCCAAATATATGAGTCAAATGTGTGAGGGTCTGGTTATTTAGATAAGATGCAATTTGGTTGTGTCTTATCATTTAATACATTTTTTTTAATTTTACCCTTAATTAATTATATATCTATCGTCTTCTTTTCCACCATTCTCTCTCCCACTCACATCTCTATAAATAAAAGTATTTTAAGAATGGAAGTTATATATTTTACATAGTTATTGTTTTTAACCAATTTTAATCAAATAATTTAGCTATTTTCATCTTATATTTTGAACAGGAGGGAGTATTTGATAAGGGTAAAGTTGAACATTTCTTTCAATGTAGACAAATTTCATTTCTTAAAATGGCTTATATTGTGGATTGAGTGAGAAATTAAAAATACGATAATTAAAGTTAACACAAACATATATATATATATATATATATATATATATATATATATATATATATATATATATATATATATATATATATATATATATATATATATTAGCCACAAACACAAAAAGTAATTTGTTACTTTAGACACGAACAAACATATGCTTTGTGAATCAAACTCCAGGGGAAACGTGCATGAGGAGTTAATTAAGCTGGATGAGCGCGATGATGATGGGTAAGAAAGAAGGGATGTTAGACGATGTGATAACGAGGGAAGCCAGCTTCATTCAGCAGATTCTTCCATTCCAACTCAGTCCTCTCCCTTCCAGAGGTGAATGATGACAACAAAACATTGGAAAAATATATATTTTATTATCTCTCATACTTTTTATAAATTCTATCTTCTATACTCTTTTCATAAATAGGTGCATATATAGGAAAAAAAAATATGATCTTTTTGACACATTTATTGCTTTTAATTATTAATTTGTTTTTCCTAATCAAGAGAAAAGTTATTTATAAATAGGACCGGAGAGACTATATTATAGTCATGACAACAAAGACAATACAATAATAAACGAAGAATAAAATTGTATATTCATATGAAATTATTTTTTCTGCCTTATAGGTAGGATAAAAAAATTTCTTCTTTGAGCGCGATGAGAGAGCGAGAGAGAACGCTCTCCGAACGTGAGAGAGAACGATCACCAAACGCCGATGACGGACGATGGCGTGAAAGAGAGCGGAAAAGAGAAGGAAGTAGTGAGGATCAAACACGAGAGAGAGAGATCTCCAGGGAATGACGCTGGGCGAAGCAGAGAGAGAGGAGAATGGAATCTAATAAGGACGAAAATACTGGATGTGAAATTAGTAGACAAGGCTGAGAGGCCGACCACTGAGGAAAATGACCGGTTGATCAAAAAAGCTCGGGATCAAATTACAGAGGAGGTCACTGACGCCATGCTCTTGGATGGAGGTGATGCAGATGGCCCGGCCACTGCTACATCCGATCATCATATCCCATCCTCTCCCGTTGAAGACACTGTTAATGAGGAACTGGCAAGCGAAATGTTGGTCATCCCCGAAACACCACAGGATGTATTGGCAAACAATACTAAGGAGTTGCACGCTGAAACACCGGTCAACCTGGAGAAGGGAACGGAAGAAACCACACTTCCACCCCTTGAAAATGAGAACGCAAGGCAAGTGCAAATGCAGGGTAGCTCATTTAAAGACAAACTCCTTAATGGGGAAACCCCTGCAGTAGGCAATGATGAGGCGAGGAAAGCAGAGCTCTTGATAGAGCCAGAGGACGTCTCTGTCACCATGGAGGGATTAATCCCAACGATCAACTTCTCACAGAGGATTAAGAATATTATGACTGAATGTATGAAATATGCTGTTATTGTTAAAATATTGGGGCGCTTCGTACGCCAAGATGTTCTCCACAGGAAGATAATCGCACTTTGGAGCCCTAGAGGTAGATTCAAACTCACGGAGTTGGAAGGTGGTTGCTACATGGTCAAATTTGATGAAGAGACGGACTATCTCACTGCGTTGCTGGGAGGGCCATGGGTTATCCTAGGCCATTATTTAACAGTGCACCCCTGGGAACCATCGCTATCTCCCTCAAACCTGGAGATCAAACAGGTTTTTGGATGGGTCAGACTCCCAGGTCTTCCGTATCATTACTACCACAAAAATGTTTTGCGCGCAATTGGTCAAGCTATTGGAGATGTAATCAAAATAGATTATAATACGGAGGGTGTAGATAAAGCTAGATTCGCGCACCTAGCAGTCAAGCTGGACCTCACAAAACCGTTGATCTCCATGATTAAGCTTGATGGAGTAACACAGCATGTCGAATACGAAGGGCTCCCTACAATATGCTACCACTGCGGAAGGTATGGACATTTAGAAGCATCATGCCCACAAAAGAACCAATAGAAAAATAATAATTCTCAGCAGCTGAACAATAACCAGATAGCGCCACCGGTGCCAAATCCAGGTTCGTCGACGGCAACGGGCAGCAAAGAAAAGCAGGCAATGGCGCGTGAGGAGCAACTCTTTGGAGCTTGGATGCAGGTGCCATCTCGGGGTTGGCGAGCCAGAGTCAGCAAGAAGCATACGGAAAATGCCAATCACATTATCACCAATGGAGACAATAGATTCAGCTCACTGTCAACCTCGGATGAAGAAGCTAATCATCAGAATGGAAAAATCCCTTCTGAAGGAGCCAAGGATACAGCGCTGACTCCTCCTATAAGACACACAAAAAGTACAAAAGCTGACACTGCCTATATTAGGCCAAAGACTCCTAAAGGACATAGAGGTGCAAAAAGCGCAGCCACTGAGAAAACAGCGCCGCGCACGTCATCGAAGGATTCAATCTTTGCAACATCTGCATACACAACGGCCCATATCCCCATCATATTGGATGCGACCAAGCATACAGCTGTCTCCATAGCCAATCCCAACAAAGACGTGCACCAACCAGGAAATCCTCAGAGCTCCCTGCAACCAAACACGAGGAAAAATGTTGTTGCTGTTAACCATGGGACCCAAAGTCCGTTGCCTAAACCTCCAGACCCAGCAGTATCTAAAAGTGGACTTAAGGTTCAGCCCAGTCTAAAAATAAAGGGCCTCAAGCCCAAATCGTACTTGGAGGTTGGCACCCCAGCAGAGGAAATTGTGAAGGCTTTAGCAGAGGCTAGTGGAGCTACTGTCAACTCGGATGGGGAACCCACCATTCATGAGCCTACTGACACTGCCATGGATCACGAATCAATCTCGGAACTCTCCGAGAAAGAGTTTTAACTTTATCTTATCTCCTAATCGTATCTATGAATAATTCAATATTTGTATGGAATTGCCAAGGGGCAGCAGCTAATAAATTCCATCGTGTACTCAGATCTTTATTGCAGGGGTATAAGCCAGATATCATCGCACTAGTGGAGCCGCGCATCTCAGGAGAAAAAGCCGATTATGTCATCAAAAAAATTGGCTACCCCAACTCCCATCGCATTGAGGCAACTGGCTTTTCTGGAGGGATATGGTTGCTATGGGCTGATCATGTTCGGCTAAGGGTACTTGTGAACCATCGCCAATTCATCCATTCTGAAATTGAAGACATGCACGGGGGTGAACCAACTTTTTTCACTTCAGTTTATGCAAGCCCACATGCCTCACTAAGAGAAATGCTCTGGTCTGAGCTTGCTAAATTGGGAAGTAATATTAAGGATGCGTGGCTAATCGCTGGGGACTTTAATGCAACCACTTGTCCTGATGAACGAAGGGGAGGTGCACGTAGGTCTTACAGCGGGTGCAAAGCCTTCAAACGGTTCATTGAACAGCAGGCCCTCCTAGACTTGGGCTTCACTGGGCCTAGATTTACGTGGCAAAGAGGCAACCTTTTAGTCCGTTTAGACAGGGCACTTGCCAACAGCAAATGGGTCACTACGCAGCCCAACACCCAGGTAATGCATCTCCCCAAACTTCAGAGCGATCACAGGCCCCTGCTCATCCAACCGGAGAGGAATTTACCTTCAACGCCTGCTCCGTTCAGGTTTCTAGCTGCTTGGACCTCTCACCATGAATTTAAGACTATGGTTGCATCCAACTGGTCCAACGACAGGAATCTAATGGATAACATTGATTATTTTACTCATCAAGCCCAAGCCTGGAACCGTGATGTATTTGGGCACATAGGGAAATGTAAAAGAACCTACCATGCTAGACTGCTGGGAATTCAACGTGCACTTGAGCGACACCCCTCCTCGTCCTACCTTCAGGAACTTGAAGAAACCATCAGAAGTGAATATGAAAGCTCACTGGCTCGGGAAGAACTCCTGTGGTTTCAAAAATCAAGAACCGAGTGGATTAATGACGGAGACAGGAACACCAAGTTTTACCATACCAAAGCATTGATCCGCAGAAGGAAAAACAGAATCCTCATGCTTAAGGATGAGTCAGATATCTGGGAATCAAACCAATCTAGACTTGCCAGTCATGCTACAAACTATTTCAAGGAACTTTATACTGCAGAACTAAACAGAGTTCAAAATCTCAAATATAAAGGTGCATTCCCACCCATCACTGATGTTCATTCCTGTTTGCTTGATGGTTCAGTTACCAAGGAAGAAACGAGGAAAGCTCTCTTTGAGATGGCCCCACTCAAATCACCTGGTGCAGATGGCCTTCATGCATTATTTTTTCAATCCCAATGGGATATTGTGGGAGACTCTTTGTATAAGGAGGTTCAACTTATCTTTGAAGGACGACAATTAGATCCCCGGATGAACCGCACCCTTATAGCGCTAATTCCCAAGCAGGATAATCCGCAATCAATGAAGGAATTTCGGCCCATAAGTCTCTGTTCCACAGTGTACAAGCTGATCACCAAGATCATAGCTAATCGGTTGCAGCATATAATGCCCAATATCATTCAACCATATCAGACAAGTTTCATCAGAGGGCACAATATTACGGATAACATCATCATAACCCAAGAAGTGATACATACAATGAAAAAAAAGACTGGCAAACTAGGCTGGATGGCCATTAAAGTAGACCTTGCGAAGGCCTTCGACCGCATCAGCTGGGACTTTATAGAAGACACACTCAGGGATGCCCGATTTCCAACAAGATTGATTACTACAATCATGAACTGCATCAAAACTCCATCTATGCAGGTCTTGTGGAATGGAAAACCAGGGGAGTGTTTCTATCCGCAAAGGGGTATTATACAAGGTGACCCTTTATCGCCCTACCTTTTTGTACTTTGCATGGAACGATTGTCTCAGGCTATAAATATCGAAGTCAGTAGGAAAAATTGGAAGCCGATCCACATGGGAAGAGATGGGCCCCTTTTATCCCATTTGTTTTTTGCAGATGATCTAATCCTTTTTAGCTCTACAGGGCCATCACAAATTGCCATAATCAAAGAAGTTCTAGGGGAATTTTGTTCTGCTTCGGGGCAACAAGTTAGTGAGCATAAAACAAAGATTTACTTCTCCAAGAATGTTGGCTGTAGTGATGCCAACGCCATCTGCAACAAGCTGGGGTTTGGCAAAACCGATAACTTGGGTCGCTACCTGGGGGTGCCCCTACTGCACTCTCGGATAACAAAGGAAACTTATGGATACATTGAGGACAAAGTGAGGCAGAGATTAACGGGATGGAAGAGTAAGACCCTATCACTTGCAGGCCGGATTACTCTAGCACAATCGGTGCTTAATACCATGCCCTTATACGCCATGCAGTCGATAAGGATCCCTGCAACTACTATTACCAATATTGAATCACTCATTAAGAACTTCATCTGGGGCACTACTGAACAGAGTCGAGGGACTGCATTGGTGAAATGGTCCAACATGTGCCAGCCTAAGAAACATGGTGGATGCGGATTGAAGAACCTAGATGGTCAGAACTCAGCTTTTCTAATGAAACTTGCGTATTCTGTTGCAACCCAACCGGAGCTGCTTTGGGTAAGAGTTATCCGAGCTAAATATAGATGGTCACACTTAAAAGGGATTACAACAACTAAACGAGGTGTATCATATCTGTGGAGACACCTTCAGCATATATGGCAGGATATGGAATTGGCTTTGTCCTGGACCATTGGAGATGGGCAAACAATACGCTTCTGGTCTGACTTCTGGATCGGGGAACTGGGACCGCTAAAAAATCTAGCCTACACTCCTCTAACTGAGGAAGAGCTCCGTCGGCCACTAAACCATTATGTCACACCTGAGGGGAACTGGAACTGGGATGCAATTGGGAACAGACTTCCACAAAACTTGCTTAGTCAAATCGCTGCAATCAGCCCTGCCCTTAACGTTGCTGTCAAAGATGTATGTTACTGGAGCCTTACCAGCAACGGCGAATTCACGGTTCGTTCTGCATATACGCACCTCATGGATGAATACTGGAACGTTGAGGAGTCATACTGGGACCTTGCATGGCAATGGCCAGGAGCACAGCGAGTTCGCGCCTTCCTGTGGCTAGCGCTTCAGGAACGTCTCCTCACCAACAGTGAAAGAGCAAGGAGACATATGGCTGATACTACTTCTTGTGACCTCTGCGGATCAAGCATGGAAGACCTTAATCATGTTCTTAGAAACTGTAGTTTTGCTGTATCTTGTTGGAGATTAATAATTCCCACCCAATTGCAACACTGCTTTTTTAACCAACCATTTGAGGACTGGTTCAAGGACAACCTCAAGTTTCGGAAAGATAGGCATTATTGGTGCACTACATTTGCGATTATGTGCTGGAAATTGTGGCAGACCAGGAATCGCAAAATCTTCTGCAATGAGTCAAAGTCACCCACACAGGTCGTTACGGAAGTATTGGCAAGTACTCATCTCACGATCAAAGCAAGGGAGTCTAGGGCATTTGTGCTACCACCATAAGCTCATTTCTGTTTTCTTTCTGCAGTTGTATTTCCTTTTATGTATGATACCTCGCTGATGTACTCGCTGTTAATGGCCAATCAATAATATTCCCACTTTCCACTCAAAAAAAAAAAATTTCTTCTTTCTCTGCCTTATATATACCTTATATATAGGACGAGACGAGTATATATAAATACTATGTGGCATTACTAGTTAAGATTTTATAGCACTTCACTTACTTGGTGACATTGCCAAGTTCTTTTTGTTGATGCGGTAGCAGTTTCGCAAAGTTGAGCAACATATGTGATTTTGCAAGCTAGTATTTATCACAGGGGATAATAATGGGGTGTTTTTGTAAGAGTATATAAATATTTTGGTGATTGCGTGGTTGAGAACATATATGTGATGAATTGTATGGTAAAGACAAGATTCTTTCTCCACCCTTGCACTTATTTGAATCGCATTGATGATATGAGGATTGTGGAATTGCTGTACACAGTCATTTATTTCTGTCGTTCTGTGTATTTAATTGGTTGCCCATAGATTATTTGTGGTTTTCCGTCTCAGATAACATATATTCTCATCAATCTTCAAAACGTTAAAGTATCAATGGCTTTCCAATTCTTTGATGTCCAAAACAAATTTGAGAGATACAACATATGCACGCTTAATTAGAAAAACAAAAGAACAAAACCCACACGTACACTTCGATGACAAATTCCTGTCCTTAACTATATATGGTACGGTGCTGATAAAACATCTTGTGGAAGCAATTCGTAAGGGAGATTCGGTGAGAGATAACAGGCTGCAAAGCCAACAGCACCATTGGCCCCATCGCGAATATGAATTTAGGGCTTGTTTGGGATGACATTGAAGCTATCCCAAACTGGCTTCTAGGCATAAAAAAGCTTTTTGCCCAACAATCACCTTAAAGTGGGAGAATTTATCATCTAAATAAGTTTATGCCAAATTGACATTTTATAAAAGGCTATCTAAATTATATTTAAATCACATTACACAAACTCACTTTTACTCCAATTTTAATTTGCAAAAGTTAATGGGGAGAAAAGTCACTTTTGCTAATGGAAGGGGCTAGTCTTTTATAACAAAGTAAACTATGGTTCAAATCTCACTATTAAGAGAGGTGTTTACATTTATTACCCAATTGTGCCTCGAAAAAAATTGGTTCTAATAAAATGATACACGTGCTTTTAAAAAAAAATTACTTGTGCTAATGTTAATCCAAATATATATATATATATATATTTGCCGGAGTTAATGTTAATCCAAATAAGACCTTATATATGAAAGGGAAGTAACCTTGCTTTAGCGGCACATGATGGTATGGTTTGATTATAAGGAGGAAAACGTAGTTAATTATTTATTTAAGCAAAATTTGAATTTGTGTAGATGAAAACAATATAAAATAGTCTTAAAACAATGTGTGCAAACTTAACGACAGCTATGCAAGTAATTACAGTAATTGTAAGAAAAATATTAACTAAGAAGGAGATTAGGCATACCTGGACGAATCCATGTTCGGATCCGGGTCAAAGCTCCAATACTCCATACTTGTGCCCACACAATTATTAGACTACTAGAGCCTAATTGTGATTTGCACAGCAGATCACCATAACCAGAAAGATGGTAGGAGAGAAGGGAATTGCCAGAAAACTCAATGGCGGGGTGAATTGCAATTGAGGAGGCATACCCTATTTATAGTGGTTTATGGAGGCCACTAATTAGGAAACGTATGCACTCCTTCTTGCCCTCCAAGACAGCAATTAATTGTCTCTCAATTAATTCCCTAATTATGGTGATTTGTTCCTCTTTTAACAAATCCATAATTATTGCTGAAATATTCCCAAATCTGCATCTTATGCTGATTTTATTCTTATTTGATTAGGCTACTTATTTCGTAATCAAATAGTCCGGCCCATCAAGGGCGGACTTGGACCTAAAGTCCAACATCTCCCACTCGTACTTGATGGGCCTCCCATCGTGCGTGCGTTACTCTTTCTTGTTTTATACTTGGCGTCTGCCGTGACTGCGTGGGCAAAAACGTCTTTAAGATTTGGTGCTTGTGATACTAGAAATCCTTTATATCGGATCAGCATCCAAGGATACCCTTTATATATAACCGTAAGTCATATATTCATTGCCTCATATGCCCCAGATTCTCCCATACATATTACTCATGACATATCTAATCCCTCTCAAGTTAATATGTTGATTAACACAGATTGCTTCCTACGCACATAGTATCCGCACTTACTAGCTACACATAGAGCTAGTAAGGGGTCGACCACAGATACTAGTACATCTTATGTATCTAGGAGTAAATCTTCCTTTTTGACTAAACATCAGTCCATCTTGACTTGGTCGCTTTCCTAGTTTTCACTCGTCTGACCGAATCGAATGTGATCATGGAGCTTCAGCTAAAGTAGCTGTCACCAAACCAAGCTTTCATGATGCTGCCTAAGTCTTAAGGGCATCGTGGAAATATTCTTCTTTCCTGGGACTCACACTGTGGTGAACTAGGGATCTTTCACCCACATCCCATGTTGCAGTTTAACTCTCAAGCACATGCAGTATGAATTGCATGCTACGGTGAATTGTTTGAGGTGTACGTCGATTTCTTTATCTTTCACCGTACAGACATTAGTTCCAAAATGTACTCAACATTCGAACCAGAACTTCCTTTTTCACAATATCTCTTTTACAATCTCATTTGTGAAAAAAAGGGTTCTTTGCCTGGCTACAGGTCTATATTCATGCTTCGATCCATTTTCTGTGTATATGCACACATGTAGAGCTCATCTCAGTCTAATTGAGGCGACTCAAACGCAAAGATTCTTCTCTACCATATCATGGTGATCATTTGCTCGTCTTACCTTCCCATGCCCCTGCAAAACATGGGAAGACGGTTGTTCGTGTGAGTGAACCAACCTCTTTTGACCTGTACGACATACAAAACTGTATACCTTTATGTATTTACTCATAACATACATATCATTTCTTTTATCTTTATATAAAAGAAGTTCATGACCTTATATTTTATTTACGCCCCTAGATTTTCACTAACTCAATGAAAATCAAGCTATGGGCTCAATAAGGGGATCTACTAACATTCTGTCAGTAGAAGGTCATTGAACTATCGCTTTCCCTCTTTGAAAGCATATCTCTCACAGAGATGTATCAAAAGGTATGTTTCGCCTTGCTGTGATACTTAGAATCCTCATCATAAGATGTTATCGTTTGGATCCTTCTATCCACCATTCATTCCCAATCTCTCATAGGAATTACTTTAGCTATATGGCACTTTGAATGATGGCAGAACACGCCCTGCGTTTTATCTCCATGGATAACAAGAAAAAATACTATGTATATTTCCTTACTCCATCACCATTTGCCTAGGTCTTGTATTGGAGTATCCTTTCAAAAAAGGAAAGTTGTTGTCTTGACAACTTAATCCATGGTTAATCTCATAACCCATTTCACAGCAGGACCAAAAACAACTTCCAAGTCTGACTCAAAAACATTTGGTCTTGTGTACACCAATATGTACATTCACATTACCAACTATAGTCTCACATGGGACTTTATCCACCTTTCTTATGTTGGATTCCTCATAGGACATGTAACCTTTTTAGGTTTATGCCCTTGACTTTAGGGGTGTCCATGGGTTTGCACTTTGACATCCTAAGATGTCTAAGGATTACACTTGTACATGTCTTAGGTGGAAAAAACTGTATCTTTCTTGTGCAACTCCGTTTATCTTGTCAATCAAGATATTTGTTCAACCCATGACTTTCTCAACTCAGAATTTAAGGATTCTCTTATCCTTTATTCCTTTGACTCCCTTGACACTTGTTTCATATGTCATTTAACAAAGGATGACTTCACAAAGAATCATCACTAGACCATTTGGGACTTATGTAGTATTCTTCAATTATTTTGAAGTTGGTGAGGCTTTCACCTTGTGAAAAATCTCATATACTACTATTTGGGTGATTATTTCTACGAAGCCCTTAAGTTACTTCATGTAGAGTTTATCATCCAATTTCCAAAATTCCAAATTGGAAGGTGGTCTTTACATCATCTTGATGCAATTTTCAAGACTAAGCTTGTTGTTATAGCCAAAGTTCAGAGTTAAAACGCACAATGGACAACCTTCCATTGTATTACCCTTAGCCACTAAGTGTTTTAGGTTCTATATGCCCCCAACAGATTTGAGAAACTACTTGTTCTCAATCACCTCTTGGCCAGGTGACAATTACCCAAACACATATTTGGCTTAAAAGGAATCCAAAACCTCCTGCATGACACTTTGTAATTCGTCTTAGCAAGTCCTTCTAGTGTCTTTCAGACACTTATAGGTACTTATCATCACCTTCTAAATGATGAAGAGAGCATTCAATCTATTAGGAAATCTATCCCTTATAGTCATTCGCTATATGACAATTTGCTCCGAGGTAGATTTCATAGGATTCTTTTCCTATGTATGAGTGAGGTAATCCTCTCGTAACTTACCTCTTACCTCTTTCATTGTGAAAATGGTCTCAATCCTCCCACTCGGATCAGTGAATTTAGGAACACTTGGTTATTCCTTGTCACTTCTGAACCTCTTAAAGAGATTTATTGTGATAAATGCTCATTTCCTGTTAGGAAATCTGGGGTTTATGAACATTGTGTCCCACGGTTTTCTATCAGTCACTGAACCGTCATCATTTTCACTAATGAAGACGTGTCATGTCAAATTCTCATGTCATCTCACAAAGAGATACCTTGTATACCTTGACCCCTAATCTTCCTTACTCATAGGAAGAATTATGAATATAAAGTTGATGACCCTTATGGTCTTAACGAGCTTGGTCCTAGTCTAAGGCCCATCCATGATTCATAAGGTAAGGTCGTGACTGACATAGAGGGCATTTGGTTAAGTATGAATATAATAGCTATGAGTCTACCTACCAACATATGGCTGATAGCCCTATTGATGCCATTATGTTCATAACCAAATCAAGGAGAGGTCTATCTCTCCATTTCAACAACGCTATTATGTTGAAGGGTTCTAGGTATTGATAGTTGCCTAACAATGCCTTTCTTGTAGACAAAACAGCTTGAACTAATCACATGGGTGTCTTTAACCCTTGTTAGTTCAAAAAAAAAGGTCTTTTCCTTTTAGTTTAACTGATTTCTGACTAGTTCAGTCATTATCTAACAGCTTCACACTTGCCAATAATCAAGTAAACATTACTGTATTCTGAGTAAACGTCCACAACGTTAACGAAACACCAAGCTATTTGTGTTTTTCCCTCACGTTTATTGGTTCACCAACGTCATAATTTGCCAATTGCAGTGGATATTCTCAAAAAATGTTTCTTTGTCTTTCTTGCCAGGTAGAATAAGTTTTCAACTTATTCATAAGGGTATTAACCCTTTAGCACATGTTATTTAGCAAATACTCTTTTGCTAGTTTGATCATTCCCTTTGATCAAGGTGTACATATGGCAAGAAATGGAATCTTTTATCCCTAGAAAAGAAACATCAAAATCCAACAAAGGATTTGAGAATCATAGTCTCATCGATCCTTAACTAAAGAGATGGCAAAGATGTGATTCTGTCAATTGCAATTGCATGGAGTGAATCAGGGTGGTTTATCTATGCAGATTTAACGTGCAAGTTCCAATCCCTTGATTCTATCTCTTTATTGCTTTGCTTTTGACATGAAGCCATATGCTTCTCTGAAATATCCACAATTCATATGGATCGCTACTTTTATAACTCTTAAGGATTATGAATGTAGCTTTTCATCTTTGTAGAAACCATTTGACCTCCTCCAGATCAAGTTTACCTCATAGGTTTCTTGCCCTTGGGCTTAGAGGATGAATCCTCCAACTCTTTAGCTAAGTTCGTCTGACTGATGGATCTTGAATCCTTCAGTCTTTCACATTCAAGTTCAATGTGGTAAATCACATTGCTGAAGGTTACAATATGCATATCAGAGGCAATCTTTACTTTCGTATACGCCCACTCAATGGAAGACATGGCTCGCTCCCACTCACGGGAGACATAGCTTCCTCCCACTCACTGAGAGATGTCTTATCACAACATACACTTTTTGTTAGAAAGAACTTGGCATTTAGTTTTGTCTCAACTTCTTAGTTTGACATCTGCCTCAAGTGTTGCCTAAACATGTTAGGACTTAGTACACTATGTTAAAACTTAACTTAGTTTTAAATTTATGGGAGAAGATCACCTATTCCACTATCTTCCAACACTATCCACACTGCTTGGATAAGGTTACATTGCTCATACCAACATAAGTTTAAGCAATGTGGTTCTTTCTATACTTGATAGCATAAATCTTTTGTATCCTTCGGTTGCTTCAACCTTTAAATGCTGAAGACTAGTTGGTAGGATGTCCTTGACATCTCATTCCTCTTGAATGAAAGAGATTTGAGAGTTTTTAACTCCACAGATATCTCTATTGAGCTTGTCTTCATAAGCTCAGTCAACTAGACTTGGTCATAATTGGTCACTCAGACGATTATGGTATACAAATCTTAGTTGTTCAAATAAGACAAAGGATAATTAGATAATAAGTTCACTAGTTTCATGTTCAGGAGACAATTATGTTGACTCCCATTCCAATCATACTAGTTAGCTCATCACCCTTTTAACCACAGTCTTCATTTGAACAATTTCCCCTTTGGATTTCTAGACGCATTCCAGAAAACTCCCACTCAATTAAAGAGCAGTTATATTAACAAGATAATAACACAATATCATCTAACTAGCATGAATGTTCAAGAAAACAAGAAGAGAATATATTGAATTCAATTCTAAAAAACAGAGAATTTAATCTTAAATTCAATGGAAAAACAAGAACATTCAAAAAAATTTAAGCCTCATATTGTTGTCTCTTAACAGATTCTCCTTCTCATAGGCCCTTTTGACCATATTAACTCATGTAGCATCTAGCTACAATGTCAAGATCCTCTTTGCCATGTTTACATCCACTCATTTGGATGTATTTGCAGCATACCTCTCACTTGATGAGATGATTCTCATATCTCTATCTGTCTTGTCTTTTGTCACAACATATATGATAAAAGGTTGACTTTTAGAAGTCATTGCTTCAACATTTGGGAAGACTTATTATTATTCAATAATTATTGAATAATTTTAAGTTGCTGCAATTTTTTTTCAGGTTTTTATCTCTAAGAGTTTGAGTCAAGGTTGGATAGGATTTTATATTCAAAAACTTATTTGAATAATCCCTTACTTTTAAAGAATCTTTCAGCATTTAACCTTATGTTGCAACTGAAAAAACTCTTAAAAAATAAGCCAACCTATCTCAAAAAACAATAGAACCAACATTGATTCAATTCCAACGTTTTTGGGACCCTCTAAATGCACATAACCACCTTTTTGACTCAAATTACACCCAAACTTGCTTTAAATATATGCATATTATATATCAAATTGAAGCTCTCAAATTTAGGGATTTTTAGGAACCAACCACGTCTCAATTGCAGGTCCCACGCGCTCTCACACGCCCCTAGAAGGTGTCTGGATGGAAAAATCCTGAAAAATTGAAAAATTCCAGCATTGGCCACTCTCGCCGGTGGCGCATGACGTACACGCTCCGCCTTGCGGCCGTCCGCCAGCGACACGCACCGGCTCCCAAGACTCCACGCGCCGTCCTCTCTCCGACGGTGCTTGCCACGTGTCAAACGGAGACCCCAGTGGGCCCCACGCGCCATGTGTCCCCTTTTTTTTGGGTCAACAGTCAACAAATAACTGTTGACCGGTCAACCGTGACCCGTCACCGCTGACGTGTCAGTGACGTGGCATTGACATGTCTTGGTCAACGTGGCTAGGCAACAAATAACGTGGCCTCGTTGACCGCTGCTGACGAGGCGTTTGGCGCTGACGTGACGACTACTCATTGGTACCACGTGGCATTGGTTGACCGATGACGTGGCGTTGACTACCACGTCATCGTCTTCAACCTCCAGCTGGGTCAACCCGACCCGGTTGGAGCTCCAACGGGTCATCGCGACTCGCCAACTTCGGGAGGTCATATCTCCCTCGTTTTAGCTTCGTTTTTCGCATTCTTGGTGTTGTTGGAATCGTAGTTCAGCGAACTACAAATCCATGGCATTTATTTGATCTTAAAACCTCTGCTTCATTGATCAAATCACGAGTGAATTTGCGGCAACGACTAACGACCGACAAACTTCTTTCCTATGTTTCTCCCTCATCCGGACTCTGTTTGATGTGTTCTAAGCATCGTTGGAATCGTCTTTTCGAGATCTACACATCCATATCCTTACTTTGGGCAAAAACACCGAGTTTCAAACGCCCAATTTTTCTCAACGTTGTCGGCGCGACATAATTTGACCGGATGTATGTCTCTGTGTTTCAAAGGCTCTTCAAACCTTCGAGGGGTTAAGTCTTTTTCGTTTTTAGTTCCACATAGGTTCCAAAACACACAACTTTAAGAAATCGAAGATTTGAGGAAGAGGATGAAGGAGTTGTGCCATGAGATATACACACACTCTTATTATATGTATATATATAAAACAACCAGAGGAGGAAACAATCAAGAACCTAGCATATATTTGTGCACATTGAGCTCAAGTCGAATAACAAATCTGGGAAGCACACACAGACACGCATATAACACAGCAAAGGCAAAAACAAAATATATATACATATATATATATATATATATATGTTCACATTTTGGAAAACATACACCCAGATTCCCAAAAGTATTCACATATGAACCAGAGAACGTGCATAACGAAAATTTCAAGCAATAGAGGCTACGGATATAAAGCTTGAAAAAAACAGTAGCACAGCGGAAAATATGATGGAGAGATATAAACAAATTATATCACATTATTATTCACATAGAATAATCACAGCCTCAAGGATCAAATGGCTCTGATACCAATGTAAGAAAAATATTAACTAAGAAGGAGATTAGGCGTACATGGACGAATCCATGTTCGAATCCGGGTCAAAGCTCCAATACTCCATACTTATGCCCACACAATTATTAGACTACTAGAGCCTAATTGTGATTTGCACAGCAGATCACCAGAACCAGAAAGATGGTAGGAGAGAAGGGAATTGCCAGAAAACTCAATGGCGGGGTGAATTGCAATTGAGGAGGCACACCCTATTTATAGTGGTTTATGGAGGCCACTAATTAGGAAACGTGTGCACTCCTTCTTGCCCTCCAAGACAACAATTAATTGTCTCTCAATTAATTCCCTAATTATGGTGATTTGTTCATCTTTTAACAAATCCATAATTATTGCTGAAATATTCTCAAATCTTCATCTTATGCTGATTTTATTCTTATTTGATTAGGCTACTTATTTCCTAATCAAATAGTCCGGCCCATCAAGGGCGGACTTGGACCCAAAGTCCAACAGTAATGAATGACAGGAACGGAGTCCACAAACCCAAAGAGGCCGTCCTATTTCTTGGCTAACTTATAGAGAAGCCAAGGATTGTGCCTGAACGAGTTTTCCATTGAAGCAATGGGTTCACACGCACAGAGCAATAATATGAGCATCTAAAGTCAGCCAAAATAATTGAAAATAAGATAATTTCACACAAACATATTTTAGACATGAAAAAGTAGTAGGAGTAATTTGCTAATTTGCTATTTGAGACACGAGCATCTATTTTTTGCGAACCAAACTCTTGGGGGAACGTCCATCAATATAGCTAATTAAGCTGGATAAGCCTCAATGATGGATAAGAAAGAAGGAATGTTGATGATTTGATAACGAGGGAAGCCAGCTTCATGCAGCAGATTCTTCCATTCCAACTCAGTTCTCTCCCTTCCAGAAGTGTGAGCAATCATAAGCAGATCGAAGACGAAGCCAGTGTCATCGAACAAGCCTTTGCCATCTGGCTTAAGCACAAACTCTGCTATTATCACCTTCCCTTTCCCTTCTTTCCCTTGTATTGCCTTCTTGCAGTTCTTCAGTATCTTTATGCAATCTTCGTCGCTCCAATCATGCAGTATCCACTGCATTTCATTCCATCCAAAACAATTATTCAGAGCTAAATCCATTTTGCCCCCACTAAGTGTTAGAATTTTAGATATGGGTTCCGTGAGACAACATATATACCTTCATGAAAACAGCATCTGCATTAGGGATAGAGTGAAACATGTCTCCTCCGACGTGGGCGACTCCGTCGTGTTCAGGTGCGGTGGCCACCACATGAGGCAGATCGAAGTTGATGCACTTTATATGCGGATACGCCTTCACTATCTCCGACACCGTCCCTCCGGTGCCACCTCCCACATCCACCAGCGACCCAATGCTCTCGAACCCTTCCTTATACGCCGATATGATCGCTTTCATCACGATCCTCGCCGTACACGCCATGCCGTCATTGAAGAGCTTGTTGAAATCTGGGCTCTCCGATGCCAAATCCCAAATATCTCCGCCGTGAGCCTTCTTGAAGGCCTCTCCGCCTTCTCTCACACAGTGGCTAAGATAGTGCCACGGAGCTAGAAGGGTTGGGTGGTTTTCCATGAGAACCATGGGTGCTAGGTTCACGGCGGAGTCACTCAGTAGCCACCGGGAAGAGTGGGTGAGGCCGTATAGGGTGTCTCCGCCGTCAGATTGGTGATGGGCGGAGAAGATGTTGCGGCGGACAAGGAGCCTCATGATACGGTAGAGGTAGGTAGGGTCCGGTGAGGTAGCGTCGGTAAGAGAGGCAGCGATCTGGGGCAAGGTGATTGGTCTACCGTGGCGGTGTATGATATCGGGTATGCGGAGCTGCACAGCAGATTTTAGAGCCATGGAATCAGCGAAGTGGAACATGTACTTCCATATATCGGCTTGTCCCTGCAACATCAGAGCCTCCTCTTCTACCATTGCATTCTCTGCCATCTCTCTCTCTCTCTCTCTCTCTGTGACGCAGATCCCTTAAAATAACTTACAACCTCTCGTCTTGAATCATGAGCAGGTATTTATAAGGAAAAGTTCAATGTATAACTCTTACTCCGTTTAACAATTTTACTTAAGGTCTTTAAACTCGCGAGTTTAAATAAATTCGTGATAGTGATGTAAATTCATATTGTGAATTCGAATCATAAATTTGTAAGAATTTAGTTTTATCATTAAATAAATATTATTAGTATATAATTAAATAATTAAAATATAAAAAAATTGACAACAATTTGATTTAAATATATTTTAAATCTAAATAATTAAAATTAAATTTATCAACATTCATAATTTATCGTATTTAATAAAGAAATTTCTATAAAATTTATATTTTAAGCCGTTGAGTATAATCAAATTGATTATTTTGTGTGAACCAAACTCTTGGGGAACGTCCATCAATATAGCTAATTAAGCTGGATAAGCCTCAATGATGGATAAGAAAGAAGGAATGTTGATGATTTGATAACGAGGGAAGCCAGATTCATGCAGCAGATTCTTCCATTCCAACTAAGTTCTCTCCCTTCCAGAAGTGTGAACAATCATAAGCAGATCGAAGACGAAGCCAGTGTCATCGAACAAGCCTTTGCCATCTGGCTTAAGCACAAACTCTGCTATTATCACCTTCCCTTTCTCTTCTTTCCCTTCTATTGCCTTCTTGCAGTTCTTCAGTATCTTTATGCAATTTTCGTCTCTCCAATCATGCAGTATCCACTGCATTTCATTCCATCCAAAACAATTATTCAGAGCTAAATCCATTTTGTATTGGAGGAGATTATTTTTTTACAATTATATAATGATAAAAATTATAAAGCATTTTTTTTTTTGTATTGGAGAAGATTATTTTTAAAAATAATCTGTAATAAAAAAAAAGGCCCTAATTATTTTTTTTTTAAAAAAACATGCTATTTTTTAGACCGGTTCTAATTACAACCAGTCTAAAAAGTGTGGCTTTTTGGACCGGTCGCAATTAGAACCGGTCTAAAAAGTCACACTTTTTAGACCTGTCACAATTAGAATTGGTCTAAAAAGTATGATTTTTTAACCGGTCTAAAAAATATTAGACTTTTTAGACCTGTTGTATTTATACCTGTTCCAAAACCAGTCTAAAAAGTTATTTTCACTCGGTCTAAAAAGTGAAATTTGCACTAGTGGGCATGCGATCAAGACTAGAGGGCTAGGTGGTAGAACAACATGCAACCTACACAGGTTGGCATCTAATCAAACCTAGGGTGTGTTAAGATTAGCTTTTGGAGAATAGCTCCTGGAGAAAAAATGGAGAATAGCTTCTGGAGAATAAATTCTGAGGAGAATAGATTACGAGAAAAAAGTGATTTTGATAAAATGAGAATGTTTGGGTATTGTGATTAGAATAGATTTTTTATGATATGGGACTCACATAATAAGAAAGGACCAATAAGAGAGAGGGTGGGGCCCACATAATAAAAAAAGACCAATATGAAAAAGAGAGAGGGTGGGGCCCATATAAGGAAAAAATATATATTTTCTCCAAACCATGGTTTTGATACAAAATTTTAGATGTTTGACAATTAAATCATGATTTTGATTCAAAACCATAATTTTGAAAGAGGAGCCGAATACACACCTAAGCCAACCATTTTAGAGTGGGTTGGCCTGAGGACCCAGCCCATATTATTAACTCTACCCATACTATAATAAGGGAAAATACCAGCTAGGTCCCAAGTTACAGAATTAATCTCAAAAAAGTCCCTTTGCAAATTCCAATGTCAGAAAAGTCCCTAGGGACTTTTCTGACAGCATTTCCCTTTGAGCAATTACTAAAATAGCCCCCACTTGTAAAAAGAGCTAAAGGTGTTGTAAACGTAGCAACAAGTGTTGTAACATAAACCATTTAGACTTTCTTTCTCCCAAGTTGTAAACGCCGCTTATGACGTTGTTAACATAAACCATTCAGTTATATTAACAACGTCATAAGCGGCGTTTACAACTTGGGAGAAAGAAAGTCTAAATGGTTTATGTTACAACACTTGTTGCTACGTTTACAACACCTGAAGTTCTTTTTACAAGTGTTTAAGCTACGTTTACAACCACTCCCCCCAGGGACACCAGGGCAGTAGCTTGTGCAACAAGCCAACACTTAGGGCCCGTTTGGTTCGATCCCATTACACCCTGAGGTGCAGTGCAATGCGATGCAATGGTAATGCAATGCAATATTAATTACAAGGGTAGTGTTTGGTTTGATTTTTAAGCAACATGCAATGAGTTAATATTTTAACAATTATTTAAAATTAATATATTACACAAAGTCCATTTTACCCCTTAATATAATCTTTATAGAAAAAATAGTTACAAGCCGATGATGGAGGGGATGGAGGAGGAGGAGGTAGTGGTGGTGGCAATAATGGGGGCGGCAGGGGTGGAGGAGGAGGTGGTGGCGGTGGCAGTGGGTGGTAGGCCGGCGGCGGCGGCGGCTGAAGAGGTGGTGGTGGTGGTAGCAGCGAGGGTGGTGGAGGAGGAGGTGGTGGTGGCCGGTGGGCCGGTGGCAGCGGAGGAGGATGTGGCGGTGGGCGGCGGGGGTGGAGGAGGTGGCTGCGGCGACGGCGGGGGTGGCAACGGAGGAGGAAGTGGTGGTGGTGGTGGGCGGCGGGGTGGAAGAGGTGGTGGAGGTGGTGGGCCGGTGGTTGTAGAGGAGGTGGCGGTCGGCGGCGGTGGGGGTAAGGGTGGCGGCGGAGGAGGTGGCGGCAGCAGTGGCGATGGGTAGTGGACAGGTGGCTGGGCGGGGGGTGGCGGCAGGTGGAGGTGACGGCGGTGGAGGAGGTAGTGGTGGCGGTAGAGGGTGGAGGTGACGGCGGTGGAAGAGGAAGAGGTTGCGGCAGTGGCAGTTGTGATGTGATACGACAACTGAAATAATATAAGTGAAATAAAGATAAGGAAAACTAAAGGGTAAATTAGACTTTTTAGACCATGCAATAGGATGGTAATGAGGATTCATAGGGGGGGAGGTATGAATGAGGATTACCAATTTTTTGGTAATCATCATTACCATGGTAAACCCTATTACCATGCTAAAGAGCAACCAAACACTCTTCTCTAGGTAATGTAATCATGATTACCATTGCAGGCATGCAATGCGGTTGAACCAAACGGGCTTTTAGGCTCCACTTTCTTCTATCATCGTTTACAATATGGTCTGCTATATTTACAACATCTTCAGTTATATTAACAACTTCATAAGCGGCATTTACAACTTGGGAGAAAGAAAGTCTAAATGGTTTATGTTACAACACTTGTTGTTACGTTTACAACACCTTAAGCTCATTTTACAAGTGGGGGCTATTTTAGTAATTGCTCAAAGAGAAATGCTGTCAGAAAAGTCCCTAGGGACTTTTCTGACATTGGAATTTATAAAAGGACTTTTTTGAGATTAATTCTGTAGCCTGGGACCTAGCTGTTATTTTCCCCTATAATAATAGGAAATAAGCACCACTTTAGTGATATGCCTTGGCTACATGCGGTTACGCTTCAAAGCCATTTTATTTTGTTATGCCTTGGCGGGTATTTATACGTTGCATTAATTAGTGATAAGTTGAGGGACCCAACAACATACATGAATAGCCGATGGTGCCACTATGCTTTGTCCATTTCCTCGATAAATATCTAAAATAATGTAGCAGACACATCACACCAAGGGGTGGGAAGGGACGCAATAGCGAGCGATGATCACATGCGTCCATTATGACAAAATTATTATTGAATAATCAAACTTTTGCTGAGTACTTTATTTTTTAAAAAAAAAAGAAAAAAAAAATATATATATATATATATAGATAGATAGAGAGAGAGAGAGAGAGAGAGAGAGAGAGAGAGAAGGAGGGAGGGAGGGAGGAATAAAAGGGCTAAATTAAAGCATTGGATGCCCTGTGGAATAGGGGGTTAGGTAGATGATAATTAAGATGAGATCAGATAGGGTAAGCTTCGATTATGGATAAGAAAGAGTGTGTGTGGATGATATGGTAGCGAGGGAATCCAGCTTGGTTCAACAGATTCTTCCACTCAGATTCAGTCCTCTCTTTTCCACCTGAGCAATGAGCAATCATCAGCAAATCGAAGACGAAGCCTGTGTCATCGAACAAGCCTTTTCCCTCTGGCTTCAGCACAAACTCCGCTATTATCACCTTCCCTTTCTCTTTTCCTTCTATTGCCTTCTTGCAATTCTTCAGTATCTTTATGCAATCTTCGTCGCTCCAATCATGCAGCAACCACTGTATCAAAATTCATCAACCACAACATTCGTACTTCTCTTATCTATCTTTAATATAAAACTTATTTGACTCATTTGATTAAGTTAGTTAAATTAGTTATTTACGATAAATATGACATGCTTTCCTTAAAATATCTTTGTTTATGATGATCTTTGGCTTCAACCAATGTTGCAAAACAAGAACCCAACACCTTATTAAATATTGATAGAGTTTTAATAGAGGTAGTTTGGGGATGATAATTTGACATCAGAAATAAGATTAGATCTCTACCCAACAAAGGGGGGAAAGATCAGATGGCCACGTCATCGTTGGCCGATTAATATTTTGCTCAGAAAACAAGATTAGATCCAAGTTTTGGACAAAAAATTAAGAGACAAATATTAAATGAAAACTTTATAAATTTTAAGCCAACCCCCTGGAGGGTGTAAATCACTAAACCTCGTGAACTAGCTTATTATCATCTCCTCGGGTGCGTTACTGTGCAACACTTTGTATTGCATTGACTTTAAAATAAATGGAAAACTTCTTCTATGCACACACAGACACATTCTAAAATACAACACGCACACAACCTGACATGCACATACATATGTGCGTGGATATATATATGGACATACTCTCTCTCCGGTCTTTTTTATAATTAACATTCTCTCTAGGTGGTCCCTAATGGAGTATAAAGAACAAATCCTTTGTGTCTGAAATCTTAAGCTGATTTTTTCACTTTTACCCCATCAAATATATGATACTCATCATCTCTCTTGCAATAAATTTTCACTCATCATCTCTCATGTCTTTTATAAATAAGGGTGTTTTTAGAAAAAATATATATATATATCTTGCACATTTATTACTTTTAACCAACATTTTTTAACAACGTTGATTTTGGTAGTTTTTCGCTTGCAGTTAATTAAAACAGTTCATGTGGGTAATAAATCAAAGATCAAAGTGTTAGTTGGCGGACAATTAAGATATATACCTTCATGAAAACGGCATCAGCAGGAGGGACGGAGTGGAACATGTCTCCTCCGACGTGGGTGACGCCGTCGTGTTCAGGTGCTGTGGCCACCACATGAGGCAGATCAAAGTTAATGCCTTTTATGTGGGGATACGTTTTGACAATCTCCGATATCGTCCCTCCAGTGCCACCTCCCACATCAACCAACGATCCAATGCTCTCAAACCCTTCCTTATACGCCGATACGATCGCCATCAACGCCGCCCTACCGGTACACGCCATGCCATTATTGAAGAGCTTGTTGAATTCTGGGTTCTCTAAGGCCATCTCCCAAATATCTTGCCCATGAGCCTTCTTGAACGCAAAACCTCCATCTCTCAC
This sequence comes from Inga laurina, assembly GCA_963855925.1. Lineage (NCBI taxonomy): Eukaryota > Viridiplantae > Streptophyta > Magnoliopsida > Fabales > Fabaceae > Inga > Inga laurina. The sequence goes on along the minus strand of OY979707.1, from coordinate 60,723,095 downwards.
ACAGTGACTAAGATAGTGCCACGGAGCCAGAAGGGTTGGGTGGTTTTCCATGAGAAGCATGGGTGCTAGGTTCACGGCGGAGTCACTAAGGAGCCACCTGGAAGAGTGGGTGAGGCCGTAGAGGGTGTCTCCGCCGTTGTCGGAGGGATGGTGGGCGGCGAAGATGTTGCGGCGGACAAGGAGCCTCATGATGCGGGCGAGGGAGGCAGTGTGGGGAGACGGGGCGTCGGAGAGAGAGGCGGTGATCTGGGACAAGGTCATCGGACCGCCGTGGCGGTGTATTATGTCGGGAATGCGGAGCTCCACGGAGGATTTGAGGGCCATGGAATCTGCAAAGTGGAACATGTACTTCCAGATATCAGCTTGACCCTGTAACATCAGAGCCTCTTCCTCTCCCATGACATTCTCTCCCATCTCTCTCTCTCTCTCTCTCTCTCTCTCTGTTATGCTTTCTGATGGATCAGAACACTCATCATAAATAATTATATAGAGCTGAAGGAAGCTTACGCCAATAAAACTCTCAAGAAACAGAAAAATACAACATCGTACCTGAAAAGACGTAGAGTTTTGGAGAATATGCATGATTTTGAGTATTCTACAAACACCTAATTAGAATTATTGAGAAGATTCCTGTCCAAGAAAAACTTATTGGGAAAATTACATGTTACAGCTGAAATTTAAAAATAACTTTTATTAATATATAAAATTTTAGATAAAAAATATTAATAAGTTTTTAAGGTCTTTAATTTTAATTATTATTGTTTTTATTTTTATTAGCATTCTAATTTAACTTTCAGTATCTTTTTTTCATTTTAGAAAAATCATGATTTTAAGTCTCCTTCAATAACAAAAATGATCAGGAGGAAAAAAAAATGATGTGACGCTCAGATATAACATTGAGATTAATTAGATGTGACGCACGGCAAATTGAAGGGCTTGCACTAATAAGCAACTTTTAAAATTAGATCTGTCCACTAAGTGGTATCATATCATATTAAATTTATATCATCTCATGTTACTCATTTCAATTAATTATTTGCTTACAAACTAACATGCGAAATTTGGGTTTTTTTTTGTTGGCAAAAAATTGGAATTTTCTAAATATTACATAAATATGTTATATTTTAGAATGAATGACTATCTTAATCCCTTAAAAAATCAGTTTGCAAATTAAAAACCGTTAAAATCAAAGTCAAGTGCAAAAATAAATTATCCTCATGTTTAGTTCCGGAATGAGCTTCCCTGTTCATCCTTTGGATTTGGATGAGGAGGAGGAGCTCCTCCCATTTGGATGATTCAGATTTAATTTTTTTTTATTTTTTATTTATTTTTAAAATTATTTTAATGAGTATAAAATCTAAAATAAAGATAATCATTTAATTAATATTTTTTTAAAAAATGATTTTTTTTATATAAAAAATAACCAATTTAAAAAAATCAAATTAATATCGTCCAGATGAGAACGAGCGCCAGGTGAGGATAGGCAACAAAACGTGTTCATCTAGTTCCGGCGTTGATAAAGATAGGTGATGTAAGTTGATAGTACTATACCCAATATATGTAATTGTTTATGATCCACATATGCCTAGTCGTGCTTCCAAGTTCCAACACAGCGTAGAAAATATAATAATTCAACTAACATTAATCTTAGTTGGCCGTATATATGATTCACATGTTTATTTTAAAAAAAAAAAAAGATAAATCCCTTAATTAAGATTTCATAAGTAATGAAAAAGTAAATATTGTGAACTTTTTTAATATTTAAAATGTCAGCTAATATTTAAAATTAGCAACTTTTTCTTATATTTATCAATTTTTTCTTAATTTATCTTTATTGATGCTCCCTCAACAATAATCAAGTAAGAGAAACATGGAGGGAATTAATGTAGATGATTGAGGTGTTGTAGGAAAAAAAGTTATATTAACTAACTACCTTAATCTAATCCCAGAGAGTGTAATCATCTAACAACAGGTTTTAAACATAAAGATAAGATTAAAATAATAATTTTTTGAAACATTACGCGTGAGAAGTTAAAATATTAGGGGATAAAATTCAGGGGGACCTTCTTTTGTTTATATTTGTTAGTGTTTTCGGTAGCAACAACTTTTTTTTATAATATTTATAAAATATAAAAATAATTTTATTTGTGAAATATATTACTCTTTCCATTTTTAACTTTTTTTCCCATTATGCTAGATTCTTCAAAATGAACTCACAGGTGATAGGTACGTAATACTCTCCATACGTGCTGGTTTTCCAGGTAACCGTAGAATGAACAAAGTCAGGGATGTCTATTATTGATTTGTTGACTGTGAAAGGCTAAGATAATAATTAGGATGCAAGAGTAATATTGGGTTAATTTGTAATAATTAATGTCATTATGCTGATTCTAGAAGCTCATATATAAGGCTTAGGTAATGAAGTAACTTTTTTCGCGGCATGGTGACGTGTCATCTTCCTTTGTCACTTCTCCCAGCCTGAGTTGATCACAATTGTCAAACTAGTTGAAATTATAGATTAAATCTAAGTCGGAAATTGTCACTTTCAATCTAATAATAATATAATATAATGCATATCCGATCATTATTTGTCCATCACAAATGTTTAGTTTCATAGGGGATTTTAATTACCAATATGAACCAGCTTTTAATTTGCAATGAAAGATTGTTAGGTATATTTGACTAACAAATAATGAATAATATAAATTAGACATTTAAAAATGTGAATTATGAGTTTTGATGAAAATTGTATCAACGTGACAGATCAACTTCAATATAATTAACTCATTTTTCCAAATCTCAAATACGTTCCTCTATATGCTAGCAATAGGTTTTTCATGCGATGCGAGGATTGTTGGATAATTTGACTAACAAAAGTTAAATATAATGAATGAATAGACATTTGATATATATATATATATATCAAATGTGACTTGGGTGAAAATTGCTTCAGACATCCGCATGTTTAAATGTCTATTCATGATAAATTTAGTCTATCTAAAATGTTTCATTGTCATAAATATATATATCTATAGTGATCAACAGTTGAATTTAATTTGACAATAAAGATGGTCAGAAATTCAGACTATTCACATAAAAGTTCCTGAAAAGAAACAAGAGAATTCCAAAGCCAGAACTTCTGGAGAAGCAGTTTTCATCAATTTAAAGTGATGAATGCTGACTCTCTTCTTGTTCTTCAAGATCATTAATTATTAACTAATTAAGTAACAATATGTGTTCACTATTTTGCTTAGGATCTTCTTTTCTCCAAATAGCAACCCTCATAGAAATTCAGCAACTTCACTTTTTTCCTACTTTGTTCCAAATAATAATAATCTTTTTGCCATATATATAATTAAAGTTCTCATAATTTCCAAACTTTGCTTTAATTCTTAACATCATTTTCCCTGTTTGTGGTAGATGTGCAGATAAAAACAAACTCTGGCCTGCTGGGAGACTACGATGTTTGGCTGCAGGGGGAAAAGTGTGTGTAAAAAGAATCAGAGAAAAGGTAAAGTGTTTCTGTCAAGTAAGTCTCACCTAGTGAAAGAATAGAAGTATTGGTGAATTAGATGGACCTAACAATAACATTAGTCAAAAGAAGCGCCGCTTCATTTCCTAACCACCACACCTCCAGATGGATCCTTGTGTTTTCCAAGACAGTCTAAATAGGTGCCTTCTCTTGTCTCTTGGTTTCTAAATAGGATTCTTATAAAATTAAGTGCGCTTAGCCCACTACAAATATGGGCCTAACAAGGGAGCTTTTCTTCATGACTTGAAGGCTGAAAGGTAGTGAGGCCGTCTCTGCCATGTCATCACCGCTTTTTGACTTTCTTTAGATATGGATAACATGGAACACAGCTGAAGATTTCTCTCCAGTCTTAAAGGTGCAAGTTAGTTACGAATGGGGTTTAGGTCTAGTATAAGGGATTAATCCTTTACAACGTGATGAATTAAAGTTCGAATCCTTAGTAGGAGAGGCACTCATATATAGTGTATGTGTCTCAAACAAGATTGCCATTAATAGGAGCATATCTATGCTTAACAAAAAGATAAATATAAGATTTAGTTGATTTTTATCTGGTGAGATTAATTAAAAAAACTAAATAAATTTTTTAATTACAACATGTGTTACATAATGTATCTAAGTTACTTATGTGCATCATTAGATTATGCATCATCAGTTTATAAGCTGGACAAATTACTTTTGAGAAAAATAAAAAATACAAAAGATAAAATGAAAAAAAAAATGTCTTAGATTTAGGATCAAAATTCATTTATAAATTAAACTAGCTCTAATATTTAGGACAAAAACCGTTGTCTGATTGATCAACTACCCTGATGTCATATAGTATATGATATCTATTGCACGCCCATTTGCTCAAGCAAAGTTTTTCTAATTATATAACGGATCGTTTTATATAACTATTACACACTAAAGTTTCATACATCATTACTAAGCAAACAGAGGACGCACCAACGGAGTTGAGTCTAGTAAAAGAAGTTAATCGCTCTCCAAGTGATGAACTAACGTTCATATCCTCACAGAGAGATGAATTCGACTATAGCTCGAACAGATGAGGATATTTGTAGTCATATAAAAAACATAGGTCCAATATGGAGTAACACGAGTAAATCTTGGAATCCCTAGGCGAATCTCAGATTGGGGAAGCCTCAATGAGGGATAAGAAAGAGGGTGTTTGGATGATTCGATAATGCGGGAAGCCAGCTAGGTGTAACAGATTCTTCCACTCAGATTCAGTCCTCTCTTTTCCACCTGAGGAATGTGCAATCATCATCAAATCGGTGACCAAGCCTGTCTCGTCAAACAAGCCTTTGCCATCTGGCTTAAGCACAAACTCTGCTATTATCACCTTCCCTTTCTCTTCTTTTGCTGCTATCGCCTTCTTGCAATTCTTCAGTATCTTTATGCAATCTTCATCGCTCCAATCATGCAGTATCCACTGCATTTATTAATCATCATCACATAAGATGGATTTCAATATTTAAAAGTAATAAATATGTAAGAATTGAACTTTTTTTTTATAATTACTCCTCTTATCTTGTTTATAAGACCCTTCCACCATGTTTCACACAAACAAAAAATCTTAAGCTACATTAACTTTGTCTTAAAATACAATAACTTTCCAACTTTACTTCTATTTAACTACACACTCTCTAAGAACTAAGAAGACAATTATCTACACAATAAAAAATTAAGGGTAAAATAATATATTCTTGTAAAAATTTTATGTTGTCTCTTATAAATAGAACTAAAAAAGATGCATTGTCTCAGTCTTATAAATAAGACTAAAAGAGTATGTTTGTATTTATAAGGGACAACTAAAAGAGAGAAATAATTGTGAGAAAAAGGATTAAAGGGATGTATGGGAAAAAGATGATAAGCGATAATATAATTAACAAGTAAGAGTAAAATTGGTGAAAATACATTTAATGTTCAGACAACCCTAAACTGAATCTTTGAAAAAGGATCAAACCAATTCAAAAATTAGGATTAAAGCTGATGTATGGGAAAAAGATGATGAGAGATAATATAATTAATAATTAAGAATAAAATTAGTAAAAATACATTTAATGTTAGACAACCCTAAACTGAATCTTTGAAAAATATCAAACCAATTCAAAATTTATGATTTTATAAATAAAAAAAAAAGGACACGAGGGAGTATATTCTATTATGATGTAAGTTGATGCCAATATGAAATTTTAAAATTAATAATTTACATTTTCCGTCACCATCTGCTTTTTTACAAGTTTTAGATTTTAGATGTCATCGTTGACCTAAGAAGATAAACATAAAGAAAAAAACAAGCAGAGCCGGTTGACAAGATGCATCAATATATACTATCACAGTAATTTACAAAAAAAAAAAAAAACACTAATAGCAAACAAATGGGTTAGTTCATTAAAATATTCATGTAGAGACTTTAACATAATCATTACCAATATCATAGACCTCAATGAAGAATTTAGACGTGTAATCATTAATCAACCTCTTGAGTGTGTATACAGTGTACACATACAATTTATTTATAATGGGTTAATATGTCAGAAATAACCTAACCTGTGCATGGATATTTATGCGGGAACAGATGGATTCATAATTTTTTAGCTTAAAAATATGTAATTCAGATATGTATCAAACAATTTCTTACCTTCATGAAAACAGCATCAGCAGGAGGGACGGAGTGGAACATGTCTCCTCCGACGTGGGTGACTCCGTCGAATTCAGGCGCGGTGGCGATGACATGAGGAAGATCGAAGTTGATGAACTTTATGTGGGGATACGCTTTCACAATCTCCGACGACGTCCCTCCAGTGTTCCCTCCCACATCCACCAACGACCCAATGCTCTCAAACCCTTCCTTGTACGCCGATACCACCGCCCTCATCACCATCCTCGCCATACACGCCATCCCATCGTTGAACAGCTTGTTGAAATCCGGGCTCTCCGATGCTAACTCCCAGATCTCACGGCCATGAGCCTTCTTGAACGCGGGCCCACCTTCTCTCACGCAGTGGCTCAGATAGTGCCACGGGGCCATAAGACTGGGATGGTTTTGCATGAGAAGGGCGGGAGCAAGGTTTAGGTCTGATTCACTTAGGAGCCACCGGGAAGAGTGGGTGAGGCAGTAGAGGGTGTCTCCGCCGTCGGATTGGTGGTGGGCGATGAAGATGTTGCGGTGGACGAGGAACCTGATGATGCGGGCGAGGGTGGCGGGGTCGGGCGAAGGAGCGTCGGAGAGGGAGGCGGTGATTTGGGACAACGACATTGGTCCGCCGTGGCGGTGGATAATGTCGGGAATGCGGAGCTCCACGGCGGATTTGAGGGCCATGGAATCAACAAAACCGAACATGCACTTCAATACATGAACTTGACCTTGTAATGTTAGTGCCTCCTCTCCATTAGCATATTCTCCCATCTGTGTGTGTGTGATTGATAGTGCTGGTATGAATAAGAGACACAGCCGGCAGCTGCCCTGTTTATATATTACTCGGTGAAGTATGGATGCGTGCCTTGTAATGTTGTAATCAACAAAACCGAACATGCACTTCAATACATGAACTTGACCTTGTAATGTTAGTGCCTCCTCTCCATTAGCATATTCTCCCATCTGTGTGTGTGTGATTGATAGTGCTGTTATGAATAAGAGACACAGCCGGCAGCTGCCCTGTTTATATATTACTCGGTGAAGTATGGATGCGTGCCTTGGTGAGAATAAAAGTGATGTGACGCTAAAGTCGGAAAAAAAAACAAATGCTCCAATCTAAACTATTTAACAATATTGATATGATATCTACATTTTTTTTTTATGATTTTTCATTTTTAATAGATTTGAGGTATATTTGGGAAGTCATCAATACTAAATTAAAGAGATTTTTTGGGGTTGTAGGAGATATCAATTTGGGTGCATCATTTTGTCATGGACCCGACAGACACAAGCCTAACGGACCCAAAGGAAATACCAGCAATTGGCCCAACTCACCATGCAGACTCAACACACGAAGCCACGTTGAGGAGAAGCACGAGAAACCGCCAGAAGACGTGGAAGTTGCGGGAGTTAGAGGATCCCAAGAGCATATAAGGAGGGTGAGCACAACATGAGGGGTGTGGAATGTCTAAGGAATTTCTCTCCTGTCTTCAGTCGTCTTCCTCCCTCTCATATGTATTTCTTGTTCGTCTTTTCCTCTAGGATATGATTCTGTCTGTGTCTTCCCTTAAACCTTGTGTAATCAGTGAATAGTTGCTGTTATCAAATTAATCAGATTTCTTTGGGTGTTAAATTGGTTGTACATCGAGACTCTGCCATTACAATTGGTGCTTTCGTTGAGAGAATTTCAAGAACTTACCATGGCAGAGAACACACGGATGAAAGAGATGCAAGCCGAGATGAAGAAAGCTCAAGACTTCATTGAGTTCCCTAAAGATCGCTTCCAGCAATTGGATCAGATGGGAAGTATACTTTAGTCCTTGTCCAAGTTCGTCGAGATGCTACACTTACGCCTTGACCAAACGGCGAGTACGTCAGAAACTTCTCATGCTATAGGAACACTGAATGCATCCCATCAGTATAATTATCAAGGCATGAAATCGATCAAACTTAACTTCCCACGTTTCGATGGTACAGATGCTCTTAACTGGATCTTTAAAGCTGACCAATACTTTAAATATTACGATATCCATGACTCCCAGAAGCTTGTTATCGCTTCTGTTCATTTCGATGGAGACGTTTTACCTTGGTTTCAGATGCTCGAAAAGGCAGGACGTGTATCAAACTGGCTAACATTGACAAAAGCGGTGGAGATGCAGTACGGACCGTCCCAATTTGACTGTGCACGCTCTCAATTATTTAAACTCACACAAGGTGGGGTTGGTGGATCCCTTGAAGAGTACAACACCAAATTTTTGTCCCTAGCCAACAGAACTGAAGGTGTTCCAGAAGCAGCGATATTAGACTGTTATTTGGGGGGTCTTAACTCAGAATTGCGACGGGATGTGTTAGTACAGCGTCCTTCTACCATGTTGAGCGCAATGTCGTTAGCTCGGTTATACGCAGGCACGAGTACACCTGGTACCGGTCTCCCAGCTAAAGTTGACACCAAGCCACATGCGATGATTACAACGCAAAGCACAAATAAGGCAATTATCCCATATATTACCCTAGGAAACAACACAAGCTCTGTGTCCATGGGTGGAGGAAAAGCTAATTTGCCACCGTTGTTACCGATGCCCTCCATTAAAAAGATGACCCCAGCAGAGATGCAAATTCGTAGAGAGAAGGGATTGTGTTATACATGTGATGCCAAGTTTTCTCCGACACATCGATGCCCCAACAAGCAACTGATGTTACTTCAATGTGAAGAGGGCGAAGAGGAAGATCTTAAAGAAGAACCACTGGTCGAAACAGAGGCTACATTGCACCACCTATCAGTCCATGCACTACGAGGAACTCAAGGTGCCGCCACCATTCGCTTTACAGGCTCGATACATGGAACAGACGTTCAGATCCTGCTAGATGGCGGTAGTTCCGACAATTTCTTGCATCCCAGGATTGTTCACCATCTCAAGATTCCCGTTGAGCAAGCACCTACGATCAGAGTATTGGGGGGTACAGGCAGAATACTGAGTAGTAATGAGCGTGTCCACGAGGTTCCAATTCAGATATGTGGCCATACCATACCAGTCACTATGTTCGTGTTGCCCGTTGCCGGAGTGGATGTCGTGATCGGCGCTGACTGGCTAGAGACCCTAGAACCTCATGTGGCAGATTATAGCACTTCTACAGTGAAGTTTCTATCGAATGGTGAGTTCATCACCTTGACCGGGTACCGTGGTGCCACTGCACCCATAGCCCATTGCCACCACCTCGTTCGACTTGCACACACCGATGCTATAGCAGAGTGTTATATGATCGATGCCGTTGAAGGCCCAGATACGTCACTGCAACTCCCCGCCGAGACACCACCAGACCTTCAAGAGATATTGTATCAATACAGCTCTGTTTTCTCTGTTCCCCAGGCGCTACCACCACAGCGAGCACAAGAACACCGCATTGAGCTACTTCCGGGAACTGGGGCTGTTAAGGTGCGGCCATACCGATATCCAGCAAGTCAGAAATCGGAGATTGAGAAGATTGTATCTGAGTTATTAGCCCAGGGCCTCATCCAACCGAGTGTAAGTCCGTTCTCTGTGCCAGTAATATTAGTGAAAAAGAAGGATGGTACTTGGCGTTTTTGCGTCAACTTTCAAGCACTAAATGCGGTGACCATAAAAGACTCGTTCCCGATGCCCACTGTCGATGAACTTATAGATGAACTCCATGGATCAATTTTTTACTCCAAGCTAGACCTTCGTTCAGGCTATCACCAAATATTGATGCGAGAAGAAGACCGGGAGAAGACGGCATTTCGAACTCACCAAGGACTATATGAGTGGCTAGTAATGCCCTTTGGATTAACCAACGCTCCAACAACATTTCAAGCTCTCATGAATTCCATCTTCAGGCCATTCCTTCGTCGTTTTGTATTAATCTTCTTTGATGACATATTAATATACAGTGGTTCATGGGAGTTGCATTTGAAGCATGTGGCCGAAGTATTAGAACTGCTCACCCAACACCAGCTTTTTGCAATGCTCAGTAAATGCGCCTTTGGAAAGACCAAAGTGGACTATTTGGGCCACATCATCTCAACTCAAGGGGTAGAAGTGGACCAAGAGAAAGTTCAAGCGGTCCAGAAGTGGCCCACACCCACTACCGTTAACCAACTCAGAGGTTTTTTGGGACTAAGTGGCTACTATCGTCGCTTTATTTGTCAATATGCCCAACTTGCAAGCCCACTAATAGATTTGTTGAGGAAGGATGCCTTCTATTGGTCCCCGACAGCACAAGACGCTTTTGACGCTCTCAAACGTGCTCTCACGGAGGCTCCGGTGCTAACACTCCCAGACTTTACGAAACCGTTCGTTCTTGACACGGATGCGTCGGGTACTGGAATTGGCGCCATACTTAGTCAAGGCTCACACCCAATAGCTTTTTTCTCAAAGAAGTTGTCACCCAGAATGCAAGCTCAATCGGTATATGCTCGCGAACTCTGTGCCATTACCAATGCCGTCGCCAAGTTCCGTCATTACCTACTGGGTCATTGATTTGTGATCCAAACGGACCATGCCAGCCTGAAACACCTTACTGACCAGGTAATGCAGACACCTGAACAAGAAAATTGTCTTCATAAATTGTTGGGTTACGACTTTGCTATTGAGTACAGGCCAGGAAATCAAAATCAGGCTGCTGATGCATTATCACTAGTCAATCTCATGTCGTTGTCCTACATAGAAGGCTCTCTTATGGACCACATTTATGCTCGAGTTCGTTCATCACCTACAATACAAGCTCTAAAATCCACAGTTGTGAATTCATCAGAACCCAGGCATCATTATGTCATCCGTGGCGAGGATTTATATTGGAAGGACCGGTTGGTCATCCCGCAAGATGACTCAGAATTGATCAACCAAATTCTGACAAAGTTTCACTCAACACTGATAGGAGGACATGCTGGATTCTTGCGGACTTTTCATCGGATTGCATATCTTTTTTTTTTGGACCCGAATGCGGCAGGATATACGCATATTTGTCAGAGCTTGTGTTATATGCCAACAAGCTAAGCTCTCACACTTACACCCAGCAGGACTACTACAGCCACTGCCCATTCCGGACCGTATTTGGGATGACATGGCGATGGACTTCATCGTCGGTCTACCGGTGGTTCGCAGTTATTCAGTTATCATGGTGGTAATTGACCGGTTATCCAAGTACGGGCATTTCATTCCCTTGCCATCCCACTTCTCTAGTCAAACGGTCGCAGAAGCTTTCGTGCAACAAGTGGTGAAGCTTCATGGCATGCCTCGTACCATTGTGTCCGACAGAGACAAAACTTTCACTAGTGCATTCTGGCGTCACTTAATGAAGTTACAAGGCACAAAGCTGTGTTTTAGCACTGCTTATCATCCTCAATCCGACGGTCAATCCGAAGCACTCAATAAATGTCTCGAGATGTATCTCCGTTGTTTTGTGCATGATTACCCCCGGCAATGGCTAGCATACCTTCCGTGGGCAGAGTTTTGGTACAACTCATCTTTTCACTCCTCAACTAGGTTCACTCCGTTTAAAGTGGTATACGGCCGCGACCCACCACCAATCTTACACCACTCATCCCTCGAGGATACTCCCTTCGACGTGCATAAGCAGTTGTAGGAACGCGATGCACTTTTACAGCTACTCAAGGTCCATATTGGACGTGCTCAACAGCGTATGAAACGTTTTGCCGACCAAAAGAGGACTGATGCTAATTTTCTGGTTGGTGACTAGGTCTTGGTTCGTCTGCAACCATACCGCCAGCACTCCGTGCAGCTGCGCAAGTACCAAAAACTTGCTTTACAATACTTCAGTCCCTTTGAGGTGGTAGAGCGTATCGGTTCAGTAGCATATCGACTGTCTTTACCCGAGCATGCACGCATTCACCCGGTGTTCCACATTTCTCAACTCAAGAAATTCTTTGGGACTGAACATCGAGGACAGTACTTCCCATTGCCTCTGCAATCTGTCCCTGAAGGACCAGTTTGTCAACCCACCACCGTGCTTGCTACGCGGGAGATCCGCCAAAATAACACGTGGGAACATCAGTTTTTAGTTCAGTGGGATGGCACCACAAACACCACCTGGGAGTTTGACCATTACTTACGCAGTGCTTATCCCGACTTGAACCTTGAGGACAAGGTTCCTCTCTATGAGGGGGGTATTGTCATGGACCCGACAGACACAAGCCCAACGAACCCAAAGGAAATACCAGCAATTGGCCCAACTCACCATGCAGACTCAACACACGAAGCCACGTTGAGGAGAAGCACGAGAAACCGCCAGAAGACGTGGAAGTTGCGGGAGTTAGAGGATCCCAAGAGCATATAAGGAGGGTGAGCACAACATGAGGGGTGTGGAATGTCTAAGGAATTTCTCTCCTGTCTTCAGTCGTCTTCCTCCCTCTCATATGTATTTCTTGTTCGTCTTTTCCTCTAGGATATGATTCTGTCTGTGTATTCCCTTAAACCTTGTGTAATCAGTGAATAGTTGCTATTATCAAATTAATCAGATTTCTTTGGGTGTTAAATTGGTTGTACATCGAGACTCTGCCATTACACATTTATAGGATTTCAACTTAGAAAATAAGTTTGTCATTATAGGAAAGAATAATGAATAGATAATAATTGGAAGATTTCAAAAAAAAAAAAAAGAAGAAGCATTATTATTATTATTACTATTACTACAATAATATAATATTTCTTTATTTTTCATTTGATAGACACTTACAACAACATTAAGAAGAATTGGAGAAGACATTTAATGAAAGGAAGAAAAAAATATAGGAAGCAAAAGTAGCATATGGAAATTGGAAAGAAAAGGCAAGTCAAATATGTAGAAAGTCATAAGCTAATGAAGGAGGGGGCACCAATTGTCAAAGAGCAAGCAACCACTGTGGAAAGAAAAGAAGCAAGGCGGAGGAAACATAAAAGAGAAAGTCAAAAGAGGCGGCCAATATTGAATAAAAGGAAGGCTGCTGTCCTATTGATAGATGATCTTCAAACCCTTCTACTCTATAGTAGAGCATAATTGTCGGGGGAACTGGGGGGAGCGTCCTTCTCTCATAAAAGAGGACAAGCAGGAGCATAGAGAGGGACGTGCATCACAGATCGAGCGCTTGAACGCTAGAAGGAACCAGAGGAGTTGGAGGACGTGCTGCTGCAATTTTCTTCTTCCTTTTATTCCAAAGACTGCGAGGGTTGAGGGAGAGTTTGAACTTTGAAGCACAAACAGTAGCATATTTTTCTCTCTTTGCTTTCTCTCATCTTCATTATGATTTTTGATTTGGTGTTGCTGTGATGTTGATTAAAGCCATGCGTGGCTAAATTTTTCTTTTCAATCTAGAGGAGCTATGAACTTATTTGAGACTTACAGATTATTCCCATTAATTAGTTGTGCTTAATATTATTTCAGTTTATTTAATCTTGTTTTTATTATTTATTGTTTAGTGATTGGCCACCATTGAGCATGTTTTGAGGATTTATGATTGAACTTGACGAAGGGAATCTTAAATTGACCATGGGATTAAATAATGTGAAATTAGATTTTAATCTGATTTGCGTTTAGGATAGACATATACCTAGAAGCTCCGCATAATCAAATTAGAGTGAGCCCGATCTAAATTGCTTCTTATTTATTTATGTGAGATATTACATAATTAATTGAGGTAGGTATATAAATGGACCAACAAGCATTGATAGACATTAATACTCTGGATTAGCTGATTAAGTTAAATTAAAATTAATTTAGTGGGGATAAAATCTAAAAAGCAAACAAGGGATTGGTGACTCTAGGTTGTCCTTCTTGACATTGGAATTTGTTCTTTATGAAAAGTCTTTTTTATTATTAATCTGTTTCTTATTTAATTTTTCTTCACTCACATTGAAAACAATTATGATTTGTTCAACTTGAATAAAATAAGGAAATTTAACAACTAATCAATAGTTGGATTGAGTCTCTATAGGATGAACTTGATTTGCCACTTATTATTTTCATGACCCGTATACTTGCGGTGTTTCATTAAATTTTGGTAGCATCATTTGTATAAATATACACTCCTCTCTTTAGTTAATATAAAATATATTTACTTAATATGATTAAATTAAGGAAGTCAATTAAGTTATTTAATATAATATTTATTTTCTAAAACATCATATGCATCTTCTTTAATTCCCTCATTCCCTCTCCTCTTTAATTATTATTGAGAAAACATTAATAAAGGTAAATTAAAAAAAGATTAACAAACATAAAAACTATATTTTATATTTAGGACTAAGATCAACTTTTTAAATGTGTCTTATATTAACGACCAAAGGGATATATATTTTGTGGGGAAAATTAATGGGTATAGAAAATTGCAAAGCATACATATTCATTTTAATTGCTTGCTTAAGCTAGCCTCTTTTTTTTTTTTTTTTGCCAGTTAAGCTAGCCTCTTTTTACAGCTTGGTTATCTTAACTTTTTATATATGATCACTCACAATGTGCTAGCTAGTGCCTGGCTAGCTAGGCCCCACCCACTAGCAAGGTTTGGTTCTCATTAGTAGATCAGTAAGTGGTGCGTCCCACACTTACCACCCATTCATATTACTTTCTTATTAATATAAAATATATTTATTTAATTTGATTATATTAAAAAAAATTAGCTACGTCAAATTAGTTAATATAAAATATATTTTTTAAAATATTCTAGTCATCTTTATTAATCTCTTATTCCCTCTCTTCCTTTATTATTATTGGAAGAATATTAATAAGAGTAAATTAAGAAAAGATTAACAAATATGATAAATATGTTTTAAATTTAGAACTAAAATTAACTTCTCAAATATATCCTATATTAAAGACAGTATGGAGTAATCTTTCCACATTTGGTATTGGTTATAGAAATTAAAATATCAAACATGCGTCACTTACTATTTGTCATTTTTCAATTAATTAATTTGATATAAATTTTTAATATTTTAAAATGATTTAATATTTTAATCACTTAAAAACTAACCGGAATTTCACATATTGATATAAAAATTATAATGTCAAACTCATTCACCAAAAAAGACAAAAGGGAGAAAAAAAGCCTCAATCCTTTAAATATGCTCGGTAGTTGATAATTAAACATAGTTTATGTAACTTAATACACCTAACATTATTCCATTAATTATGTTTAAATCTATTATCATCCCAGTTATCTATAGTGGTGGATGATGATAATTAAGATGGGTTGTGTAAGAAGTAAGAACGAGCTAGATTAGTGAAATCTATCCTGATGACTTCCTGTGTTTATTAAGGGGGGAAAAAACTAAATATACACAATTATGATAAAATCGATAATCTAACGTTGACTAATCTGAACCATCAAGACTTAGGGCATGTTTGGTGCAATGGAATTAATTTTGATAGAAATGGAAATGAAAATGGAAATGTGGTTTAAAAGTATGTTTGGTATGTCATGGAAATGTGGTTCAAAAGTATGTTTGGTATGTCATAGAAATGAGTCCTAATTTTTATGTGAAAAAATCAAAATGCCCTTATAATTAAAAAATAAAAAATCATATCTTCTTGTTCCACTCCTTCTCTATCGTCCTTCTCCAGAACCGACATCCACACCTTCAACATCATCCTCATCTCTTCTTCCTCCCCTTCAAACAGATTTGGTAATTGGTTAGTTCCAGAAAGGTCGTCGGAATCAAAATCGAAGGAGGCGTCGAACTCAAACTCCGGCGAAAAGCCACCACTGCTGCAAACAGATCTCTCCTTCTTCATCGTCCTCACCTCTTCCTGAACAGGTCTGCAGCTTCCGACGATAGAGGTCCTCAGATCTATTGCTAGTGATGGTGAGGGAGGTTGAATGTGATGGTCCCATTTCCCACGGTGGTCAAGCACGGTGGAGGGCACAGTCGCCGTTGTTCACCTAGATCGATAGAGGTTGCCTGCTACTGTGGTCGCCGGCTATGGGATGAGGCAACATGAGCTAGTGAGTCGCTGGTGGTAGTTTGGTCTAGCAGGGTGGGTAGAAAGCAAAGAGGGTAATGTGGGAAATATGACCTAGAATTGTAAATCTAAGCTTTTTTAGTGGAATTGGCTTCAATTGGGTTCCATCTGAAAAATGGAATTTTGTCAATTTCCATCATACCAAACATCCTCAGGGCATAGAATTGGTCTCAATTTCCATTTCCATGGGGCTAATTCCTGCATAGCAAACAGGCCCTTAGTCATCCATGGAACTTATATAGCATAAAAATGGATGAGTAATTGCCACTTACAAGTACAACACATAAAATTTTGACTTGTATGTCTTAAGACATTTTTATGGTCTGGCCAGAGAACCCGCAATGCCCGATCAGATACTATACATTTTGCATATCATACCATATGATGACACATAATATATTTTTAGTTATTAATAATTGAAAGAATATATACTTTATTGAAATGCGAGTGTTACATTTTTTGAAAGTTTTTTGTGGCAAATACATATTTAAGACTTTCAAGAGATCAAATTGAAAGCATACTTTGAGCCAGCTGGGAGATTAAAATGTTTGTCTCGTGTTATTACCTTTTGTTAGCGGGGATCTAGTTATTTATAGAGAGAACCCAAAAAAAAAAAAAAAAAAACTGATAATAGTCTATACTTCATGCATGATTTCACACAAGTGACCCTAAAGGCACAGAAATAAATAATTATCATATTAATACAGCTGCCATGGGTTTGTATTAATTCAAGTTATGTAATGTCAATTCTGCCCACTTAAGGGCACTAAGTTAATCAATATAATGTCAATTATAGAAGCATATTTAAGGGATAGGAAATGAAATAATTAACTTATGTCCTCATCTTCATAAATTAAAATAATTGTCAAACCAATCATAAACAGTTGGGTGAGCGTACGGGAGAGATGCTATATAGTCAACTTGACATATATTCTAATACCCACTTAAGTGTGTGTTTGGTTGGGCTTATTTTTGGACAATAAGTCCTTATTACGCAAGTCGAGATAAAACCCCTCTCACATACTTACCTCGTATACCGTGAATCACGATTTATAAGCATTTATTACCCAAAAATAAACTATTCCAAACGAGCACTTACTTAGTATAAGATCCAATTAATTTTTTGAGAGACTGAGAAAACTAAATAAGTTGTTAATCATAATATATGTTATATATTATTTGATTATATATCATTTTATAAGAGACAACTTAGTTTGACATAAAAAATATAATTATAAATATTTTAAAATAATTTATTTAATTTATTTAATTTCTTCAAATAAATCAATCGAGTCTTATATTAAAGATACTAAATAGTATGTGGAAAGTAGAGCTCTTTGCGTAATTGACGGGACTTTATTCTAATATATCTCTAAGGATATAAATTCTTAGGAAAATCTCAGAAAAATACTATTAAAATAGGCAAAAAAACAAATAAATGTGACCAATTTGTAAAATCCCATGTCAAATCAAAAGAAGGAATTTGGGATAATGAAATGTTGTAAATTTACTTAGGGAAAATCTCTATAAAATATCCTTAAAATAGGGAAATCCCTAATCAGTACATTGAAATCAAAAAATCCGGATCAGTCACGTGACAATACGAATGAACAGTGCGGGCGGCGCCAAAAGACAATTTTGCCCTTCAGCCCTCATTCTCGCCACTTCAAAAATAACAACACGCGGTTCTTGATTAACAACTCCACATTCTTGTTTCACAACTTCCTCATTTAAATTTCAAGGCCAATAACAACAACTCTTTTTTATTAACAACACGCCCTCTTAATTAACAACTCCGTATTCTTTACTAACAACTCCGTATTCTTGATTAACAACTCCATTTCATCTTTTTACTTTCATAATATCAACACCGGTGTTATTATTAACAATACCATATTCTACATTAACAACTCCCATTTCTTGTTTCACAACTTCGTAATTTAAGTTTTATGGCCAATAACAACACCTCTTTCTTTATTAACAACACCATATTTTACATTAACAACACTATATTTTTGAGATGCGAATATGTGGAAGAATAAAGAGGAGTTGTTAATCAAGAATTCAGAGTTGCTAATAACAAGACTGGTGTTGTTATTGTGAACGTAAAAAGATGAAACTGGAGTTGTTAATCAAGAATACGGAGTTGTTAATCAAGAATCCGGAATTGTTAATTAAGAATCGCGTGTTGTTATTTTTGAAGTGGCGAGAATGAGGGTTGAAGGGCAAAATCGTCTTTTGGTGCCACCCTCACTGTTCATCCGTACCGACGCGTGACTGATCCGGATTTTTTGATTTCAATGTACCGATTAAGGATTTCCCTATTTCAAGGGTATTTTATAAGGATTTTCCCATTTACTTACATGTCCTTCTTTCTTTTGCCTCTCTTCTCTTCTCTCTCCTCTTTTCCTCCTCCGTTAAACCCCCGTCAAACCTTTCTCCCTTCTTCAATGGTGATTCTTTTCGATTCGGTTCTTTGGTGGCAATGGAGTAACGGTGAAACCGAGGAACGACAAGGACACTGTGTTGCTAGATCTTTGACAACGATTGCATGCTCCACCTATTGTTGTGCGAGTTGTGGTAGTGATAGGCTTCGATAAGGAACAGTAATGGTCTATCTCATATCTTTGACAGCATGCTCCAACTTAGATCTTCTAGGGTGCGATTTTGGCCGGAGTTGTGCATTTTGAGTTCAATTTGAGTTTTTTTTTTCTTGAATTTGAGTTCGTTGAGTTTGATTTCTGGATCGAAATGGAACTTTGACAAGTTTTTGTAGGAGTTGTGTATTTTTTATATTTGGTTAGACATAAACAGCAAATAAATCTATTTGACTGGTATTTGATTTCTATGGACAGTTGATTTGTTGTTCTTATTCATGGTGATTGCTTATTGAAACTGCATTATCTAATACTTTTACGACTAGATGTGGGTTTTGTTGTGGGTTTAACAACGTCATTCTTTTTCACAACTTCTTATTTAGGTATAATTTTTAAGGCACAAGTTTCAAAGGTTAATAACAACATCTGTATATAGATTAACAACATGAGATTTTAAATTAACAACTTCATCATCCTTTTTCACAACTTCATATCCCCAAAAACCAACAACTCTATAGGTATAATTTTTTAGTATAGGTTTCAGTAGTCAATAACAACATCAATATATAAATAAACAATATGAGAATTTAAATTAATGACTTCATCATGCCTTTTCCCCAACTTCTTATCCAAGTATAATTTTCAGGATACAAGTTTCAAGGGTCAATAACAACATTAGTGTATAGATTAACAACATGAGAATTTAAATTAACGACTTCATCATCCTTTTTTCACAGCTTCTTATCCAGGTACAATTTTCAGGGTATAAGTTTCAGGGGTCAATAACAACATCAGTATATAGATTAACACCATAAGATTTTAAATTAACGACTTCATCATTTTTTTCACAACTTCATATCCATGTATAATTTTCAGGTTCCAAGTTTAAGGGGACAGTAATAACATCAGTATATAGATTAACAACATGAGAATTTAAATTAATGACTTCATCATCCTTTTTCACAACTTCATATCCCCAAAAATCAACAACCCTGTAAGTATAATTTTCAGGGCATAAGTTTCATAAGGTAATTACAACATCAATATATAGATTAACAACATGAGAATATAAATTAACAACTTCAGTGTCCTATCTCACAACTTCATCCATTCCATATGCTGTTTTAAATTGTTATCAGCCACATATTAGTCAATTCGAAAGATTTGGAGAGATTTAGAAATCTCATATTCCTCCATCAAATCTGACATGGGATTTTACAAATTGGTGACACCTATTTATCTTTTGTCTATTTTAATAGTATTGTATGGGATTTTCCCTAAATTCTGGTCAACTGGCTTTTGTATTTCCAGCTACTTCACATAAGAAACTTTAGAAAAAATAGACAGGGTGCTTGATATGAGTATGTGATGGTTAATCTTCTTTCTCCATCATGTACTCAAAATTAATGCTGTCTAGAATTCGTAAAGTAACTTATATTTTGAATATTTTAAAAGCAGATGAAAGGTTGATTAATAGGTAGTTTGTATTCTATGTTTGCGAAACAATAAAACCATGGTTTTAAAAACCCTTTTCTATAAATTAAGATAAAAATTCTCTTACATACTTATCTTATAAATCGTAAAAATAATTCTCCTAAAAGAAATCCAAACATGCACTTGTTAGGCAATGAGGGTGGCCGCATATAGTTAATTACAATTATTGATTCGTATAAAAACTATGAAAGCCATGCCCCACTCTAATTTCAACCGCCAACCTTACTCCCTCATATCCTGGGCCTACATCCTTTTAATTTAGAAGATTTATCAGGGGTTCAGACTAATATGGATCAACCTACATCCTTTTAACTCAGAGGATTTATCAAGGGTCCAGACTAATCTGGATCGAGCCTGATAGGACCACAAGGGCCGCAAAAGCTCTATCACCGAGCATTTAACACTGCTACGTTCCCACTTCCCAGAGACCGAACTCAAGACCTCTGGTTAAACTAGTACAACCCCTTACCAATTGAACCAAGTGCTTGATGGTCTCTCCCGTTTTTTTTTTTTTTTTGTTATTATAAGCAATAAATAACCGAATTATGTAATGTTGATAATGTTGGTTAAATTAATTGAAAACAATATTGTAAAAAAAATTTGTTTAAAAGTACTACCATTTATGTGGAAGAGTTAATGGGGGAAAGGTAAAAATTAAATATGAATAATATGAGTTATTCAATAAAAGTAAAATAGACAAATAAAAAAAGTCAGACGTCTACCACGCCCACAAAGAGTCTCTTATAATAATAGGTAATTGTGGGGAGTATCATAGGACGTCCTCCCTCCATCCTATTATTAAGTTATTCTTATAATAAAAAACACACAGCCAAAGGAAAAGTAAAACGTATGTATTTACTTTATAAGAATTATTTTTTCAGTTTTATTCTCTATTTAATATTACGCTATTTTAAATTTTAACTACTTCTATTTAATTTTTTTTCAATATTTTTAAAAATAAGTAATAATTATATTTTTAAGTAGAGAAATAAGTTGTTGGCCAAAAAAATAGAAATAAGTTATTTCGTGAAAAAATT
The DNA here is from genome assembly GCA_963855925.1 of Inga laurina. Lineage (NCBI taxonomy): Eukaryota > Viridiplantae > Streptophyta > Magnoliopsida > Fabales > Fabaceae > Inga > Inga laurina. The sequence goes on along the minus strand of OY979707.1, from coordinate 60,701,825 downwards.
CTCTCAAAAAAAGAATTGGAGCGAGAACCAGTCATGTAAATTGTTACAAATATAACTAATGTCACATCTCATCAAAGCTGGGAATTAGGGCGGGCCCTTGACGGGTCAGGGCCTAAAAGGGCTTGGGGCTAGGAAAATTGCAGTTTTTCAAAGTCCGGCCTGAGAGCATCAGGGCCAGGGCCAGCCCCCAGGGCCGGGAAGTCCTTTTCACAATATTTAACTATTTTTCCTGCATATTTTCTTTTAGAGAGATATACAAAGTTCTAATTTAACACATAAATGTTGTCAACATTAAAGTTTAAAACATGTCTCACACAAAAAACCAACACAGTTACTAATGCATAATCAAAAGTAAAATCATGCCCATAATAACTCACATAAAGACCAAAGCATAAGAAGGCAAAAAACTAAACACTCTAACCTCTACACAACATTAGTATGATGACTATCATTTTCATCTTCTTCACCACTATCATCAATTTTAAAGACATTTGATTGCGCTTCACTTTGTGTAGTAGGCTCTACTTGATGAGTAAAAATATCAAGAATTTCTGGACAAGGGGCAACTTGACAAGGGGCGACTTGACAAGGGGCAGGGAGGGGGTAGGGGCAAAAAAAACATTAAAAGGGCCTAACGGGCCGGCCCTCGACCCTGCAGGGCTAGCCCTTTAGGCCCGACTTCCTTTAAAGACTCCAATTTACAAGCCCGGTCCGAGACTTAACAGGGCTTAAACGGACCGGCCCGACGGGCTCGGCCCGATTTCCCGGCTCTACACACACACCCCACTCATTTAGACCCTTATTATAAGACCCCTCTAATCACCTAACCAAAATCAATAAGAGACGGTCAAGTTACTTGCTCTATTTGAAAATGAAACAAAATTTCAAATATATTCATATCTTAAACTATAAATTACATCTCAAGAGAAACAATTTTGAAACAATGTAATGTATACCCTTATTCGTTTTAGAAGTATCTTATAAGGACCAGACTCCAGACAGAGTAAATGTCATTAATATCTTAAAATATTATAAAAGTATGAACAGTACAGTTCATCTTTCAAATTCTTTATAAGATGTCCATACTAGTTTCCAAATGAAAATGGAAACTTCCTTATGAAAGACGTATCTCAAATTGATAGATTAGCCTCAAAACGTAATTAGCTCATTTACCAAATATTAGCTGTGCATGAAAGGAACTTTAAAATCAAAATGAAAGATGATAAAGCTTATTTTCCCTGCATTTCAGTTCAGTATACATATTATTATCTGTCTGTCTACAATACTTACAAAAATTCTCCCATTTCCAAGTTTTGAACATGTTGCTGCTTCTGAAGAGACAAGAGGAGAGAACTATTGCCAATGGTACAAGAGATTGTAAGAGGGAAGATCTTTCATTCTGTGCAGGTCTTCCAAGCACAACTCTTTCTCCAATTGCATCCTTGTTGCTTGTAAAACATCCTGATCGAACCCATTTAAGTAAAATACCTTTAATTCCAAATCAAAAAATTGACATGTCCAACATAACATAGTCTCTCTCTGTTTCACACCACGCATTCAACAAACTTAATTTTAAAGAAAGGCCAGCCAGATTGAACTGTGTCAACCAAACGTCTTGATTTGTTAGTAGGCATCTACTATATATATTATTCTTAAATGTTTGCCTGCCAAAACTAATTTCAGTGCAAACGTGAAAGTTTTTGCTGCAATCAAATTCTTTTAGCTTGAATCCACAATATGTATGCTTTGGCTTGAATCACTAGAAGTTTCCGAGAAGAAAGAAGAGAAGTGAAAGGAACTTTTGAAGTGATAATTAAAAATCTTGGGGGAATCACTTTAGGCCCCAATAAAGAGATCTAATCGTTCAAAAGTCTAATAACAATTAAGGAGTATGTAATAACAAGTTCTAGTGTAGGATATGACAATATGTTTATGTTGCTCACTTGTCATTGGGACTTTTTGATTGTTAAATCCTTTTCTTAGGACCTCATAGTAATTCTCTCTTAAATTTTGGCTCTCATCTTGTTTTTACTTTTTTGCTAAGAATCTTCTGACGAAAACTTCCAACATTAACAGTTCAAGATTGTAAAATGTGGATTTAGTATTAAAGTTCTCTTTTTCATAATTTCAAAGCTTTGGTTCTATATGTTTTTTCATTTCTTTTTTTGCAACAGATATGCAGAAAACAGAGAGAGAGAGAGAGAGATTACATTGAAGTTCATGTAGGAAGCATGCATAGCCAGCCATTGAGCATCCATCATCTCAAAAGCTATACAGTATAGAACATCAAATGCTTCTTCATCTTCTGCAACATACACCAAGTATTGATGCCATTTATAAATATTTGAATGTAAAGAGGCATTCCACAATAACTGTGACAAGCATCACCATTAATTACCTTCTAATAATTTGACAAAATTAATTCCTGGAAGACAACGTGGTTTCACTGCAAGGGAAAAAAAGTAGAAATATTACTACCTCCTAATAACTTGACAAGATCTAAGTTACCAATAAAAGTAAATTTTCATGCATTATAAATTTTCACAAACCAGAGCATAAATCCAGCATCTGTATGAGCATAAATGATACATTAATACCAGCAACAGCAAAGGGATACTCCCATGTTGCTCTATGTCCATCCTGCTTGAACAACAACCTATGAAAAGATGCCTTCGTTTCGAAGTCACAAAATTAGTACAGACTCCTCTTCTTGACAACGATAGATAACCAAAAAAAAAAAAAAAGCTAAAATGAAATAAGAAAAGCACAAAGTAGCAGATCAAGAAATGCATACCGGGTATGTTCTTGCAAAAAACAGCAGATTTTCAAGTGAAATAAAGCCACATCCCCTGAAGCATGCGAGTTATGAGACAGAAAATATTGAGGTAATGAACATGTGCTTTCAAATCAGACATGAAGATCTCAATAGTAATGCATTTAGAGCCCAGAAAAGATATGATATAAATGGATGAACCATTTTCTGAGGAACGAAAAATGGTTTACTCCATTTCGTTACTCATAAGGAATACCTAAAGTCAGTTGATGGATTAGGACCTTGCCATCCCATATCTTTCCATTGGTCAGATACCAATCCCTTCAGAGCAACATCAGGAAACGCACACTGCCACAACGCTCTCAGAGCTTCCTGTTCAAAGTTAATTATGGTTAATTATATCTCAAAGGTTGCAACTTACAGTTCAATAAAATAAGAGAAACCTTTAGACAGTTTATAAGTTGGAGTGTAATTGTGTCTGCCAATGATTTTATAAAAAAAACAAAGGAAGTTGGTACTGCATATGATTAAGTACTTGATGATCAAGGCAAGTCTCATCGAAAGGCACTTGCAGCCGTTGTTGAAACTTTTGAAGCCTTTGTTCCTATTAACAAAATTAAAATACTGTTAGTTCAATGATTTTTTTGTGATGACAAAAACAGTCATATACTAGGAACACAATTGTGAATCTAGTTTCCAACCAAGTATTAAAATAAGCTGCTCCAATGATGTAATTCTCATGAAGTGTCCATTGACAGACACATGTGGAAAAATAATATCAAAACAAAAATACTGTTCTGTATACATTGATAATATTTTCATGATCCAATCCTACAATTAGATACGAGGTGAAAAAAAGAAATCAGCAACTTCGTCTTTGCTTTTTTATACCTGAAGAGGACTCAAAGGATAGTCAACAAACTTGTGATGACGTTGTTTAGTGCTTGAACGATGAAAGAATCCTCCTATCCATGATCGCGATCCAACCATAGCGTTAGCTACTTCCAGCAACATGTGGATGAGTAATAAAGGAAAAGAAGAATCTATGATAAGGATGTGGAATAATGTTAAAATTCAAGTTTGCTGAGTTTGTCTGCAGTTGTTAGGAGACTTTGACAGAGGAAAGATCACTTTGAAATAAAGTTCTTTTAACATAAGCAAAAATGTTATGTTGCTCTGTAGGCCGAAAAATAAAACAGAGGATAGAAGAAAGAAGTGGCCTAGAAAACTGTCTTTAGCAAACAATAACTGAATTGTTAGGCATTAAACCCCTCATGATGAGTGGCATGTAACATTGATTGAGTCAACTTAATTAACTGATAAGAGAAATGAAATTTAGAAAGGAAGTAGCAATAGATCAAGGGATAAATCTACTCACTAAGACATTGAGCCAAATGAGATATTACGTGAGTAGAATTGTGTGACCATTCCAGTTCTTCGTCTTCCTTTCTTTGTCTCCAATAAGGTTCATCCTCATCAACCTGCATTTGAATTTTAACATTGAAATGACAAGAATATGAACAGTTTCCATAAGCTCGAATCTACTGACAAATTCCATGCATTTTAGTTGGAACCTTCCCGATGTGCTTTTAAAAAAAATCAATTTTGCCTTGGCATGGAGAAATATAATATCTTTCCTTTACAATAAGGAGAGAAAACAGCCAGAAAAAAAGGATTACTGCATTTCCATTGAAGAAAACAAGTAAAAGCAGGTACATTGTGAAGAAAAGCAGCTTCTGTAATAATCTTGTAAATTATGAGCATTTCTATAAGAAGAGAATGGGATTTACTTTGTGAAGAGAGGAGCAAGAAGGAAAACATCGTTTGCGCTTCCTCAATCTCATGAGGGGAAACAAAATCGAGCAGAAGAATCTCCCATTTTCTTTTATAAACCGAAGAACAAAAAGCAGGAGGCAAAAAAGACAAAAACCTTTTAAAGAAATGGGAGACATAGGATAGCACACCCAACCAACTCATGCCCTCCCTCCTATAATTCAACCTCCCATCATTCCGAGCTATCATTTTGTTTGTACGCTTGTTTTCTTTGTACCCATAACTAGAGAGAGGGAGTAATATAACATTGAAGGGCATCCTAGAGGTAGGAGAAAAGGCTAAAAAAAAAAGTAAGGACGTAAATAAAGGGCACATTTTTGCTGTAAAGTAGGGTATGAAAAGTGGAGAAGGTGGGGGTGGTGGGTGTCGCTGCTCTTCCTAACAGTGCTATCTGCTTTTTTTTTTGGACAAAAGTGCTATCTGCTTTTCAAGACAGCAACTTTACATACAAGACAAAACTAATCCCCCACCTCCTAACCAACTCGTACGTAGGTATTTCCTTCCATCTTTAGTATTTCATAAAATATATTTATCTAATTTGGTTAGATTAAATAAATTAGTTAATATAATATATATTTTTTTAAAACTTCCTATTCATCTTTCTTAATTCTCTTATTCCATCTCCTCATTGAAAGAGTATTAATAAGGATAAATTAAAAAAAACTAATAAATATGAAAACTATATCTTATATCAAATAACGGAGGAAGTAGTAGAATGATGAGTGATAAAACCGCGGGGGTTGTTCAGAGAGAGATGGAGCTAATTAGCTATGTAGGATGTCTCCTTGTCATTCTTCTTCTTGTTGAAGTCAGAATTCTATGTGGTATCTGACGAGACAAAGGAGACATGGCTCTGGCAGTGTGTAGGTAGGACCCTGCGAGAGGGAAGTGGTAGTGGAACCAGAAAGGGGACACATGAACAAGGAAGAGTAATAGAATAGAAAATTATAAAAAAAAAAAAAAAAAAAAAAAAACAAGCAGGTTACAAGTGTTATGGAATTATTGTAGTATTATGCACGTACTAGATAGTTGTTTTTGGTGGAAAATAGTGATACAGACATACAGTATAAGCATGGATGAACTTCAATTCATACAGTCTCAAGTCTCAAGTGTTATCCATGAAATGACACTAATCAATTATCAAACTAATTAAGGATGACATTTCCAAAAGGCAAAAGCTATGCAATTGAATGTTGCGTGATAAGAGGACTGAAAAAGGCTTTGATCCAATTAAATGAGTTGCCTTTGATTCTAATTAGGATTATAGATTCTGCAGAGTCATATAATTAATGGCCCCTGATAATCCACTCCGAAGGATAAACTAGTGGCCAATTCACTTGCTAAAGGAGGGAAAAGCGAGACAGATTTTTGTGTGAAGCAACTAATAAAAGATATGGGCCCCCTCCAATTAATGGGGATTAGTCAGGTATCGACAAAGTCAACTTAACATTTGTAAATTTGGTTGTCTTTAGCGCGGAAATTGGGGTTTGGAGGATCCAGTGTGGGGACATCCATGATGGATACTCATGCTTATTATCAAAGCTTTGGGCCTTTAGCCCCCAGCACGTACCCAATATTAATACTCCTCTAACCTTATCTACAAGATAGGGAGGGATAACCTTTTTTTTTTATCTTATTTATAGGACGTCTTATTAAAATTTTAAATTGAATATATAATTTAATTCTTTATTTATTGTTATATTGAATTTGTTTTCATTTAAAATTATATATATCAAATAGGGATAGAGATTAAAAATTGTTGAATTTTATAACAGGGTTAATGAGACTTAATAATTTTTTAGTCTGTGTAAAAAATATTAAAAATATCCTATAAATAGAATCATATGAACATACTAGCTTGTTGAATACTAGATATCCAATCATGCGCGCGCACTATATTTTATTTTCCCTTTTGTCTTCCATTTGTGTCTTCGAATTCTTTTACATTATCTTATAATGAACCCATGTAGTAATTTTGTATATTAATTTCCAAACGGCATGAGTGCATATTATTTAAGAAAATAAAATATGTTTTAAATTTGTTTATTACTATTCTTGGAATATGTACATTAAATTTAAAATTTTTAATAATTGATAATTATAATCTTATGTATGTTTGATATGCATCATATTGTTATTAAGAAATTGGAAATATATTGACATAGAAATAATACAAATCAAGGAAAGTGTGATCAATTACAAGTTTTACTTTTGGTATATGCCTTTATAATTTTTCCTTTCCTCCTAAAATATTAAACTAACCTTAGATGTAGTCAAGTTTAAGAGACAAACCCTGAATTTTATCCCCCCCCCCCCCCAAAAAAAAAAAAAAGACTTCATTAACAGTGTTGGTTAGAGAGGAATTAACAAGGACAAAAATGATGAAATTATACTTATGGATCATAAAGAGCAATAAGCTCATTCAAAAATTGATCGAAGGTTATGAACAAACCTCAAATTATGGCAACTCGTGAGAAGAGGACCGCCTGTGTTAACATTTCTATATACGGTGGGGATCAATATTGTTTTACAACTTTAGAGGATTGTCTCCGCTAACATTTTTCTCCACTTAATCTTTCAATCATTGGATTATGTTTTAATGGATGAAATTTAATACTATATAAAAAATATTATTATATTACATATAATAAAAATCTACAATTATAATATTGTTACATAGCATTAAATCGCATTCATTAAAATATGATCCAATGGTTATAATATTAAATGAACACGAAGTGGAGAGAAAGGTTAGTGGAGACGCCCTTCCTCTTTGGAGGAATAAAACCTGAATCATTCAAGTGTTTTAATATGCCGATTGAGTTAATTAACATAGTTTAATTCCCTCTAATTATTATTGATCCAGTCCTTAATATAAGATATATTTATCTACTTTGATTAGATTACGGAAGTTGGTTAGGTTAGTTAACATGATTTTTTTTTTAAACACCCTACTTACTTTCTTTAATTTCCTCATTCCCTCCCCTCCTTGATTATTATTGAGGGAACATCCATAGGGGTAAATTAGAAAAAGATTGACAAATATGTAAACAATGTCTTATATTTAGGATCAAAATCAGCTCCCTAAATATGTCTTATATTAAAGGCAGGAGGGAGTAATAATCAAGAAGTCGGTATCAAAGAAAATGGGGGCATCACAATTAGTTGCATGCAAAGACACGATATGTGTTTGTGAACAAGAAAACGTTAATATATCTACTAAAGGCTCAAAAATAGTAAAAGAGACATAGGAAATAAACAAAATTAGTAGTAGAATAATGAAAGAGATTAGTCTAAGGGACAGGGTAGGATTTGTCGTGACACATGCACTTGTAAGCCATGGGACAAGTCTCAGCCTCTTGAAGGGAGGCACACACGAAGCTGACCATGACGAGCCTGCAGGGGGAACAGGAGCCGCACGCGTGAGAGCAATCCGGCAACCTCGACCCTGCTATCTCTTCCACTGTCTCTCCCCTCACCATCTTCTTCTTCATCTCTGATAATATCGCTGCTCTCCCTTGTTCTTCATCATCTTCTGTCTCTCCCTCTACATGAAACAAATTAAACCACACCACATCAACACATATTGATATAACCATACCAACCAAACTCAGTCAAACATATCCACACATGCATGTATAGATGAATTCAAACGGAAGCTAGACTTACCATGAGAATACACAGAGCTGGGAATGTGCCTTGCAGAGATGAGAAGTGGAACATGAACAAGAAGAAGAAGAAGAAGACAAACTGCAGAGATTTTCATTAGATTCCAAACTTACTCTTATTGTTGTTTTTGTTGGTTGAGATGGTGTGTGTGTGTGTGGGGAAATTATAGGGAAATGTTGGTTCGTTCACAGGCAAAGTGAGAAGGAGGTCACATGAAAGAGGGTTTGGTCATCTATGTCCAGACCAGGTCACACAGGAGAGTGAAGGTGGCGTTGTGCCTTGGAAGAGGCCGAGAATTATAGAGAGTGCTTGTTTTTCGTGAGTACTCTCACCCTGCTTGCTTATGTAGCATGCTCTACTTAAATGCACACATCAAGCCTTTCCTTTCCTTGCTCTTTGTTTTTGTCCTCCTTAATATTGCTTCATAAATATCTTCCGATGTTCTGACGTGACCCCCATTAATATCCCCTTTTCCCTTTTTTTTTTTCCTGTTCATGGGGTACGGGTACGGGGTTTGTTTGGATACCTAAAATTATCAAATACTTTGATGGTTTTAATCCAGGCTCCATATGGGAATCTCTACTGTTTTATTAATTAAGTTGGTTTTTTTTTTTATAATCAAAAGTTTCGGTGAGTTGGTGTTATGTTCATGTGGGATGATGGAATCCAATAATTTCCTTTTCGGCCCAGTAGGCCCAACAAGAAAAGAAAAACGCTTGGTTCACGGAATCCAATCATTTCCTTTGTGGCCCAGTAGATCCATTCCAGTATTTTAGTGGGGTTCCTATGACGTCTAACTTCACTGCATACGGTCCATCATTCTCTCTGCCAACCTCGGTGGTTCCCGAGGCTTCATTTTATATTGTGCCAAACTGCCAATTATAATTACAGCATCTTTAAGGTAAAATTATAATAATATTTTTATAATATAAAATTTAGATCGTTGAGATTTTAATTTAACGATGAAAAAGAAAAAAATAGGAAGGGGTAAACGAGAGAAGCCAAATCCGTTACAATATTTTAACTACCACTCCTAATCCTAAACGCAAGAGATATATAGTTTAATTTAATGAAAAATCCCATTCATATGTATAATTCGAGAGTTTATGTGGGGGAGGGGGGAATTTTCATAATTTAAGCAATGAGATGGATTAGGTTGTTATGTTAAGAATCAAAGTAAACTAACTGCGTGCGTAGAGAGCTCTCGTCTCTGGTTCTTGACTGTTGCTTTGCAACGATGGTTCTCGCCATCGAAGATACTATTTCGGAACGAAGCTCTCGTCTCTGGTTTTTTACCGTTGCTTTGCAACGGTGGTTCTCACCATCGGAGATCCAGGTGGGGGAGCTCATCAACATCGCTTCTGCACCATCGAAGAGGTTCGCAATAGCCTTCTCTGTCGAGTTTAAGAGAGATCTGTGAGAGAGTGACTCTGGTTTGTTGACTGCTGCCACCGTCTTGTACATTGCCAGAGATCCAGATAGAGAGCTTTGTCAATGCTGATCTCTGCCTATCGGATCTGTTCAGTCGGCAATGCATCGGGGGTGAGTGACATAGTTCAATGATTAATTCTGCTTGACAGATCTGTTCGAATATGTTCGGTACTTCCTTCATCTCGTCGGATATGCTATGGGAGACGTGATCAACAACCACCCCCGCTACCCACTGCAGCGGAGGAACACGGGAGCGATGAGAGAGTGAGAACGAGATAGGAGTCGAGAGAGAATGAGAGAGCAGGCTAACACCTCCAGAACAGAGTATGGAGAGGCTAAGCTGGAAGAGAGTCATGAGCAGGATGCTGTCTTACAAGGCAATGTCTTTGAGAGTGTTTTCAAGGAAGCACCATTGCAGCACCCAAATGAAAGTTTATCAACCAAGAAAGTGAAGGTGCATGAGACTGAGGTGAGCAATGTTGATATGGAAACAAATTGCCCAAACCCTTCCCTTGGGCAAATCACGCATATATCGGCGACTCCCTCACATATGCCAAAACTTGTTCCTGAAACCCCAATGATCACAAGCAATATGGCTAATGAGGAAATGAACAATGTTAACCAGATGCTGGTGAGACCCACTCCCTCATTCAAGGATAAGCTATTAAATGTGGATACAATATTAGAAGAAGGGGATGACAAGATGATTCTCCAGCATGATGATGTCACAATAGGCATGAATGGAAATATCCCAACTGTGACATTTGCTTCCCACATCCTTGAAGCACTAAATGAAAGAATGGGTTTTATGGTAGTAATTAAACTTCCAGGTCGACGAATTAACTACAGACACCTACTACCACAGCTCCAAAACCTCTGGAAACCTACAGGACGCTTTCATCTCACAGATTTGGATGATGATTGTTTCTTGGTCAACTTTAAGGATGCTATAGACTTCCAAATTGCCCTCATTAATGGCCCTTGGGTTATCTTTGGCCATTACTTATCAGTGCAACCGTGGACTCCGTCTTTCAAGCCACATGAACATGTGATCAACCAGGTGATGGGCTAGGTCAGACTACCATAATTGCCGGCTAGGTACTATCACAAAAGCATTATTCGATCAATAGGTAGCATCTTTGGAGAGGTTATTAAGGTTGACTACAACATCGAAATAGGGGATAGGGGGAAATTTGCAAGACTGGTGGTAATCATCGACCTCACAAAGCCTCTAACCTCAAAAATCCACGTTGACGGTGAGACAATCTATGTTGAATATAAGGGGCTTCCGATGATTTGCTTTCACTGAGGCAGATATGGCCACCTACAAGATGCTTGTCCAGCAAAATCTACGGTGCCCACCTCAGTGCAAGGAGGTGCAATATCGGTGCGTGAAAATCACCCTTCCTTGGATACGCAAGAGAATCTCACATATAGTACTTGGATGCAGGTGCAATATTGACGACGTCCTACAGACAGAGGTGGCAAGAGGGATGGAGGACAACATGCTAAAGGCCTTGTCTCTGCATCTCGCTTTGCAATCCTAGATGATGAAATGGTTAGGAACGAGGTACACAATAAGGGGTACAAGGTTGTCAGAGCAGATGAATTGGTTGAGGCAACAACAATCAAGAAGAAAAGTAAGGAGGAGAGGCTTCTAAAAAAGTTAGACCCCACTGGCAAACTAAAAGAAACGCTAGTAGTGGTCCCCAATAAGGACAGTATCTTCACCTCGACCTATTACCACTCCACATAGGCACCCACAACGTTGGATGGAGGAAACCATGTAGCTATTCTTGTAAATGATGAACGAGCTTAGCTTCAAAGCCTGAAGAACACAACAAATTCATCCAATAATAAAGCCCAACAAGTCATCTTGGGCCACCAATCATCCTCACCTAAACTATCTGACCCAGCATCTACCAATAGGGGGATTAAGTTGGCTACAGGCCTACATGTTCATAAATTGGGCACCAAACCAAATGATGTGGCAGGTCCTTCAATTCGAACTGTCAAAGAAATTGCCAGAGGAGTCCAACATGAGCAAATTGATGACATGAACAGAGATGAGATTGCAAGGCTAGTTGAGGGAGTGAACTTTGACTCTGACCCTTTGAATTAATTTTATGTCAATTATTACTTAGATTTGTCAGAGAGCTCTTGATAAAAGATTTCCCTCCATCTTTAAATATATGGTTGCTAATTATAAGCCTGATATTTTTGTCATTGCGAAACCTCGAATTTTAGGTGTTAAAGCTGATAAGGTGATTAAACATCTAGGCTTCCAACACTCTCATCGCATTAAGGCTCGAGGCTTTTCTGGAGGCATATGGACCATTTGGTTGAACAAGGTGGAAGTGAATGTCTTATCCAACCACCTACAATTTGTTCACATGGAGGTTACCTTCTTAAAGCCTAACTCAAGGTTTCTCTTCACTACTATTTATGGTAGTCCCCAACCTGGTCTTCTAAAATTCCTATGGGAAGATCTCCAGAGTCAAGCTCTGAATCATGCAATTCCTTGGTTATTAGCTGGTAATTTTAATGCCATTATACATATGGAAGATCGAAAAGAGGGTTCTAGCCATACAAATTATAGGTGTAAATTGTTTCAATCTTTTATGCAGCAACAAGGACTTCTCAATTTGGGTTTTAAGGGTCCTAGATTCACTTGGCGCCGGGGTACCTTGTTAGTGCACTTGGATAGGTCCATATGCAACCTGGCATGGTTAAACCAATTCGACACAAGTTAGGTAAACCACCTCCCAAAATCGGACCACAAACTAATTCAAATTTACTTGAGCTACGGACAAACAAATACATTGATAGAAAAGCCTTTCCGTTATTTGGCAGCTTGGCATTCTCATCCTAACTTTACAAACTTAGTACAACAACACTAGGACCCACAATGAACTCTGCTTGAAAATATCGTTTTCTTCTCAAGGGCAGCTAGAACTTGGAATACGCAAGTTTTCGAATCAATTACGGCCCGGAAAAGATGCCTCCTCTCTCGGCTACAAGGTATTCAACGCAAACTTGAGGATGATGTTACCTCACCCTTTCTCACTGACCTTGAGTTGTGCCTACGCGAGGAGTATGAAGAAACCTGTCTCCAAGAAGAACTTCTCTGGTTGCAAAAATCAAATTCAGATTTCCTAATGTTGGGCGATCGCAACACAACATACTATTATGCCAAAGCACAAGTAAGGAAGAGGCGCAACCGGATAACCTAGCTAAAATCAGAACAAGGAGTCTAGACAGATGATGAAACTCAACTTTCTGATCTTGCTAGGAACTTCTTTACTCGTCTGTATACTCTTGAAGACCAACGGCCACAACCATACACAACAAAATATATGTTTCCTCCTATTCCCCCTTTCGATCATGTATGTTTGTCCTAAATGGTTGATCTGGAGGAAGTCAAGACTACGCTTTCATATATGAAGCCTCTCAAATCTCCTAGCATTGATGGATTACCTGCCCTCTTCTACCAAAGCCTATGGGACTGGGTCGGTTCTAGCCCTTTTGCTCTTGTAAAGGACCTCTGGTTGGGGGGAAATTTGGATCCTTCACTAAATCAGACCCTCATAGCTCTCATATCGAAAGTTACTAAACCTACTTCCATTACTGAATTTCACCCCATCAGTTTATACACTATAGCTTATAAGGTGGTTGCTAAAGTCATTGCCAACAGACTCAAGTGCCTCCTCCCAAGCATGATAAGTAACTACCAGTCAAGTTTTATTAAGGATCGAAGTATTGTTGATAACATAATAATAGCTCAAGAAGTCATACACAGCATGCGAAGAAAACAAGGGAAAAGTGGGTGGATGGCCATAAAATTTGACCTTGAGAAAGCTTTTGATAATTTAAGATGGGATTATATTGAAGAGACTTTATATGATGTTGGCTTCCCCGACCCTATAGTTCAATTGATAATGACTTGTATCACAACTACCACTATGCAAGTATTACGGAATGGAACTCCCTCTCCACCTTTCAAACCACAAAGAGGCATCTGACAAAGAGACCCACTATTATCATATATTTTTGTCCTCTGTATGGAACGTCTCTCACAATCGATCAAAGCGACAGTCAAAATGAGGGATTGGAAAACCATTAAGATGGGCCACAAGGGAGTTCCCTTATCCCATCTCTTTTTTGCTGATGACCTCATGGTATCTGGCCACTCTTTAAAGAATTAAGCGGATGTCATTAAGCGAATTTTGAACCAGTTTTGCATTTCTTCGGGGCACAAAATCAGTCAAGCAAAAACAAAAATCTACTTCTCCAAGAATGTGGACTCCCAAACTCAAAGAGATATATGTAACCATATGAGGTATAGTCATACTGATAGTATAGGCAAATATCTAGGAGCACCACTCATCAATAGTAGAGTCTCATCCAGTATCTACCAATACATCCTTGAGCGCATGGTCTATAAACTTGCTGGTTGGAAAAGTCGCACACTCTCCCTTGCTGGACGCATCATGCTAGCCAAGTCAGTTCTCTCATCCATACCACTTTATACAATACAGAGTGCTTTGATTCCATCCTCCTGTTGCAAAGCTATTGAAAAAGCTCATCAGAAAATTCATTTGGGGGTATTCTAAGGACCATAGAGGAATAAGTTTGATTAAATGGGTTGAAATGTGTCAACCATTATACAACGGGGGATGTGGACTCTTGAAAATAGACTCCCAGAATAGAGCTTTTTTATTTAAACTGATTTTCAACCTTTTCTCGAAGCCTCATGCCCTATGGATCCGAGTATTAAAAGGTAAGTATGGCATGACCATGGGTTTTACAATGCCCTCCTCTGTTGGTTCAAACACCTCTCATTTTTTGCGTAAATTAAAATTTCTCATGAGGCTTTTCCTCTCATCAAATGGGAGGTAGGAAACGGTGAAGGACTTCGATTTTGGTCCAACTACTAGATTAGTGATCATGGGCCCCTAAAGCACTTGTCCTTTGCCCCTATCACTGCAAATGATTTAAACAGACCTCTCAAAGATTACTTAGATCTGAATGGTAATTGGCAACATCACCTCTTTGAGCCACTTTTGCCCTCTGATGTGAACAATGATATCCGTAGAACCAGCATCTCTGTGAATCACAATTTACCCTCCTACATATGGACACCCTCATCCTCAATAATTTTCACTGTGAAATCTGCCTACGAAGCTATAGAATTTCTCAACTGGGATACGGCTCACAAAAAATGGAAACTAATTTGGAAATTGCCCATAGTTCAAAGGGTACGCACTTTTCTCTGGATTTTTTTAAAAGGGAGATTGATGACAAATGCTGAACACTTCAGACGCGGGATGACTCAGGACCAATAATGTTCCTTATGTACCAGCTTCGATGAGGACATTAATCATATATTCAGAGGATGCCCGTTGGCTAGCTCTATTTGGAAAAAAAATACTACTAAGGGATATGTGGGCAGAATTTTTCCGCATGAACATCTTAGATTGGATCATAAAGCAGCTAAACAATCCAAAGTTGCATAGTACCTGGAAGGTTGGTTTTTGCATCACTATTTGGAAGCTTTGGGAAGTTTGCAATCGCCAAATTTTTGCGCATGAAAGATACAACATAGACAAAATCTTAATTGATATTCATACCATAGTTTCTCACACAATCAAATTACATTGTAATTAGTCATTGACCATAGTAGCTTTCTCTTTTATAGAAGTCCATTTCCTGATGTAATGTACCTTTCGGCTTTGTTTTTATACTATTGATTTATTAATGAAATCTTCTTTTTCACTCAAAAAAAAAAAAGAATCAAAGTAAACTCATATATTAATTCTTATATATATAAAGGATAAAGATACATCTAACATCCTGAAGTATTTTTCTAAATGCATTCATTACCATAAAGTATCTTGTTGTGAACCTAACACCCTGAAATATTTTTTTAATTGCTTCCATCACCCTAAAGTATTTTCTTGTGCAATTTTGAAATTAACATTTAGATAATTTAGGATGTTGAATACACCTGAAAAAAAAATCCTTTAATATACTAAGTATATCATAAAATATTTTAGGGTATTAGATATACATGGAATAAAAGATATAAATACAATTTTGGGAAAATTATGAAAAAATCTCTCATTGGCAACTTATTTGCCAAATAGGACCTTTGCATGCAGATTATTTTCCACGTGTGCAGAATATCTTCTCTGGTGTGCAGATGATATTCCCTATGTGCAAAATTCTTCCCTATACGTGTGCAGAAATTTTCCCTCTATGTACAAAAATCTTCCTTTCATATGCAAGATATCTTCTCATATCCCATTTAACAAATAAATTATCCATGAGTTCGTTCTTAACAATTCTATCTACAATTTTTATACTTTAGTCTCTTCAACTATTTTAAATCTGCTACTCTTGCAGTCTTCCCGAAAGAATATGAAGTTAGAATTTGGACTTTGGAGTCAACATTAATGGCAAACAATTTTGAATAAGTCAAAAATCCAGAATAGTACACCTCGAAATTTCCTTCGTCCTCTATTTATTTATTGAGAAGTCGGCTTATCTCAAATTCCCAATCCATCCTCATCCCACGTCAGTGTCCATGGAATTGGAAACCTCTAATTCATAAATTTTTGTTATTGTTGAGTGTTGACCTGGTCCAACTTGTCCAAAATAGCCTGCATTTGATATTATATATTTTATATCCATAAATTTGTACTCATTTAAAAAAGTATTACTGCTTCAATCTTAAATATAAAATATAGTTGATTTTTTAAAAAAAATTAAAAAAATTAAATAAATTGCTTTAGAGTATTTTTATTTATCATTTTTTCTTCAAATTAATTTGTGTGACTTATAAGCTAATACTCCCTCCAGTCCTAAATATAAGATATAATTTACTTTTTCTGGAGAAATTAAAGAAACTAAATAAGTTATTTAATCATGTCATATGTTGTGTATATTTAGATTCTATATTAGTTTATTAGTCAAACTAATTAGCTTAGAAAAAAAATATAAATATAAATACTTTAAAATAATTTAATTAACTTCCTTAATCTATCCAAAAAAATCAATTTTATCTTATATTTATTATCAAAGGGATTATATAATTTAATAATATGTAATATATATTGTGATTAAATTATTTATTTAATTTTCAAAATCTCTTAAAAAAAAGTAATTATATTTTATATTAAATAATGAAATAAGTACAAAATTTGAATAAATAAAGTAATAAAACCTCCCCACGCTTTCGTCCAAACGAGTCCCGAACACCTTCCTTGGTTTACTCCAAACGAAAAATAGTAGACGCATTCAATGTCGTCATCATATTCACATAATTTGACCATCCATTTTAGTGAATGCCATGCAGTCATTTAAAATTAAAATCAACAAAAACCTTATTATTTTAAAGTCATGAATGTGACAATCCAATTATATATTTTTTATTGTTTTTGAATGCAACAACCCATTTTCACTCTCACATTTTTAACATGCACTGTTCATACTAATCTCACAAGGTTTCTTGTGTATAGACTAGATTCTAGATTGTCTCTATGGAGTTCCTCCTTCTAGTCTACAACATATTTTTGTTGTCGATTTTCATCCTAAATATAAAATTTATTTTTTTATATTTATCAATATTTTCTTAATTTATTCTTATTAATACTCCTTCAACAATTATCTATAAATAGAAGATTTAATGAGAGAATTAAGGAATGATAACTAAGGTGTTTGGGAAAATATATAATGTTAACTAACTTTTTAATTTAATTAAATTAAATAAATATTTTTTATATTAAACACGGTAGCCAGTACTATTTATTGGAAGTTTGTTACACGCCGTGAAGAAGCGCCCGCCACGGCAGGAAGATAAGAAATAATGGTCAACGGTCAACGAACGTTTATCACAGTCAAATGAAAAAATTGCCCACAAATAAAACAAAAGGCAGGGAAAGGGAAAGGGAAAGGTAAAGAAGAATTATATAAAAGAGGACCAAAATGTAGGTTTAGGGATGTGAGAGTGTGTGCGTGTGAGTTGGGAGCAAAGTGAAGATGACGACCCTTGACCGGAACGGCACCCTCACATTTAGCCGCCGGTACAGGTACGAGCCTCTGGGTCTGAAGTCCGTCAGCTACCGTCGCCGGAGAGCAAAGCAACGGCAGATCTTTCTCACCACCTACAGGTTAAGCTCCTTCGCCCAAGATTTTCCTGATTCCAAACCTTCTTCTTCTTCATCTCCCAAGCTCAAGAAGGTGGCTGTTAAGGTTAAGAAAATGGTGAACACTGTTCTCATGTTCGTGCGAACTGGTTCCTTCAAATCCTCCAATTCTAACGCCGCCATCTCTGCTGCCTCCCCTGGTTCTCCATCTTCATCCTCCATCTCCAAATCTTGTTGGCCCTGAATTGCTTTATTTATCACACATGGCTCAACGCAACAGTTCAAATATCGATGCAGACTTGCGGTGTTTTTGAGTTATTAGAGATATGGGGGCAATAATTAGCAGTATTTAGTATCACCCCTCCTGCTTGCTACTTCATTTTCTTTCAGTTTATGAACGCAAAGGCCAATATTCAAGCAGCTAATTAGTAGTTTAGTGGGTGTTGCCGTGTTGTAACAGGGTTTCGAATTTCAGTTATTACTATATCTATGTGTGTATATACTATATAGAGTGGTTAATCCGGTGTTTCCCTGAAAGTTCTGTGCTGGATGATCCAAGAATAGAGTACCTTTTGAGATTTAGGGGGCAATCATATATATAAGGCAACTCGAATGGCATTAGAGATGCTTATAATTAAGTTGGAGGCATATAGGCAACTTGGAATTTGGAAGTTATAATTTGTGTGAAGGTGAATTTCAGCAAATTTTATGCTCAGACTGGTTTGAAATTGAATGACGGAAATAGCACGTCGGGAAGGGATTCTGCAAATCCCAACATAATGAAGAGAGGAAAACTCTGAGCCAAAAATACAGAGAGGAAAACGACGTAAACCTAACTAATATTTCTACCTTGGAAAGCCTATAACATCGTTTTGGTAAAGAATATGATCTTTGCCTCGCCGCCACTGAACTTCCACGTTTATGATTGGCTGAGACGTCACTGATTTTTTCGGCCTTCAATCTAACCCTTTTTCTTAAACAACCTTGAATCTAACGTTGCCACATTTATACAGTTATAATATAAAATGAATCGTTAGGCCTAAAATCTATTGGGCCAAGCTCAAGGCCAGTCTAATACGCCAAGATTAAACACAGTGAAACAAAAATGGTCTCATCACCAAAAAGAAAAAGCATGTAAGCCCAAAACGGAAGCCTAGTCTTAAAGCGGTGTTGGAGGATAGAACGTAGGTAACAACTAGGAACTTAGAGACCAACGGGTCTTGATCTAACAGAAGGGATTAATGCCTTATAACGTGGCAAATTACGGTTTGAATCTTTGTTATGAGAGGTGCCCACATTTAACACCTAACAGTGTCCGCTATTAAAATATATACTTATGATTATAACGAAATAATGATGAATATAAGAACATTAATAATAAAAAAGTCCCTCAAGCCATTTCTCTTGACTTAGAGTATTGAAAGGAATCCTAAAGGTGAGACGTTACAGTCATCCACTCGAACAATTTACAACAGAGATAAAAGTTTTCACTATGTATAATATCAACAAAATTTAATATTAGCAGGCTACCTACCATAATTGGGTTGTGTTTAAAATAAGGGTGCAGGCTAACAAAATTTGGTTAGACAACCGTCACGCTCCATAACAATCCCATATACCGAAGATCCTCGACCATTAACCTTGCCGAAAGCCGCGCTAATACGTCGTTCCCAGTAAAAAAAAAAAAACGAAAAAAATCTTTGATCAATTAAGAACAGAAAGAAAGGAGAGATTTTTACCCCAAAAGCACTCAACTTTCTTCATTCTTCTTGGAGAATGCGTTCGAAGTATTCCCAGTAAAACCATCATCATCATCCTCCGTCATGGCCAGCTATGTTTGAGGTAGTCTATTTAGAGTCTGTTTGGATTAACGGTAAAAGCTATTTCTCCAACGTGATTTACGATATGGGAGATAGGTACGTAAGATAAGATTTATCTTGGCTTGTGCGTGAACATGCTTCACTAATGCTAATTCAAACAGGCCCTTAGAACCATCATTGATCCTCAATCAATTCATTGGCACCCACCCCCATGGGTGTCCCACGAAGGTACATTGTTTTAGACGAAGACGGTTTGCCTACTCCTCCTCCCGGCCACCGTAACATCCCCCATTTCCATCAACACGGCCACCACCACCACCACTCCGGCAAATTCAGATGCATGAAGTGCTTCTGCTGCTGCTGTTGCTTCATCTTCTTCTTCATCATCCTCGTCTGCGCCACCCTAGGCTTTGTCGTGTTCTTGTTGGACCCTCAACTTCCTGCCTACACAGTTGATAGCGTGACCATCAAGAAATTCGAAATCCAAAACGAGAATAAGGTCTCCACCGAACTCAACGTTGTTCTAAAAGCACAGAATCCAAATGAAAATATTGCCCTTAAATATGAGGACAAAAGTTCAGTGATCATAATGTATTCTAATAATTTGCTCTGTAGTGGACAAATCCCAAGTTTCCTACAACCTCCGAAGAACACCACCATGATGAATATTGAGTTGAAAGGTCAGGCTAGTTTTGACTCACAGACAGCACAAGACTTGTTGAAGGATCAGGAGGAAAATAAGATTCTTTTGGATGTAAGATTGAATGTTCCAATCACGATCGTGGTCCGTGGCACACATTTGAAGGAAATTCCTGTCCTTGTCAAATTCAAATTGACCGTGGACAATTTGCAGCCAGGTCAGAAGATTAATGCTGTAGCATCTGATTTCGAATATAGTGGAGAAGAATGAAACAAGAAATTGGGTCTTTTAGACTCAGAATTAGTGAGTCTTCTTCTTTAGCCACAAAGGGGAGTTACAGTGATTGTAGCAGAAGTAGCTGTATCTAATAAAGGGTAAGAGAATATGGGATATATATATATATATATATATCGAGTGCCATGAAGTGTATAGGTGCAGAGAAATGAGAGATGTATTATAGCAGATTCCACGAGACTTTCATTTTCATATGAATATGATATAAGGTGAGGTTTACCATATAAATCTTAATTATGACTGAATCAGCACTGAATATAAAATGAGATTCTCAGGTAGAAAAATGAGTAAAACCTTGCAGAGATGTTCGTGGAGCTTGAAGCAGCCATTATTAGTTCCTTCCAAAGATAGGATACCTTTCAGATTATTGATATTGGAACATGAAGAAATTGACTGATAAGTGATAACATCCAGGTTGTATTGATTTGATGATTGTAGTTTAATTTCAAGGCCAACTTTTGGCATACTGAAACTACAACATTCAATAATGGAAAACAGAATATATATATATATATATATATATATATATGTATGTATAGATATCTAGCGTCTAGTAGTCATTGAGATGCTAATTAATCAGGTTTAAGGAATGAGACCAAACAATTTGAGCGATTCAATTAAACATTCACATTGATTTTAGTATTCAGGAATAGGTCAATGAGTATCCGATAGATGTGTCTTCAAGTTGCATGGAGTTGGTATACTGACAAAAAATTCATAAAATGGAAAAAATGGAAAAACCCTCATCTATTTGTGTATACTTTGAAAACCATGTTTCCCCATGATTGCAAATACAAATTCTTTTATTGAAACCATCCACTCACAAAAATCACTGTTCAAGCAAAACTGCTAGGAAGCAAAATCATTGAAGCAGACTGAGTTCACAAAAGCAAATGGTTTTTCAGAGAAGTTCAGATCAAGAAATAATTCTCTCCACTTCCTAAAATCTTTCAATCACGTGTTTGTTTCTTCTCTGTTAAGGATAATTACTAAAACTGTGTTTCACAGTAAAATATTAATATAAAATAATCCTCTCTATGCAACGTACAAAGCCCCTCTCTAACAAGCATTTAAAGATAAATAAGTATATTTACTTGGTTCTAGATTATTCAGTCTTCTATCCTAATTTATTTATGAGCGCAAGTTACAGGGAAGCCTTGTGTTGCAAGCATCCATCTGAATAAACAAGGTCGTAAACTCAAAAGATTCTCATCTGAAAAACCTTATTCCCCATCCAATCCATTAGTTTTATGGAAGTGATTAGGTATATATAACCCACAAAACAGAGCTACCCAATGCAATACAACCACTCTCACAAGCATAATAACAACCACCTAAAGTGCATGTAGAGTGTATATACATGCATTATGGGATTAGAAAAGTCAATGATTGTCAGTTGAATGTGAACTAATAATTGTACTTTCTCATATGTTAATCAAGATTCAAGAATGACAACATTGAAAAAGGGAGAATTTGACCTGGGTTCATGCTTCTGAGATGACGCTAGAAGAGTTTTCTAGTATTTCCACGTTGAAGGACCCCACTCAGCTAAACTGAGAATGGAACATGAGTTGGGTAGCCAACCCAGAATTACATTTTTATAACACACAGAAAATTATGATCAAGAGATAAGAGAAGTGGGGATTAGATTACCAGTTTTTTTGACGAAAATTACCAACACCACCCTCCAATATGAAAATTCTTGTTTTTCTCTGGTTTTTTTTTTTAATATTATTATTGGGTATCCTATTCGGGTTCGTGGCTTCCCCTCTTAATATAAGTGACTCATCTTAGACTCAAATTTGAGACCCAAAAGAGATTAAATGAAACCTTATACCACTATATCAACTCTAAGTTAGTTCTTCTAGTATTTTTATTCAGGGCTACCCGAACAAAAGAGAATGAAGAGAGACAAAGTCACGCTTCCATTATGTCAATGGGGCTGACCAAAAGCAGAGAACTTTAGGAAGGTGATGGTGCGTGCTCTTTAAGGATCAATGCAAATCACGTCAATCTCTTTCTGCTAAGGCGTGCTTGTTCATCCTACTTCCTTCTGAGATTACCCCCGTTTTGTTTTTTTGTTTTTTTTCCTTACACTAGCTCAACCACTTTTCTTCCTTTAATTATTTACCGAACCTCCATTAGTTGGGGTAGAATTTAGCTTAAAATATAATATTTTAATCTATTTTATCTCTTAAGAGTGGGTGTCGAATTTACACAAGAAAAGAGTGTTTCCACTAATCCCCTCTCTCCAGGGAGCTTACAAGTTATAAGATTATGTTGTATTTTTTTAAATTAATCAATTTATTTTATATATCATATTTACATCAAGTTCCTAATATCCATTACTTTAGGTTCTCTAATCACACATAATCATATGGCCAATTTTTTATATGAGTTTATAGTTCAATGATAGTAATTCAATAATAGAACACATGATCGGTCATATGTGATTAGAGAACTTGATGAAATAAATATAAGGAACTAGACATAAATATTTTCCTTATCTTATTAACTAGTTCTTATATTAGTACGGGGTAAATATTTAGGCTAATATTGTATTAGATGAGTATATATTAAAAAAATTTCAAATTATGAATAATAGAATTAAATTTATGGCAAGAAAAAAGGATAATAGAATTAAAGACGGGTCCCTAAATTATAATTGGTTTAACAAATTATTAGCCAAACATTAAAATCCACGAATTCAATAATTATTATTAGTTCTTTGAACAAGTGACCACGTAGTGGATTCACAGAGGGCATCACTATCTTCAAGCCCCTTGATTACCACAAAATCAATTCCTTTAATTAATCCATTGACCTTATAGGATAATCACAAAACAAACAAATCATTCATTAAATCAGTTTCCTAGTCTAGCCTTCCTAAAAAGTCTCGGGGAAATCGAAAATCAAAAGGACTAATTTGATTTTCTTACCAAATTTATAATAAAAATGTGACATCAAATAGGAAATTTGTTTTTGGCCAAAAAAATAGGAATTTTTTTCATCAAAATGTATATTTTTATTAAAAAAACATAATCAACCATTTATTTCGAAAAATGCCCTTTCTTGGAGATTAAACTTATCAGAGAAAGACGACAAGTGCATAAAGGAACCGGTGGAGTGGGGAAGTTTTTCAACTAGGCCACAACTGTCTCCTTCTTCTTAGGGACCCTCTTTCAACCCCACTATCCTCCACAACCCTCAACTTAACTGTCTTGTCGCTACAGTTATTTTCTTCCTTCTTCCTCATCATCTCTGTGACTCTACTCTTCTCGGGTTTCCATTTTTTTTAATCTCCCTCTCTGCAAAGCCAGCTTAATTAAACCCTATCGCTTCTTTTCAGATTTTAAGTCGCAGCCCATGAACACACGGACCTCTGTCTGATTCTTAGACATGTTGGACCTGTTGTTTGGCTGGTCAAAGGCTTCAAAATGGTAACCCTATGTCAAAAGTTGTAAACTTGGCTGATTATTCATTCTTGTTCTTTTTCTGCTTCTTACTCATGGCTTCTATGATTGTTCAACTGGGTTTCAGCAAGAAGGTGATAAAAAAAGCTCGGTGCAGGCTCAAGCTACTCAAGAACAAGAGGCAGGCAATAGTGAGGCATTCACGTGAAGATGTCGCTGAACTTATAAAGTGTGGCCATCAAGAATCTGCTGTCAATCGGGTATGTTAACGACACATGCATGGGACAAGAATGAACATATAGGTGTAGTCATACTCTGTTTTAATGAAAAGGAAATCTTTCCATCAAGAATAGTAATAGCTTAGTTCATGGTTGACTCGAAGTTGGTTTTGAATAAACCTGTTGCGTTGTTTCGAAATTGCATGCAATTCGATCTTCTTTTGCTCCTTTTTTACTGTTTCCAATGAATCTGGCTGAAAATTTTGGGTTTCAGGTGGAGCAGCTAATCAAGGATGAAACTTTATCTGCAGCTTATGAATTGTTAGATAACTTCTGTGAATTTATCCTGACCCAACTCTCCTATATCCGAAGGCACAAGTATGGCTTCGATCAAACTGATGATTCCTCCGATTCTTGTTCAGGACAATGATTTTATAACCTCTCTAACTTGACTAAAACAGGGACTGTCCAAACGACATCAATGAAGCAGTTTCGAGTTTGATATTTGCGTCTGCGAGGATTGGCGATCTTCCTGAGCTTTTTGTCATCAGGAAGCTTTTTGGACAGCGTTATGGCCAGAAGTTCGCAACTACTGCTGTGGAGTTACTTCCTGGGAATCTCGTAAACAATCAGGTTTTTCGATTGAATTCCCTCAAATTTGATGCGTTTACAGTTATAGATCAATCCATATATGTATATATATAGTGATGATGTTTTAAAATCACAGTTAATAGAGAGCTTCTCGTTGAAGTCTGTGTCTGACGATGTAAAGTACAGAGTAGTCGATGAAATAGCTAGAGATCACTGCCTCCAACCAGAGCTTTTGGCTATTGAGTACTACCCTGATTGGCAACAAATGCAGGTAATTCATTTATGCTAGATCACTGTGTATTGATGTAAAGAAGGAAATAATTATTTATGCTAGATCACTGTGCATTGATGTAAAGAAGGAAATAATTTTTTATACTTCTGTGAAAAAATTACAATCTAAAAATGTTCAAGAGATAAAGACACATACAAAACAGAGAAGGTGGTTCGTTCCACTGTATCAATCTTCACCTTTATCTTTATATTTGTTTATCTTGTTTAGTGGTACCAGATTTATATTCAACTTTTTTTGTACAGGAGAGAGAAATCAAAGGGTATCAAGTAGAGGAAGATGGTGGGCAAATAAATGGTAAAATTGCAGGACCAGAGACACATGTTTCCGAGGTTGAAGAGATCCAGAGAGAAATCATTTGCGTTGATTCACCTATCAAGAAATTGTTGTTCAAGCCAACTAGTCCTTGTTTTCTGAGAGAATCTAGAGTAGTTGATGCTTCTGCAATAATTTCTACTGTTCAGAAATATCTCCCTTATATTCAGATGGAGAATGCACAGAACTTCTCCAAGCTCCTTCCTGGTTTGAAAGACACAAGAGAATTGGTAGCATATGAGGATGACATAGAGGAATCTGAGCTTTCTGCATCAAAAAATGGATCCTTTCATGACAAAAGGTTATTCAAGTTCAGAGAAAAAACTCAGTTGGACTATGATCATCAAACTGATTTGGACATGACGGAGTCAGAGAGCGACAAGCCAAGCACGAGAAGCTCCAGAAAGAGCAAGAGTACACATGAGAAAAGAACAAGAAGAAGATCATTATCACTTGAAAACCAATGCATAATGGATATTGGCTGCTTGATATATTATCACAAACCATCCAGAAATGCCTCATCTCACAGAACTTGCTCTCGCTACCGCTTAAAGCACCAGAAGCCTTGCACAGAAGCATTTTCACAAACAGGTTATGCGCATAAGAGACTGAAGCATCATAACTCGTCAGAAATTGAACGAATAAATGCCTGCTACTTCTCTGCTCATGATGACAATAGAGACTGTTTGGAAGAATTACAGGTTAATCCAAACATAGAAATATCCAAATCCATTTCGAATGAAGAATCAAACAAGGGAATAGAATTAGTTTCAGTTCCTGAGAGAGTAGTGTATAATGTATTCACGTACCCAGATTGTGAAAAAACAGAGAAGCAGAAGAATGGAAGATCAGAAGCGTATGCAAGAGCTGTAACGATGCCTCCTGAGCGCCAAAAAACTCGCAGCGACAAGATGGCGAGGACGTATTCATGTCCGCCAGAAAATCCCAAACATGTTCATCCCAAGTTGCCGGACTATGATGATTTAGCTGCTAGGTTCAACGCTCTCAAGGGACAAGTGACCACTGTTTAGAAAAGAGGGCTAGAATATTAGGAGGCATACGTAGTGTAACCAATTTTTCTGTTCCTTCCCACTCAAATAGCTTTGTTTGTGTGCACTAATATATATCGTTGATTTGCCTTGTTGAGTTTTTGCTTTTTACATGACCTTTACGTCTTAAAAACAAGGTACTCCATCCCCCCTGGATATAAATGTAGTGGATTTTTTTTTTTTTTGAAGAAATTAATAAAATTGAATAAGTTATTTAATCATATTATATGTTGTGTATCCTTAGATTATATATCAGTTTATAAATTAGACAAAATAGTTTAAAAAAATATGATAACTATAAATACTTTAAAGTAATTTAATTAGTTTACTTAATATCTCTAAAGAAATTAACTTTAGATTATATAATCATATTATATGCTGTGTATCCTTAGATTATATATCAGTTTATAAATTAGACAAAATAGTTTAAAAAAATATGATAACTATAAATACTTTAAAGTAATTTAATTAGTTTACTTAATATCTCTAAAGAAATTAACTTTGTTTTATATTTAGGTTCGGAAGGAGTACATAACTAATTTACAAATATTTAGAAAATTAGTTTAATTAGTTATTTATTTAAAAAAACTTGTGATGATATTTCTAAACTGTTCTCTTTAATATTACTTGTATTGAAAATATCACTTGGCCTTACAATGTGCACTCATTGACATGATTTTGGGGAGAAAGTTATAAATTTAGGAGATAAAAGGGATTAAGAGACCAAATATCCTCATAATTAGCTCATATATTTTGAATTTGAATATAATTTTTCTTAAGTTTTTTGTTCTAAACTGCTCGAAGTGATGGAATCATGGGGTGGAAAAGGAATTTAATTACTAAATAAATGGTATTACGATTGAATTAATTATTTGAGATTGAGACAGAGCACGCCACCATGATCACAAAGTCACAAGTGCAATTTTACTCATCCAACCTGAAAAAACATAGATATAAAATCCATTTTTTACGGTATTATTAATTCTTGAGTAAATCCATCATAATAAATAATTTTATATTGTTGTTTGAGAAGCAAAGAAAACGATTTTAATGACTCAATTCACAGAGCCAAGGGAAATCAGAGAAGCGCATGCATTTTTTTTTTTTTTTAATGATCTCAAAAGAACTCGTGACTGTCTGAAATAATGACGTGGTCACAACTTAAATCTCTTATTAATTGGAGTAATGCAGATACATGTTCCTATTCAATTCTTTTCATGCCACTCTTTTATAAACCTTTCTCCCCAGTTTCCTCTCTGTGCTTCCCACAAGAACTCTCTCCATATTCTTCACGCTTTGCTCTCTAAATCAGAAGTTCAAAACCCAGACTTCAAAATTGTGTCTTTTTTTTTTTTCCCTCTTTACATTCTGAATCAGGGTCCTCATCAGAGTCCTTTTAGACTCCTGTACCCTGTTCATTTTGATCAGCTTACAGTTATAGATCAATCTATGTATGTATATATATAGTGATGATGTTTAAAAATCACCGTTAATGGAGAGCTTGTCGTTGAAGTCTGTGTCGAACGATGTAAAGTACAGAATAGTCGATGAAATAGCTAGAGATCACTACATCCAACCAGAGCCTTTGGCTATTGAGTACTACCCTGATTGATATGAAGAAGGAAATGTTTCTTTATATTTTGGTGAAAAAATTACAATCTAAAAATGTTTAAGAGATAAAAACATAAACAAAACAGAGAAGATTGCTCATTCCTCTGTATCAATCTTCACCTTTGCCTTGATATATGTTTATCTTGTTTAGTGGTACCAGATTTATATTCAACTCTTCTGTACAGGAGAGAGAGATCAAAGGGTGTCAAGTAGAGGAAGATGGTTACCCAATAAATGGTAAGATTGCAGAACCAGAGATACATGTTTCAGAGGTTGAAGAGATCCGGAGAGAAATCATTTGCGTTGATTCACCTATCAAGAAGTTGTTGTTCAAGCCAACAAGTCCTTGTTTTCTGCGAGAATCTAACGTAGGTGATGCTCCTGCAATAATTTCTACTGTTCAGAAATATCTCCCTTATATCCAAACGGAGAAAATTCAGAACTTCTCCAAGCTCCTTCCTGGTTTGAAAGCACAAGAGAATTGGTAGCATATGATGATGACATAGAGGAATCTGAGTTTTCTGCATCAAAAAACGGATCCTTTCATGACCAAAGGTTATTAAAGTTCAGAGAAAAAACTTCATTGGACTATGATCATCAAAGTGAGAGTGATAAAATGAAGTCAGAGAGCGACAAATCAAGCACGAGGGGCTCCAGAAAGAGCAAGAGTACACATGAGAAAAGAACAAGAAGAAGATCACTGTCACTAGAAAACCTGCGCATAATGGATATTGGCTGCTTGATATATTATCACAAACCATCCAGATATGCCGCTTCTCACAGAACTTGCTCTCGCTACCCCTTTAAGCACCAGAAGCCTTTCACAGAAGCATTTATAAAGAAGTGGTTCACTACAAAAACGAGTTTTAGTCTGACCAAACATTAAAGTCGTTCTTCACAAGGACGATGTTGGAAATCGTTTTTGGTGTGAATGATTTCATTATGATATGATATTTTTTTAAATATTAAAACAAACTGTCATGAAACTATTTTTTTTCGTATATATTCCTCTTCTTTCCTAATGCATCCTCTCTTCATCATATCAAACTCTTCCCCCCAATTTGTGAATATACAATGCAATGGGCCTTATAAATTTTGCTAAATACTATTATTTCATTCTTGTTCATTTTCATTTTTTCCTCAATTTTCTCTGTAGCTCCTTGTTCTCTCCCCTCTCTTCTCTTACTTGCTCAATTTTTTTCCTCATCCATATCCTTCATATTTTGCCTTGTTGATATGTGGTTGGTCACTTACATCAGATTTTTTCCTTATTTAGTCATATACACTTGATTATTATTTATTATTAATTTTTTAATACTTTATTTGGTCAATGTACTCCTTATCATATTTTTGCAATCATTATTTCTTTTATTATGTAATTATTATTATTATGTAAATTAATCATTAGAAATATGATGAGAAGAGAGGGAATTAGGAAAGAGAAACACATTGAAGTCATTTTTCAAGTGATAAAGTTTAGAAATCTTTCACCTGAAGAATGATTTTTCATTTGCATAAAACTGTGTCAATGCTGTGCTATTGAAGAAGTCGTGAAACAGAACAGAGACGGAAACAGAACAGAGACGTTAACGTTAAGGACAGAGAATGTGAACAAGCAGCCATTGTTGACATACAGTGATGTAAGCACTGACGTTGAGAAGTTTGGTGAAGGTTGCCAAAACTGACTTATGTTTTATTTTAAGGAATTTATGAGGTTATGAATTTAGTATAAATAGGTGTGAGATTTCCATTGTAATATCATCAAGATTTGGAATAAACATGTTTGAGTTTGGTTTCTATACCATTTTGGTATCAGAGCCTTGTTCCAGAGGGAGAGAAAACGAGAGAGTGAGGAATAGGATTGAGAGAAACACCGTTGGAAAAACAGGGTGTGCGAAATTCCATCCTACCGACGGATTTTCAGAAATCTGACCCCGCCATCGGCTTCAGAACGTCCCAAAACCCAGGACAAGCTTCAGCCTCCGCCGTGAACCACCGTCACGCGCCACCTCTGTGTCCCACGCGCCGTCAACGGAGATCCACGCTCCGGCCACGCGCTGCAGAAGGTTGAAGACGACTCCACGTCATCGCCCACGTCAGCAGAGTCTGACCAGTCAACGCCACGTCAACCAATCACATACGGCCACGTGTCGAAATCGCCACGTCAGCCCAACCGTCAGCGTCTGCCACGTCACCAGTCCAGTCAGCGACCACGCCAGCAGTCAACGCCAGGTCAAGCGAATCAGTGACTGGCACGTGTCATTCCTGCTGCGTCAGCATAACGGTCAGCCAGAATTTTAGTTAAAATTACCATTTTCTGCCCTATATTTTGCGATATTTACCTTTTGACCCCTAGAAAATTGCCAAAATTACATTTAGGTCCCTGAACTTTAGGAAATTACATTTTATCCCCTAGATTTTGTCAAAATTACATTTCCTACCCCCTGAACTTTAGGAAATTACATTTTGACCCCTAGATTTTGCCAAAAATACATTTTATACCCCTGAACTTTCTGAAATTACACTTTGACCCCAGATTCTGCCAAAATTACATTTCAGCCCCCCAAATTTTCTGAAATTGCATTTTGACCCCAGATTTGCCCAAAAATACATTATTGCCCCTAATTACCCAAATTTCCTATTTTACCCCTGACTTTTCCATATACACAAATCCTTCCCCTACCTTGTACCTAACCTGTGAGACAAACTGCAAAATGCCTCCAAGACGCGGAAATAGACATGAAATTGAGATGGAGGAAATGAGACGCCGGATACAGGAATTGGAAACCACTGTACAAACGCAGCAAGCCATGCTAGAATCTCGCAGTGAATATCCAGATGATTCAGATAATAATAGTTCGTCGTCTACTGACTATCACCGCCGTCCTCAACAACAATCATTCAGCCTTAATGACATTAAGGTAGACATTCCTGAATTCGAGGGAAGACTCCAACCGGACGAATTTATTGACTGGTTACAAACAGTTGAACGAGTCTTTGAATACAAAGAAATTCCATATGAGCAGAAAGTTAAAATTGTTGCCATCAAATTGAAGAAACATGCCTCCATATGGTGGGAGAATCTCAAAAAAAGGCGTGAAAGAGAAGGAAAAAGCAAAATACGAATGTGGGACAAGATGCGACGCGAGCTCTCACGTAAGTTTCTTCCAGAAAATTATTATCAAGATAATTTCCTTCAGTTACATAATCTCCGCCAAAAGACTATGTCTGTAGAGGAATATACCAGGGAGTTTGAGAAACTTATGATGAAATGTGATATACAAGAAAGGGAGGAGCAAACAATAGCTCGTTATCTCGGAGGGTTAAATACAAACATCGCCCATCCAGTACAACTCCAGCAATACTGGACTCTGGATGACGTCATCCGTTTAGCCATCCGTATTGAGAAGCAGATGCCCAGAAGGCCTCCATACCAACCGTCTCCCTCAACCAGAATTCCTTTTAATAGGAATAAGTCACAAATACATCATCCTAGCTCTTCAAATGCGCCTCCACCAAAGGCTACTAAGGAATTCAACTCCAGAGCACCTAAGTGCTTCAAATGTCAAGGATTCGGTCACATCGCTTCTAATTGTCCTAACCGTAGAGTTGTCACTATTATGGAAGGAGAAGCTTCTACAGTATTTGACGAAGAAAGGGAGCCTATTCCAGAAACGGAGCCCATATTTGATGAGGAGCCAATATTTGATGAGGAAATTACTCCTGCAGATCACTGTGAATCCCTTGTTATTAGGAGAAGTCTGCATACAGCCACCATGAAAGAAGAACCTTGGCTACGTCGCAACATTTTTCATACCCGCTGCACAACCCAGGGTAAAGTCTGTGACGTCATTATTGACAACGGAAGCTGTGAAAATGTAGTCTCCAACTACATGGTAGAGAAATTGCAACTACCAACTCATAACCATCCGAGCCCCTACAAGCTTCAATGGCTTAACCAGGACAGCGAGGTAAAAGTTTCGAAACGATGCCTTATTACTTTTTCTATCGGTAAAAGGTATCATGATGAAGTTTGGTGTGATGTTGTTCCAATGGACGCTTGTCATCTTCTTTTGGGGAGACCTTGGCAATATGATCGACATGTTCTGTATGACGGTCACGCAAACACGTATTCCTTCCAGAAGGATGGCGTGAAAATTCAACTTGCCCCTTTGCCACCTGATAAAAACAATAAAGGCAAGAATGAATCTAAACCATTGGTGTCTTTAGTCGAGAAGGTGACCAAAACAGAAAGCCAAGTAATGGGTTTTCTTCTATTGATCGAGACAAATAACGGAACTGTCATCCCACCTGAAGTGCAGCCGTTGTTAGAAGAGTTTCCTGATGTAATTCCAGATAAAATTCCGTCGGGATTACCACCCATGCGAGACATTCAACATGCTATGGATTTTATTCCAGGAGCAGTAATTCCTAACAGGCCAGCTTACAGAATGAGTCCTCAAGAACATGCTGAAGTTCAAAGCCAAATTGAAGAATTGCTTAAAAAAGGATTAATCCGTGAAAGTGTCAGCCCTTGTGCCGTACCTGTACTCCTAGTTCCCAAGAAGGATGGAAGCTGGAGAATGTGCATAGATTGCCGTGCAGTCAACAAGATCACAATTAAGTATCGGTTTCCGATACCCAGGCTTGATGACATGCTCGACCAGTTATATGGCTCTACCATCTTCTCTAAGATTGACCTTCGTAGTGGATATCAGCAAATCCGAATTCATCCCGGAGATGAATGGAAGACCGCTTTCAAAACCAGAGATGGGTTGTACGAATGGAATGTGATGCCATTTGGGTTGTCAAATGCTCCTAGCACATTTATGCGCCTGATGAACCAAGTCCTTCGTCCTTTCATTAGCAAGTTTGTTGTTGTCTATTTTGATGACATTCTTATCTACAGCAAGAGCATAGCAGAACATTTAGAGCACCTACGTCAAGTATTGCAAGCTCTTCGTGAACAAAAACTTTATGCCAACTTGAAGAAAAGCACCTTCTTGACAAATGAAGTCATTTTTCTGGGTTACATTATCACTGCAGAAGGTGTACGTGTGGATCCAAGCAAAATTGAAGCCATTAACAGCTGGCCAACTCCGCAATCTATCCAAGAAGTTCGGAGCTTCCATGGATTAGCTTCCTTCTATAGGAAGTTCATTCAAAATTTTAGTTCCGTTGCTGCACCCCTTACAGATTGCATCAAGAGAGACAAGTTTCAATGGACAGAAAAGGCTTAAATAAGTTTTGAAGAACTGAAGAAACGCTTGACAGAAACTCCTGTGCTAGCTCTTCCTAATTTTGACCAAGTGTTTGAGGTCAGTTGTGATGCCTCCAACACTGGGATTGGTGCTGTTTTAAGTCAAGAAGGCCACCCGATTGCTTTCTTCAGCGAGAAACTTAATGATGCTAAGCTCAAATACTCTACCTATGATAAAGAGTTCTATGCTGTTGTTCGAGCTTTGTAACATTGGAGCCACTACCTGTTACATAAAGAGTTTATTCTCTATTCTGACCACGAATCACTCAAGCATTTGAATTCTCAACAGAAGATCAATCGAAGGCATGCCGCTTGGAGTGAAATGTTGCAGACCTATCCATTTTTGCTCAAACATAAGGCTGGGATCCTAAATTCAGTAGCTGATGCGCTTAGTCGTCGCTATGCTTTGATAACGACTATGCAAACCAAAGTAGTGGGCTTTGAAACTATAAAAGAGTTGTATCAAGATGATCCTGATTTCCAGGGTGCCTGGAGTGCCACTGAATCTCAACCTTTTCAGCAGTATTACAGGGAAGGAGGATTTTTATTCAAAGGAAAAACTCTTTGCATTCCTCGTTGCTCACTTCGAGAAGCTATAATTTGGGAAGCACATAATGGAGGATTAGCTGGTCATTTTGGTAGAGATAAAACTGTAGCCTTAGTAAAGGAGAACTTCTATTGGCCAAGACTTGAACGGGATATCAACAAGCATATCCAAAGATGCAGAACATGCCACCTTGCTAAATCCAAAAGCCAAAATACTGGGTTATACATGCCATTACCAGTACCCAACGCACCTTGGGAGGATGTAAGTATGGATTTTGTCCTTGGGTTACCTCGGACCCAGAGACAAAAGGACTCTATAATGGTGGTTGTTGACCGTTTTTTCAAAAATGGCTCACTTCATTCCTTGCCAGAAGACTAATGATGCGGTTCAAGTTGCAGATTTGTATTTCAAGGAGATTGTTCGTCTCCATGGAATTCCAAAAACCGTCACCTCTGATAGAGACATCAAGTTTGTAAGCCATTTCTGGAGGACTTTATGGAAAAAGATGGGAACAAAACTTCAGTTCAGCAGTGCTAGCCATCCACAAACTGATGGACAAACTGAAGCTGTTAACAGAATTCTTGGAAATCTCTTACAAAGTTTTGTTGGAAAGAACTTGAAGCAGTGGGATCTTATTCTTGCTCAAGTTGAATTTGTCTACAACAACTCTGTCAATCAAGCAACTGGAAAGTGTCCATTTGAAGTTGTTTATGGCACCCGTCCTCTCAGCCCACTTGATTTGACACCATCTTCTGATAAGCAACAATATAGTGTCAATGCAGACCAGCGGGCCAAGGAAATTAAGAAATTACATGAGTAGGTATGTAATACGATTCAGAAGCAGAATTTGAAACTCAAGGCACAACGAGACAAGCATCGAAAACATCAAGTCTTTAATGTGGGAGATTTGGTCTGGATACATTTGAGGAAGGAACGTTTTCCTAAACAACCAAACGCCAAGTTATCTCCGCGAGCTGATGGACCATTCAAGATCGTACAGAAAATTAATAATAATGCTTACAAAGTGGAATTGCCTGGTGCTTACGGTGTTTCCGCCACTTTCAACGTTGCGGATCTATCTCCATATATTGATGATGTTTATTCTGACTCAAGGACGAGTCCTGTCCAACCCCAAGGGAATGAAACAGAACAGAGACGGAAACAGAACAGAGACGTTAACGTTAAGGACAGAGAATGTGAACAAGCAGCCATTGTTGACATACAGTGATGTAAGCACTGACGTTTAGAAGTTTGGTGAAGGTTGCCAAAACTGACTTATGTATTATTTTAAGGAATTTATGAGGTTATGAATTTAGTATAAATAGGTGTGAGATTTCCATTGTAATATCATCAAGATTTGGAATAAACACATTTGAGTTTGGTTTCTATACCAAGTCATTCTTCAGGTGAACAATTTCTAAAATTCATCAACTGAAGAACGATTTTGAGTGTAGCATTTCGGTACGGTGTAGCATTTTGGTATATATGTTTTACTGTTTATAGTATATTAGTAAAAAAAGCCCTCCTTATAACCATAAGATACATAACTGATTTGCATATATAAAAAAAGGGGTAAAGGTGCATCTAGCACCCCAATTTATTTTTGGAGGTGCAATCAGTACTCTAAAGTATTTAATGGTGTTAGTATTTTTGGAGGTACAATCAGCACCTTAATATATTTTTAGAGGTGCAATCAACATCCTAATGTATTAAAAATGACACAATTAAACCCCTTCACTAACAAAATATTAACTCCGTTTGCTGACACGGTTTTTCCTTTCCTCTTTCATCGATCTTCAACATGTTCATTTCTTCTTTTAATATTTAAGGGTGCAATGTTGCCCCTAATGTATTAAAAATAGAGCAATTGCACCCCTTCATTAACAAAATATTAACTCAAGGTTTAGGGTTTAAGATCGATGAAAAATGAAAGAAAAGAGTGTATCAACAAACGGAGTTAGTATTCTGTTAGCGAAAGGGTGTAATTACTCTATTTTTTAAAACAGTAGGGTACATATTATACCTCCAAAAATAGTTTAGAGTGCTGATTGCACCTCCCAAAAATAGTTTAAGGTGTTGATTGCACCTCTAAAAATAGATCGGATGCTGGATACACTTTTACTCTAAAAACAATTAGTTAAATTAGTTATTTATAAATAAAAAAAGGGAGCAAACTATCCTCTCTAATAAATGTTTGTATTGAAACTAGCTATTAATTGGCCCTCACAATATGCACTTGATTATTGGGATAGTTTAGGAAAGAAATTAGGGCAAATCACACTAAGGTCCTATTTAAGAAAAACATAATAACTATTAAATTTTGAAAGATAATGAAATAAAATAACAGAGGACAAGATATTTACCAGGGTTCAGGGACCCGGACCGGACCGGCCGGTCCGGCCCGGAACCCGCCGGACCGGTCACTAGACCGGTCCGGTCCGGGTCCCAGTTTTAAAAAAAAAAAAAAATTTACCTTTTTCCTTTAGAATTTCATATTATAAGTCTAAAATTTTCAATTACTCACCGGTTTGGTCCCGGTTTAGCTCCGGTTTGGCCCCGGTTTGACCCACTGACCCTTAACCCAGTACCCCGACCGGTTCAATACCCAGTCCGGGTTTTAATACCTTGATATTTACAAAGAAAAGGATGGTTGAAGATAATAAATAATAGATCAATAATCAAAATAATATGGCAAAACGTGCACTATCAATTGTTCACAAATTTACATTCGTTGTTCCATTCATCCTATCGACCTGCCTTCTTTCTCTAATGCAAATCTTAAAAATGAATTTTTATCCATTCAATCTATTGTAAATAATCATCATGTATCCCAGGTTGGCCAATTTGTGATAACAATGAATTTTACATATATTCTACAAAACTATATCGATCATTATACTTCAAAGCATTAGTTATAAGATTAATTTAATAGTTTTTTTTTTTTGACCTGGAGATTAATTTAATAGTTCAAACCATTCCATAGTTGGGATGGCATGTGAAATGTCAAACTTACCTTTTGTTTAGCTCAAGAAAATGATTGGAAGCACAAATTGGCAAATAACTACTTTAATTACTCCTCCGGACCGTTGTCCAAAAAAATAAAATTACTCCTTCGGTCTTAATATAACATAAATTTAGAGACTTGATCTTAATGCTAAATATAAGACATGGTTTTTATATTTATCAATCTTTTTCTAATTTATTCTTATTGGTACTCCCTCAAAGAAGAAAGGGAATGAGGAAATTAATAAAGATAATTTGAGTGTTTTAAAAAAATACATGTTATATTAACTAACTTAACTAGTTAACTAACTTCTTTAATCTAATTAAATTTACATAAATATATCTTATATTAAGGACTGAATGTAGTATATACTTTAGAATACGTTGAAAAATTGATGACTAGCAATTCAAATAATTGAAAGCAGAAATTTGGGTGGCTGGTGAAAATTTTCCATTTAAAAATTTTATTGATTAAAAGAATCTAATATGTTTTTATATATACAAAATACTAACACTCTTTCTTCAAGTTAAGTTCTTTTGGACTATAAAATTTTTTAAATAGACACCTTTCACCAATTTTCCCAAAATTTTTTGTTGTTGTGATGGTATTATTTTAATTTTTAAAATTAAGAGGACTTAAAATATAGAAGTATAACTCAAAAGCAAGGTTCATGAACCTGAACCAGGTATTGAACCAGTCGGGGTACTAGGTTAAGGGTCAGTGGATCAGATTGGGGTCAAGCCGGAGCTAAACCGGGGCCAAATCGAAGAGAAATTGAAGATTTTAGGTTTATTAATATGAAATTCTATAGAAAATTAATTTTTAAAAAAAAAAAAAAATAGGAACTTAGACCGGACCGGTCTACCGGCCGGTTCGCCTGTTTTTGGACCCGACCAGCCGGTCCGGGTTCATGAACCCTGCTCAAAAGAGAAAAGAGGGACCATTTTAAAAAAAAATTGAAAAAACACATGATAATTATGATGAAATTGTTGTACTGCCGGTATAGTTGAAAATTGGCACCGACCCGGACCTATCGCCACCGACTTAACAACTAACAAGGAGCGCCCGACTTATTGTACTCGCCGAAAGTGAAACTTTGGAAGTGATGGAATGTGAGACTTCTTTGGTTATTCCTCAAAATATCTAAGTTTTCACTTTTATATTAACTTATGCATCTTAACTCGTTTTCTTTTGTCAAAATGTTCGCAATTTCCATTTACGTATATAATAAGTAACTTCTTGTATGCAAATCATGTCATTAAGATGCCAATGATCTTTTTATCAGCCCTTGGTCAGTGCTGTTCTTAATTAAGTAACTTGCTAAACAAGGAGATCCTTTTCTTAATTTTTTGTTCTAAACCGCCCAAAGTGATGGAATCATGGCGAGGAAAAGGAATTTAATACTAAATAAATGGCATTACTGTGCTTATGAACTAGGAGATCTTTTTATTTATTAGTATTTGAGATTGAGACACAGCACGCCATGACGCCTCACAAAGTCACAAGTATAATTTTATTCACCCAACTTTAGAAGCGCTATATATATGAGATCCATTGTTTAAATGTATTACACCCTCCGATCTTAAATATAGGATATAGTTTAAGACCGGAGGTGGTATTAAGTATTCGAACATGACAAATAATTTTATATCGTTGTTAGAGAACGACGTACGAGGTTATAACACCTAGTACTGCCGTATTCACGCACCTTTAGGAAAGAAGAAAACGATTTTAATGGCTTGTAATTCACAGAGCCAAAGGAAATCAGGTAAGCGCATGCTTTTTTTTTTAAAAAAAAGGAACTCGTGTGCAATTTTGTGAAGTTTTAGCGGCGACTGTCTGAAATAAAAATTATTAATGCGTTTACATGTTCTTCTTATTCCATTCTTTTCATTATTTCATACCATTCTTATATAAACCTCTGCTGCCCCCTGTTCCCTCTCTGTGCCTCCAACAAAATATCTCTCCATTCTCCTCCTTTTTCTCACTAAATCCGAACTTCAAAATTCTATTTTTTTTAATTCCTCATATTTTCCTCTTTAAATTCGTTTGACTCTATTTAATCAGGGTCCTCAGAGACTTTTTAAACTCTTGTACTCTGTTTATTTTTGATCAGCTTCTCCATCCATCTTCTTCCTTTGCGCACAAACACCCAAAAGATCTCTGTTTCTGAGATGGATAGATTCACTAATGGAATTGATGACTCGAGCTCTGAGAGGCAACAATGGAAGCCAGTTTATGATGAAGCTTCCAAGCCAATATATCATCCCTTTGTTTCTGTTTCATCGTCTTCCTCAAGTATCAAGTTTCCTTTTGCCCTCGATGGGTCTCCCTACCAATCTGCAGCCACAAATCATCAACCCATGAATTCTTTAGGACTTGATCATCATCATCATCATCATCATCAGCAGCAGCAGCAGCAGCAGCAGCAGCAGCATCTTCGGCCATTACACACAACAAAGCTATACAGGGGAGTGAGGCAACGCCATTGGGGCAAATGGGTGGCTGAGATTCGTCTTCCCAACAGTAGAAATCGCCTCTGGTTAGGAACATTTGACACTGCAGAAGATGCTGCTCTGGCTTATGATCGTGAGGCCTATAAGCTCAGAGGACACAATGCTAAGCTCAATTTCCCTCACCTATTTGTCAATAAGCCTCCAAATTCATCTGATTCATTTTCATCCTCAAAGCAGCCTGAACCAGAAGAAGAGAATCATGAAGTTCAGGAAACTTCTAGGGGTAATGAAACAGGGGAAGGTGTTGCAGAGGCAGGGGAATTAGTTTCAGGGGACCTGGAGGCTTGGTACAAGGCGATTGCAGAAGGTTGGGGACCTGAGAGCCCTGTGTGGGATGATTTAGACACCAACAACAATCTTCTGTTTCAGTCATCATCACAGTTTGGTTTTGTGGATCCAAATTACCAGCAACAGTTTCATGATGTTAATAATACTGCTCAGGGACAAGCAGACAAGACAGGAACAGATTGAAGTTGTTCCGCTTCCTCCTCTGCTTGTCTCATGAAGCCTTTCTCTTGGAAGGATTAAGATTGATGTTTCCATTTAAGTATGAGACCTTTCTCAAAATTCAAAATCCTGAGTCTTTGTCTGAGCTATACAGTACGATACAGCTGAAGTTTCTGTAGTGATAATACGACATGTTTTTATTACCAGGCCTTCCTTTCAGGAGAGATCAAGCTCCACGAGCCTTATTAGGAGTTTAGGTATAATAGTTTGTAGTTTAGAACAGGGGCATGGCAGAAGGAGACGTTTTTGTGACTTCCTTCTTGATTTAGCTTTCTGGAAGAAGAAGATATTTCGCTACTTTGATTGCATTCAATAAAAGTTGTACTGTTAATAATTTATCAAAGATATAATCTTCTATATATTTTATTACATGTATTTGAATTTTTGTGGTCAAATTCAAAGATTCAAATTGTAAATTATATCAATCCTGATATGTCATTAAAAGAAAAACAAGTTACTGCTTCGAAGTTAGAATTAACCAATTAGGGGTGTCCAATTCCAAGGAACGATGGAAAATAAAACCCAACCTATTTCCCTTTGGTTTGATTGGATTTGTAAGACTGGGGTAGGCTCAATTGGGCCTCATTTTGATGACTTTTGCTTAATTAACCTCATATATATTTGTGTATAAAAAAATACCTTACACACACACACACACACACACACACACACACACACACACACACACACACACACACACACACACACACACACACACACACACACACACACACACACACACACATATCCATCATCAACTTGGATAAATTGAGCCTTGAAACATATCTAATCCTAGTGACACCCAAATTCCAACTCAAATAATTTTTTTAGTTAAAAAATAAAAGCAGTTCAAAAGATTAATCAAACCAAAACGAAAGAAAAAAAAATAGTAAAAAGACCTATAATCTAATAGAAAAATTTAATTTCGTCAGGTTTGGTCTCGTACGTCCTAGAATACGCGGCTATTTTTCAAATGTCTATTTAAATTTTTTTTAATTTATAATGAATATATTTAAGAATTATTTTCATACTTCAGGGCAAAAATTCCATAAATTTTCGCTTTGAATCAACAAATGCACGTCGTCTTCCTAGCATGTAAATTATTATTAGTCTATAAAAAAAATGTAAATTATTGTTAGCAGAAATTACGTCATTCATTTTAAAAATAGAATTCCTCGTTTTTTTAATCTAGAACATCTCGTTCTATTAGTTGACCATGAATTTTTGGATGGATATATGTTACGATTCTTTCAAACTTCTATCCCTTAGAAGAAGTAATGTTAAGAGTTAGGTTTCTTCTGAATTAGCGATGGTATAAGTAGTTTTTTTTAAATCTGATTTTTATAAATTTAAGATAAGATAAAAATCATATTGTAATTGTGATTTATGTTTGGATTGACGATAGTAAAAGCCTATCTACACTATGAAAAACAAGTTTTAGTGGCTTCTTCTTAAAAGTAGTTTTTGACCTAAAAACTCATTTTAAAAAATGTCAATTTAAACACCTCATTTTACTTCCACCGTAATTTTCCCTTCTTACCCTACTTTTTCAACCCCTACTGCCATCCTAAACAGTCTCTTAGTAGATCTCCACATGTACCACTAGGGTTGATCATGAATCATACCAGACCGGATTTGGCCCCAACCCGAGGTCTAGTCTGGAAGGTACCTTGAGTTGAATAAGGCAACCCGAGGTCTGATCTAGTCCAACACCAACCCGAGCTTGGGTTGGACTAGACCAGGTCCAGCGGACTGCTTGGACCAGTCCAGGACCTATTTGCTGTTTTTTTCCCTTAAATTTTTGCCATCCTCTTTGAAACTTCTCCTGTGCGGTCATTATTTTTTGCGATCGAAGCTGACCCAGAACTAGGCTCAACCATTTTCAGATCTCTACAGCCAGATCTGACCTTTGATTCCACAATATCGATATTTGGACTCGAGTTGCCGCCAACCGATTGCACGGAACAAACTTGTCTGGCATGAAGGTCCTTTTATCAGAATGTGAAGCAGCTCGCCATCATCTTCGTCAGAACTTTCTTGATTCAGCTTCGCCTTTTTCAAGAGATCACTAACAAGCATGTGGTCATCTTCGTCATCCGAAGAGTAGTTGACCGAGTAGCCTCCACATCCTGCGCTCGAATACTAAAAATGACTGGTAGGGTTACGACATCAGAGTTGATATTTGCCTTCGAGCAGTCATGGATGCAAGATGGAGACGAGGATTGGAGACGCTAAGATCAGCCATACAAAGGGGCGAGGGGGAGATGAGATGTGAACTCTAACCTAGGGTTTCACACTACAATCTGAATCTGAAGTGAACTCCCATGCATGAGTCGTGAAGCGTGGGTGGCGTGTCTGATGTCTATCTTCAGGAGGTGTTTTAAGTGATGTATTAAAAAACAAAAAGGTACACACCTACTCGGAGCATACCAAACCGGTCCAAGGGGTCTTAGGCCTTGGACCAAAGTCCAGTCCAGCCTGAGAAGACCAATCTGGTCCGGTTTGTCAAGAGATGCTTCGGGTCGAATTTTTTTCTCAGACCAGGTTACCTGGACCACGGGGTTTTTTGCTCATCCCTATGCACCACTTCATACCTTTGAATATTTTAATGGGAAAATTATTTAAAAGTATCTATTTAGAAATTTTATTAGTTATAAAAACTTGATATAGTGTTGGCATTTTTGAAAAATTGATATATTCAAATTTAAGGTGACTAATAAAATTTCTAAATAGGTATTTTTAACTCAATTTTCCTATTTTTTTAAATAAATAGCTACTTCAACAAGCAAAAGTACATCAAGTATGTGTTTTTGTAACGTGTTTTAATTAGGGTAATTAGACTCGAACCGGGCTGGACCGGAAACCGTTAAACTGGGCAGTAGATCGGTTCAGGCGATTCTAATTTTTTTTAAATCAATTTTTTTTCCTTTAGAATTTCATATTAATAATCCTAAAATCTTCCATTTCTCACCGGTTTTGCCTCAGGTTTGACTCCGGTCTGACCCACTAACCCTTGACCGAGTATTCTGACTGATTCAATGATCGGTCCATATTTGATTACCTTGGTTTTAACCTCATATTTCCTCCTCTCCTTATTATAACCTCTAACATGGTTCATAATATATATATGACGTATTTTATCTACAACATTAACGTTTACACCTCATATTCCAAACTAACTGCAGGATAAAACTTCCTAATGTATTCCGTGACTTAAAAAAATGCTCAAGTTAACTCAATGGTCGCTTGCCCGCCTAATGTAGTATGTTTGGATTAGTTTTTAAAAAATAGTTTTTATAATTTATGAGGTAAACATGTAAGAGGAGTTTTATCTAGGCCTGCGGAAAAAGGCTTTTAAAACCATAATTTTAGAGTTATCTAAACACTCTTGTGTTCTATGAATTAAATTTTCCTAGGTACAAAGTTATTAATGTAATTTAAGAATCATAATTATATTTTAATATTTCGTTAATTGGTTGCCGACAAGAAGTAAAATAATTTTCTGCTGTCTTTTACTCGAAAGGGAGAGCATAAAAACGAAGTATTAACCAAAATGAATGATCTATTTAACCAAATAAGTGAAGTTATCTATTATTGGTTAATTAACTAATACCGTCAACGTTGGGAAATTTCTTATAATTTACCCTTATCGAAGACTCGGTCTATTTATTCGACTATTGTTTTTAAACTTTCAATTTCAACAAGGTTAGGTTAACACGACAACACCCAAAAAACACAAATAAAGAAAGAAAGAAATGTTTACCACAATTAATTCATTTTCTACATCTAATTAAAATCATATTTATAATTTATAGTTTTCTCTCTTTAATCATATCAAAAATGAAAAAAAAAAATTGATACAGCAATCTACTTGGGTCATATTTAGATATATATGTAGCCCAATTGGAGTAACTATCATAAAAGTATTCTCTACGTTCACATGGATTGAAAGTCAAAATTTTAAGTGGCCGAATCCTTTCACTAGGATTAGTGCCCAATGGTAGAAAACAAAAAATTTACAATAA
Organism: Inga laurina; assembly: GCA_963855925.1. Lineage (NCBI taxonomy): Eukaryota > Viridiplantae > Streptophyta > Magnoliopsida > Fabales > Fabaceae > Inga > Inga laurina. The sequence continues at coordinate 60,657,873 of OY979707.1, read as the reverse complement.
CAATTATGCATGTTCTGATATCAATATTATTTTCATTCGTTCAAAAAAATATATCTAATATAATTTTCTTAAGATTTTTTAATATGATCATAATGTAAATTTGTAATGAAATACTCATAACATCCCCAATTTTATCAATATATATATATATATATATATATATATATATATATATATATATATATATATATATATATATATATATATATATATATATATATATATATATGTATATGTATGTATAGACCTTTTTAGATATATCTTTGAATGCACTCATCAAGATGATTTTATAAATTTTTAAGGAAACAAATTTAGTTGGTGACTGGGTCATGAAAGTTTCAGTAAATGAGTCGTGTCCTTTTGATTGGATGTGGAAATCTCCAAATCAACAAAACTTTTGGAGAAAAATTGCAATTTCATCGGTATTGATTATGGATGATATGTTTATAATTTAGTTAGGAGTTCTCGCTGAGTGTCTTTTAGTTTCTCATGTCCGTTTCAGACAATATTATTGTTTGCTTTTTAGTTTTTGGTGTATGTTACACAACTTGTTATGGTTTTCTGGTTAATGGGATTATCTTTCTTTTGGCCAAAAAAAAAAACGAGTTTATAAAATTTGAAATTCACCCTCTTTTTTAATACCATCTTCTTCATTCAGTCATGTTCATTTTTGGTAAAAAAAAAAAAAAATCATGTTAATTTTAAGAATCAAATTGTACATTCACATAATCTTCATGGAGTATCAGATATTTAACCGCAGCAACAACATACTAATAAATAATAATACCAACCAAGCTCACATAGCATGATTCTCTTCCCATATGAGATTCCATATATCTTTCGCCATCGCAAATTCCACGCCAGAGTTAAATATTTCTAGATTCCACGTCAGGCTACCCAACTTTTCAATGCATTTGATTAGTCAAGACTCGTTGGGATACAAAACATTCGAAGAATACGTTTCTCCAATCAATTGAAGGAAACGGAGCTAACTTATAAAATGGATGTTGAATATTAGCATGTTTGAGATCACGATTTCTTAAAAAATAAGTCATTATTATGTAAGTCGAGATAAAACTCCTCTTACATACTTACCTCATATATTGTGAATCACGATTTATAAACACTTATTGCCTAAAAATAAACTATTTCAAACAAGCATTATAGAAGTTCCACCCTCCAACCTATTTAAAATACATTTCTCTTGGAGCCAATCAATATTTAATGTCTGATTGTTAAATAAATTCATGGCAGAAAGCCAGAAAGAGACAATTAATCATATTTTTCACAGGAAGAGTGGCACAGCCGTTGCCTGGAAAGCGCCATTTAAGCTTAACAACAGTAGGAGGTCAAAACCTTGTGATGTCTTCAATGGCTCAAGTAAAGATAAGATTTATCAGTAAAATTGTAAAATATTGGATTAATAGTGGGGTCGCTTTTGCTTGCTTTCTAGTTTCTTGTAAAATAAATAGAGGTCCCACTTGTTGCCAAGTCGTTTCCTTCCATTTCCGCGCCCTTCCTTCTTGTCATTCAGCTCTAAAATCCCCTTTTTGTATCCAAAAAAAAAAAAAAAAACCCCATTTCAAGCTTTCCTATTTTCATCGCATGTCACAGTAAGTCCAAGAACACCATAGCTGGAGAGAGAGAGCGAGCAAAGCCGAAATGGGGTTGCAAGAAAAAGGGAACGGCGAAATGGGGTTGTCTGGAATTCCCCTGGGAGCAAAGAACAAGTACAAGAGGATGAACTCCGAGGTTCATGAGGACTCCGATGATGTTTTGCACCAACAATATCTACAAGATAGGAGGATTAATACCAGGAAATATGTTCTTGCCTGTGCCGTCTTTGCTTCTCTCAACAGTGTCCTTCTGGGCTATGGTAATATATTATGCTATCATTTTTCCGACTTTTGTCAAAATTTTCCCTTTTACCTCTTCGATTTGTGTGTTTCTGCTGCCCCATTTATCATGTAGTACGGCATTTCATTTTGTTAATGGTTTTTGTCCATTCTAATTCAGTTATATTTTATAAACAATCTATGAAAACTTCGACATAGCCAAGACAATTTTGTGGCAAAGAGGTACCCTTCTAATTCATCTGCGACTTTTAATGTTCAAGATAGCAGAAATTGGAAGTGTGAAAGAGATTTTTCAGTCCAACGTTTCCAGGCTTTGACTTTCTTCTACTTCTATTTAGTAGTTTATGAAATTGTTTAGAATATCATTTCAATTTCAATCTCTATTTCTGATCCTGGTTTGGATTCATATATACAATATGTTGATAAAGTTGGTTTTTTTTCCTGATCTGCAGATGTTGGTGTTATGAGTGGAGCAATTATATTTATCAAAGAAGATATGAAGATATCTGAGGTGAAAGTAGAATTTCTGGTTGGTATTCTGAGCATTGTTTCTCTTCTGGGTAGTCTAGGTGGTGGAAGAACATCTGATATTATCGGTAGAAAATGGACAATGGCCTTAGCTGCTGTTGTCTTTCAAACAGGCGCACTTATTATGACTCTCGCTCCTTCCTTTCCAATACTTATGGTAGGAAGACTTTTAGCAGGAATTGGAATAGGTTTTGGAGTTATGATATCCCCAATTTATATTGCTGAAATATCACCAAATGTCACAAGAGGCACTATGACTAGTTTCCCTGAGATTTTTATAAACATCGGAATTTTGCTTGGCTATGTGTCGAATTATGCGTTTTCTGGCCTTTCACCACACATAAACTGGAGGATAATGCTTGCTGTAGGAGTACTGCCCTCGGTCTTCATCGGCTTTGCTCTTTTCGTCATCCCTGAGTCACCAAGGTGGTTGGTGATAAAGAACAGAATTGAAGAAGCAAGAGAAGTGCTGTTAAAAACAAATGAAGATGAGAAGGAAGTGGAGGAGAGACTTGCAGAAATACAGAAAGCTGCTAAATTTGCTAACTCTGATATTGATAAACCCGTGTGGCGAGAGCTACTGTCTCCTTCTCCTCCCCTTCGTCAGATGCTCATTACTGGGTTTGGGATTCAATGTTTCCAACAAATATCAGGAATAGATGCAACTGTTTATTACAGTCCTGAAATCTTCAAAGCTGCTGGGATTGAGGATAATTCAAAACTTCTAGCAGCTACTGTCGCTGTAGGTATAACAAAGACCATTTTTATATTGGTAGCCATAGTTCTTATTGACAAACTTGGAAGGAAGCCCTTGCTATATGCAAGCACAATTGGCATGACAGTGTGCATGTTCATCATAGGGGCTAGTTTTTCTTTCTTTGGACAAGGATCATTTGTGGTTGTGATGGCAATTCTGTTTGTCTGTGGGAATGTAGCTTTCTTTTCTGTTGGATTAGGACCCGTTTGCTGGGTCGTGACATCTGAGATCTTCCCTCTAAGAGTACGTGCTCAAGCATCAGCACTTGGCGCCGTCGGTAATAGGGTCTGCAGTGGCATTGTGGCCATGTTTTTCCTGTCTATTGCCGATGCAATTTCTTTTGGTGGAACATTCTTTCTGTTTGCTGCTATTTCTTCTTTTGCTGTTGTCTTTGTTCACATGCTAGTCCCTGAGACAAAAGGAAAGTCATTGGAGCAGATAGAGTTGCTGTTTCAGAAGGAATATGAGGAGCAACGGAGTGAAATGGAGCTTGGAGATGTTGAAAAGCTTGTGCAGAACAAAACTGATTCAACAAATTAATACCTTTTTTTTTTCGCAGCCGAAATTTTCCACACGATACGGCCCTGTGATGGGCTTGAAAGATCTAAGAATCTTCCTTGTGCAATTCGTGAAAGAATTTTGCTGGGCGGATGATCATATCTGCAGGCTGAGAATAGTTTACAAGGGACAAAAGGAAACATGAAAAGCGATCTACAAACTGCTATCTTTATGCGCACACAAACAGTTTTCCTCGTTGTGCTATTATTCTTTTCCTTCTTTGATTTACGTTTATATCTATAATCGCTGTATATGTATCTGTGACATATAATGGCAACATGATTTGTACGTACTACTTTAAGGGATGAAATGAAGATTGAAATTCTTTATATTACTATTGATCTATCAGTTTCTGCTCCCCTTTTTTTTTTTTTTGTTTTGCTTTGTATCTGCATTGTGATCATTTGAGGAAATCAAAGCATGTCTCTGTCTAAATTTAGACCCTGCTTTAGGCCAACCTTAATCTGGATCTGCTATATCAGTTTCTGGTATACTTCCTGTTTTCTATCACTTTGAGTGACCATTTTGTGAGTCAAAGTATATTTCAATAAATTTAGAGTTTGACCCACACATTTATAGTCATAACTCCTGAAGTCATATTGTATTATGATGCAGATGGAAGCTCACTGCGTAACTTGTCCATTTTTCTTTTTAGTCTGAAATCTAATTTTGTTTCAGATAACTCTGGGTAATTTACATTCATACACTCCTAAATTAAATATGTCTTCCTGGCGTACTGATGTGAGGCTCATTATAGAAGTTGGTACTTGGTAGCGGGAAATGATAATAAGAGGTGAGTCGAGACAAAACTCCTCTCACATACTTACTTCGTATACTGTAAATCACAATTTAAAAATATTTATAAATAAAAAATAAGTTATCTTAAACACCCACAACATTCCTACTGTCGTGTTTTGTCGTATAAAGTTATTTGAGGCAGGGTTGTACTTTGTTCCTAATGTCGTGTCATATAAAATTATGGATTAACATTCTGATTCTTATGTCATTCCAAAAACACTTTACAGTCCTTTTCAAGTGTGTTGATACATATTAATGTTTGCTTTAGCAGTCAACATTCATCCTAGCGATGAACAGAAGCAAGGTGGTGTGAATATAATGCAATACCAGTAATCCAGTGTTAAGTGCAAGCTTTCTTCTTGAAAGGAAAGGGCAATCTCAACAATCATAAGCCTCCATATCACATGAGGTTGGTCATTGGCGGCTCAGAGTCGTTGATAATTCTAGATTTATTATCTTCTGTCTTTAATATAAGATCTCGTTTGTAGTGAACGAGATCTTATATTAAGGATTGGAGGTAATATTATTTTTAAATAAATATTATATATCTGCTAATTACTGTAATCAGAACCATTTAAATAATTTAAAATGAAGATAAATAATTTAAAAATGCACACTTTTTTTTACAGTACTATTTTTGTTATTTGAAATAGAGCGGCACAGTCTAAAAAAATGGCTGGTGATTTGTTTGCTTTTAAGTTTGTCCAAATAAATAATTTAAGAAATATTTCAGGTGAATCTGACAGATCCACCAACTCTGTTCATCAACTTGTCAACATTCTTCGTCTTAAAGGCAGACATTCCTGTTCTTTCATTTCGATTGGAAGGAGCTTAAGCTAAATTTCTCTGTTCATGGACCACCGATGTTGGATGAGTTATGAGCAGCACCTACATATTGCTTCACGAGAAAGATAAAAACATGGTTATTAGTATTCCTTCGATCCTTAATATATGATATATTTACCTAATTTGATAAGATTAAGAAAATTAATTTAGTTAATTAATATGACATATATTTTTTAAAACACCTTAGTTAGTCATGTCTTTAATTTACCCATTCCTTCTCCTTCTTAATTATTGTCAATAAAGCATCAAAATAGTTAAAATAGAAAAATATTGATAAATACTAAAATTAACTCCCACATAGGACAGGAGGGAGTAACTTTCACTAGTTCACAAAATTAATCTGAGTTGGTGGTTTAAACTATTGAGTGAATACCAGCTAGATTGATGATATGTGAAGAGTGAATACCAGCTAGATTGATTAATGATGAGTATACCTGAAATGTATAAGACATGATTGGTGGGTCTGCGAAATTATTTACTTGAGTCTTGAAGAATGCTAAACCAGTAAGGTTTCATGTGGCTAATTATATTTCTTGATTACTATTCTTGGAGCATAAACTGCACAGAGAATGTTGGGGGTATGATCAACGAACAAATCCTCGTGGCGGTCTCTCACAATGCGTATATATCACCACGTTTGAATATTCAATTCTCTCCCTCTCTCATTTTTGTTCGTTCAAAGGCTTGAGACTTTCGATCCGAACTCAACGTGATCAGTTTCTCCCCACACGTCTATAGGTCACTTAGAGAGAGAGATTTTGATTTTCAGATAATGGCGTCCTTCGACTCGTTTGGTAACGACGGAGACGATCACCCACATCAATCGCCGCCGGTTCAACCCTTCGACGACGACGGCTATTCGGGCTTCGATCCGGGATTTTCTTCTCAGCGTTACGAATCCACATATGCTGCTTCTGATGTTTTCAGCGAACCCCCACCGGCGAGCGAATATGGGCCCACCTCCGACCTCCACCGCCACCTCAGCATGGATGACATCAACTTTGGTGAGAACGTACAATCTGCTGATGTAGGCGGATTTGGGATTTCGCCGCCCAACCAGGATTATGCGTCGCCGTTTGAACCATCCGGCGGTGGAAATGGGTTTGAAAATGGCAAAGATAAAATCTTCAGTTCCGATGGTCCTGTACTCCCGGACCCGAGCCAAATGCGGGAGGAAGGTTTTGTGAGACGTGAATGGCGACGGTGGGATTTCTTCGATCTCATCATTGATCATGTTTACTTTCTTTATCTCATACTCTTATCATTGATGTTATAATCGATTTATGTTAATGAAGGTTTTGTTTTGTTTTCTTCAAGAGAGATCTGTTGTTACAGTTTTCCTTCCCCATAAACAGGCATATGATCTTATGTGTTGATAAACATAACCTAACCGATTTTTGCAGTTTTGTAAATCCGGTTCAGACTGAAATGTTAATCCAGGGTTGAATGGAGTTGAAAATTGACATAAATGTTGGGCTGTTATTTAGATTGTAAAATCGAGAATCCTGTACTCAGGATAGTGTCTTTGACTCTGAGACAAGGCAGTTTTCATTAAAAAGAGACAAACATTTGAAGATTTAGAATTATTGTTTGCAGCATAAACATTTTGAAGATTTAGTGATATTTTTTTGTAGCATAGTTCTTGGTCTCAATGTGTGATCCCTTGTACCATAGGAAAGTATATGTCTAAGTGCTTACATTCAATTATGAGGCCTTTTGGAATGCTGGCTGGAACTTGATCTCTGTTGTAATGAAGATAGTATTGTTGTCATACAAACCATTTTTTATTCTTGATCATATTCAAGGGGTTTGCTTTTCTGATTGTACAATCTTCCTGGGTTCCGCTGCAGTCAAAATGCAATATATCTTGAGGAAAAGGAGAAAAGAGAGAAAGAAATGCGGAATCAGATTATTAAAGAAGCTGAGGAATACAAGCAAGCTTTCTATGAGAAAAGGAAACTCAATTGTGAGACAAACAAATCCAACAACAGGGAAAGAGAGAAGGTAGAATTACTAAAGTTGATTCCCAATTCCCACTTCTTCACTACTTTTCTTATGTGCATTGCCATGCTCTTGGGCAAAATAATAAGAAGGAGCATCTGTGCAGTTATACTTGGCTAACCAAGATAAATTTCACAAAGAAGCTCACAAACATTACTGGAAAGCAATAGCAGAAATCATTCCTCGTGAGGTCCCCAATATTGAGAAGAGAAGAGGTAAAAAAGAAGCTGAGAACAATAAGCCTTCAGTCATAGTGATTCAGGGTCCAAAGCCAGGGAAACCTACTGATCTTTCAAGAATGCGACAACTGATCTCCAAGCTTAAACAGAAGCCACCTCCTCACATGATGCCTCCGCGGCCACCCAAAGAAGGCAAGGATGCTAAAGAAGCAAAAGATGCAAAAGAAGGTAAAGATGATAAAGCAGTCAAAGATGGGAATGACCAAAAAGACGCAAAGGAAGGCAAAAGCTCAACAACACCAACTGCATCTGAGGCTGCTGTAGAAACTAAACCTGCTTCTTCTGCTAAAACTGGGGCTGCCAATGGAAATGTGCTTAAACCAGATGTTGCTGCTGTAGTTGAGGGTGAGCAAACCATTGTTGGTTCTGAACCAGAAGCTGCTCAGTGATGAAGCAGCTATATTTTTGTTAGTGATTCCTTTTTTTCACACACACATATATAGATATTTTTTTTTTAATTTTGCCAAATTCTGTGCTAATGTTAATGGAGAATAAGCATATTGCCATTTACATATTCTTCAGGCTTTGCAGCATTGCCTGTAAAGGGCTTAATTCCAATCTACGGTGGGAGATTCATAGGCTTTAGACGCAATTTTGTTTTTACCGTCTTCTTTCTTTGACATTTATAATCAAAGTAACTTTACTTTCCCTCCTTTGCGTACAGCTTTTTTGGTTCTTTCTTTTTTTAGCTATAGAAGGCCCTTGAATCAAATGCTTTTGTTATTCGACAGGGTCTTGGCACGTCTTACTTGTTTAAATCACGAGCCATGAAAAATATAGTAAAGTTTAACCAATTACCAGAAACATATTTAAGATTTTTCTATTCAAAGTTTGGGTACAGATAAATCCAATGTTATTTAGTGACTATTATCTGCTTGCAGATTTAGTTCACTTGTTAGTAAGAATACAATATGCACAATGATGCAATCCTACATTGAGATTTTACAACAAACTGGAGAAACTCTATTTGGTTAGATTATAGGTGGTCGTGAATGTATTTACCCATCAGGCTTCTTTCTTCTCCCTTCGGTATTATTTTGGCATTGTTTTACTTAGAATATATTCAATATCTGGCTTGTTCTTAATTTTGAGCAGAAGTCTATGATAGACTTTCTTTTCCTGACGCTACACGCTACACACTACTAAACATTGCCTAAATCACGAAGAGGGAGGGCTTAAGGATGTAAACTATAAATCAGGCAACAAAAATGGGTTCCAAGAAGGATAAGAAGCAAAGAAAGATAAACTTTTGTTCGTAAGGTATACCACTTTTCACAATTTTCCCTATAGAAACATATAGTGAATCTGAGTTCAGATTCATTAACCCTAAGAAAACATACAAGTAAAGCTTGTGTTTTTGTTGACTGATTCAAGAGTCACACACTTGGCTTTCCTTCTTAGCAAAATCAGACTCCTGATTTTCTATTGCTGAAACTGCTTTCCTTCAAAAGTCTGTCCAAATCTCCAATTTGCAGGGGCAACATTGTAAGATGTGAGTGTTCTTCCACCAATGATGGTCACCTCAAAAGACACAGGCTGTCGTTGAAGATCAACACTGCAATGCCAATTTTGCCCCCAATTCCTTGCCATAGGTATCCACCCTGTTCTTGACCCCTTCACTTTTACAGCAACTACTTCACCATCCAACCCTACATTGGTAATCAGGACTTGGTAGAAATGGAAACTACCTGTCATTGTAAATTTCAGACCACCACTTCTTTGACACTTCACTCTGCACACAAACAATAAGAATGTTATTGTCATCAATCTTCATTATTGAATCACTTCTCATTTGGGTTTTTTTACCTTCTGTACTGAATTGGCACTATATCAGCTTTTCTCTTGGCAATCTCAGAAAATGCTGCTTCTGACATCTCAAAATGCTCCTTTGGAAAATTGCACCAGCCACCATAATCTGCAGAAAGTCCATAGTTTGGAGGGCAGAAATCTGTAGCAGTAAGAATCACAGATGGGCTTCCTATCAAGCACCACAAGATGTGGTTTACACATCTGATTTCATAGCAAGCCCCACAGGTACTTCCTCTGTTGAACAAGATAGTGCTCAACCCAGCACTATATCTTCCATAGCTAGCCCTGTGAAGGTCTCCATAACCACAGGCTCCTTCTGCAACACAAGGACACTAGTACATTTTCTAAACTAGGTTTTGTTTTTTCTACAGATGAGACTAGAAAGAACAATAAAACTAGAAGAACCTGTAATGAGCGACCCATCTTTGTCTTTGGAGTATGTTGCCGTAGCAGACTTCCATTCACCGTCCTTGTTAGCTGAAATCTTCCATGAATGTAGCAAAATCAAGTAGAATAGTGTAGATTGAAGAAGAGTGCCCATCTGAGACAATAAGCTATGAATCTGATTATTACTTTAAAGTGGAAACCCTCGAACTCTAACTGTGTTTTGTCTTATGTGGGACCGATAGGTGGACCAAACAGTGAAGAAAAGCCCTGTTTTTTCCGCCTGCAAATTATGTCGATCTTCTTGCTAAAAGAATAAAAGATAAAGATAGAAACTTTGACATTTTTCATCTACGACGTGATTAGTTTCAAACTGTGGGGTATTCAGCTAGGCCGAGATACAAGGTCATTTGTTGCATATTCCGAGGCCCGAGGGTTTTGCAAGGTCCTTCATTTTCTTTTGTACTTCATTTTCCTCATTTTTCTCTTCTTTTTAGGCGGGAAATGGATGCTCCGAAAGGAGGTTTTGGAGCCTGCAATTGTTTGGATGTATTCGAGGGTGAGAAGGGTTTAGGGCTTTGTTTTTGTGGCAGACACAGAAAGCGGAAAGCTTGCGCTTTATTAATCATTCTGTTTCGTAGGACATGCAGGGTTTTGCGCTTTATTAATCATTCTGTTTCGTAGGACATGCAGGGTTTTAAGGGCTTGATTTTCTCTTTTGTTAGTGTGCTTTTTGGATTTCTTGACACTTAAGATTACTAATCCGCATTTAAATTAAGCTTTCTAGTAACATAAAGGGAGAATTACACTCAGGTCCCAAGAAATAAGAGAAATGGAAAATGGTCTCTGAAGATTGCAAAATGAAAAAATGATCTCATGGAGTTGTCAATACAGGCCCATGAAGTTGTTAACGAGTTATCAATACAAGCTCCTGGAGTTGTTGATGGGATCATTTTTTCATTTTGCAATCTTCAGGGGTCATTTTTTCATCTATTTTTTTTTCTTTGAGACCTAAGTGTAATTCTCCCAAACTTAAAATTCTAATCTGTATTTGTTTCTGTAATGAAACCAGGAAAAGCAAGGAAATAAATAAATAGAAATTTTGGGTCACACCACAGAATTAAGAGGGACGGCACATTTGCGAGATTGAAATATTTGTATGTTTTTCAAAAGAAGTAATAACAAAAAAAATGAATAATATGAACATAATATATTACAAGTCTTATATCATGCATTATGAACAATAATTTCTTTTTCATAGCTTATACCGCTTTGGCTGTCAATGTGATCATGTTAAAAAATTGAGATCTCATATCAACCCATGAATAATTTATAAATTAATAAATAAAAATTTTGAATTTCTAATAATATTTAACTTTAGTTTAAAAACACTAAAAGGAATATGAATAAATCTTTTAAGTGACCATGCAGTCCACGGGTCTAGCACTCTAGCATCTTATATATATATTTTATTTAATTTTACTTTTTGATAAATTTACAAGTTGTGATTGATTGTATCTCAATTCAATGATTTTTTTTTAGAATATTAATGGACTGATTGTATTTCAATTATAATTAGAATATGGAAAGGGGTACTATTTTTTTTAACAAAGAAAAAGCAATGTTGGAAAAAATAATACCTCATTCGGTTCTAATTATAGGATATATTTACCTAACTTTGAAGAAATTAAGAATAGTAGTTAAATTAGTTAATCTTATTTATTTTTCAAAAATGCCCTTATTTAATAAGAGTGATTTAGGAATATTACATGAATTTACCATGATCATGGTGTGGGGTGTTTGAAAGGATGGAGAGAAAAGATGAAGAATACACAGCTGAAGTCTTCTTTATTAGCCTTTTTTCGCAGGGTCAAGTATTAATAATTCCATTGGTTAACTGGAAAGTCATTATTATTATTTTTTCTTTCCAACTTCAGAGACACACAAGCTTCATAACGCTGTTAAATTAATTATTGTGAAGGAAGTATTAGTAGGGGTGATTTAGGAAAAAATATGATAAAAATTGCTCAAAATTATTTTATTAAAAAAAAATAAAAGAAACAATAGAATTGAAGTGTATGTGATATTAATGAGTTGCAAGTATTACTCACTTTATATAATATATAGGTGTATTATAAAATTGTTATTGTGTTTCATTATTATTGAGAAAGTATCAATGGAGGGTATTTTAAGAAGAAATTGATAAAAATTAAAACGACGTCCTATAATTAGGACCAAGATCAACTCCCAAATATTATCCTATAATTAGGACCAGAGGGAGTAATAAAATAGCACAAAACTCAATGTGTGTTGGATAGGGACTAAAACCTCTCCACTTTTTTTACTATCCACTTCCATTTATTTCTTTATTCTTAATGTTAGATCAACTCTAAATGATTGAGATTAATATCATATAAAAATGTTATTATAATATCAAATAAGAAAAAATGTATATAAATATATTTAAATCATTAAAACTTGACCTTGATCTAATTAGTCTTTTTTTATATTATCATTCTTATCCAGTTTATGGTTGCCCCTCTCAATATAAGTGATTCCTCTAAGACTTGAACTCAAGACTTATAAGGATCTATGGAACCTTGCATCGTTAGACAAACTCTATATCGGTTAATCTAATTAGTCCATACCTTTTATTAAAGAATCATATATATATATATATATATATATAGACACACACTTTTTATAATATATTAAATCTTTAACTATTCAAAGTTGATCTAACAATGAAAATAAAGAAGTGAAGGGAAGTATTCCTAGAAGATAAGGGAAGTGGAAAGGCTTCTTTCCCATTGGCAGTTGGTAATTCTAAATTTATAATAGTATTTTTTATCAAAACAAATCCATCAACCGACTCTTATATTTATGATCGGAGGCAGCATTACAGATATGTTAATTAAAGGTTAAGTCCAATTTTCCACCAAAAGTTATAACTTATAAGCAATAATGTCTATCCCAAAAGTTTTTTGAGGAATAATATCACCCAATAAGTTTCTAAATTATAGCAATATAGCTCCACTATTATTCAAATTAAATTTAACTATTAGTTGATCAGATATGTTGAGTTAATAGTTTATATGTCTCTCTTGACATTTTTAATCACATTATTGATCTAAACAAATCCATCAATAAGCTCCTATACTTAGAATAAGAGTTATCGTCACAATTATGTTTAATTAAATACATTGCCCAAGTTTGTATAGTCTTCAGTCTGCCGAAATATGCAAGATTTTATCTGGAAATGGCTGAGGCTCATTCAAATTTAAGTGGGTTTATGTGATATACTACTCACTCCGGTCCTAATTATAAGATAAAGTTGACTTTTTTGGAGAAATTAAGGAAGCTAATTAAATTACTTTAGAGTGTTTATATTTTTAGTTTTTTCTTCAAAATAATTAGTTTGACTAATAAACTAATATATAATCTAAAGATACATAACATATGATATGATTAAGTAACTTATTTAGCTTCCTTAATTTCTCCAAAAAAAGTCAACTTTGTCTTATAATTAGGACCGAAGGTAGTATTTCAGAATATCTTGAAAGCAACGTTGGAAGGCCATGTCTAGCTGTTTTTTATGATCCTAATTTAGCAAAGCTCTTCTTACCAATGATTAGGAGTAGTTGTTTCTTTGTTTTTTTTTGTTGTCCACCCGGTTCACCGGAGCTTTGCCCCGACTACATCCGGATTCGATCCACGTCGCGCACCTGACTATGGTGGGAGAATTTCCTAATAGGAATTTTTTGCATACACAAAGGTCGAACCCGAGACCTTACTTAAACGGAACTAAGTCGTTTATCACTTAGACCAACTCCCATTGATTGGAGGAGTTTTTTTTTTTTGGTAATCAAAAGTTTAGGTAGGTTCGGCACCAGTCCCCTACCAAGGCCAGGGCACGGCCCCAGGGCTCTTCGAGCGCTTACAAGGGACTTACGAGATCGCCTACCAATGAGGTCTCCCCATCGGTCAGAGGGTTCGAACACACTCCCTTATGATCGGGGTGGCAAGACCTTAACCAACTGTGCCAAACCTCATTGGCGATTGGAGGAGTTGTTTCTAATTGATTGTGATTAAAATTTCAACCGTGAAGCTTACCACTTGTAACAAAAAAAAAAAAAAAAAAAAAAAAAAAGCCGCACACACCCCTACCGAAAAGCAGACACACACACACACACGCATTGGGCCGAAAAAGTATGAATCCAATGGGCATGAATAAGAGCTTGGATATATAGAATAATAGAAATGACAAGTTGTGGGAACTGTTTCGGTGCATTTAGATTTGATTTTTTTTTTTTAAAATGGATGATTTTTAGATAAAAAATTATTTTTTTAAAAAATGTTAGTTAAGAGATTATTTTTATTTTAGATTTTATACCCATTAAAATAATTTTTTTAATAATAAATAAATAAATAAATGTAGACCATCCAAATCCATATGGACAGTCCATATCTCAACAGGGAAACTGAATGCCAAGTTGAGTGGGCCTATGATTCCCTTTCTTCATATGTTTGATAGGAAACTAGAAAAGAGTCCAATAATCGAATTAATGACATTGTCCATCTCTCAACCAACTTTTACAAAATATTTAAATAGAAAAATTTATACTAAAATGCTATATTATTACATATAAATTACTTTTTAAAAAGGAATTTTATTTATTTATCAATAAATCTATCATCATGATAATTAAAAATATATTTAAACTAATGCAAAGTATTTTAACAAAAATTTTAAATAAGGTCAAACTTATAACTCTTAATTTCAAATTATGAAAATAAATATTCTGGATTCTGGATTCTTTTCTGTGCCTGAATTTATAAATGCTCAAGTTAAGTGTACAGGGGATAAATAAATCTATTATAAATACAGCAAAAGTGTAACAGTAACATTAATATATTTATTCTATACCTTCACTTGTCACTTTATGGTTCAAAACCGCTTTAAATATGACAAAGAAATTTATATAATTTTAACAAAACTGAAAAAAAAATATTCACACAAATTTCTTTAAATCCAAACACATGATAATACTCATGGTCATTGGGGCCAAACTGTTGCTTAAGCAAGACAGTAAATTTTATAACAAGTGACATGATATCATTATGCCTTTCTAACCCCTCTTTAACAAAGTTAGAAAATCAGTTATCTTTTAACTATAACAAAGAATTAAAGAAGCTATGATTAGAAGTTTTACAAGTCCCACAAATTTGAAATTTTCTGTGTAAAAAACTGGAGAACCAATCTAAAAGAATCACCCCCACCATAATTCTAAACGGGGCCCTGGTTTTTCCCCCCTTGAAACATGACAAGTCAGAATCTTGAGAAGCATGCCACGTGTAGTTGTCACTGGTTATGTCACAGTCTCACAGTATTCCTGTGTCCATCATTCACCCTCCTCACCAACCTTCTTGATGATGGTTTCAACTGCTCTTAACTGAACTCCCCCAAGCATCATACGATTACCCCATTCCTCATTAAATTCCATATATCATTAAAGTCTTCTGCTTGAAACACTCAAATTAATGATGTTTTTTTTTTAAATGTTCTCCTGACTCAATCAGTTCATAACTTCCTCTCCGTTGGCTTAAGTTTCGTTGTTAAGAAGCCACCAGCTTAAATAATTGCAGGATTAACTGTATATATATCTTAATACTCTTTGATTAAAAAGAAGAGATTCCAGTTTAAGGAAACCAAACAATAATCAGTAAGGAAGGGCCCACTATGCAGAGATTGTCCCTCATCAACAAGATAAAAGTTCATGAAAACATGATCCATATATTAAAAGACTTGAATGTTCATTAATTATATAGGATCAGTAGTACAACTGCACACACATTTAATTCACTGCCACACAGCTCTCTCTCCTCTTTGGAGTGGGCTACTTACTTCTACCACTACTACAAAAAAAGTTAAGTACACAAGCAGCAGAAGAGTAAAACTGAAACAAGAAAAAAAAAAGGCGAAAAATTAATACACCATTGGAAGCTACTGTCACTTCTGTGCTTCCACATGAACTTCTCTGACAAAAAATAGACAGAAGAAAAGAAACACTTGTTTTTTTAACTTATTATATTCCCTTCTGGAATTAGTACTTATTAAGGTGCTAATTGTGGAAGAAGTTGAGACGAGAAGTGTAAGTGGCTCTTGGAGTCCAGTTTGTAGGGATAACATCTCTTGCAGAAAGTGTTTTCCCAGTGGAAGTGCTTAATTTCACAGAGAAAGGTCCCTTCATTGGCCCTCCAATAATGTTCCAATTTGCGCCCCACAGATGATTCATCTGAAGCCACTCACTTGACCCTGCCTGCAAATATATCAATATTGCAAAAAAAGCAAAAATCAAATCAGTTTCATTATTTAATTTGTAACCACCAAAACTGGGTCTTGTTCACGGGTATATAATAATATACCAATATACATTGGTCCCATGATCACATGCTTTGAGTTCTCATTAGATATGCAGGTAAAAAACAGGGTCTGTTTTTTCAAAAGGAGAATTTTCACTTGCTGTTTATAATGATAAGACATATAGGCATATACTTTTTGGTAATAATGTCTTCAATTCTAAATGTAGGATCTAATTTGTAGTGTAATTTGTACTACAATGATTGGAGGAGTATAAATTTGCCTCTAATATATTTACTATCTTTTGTATAATTTCCTAACATTTTTTAATGTTTGAAAAGATGAAATGGAAGTGGTGGGTAGTGGCATGTGATGAAGGAGACAAGTCCACAATAGTTGGAATTTTTTAATGGCAACATGCATTATAAGATAACTAGACATGCCTCATTTTAGCCTTTTTTTAGTGGATAGAATGAATATGGGATTGACCATAATGCTTTAGTGCACGTTTAGGAAAGTTTCTTTAATTTGAGTCAAATCTGCAAACACTTCTCAAACAGTTTTTCTGAAGATGGAATATTCTATCTGTTTCTGCACTTTAGTTTAAGAGATGAAGTGTTCATTCTGGCTAAACAAAAATAGTCCCCCAAAAAACTAGAATGTTATCACTTTCTTATCTGTCATGTTAGAAGTTTTTCCTAAGCTCAAGTTAATTTAGGCTGTAACGGAATCTGATTCTCTTTGAAACACCTGAAGTTCCTTTCTTTATTTTGGATTGTAAAAGGAAATACAAACTAATGACCCAAAAAAAAAAAGGGTGCAAAATGATGAAGAAGATAGTGAAGATTCTCACTTCTTGAATATGCATAGAGCCAATGTCTCCGTCTCCATCCTCAAACTCTACCAAGAGCGATAGCCAAAAAGGTGTGGATCCTTCATTAACATGGAAGGCTATGTTTCTACCTGGATATTTACATTGTGTCCTGAAATTAAAAATAAAATAAAATTAAAAGGACCCATTAATATTAATTTATAGTCTCAACAACACACGACAGTTGCCTTACAGAAACAAACAAGGTGGTAAAAAAGTCAAGTCTCCCTGTAGAAAAAGGCAGCCTTCATATAAAAAGTCTAGAAAATTAAATGTACCCAAAGTACTACAGTCAAGTCACTCCCTCTGATCTATGGATAAGATTAACTTGCATACTGCTGGTCAAAAAAAAAAAAAAAAAAAAAAAGATTAACTTGCATACTAAATCTGTTGATAGGATTTTCTAGTGATGAATTACTGATTGGCCAAAGTAGATAAGTTATTTTTCTCTTGTGAAATACAAAGAACAAACATCAAAATGTTGGTCATCAAGAGGTTAAAAGAAAGTGCTAATGATATATATATATATATATATATTTAACCTTCGGTAAACGACTGGGATTTGGCCACGGTTCCTGAGGAGAGAGTTGTCGCCGGCAAGAGCCATGCGGCCAAATGCTGCACCACTGAGGTCAAAGTGGGTCCGGTCGGAGGGGCAGCCTGGACATTCGTCGGTGATTATCACCGTCACAGGTCGCTTCGAGCATATACTCCTGTCCAAGCATTTCACCTTGTAGCAGGCACCACACCCCTCTCCCTTCATGAACAGCACCGGACCCACCGCCCCAACTCTCGCCTTCATCGGCCTCACGTCCACCAACGACCCGTATCCACATGCTCCACCTTCACACACATACATTCAAGTCCAACCCTCTGAGTCAACTCGCTGCTATATACACATAGACATATATACATATACTCCTTCTAGTGGACATGGACAGTATACGTTATTTCAACTAATTCATCAGAAATCATAAATCATAGTTAACTCATTAAACTTGTCTTAAATTTAAAGAAATTTTCAACTTTATCCTTGTTAAATGAGAGGTTCTGAAGGGGAGAGAAAAATACAATGAATTATATTTAAATATTAGTTATATGGGTAAAATTAACAAGTTAGTATTAATTATTCTCAAAATGAATTATACTATACACCAAATCATTTTTCGAGAAAAGACTTGGGAGTATATATATATGGTTCAAAATGAAGGGACTTACCGTTGCTTCCGTCTCCTTCGGGGTCGCCGTACCAGGTGGCGGTGCCGGGGTACCAATGCGGGTCTAAAACCCGGTGCTGAAGCTGCCCCTGAGCGTTTACCAGCAGGACATGAATCAACAATGAGATGAAAATCAAGTCGGAGCTACGGTGGCGCTGCATTGTGAAATGGGAAGGAATGGGGTGGTGCGCCACCACAGTTTCAGAGCTCAGGTGAGCGCAGAACCCAATAAAGAAGAAGAAGAAGAAGGACAGTTGGGGGGATTGCCGACAGTTTGATGGCGGCAAGAGAGGCTTGCTGTTTTAGACCGTTAAGGGGGTTTCGGGGGATCTTATAATATGAAGCAGGGACCCACAGTGGAAACTTTTTATGACATTTTCGTTCCTTGTTTGGGTATTATTTACAGAAATTGCCACCATGTTGGGCCCCATCGGTAGTTAAGGCGTTAATTTCGCATGTGCGCGCGAGTGGCAGTGTGGGTTTCACTGCTTTGCACGTCGGGGTAGAAGGGTGTGTTTGTCATTTCAGGCTAGTGAGAATCTGTCCTGCCGTTATTCTCGTTTTTTAATAAAACGGTCGAATCTCCGGAATAAAATAGAAGCGCTCCGGGAAAACGACGTCGATTCACACTCCTTTGCAAGGTACTGTTGTTCATTATGTTGACTTATTCCTTCCCTGTTCCCCCAACTTCCCTTCATCAACATTAATATACATTTTCAAAAAAATTATCAATATATCAAGTTCATAAAATAAGTTATCCTGTTCATAAATTAAAAATGATAAATGACTTTTTTTTTTGGCCAGGGAAAAAAATGTATATATAGCTTTTATATAAAATAATGCTTCCTCCTGTTTTTATTATAAGCATCTCCATCCACACCTTATTGGAACCAATGAGAGACGACATTAAATTTATTTGGAATTAATTTTTAAAAAAAATAAAATTGACCCATATTTAAAGTTATGAATTACATTTTAAAAAGTTAAAAAGGAAAATTATATTAAAATTTAAATATGAACAATTTTTAAAAACTATAATTAATACTCCGATGACTTATAATTAGTGTCACTTATTCATTCTAGAAATTAAAGTGCGAATAGGATCGGAGGAAGGATATCTAACCTTCAACATTGTGTAAAAGAGTGATTAATTTCTAAACTTTCCTTGTTTTGATTTTGTTTTGCTTTACTTATGTTCAATTCAGAAGGGTAAATTTGGCAAAACCACGAGAGCTGCTCTATTTCGACAAATACATGTGCCTTATCATAAATCAATTTTGGTTCAATAATTGACAATATGATTTCTTACATAAAAAAAAAAAAAGGCATAAAGGAAAGCATCAAATGAGTTGATTTCCAAGTCTATAATTGAGGAGATTACGGAAGAGTTCTCTGAATTATTGGGTATAGTGGCCCTATCTATCACGCAAGCACTGTCTTAGTTTTATTGTATTTATGCATGATGGTGGGCTACCCCCAGTTATAGAGACAAAATCAAATTTGCATTATATGCAGCTTTATTATTATCTCATATGTGAAAGGCGAGTGCCATTTTGTAAAACCAGAGTAACATAAAATATAGTAAAACTATAGCAGAACCAAATTTTTGTGTTTCTTTCAATATGTTAAAAGAGTTGTTGAGACTTGTGAGCCCTCCAGTGTACTTTTTTCTTTGCATTTAGTCTGATATGTATAATCACACTACTGTAAAAGATTTCTATCTTCCTCATTATAACTCAATGCTAGGCATGAACAGTTTAGAAATGTGCAATCCTAAAAGCTCCCTTATAAATAAAAGGTGCGGGGTCCAATCATGCTTATAATCTCAGGTCATTAGTGCCTTCTTGTGATAGATCCAAAGCCGACAGTAATTATTGATAGTTATCATGGATATTGCAAACACAAGTACTACTACTGTAGGCAGAAAACATTTCTCTGGGCAATTCTTCTTCAAATTCATAGAATTTCCAATTAGCAGCAACGTAATGTTCTTAATTGGACGTATAATTTCTTTTACATTATGATTAAATAATACTCCAACTACCCTACACACTTCTTAATTAACTCACCCTACTGATGATGACATATGTTCTCAGTTCCCTTGATTATCGGAGAATTAGTTGGTATGCAAATCTGGTGTGTAGAAGCACACAGCTTTTGAAAATGACGCATCAAAGTAAGTGAAACTAAGAAACTTAATGGAGAAACAAGATTTTGTTTGACTACAACATGTGCTTTTAAGCCAGGCACATGAACATGAAATAATCTTTATCGCTTTTGTATGATTTTCCCGCTTAACTGTCTAAGGTGGACAAAATGGAAGTTTTCACACTTGGAAGCAGTTCATGAGGTGCGCATATGGTTTAATGTGATCTTAATATTTTATTCCAATACTCGTGAATCAGAATCGCATGCCAAAGCAGTATTATTATTTTGATAATGCAGCTAAAAAGTGATTCGGGCTCATGTGTTGAATAAAGTATGGTTGAAGTGCTAGTTAAAGCAGCTTTTAAGACATGTGATTGTTAATCCAATAGGCAGATGGGATTAGATATGTTCCAAACGCGACGGATATGACATAATTATTAAAATTTAAGATAAATTCGCATTACTTGTAAATGCCCAAATATAAAATAAGAAATTTATAGGTGTTCTCGTATAGGTTCAATTCAATTATCCCTTTTGTTATGGGAATAGCTAGTCTTGTATATGTTCTCTATTTATTTGTTTGCTTGATATTTCTGCTCAAAGTTTGAATCTTGCTTTTGGTAAAGCAAAGTTGAAAAGAAAGGCCAGCTTGTACAAGCTTCCCAAGTGATCTTCCGTCACCATCAAAAATGAAAGCTTTCAAGTTTCAATTTTGCTTTACGGGTTGTCCAGACCATATTCTGTGAGTCTTTGATTCATTCCCCACTGAGTTGGCTAGCTCGAGTATTCACGTGGGGTGCTCCAAACAGATATCACACTCTTCACTCTAAAGTCATAATGGGACACATGAATTGCGAACAAGTTATTCAAAGAATATATTTTTATTCACGTGTTGATCTGACATCCAGCTATAAGCTATATCGCTTTCAACAGAAGGTGCAGGGAGATATTAAGAGGTACCGGATTTTATTCACAAGAAGACCCTAATCAATTCAATACAATGCAATAAAGAGCATGTTTAAATGCCATGAGTATGTGTATGAGATTTCTTCTAAGGTGAGATAGTTTGGTTTCTCCAACCGATTCAATGGCTATTCCATTTGTAGCTGATGGTGTCTGAAAGAGACTTGTTTTGCCTCTCTGTAACAAACTCCAAATGCTGGCCTCCAACTGAACAAGATTGTGACAATTTAAGGAAGAAGGAAACGGTCAAATAAGGGAACCACAGTAAGCAACAGATGGTTTAACGTGCCAACAAATAACTAGAATTAAACAGAGTATAGTTGTATATAATTCCCATTATGCATTTTTAAGTTCTGTTCATTGAACCAATGATTTATTTATTTATTTTTGAGTATTGGACAATCAAGGAAATATGCTTCATCTGCAAGATACAAATAATATGGAAACCGACAGTAGCAAATATCTTAGGTGCATATTGGCCCCTGGGATTTCTACTTTCTCTAGTCTTCAGAAAGTTATTTGCACAATATTTGAACTCAACAAACACTGCTATAACAACAACAACAATAATCAACCTCGTTCATTCCTATACTGTTTAGGACATAAGCAACTGAAGTTTTAAATTTTTATATTGGTTATTGTTACTACTTAAAAATAACTCTCTAGGCACTTAAGAGACTGAGTTTTCCAAGTAATAAGTAGCGTCTTCAAGACACAGTCAGATACAAAATCATTTTTCAACCTTCTAGTAATTTATCTATTGATCCCGACTCATACAAGTGGCGCCAAGTTAAATTTAATATAAACAAATCTAATATGAAGAAAAAGTTGGTGAACTTGAACAAATCAATCATGGTGAATCAAGGGACAAAAACAATTTTACCTTGTCACTAATCTTTACATTCTTCCCATCATCTTTTCTGTCCATATGCAGAATCAACAACAACATAAGGAGGTGGATAAGCAGCATTATTCAGGAGTGGAGCTCTTTCTGGAGCATACTCATCATCACTGTCATAATACTGATGAGGTCCGAGAGCTTTGAGTATCATTGCCAGTAATATAGAGAGCCCCTGGATGCAGATGGCATAGGCAGCTATCTATTGTTAGATTGAATAAAAAAATCATTCTCAAGTTTTAAAGTTGATCATTAACAAAAGTAATCAAGTACAGAATGAAATATGCTGCTGATCACGCATAGCACTGACAATCATAGAGATCACAGAAATGAGAGACACAACGTTAATTTCCATTGGTTTTGGTAATTAATTGTACACATTCACCCACTTCAATTTCTTAATCATGAATTTATGTATCCAAGTAACTAAAATCTATGCAGAACAAATCAAGGGCAATAAAAGGTAAGAATAACTTCTGTGGGGAACAATAGAACAGTGGGATTTCAACTTTCTAATTTTATCTCAAAGACATGCAAATTCATCTCTATCTTAAAGAAAAAATAGCAAAATACTTTAACCCAACAATTTTAAGCTTCTGCTAGTTGAATGAGCATATATTATAATTATACAGTAACCAAGTTGACTACAAAGTTAGAGATTCCGCAATAAAGATTCACTTAAGTGTCACAATCTAGAGGGCAAGAGTCAGCAAGACAAGGAAAGATATTTACCTGTACCATGACAAGTGACAGGCCTATCCATTTGCAAATTTCAAAGTTTGACCTAATAAAATTCTTGAACCGACCAAAATTTCCCATCGGATCCTTTGGAAAGTCCTGATTTCAATTTTGAAGCCAAAAGTGATCATAACACAAGAAGACCAAAAAGAGAAGATATGATAACACGGCATAAATCAACGAATACAACCATTGAATAAAAACTCATACAAAACTACTGAAATAACAAAGCATGCTATCAAGAAATGTTAGTCACGACAAACCTTCTCCCAGTCCCGGTTTAGAAGTACATCAACAGTTACTGCAGCCTCTAGCATGAGGAGAATGAGGATAAACAACATATACTGTTACAAGTTAAGATGAACAAGAAAGTAACAGCATCACGTGCTCATTCCATGAGTCAAAAATTAGCCAGATTACTGATTACTGATAAAATATATTTCTTGTAATTAAACAAAGCGTTGCTTAGTAATTTTCTTCTTTACTCAAAGTCCCTAGGTATTTGCTGCAAGTTGTTTATTAAAAAAATAAAAAAAAACATAAAATAGATAAACTTTTTTTACACAATCAATCATATGGGGGTGAGCCTAAACAATATACACGTCTTATAGGTATAAAATACAGAACTTATGTTATGTCCAATACATTTATAAACTCAGCATCACCTTCTCTATTTTCAAGTATCCAAGGTGCCAAGTGTTGGAAGTCATCATAAGCTATAAAGGTAATACCAACAGAAAAGGTGAAGTTTGCTCCCAAACAAAGAAAAAGAAAAGAAAATGTGAAATTTGACAGGGACAAGTAAAAGAATATAAGTTGATATTCGACAACAACCATTTTATCCTCCACAGCTACACCCCATCCGCTTTGTTCAAGAACTCAACAGAAAAGGTGATCAAAGAGAGACCAGGAGGTTTTATCCCAAAATAAGAGTAAAAAAAGATATAATGACAAGAAAGAAAAAGACACTGGAATTTTTATTGTGGAGGAAAAGCCCAAACTCTAAAGTGATTCTTAAAGCAGGGATGAGTGAAAGTAGCAGTCACATCCTTGACTAATAATTTCACGAAAAGGATACCAAGTAAAGGCAACATCCATTGGCAGTTTCAGCAGCAACATGACCACTGCAAGTGATCACACAGAAAGCAACTCCAAGGCCAAGGAACGTGTAAATGAACCTGATTGAAAAAGAGTATTTCATTAATGATGAGTCAATATGAACTAGAAATTGAAGATCCATATCGTAGCCAGTCCCAGTACTCCAATTTAATCAGTTCAGCTTATTGATAACCTCCACAAAATTATCAGTTCTCTTTCCTCCCGTTACCGCCAGGAAGTGAATGACAAAGCGAATATGGGATTCAAGTTAATTGCTTTAACGCGCGAAATGTTAAGGAAAGTAAGTTATATGAATTAATTAAACCAGATCATTTTTTTTTTTCTAATTTGAGCCTCAAACAGCATCAAGGTCCAAACATAGAAATTTGTTTTCTTTCCCAAAACCCCCCCGGGGGATAATCAATCATTTGACCAAACAGTGATGATACCAGAATAAGGCCTTAATTCTTCTTTTACTCCTCTTGAACCGCGTTGACCAAGAAGAAAAAGAGATGGAAAAGACGAAATTCCTACCAGGGAGCAGGGTAATCAGAATCTCCACCAAAGGGAAGCTCGCCTGTCTCCCTCTGCCAATACCTAATCATCCATACAGCGTATAGAATCATGGCTAACCCAGCCATTCCAATGATCGAGTTGACCAGCTTCAATATCGATTGAATGCAGCTCCTCACCATACCCGCCATTTTGTTTCCCGAAATTCAATTCCTCAGAATCGGAAGAGAACCTTAACTTCCCCCGAATGAAAAATAAAATTTACAAAAACAATCAACGAAACCCTTGATCGAATCTAGGGCTCCGTTGCGCAGCCTAAAAGAGGTAAAGAGGTTTGGGCGCTTTGCAATGAATTACCTCAATATTGTATGGTCCCGAAATTTATTAATTATGACGTCATTCTGCAAGTTAGCTTTGCATTTTTAGAATAGAAACTAGTTACTTTCAACACGGTTAGGAACCAATGAGGTTGCTGTGGTGTAGTGGTTATCACGTTAGTCTTACACACTAAAGGTCCCCAGTTCGATCCTGGGCAGCAACATTCAATTAATTTTTTTTTCAAAACTTTATCATCATCGGAGAATCATAGGCCATGTTTGGTACGTGGTATTGAATTTTGATGGATTGGGATAGGGATTGGGATTGGGTTTGATACTTTAAAAATATGTTTGGTATGAGGTGGTAATTGGAGGAAATGATTTTACTAATATTATTTAATAAATATATATTAATTATAAAATGACACCAATACCCTACCCAAAATCCCAATCGATCGAAGAAGAAAACGCCGTGAATCGTCTGTTACCTGCCGTCATCCTCAAAGGGTTGGCCACAATCGACAGAGATCCAGAATTCGAAAATCTGAGAGCTGAGAATTTGGGACGATGCGAAGTGGAAGAGAATTTGGGCGAGCAGGAGAGAGAAGGACGTTGGACAAAGCAGATGTCGCCATTGTTGAGCTTCACTGAGCGTGGTCTTGGAAGTTTTAGAGGTGTCGCTGCATTTATCGATCTAAGTGTCATAGGCGAGAGAACTAAAGGGAACAAGAAACCATTTGCCTTTGGAGGACGGAGCTTTCAATGCGGTGTGAGTGAGAATTGTTCGGTAAGTCTCCGTCACCGGCTCCGGCTCTGGAGCCAGTGAGCTCTCCTTCACCAGCACCGATTTCTCTGGCCCCAGATCTGGCAGTTGAGGCCCCTTCTCCCGTTGTTGCTTCACCTCCGGCACCGGCGAAAGAGACTCCAGGAGATGTTCCGACTGATGCGCCGGCAGTGGAGGCTGAGCATAGCGCTTCGGATAAAGGAGCAGGTAGTCATGTGAAGGCCTCTGCAGTTTCCGTTTTTCTATTTCGATTGTATGGTTCAGAGTGATGGTTTCGCCGCTGGTGAGGAAAAATATTGTGAGAGAGATTGATTAGGATAAAATCAGGGTATTTTTGTCTGATAAAATTTAAATCAAGGGTAATTTTGTCTCTACAATTTTGGAAGCCAGGGATTGAAAACACAAAACCAGGGGGGAGGTGGCTTTGTAGCAATCCCTCTTTCGTGGCATTCCCAATCCCTGATTATTCATAATCACTGGTACCAAACGATATATTTTGACTTAATCCCTCACCCAATCCCTATCCCTACCCCCTGTTACTTCGTACCAAACATAGCCATAGAGATATGGGTGTGTTTTGATTGACGATTGGATAAATGACTTATTTTTACTTAGGCTTATGGAATCTTAAAATTAGAAAAAAGTTAGATGAGTAAAATAATGAGTGTTTGGATTGGCGATTGGATAAGTGACTTATGTAAAAGAAATTGATAATAAAATGTTGAATAAAAGAGGTTGATTATAAAATCATAAAACAACCAAATAATAAATCTAAACTGATTAAAATTAATTATTCTTTACATTTCTACAATCATATATTGACAAAACTCAAAATTTGTCTAAACTCTTATCCCAAAGTATTTTCTGATTAGCAGAAGATTACTATCTAAAGAAAGAAAAAATTATTTAGAACATTTTTTATAAAAAAAATTTTATAATTAGAAGTGATTTTGAATACCTTATTGATCCCTAAAAATCCTCAAAACAGAAATCATAGCTTGAGGACTCATTCATAAGCATTTTTAAGCTCTAATTCTGAGTTTATCACATCGGGCTTTTTTTCTGAACGCAAATCACCCAACCAAATATTAGAAAATGATGTTGTCACTGTGCACACCCGATATACCCTCTTAATCGATCGGGCTCTGAAACGTTTAAACAATCACACCCTAACGGAGAATCGTCCACATTATTGGTTCCCCAGTGGCAATCATGCGAAGGAATCACGCTATGTAATATGAACAGACAAAGAAATAGTTCCCAAATCGAAAAATAAGAAGTGTGCTTTTCATATATCCTCTCAAGCCTCAACATTAAAACAGGGTATGAAAATTTCTTCTTCAACATTGACCTAAAAATCCTCAAAATTGCTGTATTCAGAAAATTACAACAGAGCTAGTATGAAGTATAAACTACTCCATTAAAAAGTGCTTAATCAGCCAGTGCGTTAATTGGCGTCCAAATCCAAGTACATTCTATAGGCACTTCGATCAGATGAGTAGTATCCTTCGATCAAAGTGTCAACCTGGAAACCTTGCTTCCTGTAAAGTGTCAAGGCTGGAGTCCTCATGGGATCAACATGAAGCAATATGCGCGAGACTTTCCTTGTTCTGCATTTCTCTATCGCCGCCTTTAGCAGAATCTCCCCGTGGCCTTGCCTCCTCCATTGCTCCTTCACTAGTAAAAGCCACAATACACAATTAAATTAAAATCCAATAGAGCACGGTAACTTGCAAGGTAAAGTTTCAGCATTTTTCAGTTGTGTATTTTCATCAAACAGCTTATGGGCGTGTCCTAGGTTGAAACAATAATGCAAAAACCCAACATGAAAAGTGGAAAACTCAATTTAGATGCAAAGTTCCGAATAAATTTAGGAAGAGGAAGCTGAAACCTGCTAGCTTTGTGATGGAGGCGTACAAGGAAGAGGGCCAAGAATACATGACATAGCCTACAATTTCCCCATCCACGTGAAGGTAAAGCAGCCCAGAGTTCTTCTTTCTCAGTTCTTGATCAAAGAATGTAGCAAGCGATTCGTGTTTGGGAAATATTTTTCTCTCCAATTTCACAATCTCTGCCACTATCTTATCCCAGTCGCCGGAGTTTCTATGAAGCTCTACAATGGCCCCTGCCGCCATGAATAGTTCATCTAGATGACCCGTTCGTTGGTGAGTTTTCACTTTTCAGTTTTCACAAAACGAGCCTTCGAGTTTCTATATGCTCCTATAAACCTAAAAAGTTTCAACTTCGATAAAATTAATTAAATTAAATCATATTATTAAAAAAAAAAGTAGTAAATAAATATAAAGATAAAATATAATTGCATCACCACTGTGCATCTGACCTCTGCTATCTAACGAATAGTGCGCCCTCGAGGTTTGAGAATCTGCTATGGTTTTCGTCAAACGCAGGGAAGTTTTGCGTTTAAAATGCTGGACATCAAAACATCGGAGGAGGCCTGTCGGCGGCGGCGATTGGCTTATCTATAGAAGTAGCGAGCTCCGGTGGCCCGCCTGAGGAGGAGCGATTCCGTTAGATACTGGACGGATTGATTCGGCGTGGGTCCCATGGATTGTGTCTCCTCTCTAATCCTTTCCTTCCCCTGCAATTTAAGCATATCAAACATAGAAGCCTTCCGTCATTTCTTCTTCTTCACCCGTACTGCCCTCTAGAGGGCAGTGTTATCTGTCTTTGAACGAAGGTAAGATGTCATCGGTGAGATGGCCACTTCTATATTCTTCACCACCGTCTTCACAGAGCACTAAATTCGGCGGACAATTCAACAAACAGCTTCACTGCTCTCTATTACCCACTAATCCGCTCACTTGTTCATTACAACTCAGACGCAGTGCCACTCTCTGCCATCATCCTTCTTTCAAGATCTTCTGCAAAAGAAGCAAAACCGCTCAAGAGAACGGACTTTCTCAGGTAAATTAAAAACAAAAGAAGTCTATCTTCTTGTTCGGTCATATTCTTCACTTGGTGCTACTCTCATTTGAATGTGATTAATAAGCGCTGCAATTAAATACGTTGGCTATGTTGAAAGGAGTCAGATAGTTACGATTTGTTGTGGGGCTTCTACGTTATTTCATGTTGTAATAGGGATTCTCAGCATTGCAAGGGGACAATCCATGGGAGGGTGGAAACCTATGGAGCACTCTTGCTTTCTACATATTCAGTCTGCATATTCCTTTGAGTTTTGGAGGGTTATCTGTGGTTACCCAGATAATAGGGAAGAATAATCTTGTTCCACAAACTGAGGTGAGTTTTTCTGTCTGTTGCTTTCCTAGCTACTGATCAGCTGCTGCTTCCCTGATTTATATTGAGAGAGAGAAAATGAATGAAAAATTTTATGTTTTAAAATATTTTATCTAATTGCACCACTTGTGAGTGTTCATGCCCACTGTTCTCCTCTTGCTTGGATTACTTGGTTGATTTCATGATTTGACTGTGAATTTGTTTTTCGTTTATGTTGCTAAGAGTTTGAATTCACATCTATCAAATTGGTAGGGCCATAACCAGGTGTGACTGAGTTTGCCTCGCTGAACTTCATATTTGTAGGTGACTTCATTTTTAAGCTCAATAACGACCATCAGTATTAATGTACACTTGCTTGATGCAAATTGCTAGAAATGGTTTTCAATGTTTTTATATTTAGCTTCAGAGTCTGAACTTTTAATTTTGATATCAAATTTCTTAATGCATTTCGAACATATGTGCTAAGGGCTCCTTTAAAATTCACTGATGCAGATCTTAGCAATTCTTTTCATTCAAATCCTCGAGCTTAATGGAGCATTTCTTTTACTGAAGCACACGGCTAAGCCGCAGTATAAGCTTTCAAATTTCTTCAAAAATAACATATCAGTTGAAACCAGGAATTGGGTTTTAGCATCAGCAGTGGGATTCGGAGTTCTTGTCCTTCTGCTTTTTCTAACATCACTGATTGCTAGCAGGCTATTTGGCTCCAAGGTTAGTCATGTTTGTCTTTTGCTTTGCATCATACTACAGAGTCAATTATGAATTATCTTCCACATTTGTTAACTATCCTCCTGTCATCACTATGGTATCTGCTAATGTCTTGAACCATGTAACATAAATATCCATGATCTTGTATTTCTATATGGCATTTAACGGTCATACTAAAGAAAAAACTTGTTAAATTATGTGTTTGCTTTGTATATGCCCTTCCGTGGTTGCATATAGATATAATTAAGACCTTTAGATATGATTAAGACCTTGTTTCGAAATGTTTCAGTTAATAATGGAAAGCATATTTTTGAAAAAAATAACTAGAAATTCTGTATTGATTAGCATATTGCTTACTTGACCCTTTATATAGGCATGTTGCAGATGATGCACTCCCTAGATATAAGAGTTGCCAGTTCTTGAAGATTCTCATGCATTCTTATAATATTAAATACTATTACGAATGAGATATTATATTAAGGACTTGGTGTAGTAGTTGACTTCAAATTGTGTTCTTTGGTATCAAATGGTGTTTAATTTATTAAGAAGGAAAATTAATAATAACATTCTGATTAAACCCCATGAAAATTATCATTTCCTTGGGCTACACTCGATGCCACAAAGCCGAGGATTTAGTGAAAGCCATTTTTAAGGGACAGAGATTTCTGGACCTCTACTTGATCAAAGTAAGACACAGATTTGAAGTCCATATAGTGAATGAAATTTGGGGAGACAAAATATATTTCGTGAGAATTCTTGTTTGAAGTTATGAGAAACTTGTTCTGAATTTCTGTAATTGATGCAGCCTGTCAACAACTCCATACTGAAGGAGATCCTCTTAAGCAGCGATGTCTCAAGAGTAGCTTGTGTCATTGTTTACTGTATAGCCTGTCCCCTTCTGGAGGAAGTTATTTTCAGAGGGTTCCTGCTAACATCACTTTCCTCTACCATGGAATGGCCACAAGCCGTTGCTGTGAGTTCAGCCATTTTCAGTGCATGTCACTTCTCTGGTGAGAGCTTTGTGCAGTTGTTCATTATTGGCTGTGTTCTTGGCTGTTCCTATTGCTGGACTGGGAATTTAAAGTCTCCTCTTCTCATACACTCCTTGTACAATGCTTTAACTTTAATAATATCCTATCTGTATTAAACACGAATTTCTTTTCTCTCTTTTTTGTTCTCAATTCAAAATGATGAAGAATGCTGAACGGGCTTCGCAGAGTTGTTTACTTGGCTTTTGTTCATCTTTCCACCTAACTCTGGTTGCTTTTCTGAACTAACGACTGTTTTATAATGCTTGTTTTTGAACCAAGGTAATTAAATCCGGACCGGTCACTGAACCGGCCCGGATACTGAGTCAAAGGTCAGTGGATCAAATCGATGTTAAACCGGAGCCAAACTGATAAGAAATTGAAGATTTTAGACTTATAATATGAAATTCTAGAGGAAAAACAAAAAAATTTGATTTTTAAAAAAATAAAAAATCCGGACTAGATTGGTTTATCAGCATGTTGGCCAATTTTCTGATCTGATCCGGGTTCCATTACATTGGTTTGAACTAACACCCGCCTCCCAATCCACGTCTCAGTTTAAAGATTGGGATGGCTTTCATCCCAACGTTGCTTTTTTTTGAAAAAAATAAAGCACGGTGGAATTGGTTTTTGGAAAAGTGGGATATTTAGGTTGGCGTTTTAACAACTGAGCTTTTCTTTACAAAAGCAACTTTTAAGAAAAAGTTCAAAAGTCTAGCTTTTTGAAAAAAGGTCACTTCTACTATCGTCAATTTAAACATAAATCACATTTAAAATCTGACATTTATCTTATCTTAATTTTATAAAAGTCAGATTAAAAAAAAGTCACTTCTGTTATCACTAACCTAAACGGGCCCTATAGTAATTGTCGTCATGACAATTAAAATAATTGTATAATTTTTAAGAAAATGGACTTGCAAACAATTGTCAAGAGGCGAGTATTGCAGAAAAATTGGTCAGAAAAAAAGTGTTGCAGAAATATTTATTTACAACTTATAAAAAAAAAAACAATATTCACACACAATGTAAAATGGTATTTTTATTATTTTATTTTTAAACAACTATTAAAAAGAACTTATTAATACTAAACACCATTCCTTTTCGAGTCCATTTGAAAGTACCCTAATCATGTTACTATAATTCTTCATTAAATATTTAGACCATGTGCTATTCTATTTTTTTGAATAATAGTTGAAATCCATTACCTTAAAAAAGTATTACATCAAAATGCTAAACCAGCCCATCGTCCCCTACCATTCCCGGAGGAGAATTGGGTGCCATGTGCTATTTTGGGAAGGGAGAATCACTCCTAGATCCTAAAGAAGAAAGATATTATCAGAAAAGTCCCTCGAGGTTGTAAAACACACTCAAATAGGTTGTTAATACACACTTTGAGGTTGTAATCAGGGACCTTTCTGATAATATCTTCCTTCCTTGGGATCTAAGAGTGATTCTCCCTTTTGGAACTCGCATTGCATCTAACACTAATAATTTAATAAAGATGGGCTTATATGATTCAAGATAAAATTAATTTAAAAAATAAACAATATCCAATTAAAATCAAGGAACAAAAAAGGCGGTCGGGCAATGAACCAGTCACGGAACAGGCTCAAGGGTTAATGGGTCAATTGGGGTTTAACCGGTGGTCGAGCCGATCATATTAAAATATTACAATTTATTACTAACAATATATCTATATTAATATATTTTTAAATTTCTATAAATAAAATTAATTGATTATGTTAGATTTGATTACTTGAATCATATCAAATTAATTGACTAAAATATAATATTTTTTCATTTATTCTTTTTATTTTTTAAATTTTTGTTGTCTTGAAATTAAAATTTATTCTTATAATTTATTAAAATATTATAGATTATTTGTATATCAATTCAGATCTATAGTTTTCTTTCTTTTTTGGCCTATTTGTTGAATTAGATATCTCATTTTTATTAAAAAAAATAGCAAACCGGTTGAACCATTCAAACCATAGGTTCAAACGTTTTTGACCGGTTCAACTGGTTTTCTGATTCAACATCAAACCAGACCGGTTCACTGGTTCACCGGTTCACCGGTTTTCTGGTTGAATCACACGATTCACCAGTCGTAAATAATATGATTCCTTTCAAAATACATGCAAGCACTCGTTTATAGAAACTATAACTTCATTTTTATATCTTTTTTTTTGTTTGTTAAAGCATACTTTTAGTCTTTTAAATTTATATGAGATATAGGTATACTTTTAGTCCCTTAATTTTATAAAATATATTTTTGATCTTATAATTCTAACACCGTTATTGTTGCTAACGAAAACACTGACACAACAAACTTAAGTGATAACTATGTAATTAAATGTAATTAATATTAAATTTAAAATATGAGTAAATTAAAAAATATCTAAAATCTTAATGAAATAATCAATATTAAAACCTCAATTGTATTAAAATATTATAGTTTAACAATCTAAATATTGTAGTTTATTAAAAAAAATTTATTTTAATAATTTAAATAGCAAAACTTCGGCTTTATTTGCAGCGATTTGTTTTTTTTTTAAATTTAATAATCTAAATATATTATATTAAAAAATTAAAACTTAAATATGCCTTGTTATTTGCATAATCATCACTTCAGTTTGCTGCGTAAACATTTTCCTTTAGTAACATTTAACGGTGCTAGAAATATAGGACTAAAAGTATATTTTATAAAATTAAGGGAATAAATATATATCTCATCTAAAACTTAAAGGACTAAAAGTATATTTTTGCCTTCCTTTTTCTTCCACATTTTTATCATTCTAATATTTTCAATAAATTTTAATAATTTTTCCAAAAAAAATACATTTTAATAAGATTTAAAATTTAAAAAAATGAGTTTTCAAAAACTTTTAAATTAGTATTGTGGGTCAGGTAAAAAGAATTAGTATTGTGGGGAAAATATGATATTTTTTACCAAGTTGTGTGAATTTTGTAAAATGAATTTTCTTAATTTTTAAGAATATGATTGGTATGCAAAATAAAATAAAGTCATAAATAACAATTATTTTTCTGGGTAAAATAATAGTGAAAAATATCATCACTTAGTAATGAAGCGAAAATATAATGAATATATGTCTTCATGTTATGGTCATGTCCCTATGAACCATCACACTTTTATTACCGTTCTTTTTTTGATAACAACTTTTATTAATTATTACCGTTCTAACTTCTAACTGGGGTTGGGATTTTATTTTATTTCTTCATATTCTTGTACATATTTTTTTCATTTTAATGTTACCAAACGGGCGTGAGCATCCAAACGCCCGGCGATAAAACCTTGGTTACGCAATCCCAAACAAGGTGTGGTTGAGGAGGACAGAGAACAAATCCGATAAGCATCTTACCTTCAAAATTCGAATCTTAAGGTCTTATCCGTCTCGCCCCTCACCTTATAAATCTCTCTCCACCATCACCGTTCATTATAATTACTTTATTTCTTAATTCAACGTAATCGGAGGTCGATGAAATAATCTCAAATTTCTGTTAGGATTAGTTGTCTTTCCTGCTTGCCATTTTCCTTCTTCCCTCTAATTTTCCTCTCTCCATCTCTCGTTTCCTCTCCCTCTCGAAACCCCTTTCGATTTCAAATTCTCTGCTGGAAATGGAGATGGCCATGGAGGATTTGCTCTCTCATGAGGTTCTCTCTATGGATCTTCAGGCGTTCCCCGGAGATGGAAGAGCCCGGCGATTACCCAATAGTTTAATACCGTGTACGATCCGAATATGTGCTTTGGCAGTGGCCTGCTGAAGTCCTATCTACAAGGTTTCTATGTTTACTTTTCCATAGGTATTTCGTTCTTCGCTGTTCCAACCTACCCCGAATTCCTACCGTTGGATAATTCTTTCACTGTTTCTTGGTTTATTAGTTTCTGAATTGGTCCTGTTCGTCTGATCATGTTTGTGTAAACTTTGATGTTAGTAGTTACTGTGTAGAATGAAGGTGTGGTTTTGCAAAATTTAGAATTTCCTTAATTCTATCGTGGAACTTGGATTCCCTAGGGTTTTGAACCCGAACATCAATCTTGAAATTACTTTAGGCTTGCGTGAAATTGTTACGAGATTTTCGTTTTCTTCTGTGTCCGTTGGATCTTGAGGTTTGAATGTGAACTTTTGGACGGGAAATTTGAATGGCTGGAAAGTTGGAATTAGGGTTTCCGAAGACTAGTGCTTGTAGTCTAAGGGAGCAACTGGCTAGAAAGATATTGCGTAATGTGCGATCCCAAGGGCATCCTTATGTTGACCTTCGTGAAAATGGGAAAAAATTCATATATTTCTGTACACTGTGTCTAGCCCCCTGCTACAGTGATGCTGCACTTTTCGATCACTTGAAAGGTAATCTTCACATGGAGAGGCTGTCTACTGCCAAAGTTACCCTTCTAGGACCTAATCCATGGCCTTTTAATGATGGCGTTGTCTTCTTTGACACCTCAATTACAAATGACGACGACTTGCCCAACATGAATGCCAAGCAAAAGAGGCTGCTGGAATATGCTGACAATGACGATGATCTTGCTATTGTGAAGTTTGGTGAATATCTGAATTCCAGTGATGACAATCATGCTGAGGTTGATGGAGTTAATTGCAGCATAAAATACTTAGAGTCTGGTGCAGTTCATTCAGATCTTCAACTATGTTCAACTGACGGTGCAGTGAGTGAGTATTGTACTCTTGTGGTTCCTCATGCACTGATTGGAGACAAAACTCCTGACTTACAAGCTAGGGAGGTGGGTTTGGGAAAGATTGCTGCAAGGTTCTTTGAGAAGGATGGTGGTTTGAATGGTATTAGAAGAATATGGTGTGAATGGTTAGGGAATGATACTGATGGCCATCAAATTGGTTCTGCAGTTCCAGAGCACAAATTTGCTGTCATTATTTTCTCCTACCATTCTGATTTGGGTCGGAATGGATTGCTTGAAGAGTTAAAGTCCTTGTTAGCATCTACTCCTATGACAGAACTAGAGAATGAGAGCAGCAGTGGTCAAAAGAGAAAGAAATCATTTTCTGACCCTGAGGACGTTAGTGATTCTTTGAGCAATCAGTACGATTCATCAATAGAAGATTCTTCGGCTTCTAGCAGTGCCACCTCAAGATTAGCCCTGGGTCAAATAGACAATCAACTTCTCCATACTAGGTTCATTTCAAGCAAGGCTATAAGGAAAGAGTTGAGACGGCGGCAGCGATTAGCAGCAGAGAAAATGTGTGATATCTGTAAACAAAAAATGCTTCCTGGTAGAGATGTAGCGACACTTTTTAATTTGAAGACCAGAAGACTAGCTTGCAGTAGTCGGAATGGGACTGGGGTAAGACCTTTTGCTATTGTTAATTTGTTATGTATGTCTCTAATTATCAAGCTTGATCAAAAGTTTGATATTCAAGCATCATCTCTCTAAACTTGGAAAAGGAATTTCATTTCATGATTATCACTGCAGGCGTTTCACTTGTTTCATGCATCCTGCCTTGTACACTGGATATTGATGTGTGAATATAACATGATCACCAATCATGTAGCCTTTCCAAAAGTCAGAAGAAGAACCAAGAGAAAGATGGGAGCAAATGTTAATCAAAATGGAAAAGAATATGATATGAAGGCTGCCAGAGGGAAAATAAACTCTGTATTCTGCCCAGAGTGCCAGGGTACAGGTATCATCATTGATGGAGATCAGGTGGAACATGCACCTTTTTCTTTGTCTGAGGTTTGCTCATTTCACAACTCCCCCCTTTCTTCACCGTCCCTTAATCTTTTAGTTTTCTTCTGTTTCCCTGAAGCTTCTGGAATCCTTTTTCGGCCTCAGCCCTTTCGTTTATTTTTATGGTAGACCAGTTAGCATCTAGGAAAATGCTCATTTGGAATTTATGATGCGCTATTTCTTTTTGGTGTTTTGGCAGATGTTCAAATTAAAAATAAAGGCATGTGACGGACGTAGAGAATGGATAAGAAGTCCTGAACTTTTGCAGAATTGCTCAACTGGATTTCAATTTCCCGCACAATCTGAGGAAATAGGCCAGGTGCTCAATATTTGTGGATAAAATTTCATCAAGATGAAAACCAATATTGCATTTTTATTAATACATCCATTGTGATCGATTTGCTAATATAGGAAAAAGTGAAGCCAATAAAATTTCTGCATTTCTATCGTGTTGATGAGCAGAACACAAGAGCCGTGGAATCTTAGCAATTGGCATTTTCAGATGTATCCTACATCATCCATGACCCATAATATGCTGTACATTTATGCACATATCGAGTATTACTTAAAAACTATGATTAGCTCTTCGGATAGACGTAGCCTTGTAGGTAGGGGAATGGATTAGAGGCTCGCCTTACCTGATGAGACAAATGTGTATACCTGTTGGCTTGTTGCTAACGAGAGTGCATGTATCATTGTACGTTGCTGACATCCATGTACATGGTAAAGCAAAGGGCAAAATATCATTGACCTTGCAATGTAGCCCAGAAGCAGAAACTTTGGATTATTACTGGTGCAAGGAAATTATCTTTTTGTTTAATGTATGTTTGTCAACAATTTTATTGATGAATAACGAATAGAGAAAGGAGAAGATTAAAAACCAATTTAGAGACTTTTTTAACGATTAAATCAAAAGATCAAAAGCCAATTTAACCGAGAATGTCCCACGAAAAACAAAGGTAATTTACAAGCGAAAGGGCCAAAAGGGCAACGGCAAGCTGGAGTTTCCCAACCGCATTGACTGAATTTTTGTCATCCAGATGCGTAATTCAATTATACAATCCACATTCCTCCCATTATAATTCGATTGAACTAAGCCTCCTTTTCTAATCTTTAGCCATCCGCCAATTTGATTGATTCTAGCCTATGCTCTGAATTTGGACATAACAGCACAAGATTTGAAGACGTACCAAGAAATAAAATAATGAACCTTGATTTTTATCCTCAAGGGATGTGCTTGTGATCAAATGCTGCCCCTACAAACGTAAGTAAAGCAAACAGAATAATGATTTGCCGGCAAAAACATGGAGAAGCATTTGACGAAATCCCAGTTGGAGCCGGCCATGCTTGGTCAACTCTGACCTTGCCGATCACCATTTTATAGAAACCATTCGCCTCTGAACTTGGTAAACCCAGAAAAATGACGAACTTTGATCAGCAGGAAATAATGACCAGGGTCAGAAGCTTCGTATGGCTCATGCTGATCATTGTTGGATTTCTGATTCTGCAGGTTTCAGTTTCTCAAGGAAGGCCTCTTTCCAAGGTGGAGACACTATCCACCGTAATCAACATTCTTCCCAAAGGTTCTGTTCCCCCAACTGGACCCAATCCTGACATCAGTTGACTCATCCTCAATCCGTATTAATATCTTTTAGATATAGATGAACATAATAATTAGTGAAAGTTTGTTATTCAAGTGTGTCTCACATATTTGGCCATTTAGGTGGAATCGTTGTTATCATTGTGTGATTGGATTTTTAATTTTTTATCCAGCCTCATCTCATTTATGCAAGTTATTGCTATTATTTTTGTGAGTTCATTTATTTGTTTTATTTCCATATGTGAAGAGATTAATGTTAAGAATGATGTTCTTTCTTTCCATTATTGAAAATAGAGGAACTAATCGCTCTAGACGGACTTCACATGCTTTTCTTAGTGTCTCTTCACATAATATAATACAACTTGATGTGATTACAAATTTTAGGGGAAATCACTGTCAGGTTTAAGGAAGGTATATGATCACTAAAAAGTTTTAACAACAGGTGAACAATATAGAATTATTGTCATTTCTTACCTAAAGACTTGGGACTTATCATTGCATGCTGTCATGGGAGTTTTTTAATAATTGCATTCTTTTTTTGGGTCCCATGGTAATTTCTCCTAAATTTTATCTTAGAGAAAACCTCCTATTCTGCCCCACCCCAAGTCGGGGCCAAGTACGCTTCGCTTCGCTTTGCTTCGTCACCCTTAAACCTCTGTAAAACCTAGAAGACGCAGAAAGAGCAAAGAATGATGATGCTCATTCGCTCGAAATGGAATCTTTACCGCGACTCACAGATTTCAGGGTCTCTTTTCTTCTCGACCCGACCCGTGATTCGTTTCTCCCCTCATATTGACTCTCTGAACCTTCGCATTTCGAGGTCTGGAGAACCCAATATCTCCATGGCTCGTTTGCTCGACCAGTGGGTTGAAGAAGGCAGACCGGTCAAGCGATCGGAACTCCACAAGATAATCAAGCAGCTCCGAAAGTACCGTCGCTTCTCTCATGCCCTTCAGGTAATACTTATTCATTGGGAAACCTTGAAACTAATTTAGAGATTAAGTATTAAAATGCCCGTTTTTAATTCAGTTAGTAAGATTCTGTCTAATTGCTGATTTCTGAAGAGTAAAGAAAAGCAGAATTGGAAGGGGGATTATGTGCAACGTAATATTAAGAAGATATTGATTCAAATCAAGTGCTTGCCTAACGCTGATTATTTACTCTAGAAAATTTATTGCCATTTGCTAACAGGATTGTGCTGGTAAATGTAATGCCCCAATCCAAAAGTATTGTGTGTGTAAAACTGTACATGTAATACCCTGACAGCATGCGTTTTTGCTACCAATTCTGGGCTTTGATCTTCAAAACTTGCATATTTTGGATAGAAGGCAATTATCTGCTCAAGCTTGACGCTTCAAAATTAAAAATTAAGGAATCATTTTTGTCTCAGGTGTCAGAATGGATGAGCAATGAAATGAACAACCAATTACCTACTGCAGATATTGCTATACAGCTTGACTTGAAGTCAAAAGTTCAGGGGCTAGATGAAGCAGAGAGATATTTTTCCAGCATTCCAGAAACTTCAAAAGTCTCCAAGGTTTACTGTGCACTTCTGAACTGCTATGCAGAACATGGATATGTAGAGAAAGCAGAGGCAATAATGCAGAAACTTCAACAGTGCAGTTCCATTAGTGTACTGACTTATAATGTCATGTTAAGCCTTTATTGTCGGTTGGGTAAATACGAGGAATTGGAAACTTTGATGGAAGAAATGAAAGAGAAGCACATCTGTGACAGATATACTTACTGCATTCGGTTGAATGCATATGCAAAAACCTTAGACATAGAGGGCATGGAGAAGTTTCTGTTGCAAATGGAAGCTGATGGAGCAGCTGTGGACTGGCATACGTATGCCCTTCCAGCAAATGCTTATATAAAAGCCGGGCTTTCGGAGAAGGCCTTACAAATGCTGAAGAGATCGGAGCATCTCATCAATGGAAGCTCAATGGCAAAGAGGATTGCTTATGAAGCACTTCTTACTATGTATGCCGGCATTGGCAACAAGCCAGAAGTTTATCGTGTTTGGAGTAGGTGTAAGGACTTGGGATGTTCACGTAACTCTGTTTATGTCTCTATGATAGGATCATTATTGAAGTTGGATGACATTGATGGTGCTGAGAGGATTCTGGATGAATGGGAATCTGATAATACCTGCTCTGATATAAGGATTCCTAACATGCTTATCGGTGCTTATTGTAAGAAAGGTTTTTTAGATAAGGCTGAAGCATTTCTAAGCAGGTATTTGAAGCTTGGGATGAAACCAGTGGGAATAACATGGTCTCTTTTTGCAAATGGATATAAGGAACAGAATGATATGGAAAAAACTGTGGAAATGGTGAAGAAAGCAATAATGGCAGATCGACCAGTATCGAGGCTTAACCCTTCTACTTTGTCTGCTTGCATTAAGCACTTGAAAGGGAAGGGCGATTCAGAATATGCTATTGAGCTTATAAATTTGTGTAGACAAAGAGGCAATATCTCCGTAGGTACTTATGATAGATTATTTGATTATATTCAAAATGAAAACCCAGATACTAGCATGGAACAACATTTTCTGTTAGATAGAAAATATCAACCTCCAGATGGAGAGAAAGAAGACAGCTACTGACTTGTACATTCAAAAGAGCAGAGAAATTCTTGGGCACAAAGCTACTATTGCTTGTTGGCGCCACTATAATATATTAGAAGTAGCTGA
This sequence comes from Inga laurina, assembly GCA_963855925.1. NCBI lineage: Eukaryota > Viridiplantae > Streptophyta > Magnoliopsida > Fabales > Fabaceae > Inga > Inga laurina. Next base: position 60,617,180 of record OY979707.1, on the reverse strand, counting down.
TATATTTTCTTTGTCTGAGGTTTGCTCATTTCACGAGTCCCTCCTTTCTTCACCGTCCCTTAATCTTTTAGTTTTCTTCTGTTTCCCTGAAGCTTCTGGAATCCTTTTTCGGCCTCAGCCCTTTCGTTTATTTTTATGGTAGACCAGTTAGCTTCTAGGAAAATGGTCATTTGGAATTTATGATGCGCTATTTCTTTTTGGTGTTTTGGCAGATGGTCAAATTAAAAATAAAGGCATGTGACGGACGTAGAGAATGGATAAGAAGTCCTGAACTTTTGCAGAAGTGCTCAACTGGATTTCACCTTCCCGCACAATCGGAGGAAATAGGCCAGGTGCTCAATATTTGTGCATAAAATTTCATCAAGATGAAAACCAATATTGGATTTTTATTAACATATCTATTGTGATCGATTTTCTAATATAGGAAAAAGTGAAGCCAATAAAATTACTGCATTTCTATCGTGTTGATGAGCAGAACACAAGAGCCGTGGAATCTTAGCAACTGGCATTTTCAGATGTATCCTACATTATTCATGACCCATAATATGCTGTACATTTATGCACATATTGTCATTATTGCGTATTTCTTAAAAACTATGATTAGGTCTTTGGATAGATGTAGCCCTGTATGTAGGTGGATGGATTAGAGGCTCGCCTTACCTGATAAGACAAATGTGTATACCTGTTGGCTTGTTGCCAACGAGAGTGCATGTATCATTGTACCTTGCAATGTAGCCCAGAAGCAGAAACTTTTGATTATTACTGGTGCAAGGAAATTATCTTTTTGTTTAATGTATGTTTGTCAACAATTTTAATGATGAATAACGAATAAAGAAAGGAGAAGATTAAAAACCAATTTAGAGACTTTTTTAACCATTAAATCAAAAGATCAAAAGCCAATTTAACCGAGAATGTCCCACCAAAGACAAAGGTAATTTACAAGTGAAAGGGCCAAAAGGGCAACGGCAAGCTGTCGTTTTCCCCACCGCATTGACTAAATTTTTGCCATCCAGATGCGTAATTCAATTATACAATCTACATTTCTCCCATTATCTAAAACAGTGCGATGTCCTTCGATTGATTCTATCCACCGTTATCAACATGCTTCCCAAAGGCTCGGCTCCCCCAACTGGACCCAATCCTGACATCAATTGACTCATCCTCAATCCTTATTCACATCTTTTAGATATAGATGAACATAAAATTCGTGAAAGTTTGTTTTTCAATTGTATCTCACATATTTGCCCATTTAAGTGGAATCGTTGTTATCATTGTGTGATTGGATTTTTATCCAGTCTCATTTATACAAGTTATTGCTATTAGTTTTGTGTGTTCATTTATTTGTTTAATTTCCAAATGTGAAGAGATTAATGTTAAGAATGATGTTCTTTCTTTCCATTATTGAAAATAGAGGAACTATTCGCTCTAGCCGGACTTGGCATGCTTTTCTTAGCTTCTCTTCATATAATTTAATACAACTTGATGTGATTATAATTTCAGGGGAAATCACTATCAGGTTTAAGGAAGGTATATGATCGCTAAAAAGTTTTAATAATATGTGAACAAAATAGAATTATTGTCATTTCTTATATTTATGGTATTGAAAACCGGACCGACCCGTTCAAACCACAAACCAATGAACCTCACGCTTGACCGGTCCGGTTGAGGGTAGGAAAACCGGGGAGAACATACCCGGTCAACCCAAGGGTGGCCTAGCCTAGTCATGGTTTGCCCAGAGTTGTTTGTTTTAAAACTTTTTTATGTGCCAAACGATGTCGTTTTAGCTTTTTTTCTTTTTTAAATTATGTCCCTGAAATTTTTTGATTTGCAAGGAGTTTTAAAAGGATTGTGGAATACTTTTGGCATTAGTTAAAGAAAAATCCTTATGTATTTAATGACACTTGTGTGGGTATTAGGTTTAGGAGGTTATATTGGACTATTGGTTGGAAAAAAAAACTCTTGTGTAGTTTTTTGAATGGTATACATAAACATTTAAATTATATATATATATTTTTTTTAATTGACCCTGGTCTGAACCATTGACCCTTGACCTAATGCCTCACCGGTTCAATGTCCAGTACGGTTTTCATTACCTTTCTTACATTAGGACTTATCATTGCATGTTATTATGGGAGGTTTTATATAATTGCATTCTTTCTTTGGGCCTTATAGTAATTTCCCCTAAATTTTATCTTAGAGAAAACCTCCCATTCTGCCCCACCCCAAGTCGCCTTGGCCAAGTATGATTTGGTTCATTTCGCTTTAGCTGTGTTTGGTTGGAGGTTTTTGCAGGTTTGGCGAGGGTTTGGGATAAAAAATGTGTGTTTGGTTGAAAGGAGAGGAAGTGAGGGGAGGGAGGATTTTTTGTCATTTAGTGGTCACCTCACCTACTTTGAGCCTGTTTGGGATCATAGTAGCACACCCAAAAAGCGCGGCCAACCCCTAGAAGGGTAGTGGCATTAAACAAGGTTGTTTGGGTTGACAGTAAGCTCCATTGGGCTTCTCCACCAAACGTGGCTTCTAGAAGAAGCACACATTAGGTGCTTTTGCCAAGGCAACAACTTCACGGTGAGAGACAAGAGAGCTTAGAACCAACCACGCAGCATCTTCTGTTATTCACTATCGTTGGAAACGATTGTCAGCTTCTCTCTCACAATAGAGGGTTGCGACATTGAAGCAAAGTTGGGACCGTGAAGGTGCTGCGACGTGGGAGAATTGAAGTTGGTGCGATTTCTAGGAGTTTGAGGAAGAGATGGAACTTCACTCACCACTCCCCCATCACCTCCGTCTTCTTCCTTCTTTATCTTTGCCGGAGTCACGTTCATCCCAACAATAGACCACTGGTGACCATATGAATAGATCACATTCATCCTCTGCTCTCCATCCTGATCTTTGTGTCAGAAGCGTCATGGTCGTGGGTGGTTCATCGATGGGTGGTGGTTGTCCCAACAAGCATGCAATTGACTTCTCTCTTCCGCCGGTGCATGTCTGAGCTATGCTCTGTTTTGCTTGTTCGTTTTGCTGGTTCGGGTCTCTATTCCAAGGAGGAAGAAGAAGTTTTGGTCAAATTAGGATTTGACCAGGGACTTCCTTGCAAACTTTAAAAGTTCTAAAGGAGGGATTACAATGTAAATTTTGAAATATTTGTAGGATCGAAATGTAATTTATGAAACATTTAGGTAATTTTCTGTGATTTCCCCGGTCCTTTTCTTCATTCACTTGTAATTTTCATAAATTCTATGGTGCTTTTCTGTAACTTTCTCTAGTCCTCAAAATATTAATTCTTCTCTCCAAAATCTCCAATTTCTTATTGAGCACATATAATACAAGATTAAGCACAAGGTAGCATTAAAAATTCAAGAGATCATTTGTATGAATAATTAACAAATTTTGACCATTTTGCCCCTAATTACAATTAATTCAATATGAATGTCCCTAACTCAATTTAGTGCTTAATCATTTAATAATGTCCCAAAAAAATGCATCAATATGACTGTTTGTATTTTATCAAATTTTAATTGTAATTTTTCACTTCAATTATCACAATATATACAAATAGTGTATATATATATATATGATTCATGCCCTTTTCAGTCATTTCCCATCTAAACAGGCTTTTCAAACACTAATCCAAACAGGTTTAAGGTTGGAAAAAAAGTCACTTTTGCCACTACCAATCCAAACACAAATCACATCTACAATCTGACTTTTTTTCTATCTAACTTTTCCAAAAACCCATCTACAAAAAAAAACTCTTTTTTCACCACTAATCCAAACAAGCACTTTGTGAAACCTTTAGATTTGGGGTTTTTTTCTAAAAGAGAGAAAATTTGTGTCATATTGTGACTAAATTGCCCAAGGTAATTTTTGAATATTCCAACACTACCCTCCCCACTATAACCCTTTTTCCCTCTTCCATTCGCCATTTCTCCAGTTCCAAGCTCATCTCCTCCTGCTGCTCTATGTTTCAACGTCACATCTGACTGCCACCTCCAGTTGAAACCAGATGTTGCCGTCACTGCCTACTCCTTAAACCATCAAAGGTTACTCGTCGAAGCTCACTATCGGTCCATCGTCGTCTCTAGCCTTTCCTCTAGCCTCCACGGCCTGCTCCTCAAGACACCATCTGTTACTCGTCCAAGCTCACTGCCTCCTTCGTTCATGTTCATGTTCATGTTCATCTATTTTGGTGATTTACTGTTTCCCTAATGAGCGATTTAGAACATGAGTCCTTTGGATTATTTCCTGATCGAAACCTTGATCTCACAATCAACATTCCTTTTTCAACCGTATTACCCTCTAGTTCTGCTTATGACCATGAAGGCAAACTCATGGTGGAATGTGTAACCCCCTTCACATCCAAGGACGAGATTTACGTTCATAAATACGTGATTATGTGGAATTAGAGACCGTACGATGATTTGGGACTTGTTAATATTCCTTTTTCCCAAACATGGTTTTCAAAAACTTTTCTAAAACTTGATCAACAATGGTCTCATATTCACATTTCAATTACACAAATGACATATACAATTTGATTCCATTCATAAATATCAGAGTACAAGGTAAATTCCCGACACACTCGGGTTCTATTCAACAACTAAAGGGTTTACAAGGTACAATTGCCCATAAATCGTTTCTCATAACAAGGGGATTACACAAAACTATTCCATAATTCGAATATATACATAATTCCCAACAAATATCCAAAAGTTAAAGTTATGATAACCAATCATCTAAAAATAAAACTCCTAATTTGGAGCTCTATCCGCCCTTCGTCACCTACTTCTCTTTAGAACCGCCTGCCCCATCTGAAATTTGTTTTTGGGAGAGTGAGATTCTAAGGAATCCCCATAGTAACAAATCACTCATAGTATGCACAACCACAAAGCATGAAAGTAAATCATCACACAATACATAGCAACTACAACGGCAGTTACAGCGGCAAGGACAGGTATGACGTGCGTCACCCTTACGTTTGCTCACGCTGTATTACACAACCACATGTTCATATGACATATATCACCACAACTGGGATCCATATAAAATATTTCACAACACATCAAAGCCACACTGGCATATTCTCAAAGCAGGAATCTATGATTCCACAATGCAGCCTCAGCAATTACAACGGCAGGGGTAGGTATGATAACCATCACCCTCTACGACTGCTCACATCAAACTACTCACGCTGTAATGCCCTATGGCGGATAACACATTCACAAGATCACAATGATAAGTCATACATACCAAGCATCATACACAATATGAGAGAAAAGTCACTACCTTGGTTTTTTTGTGCGTGCTCTAGCACCGGTCTATCATGAGCAGGGCAAATATCGAATCCTATAATTCACAATTAGGGACGAAGTGTTATTCTCTATTCCAATATTCAAGTGACTTCACTACACTTAGATTTGGTTATTATTTATATTCTTTAGGTGGCTACTAGAAGCCCAAACATATGCCTAAAGGGTTGGGAAATACTATAAAAAAACTGCCTTTCAGAAGTACAAAATGCTAATTTTTGGTATTGGCCGCGGCCAAGAATCCTTTGGCCACGACCAAGAAAATTATGTTTCTTGGCTGAACTTCCAAAAATCATAACTAATTCCAAAAAAATCGAAATGAGGTGATTCCAAATCCTAATGAATAATATTTAAGTTCTTTTTACTAGAAAAATATGGATCAAGGCTGTCCATAACCACAAAAATCCAGAATTCCACAAATGTTCCTACTGTTCCAGAATTAAGTCCAGTTTTGACACCAAACTTTGGAAAATCATAACTCTCAGCACATAACTCAGAATTGACCAAACTTTACATCAATGGAAAGCTTGAAATGTGAATAACAAAATTGGAAAGTTTCACCTCATTCTAAAACCATTTGCTATTTCAAATTACCATACAAAGTTGGCCACTTGCACAGCAATTTCTACTTAACAAATTTCCAGAATTTTCCAATTTTGCAACTATGTCTCCAATGGTTGCAAAATCCAATCTAAAACTCATTCTCATACAAAATTTCACAAGGAAACCAATGGAGACATCAAAATGACCAATTTCACATTGCTTTCACAAGATATAGCATAATCAACAACACAATGCCAATTTCCCAAAATCCACAAACTTCACATTTCAACCTAAATCCAACTCTAACTATCCATGACACATCACAAGGCATCATATCCAAGACCACAACATACCAAAACACATAATGACCCTAATTTTTGAAAATAAGGCCAAAATTTTCAGAAAATCCAAACTCCACCAATAGCTATAAAACCTATATAGAAAGGTTCATTTTACTCACATCTACAACTTTCCCAAGCTTGGTTCTTGTTCCCCCAACCTCCAACTTTTCTCAAGCACAAAAACATCTCTCCTTGAGATTCTAAAACCATAAAAAGGAAGCTCTCAACAAGGGGAATAACTTTAAAGAAGAAGATTTTGGCATTCAAGGTCAAGATCTTACCTAAATCTTGAGTTTTCCTTTTCTCTTTCTTCCTTCAACAATGGCGCACAAGAGAGAGCAAGAGAGAGAGATGAAGATGGTGAAATGATGATCAACTTCATCCCCCATACCCCTTTGGACAAAAATGAGAAGAGAGAGGGAAGAGAAATTGATAAAAAAAAAAAATTGCTTATTTGACTTTTCTTTCACCAACTTCTCTCTTACTTCATCAAAATTTGTCACTTGTCACAATCTCATCCCAATTAAGTAACCACATGGTTAAACTAACTATTTCATTAGTCATTTAGTTACACTCATAATTTTTCTTAGTTAGTAATTAATTTCTTCATTAATCATTGACTAATTGACCGAAAATTTCCATTCTTTCAATTTCTCCACTGATTCTGGCATATTAACTTAAATTGCCACATAACACATTTTCTCATTTCTTTCTCTATTTCATTCGCCATTCCCCTCATATTTAGCCCAAATAATTATTTTTTATATAATTATATTAAAATGCAAGGTGTTGGGCATTTTCAATAACTTATTCGTCTCTTAAATCAATTTTGATTTACCAAAATCCTTCACAATAATCATCATCAGCCCTTAATCAAAATTTGGGGCATTACAGAATCTTTTTATTATGATTGATTAAATGTAACACTCTATTATGAACAATTTATGTTTAGTTGTTCTTTGTTGAATTGATCATTGACATTCTGACCAGCATGTTTGGATATTGACTCCATGTGTTTACTCTGTTAGTACCATATAAAATGCTCTGTCACAACCTCCCTGATTTCTTGCTCCCTCCCTAAAACGAATCTCCTCAAAGGTTTGGGCCCAAAAAAAGAAAATAGAAGTCTCATTGCTCAATATCTTATCGTGTTGTTGTTGTTGTTGTTTATTTCGGTATTTCATAACTTGAAATGGGAGATTCTTAGTCCTCAATCTGATTTTTCAATATCTTCTCTAGTTGTATTTACATTACTTGCAAGAGATTTAACCATCATTATGAATTGACCTTGAGTAGCTTCTTAATTAGGTGCGTCCCATCTCCCTAATTTTAGTAATGTGTAGTTGAATTGTACAAGAACAGGAGTGGAAGACAAGAAAATTGGATGAATGATTGATATATAATGTTGATGAATCCTCAAAGGCTTTCAACCTTATCACAAGGTTTAGTTCCGTTCTGCAGTTAATGGGTACAAGGTTTTTTTTTGACAATGTATTGGAAAATTAATAATATGCATGCACCATGTCTAAATTCAAATTCAGTTTCATTCTTTCCATTTCTTTCCCATCCCATTCTATTACCCCTATAGATCAGCAAATTGTTTAGTATTTTGATTCTTTGAAACAAAAACCATTTTGCACCAACTATTGGAATATATAACCTTCTATTGTTAAATTGCTAGCTTCAATTCCATCACTAAGTGGCATATTCGCTAATATTTTGCAAACCCAAGTATCACAGACTCTTTAATTAGTTTTCGAAATAAAATCCCTTCTAGATCTTCACCTTAAAAGCTATCAACTTTCCTGAAAGCTTAACTGGTTTAGACATCTTGGAATTTCAAGGGAGTGCTTAACTAGCAACTTGTACTATTCATGCCTTATGCTAAGGTCTTGTAATACAGTCTTGCTGTAAAATTCTCTATAATTCACACTAATATTTAATATTGCTTGTTCAGAATGACATCCGTAAGAACCCTACATTCATATCACAATTTCATGAGATGTGTGCTAAAGTTGGAGTGGATCCCTTAGCTTCAAATAAAGGTTTTTGGGCAGAGCTACTTGGAATTGGTGAGTTGTATTATGAACTTGGTAAAAAATTTTATAGTCTTGATTCCTTTCCACCAAATACGCCGAGGTAGAGATGAAGAACAAGATTTGCCAAGTTTGAGATGAAGAATGGAGAGGTAGCAAATGCAAGAAATGTTTATGAGAGGGCAGTGGAGAAGCCGTTCGATGATGAGGAAGCAGAGCAACTTTTTGCTGCATTTGCTGAGTTTGAGGAAAGGTGTAAGGAAACAGAGCGTGCAAGGTGTATTTATAAATTTGCCCTTGATCATATTCCCAAGGGAAGGGCTAAAGATTTGTACAGGAAGTTTGTAGCCTTTGAAAAACAGTGTGATCATTTTGCATAAGAAAGAATTAGTAATGATTTTTACTAATCACTTGTTAACCATATGGATATTTTGAAAGAATTAGCAATATGGGACTTGTGTAGTTTGCTAACCATATGGAAATTTTTTTATTTTATGTAATGATGCGGCCTATTACGTGTTGATTTTTGATAATGATATAAGTTGATATGCAACATATGTAATTATCTATTAGACTTTGGATTTTTGATAATGATGTAAGAAAGAATTCAGTCCAATCTAAAGGCAATTATTTTCTGTTATCCAATATCTCAGAATGAAAAAAAATTGGAGCAATAAGTTTTCTTTTACAAAAAATGGAAGCAATAAATTTGGTTATGATTAGGATTCTCAATTTAAATAGGTTTATTAAATTTGTTCCACTTTTATTTTTCACGGTAGCTGAATTAGAATTCTATTAATAATTTAGAAAATTATAATTATTAATAAAAAAATTATAAAAGAATAAGAAAAATATATAGATAAAGAGACAAAGGTATATTTGTCCATTTATAATTAGATTTCCTCACAATCTCACCTACCCTTTTGAACTAAATGAGAAGCCAAACATTCCTTCTTCTTGAACCAAACAAAACTTATAACCTCCTCTAATCTAACTTTAATCTAACTTTAATGAACCTCACCTAACCTATTCGTTTAACCAAACAGATCCTTCGCCACCCTTAACCCTCTGTAAAACCTAGAAGACACAGAAAGAGCTAAGAATGATGCTGCTCATTCGCTCGAAATGGAATCTTTACCGCGACTCACAGATTTCAGGGTCTCTTTTCTTCTCGACCCGACCCGTGATTCGTTTCTCCCCTCATATTGACTCTCTGTACCTTTGCATTTCGAGGTCTGAAGACCCCAATATCTCCATGGCTCTTTTGCTAGACCAGTGGGTTGAAGAAGGCAGACCGGTCAAGCGATCGGAACTCCACAAGATAATCAAGCAGCTCCGAAAGTACCGTCACTTCTCTCATGCCCCTCAGGTAATACTTATTCACTGGGAAACCTTGAAACTGAGTTTTTTTTTTTTTTTGGACTGAAACCTTGAAACTAAGTTAAAGCTTATGTATTAAAACGCCCATTTTTAATTCAGTTAGTACGATTCTGGCAAATTTACTGATTTCTGAAGAGTAAAGAAAAACAAAATTGGAAGGGGATTGTGTGCAACGTAATATTAAGAAAATATTTATTCAAATCAAGTGACTCTATAACGCTGATTACTTTAGAAAATTTATTGCCATTTGCTATCAAGATTATACTGGCAAATGTAATACCCTGATGGCATGCATTTATGCCTCCAATTCCAAGTTTTGATCTTCAAAACTTTCTTATTTTGGATTAGAAGGCGATTATCTGCCCGAGCTTGACCCTTTAAAATTAAAAATGAAGGATTAATTTTCTTCTCGTCTCAGATGTCAGAATGGATGATTAATGAAATGAACAACCAATTACCTACTGCAGATATTGCTATACAGCTTGACTTGAAATCAAAAGTTCAGGGGCTAGATGAAGCAGAGATATATTTTTCCAGCATTCCAGAAACTTCAAAAGTCTCCAAGATTATATTCAAAATGAAAACCCAGATACTAGCATGGAACAACATTTTCTGTTAGATAGAAAATATCAACCTCCAGATGGAGAGAAAGAAGACAGCTATTGACTTGTACATTCAAAAGAGCAGAGAAATTCTTGGGCGCAAAGCTACTGTTGTTTGTTGGCGCTACTATAATATATTTGAAGTAGCTGATATATTTAGTTTTATGAATTTTGCTCGATCAGTTTTTCTCTTGCTTGCAATTTGCAAATTTAGGGTTCGGGCAAAGCGTGCCTTTGTCTTCTGTAAACTGAAGATTGAAATGCTTCCTGCTAGTTATAGCCATGGTTCTTGTGAAGGCTTCAGAATTAGATTAACAAGGATTCTGTTATTATATAGTTCAACTCTTGAGGACTAGGATCGACCATTATGAGAAAAGCCATTTATATTTTCAAATTATAATAGATACGTTAATTATACATATCTATTTATCCTCTATCATGCAAATATAGATTTTACAACCGCTACTTATAATTTACTTGCTTTATTTATTAAAACTGGAATGAATCACTTAATAAGACATTTGAAAAATGATTTTATGGGAAAGAATTATATACCTATAAAATAACTTAATAATAGTTAATTTCAGCATTACCGTGAGGGTAAGTGAGGACAAATTCAAATATTGTAAGTTTTATTTTTCAGAACCTGACTTCAGTTCCATATATTAAATTCCAATTATATAAATTTATTTTATATTTTTAAATCTCGATGTTTTTTTCAATTTCAGAATAAAATACAAAATACATATTTTTAACTATTAATTTAAGAGGTGATGGTATAAGTTAATTTTATTAAAAAAAAAATCCAATTTTACATCAGATATTAAAACGCCAAATAAGAAGCCCCATAGCTTTTTTCTTTTTTATTTTTTGGGTACAGCACATAGCATTATATATTGACTACGTATGTTTGGAATAGCGTTAGGACAGCTCAAAAGTCAATTGGAAAAAGAAAAATAGTTTGATATAAAAATGTATGTTTGAGATAATTTTAATACGACATCTCAACCTAAAATGACTTTCAAGTTGACGTAAATTTTTTTAATTTTTGGGTTTTGGTTTTCCTTTAAATTTAGAATTTTGAAAAATTTTTTTCAATATATCATTCAAATAAATTCATATCAAAATGACTCTCTTAAAAAATCCTATCCAAATATAAATTATATTATATCACTTGATTTTTATCCCAACCTCACTTTACAACAAGCTGTTGAGATTAAAAAAAAAAAAAAAAAAATCATTTTTTGCAAATATCTTGCCACGCCCCATGTGGTTTCTTATCAGCACTAGCAGAGTCTCCGTCATCACCAACTACAATCCATAGCCTAATTTTGTCCAAACACTCGTTCCCTTTGATATCCTTAACTTTCTATCTCAATCACTCATCACTTTCTGTTTTTTTCAATCCCATCCCCTTCTCATAATAAAACGAACATCTTTCTGTATCAGAAAGAGTTCAAAACACACTTCAAACAAAATGGGCCCAGAAAGTCCACACCACCAAAGAAAATCAGGCCAAGCAAAGCAACCAATATCAGAATTTGCGCCTCTGTCTGTCGTCTTCTTAATAATATTAAATATTGTACCTAATCAGTCTTTTTCTTTCTTTGTCATGCAAGTTGGGCAACAATAACTTTTAATCTTCTTCATTGCTGTATCACTAAAAGAAATTGACATATCAATATTCAAATCCCATACAAGGATATACAAATAGCTCACTTTTCTAATGTTAAAAACATAGAACTTCCCACAACTATGACACATTTCATCATTGATATGCAACTCTGAAATATGATACGTAAGGCTGGATTTGAATGATGCATGTTCGTGTATATGTATATATATCTATAGATATATGTATGCATTCTTTACAGGGAGAAAATAAAATAGCTGTCAGAATAAGAGAAGACACAAAACTATAGAACAAAGCAGGAAAAAGCTGATTCTATTCAGTTGCTTATCAGTTTGCATCAAGTGCCTTCTGATCCTTGGATTACTGTTCCAAGCTAGATTATATGTATCCGGGTAGGCGTATAAGTTTGCAACTTGGTTCCCAAACACTCGCGCGTATATCATCTCACCAAACAAGCCAATTCTTGAGTCAAATGCGTTTCTTAGAGCACCATCCATGCCAAGCATTCCTGAGTTGGAACTACTTGAGATTGAGTTGAACTGTTGAGGATGATGATGATAAGGATAGTGACCATTATAAAATTGGGAAGAGGGTTGTGGAACTGCACTAGTAGTAGCATTATTAAATGGTCCTCGACGATAAACCGATGACACAGGTCCATGTGGTCTTTGTGGGATCATATTCCCCATATGGTGGGGCTTGCCTTTGGAAGAAGGTTTTGTGGTTTGGCCTCGGCCATAGAGGGGAACAAGTGAGGATTGGGAAACTTCGGTTTTGCATACCGGACACTGTGGATTCTGCTGTTCGCCGTATTCTTCGTTGGAAAGGTTCTGGAAATGGAACCATTTGTAAATGCAGGGCCAGCAGTAGAGATGACCACAAAGAGTGACCACTGGATCTTGCACACAGTCCAAGCAGATATTGCAGTCAAATCCACTAGAATCAGTTCTATCAGAATCTGCACCGGATTCCCACTTTTCTGAATAAGAGTTTTCTTCACCATAGGAATCGGTTTGGGCCACAGCCTCATCAAAATACTGGTCTAACGCAGCCATTTTCAGGTTTACAATGTGATCTTTCGGATATCCAAGTCTGAAAAGAAAACAAGCATATACGACGTTAGAATCACGAGTGTCTCTGATAACAGAATAACCAAACATAACATTCATAAGTATAGTGTCAGCTAAAATGTTCAAAAGTTAGTCAACAAATTCAGAACCATGGTATAGCAGTTAGTTTCCTTCTAGCTGAGAAAGATGGCTTAGCACACAAACTTTGACAAAGTTTATGAGTTTAAGAGTTGAAACTATAAAACATACAACCACCAACTCTTGAAGGGAGAGGATGACAAAGATGAATAAACAGAGGTCCAAACCAATTTATGAACAGAGTTCAATCATCCAACCTTTGCTCATTTTCGCCCATTGAAGAATCGAACATTTACGATCCGCCATTTTGAGAATAATTTTCTATAAAATTGGTGTCTGAATTGTAATATTATATCACTGCTGATCACAGCAGATGGCAAATGAAGAATTCAATGGAGCTTTACTGTTCCTTGACAAGTAAAGAGTTGGCAAACATGATCTAACCATACTGATGCTAAAGTTGTTTTAACACAAGCATTATGAGCTTCAAATTACTCATCAAACCACCAGTCAATTAAAATATCAAGGTCACCTAACTAAAATTTTGCTGTTTCTTGCCATAAATAACTGCAGTGTATGCAGGATCCAATTCATTTAATAGGGTCTATTATTTGTCTTCGTCCACAATAATAAAAACAAGAAATATTACCTAGTCAAGATTTAGATCTATTGATTGCCATAACAAGGGAGGGAATACCCACCTAAAACTTATTGCCTGACTAAACTACCCAAACAACTTCAAGGATGAAGCTGAAATGAGAAAATTTACTTAATAAAGTTCAGTTTGCAAACCCTAGAGAATAAGTTTTCCAAACAGAGACGAACTAGACAAAGACATGCCAACTCTCTCTAAGAAAAGAAATCAATGGCCATAAATCTCATCAATGTCAGCCTTCATCCTCATCATGCATCAGCAAGAGAATACAGCATTCACTGAACTAATTTTCATTAAAGGTTCATAGATTTCAATTGGGATCGTTAACTTCCTAGATATCTGCTAGGAGAGAGTATGTAAAACTCAATCTTTAATCAACCAACATGACTTATTTTCAAGACAGAGTGTAACCCCAGAATTAGATCCACAGTGTATTAGAAATTTAAGCTCACAAAAAACTGAAAGAACACTTGTTATTTGCTGTTGACTCCAAACCCTATGGAAAGAACCCGAAAATTAACCACCACAAAACTTTCAAATTTTTAGACAGATAAAAAAGGCTAATTTCATCAATCTATCTGCTGGATTAACTATATTAACGGTCTTCATTAATTATCAATACCCAGTTATTCATCACTTGCATAATCTTTCATATATCGCCCAGAACGAAAACTTTTCCCAACAAATGAATTTGAGTAGAGACAAATGAATATACTAGACATATTCAAGATCTCCTATACTTTATCACCAAAAATAACTTCTGCATATCGGTTTTACAGAAAAGAGAAGGGTAAAAACCCAGAAGCCTGAATATTAAAGGAGAAGGGCCGGGCCGGTTTGAATTCCTAACAGTACTGAGGATGAACCCGATAGAACCCAGAATCTAGTTACTATTCCTTAAACAGAATCACATTAATAGACAGATTTTCAAACTTCAAGAACAGAGAAGTATTTGACTATAACCAGGAAAGGAAAACAGGAAAAAAACATCAATCTAAGGCAACTCCAAATAGCCAAAAAAACCTCATCCCAGAAGATTTTTCACATATAAACCACGACCAAGCTTATTAGCTTGGCAAGTTACAAACTTTAATGGGAAACAGGAGGAAAATGGATCAGAGTGCAGGGGATTGTTTCCTTCCATTAAAGACTGAGCTTTCTACGGAAATAACGAAAGAAGAACAGTTTATTGATCGAAATTTCCGACACCCAGATGAACCCAAAAGACTGAGCGGACAAGGTAGGCACAAAAAGAAAAGTAATAAAACAAGAAAAGTCAAAATCAAATTACACTTCTCACTATGTATCTCAATGACAGAGGCAGAGAAAGGATTCTAAATACTTACAGATGGATTTGGAAGGAGTTTTGTGGAAGGCTAGAAGCACAGAAATCAAAAAGAAAGGCAGAATCTTCGACGACTGAAACCGCAGGTAATGAGGAGAAAGAGAAGAGGATAATAAGGAACTAAAGGAGGCGGCAAAAATTGGCTTCCCACTCAACAACGCGGTCTTTATTTTCAATTATGTTATTATTATGTATTTGTTGTAAAATAATAGTATCAAGTTTGGATCTTTCAATGGATCAGAGATGGCGTGGTTATGAACGGAATAGGATGCTGTGAAGCAAATTCAGACGTATTGAGAAAGAAAGGGACATATGCCCATATGGGGTCTCTTTGGTTTAGATCATTATTATTATTAGATGGTAATGTATCAGGTGAGTTTAGTTTTAAATTTTTTTTATGAAGTGATTTTGGGAAAAATGAAAAATCTGATCAATTAAATGTAGCCTAAATGAATTATAATAAGGTGGCCGAACATTAATATAATCATGTTGACTTAATTGAATAAAATATTAATACAGAGGGATAAAAACACCTTGCCCCTTTTTTTACCAAGATATATATATGCATTAACTTTTATTATATCATTGTTCTCAAAACAGTGAATTAATTTTCTGAGTTTATTGTTTTTACATTTCAAGTTTTTAAACTCATATCAAGTCACTATTAAAATCGTGCTAATTATAAACTTAGTTAAATTCACGAATTCATACATCAAGTTTTCCGTTTTTACGTTTTTAACTTATAAAATCTTATTAACTCACTTTTAAACTCGTATTAACTTTTTTTGATTTAATCATGCTCATTGATTTTATATATGAAATTTATATAAATTTTTTTATTAAGTATAATAAATTATGAATGTTGATGTAAATAATTTTAATTATTTATATTTAAATTAAATTATTGTATTTTTATATTTTAATTATTTAATTATACATTATTAAAATATGTTTACTAATAAAAGTAAACCCTTATGATTTTATCATTTGAGTCTATGTCACAATTTTAATGATGAGTTTGCTTAAACTTATGAGTTTAACAATTCTAATTATGACCCATCTCTTGTCTTCATTTTTATGCTGATTCAAAACTCTATACTATGATCATACTTCCTTCCATTTGGAAGTTTTAGATTTTTAGTTATAACCTAAAATCTCTCGACTATAAAATTTTCACGATGTACTGTATGTGTGAATACTATAGCTGAATAAAAATCTATGAATAATAATTTAGAATCCAAACTCTTTATTACGAAGTGCAAAATAGTAGTTGTTAACCAATAATTGAACTTTGATCCATAAATTCCTCTTCATGAAATGAGCAAAACGTGGCTCCCACGATAAATGCCGCCATATAAACCAGAGATAATCTGTGGGAATAAATAAATAAATAAATAAATATTAACTCCAGTCCTTATATAATTACATAAGATTTGGTTGATTTTTTTTTTGAAAAAATAAGGAATTTTTTTTTTTTGCATTAAAGTATTTATATATAATTTATTTAACTTCCATATATATATAATTTATTTAACTTCCTAAGTTTCTCTAAAAAAATCCACCAGCTTTTATATTAAAAACATAAGGGAATAGTTTATTTAAAAAAAGTGTTCTCAGATGATTAGTTAGTTCGTCACTTCCTTGAGAAAGAGATCTATCAGTTAAAAATTTGAAATACTTAAATTATTTAAAAATAAACAATAAGTTACGGGATTAAATTTAATTCTGAGTCAGTCTCCAAGTAGATGACATCACATACTCACATTTTGTACATGATCATTCTTATTATACGGCATTAATTAGTTTTTTATGACCTGCCTTATATATATTGAGATTATTATTGCGCGTAAATGAAAACGTATACAAGAGCCATCTTTTTTTATTTTTATATTTACATCAAGTGGAGAAGGAACTTTTTGAATTTGTTGTTGGATTTTTTTTTTTTGTTGACTTAAAAAAAAAAAAAAAACGGATGTGAAGGTGTGCGAGGGGATCATAAATGAATACAGATTTTTTTTTTCCCCAACAAATAAATACGGATCTACCTTGTATGGTATAACATTTAATATATCCTATATAATATATCATTTTGGTTATATTTATAAGTCATTTTTTATCAAAAAATTTGGTTCTATTTATAAGTCAAGTTTCAAGGTAGTAAATACATTTTATATATTTTTATCTCTATTAATTATAATAAACAAAAAGAATTTATTTATTTTGATTTTTAGAATCAATCATAGATAAGGACGAAATTAAAAATTTAACTTATAATTAATGAGTTGACTAACTTTCTTTGATATGTGAGAATTAATTAAAAAAACTTATAAATAGAATCAGACCGATAAAATCATTATACATTTATACCCGATTGATGCTTAATGGGTCGCGCTGTCATTTGCCAAATATCATCAGTTATATTCAATGCTTTTGGTGGAAAAGTTATATCATTTAATAATTATTTGCAATTTATTTCACCCAAAAAAAAAAATAATTATTTGCAATTTAGTCGCCATTATCTTAAAAAATCAAGTGAATATGGCCTTTAATAATAACTATTTATAATTTATCCACGAGTGAAAAAATCACTTTTAAGGTCGGTTAAAAAAGGCATTTTAGACCGGTTCTGGATCTAATATTGATACAGCTGATCTTAAAAGTCTGCTACTTTTTAGATCGGTTATGGAACTGGTCTTAAAAAACGTTTTAAGACCGGTCTAAAAGGTTCAAATTTTAGACTGGTTTTCTGAAAAACAGATCTAAAATGTTGAAATTTTGAGACCAGTTTTCTATAAAATAGGTCTTAAAGTAATAATTTTAATACCAATTTCTCCAAAACCGGTCTTACATGTACTTTTTAGATCAGTTTTGGAGAGAACTGGTCTTAAAAGTAGTTTTTTTTTTAAATTTTTGTTTAAAACATTTACCCAATAAGTCATTTCCTTTATTAAAATATTTCACTCAGTAAGCAGCAACCGGTTCAATGACATTCAAATAAATTCTTCTCTTACATATTATAACTAACATCTTAATGACATGTGAGAGACTCAAAACTCATTGGAACATATTAAAACTCAACTCCCTTGTGCTTAAACAGTGCTGGCCGAAAAAAAAACAAGGAAAACAATCATAAATAATAAATTCACAATCATAGACAGAATCATAATATAAGGAAATCATTTAACCATGACAATGTTGTGTTGACCAAGTTCCTTATCTTTTCACTTACATACATACATCAAAGATTAAATTACATCAATAACAATGATGTTATTCATTATGGTCAAAATACTTTATACACACTCTTCTCAAGCTGATGATCACTAGCTGGCCTGTTTCGAAGAATCTACATTAAGATGTACACCTCATATCCTTCATTTTCCTGTGACGACAAAAAAAAAAATAGTTTTATATATACACCAATAACAATATACATAATTCAAATATAGTTCATGATAATTATTTTAGCTAACCAACCTTCAATGTAGTTGTATAAAGGGATATTCTCCCATATCCCTTTATGATGATAGTTTCTAGTGCTGTGTTCATTGTCTGTTTCATCATCTTCGTTCAATTCTGGTAAACCCCTAGAAAAAGAATAAGTCTTAAGAAGATCATTCATTGAATGATTTTCCTAATTAATATCAACGACCCTTTTTCCTTTGAGAACTACTGACCACATTTTATTTGCCTAATCAGTAACATAAAACACTTATTTCGCTTGATATGCCATAATAAAAGGCTCATCTCTAAAACTTCTACTCTTCAAATCAACCAATGTAAATCTCAACTGATCAATCATCACACCATTGCTGACATCAACCACTTGCATTTTAAAATGAGAAGTTTAACTTCTACATAATAAACCACTCAAATCTCTTCAATAACCCCATAATAAGGTATTGCTGCCAATCTAGGATTCTTATATTTTGACCTAAAGAAATGCATAGATTCAGCCACTAACATAACCCCACTGTTCTGGATGGTGCTCTTATTATCAAGGGACTTTGTGTAAAATGTATAATCATTGATCATAAATGAAGTCCAACTTATGACATCAGCCTCAGGACCGTAAAATGTATAATCATTGATCATAAATGAAGTCCAACTTATGACATCAGCCTCAGGACCACATGATAACCATTTAATTATATCAGAAACACTTTCTTCGCCGTCAACCTTTTGTTTGAAACAATGTGCAAAAGTTTTGTTATGCTCCATAATTAACCTTTGTTCGGTCATTCGACTATTCTCTTTCCGTACAATTTCCTTATAAGCATTAATGTAATCTTGAACTTTATCAACATTATTTAAGATGTACAGGTGGACTTATTGCAATTCATTAGGATCCATACTCTTTACTGAAGCCCCGCGTCTACCGTCTTCTTCGTCATGAGGTTCAGGAAGTCCAATGTGTCCTACATTTGACATGTAATCTTGACAAAACTCCATGGCTTCTTCATAAACATATTTATGAACAATAGATGTTTCAGGCCAGTTAGGGTTCTTCACATACCCTTTTATTATTTTCATAGTTCTTTCAATTGAGTACATCCATCGTAAATAAATAGGGCCACACAACTTGATCTTTCTGACTAGATGAACAATTAGATGTACTATGATGTCAAAAAAAGAAGGAAGAAAAAGCTTCTTAAGCTGGCACAAGATCAGATATCCTTCATTTTCCAGTTCATCTAATTTTTCTGTCTCAATGACTTTACTACAAATAGCATTGGAAAAGAAACAAAGTTTGGTCAAAATATGTTGAAGATCATATTTAGCAATGCTTCGAATAACTACTGTGAGCAGTTGTTGCATTAAGACATGACAATCATGAGACTTTAGCCACACTAACTTCAAATCTTTCATCGACACAAGCTTCCTAACATTTGAAGAATACCCTGAAGGAATTTTGATGCCATGTAAACACTCACAAAAGCTTCTTTTCTCATCCTTAGACAAAGTATGGGCAGCTGGAGGACAAAAAGTTATCTTACCATATGGCTTTGGATGTAATTCTTCTCATATCCCCATTTCTTGCAAATCTAATCTTATTTTCACGCCATCATTAGAACTACCTTGTATGTTAAGTACTGTCCCAACAATACTCTCACAAACGTTTTTCTCCACATGCATGAAATCAATACAGTGTCTCACATCAAGCTTCGGCCAATATGGAAGATTGAAGAAGACAGACCTCTTTTTTCATTTACTTTTCTTATTAATATTCTTTGTAGTCTTACCAAAGATAACATTCATATTTTTCACCTTTTCATAAACTTGCTCCCCAGTTAATACCTTCGGAGCATCATTAAACTCTTGTCCACTAAAAAAAGCTTTCTTTAATTTGTGATACGGGTGACCTCGTCTAAGAAATCTCCTATGGCCAAGATAAATTGTCTTTCTTTCATGTTGAAGTTGATGGTAGCATGTTCTTTCTTCACAAATCATACATGCTTTATGGCCTTTAACACTATATCCTGACAAGTTTCCATATGCAGGGAAGTCATTTATAGTACAAAAGATCATGGCTCACATTTTAAAAACCTCCTTCTTGTTTGTGTCAAAAACATCAACACCTTCATCCCACAACTCTTTCAAGTCTTCAATCAAGGGTTCCATGAAAACATCTATGTCATTTTTGTGTTGTTTTGATTCCAAAATAAAAATAGACAACATGATGTACTTTCGTTTCATGCATAACAGAGGAGATAAGTTATAATTACCAACAAAACAGGCCATAAACTATGTATACTGCTCAGGCTACCAAAAGGATTCATGTCATCCGTACTAAACCCAACCCTAAGATTCCTAGGTTCTTCACCAAAGGTAGGAAATAATTGATCAATTTTCTTCCATTGAGAAGAATCAGCCGGATGTCGAAGCTTTCCATCGGATATCTTTTCATCCATATGCCATCTCAAATTTCTTACATTGTTTTCATTAGCAAACAAGCGCTTGAACCTTGGTATGATTGGAAGGTACCACAATACCTTTGCAGAAGCGTTATTTGATTTGTACCTCGGGGTTACACATATCGGATATTGTTGTTCCTCTTCATGCTCTTTTCTATACAATATACAATCATTAGGGCATACATGGATCATTTTATACTTCATCCCTAGTGGACACAATATTTTCTTAGCATCATAGTATCGAGAAGGTAACACATTATCATATGAAAGTATGTCCTTAAAAACCTCAAGCGTTCTTGAAAAGCTCTTGTCGCTCCATCCATGCCGTGCTTTCAAGCTTACTAATTCCAATACTGCTTTCAACAATTGGTATTTTTTACACCCCGGGTACAACGACGTTTCAGCATAACTGCACATATTACTATATGCATGTGATTGTTCAAAAGTCTCTTCTCCTACATCATGAATAATATACTTGATTCGATCATCTGTATCCATGTCATTATCATCAAAGTTTACTTCCCCTTGTTGAAATGAACTTAGCATTTCTAATTCTTCACCATGTCATACCCACACTGTATAACTCTTACAAAATCCTTCACAAATTAAATGTGTGTATATATTTGCAGTACTTAATCGCTTCTCATTCAAATATACTACATAAGGGCAATAAAACTTCTCACTACCATCATCGGCGTTTCTTCTAACGAAGTTTAAAAAACCCCTCACCCTATTATTATATTCAACACTCGTTCGTTTAGCGCTTATCCAACTATAATCCATATATATCTCAACACTTCTAGCAGCCTATATCCAACAACAAAATGATGGACAAAAAAACAACAACAATAGAGTTTTAGAGATTTCAACGAAATTAACATACACCATTTGAAACTAGTATTGCTTTAACAAACCAATAACACTAACAATAATCAAACAATCACACTAAATTAAAAGAGAATATAGAATGGGTATTACTCCAAGCTAAATATTACAGGGATGTAGTTAAAAGTCAGAGCATATATCTAACAAGAATGTGCATATTTAATTTTTTCCAGATTACGTTTAAGTGCTTAAAACAACAACAAGAACCATTTTTTCATAGAACATTATTAATTATTGAGCAACGTCCAACTAAATAACAGATCGAACACTAACCTGATTGAAGACCAAGGAGTGAGCTTCAACCCAAAGTCATGGTGGTGTCGACTGAGGTTAAAATGAAGTCCTTAAATTCACGGCACTAACAAAGGGAAGTCAAGGCAGAGGAGAATGGTTACTGCGGAGAATAGAGGTGGCGGCGGAGAAGACTGACGAAAATCAAAGAACAACGACGACGAACACATCAACAACAACGGTAATGACGGAGGAGAGTTGAGCAAATGAGGGACGGGACGCCATAGACGAGTTCAAAACAAGTACGGACAGAGCTCACAGAGAAATGGCGACAAGAGAAGAAAGGATTCATAGAGTGTACGATCTGGGCGTGGGAGTAAAAATACGGGCAAAAAATCTTACCTTTTAGACCAATTTTCAATAAAAATCGGTCTTAAATCTTTTACATTTAAGACCAACTTTTATATAAACCGGTCTTAAATGTTAAAAAATTTTAAATTCTTAAAAATTTTAATATTTTAAGACCAGTTCTATTTATAACCAATCTAAATAAATTTTTTAAGACCGGTTTTCTATAGAACTTGTCTTAGAAGTTCAACATAATTACAAAACTGCTATTGCGTAAATTTTTAAAACCTTATCCGTCAAAACCAATCTAAATATAACGGTCTAAAAAGAGATTTTTCCACTAATGATCATTTACTATTAGTTAATCACTTTTACATTAAAAAACGAAGTGAATGGCTTACTTTGCTTATATGTGTGATTTTGAATTGTTCCCAGTTCAATAAATTTGGGTGGTTGTTGAATAAATTTGGGTGAGATGTCAGTTAAAACTTTCTAATTTGTTATTGGTTGGGCATTGTTAATGCCATTTAACTTCAATCCCCACACAAAATGGATCAACTTTTATCTCACTGTAGTAAAAGTTGCATTAAATTTTTTAAGTGACGTTCATCAAGCACTCCCCCCGATTTTTTTATAAAATACAAAAAATTTGAACCATGTATATTAAAAAGCTGGATAAATTAATTAAAAGTAATAAATACAAAAGGAAGTATGAAAATATAATATATAATTTGTAGCGTAAATTGCTCTACAAACAAAATTTTTTATTAAAGACTAAAGGAAGTATGAAAAAATAACTTTTTTTTAAAAAAAAAAACACGTTTATTTATAGGAGAGGTGCTCGAGAGGAAACGAGTAAACAATTAATTAATATTACGAGACGAATCAATAATTAGTAGGAATGATAAATGAAAATAACTGTAGTAATAAAAAATTTAAACAAGTTATTAATATCGATCTTTTATAAGAACATTGCATGCCTTCAAAAATTCCCTTATATATAGGATACAGGGAGAGTATTATTTATTTATTACGTGACTCAAACATACAGAGGATCTGGACAAGGTAGCTCAAATATTTAACAAAACGAAATAGGGTGGTCAATATTTTTTATTTACTAAATCAGTAATCAGTAATTATAATTTACCAGCTACTTTCTCACGTTTTCCTTTTCCTCAACGCGAAAGTATCTATGGTCTAGTTGATAATGATATTTTTCTCTAATTTCTGAATATAGGGGCACGCCTGTGTAAGTTGACTTCACCAAATTTGTTAAATAAAGCACTAAATTCACCGACCATGTTATATAAAATAAAAAAAAAACACTTGCGTAGGTGGCAATCAAATTATTCTGCGTTCATGTCTTTGTGTTTTTTCAAGTATGCATTTATCTTTATCATAAATTATTGTATGGGTCCGTTTATTTTAGAGATCATCATGATTAAACAAGGATGATGTACTCTTCTATAATTAATTCTATTAGTGGGATTCCATTATTCCTTTCAATCCTAATTATAGGATGATATTTTCTTAGTTACAGAACTTCAAAAGTTTTTGTAATTTGTAGTGGTTATTCTAGAACCACTATAAAGGCCGCCCCTATTTAAGGCCCCCTCCTCCCTTCACTTTTCCGTTTTGCCATTTTGTTTCCTGAGATTCCTTTGAATGTTTTCTTTTAGATTTGAGCGTTCAGGCGTCTGTGGAAGAGTTTTTGATGTAGTATTTCTTATTATTTGCACTTGTGGTACGGAGACAATACGTAGTTTATATATTTTTATTTTTGTTATATTTTTACATATTAATGTGACTAAAATATTTTTTTTTAAAATTTTGTAGTTGATATGACATCTAGACAAGATAAGGGGAAAGAGCCCGAGGTCCCCAGACCGATTTTGCGAGGCGACAACAATAGATTTGGGGGTAGAGGGAGAGGGCAGCACAGAGGGAGGGTGACGGCGGCATTTCAGCCCATTCCCCCACAGGAGTCGACCCAACCACAGGCACCGCAGACGATCCCACAAAAAAAGCTACAAATATTTGTAGCTGTTATATAACCGCTACAAATATCCTAGAAAAAGCTTACGGCTTGTGGCGATGTTGTAACAGTGGGATTGAACCACTACAAATAAAGTAGCTGTTATTTTACTTGAGTAGCGGTTTTTTATAACCGCTACAAATACGCTTGCAATATGCAATTTAATAACGGTTTTAAAAACTGCTACTAATAATCATTTTTAACCGCTACTAAATCACGTTTTTTTCAGGATTCATTAACCCGGACCGAACCGCCCGGTCCAGCCCGAAAACCGGCGAACCGGCCTGTAGACCGGTCTGGTTCCCGGTCCGGGTTGCTAATTTAAAAAAAAAAAAGAATTTTTTGATTTTTCCTTTAGAATTTTATACTATAAGTCTAAAATTTTCAATTTCTCACCGGTTTGGCCCCGGTTTAGCTCCGGTTTGACCCACTGACTCTTAACCCAGTACTCCGACCGGTTCAATACCCGGTCCGGATTTTAATACCTTGATTTTTTTATAGTACCCTTTATAACAACCACCGCCCACATTAATATAAATTGCTTCCTTATAATTTTATATTGACAAAAGATCGTGGTACTCATCTTTTAGTATTTAACTACTATGAAAAATATGCTGCATACAAAATATGTGAAAAAATCCAAAAGAAATAATATCATTTTGTAAGAAAAAAAAATTAAAAAGTTACTCTTGAATGCCGTAATGTGATTGAATTCCGTCACTTATGTGCATTTTTAATAGTTGACCAAAACAATTATACTTCCTAAATTGTTTTTTGTCTACAACACATCTTTTTTTTAAAAAAATTAATATTTTCATTTGTAAGAGGTATGTAAAATAAAGCAATAGTCGGGGTCTTATGGTTTAAATAATTCTAAACACCTTTCTTTTCTTTTCTTTTTTAAGTGTAGAGTAATATAATGAGTGGACAAAATTGGGAGGAAAGCAACTACTACACCTATGAAAATACAAATTTCATACTCATTTGCATTAAGAAGGGACAATATTCGCAAAAAAGCAAACTACCACATCTTTATTATATATCCATGACTGATTAAAGTCTAAAAACTTTGTCCTATAATCAGGATACCATACGGTGGAGTACATGATACTTGAAAATAATAAAAATTACTCTTTTCAATCCCAAACATAATGTTCATTTTAGAGTTTTGTCTTAGTCTTAAATATAAAATCTAATTTCTTCTCATCTCATATTAATTATTTTTTCTTCTCAACAATATCCTTAAATTCTTTTCTATAATCTGGATCTAGCAGGCGGACTGTGGCATATACATGTAGCCTATGAGTTTGGGATAACATGTCTAGGTCACCAAATAATATTTAAGGTAATTAGGCTAACCAAGCCTATGGGCTTCTCAAACAGTCTCTTTTTGTATTCTTAATATTATATATGCTATAATTAAATTTGAAACAGTTTTATTAAATTATTTATAAATTAATGTGGCCATGGATTTAAGGATATATATGAAGTATTGAAGTCTGAAAAGAAAGAAGTAGAAAAAGCATCCCTCCTAAATGGAAACTAAACTATGGAGGTTTTATTAATACGTTCAAAGTCTATTGATGGCTTGAGGGACTATATCTTCAAATCTATTTAAAAGACCTATTTTTTAAGTAAGCTGTTAAACAAACCTCCGATCCTGAATACAAGTTATTTTTAATCACCTTGCTAGAATAAAAGAGTTTGTTGTTTCATAAAATTAATCTTAAAATTGAATAATTTTCAAACATTTATCTATAATTAACATCATCGGATCCATTCAGAAAGAGACACGTATAAATAACATTCCTTATGTAAGAATGGCACTTTTAGAAAAGATATTAAATATCCTAGAAACTCATAAAAATAACTTATACTACTATCTCTAATAATAAATAATAATAAATGTAGAACATATGTAATTTATAGTACAAATTACATTATAAAATGGACTTTATATATTTATAACCGAGGATACTACATTTAGCACCCCAAATTCAATCCACGTGAGAATGATATCAAGGGTTTTTATGGACAAGGATGAAACGTGACCCATATAAGCAATGTGTCCCCTTTTTTAGTAAATTTTTTTGGGGGCTCAAATGTTTAGGATTGGGGCAAAAGTAAGAATTTTTTGGTGCGTAGGTTGTACAGGTAAAAAAACAAAAAAAAAAAAAACAAAATTTAAATTTAAATATGTTATAAAAGTATATGTGATAAAGAAGATTGATAGGATTCAGAGAAAAACGATAGAATTTCTAGAGAGAAGTTAGAGAGATGTTCTCATTCAGTTCAATTGAAACAATCGATTACAGCCCTTTATATAGAGGCAGAAATTTAACCCTGGTTGTATTACCATGGTTATATTTAAATGACCATGATTACTTTATATCGTCTTTATGTCCTTGTCTTCTTTTGCTTTTCTTTATGTCCTTGTCTTCTTTTGCTTTTGCTTTGTATCAAGTCATCTTTTCTTCTTTATGTCAAGTTGAGTGGAAGAGTAATATGAGTCAATGGACATCCACATATTTAATATTCATAACACTCCCCCTTGGATGTCCATTATGAATGTGCCTCATTAAAAACTTTAACTAGGAAAAACCCAGTGGAATAAAAACCTAGCCAAAGAAAAGAGTACATCATTCATTGATACACCGTCGAGTGCTGCCTCATTAAAAACCTTTCTAGGAAAACCCAGTGGGACAAAACCTAGATAAGGGAAAAAGAGTACAGCGTGTATCGACTCCCCCTCTTGATAATATCAGTTGAAATCTTTGAATCTCCGAAGACCAATATCATGAACAAGTTTTTCAAAGATTGTACCTGGGAGTGACTTGGTGAATAAATCTGCTAGATTTTCACTTGAACTGATTTGTTGAATATCTATTTCACCATCCTTTTGAAGGTCGCGAGTGAAGAAGAATTTTGGTGAAATATGCTTCGTTCTATCGCCTTTGATATAGCCTTCTTTAAGTTGAGCGATACATGCAGCATTATCCTCATAGAGGATTGTTGGGATCATTTTGCCGGAAGATAAATGACAAGTTGTACGTATATGATGTATTACTGACCTTAACCACATACATTCTCGACTTGCTTCATGTATTGCTAGAATTTCTGCATGATTAGATGATGTGGCTGATATAGTCTGTTTCATAGATCGCCATGAAATAGCTGCACCTCCACATGTAAATAGATAGCCCGTTTGTGATTTACCATTATGTGGATCAGATAAAAATCCAGCATCTGCATAACCAACCAGTTCATGCTTGGATACATTTGAGTAATATAACCCCATGTCTGTTGTACCTCTGAGATAACGAAAAATGTGCTTTATTCCATTCCAATGCCTTCGTGTTGGTGAAGAACTATATCTTGCTAGTAAATTAACAGCAAATGATATATCAGGACGTGTGTGATTAGCAAGATACATTAGTGCTCCAATAGCACTAAGATATGGTACTTCTGGACCAAGTAGTTCTTCATCACCTTCTTCACTAATTTCTTGAGGTCGAAATGGGTCTTTATCCACCTTCAAAGATCTTACAATCATTGGGGTACATAATGGATGAGATTTATCCATGTAAAATCGCTCTAGGACCTTCTTTGTATAAGTTTCTTGATATACAAAGATCCCTTTTTTGAAATACTCGATTTGTAATCCAAGACAAAATTTTGTTCTTCCCAAGTCCTTCATTTCAAATTCCTTCTTCAAACAGTTAATTGCCTTTTGAAGCTCTTTAGGAGTTCCAATGATGTTGATATCATCAACATAAACAGCAATTATAGCAAACTCATTATTAGATCTTTTCATAAAGATGCATGGGCATATTGGATCATTTTTGTATCCTTCTTTCAACAAATATTCATTAAGGCGATTATACCACATGCGCCCTGATTGCTTCAGGCCATACAGGGACTTATTTAACTTAACTGAGTATTGTTCTCGAGAATTTGAATTTGATGCTTCTGGCATCTTAAGTCCTTCAGGGACTTTCATATAAATATCACTATCAAGTGATCCATATAAATAGGCAGTTACAACATCCATTAGATGTAAATCAAGTCCTGCATCTACTGCTAGACTGATTAAATAACGAAAAGTAGTCGCATCCACTACTGGTGAATACGTTTCTTCAAAATCAATGCCAGGTCTTTGCGTAAAACCTTGGGCTACTAGACGTGCCTTATATCTAGTTATTTTGCCCTTTTCATTTCTTTTTCGTACAAAGACCCATTTGCATCCAACTGGTTTTACATCTTCAGGTGTAAGGACTACAGGTCCAAATACTTTTCGTTTTGCCCAAAACTACTTTTCGTTATTTAATCAGTCTAGCAGTAGATGCAGGACTTGATTTACATCTAATGGATGTTGTAACTGCCTATTTATATGGATCACTTGATAGTGATATTTATATGAAAGTCCCTGAAGGACTTAAGATGCCAGAAGCATCAAATTCAAATTCTCGAGAACAATACTCAGTTAAGTTAAATAAGTCCCTGTATGGCCTGAAGCAATCAGGGCGCATGTGGTATAATCGCCTTAATGAATATTTGTTGAAAGAAGGATACAAAAATGATCCAATATGCCCATGCATCTTTATGAAAAGATCTAATAATGAGTTTGTTATAATTGCTGTTTATGTTGATAATATCAACATCATTGGAACTCCTAAAGAGCTTCAAAAGGCAATTAACTGTTTGAAGAAGGAATTTGAAATGAAGGACTTGGGAAGAACAAAATTTTGTCTTGGATTACAAATCGAGTATTTCAAAAAAGGGATCTTTGTATATCAAGAAACTTATACAAAGAAGGTCCTAGAGCGATTTTACATGGATAAATCTCATCCATTATGTACCCCAATGATTGTAAGATCTTTGAAGGTGGATAAAGACCCATTTCGACCTCAAGAAATTAGTGAAGAAGGTGATGAAGAACTACTTGGTCCAGAAGTACCATATCTTAGTGCTATTGGAGCACTAATGTATCTTGCTAATCACACACGTCCTGATATATCATTTGCTGTTAATTTACTAGCAAGATATAGTTCTTCACCAACACGAAGGCATTGGAATGGAATAAAGCACATTTTTCGTTATCTCAGAGGTACAACAGACATGGGGTTATATTACTCAAATGTTGTTGGCTCTCACTAATGGATTTTGGCTCATGATCCTCATTATCATTCATTACATCATATGCTATATGATAAGCAAAGATGTCATCAACGTTGATTTCATTTCTATCCCATCGGATTCCATTCATAACATAATTTATTGAGATCTCATTATTTTCACATATATCAGGTACCTGGGTCTCTTCTGGGACTACAACATTCTCTTCTGGGACTACAACATTCTCTTCTGGAGATAATATCTCTTCAGGAGATGGCTCTTCTGGAGCTACTAATGTTTCTTCATTATCCTCTACTTGACCATCTATATTCTTTGCTCCTTTTCTTTTTCGAGGATTTTTATCTTTGGAACCGATGGGCCTGCCACGCTTCAGGCGTGCTTTATATTCATTCATAGCAGGTTGTCCTTCAGGGACATCAATTTTAATAGGAGCATTAGCAGCTGGGATATGTGACTTTGTCACTTTCTTTAGGTCAGTAAATGCTTCTGGCATTTGATTAGCTAAATTCTGTAAATGAATTATCTTTTGAACTTCAAGTTCACATTGTTTTGTACGAGGATCAAAATGAGCCAATGATAATTCATTCCAACTAATTTCTTTACCCAGCTGCTTGTTTTCTCCCCCTAATGTTGGGAAAAATGATTCATCAAAATGACAATCGGCAAATCGCGCCGTAAATAAATCTCCTGTAGATGGTTCTAAATATTTTATAATTGATGGAGATTCATACCCAACATATATTCCCATCTTTCTTTGTGAGCCCATCTTGGTGCGTTGTGGCAGTGCTACAGGCACATATACCGCACACCCAAAAGTTCTTATATGGGAAATATTAGGTTCCTGACCAAAAACCATTTGTAAGGGGGAAACCTTTAAATAACTTGTTGGCCTAATGCGAATTAAAATTGCTGCATGCAAAATGGCATGGCCCCAAGCAGAAATTGGTAGATTAGATTTCATAAGTAAAGGTCTTGCAATTAATTGCAACCTTTTAACCAATGATTCTGCAAGTCCATTTTGCGTGTGAACATAAGCTACAGGATGTTCAACATCAATTCCAAGGGACATACAATATTCATTAAAAGCTTGTGATGTAAATTCACCAGCATTATCAAGATGTATTTTCTTGATAGGATAATCAGGGTAATGTGCTCTTAATCTGATCAATTGAGCAAGTAATCTCGCAAACGCCAGGTTGCGAGAAGATAATAAGCAAACATGCGACCATTTAGTTGATGCATCAATTAAAACCATATAGTACCTAAATGGTCCGCATGGTGGGTGTATTGGCCCACAAATATCTCCCTGTATCCGTTCTAGAAATGTGAAAGACTCACTTTCTACTTTGCTTGGTGAGGGGCGAATAATTAACTTTCCCTTGGAACATGCAGCACATGAGAAATCATGGGATTGTGGGATTTGTTTACACTTCAGGGTATGTCCACATAAATTCCCAATTATTTGTCGCATCATTATTGAACCGGGATGGCCTAACCGGTCATGCCAAACATTAAATTCATTAGTAAACTTCTGGTTTACATTATCAAACTGCTGGTTTGTATTAGCAAACTTCTGGTCTGCATTATTGAACTTCTGGTTCTGAATAGTATGTGTTTCAATTGTGCTTATACATGTGTAATACAAACCAGAAGAAAAAATAGGAAAACTTTCTAATATGCATTTTCTACCAGCAACTATATTTGTAATGACAAGATATTCCTTATTATCTTTAGTTATTGTTTCTAAATGATATCCATTTCTGCGGATATCTTTGAAACTCAGTAAGTTTCTTTTAGACTTGGTAGAATAAAATGCATTATCAATGCATAATTTTGTTCCTTCAGGTAACAAAATATTAGCTCTTCCGGAGCCTTCAATTAAATTTATACTACCAGATATAGTCTGAACATTGGCTTCTCGTATTACCAAGGAAGAAAAATATTTATCATGTCTGAGTATGGTGTGGGTTGTTGCACTATCAACGAGACATAAATCTTCAGGATTGATGCCAATAGAATTCATTCTTCATAAAAACATAAATAAAATTAATACATATGATAGAAACAACTTTAAATAAAATATAACAGTTTAAATTATATTAAGAAATCTGCAACATCCAAATAGTTATTATCTATATTGCCATACTCAGAATTCTCGCCCTGATCAACATGATTAACTTCAACATTTGATCTTTTACCAGTATTTTTAATTGATTCTTGGTAAAGATCAACTAGGTGCCTTGGTGTACGACAGGTACGAGACCAATGGCCCTTTCCACCACATCGATAGCATGGATTATCAGCATATTTATTATGCCTACTGCTTTCCCCTTTTTGGTTCTTATCAGTCTTTTCCCACTTCTGGTAGGAATTTGAACCTCCATGATATCGACCACGACCACGCCCACGGCTGTAGCCACGGCCACGGCTGTAGCCACGCCCACGTCCACGTCCTTGTCCACGTCCACGGCCACGGCCACAATAAAATTCATTTGTTACTACATTCACTTCAGGGAATGGAGTTGAGCCTGTTAGACGGGATTCATGATTTTTCAACAAAAGCTCATTATTTTGTTCAGCCACAAGGAGACAAGAAATTAACTCAGAATATTTTTTGAAACCTTTTTCACGATATTGCTGCTGCAGGAGCAAATTGGATGCATGAAATGTGGAGAATGTCTTTTCTAACATATCATCATCAGTAACATTTTCTCCACATAATTTCAATTTTGAAGTAATTCTGAACATAGCTGAGTTATATTCACTTATAGATTTAAAATCTTGCAAGCGTAAATGCATCCAATCAAAATGAGCTTTTGGAAGAATGACCATCTTCTGGTGATCATATCTTTCTTTCAAATTGTTCCAAAGGACAAGTGGGTCCATCACTGTCAAATATTCAGTTTTTAAATCTTCATGTAAGTGGTGGCGAAGAAAAATCATGGATCTGGCTTTATCTTTATTGGATGCCTCATTCCCTTCTTTAATCGTGTCTTCTAGACTTTTGGCATTTAGGTGAATTTCCGCATCCAATTTCCAAGATAAATAATTCTTTCCGGTAATATCAAGAGCCACAATTTCAAGTTTTGCCATTGTTCAAACTAATTAAAGAAATAAATGAAAATAATTAAAATATGAAATGTAAATATGCAATATAATAACTGTAAATAGAATAACTGTAAATTCATAAAGATAATAAATAATTCATAAGGCAAGATAAGAAAATTAAAACATGTATGGCTTCGGGCCATTTAATTTCATGACTTCAGGCCATGTATGGCTTCAGGCCATTTAATCTCAAGATGAGGAATTAACTATTATCTTCAGGATAAAAGTTGTACATGACTTCTGGTCGTACAATAAGATAAAAGATAAAAATATATATAGCTTCTGGCCATATAATAAGATGAAAAATGTATATAGCTTCTGGCTATATAATAAGAATGGATATGGCTTCTGGCCATATTATAAGAAATTAAAACATTATGACTTCTGGTCATAATTTCAAGAATCATATATATATATGGCTTCTAGCCATAATAACAATAATAATAATAATAATAATAATAATAATAATAATAATAATAATAATAATATAAAAGAACTTGTATATAAAACAATAACGATCTCCAATCTTAACCATGGAACCCGATGTTATATAACAATCGGTAAAAGTATCTCTCTAATTCCATATAGTGGCTCAGATTATCCCAGATCTATAAATAAAACAGGATATATATAATCATTAAAGAAACCATAAGAAGATCATACCTTCTATTAGAGCTTCGTGCTGATAACGTGTTATAAAAGTATATGTGATAAAGAAGATTGATAGGATTCAGAGAAAAACGATAGAATTTCTAGAGAGAAGTTAGAGAGATGTTCTCATTTAGTTCAATTGAAACAATCGATTACAGCCCTTTACATAGAGGCAGAAATTTAACCCTGGTTGTATTACCATGGTTATATTTAAATGACCATGATTACTTTATATCGTCTTTATGTCCTTGTCTTCTTTTGCTTTTCTTTATGTCCTTGTCTTCTTTTGCTTTTGCTTTGTATCAAGTCATCTTTTCTTCTTTATGTCAAGTTGACTGGAAGAGTAATATGAGTCAATGGACATCCACATATTTAATATTCATAACAAAATATAAATTTTAAAAAATAGAAACAAGATATTTCTAAGCCGTCACCTTTACAAAACTTAAGCCTAAAGGGATCGTAGCTCGTACAGGACAAAAAAAAAAAGGGTACCGAGCTTGTCTTTTTGTCCTCCTCAATGATTGATTATGAGGAGGATATGACTTATGATTATTTTATTTCATGATTAATGTTTATCTAGGGATATAAATAATAGTAGTATTTCAATTCTATTTTTGTTGTTATTCAATCCTCATGTGATCTTGTCCGTTTCATCTCATTCTATAAGCTAACTGAGGCGTCTATTATTTTCTCTCGATTGTTGATTGTCATTATCATGATTATTGGCCATACTCCATTATTGATTATCAAGAGGATTTTTTTTGGGAGAATTACATTTAGGTCCCAAAAAAAGGAGAAATGAAGAAATGGTCTCTATAGATTGTACAATGAAAAAATGGTCATATGAAATTATCAATACAGGCTCCTGGAGTTGCTAATGAGTTGTTAATATATGTTCATGGAGTTGTTAATAGGGCGATTTTTTCATTTTACAATCTATAAGGATCATTTCTTCATTTTTTTTTTCTTCTATAGGACCTAAGTGTAATTCTACTTTTTTTTTTTTTTTTTTGGGGAACCTTGCAAGAGGATTTGAATTATGATATTGTTTTTTTAGCAGTATGGTGGTTTTTTTTCCGGAGTAATCTGGTTCTGACCTATTCAATCGATGGTACACGTGGGCCCTCATGTCACTTAGAGGCATTAACATATGAGGTATCATAGGACTAACGTATTATAAACATTATTTTTTGTAAAAAAATGCACTTTAAAGCTTAAATCATTAGTTTATTTTTTGCAATACACTTAAATTGTTAGTTACATTTATAAAAAAAAAATGTTTCGAATTTCATCCTAGGAAGTATCAAAAGTTGAATTTATGTGGCGGTAGATTTTAATTTATAAATAACCACAATTTTTATGGCGTTTTATATTTACCGTGCGAATGGAGCAGCGGCATTCTGAATGTGGGGGGAAGCGATCATATCATCGGTAAATAAAAAGAAAAGAAAGGATTGCATTGGGCAGAGAAGTTTGTATCTATACGATGGCCCAATTAAATTATATAAAGTCAACTATAAATGTGAACATTTATGTATGTATTTTTATTTTGCTCACTCATGCCTAATCCCCGTTCCCGCTAACAGTTATAAATATATAAATGGAACGGCAGTAGATAAATATATAATTAAGCACTCAATCACAACATATGGTAATGTTATATTATTCGTTGATTTAATTATATTCTTAAAACGAAATTCAGATTTACCGATTCGATGAGAAATAATAGGAAAAAGTTGGGGGAAAAAAGTCCTACCCATAATTCACCCGTCACGCCTCTTTTTGGACCATTACTGGAAGCTCAAGCAAACAACACAGACCATTCTAAGAGTTGGAAAAGCCGTAATGATTGCAAAAAAACATTTGAGAAGTTGAGATATTACAAAGGATATCAAATAAGTGTATATAATTAGAAGATCGAAACCCGTATGCATGCGCTCGCCCGTGCTCGCGCTCGCGCATGCATGCCGGTGATGAATATTAGAGCCTCTACTTTGAAGCAATGATGAGGAAGATGAGAATCGCATCAAGAATGATTGGGAACGCCAAAATTAATGGCAAAGTTGGTGGGGGAAATAGGACCCATGAAAAGGGGCATAACAAATTGTATGACAACGATGACCAAAAACGCTAGTATCATACAGCCAAGTCCCCAAGTTTTTGGTTCCTCCATTTTCTACTTAATTTGAACTATGTGAAGGAAAAAGCATGTGGTGAAATTTAGTGAATAGTATGGCTATGTATTTATATATTTAGGGCTTGATACGTAATGTGAATAGAGTAGTGCCTGTTAGTGAAGGGGCACGACGAATTACACTGACTTTTAAGGCTTTCAAAGTTACTATTTCAAGCACTTCGTTCATGCTAGCTAGGATAGCGTTTGGTAGAGGGTTACAATGGTTACGAACTACTATTGGTGGCATTTAAATGTTTGTTTGAGTTGGCATTTGAAAAATACGTTTATATAAGTTGAGGTAAAACTCCTCTGATATACTTACTTCGTAAATCATAAATCACGTCAAAAAAAATAGCTTCTACCGCTATCATTTCACTACGGGATTTGCAAAATTGCTATCAATTGCATTTGAACCAACCTTTTTAATTCATACTCGTAGTTATCTATGGATTTTGGAAGTTGCTTTAAAGGATATATTGAAATCCAATGATTCAGTTGAAATAGGAGAAAATTATATACATTGACCTCCACTAAAAAAAAAAAAAAAGAATCCTAACTGCTAATATATATCCTTCATCACCTTTCGCCATCTTATCCGATTACATACATACATACATATATATTATTTTCCTCATTTTAGGTGGTTATCTCAATCCGATGCCCTACATTCTCATAAAAGAAAACATATAATGCATTTGAATGGGGACAGAGGAGACAACAGCTGAGCAAAAAAATAAAACAAGTCTCAATTCTTCATCCACATTTGTCGGCAGAAAATGGTAATAAAAATAAAAATGCCACATTTAAGCTCATTTTCTTTTAGAAAAATTGCTCATTTTCTAATTCAAGACATTATCAACCTTCTTGCTTCTCAAGTCGGGTTCTCTCTTACTTTTACTCCTCGTAGGGGTAATTTCGCAGCTGACCATATTGCAGCTGATGCTTTTAAGGGAGTGTGCCCTATGGGGTGGGTGTCACAACCATCACTCTCTTTGTCTTCTATACTGACTTTGGATGCTCAGAAGGCGGGTCGTCATTTTGATGCTACTGCTTCTCCATGAACCAGATCAGCCTTTGGCCTATTTTTCTGGGTTTTATGCTATTTTGTTGTGTTGTTTACCTTGTTACTTTCCTTCTGTTATTTGTGTGATTGGCTTTCTGTATTGTATTAGACATGCTTTTGCAATATTAATAGAAGTACCCTTTTGAACAAAAAAAAAATCACTTTAGAATATTTATATTTATATTTTTTTCTTCAAACTAAGTAATTTGATTAATAAACTAATATATAATCCAAAGATACTAAAAATATAACTCTAAAGTGATTTAATTGACTTTCTTAATTTCTTCAAAAAATCAACTTTATCTTATAATTAGGACCGGAGGGAGTATTAATTATCAAATCTTATCCTCTAAGCCAAAAATCACAAAGTTGGGCAAGCGGCTCCAAATTTACCACTTTCTTTTGTTCCTTTCTTTCTGCCTCACTTATTCCAATCATTTATTAAGCTTCCCTTTTTAACTTTCTGGCCCTTATTCTTAATTACTTGCTTCATCCCTAAATCTAAACTTGATTTAACTGTTTTTTTTTTATCAAGAAAGTAGTTAAACACAATAAATATATAAGTAATATTTTTTGTTTTCAATTAACCCTTATGTATAAAGAGGACAAGTGAGAGAGATAATAAATAAGATAAAACATGACAGAGAATGTATAGAGAAAAGATAATAAGAGAGAGTGTTAAAGAAGAGAGAATAAATATAGCAATACTACTTTATATCACACAAAAAAAAAAGGAAAATTAATATTTTGGTCTCTATAGTTTTGACTGAGTTATAACTCAGTCCCTACACTTTGACTTGGAGCAACTTAGTTTCTATAGTTTTGACTCTGTTGTAACCTAGTCCCTGAATTTTGACTCACTGGAACCCAGTTTTTATAATTTTAATCATCAATATATATATATAAATACTCTTCCACCACCAACATTGTTCACAAGCAATGAATGGTTTTGATTTTCTCTCCCACCCACTATCACTGTTCATAACCAGTCAACGGATCAGATTTTCCCATCACAGATTTTGAAACCTCCCGCCTTTTCCTACTCTTACAACTTTTTTCGAATTTTAAAATTTGAAATCGTTCTGCATCTCCATAACATTAGTGATTGCGATCAGCTACAAAATCCAAGATGGGGCTTACAGGCTCTCAGGATCTTACCTCTACCGCCACTCTGCTTTGTCTTCTTCTTCTTTCTCATCATCGATCTTCTTCCTCCGTTTGATTCTACTTCACCGTCCTCTCCAATCGGCGGTGCTAATGCCACGTACTGGTCATGGATCCTGCAATACCTCTCCGACATCGACGACGATCTTCTCATTCCGAACGCCCTCTTCATCGTGCCCTAAATCCCCGTCGCTGACGATGAAGACACCGAAGAGCTCTGACCTTGAACCACGCCGAATATCTCTCCATCTCAATGCTCACCGACAGCTTCACCGCCCTCATCTTCTTCTTCCGCTCTCTCAGGTGACCATTTCTGTGCCTTTTCCTTCTCGATCTGGTCTGGCTCCTCTGTTATGGTGTTTTTTCTGATGCTTTTTGGGATCTCAAGGTACGAGAAAAAATCAGGAAAATCTGTTGATCTTAACTTGTGATTGTTTCCATTAGGATTGATCTTAGAATAACCGTTCATGAAATTGCATATATATTCACCGACGATTGATATGATGGATTGATTGATAGAGAGGAAGAGAAAGATATATGATAGAGATATGGGTGAAGTGTGAGAAGGGGCAGAAGAAGCTGTATATGTATGTAATTAATCACGAGTTTGGGATAGACAGAAACAGTGAATCAGGCTTAGAATTAGAGTCAGTGACAGGATTAGTGGAGCTTAAAAATGTAGACTTCTCATACCCATCAAGGCTAGAGGTTCGGATTCTCAATCATTTCTCACTAGACGCATGCTTAAAAAAGTAAACTTCTCTTTCATTAATAGCTTCGGACTTATTCGAACTGAAATACAAAGATCTTTCTCCGTCTCTGTTTCTTTATCGGTCTTATAACGTCACTGCGTTTTTCTCTTTCGGAGAGTTTGAATGTACGAAGAGTTTTGATTTAAAATTTTGATTACTTTGGCTTTCCATCATTTTCTCTGTGACAACGCAAATCTTAAGAGACAAATTAAACTCAATGATATGTGAGATTTTGGTGCGCTTTGATTTATTTTCTCGCAATCAAACAGGGGTCTCTGGAGGCACGGCATCAGGCAAGAGCTCTGTGTGTGATATGATCATTCAACAATTGCAAGATCATAGAGTGGTGTTAGTCTATCAGGTCAGTCATTAAGATGTTCTAGAATCTTCTCCAGTTAAATTGGTCCAGTCACTTTTGCAAATATAATAATTGAACTCTTATTACTGAACTATGGGTAAATGATGAACGAAATCATTAGCTACTTATTGTACCGTGGTTTAACAGAAGATGAATTGAAAATTGTCCATGCATATAATTTTGATCATCCTGGTATATAAAATTAGCTTCTATGACATTTGGGCTGTTTTGGCTAATATTATTTTCCTTTCTACCATGTCTTTCATTGATCTCTTACCTGGAAACTTTGAGAGTCTTGGGTATTTGGGGATGATTCTTGCCCTGTGTTTTAGTACTATTTTTAACTTATCTCCTGCCTTACATGTTGTTTATACCCACATATTGTTTAATATATATAAACAGAGAAGTCTTTAAAGTTTGTAATCTTCAAAATGTTGTTGAGAAAATTTGGACACTACAAGAAGTTGTATATGCAAATAAATGATCCACGTGTAAACATCAATAGTAATTGAAGAGATAATTGAACAAGGTTATAATGAGTTGTCTCTGCTCCTTATTGCATATTTTAATTGTGTCCTCCGGGAAAATATACATGTGTCCTCCATATTTTAATTGTGTCCTCCGGGAAAATAATGAGTTGTCTCTGATCCACGTGTCCTCCTTATTGCAAATAACTCTATTGCTGCAGCAAATAACAATAAACCAAACAATCTATATAGCATCTTGGCCACGTAAAGAACAATACATATCTCAACAAAACAAAACAAAACAAAAGTTGGGACCATAAGAGGAAGCCTCATGCAGTTAACTTATTTGAAATATTGCTCCGAGGTAGCATCATCACTGTGATTGCTTTCGGTACTGGTCTCTTGCAACCTTCCCAAATTGACATTCAGAAAAATTCAAGATTCAGACTTGACTTGATCCTGCGAGTTGGAATCAGTTGATTCTTCTTTCTGGTTTCCTGAAACAGATGATTCTTTTGAGCGCCTTCAGTTCCACTTGTCTGGCTTTGAACATTGTTCTGGTTCTCATTCTGCACTGCATCAGCATTATTACTGGAAGATGCATCTTTCTCCTCAGAAATCGTGGTAACATTTTCATTGCCATTTGAATTATTTTGGCTGGCATCATTCCTCTTTTCTGAGTTTGAGGACTCTTCTTTGTTTTGTTCTGATGGAGTGTCAGGGGACTGAACTTGTCCTTGGTTGGCATCTACACTGTTTTTAGCATTTCCATCACTGTCTATTTTGCTCTGAGCAGAGTTTCCTTTGTCATTTTGCCCAGATTGACTACTATTGTCTGAGTTTGAGGAATCACCTCTCTTCTGTTTGGATGAAGCGTCAGAGGAAGTTTGTTGGACCTCCTGGCTTGCATCTTTGTTGCCACTTGTACTGGATGATACAACATTATCTTGCCCTGTCTTGTCAGAATTGTTGTCAAGGTTTTGCTATTAAGCTTTAATGTTATAAGAGGTCTGAATGTCTAATGTGGTTTTGATAAAATGGTTTTAAAGTTTTAATAACTTTAGCCATTCTTCTTTAATGACGACATGGAAAATGTGAATGCATATAATCTTTTTTTCTATTGTTTGTTAGAGTTGGTCCCAAATGCAAGAAATTTCTCAAATGAGCACCTAAAAGACCAAGCAAATAAAAGCAATATACATCTTTCCCTGTGTATTTTGCATGATATACAGAAATGCAATAAATATGTAATAAGATATATTTAGAATAAAAGGCAATAATACCTTTCCATGTAGGTAAACTTATTATGACCTCACTGTCAATGCAATATTTATGTGTGTTAATCCAAAATTCTAATATGATCAACAACAATTTATATAGGAAGTAATGGTAGTAGCAAATGCTATAACTGTTTCTCTTATTGAAAATATTACACCAAATGTTGAAGTAAGGTTGAAAATTCAAACTCTAATATGTTTCACTTGCCTGGATAAAGCTAAACATTTGATGAAAAGAGTGGGCAAATTACCAATGTGTCTGTAAAGGTTGCTTCTTTTGATAAAATGGTTGGCTGATTTTTACCTCATTACTTTTGTAATAGCCTTTGCTCCTTATACAATTTTTTTTCACTACATGCTATTCTTTTCTCTATTGATGTTTATACAATTTTATTGCTTCATTTACTCATATTTGCGTCTTAAAAATAAGGTGCATTTTGTGCCTTGTACTGATATGGTTTAGTTTATGTTATTTCCCATGTGTTTTATTAAAGCATGTTGAAGAACCCCTTCATATGCAAACATTCTACTTTGCGGTTTTAACTTTTTTTGATTCTAAAGTAAATGTTTGGAACTTAGTTTTGATCAAGATTAGATTTTTCTCTTACAATGTTGCAGACAACTATGACCATTGGGAATTCGACAAGAGCTCCAATCTCTAG
This sequence comes from Inga laurina, assembly GCA_963855925.1. Classification (NCBI taxonomy): domain Eukaryota; kingdom Viridiplantae; phylum Streptophyta; class Magnoliopsida; order Fabales; family Fabaceae; genus Inga; species Inga laurina. Next base: position 60,575,957 of record OY979707.1, on the reverse strand, counting down.
ACATCTAGATCAATCTTCTCATACATACGGCTCCTTCGTAATATTATTGTATCTTTTTTCTTCTTGTCCATTATCTTGTACTCTAACTTTGCTAGAGGTATTGTTTTTTTGAACTTCATTTATAAATTTCTTACATCCTATAATTAGGTATGCCATTAGCCACAAACAAAAAGTTAAGTCTGGATGTACATACAAAGCAATTCAAAAGGCGTTGAAATGAAAATAAAGTTCGCCATGTCAAGTTAAATCACAAAAGTTAGTTCAACAATATACTTGAAAGCTGCAAATGTTGAATATATAACTGAGAGGAAATGGTTAGAAGCATTGAAGGTGGTGGAGTAGTGCCGAGTGAAGGAGTGAAGAAGCTAATAGACAAAAGCAACTCCGCCCACTACTCTGAACTCTCTTCTTAAAGCTATTACATCTTTTCCAAGCACAATATGTAGCCACTGTCATTTGTTAAAATCACCCTTTACTTTGTTTATTCCTTCAACTGCTACTTTTGATTGCTGACACGCATTAATAAGTTTTTATTATAGTAAATGCAAGTGTCTTGTGTGAAAAAAAAAGGCAAGTATAACATACAATGGATATTTAATTTGAGCATAGCTAACAAGATTTATTTCTAAAAGATGTTTTAAAAAAAAAATTGAGCCTTTCTATGATGTCTAGAGATGGCAGTTTATTCTTAAGCATGCCTGTTGGTGTAAATGAGACTAAGGCAAAAAGTAAGATTAGAAGAAGTGAAATTGATTGATGAAAGATAATAAAGGTATAGAAGGAGTTGATAAAAAATTGTTAATAATCAATGCTAGATTTCAAGGGTCAAAAGTTTAGGTAATGGAAAAGGAGGAATATACTTATTTATAAAGAGTTAAGTTTTAGAGGAAATGGATTTTTAGAATGAAGTTAAATTATATTAATACATGTACAAGAAAGAATTGAAATTATACTTAAAATATTGTAATCAATTGCTTATCTTTAAAAAAGTTATAATAAAACAATTAAAATCATTTTACACATATCATACACATATTTGTCTTTGAGATAGAACAAAAGAAGACATTGTATTCAATTAAATGTTTTCTCTCATAATTATATTGAATGAAATATTTTCAACTAATATTAGCATGGTGAATTCACTTAAATGAAAAAAATAAATTTTTCCTTAATAACATTCTCCCCCTCAAAGGAGATTAACAAATGTAACGTACAAGAAGATTTTTGGGAGCTTGAGCCGTTGACTATGAATTTTAATTGTTTTTAACGTGTACTCCACATGTAATTAAATGTCAATTTATTTTGTCATGATGTTATGGATTTTGAAGTTTTGGTGAAATTGATTTTACCAATGAATATAATTTTTTATTAAAAATAATGCTCCCTGCGCAACGCGCGGGAGAGGAGTTGCTCGTTTTATAATATAGTTCCCCATCTTCATTCTATAACATAAGGACTAAATTATAAAATAGTTAAAACTGCAGGGACTGGGTTGTAGTAAGACAAAGTTGAGAGACTGAGTTAGAACAGAGTCAAAACTATAGAGATTAAGTTTCACTGAGTCAAAATGTAGGGATTAAGTTACAACCTAATCAAAATTACAAGGACCAAAAGATTAATTTTTTTAAAAAGAAATTATCATTCTTTCTCCCTCCCTCGTAGACAGCAGTACCTAATTAATGCAATTCATTTATTAGTTGAAAAAATATGCAAAAAAGTAAGGGTAAATATATACATTGAACAAGGGTAAAATTAAAAAAAAAATTAAATATTGAGACAAAGCTTAACTCAACCTTACATTTTGAGATGGAGATGGAGGGAGTATAATACAAATAATAGTCACAACAACTAAAAAAATACTAACAAATACATGCATCTTGAAAGCGTCACATGTAGGACGAATGTCAATGTGCGTGTCCAAAATTACAAACAAGCATAAATTTCAGAATTTAAAAGCTTTTGAATAAATATATAGAATAGGGTGCAATGTTTTTTAATTTTTTTTTTAAAAAAAAAGATAGAAAATTTTTTTAAAATTACAAAATTATAAATCAAGTTTGTTAACAAGAATCATAATAAAATGACAAGATTTGATAAATAATTTACAAATTATTTTATGAAAAATACTTGATTTAATATTTTATAATTATAAAGTTTTTTTTTTTTTGTGATTCTTCTTTTCTTTTTCTTGCTTTGTATATTCAATCTTTTTTTTTTTTTTTGCCAAGTACTTTGTATTACAATCAAAAAAACCAAAATCTCTAACAAAAATATCTTTCGCATTATTTTTGTACAGCTATTATATCTGTTTTTTTTTTTTTTTTGGTGGTTGTGAAGTATCTTTACTTCTGTAGTCTCTAGTCTCTACATACGCATAGGAATATGTATCCCTATGGAAGGAAAGATTCTCGGTCGGCCAGATTTAGGAACAAAAGTCCAAACAAAACAAGGTAATGATTTTACTCTATAGTTTCATCGTATTATTTTTGTTTAATGAGTACAACAATATTACACGTTATGCATGTAAATGTTATGCGTGGAAGATAAAAACAAAATCTCACCGAATTATTAAATTATCGATATGAATGACGACACAAACCTCAAATGAGAAGACAAATTCATTTTCTAACCCCCATTTATAGTTTATTTCTATTTAGTGTTCGGTTTTTCAATAAAAGGATATATGTATCTGTAAAAGGGAAAAAGATAAGAATCAAATGGTTTGAATTTTTTTTTTTTTTTTTGGGTGGGGCCTTCCCTGGACAATGGGTACAAATGATTAAGGCAAGAGCCACGAAAAGTAAACCCGGTGGTTACAGCCTAATCCTAATATTGACTTTGACCTCACATCTAATAGTAGTTGTAAGTAGCTATATATTAAGATGACTGAATAAATAAAAATTGAAGGGCCGGCTAATGTAAACTAAAATTAAAGAATTAAACCCATGGCCTAAAACAAATTAAGACCGGGACTGGGCCATGTGATTAGCAGCACGAATTCAAACTTGATCGACAGGGAAAAGTCTGACACACGAAATCGTACCGCCACCCAATAATAAAATATTCAACACTTGCTTTTGATATATATATATATATATATATAATATACACACTGCATTATGCCATTTTTTAGTTTGAACAGGACCCGGCTCCCGTCTTTTTTTTTTTAAAAAATAAGGGTAGTTTTTTTTTGGTTGGTATTGTCAAATTAAGATCTCAACAGCTCATAAATTTTAAAAATAATATTTTAATAATATATTAAATATGGACTATTAAGATCTTAATCCTATAGCTTTGATAAAGAAAATGACCCTTCTTTTTTTTTTTGAAGAAAAGGACGGGATCCGGGTCCGTTTGAACTACCTTATGTTTGTTTTTTTCTAAGCAAATGTATTATCTTATTAGAGGTGATTCTATTTAAGATGATGTTGGACACCAAATATGGGTATCTCTTCCAACTAGAATTCAAACTTTGATTCCTAATGTTGTGAGGGATTACCCTAAACAACTTTATGTTAACAAATTTGTTTTTAAAAAAAACAGCCTAATTCTAAAAAGCTAGCCAATTAGAAATGAGCACGGCTTAAATTTATAAACTATATTTTATTCGTGAGACTTTTTGATGGGAGAATTGTAACACTTCCCACAACCATACAGGAAACAGCAAAGCAATGTCTTACCCATGGATCACAAATAATCAGTCGTTTAGTTGTATTGGATATATGGGTTTAGTACAGCCCAAAAAAAAGCATATATGGGTTTAGAGTGTGATTATGTGAAAGCAAGTAACTTGAGTATAGAAGCCAAATCATAAGCCTGCGGTTCCAACATGTCATTCAAGAAGCTATCGCAAATAATTAAGCAGAGATGGGCATCTTAACTTTGCGTACAGGCAAACTAATGTCACACCAAACATCTTAACTAATAACTATGCTTTCCCTGTCACCAAAGCGAAAGGGGCAAAAACAAGTACGCTTTCTCGTGAATTGGTTTAACCCCTGAACCTTGTAGTTTACATCTTAATTATGAAGCATTTTCAAAATGTTATGCGGAAATTAAGAAAAACCTTAAACATCATTAATTCTGTTTTAAAATTTAATAACTTTTTTTATTTTACCCATGTTTGATATGAAGGATTGAGGGAGAGTTGAGAAATACAATGTAAAATTATACATTTGTACAATAAAATTGATGTGGTGGTTTATATTAGGGGGGGGGGGGGACTCTCTTACTGTGTAATAAAACCAGACGAGTATTGATCTAGGTGTCATCATGTTCAATATAAATCATTAGGTGCCAATATTTCAACCAATTAAAGTATGATATTTGAACTGTCTGCAAATATAATAACGCCAATCTATATTTGAAAAGCAGAGTAAATGCTCTTAATGCAGAGATAAAGCCGTTGACTGAGTTGTCATTCTCATTATAATTATGCGCCCACTAATTGAGTTTACGACATTATTGTTTGCTTCTCACCTCTTTCTTAGACTCAGATCATTCTAGTCAACAAATTGGTTCCCCCTACCGCCCCTTTCGCTTTTCTCTTTTCTCCGCCTAACTCCCCGCTTCCTTTGTATATTCTTTTTTTCGGCAATATATTTCCTCCTACAAAAGCAAACAAAGGCACGGTGACAAAACTCAAAGCAATCCTTGCTATCTATCATTTTATTGTCCATGAATGATATCCACTAATTCTTAATATTCTATGTAATACATATATGTGTGTGCAATTATTTTTCCTTTATAGGGAAAATTGGGAGACAAAAATTGAGCAGGACCTAGTGAATTTTTATACACAGAAAATACTAGTACTATGCAAATTTTGTATATATAAAAAACTAGTACCCTAATTTAAAACATTCTCACCAATAAAAATTTTGATATGGGAGTTTTCCCTAATTTTCTCTTTTTTATAACACAGCCTATTGGAGCCAACAATGTTGAAATCTCAAAATGCACTTTTTCTTTTTTTTTTTTCTTTTTTGGATAATATCAAAGGTTTCTCTTTTCTACATTTCTTCATGCTAGGAGCTCAGGCTGGTCGTTGCCTTTTGTTTTGTGGGTGAAATGGTAGGTGTTTTTAAAAAGCAACTAGTATTTGGGCCATTAACGTATAAGCCCAGCTGAAGCCCACAACTTGGGCCTAGTAGCCGAAAATGTCTATACAAAACCGAATGCTTCAAAAAATGAATCAGAAGTGTGATTGAATTTAAGCATGCCTCCCTTTTGCAGATAACTTGTCACTTTTGGAAGCTCTATTGTAATTCAGGGAAATCTCAGGATTCAACAAGATAAGAAACACTGAGCAACATATCAAGCATTTGTTGATTCAGAGAAGAAGCCTCAATTTTACACAGCTCGACAAATAGCATGTCGCTTGCTTGGAAGCAGAGGTTACTTGTGTCAGAACTCAGAAGGTTTAAATGTAGAAGTGGTTTTTAGAACATGATATCGATGAATGATGAAGCATCAAGCATCTTTCAATTAGTATTGAAAGACAGCCATGCATTACATGATTGCAACTTTGTCACTCTATTCTTAAGTTCACACAGGCTTGATGACCATAGAACCAACTCTAAGAAAGCAAATACAGGAATAGCTAGTTGGATTCGTTTGGGTCTAAAGTTCGAATCCTAGATGAGACACTTATATTAGGAATGACAGTTACAAACCCCGAATTGGATGCCTGATCGTAATATCCAAAAAAATAAATCAAATAAACTTTCAATATAATCATAAATCTAAATAAGGTTTCCCCACTACCTTTCAGCAAACTCTTGATGTGTCATTTGGATAGGATATCCAATCCTTGAAAGTCTAACAGCCTCTAAGATTCCACAACAATGAAGTTGTTGCATGACAAGATCTTCATTAAATATGCTAGGAAGCTGCTTACTATTTGGCCATATGCAGTGAATAAACGAGGAATGGTGTTCTCTAATTGGTGCATTAATTCAAACAAGTAAGGAAGCAATTAATTAGATGTATATATATATATATCCACTAAACTATAATTTTAGTAGTTCTTAATACAGTCTTGCATTACAGTGCCTTGCATTATCAAGAATGTAATGTTCAGAATAATTCCTAATCTATAATCATCTATCACACATCAATCATTAAGTGATAATTTTCCTTGACAAGGAAACACACCATCATTGATCTCTTCCCAAGTATTAAGGCAAAAAATCAACTTTCAAGGAATAATGGAAGAATACCTTGACATTTGCACCCATTCTCTTGCTTTTGTAAGTCTAATACACCTATTTGTAAGGAATTCCATTGTTTCTGTGTTTAGTTTAGCATTTTTAACAACAGTTGCAGAAGTTGACAGCTACATGATGTCCCTCCGGTCAGAACCCTCCGTAGGTAGCCCTCTCTGGTCCGCCAGCCACTGGCTCTGATACCAAATGATAGGCACCCAAGTACCTTAGAGAATCACACCCAACAGTTACAGCAGTTGACAGCTACATGATGTCCCTCCTGTCAGAACCCTCCATAGGTAGTCCTCATTGGTCCGCCAGCCACCGGCTCTGATACCAAATTATAGGGACCCAAGTACCTTAAAGAATCACACCCCAAAAGCTAGTTGTTGAGGTAGGAGAGCCAAGGCACTTAAGCCCAAAAACTAGTTGTTGAGAGCCCATACTACCTTAATCCCTATCAATACACCCTCTCGGGAAAGCTGACAATACTAATAGAATATCCAAAATCAAAAGAAAAAAAAGGAATGGAGAAGGTAAATTGTTGGTTACCCGAAAACAAAGATTGTAGCAACGATAATGGATATAAATGCCGCCATTAAAGACAAAGGAAGACCCAATATCAGACTAATTGGCTTGCGACTTCCCATGCTTGAATCAGAAGATCGAAGATCAAAAACGAAGAAGCAGAGAGTGCATGTGCTCGTTTTCTGAACCGAATCACCAACGAATCGTGACTTCGTTCACCTTCTAACAACCTTTATCTACACACACGTGCACGTCAACCACCACTTTCACATGCACCGCCTAATTGTAATAGTAACTTGCTTCATTTCTTTGATTTCATTAATTTGTTTAATTTCTCAATTATTTCATTCAAGAAAATAAAAGGACGGTGTCTTTAATTTCTTCCCCACTCTTAACATTTCCCTCGCAAATCCTGAAAAATAACAGTTTTTGTAATAATATGCTTGAGATGTGATATTATTTTTTTACATGACATCAAGATATTTTCAATATACTCATAATCTTTCATATATGTTTCTTGTTTCAGAAAATAATGAATTTTTGTCAACTTTGTGTCCTTTTACATCAAGTAATGAAAATAATTTTTAAAAATAAATTAAATTTTGTAATTTAAGGATCTAATAATCTTCTTGAGATAACTATATTTTTTTATTAAAAAAATTAGTACACTCTAGAAAATTTAATTTCATGGAATGGACGTTAACCTGGGATATTCAGGGCCAGAAATAGGCCCAGCTAATTTGGCTTCAATTTCTAGAGGTCCTTAGTCGGCCCAAAAAATTCTTATGAGCCTTCAGAATGATAAATTCGTGGCAACATATTAAATGTTATGAAACCCAACAAGATCGGCCGGTTGGCCCGAAAATTGGCGATCCAGCCACTTATCTAATCCGATTAAGGGTCAAACTTAGTAGAAATGCAGTGTGAGGTAACTCGGTATAAACCGGAGTGACTTGAGAGTAACCCATGTAATCCGCTAGTCTGAGTGGGGTACCTGGGTCATTTTTTATGTCATTGGAAAAGTACAACTCCTATAAAAAAGAAAAAGAATTTTTACCTAAAACAGGAGGAGGAAAGAGAGAAAGAAGAAGATGAAAAATATAAGAGATGTTTTAAGAAACTCACTGTGAAACAGAACTTCTAAAGATAAAATATGAAGCAAAAGCTTGAGATAAAACTAGAAAGTTTGGAACAAAAATGAAGAGGATGATTTTCAGGGGTGTGAGATTCTTGTTCCAGCTTGTGCGAGCCATGAACAGAAAGAGATGGGATTATAGACAGGAAAATGAAGGGAACAGAGAGGAGTCAAGAATCAAGTTATTCAAATTGCAAAGAAGGAGAAAGAGAAGCTTATTTTGCATTAATGTTCTGACATGATATGTCGCTTGTAAATTTGTACCACTCTGATCTTATTTATAAGTTTCTTTTAACTAATTCTTACATACCAAGGAGAGTTAGTTAACTCATTAACTATGGGCTAAATTTCCAATTTCGCCCTTATCTATGATTGGTTCTAAAAGTTAACATGAATAAATTCCTTTTGTTTATATTGTAATTAATAGGGGTAAAAAAGAATAAAATGCATTTACTTCCCTAAAAATAGATTTATAAATAGGACCAAAGTTTTTGGTAAAAAAATACTTATAAATAGGATCAGAATGATATTTCTTCTTTTTTAGATTGTCCGAGGTCTGCTCCCTTGCAGCCCGTGATCTCATTTTAGTATACAAATAATAATATATTACAGTCATAATTATAAGATAAAATTGATTTTTTTAGAGAAATTAAAGAAATTAAATAAGTTATTTAATCATATCATATATTATATATTTTTAGATTATATATTAATTTATTAGTCAAACTAATTAGTTTGAAGAAAAAAATAAAAATATAAATACTCTAAAGTAATTTAATTAGCTTCATTCATTTTTCCAAAACAATCAATTTTATCTTATAATTAGTACCAAAAGTAAGTATTATATTACTCGTATATCATTCCCTCAATCTCATATGCCCTTAATAATCGGTTCCTTTATTATATCTTTCTTTTCATGTTTTGTCATCCGGTCATCCCTTCTTGGAACGTCCTTACAAGGTATTTCCTTTTGTTTTATTTATAAGTAATTTTTTTTTGATTGAGTAAAATGAACTTATAGTTAAAAATAATAAATGTATTAAAAATACCATATTTTTTCCATATATGCCCCTATTTATGAAAAGAGTATAAGAGAGAGAATAGATAAAAAGTATGAGAGATAATGAGAATTTAACAAGGGTAAACTAGGAAAAAGAAGATTACATTTTCAGACAAAAAGTGAAAGTTACCTATAAAAAGAATCAACCCTATGAAAAAAAAGTTGCTTATAAATAGGACTGGAGGGAGTACCCCATATTTTTACCATACAACTCATGTTTTTTTTTTAATATTATAAAGCATTGTTTGGGTTACCATGTGCACTTGTACTAATTTTTTACGCTGTTATAATTAAACTATTGTTGTATTTTATTATTAGTGATTATTAATATTATTATATTTTATTATTTTCAATTAAGTTATATTATTTTAATATGATCAGTTTGACTCTAACCCACTAACCCTTACCTCACTGCCTCAATCGGTTCATTGTCCGATCCGGATTTATCTACTACTGACAATCCTAATTTTTTTCTTCTATGGTTTTTTTTGTCTAATTGATCAATTTTTTAACGTGGCTCCCTCTTTATGTGGCCCATTATAACATTATTTGCTTTTTAAAAATATCTGGAAAATATTTTTGTAGCGAAAAAACTCTTATATATATATATATAATCTGCATGTAGAGGTGTTGGATTTTTCATATATAGGTCTGGCCACAATTAATTGCCGGAGTGTCATTTAGTGTGGGGGTAGGAAATCATAGTCAATATATCATAGGTTCCTAAGTACTTGAAGATTCCAATATACTATGCGTTATTGCTAATTATATGAAGGTGGAGGTGCAGGTGTCAACAAGGAGCTTAATCTCGAGGTGGGGGTAGAGAAGATGGAAGAGGCAAAGATTGGCGAAGTAGATGGAGATGGTCATCAATGGTGGCGGCATCGACGAAGAAAGGGAGGGGCAAAAATGAATTGTGGGTTAAATAATTGAAAATTTAGGATTTTTCTGGGAAGATAAACTGCACAAAAGGAAGATGAATTACACAAAGGGAATATGGATTACACATGCAAAATGATAGATTGCACAAAGAGAGATAGATTGCATATAGGAAAGATTGTTTGCACATAAAGAAAGATAATTTCCACAAAATGTAATTGCACATATGGAAAATAAGTTGCATATAAGAGAAAATAGTTTGCACTTAGGAAGATAGATTGCATAAAAGGAAGATTGGTTACACATAATAGAAGATCGTTTGCATTTAAGAAAGATTGCTTGTGACTAATTTTGCAACACAAGGGAGTATGGATTGTACATAAGAAAAATGAATTGCATACAAATAAAGATATATTGCATATAAATAAAAGATATATTGCATAAAAGGAATGTTTTCATTAAAGGTAATTCTGTCTTTTTCTTAGCACTCATATTTACACATAAGGACCCCACACTTATACAAGATTCTAAGTCCCAATTACTAATTGCGTGTTTGTTTCGGCGTTTCGGAGGGAATATTGGACTTAAACAGTGCTCAATTGGATTTGAACAGTGTTTTGATAAAAAAATGGGTGTTTGTTTCAGCGATTGGATTTAAGGTGAAAAATTCATAAGTTGGAAAAAGTCATAAGCCTCAAAATGAAGCTTATTGGAGCTTATGTGCCTGTATGTGTATAAAAAAATATTGATAGGAGTATTTTCATATTTTTGGGGATCAATGAGGTACTCAAAATCACTTCTAATCATTAAACTTATTTTATGAAAAATGTTCTAAATAATTTTCTCTTTCTTTATATAGTAATCTTCTGCTAATTAAAGAATATTTTGGGATAAGAGTTTAAACAAGTTTTAAGTTTTGTTAATATATGACTGTAGAAATGTAGAGACTAATTAATAATTAATTTTAATCAATTTAGATTTATTATTTAGTTATTTTATGATTTTATAATCACTTTTTTTATAAACATGTCATAAATTAGTTTCTATATAGTGTTTTTACCCATTAAATTTAGTTTAAGTAATTTATTTGGATTATTGGAGATATTATTGAGATTTTAATCGGTTTATTTTGTTAGATTTTGAGTTATGTGAAAATATAAGTTATGATTTAATATTTAAATTAGAGTTTGATATAATTTATAAGATTTAAGCTTGAGGTGCACAGTAGAAAAGACTTCTGGAGTGTACCAATTTAAATTAGAGTTTGATATAATTTTATTAAAATTGCACCATTACCAAATTTTCAAAGTTAATTTTTGAGAAAATTGTGAAAAAATCCCTCTGTGTTCCTAGGCCCCATTGGCAATTAAGTTGCTAATGATGACTTTTTTTCACAATTATCCCTTCATTTTTTCATTTTTCATAATTTTTTCAATTTTTTTCTTTTAATTAATACAAAAGTCACTTATGTAAAAGTCAAACTAAACATCCTAACTTTTACATAAGTTACTTATCCAATCGCTAATTCAAACACTCAGAATTTTACCCAATCTAACTTTTTTCCAATCTTAAGATTCCATAAATTTAAGTAAAAATAAGTTACTTATCCAATCGTCAAAACAAACACACCCTAAATAAATTTTCAAATAGGGATTTATGGACAATTTTCCTTTTCTTTTTGTTTTGTTATATTAAGAGAATGTCAACTCTATACTTTTTTTTTTTTTTTTGCCAACAATGTCAACTCTATACTACATACATCTAACTGTCTACCCTTACTACTCAACTCAAGTTAGCCTCAAATTATATAGTATATGTTTTTATACCTCCGTATAATATCACAGAAATGGATGAATTTTTTGGTATTTTGCCTTGATTTTTGCATGATTTTGGAAAGCAACTACTACACCTATGAAAATACAAATTTCATACTCATTTGCATTAAGAAGGGACAACATTCGCAAAGAGCAAACTACTACATCTTTATCATATATCTATGACTGATTAAAGCCTAAAAACTTTGTCCTATAATCAGGATACCATATGTGGAGTACATGATACTTGAAAATGCTTGAAAATAATAAAAATTACTCTTTTCAATCCCAAACATAATGTTCATTTAAGAGTTTTGTCTTAGTCTTAAATATAAAATCTAATTTCTTCTCATCTCATATTAATTATTTTTTCTTCTCAACAATATCCTTAAATTCTTTTCTATAATCAGGATCTAGCAGGCGGACTGTGGCATATACATGTAGCCTCTGAGTTTGGGATAACATGTCTAGGTCACCAAATAATATTTAAGGTAATTAGGCTAACCAAGCCTATGGGCTTCTCAAACAGTCTCTTTTTGTATTCTTAATATTATATATGCTATAATTAAATTTGAAACAGTTTTATTAAATTATTTATAAATTAATGTGGCCATGGATTTAAGGATATATATGAAGTATTGAAGTCTGAAAAGAAAGAAGAAGTACAAAAAGCATCCCTCCTAAATGGAAAATAAACTACGGAGGTTTTATTAATACGTTCAAAGCCTATTGATGGCTTGAGGGACTATAACTTCAAATCTATTTAAAAGAACTATTTTTTAAGTAAGCTGTTAAACAAACCTCCGATCCTGAATACAATTTATTTTTAATCACCTTGTTAGAATAAAAAAGTTTGTTGTTTCATAAAATTAATCTTAAAATTGAATAATTTTCAAACATTTATCTGTAATTAACATCATCCGATCCATTTAGATCCATTTAGAAAGAGACACGTATAAATAACATTCCTTAAAAAAGTGTAAGAATGGCGCTTTTAGAAAAGATATTAAATATCCTAGAAACTCATAAAAATAACTTATACTACTATCTTTAATAATAAATGTAAAACATAGTTTATAGTACAAATTATATTATAAAATGAAACTTATATATTTATAACCGAGAGGATACTACATTTAGCACCACAAATTCAACCCACGTGAGAATGATATCAAGGGTTTTTATGGACAAGGATGAAGCGTGACCCATATAAGCAATGTGTCCCCTTTTTTAGTAAATTTTTTTGGGGGCTCAAATGTTTAGGATTGGGGGAAAATTAAGAATTTTTTGGTGCGTAGGTTGTACAGGTTAAAAAAATAACTAAACTAAAATTTAAATTTAAATATAAATTTTAAAAAATAGAAACAAGATATTTCTAAGCTGTCACCTTTACAAAACTTAAGCCTAAAGGGATCGTAGCTTGTACAGGACAAAAAAAAGGGGACCGAGCTTGTCTTCTCCTCCTCAATGATTGATTAGGAGGAGGATATGACTTATGATTATTTTATTTCATGATTAATGTTTATCAAGGGATATAAATAATAGTAATATTTCAATTCTATTTTTGTTGTCATTTGTCAACACCTATTTTCATTTTGATATACACAGAGTAATAGAGACCAAGTTCCATAGGCATACAGAAGAGTACATATATACTGATAAAAGTATTTGTTTACAGTCTAAAGCCAACCATACAGAATGCGACAATATACACCACTATTACAAAATATCCAAAAGTATTTTAGACATAGACTATCTATAACCACGAACTTTGATTTGCCTCGAGGCACATGCCAGTCACTTCCCTTGGTCTACATTCTTGCCTTTTGATCCACTGGCGACCGCTGAGATGTTTGGTTTAGAAAAAGGGGTGAGATTCTGAAGAATCCCAGTAGAAACATGCTATCGTTCATAGAAAATGTGAAAAGTAAATATGATATATGTCATGTATGCACCAATTAATGAACAATATAAACATATCATCTGCATGTATACATGAGTATGGCCCAGCCCCACTAATCTGCACCGGTTGGTCTTCCGCCAACTCCAGTGTAAGTGCCTCTAGCACTACTGGCCCCTCTCTGGGCAAAACATGTTGATTAATAAAGCGCATTTACAAACAGTGGCATCCACACAATCATAAAACTATGGCATGATGTATGAAGGATAATGTCCCTACCTCGAAGTTCTATCGACCCCTTTCTATGTGCCTTGTAAATCGTGTCGACTTTCAGCTCCCGATTCGATCCTAAAATATTAAATGTACAAGAAATAGGTCATAACCTATCCAAGTATCATTTTAGACTCTTTTATAGTGTTTCTTGTGGTTATATTAGCCTATGGTGAAAATTTACCAAAATGCCCCCGAGGGCATTTTCGTCCCGGGGGTATTTTCGTCTAAGGAATCCATTTCCGGGCTCAAAATTATCAAATTCAATGTCAAATTACAAAATTGCCCTTGGCAGCCCTACTTTTAGGGTTTTAGGGGCGTTTCCGTAATTATGCTTTCTCAGCCTTTTCAGAAAAAGTGCCCAACTGTAACCCCACCTATTTTTGGCCACTGAATCCAATGGAATCATAAAATCATTGAAAATCCAACTCTAAGGCCCTCAAACATCGCTGGCTAAAATAATGGAGTCCTTCGGGCAAAAATCGATGTTTTGTGATTTCGGCTCCGTAAACGCGTTCCTTTCTACTCCTAACCACTTTATTAACCATCTAATTGAGTTATAACAACCATTTGAACTAAAATTGGGCAACATAACCCTTAGGAACACACTTTTCCAAAATTTAAAACCAATGGCAATCCGGCGAAATTTCACCGATTAAATTGCCCACAGCAGCCAGAATAGTTAATATACGAAGGTTTGGAAGTTACCTTAAGCTCCCACAAACTTTTCCCAAAAATGGCTGAAACCCTAACCTTTAGAACACCAAATTTGAGCTTTCCAAACCTTGAATAACATAGTAGAGTAGCTTAGGAACGGAATTATAGTATTAAGAACCGATTTACCGAAGAAATCACTTACCTTTCCAAGTTTTTCTTCTTTCTCTCTCTCTAGAATTTCACCCTTTATCTCACTAGTTCAGATCTGGTTGGGCACGAAAATGAGCTGAGGAAGATGATGATAAAGTGTTTTTATTATATTATATGATTTTTTTTAATGATTTATGGAATTTCCAAAAATTCCAAAATCAATTTTATGTACATAAACCCTATGTACATGTAACTAAGCTCATTAAGCCTAACCAATATTTCCTTCCTCTTTCAATGTGTAGGAGACACCTAGGGGTCCCTCCCTATGGTCTCAATTGGCTTCACAACTTGTTCCGGTTACGTATACACGTAAAGTCTCAATTTTGGTCAAAATTGCACTTTTTTCTCAAATTTTTCATAAATTCATATTAAATTGACCAAAATATTCTAAATATATTTTTAAACTTTATTTTCCTTAATTAATTGAAATTAAATTCAATTAATTGAAAAATAATCTATTTTGTGCTATTTTGGCAAAATTACGATTTTGCCATTATCTTTCTAATCCAATTTCTTCTCTTATTTTTCCTTGGCCAATTTCCATCTATTTTTGGACCAAATATTTTCTCTAATATTCCTTCATTTTTGGACCTTAATATTGGGATTTTTAAATTACCCAAATTAATTCCATAATTATTTTTGCCCAATTTCCATGAAATTGAACATTTATGAAATTCATAAATTCCAAATTCATGAATATTCACCATTTTATTGAATTTCCCCAAATAATTACAATATATTTGGGGAATATAAAATTTGGAGTGTTGCAATGTTATACATATAAAGTATAACATACTATCCACATTCAGTATTGCCAGGTTGTCGAGGGCACTTTAAATCAAAGCCAATTGGTTGTTAAAATGAACAAAGGTGTGTTTAAAATGACCGTCAATGAAACAATTAGAATCGAAACTACTTACTATCGGATAAAACCACTTTGGGTTTTTAACAACTTTATCCTCGCGTGACCCGCCTATGACTCTATATGTTTGACGAGCACTATCATAAAAATCAAAGTCAACAAAAATTAGAACTATTAATTTTTTTTAAGAGTCAATAAAATAAAAATAGAATAACTTACATGTCGAAGACGGATTTTGTATCTTTGTCTGGCCTTTTACGAAAGGGATCAAACCAATAGACTACGTTGCGGCGAGGACATATAACACACAAACTCCAGTGGTAACTATAACAACATGTACATATTAAAATGAAGTTAGATGACAAGGCAATTATTTATTAAACATCTTAAATTGACAAAATGAAAATACGAACCGTTGAACAATGAGTGCTAGATAACAACGAAGTTTGGTCTCTCCCATTAGGTAGCCCACATAGTGAGTCCTATACGCCACAATATTGGTATCCCCTATTGTATTCGCAAGGCATAAGAATCCATACCAATCACGTCTTTCCATGTTCATGCAAAGGCTGTGGAAGATGCTATAATATAATTAAAAAAAGAAATGAATTATTGAATGTATGAAATCAAAAAACCACTAAATGAATTCTATGGGAAAATTGAAAAAAAAAATTACCAGATTGCAAATTTCACCTATCCTGCATCTATCTCCTCCAACCCGATAAATTGCTTGAGATTTGTATTGTCAATCGTGTAGGGATACTCTAATGTAAGGCCTACAATCCCTTGAGGCATCTTCAAGTCAACCTGTTTAATGCCTTTGTAGATCTGTCGTAGCCGTACTAAGTAAGGTCATTTCCTCGCATCTTCGTCATCCTTTTAGAACATCAAAAAACAAATTGTTATTAGGATGCCAATAACTTTTCAGTAATAGTAAGGTAATGCCTACCATTAAAGGTGTTGCCTCTAAACCAATAAGATTGTGAGGCCAAATGATGAAAGATCCTATCACCTGACCAAACGTGCCAACCTCTGGATCAGGAACAGGGATGGTTGTACCGTCTTCCCCCTTTCTAACACTCATCACATTCACCCTACAAAAATCCTGCGGAATTTTCTGATGATGGTGGGTGGTAGCACGTGTGTGAATGAGAGCATCGGCAACAACACATAACAGTGGATCATCCAAATAGAAGGTGGAAGGGTCTTCTGACACTGGAGTGGGAGAAGGGTCGCCAAGTGGTTCTTCCTATCGCCTGAGTTCTATGCTCGTCCCTTGCCCTTTACGTTTCGAACATCTTTGCCATTTCAAGTTGAAGCTCTGGCAACAGCTCTTATAGGAGCTTGTTGTGAAGGTTGGCCTCGAGCTCTAGTTCGAGGTCTTCTCGAATCTTGGCCAAGAGGTCCCTACTAGGTCCATCTTGTGACGAATAACGTGAGTCTCGTCCAAAATACCTCGCGGCACTAACTCCCCGTGTCTCTCTTCGAACATGACCAAGGTCATCTACCTTCCCAATAACAGTTGACAAAATGTCCATCTGTCTACTTGGATTGAATGAACCTTGGCTACTATGATCTTCCAGTTCATCCTGTAGCATACAATTTATCATAAATGTATCGAAACCACTCTCGATATGCAAAAAATTAGGTACTTATGGTATAACTACTTACAATCCTCGCAGCAAACTCAGTAACAACCGGATTTATGTACTTCACACCCTTAATCCTCCCTGCTTTCCATTTTTTGTGACTTGGAGGAGGTGCCAGAGCCTAAATAACAATGCTAGGATTAGATTCCGCGACTTCCTTTATTTTCTCTAACTCTTCTTGTATCATTTGCCGCTCAAGCTTCCAATATCCACCATGAGACATGTAATGTTGATATTTATCTTTTGCTTGCCTCTGTGCATTTGCTGCACTTAATTCCTATAAATGAAAAACAACAAAAAAAAAATCAACGATATCAAGTATATGAAAATTAAAAGCTCTTTATCATGATGACAGAAATCTTACCAAAAACTGAGGATCAGCCCGTGATGCCGTAAACAACCTCCAATCCTCTGGAAAAAAATATGAATAATGTGTACATAGATCCTCACCTGTCTGGGCCCCTCGAATGTACCTTGCTGTTAGCTTGTTCTTGAAACCTTTCCATCCTAGACGAACCTCATCCATCCAGTGCTTGTACATCTCCTTGGTATCTAGGACATCGTATGTTTGCTGTAAGGTAAAACATAAGATAATTATATTTGAAACCATAGGAATAAAGCTACAATTATCATAGATGTATCAAAACTTATATACCAAAAGTTGCTGTCAAATCATGTCTTTCATTTTTTGGGGAACCAATCTCCAATTATCGTAGGTAATGCGCACTTTGCTTCGACCCAAAAACCCTATGTAGCTAATGAAATGGTCTTCCTCAGGACCAACTGGATTCAGATTGGCATCGAAGTCTATATACAGCCTCTCTTGTTGATGTTCATGACGTGCAACCAATGCTCCCATCTTTGTACAGCCTCTAACCCTCCTTCTTACAACAGGTTCATCTCTAGGCCTTTCATCATCGCTAGGGCTTTCGTCATCTCTACGCCTTTCATCATCCCCAACACTTTGATTTGAGTCACTAGAGTTGTCCATATTCCTGTTAACACAAAAAGCATCGTCAAATACGCAAATAAATTGTAATAAAAATAAAATAAACTAAGTAGGAGTAAAACAAAAAAAAACACACAGTTTTCTTTTATAAATCAAGGCCTTACTCTATATTGTTTCCCATATTCCTTCACCATGGTCATTTCTTACAGCATATTCATTATCATCTACAATTCTACTTCATTTGTTCGAGGTGGAGTTGTTATGAAAGGTGGTGTGTCGTCAAGGTTGAAGGTCGGATCACTATACTTCTGTTTTTTACTTTTAAGGACAATGGACATGTTTTTGCTCGCAGGATCTATGACATAAAACACTTATTTCGCCTGGCCTTGCTAGAATAAAGGGCTCATCTCTATAGGCAACTCTTCGAAGATTGACTAAGACAAATCCAAATTGTTTATCTATTACCACAGCATTATTGCTAACCCACTTACATTTGAATAAAGTAACTTTGAACTTGTTATATGTAATCTCCCATATTTTTTCTATAACTCTATAATAGGCCAGAAACGCTAATATGGGGTTTCTGTCTCTCGAACTGGAAAAGTGCATGGCTTCAGCTTCTACTATAACCCCACTATTTTGCATGATACTTCTATCATATTACTCTTTTGTATAGAAAGAATAGCCGTTTATATCATAATCGGTCCAAGTAATGACCTGAAACGAAGACCCCCAAGCTAGCCACTCGATTGTCTCAAACACACCGGTCTCGTGCGAAACCTTTTCCTCAAACCACTCTATGAATGTCTTGTTTTGCTCAATAGCAATATGCATGTCATTCTTCCTTGGATTCTTGTTCTTCAAAGTCTTTCTATGTTCATCTATGTAAGGTTGAACTTCTTCCATATTATTCAGGATATACAAGTGGGCTTACAACACCTCTTCACGAGGAACATTCTTCACTTTCAGTCCTCGTGTTCCCTTGCTTCTCCCCTCTTCATGCCGAGATTGTTCCTTCTTCCCTGATATATAATCTTTGCAAAACTCCATAGCCTCCTCAACTACATATCTTTCTACTATTGAGGCTTTTGGTCGATAAGGATTTTTAGAATACCCTTTTAAGATTTTCATGTATCGCTAGAAAGGGTACATCCATCTCAGGTAAACTGGACCACAGAGCCTTAACTCCCTTACCAAATGAACTATCAAATGCACCATTATATTAAAAAATGAAGGAGGAAAATGCATCTCTAGTTGTGACAAAACAATGTAACCCTTATTTTCCAATTCATCCAACTTTTCAGTGTCAATGACTTTGTTATAGATAACATTGAAGAAAATGCACAATCTTGTTATAGTGATTTGTACTTCATCTTTCATTATGCCTCTAATAGCTACCGGTAATAGTTGTTGCATCAACACATGATAATCATGGGACTTCATTCCCACTAACTTCAAATCGTCCATTGAGACACATCTTCTCACATTCGAGGAATACCTTTGTGGCACCTTAATTTCATGCAAACACCCACACAAACTTTTTTTCTCTACTTTTGATAGTGTATGAGTTGCTGGCTCCATATATGCCCTCCTACCATCATCTCTTAGTGTGGATGCAACTATTCTCTTATGCCCATATCAATAAGGTCTAATCTCACACTAATCCCATCCTTAGTCTTCCCTGGTATGTGCAAAAGCGTACTGATAAGGCTATCACAAACGTTCTTTTCCATATGTATCACATCAATACTGTGTCTCACATCAGGCGAACGCCGATATAGAAGATCAAATAAAATGGATCTCTTCTTCCATATGTTCTTCTCACCTGCAGTTCTCTGATTCTTACAAAAAGTGACATTGATACGTTCTACTCGATTGTAAATTTCCTCTCCGGTTAATGCCTTTGGAGCCATTCCATGCTCTGGTAAGCCGTTAAAACACTTTCTTAGCCTACGATACGGGTGGAACCAATGAAGAAAGCTCATGTGGCCAAGGTAGACAGTTTTTCTTCCATGCTTTAGTTGATGGAAGTGTGTGTCTGCTTCACATATTGAGCATGCTTTATGACCCTTCACACTGTACCCTGACAAGTTTTCGTACGCAGGGGAGTCGTTTATCATTGTGAAAATCATTGCACGTAGCTTGAAGGACTCCTTCTTATAAGCATCAAACACATCTATGCCTTCCTTCCACAACTTCTTCAAGTCCTCAATCAAAGGCGCCAAGTAGACATCAATATCGTTCCCTGGTTGTTTTGGTCCAGAAATCATCATAGAAAGCATCATATACTTGCGTTTCATACATAGCCAGGGAGGCACGTTGTATATTACAAGGAGAACCGGCCACGCACTATGTGTGCGAGTAAGAGTTCCATACGGATTGATGTCGTCTGTACAAAGCCCAAGCCGAAGGTTTCTCGGCTCGCTGCCAAATTGAGGGAACATTTCATCTATTTTTTGCCATTATGGAGAGTCAGCTAGGTGCCAAAGATATTTCTTATCAGATATTCTCTCATCAGAGTGCCATCCCAACTTCTTCGCTTTTATTGCAATCGCAAACAAACTTTTAAAACATGGTATTATTGGAAGATACCACATAACCTTTAAAGGTTTCCTTTTAGTTGTCACATCGCCACAACCACCATCTTTTTTCACTTTGTATCGTGCAGTTTTACACTTAGGACACTCACTAAGACCTCCATACTCATTTATGTATAGTACGCAATCATTAGGGCAAGCATGTATCTTTTTATACTCCATACCCATCGTAGACAGAATTTTCTTGGCCTCATACATACGATTTAGAAGTACATTATCCTCTGGAAACATATCATACAATAGTTCAAGCAGTAATGTGAAACTACTATCGGTCCACCCACAAGTTGCCTTTAAGTTAACCAAATGCAATGTTCCAGTCAACCGTGTGTACTTACTCCCAGGGTACAATGGTGTCTCTGCATCACTCCGCAGGCTGTCATACTCCTGCGACTGCGTAAAGGATTCTACCTCAACATCGTGAATCATTTTCTCCATTCTATCTTCATCTATAACATCCACATCTTCCTTCTTGTGCGACGGACAATCCGTTACTTCCTCACCATGCCATATCCACCTTATGTATCGCAGATTTATTCCATCACAAAGTAGGTGATCCTTTATGACATCAACATCCCGTCAACTCTCTTTTAAACAATTCACACAAGGACAAAAATACTTCCCATTTTTTGCTGGAACATTCTTTTTAACGAATTCAATAAATTCTTTCACCCCTTTCTCATATTCTTCACTAGTTCTCAAAGCATTTATCCAACTGTGATCCATTTTGTTACCACCTAAGCCATTCCCAATAACACTCACACGTTTAGTACAATTGTCAACGATATAGGATGGGATTTCCTTTTTTCACCTTTTTCAACAAAAATTTTGATAGCATTTCCTCTTAAAAGTAGGACATCCCAAAATTTCAAGCAACCATATCTTAGTTATTAACTCTTTATTCTTAGCTATTGATAATATCATTCTCCTATGAATATAGAAAAGAATATAGAATTTCAAATAAATATTCAATTTTTTTTCTATTCTAGGACATAAAGAACTTATAATAATTTGAAGAGAAGGATTAATAGAATATATTTCAATCTATTTATTAAGTATATTGTGTTTCTTAATAATCAATTATATATTTATTAATGATCAATGTCTTTATCTTATTAATCTATTTATCTTAAAATAAAATTTTCACCACTACACTAATAATAATCATACTAATCTAATCCAAAAAAAATAAAACCAACCATATTTAAACAAACAAAAATTACTATGTTTAATTGTTGTTCATTTCATCACAATTAATCAATAGCCCAATTTATTTATAATAATATACATATATTTTTTCCCTCTCAATTTTCAAGCTCCAAACATATAAAACAAACATTTTCAAGCTTCAAACATATCAAATAATATATTGTTGCATAACTACTAGCTAACAACGATTCTATGGTTATGGCCAAAAAACACAAAAAAAAATTAGTCACAAGGTAAAATCACTCCAATAACTAAAATCATAAAATAATTTCACATTGCAAGTTTAAATTTAACTCAAGTAAATTCATATTTAAAAAAAAACTAACCAGAGGGGGGGAGCCTACGTGCGTCACAATGGAAGGAAGGAGGTGGAGGGCGTCACAATGGTGTGTGCCTTGCTTGAATATTCTTCTTCTTGTTTAATCTTGTTTTGATTTCTTTAGAATCCACAATTATTGAATCCGCAGCAAGAAGAAGGGGTTCCGAGTAAGGAAGTGAATCAGAAAGCACAAAACAGAGGACATGTGACAAAGAAGGGGGGAGGAGGAAGAGTAAAGTTAAAGAAGAAGAGAGGAGAGGATGAGTTGTGAAGAAGACAAAGAAGGGAGGAGGAAAAGTTGAAGAAGACAAGAAGAAGAAGGGAGGAAGAGGAATGCCCAGAATGCCGACGGAGAAAATAAATGAATGAAGAAGGAGGGAGATGGTCAAAAAGTAAAGGGGTGTGTGTGTGTGTGTGTACGCATGTCAGACAAGTGTGACATGCGTCCAAGGATGCCTAAACATGAATTTAGGCGTCCTAAAATCCATTAGGGACTCCTAAAGTAAGACTTTAGGCGTCCCAAATCTATTTGGGACGCTTAAAGTAAGACTTTAGGCATCCTAAATAGATTTGGGAAGTCTAAACCCAGTTTCTGGAGCTTAAAAAATGTAGAAAATTTAAATTCACTCCATGAAGTACTTTAGGCATCCCAAATTCAAATTTAGAATGTCTAAAGATTTTCTTACATACAAAATAATTACGAAAATGTCATCGCCTTCCTTTTTAACCACCCAATTTTAAAATTGGGACGTCCCTTAGGGTGGTTATTTCATAATTCTGTAGTAGTGTTATTATGGGGTGATTGAAGAGATTTGGGTAGTTGATTATGTTAAAATTAAATTTTCCATTTTCAAATGCAAGTGGGTTGATGTCAACAATGGTGTGATGATCTATCAATTAAGATTTACATTAGTTGATCTAAATAGTAGACGTTTTGGAGATAAACCTTTTATTATGGCATATCAGGCGAAACAAGTGTTCTACATTACCGATCAGGCAAATAAAATATGGTCTGTAGCTCTCCAAGGAAAAAGGGTAAATTGATATTAATGAGGAAAGTCGTTCAATAAATGATCTTCTTGAGACTCCTTCTTTTTCTAGGGGTCTTCCAGAATTAAATGAATAAGATGAAGTAGATAATGAACACGACACAAGAAATAATCATCATAAAGGGATATGGGAGGATATCCCTTTATAAAACTACTTTAAAGGTTAGCTAGATAAAGTAATTATCATGAACTATATTTGAATTATGTACATAGTTATTTTATATATAAAACTACTTTTTTGTTGTCGTCACAGGAAAATGAAGGATTTGAGGTGTCCTAGCTAGTGTAGATGCTCCGAAGCCAACTAGAGATCATCGGGGATGGATTACTGTCTGCTGTGTTCTTTCTCGATAAATATTAATGTGTTGATTTTTAATTATTTATTGTTGTTGCTTTTGTGAAATGTGGGATGTAGGAAGAATGATGTAAGTTACACCTATTGAAATTGTGTTTTAGAATGCTTGATGAAATGAGAATGTGTAAGAGAAGAATTTATTTTAGGAAGAAGAATTTATTTTAGGAAGAAAAATTTATTGTTGTTGCCTCTGTGGAATGTGAGGTACAGGAAGAATGATTACTGTATGCTATATTCTTTCTCAGTAAATATTAATGTGTTGATTTTCAATGATTTATTGTTGTTGCTTCTGTGGAGCATAGGATGTAGGAAGAATGATGTAAGTTATACCTGTTGAAATTGTGTTTTAAAATGCTTGATGAAATAAGAATATGTAAGAGAAGAATTTATTTTAGGAAGAATGATTTATTGTTGTTGCTTCTGTGGAATATGAGGTGCAGGAAGAATGATTGTTTTTTCACCATTAGGCTTAATGTCGCTAGAATGGTTTGCTGGGTAAAATGTTTTAACAGGGGAAATGGCTTGTTGTTGGCTAGCTAAAAGTAATATTTTTTTTTAAAAAAAGGAACTTTTTATACCGGTTATTTAAAAAATCAGTCTTAAATTTTAAACCGGTTTTTTGAATAATCGGTCTAAAAAATATACTTTTTAAACCGGTTCTTTGAAGAATCAATCTAAAAAGTATGACTGTTTTTTCAAAAGTACCATTAATCTTGTTATGTTTAGACTAGATGTATAAACAACCGGTGTAAAAACTTATTTTTTTAGACTGATTTCTTAACCGGTCTAAAAAGTAAAAGGCTTTTAAGACCGGTTGTATCAAGACCGCATCCAAAATCAGTCCAAAATATCGTTTTTAATCGGTCTAAAAAATATTTTTTCCAGCTGTGATATTGATACACACTCTCATTTATGCACCAATTATTTCTAAGGTAAACGTTATTTATAATATTGTGCCACCTAGGTCCCATAATACTGGTTGGGTATTTGATGTTAGTCAACTTGACTTTAAGCCTAACAACAATGTCTCTTCCCAACACAATGCTCTAATTGTTTTAGAAGTTTCAAGCTCTCTTTTCTAACATTTGAAGACGAATCTTGAGAAAATCAAGTATGGAGAAATACCAAAAAAGGTAGAGCTTGAGAAGTGAAAAGTGGTAGAGTAAACCTCCTCTAAGGCTTGTTTAACATCAAGAGCTGAGCATCCAATCGGTTGAAATGCACCACGATAAAAAGAAAACAGTAGAACACTTTCCACCCGAAACAAATGCCTTATAATGAACTTTAAATCTAAAAATAAGTTATATCATAAGTGACAATGATGAAAAGTATGAGGGAACTATAGATTGTTTGAGAAATGATAGGGACAAATTGAAAAAGATGCTATTAGCACAATTAAATCGTGGGTTGATTTAACCTATTAAAATTATTAACAAGATTTATGGATGCTGAGATGGAAAACACAAATTAGAAAACATGATTAGAGAAGATATTGGGGATTAAATGGGGTTACTTCAAAACAAAATGAAATTCAATTACTACGAGTTGGGATTAAATAGTGTTACTTAAAAACAAAATAGAATTTAATAATGTTACTATGAGTATTAGAAAAGATATTAATGATATGTTTATGAAAAAAGCTGAAAAATCCCTCATATTACAAAGTTGAATGTCCCGTATTTGAAATTTATTTAAATACTTAATTGTAATATAAAGACACAACTATTCTTTAACTATGTGCAAAATATATAACACATTTGCACCAAATTAAGGATATATTGCATATAGATGAAGAGGATTTGTAATCACTGAAAATGAGTTGCATTTGTTAAAGGGCACAAGTTTTTATGCACCTTCAAGTAATGTATTTTACAATGGGGATTTATTAGTAATTTTTTAAAGGGAAAAAGACAGAAAAATATCATTTGAACTTCAAAATTCCGCTGACAAGAATGGTAATGGGACTGACAAGAATGATAATGGGATTGACAACATAAATTAGGGGTGAGCGTGGTGCCCAGTGGCCCGGTGCGCCCACCCTAGCCCTGCAAAAAATTACCCAGCCCAGCCCTAAAAAAGTGGCCCGAAAAAATTTTGGGCAGCCTTGGGCGGGCTAATAATCGGGCAGGGCTGGGCATCGGGCAAGGGGTGCTGCCCTGCCCATTTGGCCCTGCCCTGAAAATTATTTTCATTTATTTAAAATATAAAATTTCATATTAATGAAATATTATTTTATATATTTTTTTATTTAAAATATATATTATCTATTGTATAATATACTTTTGATTCTTTCTTTTTTGTCCTAGCCATTAAACACTATTTACAAATAGATTTCTTTCTTACTTTGTGATATATTAAATTATAGTTGCTTTTTATTTTTTTTCCAGATACTTCATCATTTGATCAACTTTTGGGACATTGAATTGATGCAAACTACTTTGACTTCACAACTTTAATTACAATCTTTTTGTTTCCTTATTTATAATGGATTATGGATGTTGTTTATTTTTTTAAAGTATGGATATTTGTTAAGACATATGGTATTTTTTAAATTTCAAGACTTAAGTTGTAGACTTATTTTAAAATATTCCAAAATGTGTAATTATCGAATGCATTTGAAATTTATATTAATTAGGATGAAGTTAAAACATATGGTATTGGTAACTATAGGAATGTTTATGAAATTTACACGGAATTATTTGTTTCATATGTGGATAAGATAAGTTGTTATCACTTGGGCAGGGAAGCCCACCCTGCCCAGCCCACCCTTACCCAGCTCAAAATAGTTAGGGCTTTTAACGGGCAGGGCCGGGCATCAGGCTGCAAAATGCAACCTGTTCATCCTTCGGGCAGGGCATCGGGCAGGGGTCTTGCCCTGCCCAACCCTGCCCATGCCCACCCCTAACACAAATCTTTATCAAAAGACTAATTGGGAATTTTGAAATTCAAGTGGTATTTTTCTGTCTTTTTTCCTTTTTTAAATGTTACGCTAACAATTAATTTATGAATAAATAATTATTGCCGATTGTACAATATTTAATTGATAAGTTTAGATCAGGTCTAAAAAAAGTTGCCAAGTTTAGAATCCATGGGTCATATATATCCATAAACACAGCACTATATATTATATTATTAATTATCAAATCTTATCCTCTAACCCAAAAATCACAAAGTTGGGCAAGCGGCTCCAAAGTTAACACTTTCTTTTGTTCCTTTCTTTCGGCCCCCGTTATTCCAATCATTTATTAAGCTTCGCTTTTTGACTTTCTCGTCCTTATTCTTAATTTCTTGCTTCGTCCTTTAAACTAAACTTTATTTTATCATTTTTTTTTATAAAAAACAATAGTTAAACACAATAAATATATAAATAACATTTTTTTTCAGTTATATCTTTATATATAAAGAAGATAGGGGCTTGTTTGGTACGAGGGAAGAGGACCGGGGAAGGAAAGTAGGCGGAGAGAAAAAATTTTTAAGTTGAATCTAAAAAAATTGGAGAAATGGGGTTAAAAATTTTTAATTAATCTTTCATACTTTTTTATCTTATATATTCTCTTTATTAAAATTTTGTAATCACATTTCTTCAATCTTTTAAAATTCAATTCATAAAAATTTTTCCTCTCTTAACCTTTCCTTCAAATCCCTCATACCAAACAGATCCTTAAGTGAGAGAGATAATAAATGAGAAAAAATATGAGAGAAAATGCATGGAGAAAAGATAATAAGAGAGAGTGTTCAAGAAGAGAGAATAAATATAGCAATACTTTATATCACAAAAACAAAGGAAAGGAAAAATTAATCTTTTGGTCCCTATGGTTTTAACTGAGTTATAACCCAATCCCTATATTTTAACTCGGTGTAATTTAGTCTCTATAGTTTTGACTTTATTGTAACTCAGTCCCTGAATTTTGACTCACTGCAACTCAGTCCCTGTAGTTTTAACTATTTTATAATATAGTCTAGACTGAGTTATAACAGAGTCAAAACTATAAAAACTAAGTTATTTCGAGTCAAAATGTAGGGATTGAGTTACAACCTAATTAAAACTATAAGGACCAAAAGATTAAGGGTCCGTTTGGTACGATGGAAATGAACCTATGGAGATGGAATTTCAGGTTAATTCAATTCTTTATGTATGTTTGGTAGGTTGGAATTTGGAGAAATTCCATTTCCATATCCATCTAAACAGATGGATATGGCTTCCATGCTAACACCCTAAGAATTATAATTCCATGCATTTATTTCCATTTTCAACCTTCACTTCTTCCTTGCCAAAAATCACGCCACAGTCTCCCTCATCCTTCCAGTGCCAGCGTCCACTGCTCACAGCGCTAACATTTTCAGACCCTCACTTCGACAACAATAGCGATGATGACAGCTTCCTCTGGGCAACCCACCATTGATGGGTCCTTGATTCTCCCTCTCTCTTCAGACCCATATACTTCATCGACCTTCATCGTCATCTCTATAGATCCAGATCATCGACCTTCACCATCATCTCTGTAGATCCAGATCGACTTCTTCACGGTTTTAGTTCAGATAAGCCCCACGGTGAATCTAAGAGAGAGTGAAGCACAGCTTGCTCGACGATCACTCGGTGCAGAGTCTGTTTTTCGATTTAGTCTTCTTCCCAGTTTTCCGATTTGGTCTTCAACCAAAGAAAAAATATAATTGCTTTTGCCTTTGTTTGTCCCAATTTGATTTTTACCTTGATTGTTGGATTTGATTTCTGAACCATAAAATTGATATCTGAAAGGGTGGAAGATGCTGGGTTTCGATAATGGTGGAGATTGGGTTTTTAGGGAGGGTATTTGTGTATTTTCATATAAAATATATGTCTCATTTCCATGACATACCAAACACATTTTTAAACCTCATTTCCATATTCATTTCTATTTCCATTTCCATATCCATCTCCATATCTATTTCTATCAAAATCAATTCCAACATACCAAATGGATCTTAATTTTCTCAGAAAGAAATGACCATTATTTCTCCCCAGCCTCGTAAATAGCAGCACCTAATCAATGTCATTCATTTATTAGTTGAAAAAAAATGCAAAAAAGTAAGGGTAAATATCACTGTATGAAAAATCGGATTGGACTGGCCGGTTCGACCGGTTGAATCGAGAACCGGGCAGTGGTCTGTTCTGGTTTGATGGTTAAACTGAGGAACCGGTCGAATCGTTCTGAAACAGGTTGGACCGGTTTCTTTTTTTTTTTTTTTTTTTGCTTTTTTAACGGAAAATTGGAAGTTAAAGACTAAAATGAAGAGAAAAATAAGTAAAGAAAGAAAAAAAATAAAAAAATAAAGAAGATAATGAAAAAAATTATTTAGAAAGATATAATAATAATAGAAAAAGATATATTATTGCATAAGTATAGGCATTATAACTTATACTAATATATTTTAATTGTTTTTTTTTCTAAAAATCTTCATTTTTATCTATAAAAGTTTAAAAATATATTAATATATATTGCCACTAATAAATTATAATATTTTAATATGACCGATTCAACTACCAGTTAGACCCCGGTTGACTCATTAACCCTTGAATCTGTGCTGTGACCGGTTCATTACCCGGTTCGATTTTTTGTTCCTTGATAAATATATACATTGAACAAGGGTAGAATTAAAAAAATATATTAAATATTGAGATAAAACTGTGAGATCCTTTTTTTTTTTTTTTGCCGAAGAGATAAAACTGTGAGATCGATCTTACAGTTTGAGGTGGACGGAGTATGATACAAATAATAGTCACAACAGTTAAAAAAAAATACTAACAGATGCATGCATCTTGAAAGCGTCACATCTAGGACGAATGTCAATGTGCGTGTCCAAAATTACAAACAAGCATAAATTTCAATTTCAGAATTTAAAAGCTTTTGAATAAATATATAAAATAGGGTGTAATGTTTTTTTATTTTTTAAAATAAAAAAATAATTTTAAAATTACAAAATTACAAATCAGGTTTGTTAACAAAAAATTATAAAAAAAATAATAAAACTTGATAAATAATTCACATATTATTTTATGAAAAATAATTGATTTGAGATTTTATAATTATAAAGTTTTTTTTATAATTTTGTTTTGTATATACAATAAAAAAAACCAAAATCTCAAACAATAACGTGTGTTTGTTTTGGCGGTGTGTTTGCTTATAAGTTGCTTTTTACGTAAATCGAGACACAACTCCTCTCACATACTTACCTCGTATACCGTAAATCACAATTGAAAAATTGATTTTAAGCATTCTAATCGCTCATCCAAACGAGCACAATTATTATCTCACACAACTCCTCGCACTGAATTTTGGCATAATTTTTGTGCAGCTATTATCTCTGTTTTTTTTTTTTTTTTTTGGTGGTTGTCAGGCAATCAAGCATCTTTAGTGTCTAGTCTCGTCTCTACACACGCATAGGCATACGGGTCCCTATTGAAGGAAAGATTCTTGGTCGGCCAGATTTATTAGGAACAAGAGTCCAAACAAAACAAGGAAATGATTTTGCTCTATAATTTCATAGTATTATTTTTGCTTAATGAATGTTATGCGTGGAAGATAAAAATAAAATATCACTGAATTATTAAATTATGGATATGAATGACCCCATAAACCTCAAATGAGACGACAAATTCATTTAGAAGCCTTGGAATCTCATTTTCTGACCCAATTTTTCTATAAAAGGATATGTGTATCTGTAAAAAGGAAAAAGAAAAGAATCAAATAGTTTATTTTTATTTTATTTTTTTTGGGTGGGGCCTTCCCTGGACAATGGGTTGTTGAGGAAAGAGCCACGAAAAGGAAACATGGTGGTTACAGCCTAATCCTAATATTGACTTTGACTTCACATCTAATAGTAGTTGTAAGCAGCTATATATTAAGATGACTGAATAAATAAAATTGAAGGGCCTGCTATTATTAACTGAAATTAAAGAATTAAACCCATGGCCTAAAACAAATTAAGGCCGGGACTGGGCCATGTGATTAGCAGCACAAATTCAAACTGACGGGGAAAAGTCTGACACACGAAATCGTCCCGCCACCCAATGATAAAATATTCAACACTTGCTTTATATATATATATATATATATAAATAATATATACACATCTGACGAAAATAAATAAATAAATAATATATACACACTGCATCCGGTCATTTTTTTTCAAGTGTGAACAACCTTATGTTTGTTTTTTGAGATACATGTATTTTTTTTTTAGAAGTAATTTTGTTTGAACTATTATTCAGTATTAAATATGGGTATATTTTCTAACATAGATTTGAATCTTAATTCATCATATTGTAAGGGACTAACCCCTTCCACTAAATCCTAAACAACTTTATGTTAACAAATTTAAAGAAACGGTCTAATTCTAAAAGGGTAACCCATTCGAAACAGGCACATCTTAAATTTATGAACTACGGAGTATATTTTATTTGTGAGACTTTTCGGTGGGAGAATTGTAACACTTCCCACAAGGGCACAACCATACAGGAAACATCAAAGCAATGTCTTACCCATTTATCATAAATAATCAGTGGTTTAGCTGTTTTTTTTTTCTCAAAAGGTACTTCTATTAATATTGCAAAAGCATATCTAATACAATAAAAGAAGTCATTCCTAAAAATAACAATAGAAAATTAACATGACAAACCAAATAAACTAAGTCTAAATGCAAAATAAAACTAGTCACCACCTATTTAAGAGGTGGGAATATAAGTACCATCAGCACCTTCACAGGCCTTCTGGGCATCCAAGGTTAGAAGGGACATCAAAGAAGGTGTTGGTTTAAAAACCCACCCTATAGGGCACACCCCCTTATAAGCATCAGCTGCAAGTAAATCAGCTACACGGTTACCTCGTCTTGGGGTAAATGACAGAGAGAACCCAACCTCAAAAGAAAGAAGACATATGATGTCCTGAATAATACTTCTGCTCCTCCAGTTAAACAAATCTGGTGCTTTAGTAACAACACAAGTGAGCAAGGGAAGGCAATCAGTTTCAAAAACAGCTTTATTATGTCCCAAGTCCATAGCTAACAACAATGCCCTTTTTAATGCCAAAGCTTCAGTCATGAATGCAGAGATAGATTTCAATTTGTCCACTTGAACTAAGGTTATCTCAGCATATCACCCCAATAACATCTTCATTGCCAGATTTGAATGCCCCATCACAATTGACTTTCAAGTTACCTGTAGAGGGAGGGATCCAATTAGTAGTGTAATGATTAGTACACCTCAGTGACTCCGTCCCCAAGTTCAATTTATCACAGGTAATCCAGTATTTAAAGTTGCTCTTCATAACCATTTCAATAACAACAGAGTGGTTGGGTTCTTTATGGTTAAAAACCTTTTCATTGGATATATGGGTTTGGTATGGCAAAAAAAAAAAAAAAAAGATATGAGTTTAGTGTGTGTTTAGATTAGCTTTTGAGAATAGCTTTTACGATTTATGAGGTAAACATATGAGAGGAGTTTTATCTTAACCTGCGGAATATAGCTTTTAAAATTATGGTTTGGGTATTTCTCAAACACTCAAGTGTGATTATGTGGAAGCAATTAACTTCATTATAGAAGCCAAATCATAAGCCAGCGGTTCCAACATGTCTCATTCAAGAAGCTATCGCAAAGCAGAGATGGGCATCTTAACTTTGAGTACAGGCAAACTATTGTCACCAAACATCTTCGCTAATAACCATGCTTTTCCTATCAACAAAGAGAAAGGTGGGAAAAAAAAAACAAGTACGCTTTCGAGTGAATTAGTTGATGATCTTTGAATGTGGAAACATATGATAATATGCAAAGTGATTATCAAAATTAAGAAAAACCTAAAATTTCATTAATTATGTTTTAAAATTTAATAATTTTTTAATTTTACCCTTAGTTAAGTTGAAGGATTGAGGGAAAGTTGAGAAATACAATGTAAAATTATACATTTATACAATAAAATTGATGAGGTGGTTTATATTAAGGGGGGAAAACTCTCTTGCTCTGTAAATAAAACTAGAAGAGTATTGATCTAGCTGTCATCATGTTCAATACCACTTTGATTCTATTTATAAGTCCTTTTTTATTAAAAATTTAGTCCTATTTATAAGTTCAGTTTCAAGGTAGTAAATGCATTTTATACTTTTTTACCCTCTATTAATTGTAATAAACAAAAAGAATTTATTCATATTGACTTTTGGAATCAATCATAAATAAGAGTAAAGTTGGAAATTTAATCCATAATTAATAAGTTAACTAACTCTCCTTAGTATGTAAGAATTAATTAAAAAGAATTTATACATAGGATAAGAGTGGTACAAATTAGGGAAAATCCCTGAAAAATACCTCTGAAATAGGGAAATCCCTATTCAGTATTCTGAAATTCAAAATTCCGGATCAGTATCATGCAGTACGGATGAACAGTGCGGGGCACGAAAAAACGATTTTGCCCTTCAGCCCTTAGTCTCGCCACTTCAGAATAACAACACGCAGCTCTTAATTAACAACTCCGGATTCTTGATTAACAACCCCGCTTTATTCTTTCACATATTCGCATCTCAAAAATATAGTGTTGTTAATGTAAAATACGGTGTTAATAATAAAAAAAGTGGTGTTGTTATTGGCCCTGAAACTTAAATTACGAAATTGTGAAACAAGAAATTGGAGTTGTTAATGTAGAATATGGCGTTGTTAATAATAAGACCGGTGTTGTTATTGTAAAAGTAAAAAAATGAAACTAGAGTTGTTAATAAGAATCCAAAGTTGTTAATTAAGAGTCGTGTGTTGTTATTCTGAAGTGGCGAAAATGAGGGCTGAAGGGCAAAATCGTCTTTTGGTGCCCCCGCACTGTTTATCTGTACTGACATGGTACTGATCCAGAACTTTGGATTTTAGAGGCATTTTTCAGGGATTTTCCCTACAAATTACTCGATGCCAATATTTCAACCAATTAAAGTATGATATTAAAGCGGTTGACTGACTTGTGATTCTCATTATTGAATATGGGCCCACTAATTATGTTTATGACATTATTGTTTGCTTCTCCCCTCTGTCTTAGTGTGTGTTTGGATTAACTTTTGATAATAGCTTTTATGATTTACGAGATAAGTGTGTGTGAGAAGTTTTATCTCAGTTTGAGCAAATCTAGGTTTGAAACCTAGGTTTGAGAAATTCCCAAACACTCACTTAGACTCAGCTCATTGTAGTCACCAAATTGGTTACCCCCATTGCCCCTTTCGCTTTTCTCTTTTCTCCACCTAACTCCCCACTTCCTTTGTATATTCTATTTTTCAGCAATATATTCCCTCCAACAAAAGCAAACAAAGGCATGGTGACAAAACTCAAAACAATCCTTACTATCTATCATTCTATTGTCTATGAATGATATCACTAATTCTTTGTAATATATATATAATATGTATAATTATTTTTCCTTTATAGGGGAAATTGGGTGACTAAAATTAAGTAGGACCTAGTGAATTTTTATGCATAGAAAATATTGGTACTCTACAAATTTTATACATATAAAGTACCGGTACCCTAACTTAAAACATTCTCACCAATAAAAATTTTGATATGGGAGTTTTCCCTAATTTTCTCCTTTTTATAACGCAGCCTATTGGAGGCAACTAATATTGAAATAAATTGAGAATCAAAGAACTAAACTGAGAATTGAAGAATTGGAAAAATTCAATTCATTCATTTAAACCGATAATACTGTACATATTGCTTTTTATACACAAAGAAATCAGATAGTAAAAGTAAAGTGCGACTAACTAATTTATAGATGTCATTAACCACTGTTACTAACTAAATAAATTAAACTAAATAGTCTAACTAACTACATTACATCAGTAGCTAACTCTGTTACCCCCCACAAGCTGGCGAATATATGTTAATCATGCCAAGCTTTGAGACAAAACTATGAAATGATTGAGGATCAAGGGGCTTAGTGAAGATATCAGCAAGCTAGTTAGAGCTGCGAACAGGAATGAGACGAATGATTCTGGCTTGCACCTTATCACAAATAAAGTGACAATCAAGCTCAAGATGTTTAGTTCGCTCATGGAATGTTGGATTAGTAGCAATGTGAATGGTAGATTGATTATCACAATACAAAATAGTAGGAGAGGTATGAGAGAGCCGCAGATCAGCAAGAAGGTATAGAAACCATTAGATTTCACAAGCAACATAGCCCATGGCACGGTATTCAACCTTAGATGAAGAAAGAGAAACAGTGGTTTGCTTCTTTGTCCACCAGGAAATTAAAGAAGGACCAAGGAAAACACAATAACCAAAAAGAGAGCGGCGTGTATCGGGGCAACCAGCCCAATCAGAGTCACTGAAAGCCGTTAGTTTGAGAGAAGAATCAACAGGAAAATAGAGACCCTTGCCTGGACAACCTTTGAGATATCGAAGAACACGAAGAGCAGCCTTGTAAAGAGCAGTAGTAGGCGATTGAGTAAACTAGCAAAGTTGTTGCACAACATAAGAAAGGTCGGGTTTGGTAGTTGTAAGGTAGAGCAGGCGACCAACCAAGCGACGTTAAGGAGCTACATCAGTAAGAGGCATCCCAGCATCCTGAGAAAGATGAGTATTGCAAGCCATAGGAGTAGACAAGGGTTTACAATCCAAATAGCCAGCATCAGATAATATATCCAGTGCAAATTTCCTCTGATTCAATGTAATTCCAGAAGAAGAACAAGCAACCTCTAATCCAAGAAAAAATTTGAGGGAACCAAGATCCTTAATTTTGAAAGAATCATTTAGAAAAGTTTTAATACGAGAAATTTCAGTATCATCATTACTGGCAATAATTATATCATCAACACAAACCAACAAGGCAGTGAAAGAATGGCCAAGATGACGCACAAACAGAGAATAATCAGATTTAGATTGAGAATAGCCACAGGAAAGTATAGCAGAAGATAATTTTGCAAACCACTGGCGAGATGACTGCTTTAAACCATAGAGAGATTTCTGTAATTTACACATAAGGTGAGGATTAACAGAGGAAAAACCCGAGGGAAGACTCATGTAGACACCTTCATGAAGGTCTCCATGCAAAAAAGCATTGTTGACATCAAGTTGCTAAAGATGCCAGTTTGAGGCAGCAGCAGCAACAACAAGTAATAAGTGGACAGTGGTAATCTTAGCAACGGGAGAGAAGGTGTCAAAATAATCAATCCCTTCAGTTTGAGTGTAGCCCCTCGCCACTAAACGGGCTTTGTACCTCTCAAGATTACCATCAGCTATGAATTTTGTCTGAAAAACCCACTTGCAACTAATTGGAGATTTGCCCTTGGGTAAATCAATCAAGATCTAGGTATTATTTTGCTCTAAAGTTGTAATTTCAGACTACATAGCCTGCTGCCATTCAGGATACTTGATAGCTTCTCGATAAGATTTGGGTTCAAGGGGAGTGGTGATAAAGAAAATAAAGTGTCTATAAGAAGGAGAAAGATGGTCATATGATAAGACAGAGGAAAGAGGATACCTGCAGGAAGAAGACATGGAAACTGATTGGGCTGAGGTTAAGAGAGAACAGTGATAGTATTGAAGATAAGATGGCTACTTGTGTGATCTAGTGGATCTTCGAGTTACTAGAGGAGAAGGAGAAGAACAAGAATAGATAAGAATAGAGAAGGTGATAGAAGAAGTAGAAGAAGTGGGAGGAGAAAGGAGAGGATCAGGATAATCCAAAGGAGAAAAAGATTGAGCATGGGTAAGGAAGAATCTTAGGACTGAGAAGTAGAAGAAAAAAGGGAAAATAGACTCATAAAAAATGACATGCCAAGAGACAAAGATTTGATTATTGGACAAGTCAAGCAAAATAAAACCTTTGGTACCATGTTTAAATCCAAGGAAGACTCATTTACGTGCTCGAGTGTCAAATTTAGTCCGATGAGCAGAAGATGTACAAGCAAAGCAGAGAGAGCCAAAAACCTTTAAAGAAGTATAGTCAGGATTTTGTGAATAAAGTAGCTGATAAGGGGACTTATTGTGCAAAACAGGAGTTGGCAAATAGTTTATAAGAAAAGTTGCATGAGAAATGGCATAAGACCAGTAAGCTACAGGAAGTTGAGACTGAAACATCATAGCGCGAGCAACATTTAAAATATGCTGATGTTTCCTCTCAACAGTGCTATTTTGTTCTAGAGTTTCAACACAAGAAGTATGATGTAAAATGCCTTTAGAAGAATAAAAAGGATGCATCTGAAATTCAGCACCATTGTTAGTGTGAATGATTTTGACCTTTTGATTAAACTAATTTTCAAGTAAAAGAATAAGATTTTGTAAAGAAGATCATGCCTCATATTTAAATTTAAGAAGACAAACCCAAGTATGACGAGTAAAATCATCAACAACAATTAAGAAATAGCATGGCCATGAATTGAAGAGATATGAAAGGGTCCCCATATATCAGCATGTAGTAATTGTAAATAGATAGAAGTTTTAGAATGACTAACTGGAAAAGGTAACTTTCTTTGCTTAGCAAAATGACATACATCACAACTGGTACCCACAAGTTTACAATAAATGAAAGAAAATTGATAATGTAAAACATCTAAAACATTGGAAGAAAGGTGACCAAGGCGACAATGCCATAAGTCAAATAGAGAAGCTGAAATGTGAGATGAAGAATTGAAACAGAGTTAACACAAGCAGCTAGAGGAAGATGACTTATCAATCTGTATAACCCTTGGAAAAGCTCAGCTATACCAATCATTTTCCATGTCTTTATGTCCTGAATAAGGCATTGAGATGATGAAAAAACAAGACAACAAGAGAGTTGATTAGTCATTTGGGAAAGGGAAAGAATATTGTAGTGAAAATTTGGTATGTAAAGAACATTAAAAAGGGATATGTGAGAGTTAATTTGTACAATACCAAAAATAGATGTAATCACAGTGGAATTTGTAGGCAAGGTTACCTTTATGGGAGATATTTGAGAGTAGGATACAAAATGATCTAAAGAATAACAAACATGAGCAGTAGCCCCACTATCAATTATCCATGAAGCAGAAGATTGAAAAGAGAGAGTGGTGTAGATACCTTGAGTATTAGCATTAGGCATCAAAGTGAGTGTTGATATTTGGTTGACATAAGGAGTGGATGTTGGGGCGGGGGCAGAGGAAGAAGGTTGAGTAGCAACAGTTACAATGTTATTGGTTGGCAATAGAGCAAAAAGCTTATTGTATTGATCTTGAGTGATAGGACTGTTATTGGTGGCAAAAGAAGGTTTGTAAGACAAAATATCAGGTGATGAATTAGATTGAGGAGTTACCACATTATTGATTGAAGCATTGGCTCAAAACTTGTAACCAGGGGGATAGTCATGCTTCTTGTAACAGGTTTCAACCGTGTGACGGGGTTTACCACAATAAGTGCAAACTTTGTTATTAGCATTGGAGGACCTTGGCTAATATGAAGGCTTGGGATCGGCCCGAGCAAGACAAACAGTAGGCTCTAATGAACTAGTAAGTTCACGCTCTTGTTGTATAACCAAAGAAAAAACTTTATTAATCGGTGGCATAGGGTCCATTAACATGATTTGAGATCTCACAGTAGCAAAACGATCATTAAGCCCTTTAAGAAATCTAATAACATAGTCTTGCTGAATATATGTCTTAAGAGAACAAGAACAATCAGAGATAGGTCAAAAATTGAGTAACTCATCCCAAATAATCTTCATTTTAGTGAAGTAATCAAAAATAGATAAATCACCTTGACGAAATTGATAGAGTTCTTCTTGAAGTTCTGCTACTCGAAACACATCTTCATGGCTGAATCTCTCTTTCAGATCTATCCATACATCGATCACTTTATTGAGCCAGATGACACTCTGAGCTATGGAAGGAGAAAGCGACCGATTAATCCAAGTTAATACCATAGTATTGCACTGTTACCATGTCGGAAATAAAGAATTAGATCTATTAGGAGCTGAAATCGATCGATCGACGAATTGGAACTTGTTCTTGCTCATGAGAGACATCGTCATAGCTCTCGCCCAATGATGATAATTTGATCCGGTGAGAGGCAGCGAAACAAGAATGAGAGATGGATTCTTATTCGAATGCAAATAGTAATAGCTTGCCGGATCTTGAATGAGACTGCTCTGTGACACGCCGGAGTGAGATTCATCGGCCATGGCTCAGTCGATTAACACTTAAAGGATGAAGCTAGAAGAAAGAATCAAGAATGAAGAAATAGACAAAGGGCAGTGACGAGAGCATCAATTATCTCTCTGATACCATAATACTGAAATAAACTGAGAATCGAAGAATTGGAAAAATGGAATTCATTCATCTGAACCGATAATATTGTACATACTGCTTTTTATACATAGAGAAATCAGATAGGAAAAGTAAAGTGTAACTAACTAATTTACAGCTATCACTAACCACTGTTACTAACTAAATAAATTAGACTAACTAGTCTAACTAACTACGTTACATCAATAGCTAACTCTGTTAGCAACGATGTTGAAATTTCACAATGCATATTTTATTTTATTTTTTTTACATCAAGGGTTTCCCTTTTCTACATTTCTTCATACAAGGAGCTCAAGCTGGTAGTTGTTTCTCTTTTTTTGTGAAAATGTACGTGTTTTTAAAAGCTACTAATATTTGGGCCATTAACGAATAGGCCCAGCTGAAGGCCACAAATTAGGCCAGGTAGCCGAAAATGTGCATACAAAGCCGAATGCTTAAAAAAATGAACCAGAAGTGTGTTTGAATTTAAGCATGCCTTCCTTTTGCAGATAACTTGTCACTTTTGGAAGCTCTGTTGTAATTCAAGGAAATCTCAGGATTCAAGAAGATAAGAAACATCGAGCAACATATCAAGCATTAGGTGATTCAAAGAAGAAGCTTCAATTTTACATAGCTAGACAAATAGCATGTCGCTTGCTCGGAAGCAGAGGTTACCTGTGTCAGAACTCAGAAGGTTTAAATGTATAAGTGGTTGTTAGAACATGATGTTGATGAATGATGAAGCATCAAGCATCTTTCAATTAGTATTGAAAGACAAACATGCATTACATGATTGTAACTTCGTTACTCCATTCTTAAGTTCACACGGGCTTGATGACCACATAACCATTTTTGAACCTCGAGTATTCCCTGCATAACCTATTTTCTTCGGTCCTCCAATGCACCAATCTACAACAAAAAAGAATACAAGAATAACCAACTTTGAGAAAGCAATACAAGAAAAACCTGCTAGATCCCTTTGGATCTCAAGTTCGAATCCCAGATAAGACACTTGTGTTAAGAAGGATAGTGTCGAACCCTTAACTAGATGCCTGATCGTAATATCCAAAAAAAATAAATCAAATAAACTTTCAACATAACGGTAAATCTAAATGAGGTTTCCCCACTACCTTTTAGCAAACTCTTGATGTGTCATTTGGAGAGGATATCCAATCCTTGAAAGTCTAACACCTTCTAAGACTCCACAGCAACGGAGTTCTTGCATGACAAGATTTTCATTTAATACGCTAGGAAGCTGCTCACTATTTGGCCATATGCAATGAATAAAATGAGGAGTGGTGTTCTCCAATTGGTGCATTAATTCAAACAAGCAAGGAAGCAATTACTTAGATATATATATATATATATATATCCTCTAAACTATATCATTTCAATAGTTCTTAATATAGTCTTACATTTCAGTGCCCTACATTGTCAAAAATGTAATGTTCAAAATAATTCCTAATCCAAATCATCTATCACACATCGATCATTAAGTGATAATCTTCCTTGACAAGGAAACACATAATCATCGATCTTTTCCCAAGTTTTAAGGCATAAAAATCAACTTTCAAGGACTAATGGTAGAATACATTGAGATTCGCACCCATACCCTGCTTTTGTGGGATTTCGCCTTTTTGGACGTTCCACATTTGGAGTTTATTTGCAAGTTTCAAACGATAACATTTGTTTTTGAAGAGTGATAAAAGATTATCTTTATTTTAGATTTACAAACTGCATCTCATTTGCATTGACACTCAATATCCAAGAAATTTTAAACCTTATAAACGCTAACCTCCTACATTTGAAGTTTATTTGCAAGTTTCAGATTCCCCCCCCCCCAAATGTTGTGATTTTATTTTTTTAAAAAAAAAATTGTTTCTATCTCTTTACTTCCAATGAATTTATAATTTATTTTCCAAAACAATAAATTTATAATACTAATTATACTCTTGTTTAAAATTTGATCAGAGTTAAATTATAATAATGCACGGATGATTTACATTGACAAAATATTTACGACATTATTTATAAAATTTTTTAAAAGAAAAGTAATTAACAATTCAATTAAGGGAAACTTAAAGAGCAGTACCAAGAAAAATTATATTTATTGGA
The DNA here is from genome assembly GCA_963855925.1 of Inga laurina. NCBI lineage: Eukaryota > Viridiplantae > Streptophyta > Magnoliopsida > Fabales > Fabaceae > Inga > Inga laurina. The sequence continues at coordinate 60,534,954 of OY979707.1, read as the reverse complement.
GAGGATCTTAAAAATTGAAATTAGTTAAGAGGATAAAAATCAAAATATAAATATTAAATTACCCCTAACTAAATTCCATATTTTTTTTTAGTCATAATTCTCCATCTTTCAATTACACGTTGGCTTTAAATCAAAAGGCATCAAAATATTAAAAGTGAAGTTTTCTTCCGCCATTGAAGCGAGTGAAAAATAATAATTTCTTCTTTTTTTTTTTTTTTTGGTAAAAATCATTTTGTGCTGATTTGGTTTAGGGGTGAGAACAATGTTTTAAAAGTCAGACTAGATATTAACTTGGAAAGGTCTACGGGTCATTTTTCAAATGGTTAGAACGGTCGAGTTATTCAGTCGGACCGGTGACGTAATAATTAAATTTACACACACACATATATTACAATTAATCTTTAATTTAATTTCATAGGAAGTTAATAAAGTCACAAAATATCATTTAAGAAAGAACATTAAGTCAATCATCAACCAAATAAAATGCACTAATAATAATGATTTCATGACTTGTCAAACATTGGTGGCTCTTGATTGACCCAAGCATGAGTTTCTTGAAATGCATTTGAACCATACCATTCTAGTCTTATTTATAAGTCATTTTTTACTAAAAAATTTGGTCATATTTATAAGTCCAGTTTCAATGTAATAAATGAGATTGTGACAATTTTACCCTTATTTATTATACAAATGAAGAAATAATTTAAAGATATATAGAGAAGAAAGAGTTGAAAAGTACTCATTTATAAATAAGGGCATGGTTATAAATATAACCCATAATCATTGAGTTAGCTACATCTCCTTGGTATGTGAGATTTAGTTAAAATGGACTTATAAATAGGACCAAAGTGGTAAATGTCATCATCTTCTTGAGAAAATAACCCAAGATCAAGACCTTCAACTACAATTTCAATACTTCCAATTTCATCCTTAGCTTGAGGATAAACCTCATTGCCTTGTTCTTCAAAAGCATCTTTATAAAATAGTATGTAACAAACCAAATTATTAAAATTAGCAACATATAATATAAATAAAATAAAGTAACATGTCTAAAATTTATATGCCATTTTTTTAATTTTTTTTTTTGTTGTATCAAATTTTTTTTAAAAAAAAATTACAGCAAAATTTTTTTCCTTCTCATTTTTATTGGGCTAGACAATTTTTGAAAAATCGGTCTAGTTTCTGGCCAAACTACAGTTGATGGAGCAAAAACGGAAAAACAACAACCCAAAACGGCTTACCCAAAAAAACGGTCTAATGAATATGTCCGGGCTGTCTCAATAACCGGCCGACGGTTCAACCGGTCCAGTTTTCTAAACAATGGGTGAAAACTTAGATGAGCCCACTTAAGCCTATAAAAATAATTATGAAATCTGTTTATCATGTTTGGGTAACATGTTAAACAAAATAATAATATTGGGAAAATCCCAATTAAATCCAATTAAAATGGCTAAAATAAAAATTGGGCCTACATTTTTAACAAATTAATAATGAGGACAATAAGCCTAATTAGAGATTTTTTTAATGTTGTTAACAAACCAGAATTCTCCTTTATTTTTTAAATGGCCAAAAGGATTTATAAATTATGCCTCATCTAATTTCAATTAATTAATAATTATTTAATATAATCAGCATGCACATGTTATTTTAACTTCAGATATTTGATATATATATATATATATTTTTTAAAAAAAATATGATCATGTATTTATATATTTGTGTGTGTATCAAGGATAATGTACTTTAATTATTTGTGCAGCATCATGTTCATATCTTTATCAAGGAAAAATTGCTTAAATATATTAAAAACATGAGAATTTCAAATAAAATTTCCAGCATACCTTCTCCACTTTAACCAAACTTAATTATTATTTCCTTCTCATAAAACAATACAACAATAATTTAAAATCTTTTGCTTCATCACCTGAAAACCTGAATAAATAAAATGAAACCGTATGTGTGTGTGTGGGGGGGGGGGGGTTGGAAATAATATGCAAAATACAAAACAAATAGTTAAACCTGAGGATTAAATTCTTGATAAGCAGATGGATCCTCATGCCTATATAAATAGTTAAATTATGAACAACATTAGACAACACATAGTGGAGCATATATTTGTATTTAAAATATTGAAAATTAATAAATAAATTTTGTGTGTTAGTGTGTGTGTGTGTGAAATATAAATGGTGAAGGTGCAAATTTAACGATGAGCAAGTTCGCCATAAGTATCCATAAGACTTAACTATTTTGGGTATAAAAGTGGACATAAAATATTTATTTGGGAATAAATATAGCAATGCCGTTAAAAACACTTAACTTCCATTACTTTTTGTACCATGGATTCCATCAGTCTTCTCTCTTTCTATTATTTTAATATTTTTTAATGGAAAAATATCACTTATGCCACATAGAAACAATTTCATTTTTGTTAACACCCAAAAGACTCTGAAATTTTACTTCATCCCTTAGGTTAAAATGAAATTAAGTTTTTTAGTGAAAAGACAATAATGGTCTTATTTTATTTTTTGGGGGTTATCTTAAATGAAATTTTTTCTATAGGGTTAAGTGATATTTTTTGATTAAAAAAATATTTAAAAAATAGAGGGGGGGGGGAAGATTGGTGGAACCCATAGTTAAAAAAGGAACGGAAATTAAATGTTTTTAACGGTGTTGTTATATTTACTCTAAAATAAATAGTTTTTCTATTTTTACTCCAAAATAATAATTTATATCTATTTTTATACCCAAAAATAGTTTATTCTTATGGATACTTATCATGAAATTGTTTATTGTTAAATTTACAACTTCACCCAAATATAAAATAAGATTGACAATTTTTTGAGGTGATAACCATAAAATTCACTCATTTTATAAAAATTTTCACGATAAGAAGTAAAAAGTTTTAGATTGAATTTTCAAACAGGCATAATGTCCCAAGCCCATATTTGGTTGTTGGGCCAATTAGGCCACAGACTCACAGTTTAAATCAATAAAATCGTAATTTCCATGATATTGATATTGTAACATCCCAAATTTTATTCACAAAAAATATATTATAATTATTATATATATATTCAATGAAATGGTGAATATTTAAGGCGAAAGGAATTAAATATTAAAAATTGAAGGTTGAATAGTGTTTTCAGTGAAATTGTCTGCGAGGCAGTGAGATTTTCATATAGTTTTGGAAGACCAAATGATGACCAAAAATTATGAAATTTTACAGGGTGAAAGTAGACATCCTAAGTTTTAATTTGATAGGTCATATGACTCAATTGAAGCTATGTACAAAAATATATGAATTTTTGAAGTTGATCCAGAAAATCTGGAAAGTTTCTGGAGCAGCGATTAAAGATTGAAAATCTGGGAATAATATGATCATTTCCAGTAAAATTCGATATTTTTCCTTGAAACTAGACTCAATGAGAGTTCCTTAGGCTTTGGAATCTCCTCGAAACGATGTCTACAAAATTAGTTATGATTTTTCAAAGTTAATGCAGAAAATCTGCCAGAATTGGCATTATTTCAAAAATTTGAGAAATAAAGTAATCTTCCTTTTTCTCTTAATTATCTTAGAAATTTAGGGATGAAGGAGGAGAAGACAAGTGTCAAAATCCAATGAGGCCAAGTGTCAATACCACATGAAAGATGATGGAGATAATTGTTGTGTCATAAGTCCTTACTTATGTCATAAGGTTAGGTGGCCAACTTTTGCACCAATTGACTTGAGTAAATGGAAGGAACACTTGATTTAGTTGGAGCATAAGAGGGAGCACGTTTTTGGCCAACCAAGAGAGAAGGAAATGATAATTTAGGTTAAGTGTACACAAAAGGGAAGCATGGCAAGGTTGAGTGCACACAAAAGAGAAGTATGGTGCAAGCATGGAGGCAAGTATGGTGGTTGACATGTGTCACCATAACAACCTTAGATGAGATCAATAGTTTGGAATCAAGGGACCATTTTTATGAAGGCTTTATCTTCCCTTCCCTTCATGCATTTTCGTTCAACATAGAGAGGGAGAGAGTTTGGAGAAACTTTGAAGAGTTAGAGGGAAGAGGAAGAAGAAATCTTAAGGTAAGAGTTGATTCTTAAGCTTTCCTTGTAACATTGCCCCTAGATCCTTCTCTAAAACATGTTTCTTCATGAATCTATGATCTTGAAGACTCATTCTTAGCTCAAGGAGAAGAGAGAGAGGACGTTCTAGAGAGAGAAACACCAAGGATCAAGAGGTAATCTCCAAAATCTCAACTTCTTTGTGTATTGAAGTTGTTGTTGGTGATTGTTGTTTGATTTATGTGATTTTTGGTTAAATTGTAAAATTGGAAAAGCCATAATCCTAAGGGGTTATGCTGCCCAAAATTCTTTAAATCATGATTATGAAATTTTTAAATGAGTTAATCAAGGATTAGAAGTGGAAAAGTATAAGTTTTGGAAGCTAAAACACAAAGCTCCATTTTTCTATTTTTCCCTTCAATATTTCGGTCAGACCAGAACTGGTACAAGGAGTTGGATTTTCATGAAATAAATTGTTCCATTGGACTCAGTGGGCAAAAATAGGTGGGGTTACAGTTGGGCACTTTTTCGGTAGAGGCCGAAAAAGCATAATTACGAAAACGCCACTGAAATCCCTAAATAGGGGCTTTCAAGGGTATTTTCGTAATTTGACAGTGAATTTGGCGATTTCGAGGCCGGAAATGGATTCCTTGGGTGAAAATAAGTCAGAATAGCCTTAGTCAAAATTTTGGGAAAACGTGCCATCGGGCCGGGTACGGCGGGGCCGGGCCGGGTTCCCGGGGGCATTTTTGTAAAATTTTCACCATAGACTAATATAACCACAATAAACACCATGGAATAGTTTAAAATGATACTTGGATAGGTTATAACCTATTTCTGGTACATTTAATATTTTAGGACCGATTTGGAGGCCGGATACGACACGTTCTTCGAGGCACATTTAAAAAGGGGATATTAAAGCTTTGAGGTAGGGACATTATCCTTCATACACTATGCCATAAGTTATGTGATTGTGTGGATGCCATTGTTTTGTAAATGCACTTTATTAATAACATGATTTGCCTTGAGAGAGGTTGTTAGTGCCAGAAGTGCACTTACACTGGGAGTTGGCAGAAGTCCAACCGGTGTAGATTGTGGGGCTGGGCCCTACTCATGTATACATGACGATGATGTGTTTATGTTGTTCATTAATTTGTGCATACATTGGCGCATGACATATTTACTTTTCGCATTTTTTATGAACGATATTATGTCTCTACGGAGATTCTTCGGAATCTCACCCTATTTTTTAAACAAATATCTCAGCAAGTACCAGTGGGCCAAAGGGCAAAGATGTTGACGCCGAAAAGTGAGTGGCACGTGTCTCGAGGCGAGGATATGAACGTGGTTATGCCTTAGTCTATGCCTTAAAATTTTGGATAATTTGTAAATATTAAAACTTCCGCTGTAGTTTCTGTTTCCGTTAGCGAACAATATCGGAATTGTAAACGAATGACGTTGGGATCGTAAACGAATATTTTTATCAGTATAATTGTACTTTTCTGTATGCCCATTGAATTCCGTCTTTATTACTCTTCGATTATCGAAATGGAAACGGGTGTTGACAGATACCAACATCCTTCTCCTCCTTGTTTTTCTATATAGGGACAACTTTTTCAACCTCTTTAGTTGGGAAAAAAATAAAAAATTTATAAAAATTCAAAATCTAAAATAATAAAATATACTTAGAGTAGTAATGTAGTGTGTATGGTTGAGATTAGTGATAGTTACACTAGATCAAGAAAACCAAGTAACAATAATTATATAACATTTTTCTACCTAGCATTCATCACTTTTTTTTATTATTATTTTATCTTATTTCTCACATAATTTTAGAAATTATCTTATTTATATTGTATCCACTACGTGCGTCAAACAAGTTAAGGTAATAAATAATTTCGATTTGATTTTAATAATTGTGGTTGCAAATACTGATGACCAAAAAATTATATAGAATTTTAGTATTAGATGAAGGGATCATTAAAAAATTCCATTTCTTTTTCTTTCTTTCTTTTTTTTTTTTTTGCCAGAAAATGTACCAGTATTTCATTAAAACTAACTTAATGAGACATACAAGCCCAAAATAAAAAATTTGCTAAAAAATCCCAAATACATAATAATGTAAAGAAACCCTAAAAATAATCTAACCTTAAAATAGGTAAGAGGAAGCTGCCGCCACAGCCAAGAACCCTACCTCCTTCATAATCCCTCACAGGAATCTGTGTGTAGAAAAACATTGTCACCGACAATAAAGCCGTTGTAAGAAGTGGTTGTTTGACGAACCATTCCAAAGGATCTACCACTTTTATCGACAATAAAACAACTATATTGGTTGTTGAAGGAGCGCCACGAGAAGATCTCATAGAAGGACAAATACCCACAAACACCAATAAAAAAGATGAAAACAGAGAAGCCGTCAGCTGCACAATGAACCGCATGGTCTCGACCATGACGTACGCTTTGGATTCGCCATTAACAACAATCCATAATAGTTTTTTAAAAAATGGAGCCAACAATATATAAGAGTATAATTATCAATTCCCAAACTCCCAAACACAACTAAACGTAGCCACCAAATGTACCAACTTTCAGTTATTTGAAGTGAAAACAATGGTGTTTACTTCCTAACAGTTTCCCAAACTTTCCTGGAAATAAATGTTTCTCAATGCAGTTTTATCTAAAGGTAATCATGTGCTTGCCTGTCCTCATAATATTGTCTATCTCTTTATCTTACTATGTGTTTCTTTTGGCAATTTTTTTTCTTTCTTTTTTGTTCAATGTAATTTCCTTCAAGATTTTTACCAACAATTTTATCCATATTCAGTTTTATGTCAACATATGCTTGAATTAAAAGTAAACTTCTAATTTTAGAAAGACTAATGAATCTAAGTATCAAAATTATTTGTTTTTACATATACATGGTAAAGGTCTCTCCGGCCTTTGGATTTATGTCGTAACTAATCAGAGTTTACAAACATATTAATAGTTTATCTCATTCAGTGATATACTTTTTTCTTAAACATTGTTAGAATCAGCATGTTTTATATTTTGGATTGCCCCGTTAATATAATTTTAGCTAATAACGTGAAAGTTTGTCAAGTTCACGTCTTTCTTACTATCTTTTTTGTACATGCAGGGTCGAGAACACTTTGCAAAGAGACTACAAGGGTGAAGCACGATTTCATAGCCCCACTTGCCACGTTTGCACTGGTCAACTAAGAAATCAAGTACGGGGACAACAAGTCGCAAAAAGTTAACGGATGTTATCTAGAATTAACGGCAATGACAATTTTGTTATCAGTTTTGAAGTTTATGAGCATTATTTCACCTCCGAAAAGTATATGGTATTGGGTGTATTTTTTTTATAAAAACTCATAGATATTTTTACAATCTAACCCACTAATTTATATTCACTCCTATCTTATTTATAAGAGCTTAATAATCGAATTATGTTGTTTAAAAAAATGTTAAAATTAGTTTAAAATAATAATTATATCTTGAATTAAATTTTTTACTTAGGTATACTCTTATTTATAAGGGGCAAGTAAAAAAGAGAAATAGAGTAAATATAATAAAATAAACATAAATATCACCAACCCTTCAATTAATACAATATACATAATTAATGAATGACACATGTGAAAAAACTCATTAACGTTGAGACACCTTTTATTAGACTTTTAAAAAAATCAAAACAATTTAAATTCCAGACTCTTATAAAAAAGGACCGGAGGAAGCAGCAGTTTACAAATTTACTTATTTACTAATTTTTTATATTTGTGACAATGGTTTTTCTAATTTAATTATCATTCTGAGTACTTATTATAACTAATCTTTTTTCATTTAGGAAAATATTTATGCTATCGTAGTTAAGCAGACCCAGCTTCTATCGTCTGTATCGATCTGCATATGACAACCGTACGATTGGAGATATATGAATTTAATGTCGGGAACTAGTAAATCTTTTTTGTGGCACTACCTTTCATATGGTCAAATGTGTGTGGCCATATCTAAAATAAAAAAATATTTATGGATTAAAAAATCTAACATATCCCCTATTCACATCATGTGTTGGCACAGTTCCCGTAGGAGTGAAGGTTTTGTTGGTTTCTATTGGAGTAAACGAATAAAAGCTACCCGTATGTTACACGGAGAGTTTTTACATACTATTAAATTCTCTGCCCATTTTGTGTGTTTTCAGTTTCACTAATTTTTCATGTGTCTTAATAAGAACAATTACATAAATTTGAATACTTTTCCTTATTACAATAGTTCATTTAAACCATTAAAGTACACATAAGATGACAACTGTTATATAAGTGTAGCATGTTGTCATTGTGCGTTGCATGGGAAGTGTGGACAGAGACAAAACATTCCTATGGTTGCATACACATTACACATTTATTGTTGCTTGTTATTAATTAGCATATGATGAATACATAACCGAGCAGGTCCTACCCGTGCGTTGCACGGCGAGACTATCCTGTAACAATCATTTATAGACATCTATTTCTTTAGTAAAAATATCTGTCTTTCTTTTCATCACATGAATTAGTTACATTCTATATGCAATAAAAACAATATACTTCACATTATATTTTTGTGCGCAACACATAAAACCTTGCATTCATGAATAGAAATGCACTATATTTCGCTTGTCACCTTGTATGATCATAATCAAGCATCTACATTTCTAAAAACTTCATTTTACACAACATTCTTTGCAGTGTTTGTTGGTCTTGCATCAATTGGTCTGACAAAAACTTTCATTTACTACCCCAAACAACTTCTATAAGGGTATAATTCCTAAATAAATAATTTACAGAAATGTTTATTGTTTGTGCATTTTATACCTTCACTAAAATGTACTAAATAATTTTAATTACAACAACTCATATTAGCATTCACTCCCTCCAACGAATTAACTTTATTATATGTTATCAAATAATTCATTTTCAACATTTATTCAATTACTGTCACAATAAGGGATCAAGAAAGCACTGGGCATTAGGTTTTGTATTTATTTTTTTTAGATTAAAATTATAACAAATATTGTGTAAGGAGGCGAATCATAATAGCGTTGTTCCCAGCAAGCGAAGGAGCCACAGAAGGAGGCATAGAGATAGAAGTTGGAGAATCGGTCATAGGAGATGGAGAAGGATAAGATGCAATAGGCAAAAGGAGGAGAGCTACCATTGTTAGAGTTGGAGAAGTGGTCAGAGAAGTCATGGTGGAAGACGGAAGAGAGGCATACGACGTAGATTTCTTTGGTGAAGGAGTCGCCCCTACCTTTAGAGACAAAGTTGGAGACTGTACAATGACATAAAAGACACATAGCACCGCCATGAGGATCATATGAATCACATAGAGTCATTCTCGGGGACAGAGAAAGAAGAGGAGAAATCGAAGAATGACAGATAGAATAGAAAGCACTAGCACTACGAGCGGCTAGAGCCTGCTTGGGCCCCCCCCCCCCCCCCCCCCCCCCCCCCCCCAAACACACATTTACACCTTCTTATCATAAGCGCCAAGTTTGAATATTTGCCCTCTAAAGTCTAAATTGTAAACGGGTCTAAAAAAGAGGACCTTGATCCCGGGCTTTTTCCAGTTGTTCAATGGCCCCTTCCCGTAGTTCTTCTGAATTTTGATGGACGAGGACTTAAAATGACTAGCCTATTTAAGCCCTAAATTTTTATTTTTTTCAAAAATTTTTCATTAATTGTTAAAATTTTTATATTATCAATGATGTTGCAAATATAATATTTAATTGTTATCATCTTTTTAAAAATTGATTTTTTTTAAAATGGTTTACTTTATTTGGTTTTTTATGATGGTTTATTCATTTAAAGTTAAAAAGGGACTAATTTAAACATTAAATAATGATTTTGAGTGAAATTTATGAGTTTTAATAATGATGTATCTAAATTTAAAAAACAATAATAACTATATTATAAAATTTGAAGATAAATTTTATTTAAATTAAAATAAAGATCATACCTTGGCAAACTTAGTGTGTATTTGGAGTAGCGAATGCAAAAATGACTTTTTCTCAATCTGACTTTTTGCAATCTTACTTTAAATAAAATTCATATTGTATAATGTGATTTATGTTTGGATTGACGGTTGTATAAATAACTTTTGTAAAAAAAAAAAAACTTGTTTGTATTAGCTTAAACATATGTGGCTTTTTTGATAATGGTAAGAGAGAAATTAAATTTAAAATTATAAAAAATTTATAAAAGTTAAAAGTTGGGAGATTTGGAAATTAAAAAATATACAATTTGATGAAATAATATTTCAAACCATAGATTTTGGTCTCTCTAGGGGCAAAATAGCTTAAGTATTTATTAAATTATAGATATTAATGTTTTAAATAGAATAAAACTTGAGGGACCAAGACCAAAATGAAAGTAAACTTAAGAAACCCTCCTATAAATAACAACTTCTTTAATACCCACAAATTAATTAAACTAGCTCTTATATTAAGAAATGGAAGGAATAGCCAGTGAAAAGCACATTAGTTGATTTATTTATATCCTCTAATAACATACTCATAAAATCTCTAATACCGTATCAGGCCCAGCCATGAATAACTTAATTATGGTTTTGCTATAGTGTGTTTCGTTCAGCGTTTCAAGGCTCAATCATGCGATATATCAGTCCAATCACGTGAAGCAAGCGTTTGGTCCAATTTGTCATGTTTGGATTGACGATTAGGTGGCAATAAAAATGAGGGAAATCGTGTGATTACCATATGCAGGAAATTGGAGCTTATTCATGCGATTGTTTCTGTTTTGTGACTTATATGTCTGTATATATAATAATAATATTGATAAGAGTACTTTTATATTTTTGGGGATGAATAAAGTAACTAAAATCACTTCTAATCACAAAATCTCTATTATTTGGTTGTTTTATGATTTTATAATCAATTTCTTTTATAAATATTTCATAAATTAGTTTCTATATGGTGTTTTTACCGATTAAATTTAGCGTAAATAATGTATTTGGATTATTAGAGGTATTATTGAGGTTTTAATCAGTTTATTTTATTATATTTTGAGCTATGTGAAAATACGAGTTAGGATTTAATATTTAAATTAGAGTTTGATATGGTTTATAAAATTTAAGTTTGCGGTGCACAATAGAAATGACTTTTGGAGTCTAGAAAAATAGGTTCAAAATATTATAAAAAAATGCGCAAGTATAACTTCGACTAGATTGTACGAGACCTTTGGTTGATTAGTTCTGTTATATTTTACTTTATCAAAAACTTTAAGTTTGTATAATTCCTAATTTATTCGCATTTTTATTATAATTTTATTATGTATTTGACCATTGCCAAATTTTCAAATTTAATTTTTTCACTTTTAATAATTTTTAAAATTTTTTCTCTTAAATATCACGAAAACCACTTATGTAAAAGCCAGATCAAACACCTTTTCACTTTCTTAAAAGCAATTATCCAATCATCAATCCAAACATTAATCATCTTACACAATTTTACCTTTTGCCAAGTTTAACATTCCATAAGTCAAAGTAAAAATAAAACACTTTTTCCACCGCTATTCCAAACACACCCTAAATCAGATTGAGCTTATGGTAAAAAAAAAAAAAAAAAAAAACAGATTAAGCTTAAGTCGACAAACATAGTTCATTACATGTAATAAAGTATGATTAATGAATGTACAACTTCATTATGGTTTCACTAAATCAGATTGAAGCGTGGAATGTACATTGATTTCTACACCACATTGAAGCACGACGCAGAGTCTGAAGCTCCCCCTGCATCCAATCCAAATCCATCTCATCCATTATCGTAACCTCCTTCACCGCCACTTCCAATCTCATACTGACCCAAAAACACACAAAACCTTCACTTGCCTTAAACCCAGAGCAGATATTGCTTGATCGAAATTCGAGCTCCCACATTTCATTTATCCGTATTCAACCGATGATGCGAAAGGAATTGTCACTTCAACTATCGTAGCAGGGGAAATCTTCAAACAGAACTCAAAATATATTATCACTATTCCCTCTCATCCTATCTATAAGTAATTTTTTTTATTATAAAAAATAAATTGATAGTTAAAAAAATAAATGCATCAAAAATGCTATGTTTTTTTTTTATATATGCCCTTATTTATGAAAACAGTATAAGAAAGAGAATAAATAAAAAGTATGAGAGATAATGAGTATAAGATATGAGAGAGAATAAACATTTAATAAGGGTACAATAGGAAAAAACTTATATTTTCAGATAAAAAGTGAAAGTTGCTATTATGAAGGGACCCGTCCTATGAGAAAAAAAGTTGCTTATAAATACGATAAGAGGAAGTAATTTATTAGTCAAACTAATTTTTTTAAGAAAAAAATAAAAATAAAAGTATTTTAAAATAATTTAATTTATTTCTTTAATCTCTCTGAAAATCTGCTTTATCTTACACCCAAGACAAGGGGAATATTTAGAAATGGAGGGTGTATATCTTTTGACCAAAACAAAAAAAGAATTACATGATTTCACCGAAATTCATAAAATATCTAATTTTCTGCATATACCCTACCGTGCAATTTATACTTACTTAGAACACCTAATCCACATGATGATTAGACACAAGCTTTTCCCTCACTTACAGCAGCAAGGTACTAGGCAGCAGGTACCACGCTGGTGACTAGTCACAACCTCACAACAATCAAATGCAACCGAAAGCGCGTGTATATAAAAGTTGTTGTGATTCGTTTCAGAGAAGGAGCAAACGCACTCTCTCTCTGCGCTTCGTCCATCTTCCATGGGAAGTTGCCAGCAAATTTCTCCGAGGCTGGATCTTCTTCTTGCCTTAATGGCATCCATTATCTCTGATACCAAATGATAGGGCACCCAAGAACTTTGGAGAACTATACCCCAAAAGATAGTTGTTGAGGTGGTAGAGTCAAGGCACTTAGATACGACGTCAAGTAGCCCATACTACTTGATGTGGGACTTTGGCGGCCCATACTACCTTGGTTCCTATCAATAATGATACGCACCCAAGCACCTTGGAGAACTACACCTCAAAAGCTAGATGTTGAGGTGGGAGAGCCAAGGCACTTAAGTACCCAATCAAGCAGCCTATACTACTCGATATGAGGCTGCCAGAACCCTCTGTAGGTAGCCCTACCTAGTCCATCAACCACCGGCTCTGATACCAAATGATAGGCACTCAATCACCTTGGAGAACCATACCCCAAAAGCTAGTTGTTGAGGTGGGAGAGCCAAGGCACTTAAATACCCCATCAAGCAAGGCACAAGCTGTTAATTTATACTTACTTAAAACACCTAATCCACATGATGATTAGACACAAGCTTTTCCCTCACTTACAGCAGCAAGGCACTAGGCAGCAGGTACCACGCTGGTGACTAGTCACAGCCTCACAACAATCAAATGCAACCAAAAGCGCGTGTATATAAAAGTTGTTGTGATTCGTTTCAAAGAAGGAGCAAACGCACTCTCTCTCTCTGCGCTTCGTCCATCTTCCATGGGAAGTTGCCAGCAAATTTCTCCGAGGCTGGATCTTCTTCTTGCCTTAATGGCATCCATTATCTCTGATACCAAATGATAGGGCACCCAAGAACTTTGGAGAACTATACCCCAAAAGATAGTTGTTGAGGTGGTAGAGCCAAGGCACTTAGATACGTCGTCAAGTAGCCCATACTATTTGATGTGGGACTTTGGCGGCCCATACTACCTTGGTTCCTATCAATAATGATACGCACCCAAGCACTTTGGAGAACTACACCTCAAAAGCTAGATGTTGAGGTGGGAGAGCCAAGGCACTTAAGTACCCAATCAAGCAGCCTATACTACTCGATATGAGGCTGCCAGAACCCTCTGTAGGTAGCCCTACCTAGTCCATCAACCACCGGCTCTGATACCAAATGATAGGCACTCAATCACCTTGGAGAACCATACCCCAAAAGCTAGTTGTTGAGGTGGGAGAGCCAAGGCACTTAAATATCCCATCAAGCAGCCCATCCTACCTTGGTTCCTATCAATATTATACATAAGTCTTCTCATCATCATGATTGATTTGGATTAATATTTGATATCATCATCATTAATTGCATGAACATGTGCAAGGATTAGCAAGGACTATTATCAAAGAACCAGCGGAGAACCTTGATGGGAAGGCCGGTGAGACCGCAAGCCTTATCTGCAACTTGATCACAGTTCTTGAAACAGGGACTCACCTTATGCAGCAATCTCCTACACCATTAATTCAGACACCACCACAAATCCTAATCAACTAACTGATCAAACCACATCTCGATCGATTCATTGTGTCAGATCATTTGCAAATGAACACAATGTTACAGCCTTCAATGAATTCCTAAAACTACTCAGGGCCTATTTGGGTTGGCGGTGGAAAAACCCGTTCAAGCAAGTCGAGACAAAATCTCTTTCACAAACCTACCTCGTATACCGTAAATCACGTTAAAAAAAAGTTTCTACCGCTAATCCAAACAGACACTTAGTTTCTAGACATGTCATGGGTTGTTGCATCCCATAATAAGGGATCTCTACTTATCCAAAGCCTCGTTAAATGGGCTGAAAAGCTATTGTGTGCCTTTTTTTTGCCAACGAAAGGCTATTATGCACTGATTATTAGTCTTTCTGTAAATGTATTTGACCTCGTTGGCCCCAAAAAAAAATCCTTTAGTTTTAAAGTGAGTGTTTAGGTAAGTCCCAAAATACGGTTTCAAAAGTCCTTTTTCGTAAATTGAGACAAAAATCCTCTCACATAATTACCTTATAAATCGTAAAAGCTATTCTCCAAAAACTAATCCAAACACACAAAGCATCTAAGGCACCTGGGCCCCCTCGGGCGGGGCCCGACGTTTGAAAATCCCTTTATAAACCTTCTTGATGTTGGTCAACCAACCAAGATCTTCCTGTTGCTATTCCTTAACAGGAACTTCTTGTTCCTCCTGTTCTTCCTCGTCACTTTCTAGGAGCCATTACAGATTCTCATTCTCAAGGTATTCACTAAGTGTCCGAACCCGATAGCACGGCAGTTGGGGGCCTGAGGTGCCTATGGAGGCGGTGGTGCCTGCATCGTCCACAGGCGGTGGAAGAGGTGGGTGTCCTATCATTTGGTATCAGAGTCAGTGGTTGGAGGACCGGAACGGGCTACCTACGAAGGTTTCTGATCGGAGGGGCTGACCAGCAAATGGCTAAGTGAAGTGCCAAACCCGAACGGAATAAGCTTGTGCCTTTAAAGGGACCAAGAAAGATTAATTAGCGCAAAATAATTTAAGTTGAGAACACACTAGAATTGAAGATCTTGAGAAATTATCCTATCCAACAAAGTATACTAGTTAGGTTGCTTTCAATCTGTCTAACAGTATATGGTATACCTCTACCTCTATTTTGATCTCAAAACACATAGTTAATGATATGTAATTGGAGTTACGATGTAAGATTTCAAAGTAAAAGAAAGAATATATGTAGATCTGAATAATTGGAGTTACGATGTAAGATTTCAAAGTAAAAGAAAGAATATATGTAGATCTGAGAGTCAGAATTACAGAGAAATCGAGAAGAATATTTGATAGGCACCCAAACACCTTAGAGAACCATACCCCAAAAGCTAGCTGTTGAGGTGGGAGAACTAATGCACTTAAGTACCACATCAAGCAGCCCATACTACTCGATGTGGGACTTTGACAGCCCATACTACCTTGGTCGCTATCAATACACCCTCCCCGGAAAGCTGACGTCTCAGCTGCTCCACTCTACGACACTTCACCGGGCACTTCACTCAGCCATTTGCTGGTCAGCCCCTCCGGTCAGAACCCTTCGTAGGTAGCTCGTTCCGGTCCTCCAGCCACTGACTCTGATACCAAATGATAGGGCACCCAAGAACTTTGGAGAACTATACCCCAAAAGATAGTTGTTGAGGTGGTAGAGCCAAGGCACTTAGGTACGTCATCAAGTAGCCCATACTACTTGATGTGGGACTTTGGCAGCCCATACTACCTTGGTTCCTATCAATAATGATACGCACCCAAGCACCTTGGAGAACTACACCTCAAAAGCTAGATGTTGAGGTGGGAGAGCCAAGGCACTTAAGTACCCAATCAAGCAGCCTATACTACTCGATATGAGGTTGCCAGAACCCTCTGTAAGTAGCCCTACCTAGTCTATCAACCACCGGCTCTGATATCAAATGATAGGCACTCAATCACCTTGGAGAACCATATCCCAAAAGCTAGTTGTTGAGGTGGGAGAGCCAAGGCACTTAAATACCCCATCAAGCAGCCCATCCTACTTTGGTTCCTATCAATATTATACATAAGTCTTCTAATCATCATGATTGATTTGGATTAATATTTGATATCATCATCATTAATTGCATGAACATGTGCAAGGATTAGCAAGAACTATTATCAAAGAACCAGCGGAGAACCTTGATGGGAAGGTTGGTGTGACCGCAAGCCTTATCTGCAACTTGATCACAATTCTTGAAACAGGGACTCACCTTATGCAGCAATCTCCTACACCATTAATTCAGACACCACCACAAATCCTAATCAACTAACTTATCAAACCATACCTCAATCAATTCAATGTGTCAGATCAATCACACACATTATAAAGAAAGTAGCTAGGTAATTCAATTCAAGTGAATGAAAAATGAAAAATAACCTGACCTGTATATATGTGTACAGTAATTCAAGATGAGGTAAAAGACGATGAGGTGAATGATGAGAAAGAGAAATAACAAATCCATAATATATATCGAAACATAAGAATTCATATCAAAACTAATAGAATATCCAAAATCAAAAGAAAGAACAAGGAATGGAGAAGGTAAATTGGTAATTACCCGAAAAAAAAGATTATAGCCGAGATAATGGATATAAACGCTGCCATTAAAGCGAAAGGAAGATCCACATCAGATCAATTGGCTTGTAACTTCCCATGCTTGAAGCAGAAGATCGAAGACGAAGAAGCAAAGAGTGCGTGTCCTCCTGCACCATTAATTGGCACACCACCACAAATCCTAATCAATCAATTGATCAAACCACACCTCGATCAATTCATTATGTCAGATCAATCACACGCATTATAAAAGAAAGTGGCTAAGTAATTCAATTCAAGTGAATGAATAATGAAAATAACCTGACTTGTATATATGTGTACTTTAATTCAAGAAGAGATCAAAGAAGGTGAGGTGAATGATGAGAAAGAGAAATAACAAAAACTACATATCGAAATATAACAATTCAGATAAAAACTAATAAATAATTAAATATCCAAAATCAAAAGATAAAAGAAGGAATGGAGAAGGTAAATTGGTAGTTACCCAAAAACAAAGATTGTAGCAGCGATAATAGATATAAATGCCGCCATTAAAGCCAAAGGAAGACCCAGCATCAAACTAATTGGCTTGCAACTTCCCATGCCTGAATTAGAAGATCAAAGACAAAGAAGCAGAAAGTGCGTGTGCTCGTTTTCTGAACTGAATCACCAACGAAGCATGACTTTGTTCACCTTCTAACAACCTTTATATACACACGCGTGCACGTCAACCACCAATCCAAAGTCTCCACTTTATGGCACTTCACTCAGCCACTTGTTGGTCAGCCCCTCCTATCAGAACCCTCCGTAGGTAACCCTTTCCGGTCCGCCAGCCACCGACTCTGATACCAAATGATAGGCACCCAAGTACCTTAGAGAACTACATCCCAAAAGATAGCTGTTGAGGTGGGAGAGTCAAGGCACTTAAGTACCCCATCAAGCAGCCCATACTACTCGATTTGAAAATTGCCAGCCATATTACCTTGGTTCCTATCAATAATGATAGGCACCCAAGCACCTTGAAGAACTACACCTCAAAAGCTAGTTGTTGAGGTGGGAAAGCCAAGGCACTTAAGTACCCAATCAAGCAGCCCATACTACTCGATATGGGGCTGCCAGAACCCTCTATAGGTAGCCTTACCTAGTCCATCAGCCACCCGCTCTGATACCAAATGATAGGCACTCAAGCACCTTAGAGAACCACACCCCAAAAGCTATTTGTTGAAGTGGGAGAGCTAAGGCACTTAAGTACCCCATCAAGCAGCCGATACTGCTGGATATGGGACTTTGGCAACCCATACTATTTGGTCCCTATCAATATTATATACTAATCTTCTCATCATTATGATTGTTTTGGATTAATATTTGATATCATCATCATTAATTTCATGAACATATGAAAGGATTAGCAAGGACTATTATCAAAGAACCAGCGGAGAAACTTGATGGGAAGGGCGGTGAGACCGCAAGCCTTATCTGCAACTTGATCACAGTTCTTGAAACAGGGACTCACCTTATGCAGCAATCTCCTACACCATTAATTCAGACACCACCACAAATCCTAATCAACTAACTGATCAAACCACACCTCGATCGATTCATTGTGTCAGATCAATCACACGCATTATAAAGAAAGTAGCCAAGTAATTCAATTCAAGTGAATGAAAAATGAAAAATAACCTGACCTATATATATGTGTACAGTAATTCAAGATGAGGTCAAAGAAGATGAGGTGAATGATGAGAAAGAGAAATAACAAAACCAAACTACATATCGAAACATAAGAATTCAGATCAAAACTAATAAATAATTAAATATCCAAAATCAAAAGATAAAAGAAGGAATGGAGAAGGTAAATTGATAGTTACCCAAAAACAAAGATTGTAGCAGTGATAATGGATATAAATGCCGCCATTAAAGCTAAAGGAAGACCCAACATCAGACTAATTAGCTTGCAACTTCCCATGCTTGAATCAGAAGATCGAAGATCAAAGACGAAGAAGCAGAGAGTGCGTGTACTCGTTTCTGAACTGAATCACCAATGAAGCGTGACTTCGTTCACCTTCTAACAACCTTTATACACACGTGCGCGTATGTCAACCACCACTCTCACATGCACCGCCTAATTGTAATAGTAAATTACTTCACTTCTTTAATTTCATTAATTTGTTTAATTTCTCAATTATTTTATTCAAGAAAATAAAAGGATGGTGTCTTTAATTTCTTCCCCACTCTTAATATTTCCCTTGCAAATCCTGAAAAATAACAATTTTTGTAATAATATGCTTGAGATGTGATATTATTTTTTTACGTGACGTCACGATCTTTTCAATATACTCATAATCTTTCATATATGTTTCTTATTTCAGAAAATAATGAATTTTTGTCAACTTTGTGTCCTTTTACATCAAGTAATGAAAATAATTTTTAAAAATAAATTAAATTTTGTAATTCAAGAATCTAATAATCTTCTTGAGATAACTATATTATTTTATTAAAAAAATTAGTACACCCCAGAAAATTTAATTTCATGGAATGGACATTGACCTAGGATATTTAAGCCCAGCAATTGTTGAGGCCCAGCTAATTCGGCTTCAATTTCTATAGGTCCTTAGTTGGCCCAAAAAATTCTTATGTGGCTTCAGAATGATATATTTGTAGCAACATATTACATGTTATAAAACCTAACTGGATTGGCTGAGTTGGCCCGGAAACCGATGACTTGGCCACTTATCTGGTCTGATTGAGGGTTAGACTTGACAGAAATGCAGCTTGGAGTAACTTGGTATAAATTGGAGTAACTCGGTATAAATTGGAGTGACTCGGGAGTAACCCATGTAATCTACCAGTCTGAGTGGGTTATTCGAGTCATATTTTATGTCATTGGAAAAGTACAACTCCAATGGAAAAGAAAAAGAATTTTTACTAGAAAAAAGGAGGGAAGAGAGGAAGAAGAATATGAAAAATAGAAGAGATGTTGTAAGAAACTCACTGTGAAACAGAACTTCTAAAGATAAAATATGAAGCAAAAGCTTGAGACAAAACTAGAAAGTTTGGAACAAAAATGAAGAGGATGATTTTCAAGGGTGTGAGATTCTTGTTCCAGCTTGTGCGAGCCTTGGACAGAGAGAGATGGGACTATAAACAGTAAAATAAAGGGAACAGAGAGGAGTCAAGAATCAAGTCATTCAAATAGCAAAGAAGGAGAAAGTGAAGCTTATTTGGCATTAATGTTCTGACATGATATGTTGCTTGTAGACGGAACCCGTTTCAGTGTCTATCCATTCGTTTAGATTTGGACTGTTTAGATTTGGATTTGGACAGTTCAAATTTAATTTTTTTAAAACGGGTGATTTTAGAATAAAATAATTATTTTTTAAAAAATTGTTAATTAAAAGATTATCTTTATTTTAGATTTATACTTATTAAAATAAATTTTTTAAAAAAATAAAAAAAATTAAATCTGAATGATCCAAATTTCCCTACTTATCCAAAGGAAAACTGAATCCTTGTAGACTTGTATTTCTTCTTTTTTGGGTTTTTTGAGGTCTGCTCCCTTGAAGTTCGTAATCTCATTTTAATATACAAATAATAATATATTATATTACTCGTATATTATTCTCTCAATCTCAGATGCCCTTAATCGGTTCCTTTGTTATATCTTTCTTTCATTTTTTGTCATCCGGTCATCCCTTTATTGGAATGTCCTTATGAACCCCCGCATATTTTTAGCATACAACTCATGTTATTTTTTTCTTTAATATTATAAAGCATTGTTTGGGTTACCATGTGCATTTGTACTATTTTTTTACACTGTTATAATTAAACTATTGTTGTATTTTATTATTAGTGATTATTAATATTGTTATATTTTATTATTTTCCATTAAGTTATATTATTTTAATATGACCGGTTTGACTTTGAGTTAACTCCAGTCTAACTCACTAACCCTTGCCTTACTGTCTCAACCGATTCATTGTCTGATCCGGATTCATCTACTACGTACTGACAATCCTAATTTTTTTTCTTCCATGTTTTTCTTTTTTTGTCTGATTGATCAATTTTTTAAAGTGGCCCCCTCTTTATATGCCCCATTATAACATTATTTGCTTTTTAAAAATATTTTTGTAGTGAAAAAACTCTTTTATATATATAATCTGAATGTAGAGGTGTTGGATTTTTCATATATAGGTCTGGCCACAATTAATTGCCCGAGTGTCATTTAGTGCGGGGTTAAGAAATCATAGTCAATATCATAGGTTCCAAAGTACTTCAAGATTCCAATATAGTAAATATACCATGCGTTATTGCTAATTCATGGCTGTGAGGTCTCCACGACCACGACTATGTGAAAACAAACTTGGATATTTCAAAATCAAGGACAGATTTACGAATCTTCATTCAATTCTCTCTTTCTCATTTAATTTAGTTTCTTCACTATGATCGTGAATCACGCACAGTTAAATTTTGTCAATTTTGGTCTTTAAAAGAAAATGTCAATTTAATTACCCCCCACCATCCGTTTTTTTTATGCTTAATTTTTAATGAGTATGCATATTAGTTACATATCTTTCAAACGAGTATAAAAATAAATTACAATGTTATTTTTATTCTCATCTGATTTTCTTAAAATTTGGCATTATCTAACCATTGAGAGATTTTTTTTTTTTTTTTGTCAATAAAGATTGATCTAGTTGGTAAGAATATGGCTCATAGCCACGATGTCGTTTTATTAGCAGGCGATCTGTAAGTACTTCTGTAAGCCTTTTTTTGAGCCTGGAGACATATCCTAGCCCTGATGAGCGCAGAGACCCAACTCACCTAAACTTTGTGTTATGAAAAAAAGAGATTTTTTCCCAAAAAAATAATTTGATCATATTTGTTTATTCCCTAATTACAAGCACAAGTTGATCTATTCTCTATAAATATAACTCACGAGATTGATTTATATATATATATGATATGAGATTGCAAGCATGGTACATGACCAGCTTTTCATGTAGACGATACATTTTTGTAAGGAGTCACGCATGATCACTCAAATGTATATGCATGACAGTGCGTGTGCAACCTGAGTTCTCGTCAGTTATTCTTAAAAATCACATGAAAACATGTGAAAATTGTGCAATATTAGTAATGTGCATGACGCAAATCAGTTCATAAACACACGAATTCCTATGGTGGGGGAGTGATTAACGTTACGTTGCTACTTAGCGGAATCATATTATTAATGGTCCTACCACACACACAGTGATTCCAACATTATTAACCCTCTTAAACAAACAAGGTGTGTTTTCCAAGTACAGCCCAACATGATGATAGAGTGGGAAACCAATTGGAGGATTAGTGTGGTTACGTCAAAAAAAAAATTTATTGGCTTTCAAATTCATTCACCTATTAAAAAGCAACTCACATCATCTAAAAGGTGGTAATTCAACGAGACAACGAAATTTAAAGAATCTTTTAGTGCTATATTGGCTTTGAAGGTAATTTTGAGGTGAAACATAAGAAATGCGGTAAGTCTTTTCGGTACCATCTACTATATAAAGTGTTTGTGTGTGATCGATGCTTTAATTAATTACTTTTTATGTTCTTAATATAAGATATATTTAAAGAGTTAATTTTTATCCTAAATATAAAGCATATTTTTCATATTTGTCGGTCTTTTCATAATTTATCCCTTATTGATGCTTCCCCAATCATAATCAAAAAGGAGAGAAAATGAGGAAATTAAGGAAGATGACTAAGGTATTTAGAAAATACATGTTATATTAACTAACTAAACTAACTTTCTTAATCTAATTAAATTAAGTAAATATGACTTATATTAAGGAACGGAAGACTATCTCCTTACTAGCTTCTCAGTTTTTGGTCATATTGTTACTGATAAACTTTTATTGGTAAGATTTTAGCTATAGTTTGTGAGCTGTATATTATACGGCCTTCCACATCTTAGTTATGGTGGTCTTAATTTTAATGAAATGTAAAATTGAAGTCTCATATACTTTTCTCGAGTTTAAGGATATTAACTTTCACTCTTGAAGAACAGTAAGTTAAAGCTAGTTAGTTAACTTTTCGTCCTATGATTAGGATCGGAGGGAGGGAGGGAGTACATAGGTATAAGTTCCACATTACATGCTTGAATTCATCTGGAGAGATTTTAAAGTTTGAACATTTTTCCTGCAAAAATCTCTCCTTAATAAATGATTTTAAAATAAATTGTGAAGTCACAGGCAAACCTCAAAATAATATATAAAGCGGTATCAATGAAGCGAGAGATCTTTACAATGAGTGACACATAAAAGTATAAAGGTAAATGTTCTTAGCAGCTCTCAGCACAGGAAAAAAAAATGGTTCGATACACAAAACTCCTTCCAAGTGAGGTTTGGAAAGGGATAATGTATCCATCCTTCAATTCCTCTTGTAAGCAGAGAAACTATTTTTAGGATTTGGATCCATGATTACTGAGTCATATAACACCAATCTTACTTTTGCTTTGAGGTTTGCCTGTGATTTCACAATCCATATGAGGAAATTATTATGAGGTCCCAAGGATGGATTTGATTATCAAGAAATCTCAACAACAAGTGAAATGTTGTCATTTTTTACATTGAAAATTATCATTGCATGCTCCTTAATTGTCATTATAACTTCTTAATAATTATATTAAATCCCTTTTTTAGGACCTCATAATAATTATTCCCTCTATAATTATCTCTCCCTAAAGAGGTATCATACATAAAATTATGTATCAACGACTATAATGTTCCATGTGTAACTACTGTTTCTAAATATATGTATAAAATTTGGTTTGAACATTTTCAAATATTCAAAATAAAGAAACTTAGATTGAAAACCAAAAGACGAGCCAATTAAAATCACTATTTGTTTCAACTTATAAATTTTTATGTAAGGGAAAAATTATAGTAACTAGAGACGTGCCTAATGGTTTTACAAAATCTCGGTGAAGGAATGGTCTTGTAGGCTATGGTGACATGAAAACTTTTCGATAAGTGAGAGATCACAAATTTAATCTCACTTATAACTTCAGTTTAATTTGAATCACCAAAAAAAACCAATATAATGTGAATGAGGTTATGAGATTATATATAATACAAGAAATGGTCTTGCGGCCCAATCCACCACTCAGATATTAGTCATTGACTGTGTGTCCCTTGATTTATTATCCTACAAAACAAGGACGTTACTCTTACCCCCGATCCGTTCTCCTTCTAACATGACATCCTCCCTTCAATTATTTTCAGGGTTTATGCCTTTGGTTCGAGGGATCTCTTGCACCCGGGAATAGCTTCTTGGGATATATATATTTATATATGGTATTTTAATTTTTAATATAAGACATATTTACCTAATTTTATTATATTAATGAAGATAGTTAATATGACATATATTTTCTAAAATACCTTACTTATCTTCCTTAATTTCCTACTTCTCTCTCATCCTTAATTATTATTAAGGAGCATCAATAGGATAATAGGAAAAAATTAATAAATATAAAAAATAGATATTATATTTAGAATCAAAATCAACTCTCAAATATGTCTTATAACTAGAGGGAGTGTGTGTGTGTGTGTGTGTGTGTGTGTGTGTGTGTGTGTGTGTGTGTGTGTGTGTGTGTGTGTGTGTGTGTGTGTGTGTGTGTGTGTGTGTGTGTGTGTGTGTGTGTGTGTGTGTGTGTGTGTGTGTGTGTGTGTGTGTGTGTGATGCTTTGCAAATTAAATTATATATATATACTCTATCTAATCCTAAATATTGTGCGTATTTTAGAAGAAATTCTTAATCCTTGAAGTAATTAAATTGGTGAGTCATTAATTAATGAATTTTTCTCAGATATTATTCCCCATATATGCAATTTACTATGAGAAGATCCAAGTCGCAATATAATGCTTCTCGATCTCTAACATGGACAGAGTTGAAAAAATATTTCATTTTTAGATAAAACTAATGTGTTAACTATGTAACTGATGGATGGCCAAAAAAAAAAAAAACTATATAACTGATGAAGTACTTCCTCCGGTCTACAATATAGG
The DNA here is from genome assembly GCA_963855925.1 of Inga laurina. Lineage (NCBI taxonomy): Eukaryota > Viridiplantae > Streptophyta > Magnoliopsida > Fabales > Fabaceae > Inga > Inga laurina. The sequence continues at coordinate 60,510,007 of OY979707.1, read as the reverse complement.
ACACTTTAATTAATTCATGGAAAATAAGAAATGACAATTAAATCATTTAATAATCCTAAAATGTAAGTTTTTTTTCTATTTTTATCCTTATTGAGAAATGTGTTTAAAAAATGATAAATTTTTTTTACAACATGTATTCTCTCATCCATATGCTTTTCCAACTTCCAAGACCAAGACCATCCAATAATGGAAAAACAAAAGTTCTCTCTCTTCACTTTTAAATAGATGAAGCAGGTGCATTGTAAAAGTGGGAGTGTAAAAATTAATAAAACCAACACCAATTCTCTAAGTTCTCTTTGGAGTGCATGAAGTTCCTATTTGAAGCGCGAGTTGGGTGGTGAAGTTAAACCATGGTGCAAGTGGCTATCAAGTGGGTTATATGATACATTACTTATCCTCGGATAGTGTGTTCCATCCCTTAGGGAGGTGTATTCCTTCTTATGTGGTTGAAATAAATTCCCAAGCACTTGTGTGGTACATAGAAGGGGACAGTACCTGACCTTCCTGTGTGGGGGTCTGGCACCACTCGCCTTGTGTGGGGGCCATGTCGTTGTAATTTACAGGTATGGCTCAAGGAAAATATGTCACTTCATTTAAGAAAGTAGTATTTCAAATGGTGGACATGGTCCAAACTCTTCAGCATCGTCTACTGGCTGCTATGGAAAACAGGTGTAACAGTGTGATGAAGGGAGTTCGAGTTCAAGCTAATGAAATCATTCATGGTGGCATGTATCAATTGATGGAATCCAACCTCTATGACACTTACAAGCATCAAATTTTTCGATTCAATGGAGAGAAGGATATCAAATGGCATCTACCATCGGAAGGGTATGTTCGACTAGATACTGATGGATCGGTAAACAATAAGGGCACTGTAGCATGCTGTGGACTAGTTCAAGATGATAGGGGCAATTGGGCCTTGGGATTTCAGAGCAGGCTGGGTATTGTTCCCCCTACTAGGGCAGAAATTAATGCTTTATTGACAGGTCTCCAATGGTGTCAACAATATGGCTTTCACAAAATTGTTGCTTACACAAACTCATTTGAAGCATATCACTTGGTTATAAGGGACGGAGGACTTAATCATCTGCTTTGATTAGAGATCAACGCAACTAGAGAGCTTATTTACTCCGAATGGGACCTTAAACTTCGATATACATCACGAAACACAATTGAGTGTGTTGATTTCCTAACAAAAGAAGTTCAACACTTAATTCAGAGTCTGATAATCTTACCAGTTCTCCATTCATGATGTATTCCCTTCATGAGGGATGACCTGATTCACCTTTTGTAATGTGTAGTTTTCTCTAATATTTTGTAATAAAACTTGCTTGATCAAAAAACAAACAAAGAAAAAAAAGATTACGTGAACACTAATTATGTATCGCTCCTTTCGCATTTCTCTTTTCTCTGCCTAACCGCCCACTTCCTTTGTATATTCTATTTTTCGCAATATATTTCTTCCAACAAAAGGAAGCAAAGGCATGATGACAAAACTCAAAGCAATCCGTATATCTATTGTCTATGAATGCTATCACTAATTCTTGATATTCTATGTAAAAAATATATATGTATGTATGTATAATTATTTTTCCTTTATAGGAAAAATTGGGCCAAAAAAATCTCTCATTAAAAGATATATCGGTGAGAATGACCTAATGAATTTTTATGCATAAAAATACTCCGTATATTTGGCGCACATAGAGTAGTGATACCCTGCTTTAAATCATTTACATCAATATAATTTTCAATACAGGACTTTTCCCCAATTTTTTCCTTTTCATAACGCAGCCTATCGGAGGCAATGATGTTGAAACTTGAAATCGCACTATGTATAGCTGTTATCAACATTTCAACATGCCAGGAGCTCAAGTTTGTGGTTGCTCTTTTTTTTTTTTTTTTGGAAATGGTAGGTGTTCTAAAAGCTATTGGAGCCATTACAGTATAAGCAAGCCCAAATGAAGCCCACAAATTGGACCAGGTAGCCCAAAATGTGTTGTAAAAAGCAAATGCTTAAAAAAAAAGAACCAGAAGTGTGTTGGCTTTATTTCTACGATAATGCTATCCGCTTCTGGCAGAGCCGCCAGGGCCTTCGTATTCGTGAAATGTCCAGTAGCTCCAAAATCCCCAGTTTGGAGCCGAAACTACTTTGACCCACGACGAAGAAAATCTCGTACAATCTTCTCTTTTGCTTCTTCTGCCACTCGCTATCGCATGGGAGACCGCAGTGAAGGGGCTATCACATTGCAGGAATGGCAGGGATGGGGCACCGCTTCCCCTTTACCCAACATGGTTATGGAGATCGTTGAGGATTTGAAGGCTTTAGAGAAAGAAGTTGACGCCTACATGAGCTTTGGTGGTATCGGTGGGAAGCTTCAGGTATTGAAATCAAAGCATTGCGATTATCTATTTCACGTTTATTTCAACTTCAAAAGAAAAATTGTTCCGAAGGAGGCCTTGTAGTAAAAGGAAATATCAACTCTGTTTGAATTCAATAATTCCTCCCTTTTGCAGATAACTTCTCACTTTTGGAAGCTCTTTTGCAATTCAGGGAAATATCAGGATTCAAGAGGATAAGAAACATCGAGCCACATATCAAGCATTGGGTGATTCAGAGAAGAAGCTTCAATTTTACGCAGCTCGACAAATAGCATGTCGCTTGCTTGGAAGCAGAGGTTACCTGTGTCAGAAGGTTTAACTGTAGCAGTTGTTGTTAGAACATGATATTGATGAGCGGTGATGCATCAAGCATCATTTTTTATTTCTTCTTTAAAATTTCACTTGCTGGATATTTATTAATTGACACAGTGCTGGCTTCCTATGGAGGATTGTATGTGTTCGAAAGTCACATCTCGTTCTCTGGGGCCTGGAATAAGATTTTGGCTATATATGCATCCAAAGGTTTGACTATACCTGGTCATTTTCTCACAGTTCTCTTTTTATGTTTTGTCATACTACTTTTGTTTACGTCTTTGTCATCATTTTCAGGATTTCTTACGACAAAACAATACTGGAAAGATATTGTGGCAAGTCTTTGGTGTTGAAGCAGCAACTTTGTGCCTTTTTGGTATTCCTGAACATGAAGAGATCATGTGGAATTCATTTAAATTGGCAGGTCTCTCAATTTAAAGTAATCAACGTTGCTTATTGTAGCTGTTTTATGATATAGCCAAATGTTACGTTGAACTAATATTCTTTTACATACAATTTCCTGTGCCTGATATCTCTTGTGGTAGTCTTTTCAAACTTGGTTATTGTATTCACTTGGATACAAGTAGGTTATTAAATTTTGTTGTTCTGCCTCATCATGTTAGGTCAACATGTTCGTGTTTTGTAGCATTCAAATCTGGTGATTTGTGTTTAATTGCTTTGGCACTAACTTCATTATAAATTCAGGGAAAGGCAATGTTTGGTGCCTCTATCCCAACAAGAATGCAGCAGTAAAATCAGTTCAGGATGCATTTGGTCAGGAACTACATGAAGCCACGCTAACAAAGGTTATTTTTTTTTCCTAATATTGTGTTCATTACTCTATCTTCTTTTGTTAGCCTACAAGCTAGAGTATTGATTGCCTCTGACGTTGAGTAGTGTGTTGGAATGCACCACGAAGCAGTTTACTCTATTTTAACCTGGTCAAATTCATATCTGTATTTCGTATATTCAATGTCAAGTTGTCAACCCACCTTTTGTAACTCTGTTCAACCTATCAAGTTGAATATTATTTTATCAGGTTATTGGAAACGAGAGATATGAATTTTGATCTCTGAGTGTTCGAAACTCCCAGCATCCTGGTTGCACCCTCCTTGGCAGATTTTATGCTAAAATATTAATTACTTTTAGTGCATAATGAAATCGTTTGATATTAAATTGTACTTGGATCTACCAGTTGAAGATATCTAGAAAAGCTTGAAGAATTTACAGATAATATTCATAATTTAAGAATAGAGTTACACTGCCTGAAGGTCTGAGAAAACTAAAAATTCAAATAAAGTGGATGCCTGGCATTACAGTTACAACTGGCAGGTGGATGGTTATGTGAAGGGAATATCTTTTCTATACAGTGTGGATTTTTTTTTTTTGGGTCAACTTATACAGTGTGTTTCATAGGGTAGTAAGAATTCAAAATTTATTTTTAGTTAATTGGAAAAACAATTCTTGTTGTTGCTTATATTATAGTGCAAGTAGGAAATGAATTTGTTTTTGCTTTGAAGCAGACAAAAGAAGATAAAGCTCTGAATTTTATTTTAATTGATGGCACATGGAGCAATTCAGCAGCAATGTTCAGGCGTCTCCAGGTAAATTTTGCAATCAATTTGCTTTGTTCATAAGGTTTTCACGATTGAATCCTAGTTGAATAGGATCATTATCTTTGTCCTGTTTGTCAGGTTCTAAGATTTCATAAAACCCCATTCTACCATAAGTTCTATAATTGTTGAATTTAGAAGTTAGTAGTTAACTAGATTTTCCGTAAGAGAAATGTAAAATTTAGACGGTTAACTTGAAGAATGAGCAAGCAGAATAACCATGTCATTTTATGCTATCCGTGCTGAACAATATCATATGAATATAAGTACACATACATTCCTTTCAAATATGTATTAAATCCTAGATTTTTCTTACAGACTGCATTGGAGACCAAGTCTGTTAAAATCTGGCTTGGCTTGTACTTATTTGCTCATCACATATCATGCACAAGCTGGTTTTGCATAAATTCCCTCAAGGGGAACATTCTTTGAGAGCTGTAGAATGGACGTAGTGTAGGATTCACTCTCTGTTGATGACAGCTCCGTGGGAGTTGGCCGATGTGCTTTTCTATTTGAATGAATTTGCTTAGCTCTTTTGATGCTGAACGTTAGTGTTCTGAAATGTTATTCTCATCAGGACCAAGCAAAGTCTATATGGGAAGATGATGAAGACGTTCCTTGTATATCCTTGACTCCCGGTGCTTCTGCCATGCATAAACTTAGGTGAGAAAGTGAAAATAACTTGTACCTCTGCTGTGTGAACTGAACTCTTTGCATCTTCTTCTTCCCCGTGTTGCTCTCCTATCTCTGTTATAATCTCTGACCATCTAAGGTATTGCAATTCAACCACAGGCCCCAACCATCCTGGGATCGTACCTGCACAGCGGCTGCGGCGGCTGGCCTTCTCTCTGAGCTTCAACTTCTTCCACAGTTTAGCTCCATCGGATGGGATAAACAGGCTGAAGCAGTGGAAGATACTGTAACAGTTCTGCTAGAAGCCCTCACAAAGCGACGCCTTCGCATGGGCAGGTCCATAACCCGGAAAGTAAGACATAACAGTAACATTAGATAAAAGATCTAACCAAGTTTCCTCTACCAACATGGGCAGCATGCCCTTTTGCAATTTTGGAAATGAGTTAATTGTTAACCATGTACGCATAGGAACAACTAAGGGACGTGTTGTAAGTGGTGACCCATTTCATGTATGACAGGAACCTTCCAAGTTCCAAGTTTTCCATATCTTATTGATATTGGTTTAATAAAGAATTTCATCTAGTTGGCCATGCTACCACTGAACTCGATCAGGTCCTGAGGAAGGACATGGATATGTAATGGATACCAGTAGTTATCAAAAAAAATAAAGCTTTTCAGGATATGGATGCATTTGCATTACAAGTGACAAATAACACTGGAGGATAACCAACATGGTACCAAATGAAACAAGGTTCATATAGTCTCTGCATGCTCACAACTTACCATTCTGAAAACCGAATTGGCTATTGAACTAACGAAGGCACGAGTTCAAGATTCAGTAATTGGATCATAATTAAACCGATGGCGATTAAATATATTTTTATTATACTATTTTGCCTTCCTGAAGAGGTCCCCGGTTTTGAATCTGATGCATGCCGTTTTTGAAGCTTTTTCTTCAGAGGTTGAATTGCATATGCTATAATATACCTTCAAGGCTTCAAATACTGAATAGTGAATACCTCATAATGCGGGTTGCTAAAATTAGCTGCTTATAAAAAGAAAAAAATGAAACTTGCATATTGACAATTCCTAATGTTATCGAAACTTTTAGTAATTAGACACATCTTATATATTATCCTACCTATTTCCAATTTTTAATATAAGATTTCGCTCGAAGTATATTATATGATATGAAATATTATTTATGACTTATTATAAGTATTTTATAATTTACTTATATTCGCATGTTGCTTCTATTATTAAGTGGGATACTTGCATGAAAACATAAAATTTGACTGAACCTAACGTACGAACCATATATGGTTTGGAGAGAAATGTGTATAGAAGAAGTGGTTTGATTTGAAAAGAAAAAACAAATAACTAAAATTTGACTAATAACTACCAATTACCAGATGCCAATATTAAGAGGCAAGGACAGCCATTCAAGTTTTTTGTTTTTTGGCAAAAACGCTTTCTCTCTTTGATTCTTGCCATCACAATTCCTCCAACGTCTCCTTCTTCTTCTTCCTCCAAAATCACACATAGCCATTTTCTGATTCCATTGAACCTTAACCGAAAAGGAGGGGAGAGTGACCCGATTATCCCATTGCGGGTTTCGGCCCCATCCACCTCCATTTCACTCTCCTGTTCAACCCTAATCCTCCATTTTTGAAGCTAACGAACCAGATAGAAAAATGGGATCCAATTGTGGATTTTCTTTCATTCTCTTTTCGTTTATTGTCATTACCTTAGCCTCTGCTGCTCCATTTATTTCGGGTAACTCCATTTTCTATTGCTTTTTGTTGAAGTTGCCACCTTTTTCAGCTATGGATACGTAAATTTGTTCTGGCCATGTTTATCTTTGCAGAGGGTATATTTGAGTCTGGGGCATCTACAGGTCGTTCCCTCCTTCAAGCTAAGAAAGGTAATTCCTTTTCATTTTATAATTTTTGGTTTCTGTTCCCCTTTACATGTAAACAATCAAATGTAGAAATGTACCTTGAATGTTGACAAGGCAATGTATTTTTTTCTTGCCAAAAGCAAATCAATTTGAGCATTTGAGTTCTTCGTGAAGGAATAAATAAAGAATGCATCATGGAATAGTTTTTAACGTGGTTTGCTGCCGGAAGCAACATACTACGATGTCAATTTTGAACGAAGACATTCCTCTGTTTTTCTCCTTCGTCAAGCTATTGTGTTCATTGATATTTTAAAAAAAAAAAATAGTAAATGCTACTTCAACAGTTTCTGCATGAGAAGCATAGAGGTTAAGATCCATTGTTTAAATGAAGAAGTAGGACAATCTAAATAATGGAAAATTTATGACAAAAATAACTTGCAATGTGTGGTTTGACACTTTGTTACATGTTCAAATCTTAGTCCTGTCAATTCGTTTTAAGACTAGATCACAAAGAATTTTTTCAAACCCTATCAGCCCAAAGAGCTATATTAATTTAGGTGTGCCTAGCTCACCAAGATTCTTTCCTCCTGAATCTGTAAAAGTAAGCCTACTCTCTCCTGGACACTACTGCAATATCAAGAACAAAAAAATAATACCTAGTTTCAAGTTTACTCGCAATTCAAGCAATGAACTAGGATGGCCTCTTACACTTTTCTCTTGCAGCATATTCTGATTAAGTGACTGTTTGAGCTATCCCATGATGCTACATTGTGGTTTTGCAGCTTGTAGCGTGGACTTCCAAAACCAGAACTACACAATCCTCACAAGTCAATGCAAGGGGCCAATGTATCCACCAACTGTTTGCTGCAATGCCTTCAAGCAATTTGCCTGCCCTTTCGCGGATCAGATAAGCGACATGACAACCGATTGTGCTACGGTGATGTTCAGCTACATAAACATTTACGGAAAATACCCTCCCGGCCTCTTTGCGAATGAGTGCAAAGAAGGCAAGCAAGGTCTTGATTGCAGTACAGTTAATGCAGCCAGCCCTGCTCCTTCTAGCAATGGTGGTAACTTGGTTGCTCCTAAGCACTCTCTGTTGCTTATGGCTGCTTCTTGTTCCATTGCCTTGTTCTTCCTCTTCCATTTGGTCTGAATATGAATGTCTGAACTAATGCAAAAATTAGACCCCTTACTAACTAATACTAATTGATGTGATTTTTTCTTATAATAAGTCTCCTTCAAAATCAAATGGATGCTTCTTTGTTGCTGGAAAAGCATATTTACTATATAGTTTATACCTTGTTGAATTGATTATTGGAGAAAATGTCAAGCTAAATAGATATGTAACATAAGTAAATCTGATATACTTAAATGTATATTTAGAGAAAGGATATTTTGTATATAGATTTTTTTTTTTAATTAGAGGGGCAGACACTAAGGCCCTGTTTAGTATGAGGCACTGGGGGATAGGGATTGGGATTGGATCAGGAATTGGGCCATAATATATCGTTTGGTTTGAGGGACTACGGATAATTAGGGATTGGGAGTACCACGAAAGTGGGATTGCTGCAAAACGACCTCTCCCCTTATATTGTGTTTTCAATCTTGGGATTGCAAATTTTAGAGACAAAAATATCCCTATTTATAATATTTTCTTAACAAAAATACCCTTTATCAATTTTACCCTAAATTATAACTCCACACTTTATTTCATCTTTCATCGCCCTCACTGTGTTCATCGCTCTCACGTTGTTCTTCTGGCCGTCAGAATCACCACCATCACTGTGGAGAACCTCAAACACCTATCCTTCCTTCCCGCTTTCGAACATCTCAGCCCGCACTTGGAATTGCAGAAAGCTGTATATTCCCCAACACAACGAAATTAAAAATCAGTTTACATCGTTCTCTATATATGTGCAAAGCCAAAAGAAATCATAACGAGCGAGTGAAGGCGTTAGACTTACGTGAACCAGCCATTGTGACCTCAATGAAAGAGAAACTCAGAACAAGGCAGACCAACAGGAGAGTCGCAAAGACCAGCTTCATCTTGTTAATTACTTTAATTATCTGAGAGAAATCGATCAGAAACTGAAGGATATGTCTAGAGTTCGACGATGATGATTTCCCTGAGGTCTTGGATGATCAATTAAATTTGGGATTTAGGGTAGAGGTATTTGTGTCTTTTCATAATTAGTACATATTTATTAAATAATATTAGTGAAATCATTCTCTCCCATTATTACCTCATACCAAATATATTTTTAAAGCACCAATCTCAATCCATCAAAATTCAATGCCACGTATTAAACAGGGCCTAATAGTATAAGGTTACAAGCAGAATTGAATATATGATCTTCTATTTGTAAGGAGCTTTTATGTCACTAGGCTACAAAACTATTGACATGCTATATAAAGAGTTAAACCCCAAAAAGTTGAGTATGACCTTAAACATATTATAAGATTCTCACTTCAAACCTCATCTCAAGGAATTGTATTGAGCACAGGTATTGGTTATTCATTATATAGTTTTCATCAGCACGAGCAAAGAAACATAGATCCAGGTTCGGATTAGTCAATGGCTGATCTAGCATATACGACTCAGAGAAATAAAATTTGGTGAATTTTTCGTCGTTACCTTCATGTTTATCAACGTCCAGTTTGACCCAAACACCTAAATTTGTCTCCCAAAATATAAGTATGAAGCAATGATTGACTTTGTTCAGCAAAATAGATAAATTAATAGCTCAACATGCATGCACGATCAATTATAACCTATTATTAATAAGTTGAATCATTCAAATTTAAAAAATTGGAAGGAAAAAGTTGATTGTCCTTGACGGTATTGTTATTTCATCAAAATAGAAAGAGAAATAAGTTAATAAATAAAAGGAAAAGTACTGAACCACCTACACCGTGATCATCTTTGCTTACAAGTCCTGTTTTGTGACTTGGTCACCCAAGTCTGTACAAAACATTAAACAAGTGATTTATTTGGTTATATAAAAAGAAGTTTCACATGCCTTTGTCCAAAAACTTGGAACAACTTGTTTATTGCATACTAAAAGGAAGATTCCCGTGTCGTGACAAAAACAAAAACAACCCAAATAATAAAAAGACCATACATATATATCCCGATTTCTGCAAGTTTCATCACTTGCTTTAATCAAATTGGACAATATCTCACTGTGTTCATGTAAAGATTCAAACTTTAGGGTCTATGAATAGTGGGGCTACAAGGAAGTTGCCGCATTTGATGGATTATATTTGGAAAAACAGGTTTGTGTATAAGAAAAGGAACAAAAAATAGAGAGGAAATTAAAGTGAAGATTGGAAAGACAGAATTAAAGGTGAAGAAAGTTTGGTAAAGATGGAAAGATGAAATAGTGGGAGGCATGAGGAGGGATGATGGATGGATAGGATGCTTCTGTTTTATTGTCATTACCAATTCAATCGAATCAAAGACGTTTGCAAGTGCAAGTGGACAATTTGCACTTTGAAAGGTGGATATACGAGAAATTTTCTCGCCGAGAGAGAGAGAGAGTGAAGTGGTGTTGGATTTTTTTTTTAACATTATTCGGTCTTACGTGGGATTAATGGGATTCATTGAATTAGTTCCACACTATTTAGAAATTGTCTTTGATAATTTTTCTTCTTTGATCCGACATTACTATAAATTATAAAACATGATTTAATAATAAAATTTATCAAGTTTTTTTTTAATTCTTTCCTCAAAAATTTAAGGTCTTGACCTTATTCAAAAGAGTAGCGCTTTATTTTTACTTGCTCTAACCATTAATGGGTTATCTCGAAATATATTTTTAAAATATGGCAGATTCAAAATATAAAAGCTAATTAATTAATTTACAGGAACTAAGGAAATTAGTTTAATTTATTATTATTGTGTAAAAATGTGATATTTTTCCTACAATACTCCTATTTTTAATAGCCGTATTAAATAAGGTTGTCGGAATAGGATGGGACTGACCGGTTCAACCAAGACTAGATGGTTGGTTTAGTCTAAAACAAGGCTAAAATGGGCCATGAACCAATCAATACTCCAGAACCATATTATTTTGGGAAAGAAATTAATGCCTAGACATAAAGAGGAGTAATTTTTTGGGGGGAAGGGGAGCAATTAATATAGAAAATAAGAGAGAACAAAACCCTTTTGTAATAACTCTCACGCATTCATCATATCATTCATACCACAAGAGCGATAAGAAAGGTGTTTGGTGTGAATTACGTTATAATTTAATCGATAGAAAACAAAAATCTATTGTTAGAAAACTCTTCTTATATACTTATTTCGTAAGAGTCATAAGAAAGTTATTTGGGAAATATCCAAAACGTAGTTTCAGAAGTTATTTTTCGCAAATCAAAATAAAACTTCTCTCACATACATACCTCACAAATCGTAAAAACTATTCTCGAAGGAATTGAAAACAAAACAATTCAGTGAGAAGGAGCATGTGAATGAGTATATGCTAGATGTTGGTGTCATGTTGCACAAAAAAACAGAGGACAACGACCTCGAAGCGCTTCGCACGAAACAAGCATATTTATTCTGCATCATCACAAAGTTAATTTCAATCCCAAGTGGCTTCTTCTTTAATTGCCTATTCCACACGCTATCCTTCCTCCATTTCCCACCCAAACCAATTGGTTATTCCCCTTTTCTTTTTTCAAAAAATGGGCAACACAAATGTATAATCCATTTTCTCTGAATCAGACGCATAATAATGACAAAATCCAACGCACAATCTTCAAAAACCGAATGAGCTGAGAATATTCCATGAAACAGAATATTCCTTTAACCCCACGGATGAAGACCGCCTCTAATTGACCTGGGACCTGAACATCACACATCTATGTTATTCCCCACTCCAATAATAATTTTCAAACTAAAATAAGTCTTATTGTGAAAAATTTATAAATCACAGACAGAATTAACGTCAATATTCGTTATTCCATTTGTCATATAATCAAATCAAAGAGCTCCGTAAGGCCCTACTGTATTGCCGCCTGCAAGTCGCAATCAACTTCTTCTGGCTAACCGTTGCTTGGCTACCTAGAGTCATTTAACACATCTCACCTTTTGCTTTTTTCGAATTGCAGTGTAAGGCAAATGGATCGCTTTCATAAATCGAATTGTTCCCACTGAAAGGTTTTATTTTGAAAATTTTAATTCAATCCAAGTTAACCAGAGGAAAGAGGCAAAATTAATAGACAACCTATGTTTTTGGTAAGTAAAATTTTCATTTCATGTAAGAAACGAGGAGTCACAAGTTTGTCAGAAGAGTAAAACCACACAACAACCCGTAATGATACAATTTCTCTCTTTTTACTAATTCCTAGTAATAATCTCACGGGAAAAAAATACAAGTAAAAGGCTGAAATCTTTCCCCAAGATGAATTTCCCAGACACCCCAAGAACCAGAAGATAAAGTACGAGTAGGAGGAGGACGACGAAAAAGAAAATCAAGAACAAGCACTGCAATGAAACAAAGCTTTCATTTATCTGTGGGCAGTGACCAATGTCTCAATGAATCGCAAACCGTCAAATCTCGGCGCAAATTTGTCCACAGAAGACGAATTCGCCGATGTCGAGTTCTCTTGGTTCCTCTGAACCGTCGCATCCTACAACAAGGGAAAAAAAAAAAAGAAATCACGAATCGATCAGAAGATCCTTAAGAAATATATCAGATCCCAGTGTTCTAAACCAAAACAGAGTGAGATTCTTGAAAGAAATTTCAAAAATCATCCTCCAATTCCCACCTAGGGTGAATCTGTACCTGATGCAGAGTGGAGGAGGAAGAAGACGATGAAACAGAGACTGCGGTGGCGGAAGCAGCTGCCACGTAGGCTGCGAGGAGGCCGGATTTCTTCATCGTCGTCTCTATGCGAGAGATGGAGGGTTGCGATTGAAGGATGTCTAGATTTTGAACTCAGATTTTCTCTCGCAAGAATGCAGAAACGGTGAAGAGAAGAGAGATAGAATCTAGGAGAAAGCGCACGAGTTTTTGGGCTTTGACGGCATATAAATAAGGGGGAGGCGCCTTTGATTTCTTGCAAGCTGGTTAAAAACTTAAAATATTAAATTATGAAATAATTACGCGGCAACTATCCTTTGTTTTTCAACCAAATTACGACTGTGCCCTTATCTGAATTTTCCTTTTTTCTTTCCTTATTGACAACCGATTCGTTTGCTCTGGACATTATTGTTGTTGTTGTTGTTATGGATTTGATCGCATCTGTTGGGGAAAGTGGTTTGTTATCAAATGAAATTAAACTTTTATTCTGTAAAAAATCGAAAATCAGACTTTTATTAGGAAACCTATCACATTTACTCATTGTAATTTTGGAAACCTATTAAATTGCTTACTGATTAGTGATTACTAATACTACTATATAAAACGAATGCGAATGAGAGCAAAATGGTGATCCTGACAAGAATGCAGGGTATATGTGTAAAACAGAAGATTCCTTCTAGAACTGTTTGGTGGCTTCTTCAAGGGTAATTTGGTCATAGCGTTACATTAAGTTTGAGGTTAGCGCTGCTCGTCGGCGTTGATTTTTTCGGTAGATGCCGATGCTTGATTGGCTTTGTTTTACGGACCAACCAATCAGAAGACGGCACGTGGGTGGCAACGGAGAAGCATACGAAGCATCACCGTTGTCACAAACGAGCATTTCCTTGGACCGCAAGTCGTGGATTTCACCATATTACCCTCGGTCGATGTCTCATAATTACCTTCCACGCGGCACGCCCATTGCCAAACTAAAGTACCAGAAAAGGCCAGCTAAGATTTTAGTTTGTCATGTGATTATTCAAGTTCTAACCACCAGCCTAATTTAAATTAATTAAATTTAAACTAAAAAATCAACTACTTATGATTAAATGCACCGATATCTTATAGTAATAAGTTACTCAAAAAAAATTATGCATATATTTGTTATCCTTTTCAAGTCCACATATCACACGTGTGCGGAATTGAGTCTTTGGGTGTTATTATAATTGTAATTGGGCAAAATTATGTATATCATGATATATCTTGAAGGAGGGGACCATATAAAAAAAAATTTAGGCCCGTATGTTATAGAATCATACAAAAATATACACCCACATTTTAGTTTTTATTAATTTTACACTCCATGAGTAAAATGCAGTTTAAATGCACAAAACACGAGTGGATATTCTTTAATGTGAAAGGATGCCACAAAATTGTGTCCTTGATGTAACTAAACTTTTTTAAAGTACTGATATAAAGTTAATTAAGAATAGAGTAATGCACCTAGCTAGGGTATTGGAAGGAGACGAGTAAATGAATGGTGATAATTATGATTGGGTCAGCGGTGGTATTGGATTCAGTAGAATCTGAAATGATTCCATGTAAATGAGCAGGATTATACTAACTAATGCATTAAGTAATGTTTTCTCAAGATACAGGAGATGAATCAGCGACTGCGAAATAAAGGTTGTCGCGTTATTATGTGTGTGTGTCTTTTTTTTTTTTTTTTTGCCAAATGATATATGTGTGTCCACACTTACATTAAAAAAACATGTATACGTACATACATATTAATATACTCTATAAAATTGGACAGTCTGGATGTTAGAGGCAGCAAAAGCCAGGAGCGACAATTAGATGCGGCTGACTCCACGCATTACAGAAAGTTGCCTTGATTAAAAAAAAAATTACGTAATGGAGCTGATCATTTAGATTGGACCAGTCCATTTATTCAAGCTTACAAAACTTTATACTTAAATTAAAGTAAGATTTTGAAGATAATTAAACTACTCATACCGACTTGAATTGACCTGTATACATAACAACGAGGCAAATCATTTGATATTTGTTTTTTTAATATAAGAGATAATTCTTTCCGAGTTCCCATACTTAATGAGTCGTTTTAGGTCCTAATCGGCATTATGTGTTTATCTACCTGTTTTTAAGTGGAAGTGTTTACTAGGAATGTTTTTTTTTTTCTTTTTGTGTCATTCGAAATATTGAGCTTAGGTTTCGCGTATATACATAATACACAGAAGTTGGTTAATTACATAATTTTTTATTAAAGGGACGGACCGGTTGACATTGCCAGTGAGAACAAACATGCCACGTTTCACTTACAGAATATCTTTCAGGTCACCATTAGGGATAGAAATAGGTTAGATTAGATTTTACCTAAATAGGCCTGGGTTTGTAACAGAGATTCAAAGCCTGAGCCTGGGTTTGAGCCTGTATGTAGATTTTTTTGTAAGCATGAGTCTAAGCCTTCAAAAGGCTTGACAAGGCTTGTTTAAAGGCCTGTTTAAATACTCCCTCCGGTCCTAATTATAAGACAACATTTGAGAGTTAATCTTGGTCCTAATTATAGGACAAAGTTTTAATTTTTATCAATTTATTCTCAAAATACCCTCTATTGATACTTTCTCAATAATATTTTAATAAGAGTAGATCGGAAGTTGTTGAGGGAGATTGACAACGCCAGATTGTGTGAGAGCTTGAAGAAATCGTTTGTAAGGCAGGAGAGGTACAAAAAAAGAGAGAGAATTAACGTAATTGGATGTTATTTTAAATTTTAAATAAGGGCATTTTAGGAAAATAAATATGATTAACTAATTTAACTACCATCCTTAATTTCTCCAAAGTTAGGTAAATATGTCCTATAATTAGGACCAGAGGGAGTAATATAGGCTTTTAAATAGCCTTTAAAGCCTATGCCTCCAAATTCATATATAACCATTCACAGTTATATACAATAATACATTATGTCTTAAAAGCCTAATATCCATTTTCATAATAATATTAGGGCTTAGTAAGAAAAAGAAAAGAATGTCTAGTGACAACAATTATCCGAGCAAATAGAAATAAAAAAAAATAATCGTCTGTTGACTAATGAAATATATTTTCTAAAATTGACTAAGCATAATAAATAACATACAAAACTAGATTTTGCCTATTTCACCTTTCCAGCGTAAATTGGGACAAACTCATCTTACTCAGATTATAATATTTCATTTGACACTAAAATAAACTCATAACAATTATTATGCTTCAATAGAGAGCGCAAATTAGGGGAGAGTGAGTGAGTTAGTGTTGCCATCTCGAGCGATCGAAGAGAAGAAATGTAAGGCGAATGATTTATGTGAAAGTAATGATTAAGTGTAATGATGATGTGATATAAAACTTAAAATTAAGGTTAAGTTAATAAATTTATAAATAAATTTATAAATTATTTATATTATTTATATATACTTATGTAATAGTATACATTAAAAAAAGTTAAATAGGTTAGGTCTGTAGGCTTATAGGCTATGCCTTATAAAAATATATCTGACCTGTTTATTTAAATAGGCCTAACAATATGCTTGAACTTGAACCTAATGTATTCACCGTTGGATAAAATAAAAGAAGAAAAAAAGCAGCAAGGATGGGTTGAGAATAAAGATAATTGATAAGGGTAGTTTTGTAAACATGGGCATATACTTGCATTTGCATGAACTGAAAGCTCTTGTCATGGAGCACGACCAGTTTTTGAAGTTGCTTTCCCGGCCCAAGGGCCAACCCTGTCTCTGACGTTTATGCCCCAACTTTCATCTAGGTTCTTGCCACGTGTCTTCCTTCAATGTTTCTCCACCACAAATTTTCTGTCCTTGCCCTTTTCCTACTGACACCGCACATGCCCTTCCCCTTCTTCCATTTAATTCATTCCATTTTTTTTTTTAAAAAAGTGCTAATAAAATTATAAATACCGCCAAATTGTCAAACAGATAAAAGTTTTTAAAACTTATGAAACAAATAACAATTAACAATAATATAATATAAATCAGTACACCAAAAACCAATGAAAATCACATTTACTCCGTTAATAATAACGTAAAAATCGCCCCATTGTTTTAGCACATGATTGAGTTAATGTTAGAAAAATATATTTTTTTATAAGTTGAAATAAATTTTTTTTTATATATTTATTCCGTATATTTTAAATTACGTTGGAAATTCAACTTTTATCATTAATATCAATAGGCACTTGATTCATAAATAGTTTGGCTCCTGTGAAACTTTATAGGATTCCCTTCAATTTTATTTATAAAAGTTTAATAACTAAATTACATGATTTAGAAAGGTGATTAAAATTAGTTACAAATAATAAGTATATCTAAAATAAATTTTTATTTAAAAGCCTACCCTCATTTATAAGAGTGTGAGTAAGAAAGAAAAGGAGTAATTTTAAGTATAACCAAGTTTCTAATTAATGTAATATAATAATTGATGAGGGACGATAATGAAAAAGACTTATTAAATATTTAGACAATTTTTATTAGGTTTTTATTAAAGAGAGGAAAACAATTTAAAATTTAAATTCTTATAAAATAGATGTGAGGGAGTATATCAATAAGGGAAATAAACACGCTTTTACGAATCAACATTCTAAGGAGTTTTTTATATTAAAAAACCTACCCAAAAACAACAATGGAGTCATGTGAGTGGAGGTGGTAATATAGTCCGGACTAATAGGTTTGGACTAATCTATTATGGGTTTAGATTATATGGGTTTGGACTCAAAAGGATTGCATTAATATGGGTTGGCATTTAGCCAACCCAATCTATAACCGCTGGGCTGGCAGGTTGGGCGGGCCAACCCATATTTTTTTTTCAAATTTTTTTAATAATATATTAAGATTATTTTTTTATACAATAAGATTATTTTTTCTACACACCTAAATATAACAAAATTAAAAATTCATTATAAATTAAAGAGAGTTGAGACTGATTTCGGAGACTGAGAGCATGAGCCATGGGAGAGACAAGGAGTCAGAGACTATTTCAAGCAAAAACAAAATAGACTTGACCAGGCTAGGATTGAGGAGTGGGAGTACTGGGCAGAACTCTTGAGTGACGATCTTAAACTGTTGGGGGTTGAGCCGTGGCTAATGGCACTTCCCAATTGGTTTTTTTTTTTTAAAAAAAATATGAGCCAACCTACCAACCCACTAACCCAGTGGTTCAACCCATCACAGGTTGAAATCATATAATTTCGAGCCTAAAAAGACCGCGTCAATATTATCCCAGTTTTATAAAATTCAAACCGTCCATTTTATCAAATTAAATGAACTCGACCCACAATTCCAACCCATATTACCACCACTGCATGCGAGGATCCGGTACTGCGACACACATTTTTACTAGACATAGATACACGTTATTGAATACTGAATAACTTTCAAATATGATCACCAATACTCTATTGTTTGACCCAATGAATGCGCTGTGTATACATTTTATAGAAAATTAAAATGAAGTTTTAAAGAAATGATTTAGTTACACAAAAATTTTAATAATAAATGAGGTGTTATCATTTCTTTTATAATAATTTGTCATTGCATGCTCATTAATTGTCATTATGAATTCTTGATAATTAAGCACTCCTTTCAATCTTATTTATAAGTAACTTTCTCTCTCATAGAACTGGTCTCTTTTATAAGCAACTTTCACTTTTTTTTTCTGAAAATGTAAGCTTCTTTTTTCTATTTTACCCTTATTAAATGCTCATTATCTTTCATCATTTTTATCTATTCTCTCTCCTATATTTTTTTTATAAATAGAGGCATATATAAAAAAAATGACATTATTGACACATTTATTACTTTTAACTACCAATTCGTTATATACAATTAAAGAAAAAATTATTTATAAATAGAACATGAGGGTGTATATTTTTTTTTTTTTTTTGATAGACTGAGGGTGTATATTTTTTAACATCTCATAGTAATTTTCATATATCTTAATTATGTAAGGCCGCTTTTGCTTGACCCAATGAATGCGTAGTACCATCGAACAGTAATGTTTAATTTGTTGTTATAAATACACTCCCCAAGTTTTGTAAAACGTACTTAATTAAGGTATAACGACAATCAATTTTCATTAATTATCCCTAGGGATTATGGAATATGGATCTCAATTCTCAAAAACTCTCAATAAATTATTCAAAAATTCATTTCATATTGAATTCTCAAGTGGCCCTTCTATATTTATGCACGCCACCTGCCCACCTTCCATTCCCAATAAGTGAACCTGAAGGAGTGGTCGATTCCATGGCTGTTGTGGCTCAGCTCTGAAGTTTTAATCCACATGTTTTATTTTATTTTATTTTTAAAAATAACACATTCCCTAATTGATTTGTATCTT
Organism: Inga laurina; assembly: GCA_963855925.1. Classification (NCBI taxonomy): domain Eukaryota; kingdom Viridiplantae; phylum Streptophyta; class Magnoliopsida; order Fabales; family Fabaceae; genus Inga; species Inga laurina. Next base: position 60,490,976 of record OY979707.1, on the reverse strand, counting down.
ATCTTTCAGCTAACAAAGTATAATTATGATAAAAGTCATTTTTACATACGTAAATCCAAATAAGTTCTACGATTTCACATTAGGTGTGAGTGCTATTGTTTTAATAGTGTTTGTTTGGAATCATGTTTGGGACATTTAAAAATACTTATTCATATAAATCGGGATAAAATTCTTCTAACTTATAAACCATAAATCAAGATTAAAAAACTACTTTTAAAAGTTCCAATCACTATTCCAGACAAACACAATATTTTATTAGCACAGTTTAAAAGTTCGGGAGACAAAATTTTTCCAGTCTCGTAGGTCATTTAGTGGTTAATTAAATTTGGACAATCTAACACGATCAATAATTAACTATAATAAGGTTATTATTATATTCAACATGCTTCCAATAATTTGTTCTTAATCTCAATACAAAATCTGAGAATTACGTACTACACAATTGCACTTCATCAAGGACTACTAGGCAGCAAAAGTTGACAAGTAACACATATTATTGTATGCTATTTGGAAGATAATAAAAAGTTATTATGAAGCAGTTGTGCATATCTATGTCAATAAATTAATTGGGTCGGCAAGATGTAACAGCACACTTAATTGCGAGACCGCAATTGGATTAGCGATTCATGGAACCTTTCTATCAGATATGATGAGACCCATAACACAATCGTTTTTCCACAGTTGAAAAAATTGAAATCATTTGGTCGTGATAAGGATGACTAATATTTACTTTAATTAAGTTCTTGATTGGAGTGATTATTGAATGTTGTCGAGCAGGATCAATTTTTTTTTTTTAATTAATAAGTGGAATGAAGCCGATTATTGATGGCATCAAACCATAGAAGACACACAAAAAGATAGACATCAAGGATTGTCCTATAAATTTAAAAAAAAAAACTGATAAATTTTCATACATAAAAAATATCGGCATCATATAGGACTTTTTGATCAAAGAATCATCATGTAAGTTTTTTTAATTGAAGCATTGTGTAGAATTTCATACATAGAAAATATTAATACTTGAATTTAAGTTGTTATGACTAGTAAAATTTTAAATAGGTATTTTTCATTAATTTTCCCAAATTTATTGTGCCGTTGAATAAGTCAAGTAAACTAAAGTACGAAAAGATAACTTCATATAGTTCAATTTTTTGTTCACATAAAACAATATTAATAAAAATAGACAATTATTATTATAAAAATTAAAATAGACATTGTTATTTAAACGTCGATGTTAAGAATATGAACAATATTATATATATATTGCGTAGTAAAAGGTAAAAATAAAAAATAAAAATCAGGAGTTAAAATATATGGATGACTTGCATTGTTTGTGGTTGTATTGTGCCTTTTCCAATCCCGAGAGATTGAAATGTGACCAACGACGGAGCACTATGGCTGAGGTCCAGGATATTTGTTGGCCCCAAAAAATATCACAGACTATAACAAGATTTGTTTCATAGGAATTAAATATGAACTTTAATTTATATATTATGCATTATTTTAATAATAATGATACATGCTATTCATAATTAACAAATACGAGTAGTATGGTTTGTTATAAATTTTATATTGATTGATATTGAAATTGATGGAGATATATGAAAGCTAAAATTAACCTTACATAGTTCCCATATATGTTGGAAATTAACCAAATTAACTTCCCATATTCATAATTAACAGCGATTGGACCCTTCTTTTTTAGTATAGGCTAAGGTTAATTAACTACGAGGGAAGTATTAGAATGTGTGACCTCCTGAAAAGTTTTTGTGTTGAACTCTTTTTTTTTTTTTTTTTTAAATGGTACTCTTCATATCCTTAATATTAATATAAAACATCGATATCTAATTTGATTATAATAAAAAAGTTAGTTGAGTTATATAATATGGCATATATTTTTTAAAACATTCTAGTTATATTTCTCAATTCCCTTCTTCTCCCCTCCTTGATTGTTATTAAGGAAGCATCAATAGGGATATATTAAAAAAATATTGACAAATTTGAAAGTTTTTCTTATATTCATGATCAATATTAACTCCTCAAATATGTCTTATATTAAAAAATGGAGAGAGTAGTAAATTTCTCCAAGGTTACAAGTGCAAAAACCTCTATAAATTTATTCAGGAATCAAGGAGAGTGAAAGAGAAAAAACAATCTTTTCAATCTATATATTTCCTCTATATATATTAAGATCTAGATTAATATTCAAAAAACACGTTTATGCAGGTTAAGACAAAATTTTTTCTCACAAATTTATTATGCATACTGTAAATCACATTAAAAAAACAGTTTTTACCGTTAATTTAAATATGCACTTGCTTATCACATAATTAACTCTCTGTTAGTCATCGGGCCGTGGAAAATTTATATCACCCAAAGATATTTGTGCATAGAAATACTATAATAAATCTGATGATATTCGATGGAGCAATGGGAAAAAAATGCCATCAGGTCCCATCTGATGGGAATTTGGAAATGTCAAACAAGAAAATCACACAAAAACAGGACAGCCACAGATATTGAAGCCACCCCACGAGTAACTATCAAAGTACCTTGGCAACACAAACATGGAAAAAAATCCAATCAATCCCAACATGGCGGGGCAGAACGGACAATCCAATTAATCTCATCAAACTCAAATAAAAATCCTAATCCACTTCTGGTCCCAATAAAACTTCCACCGAGAAAGGAGTACACCATACCATGTAGAATGGTTGCTGTTGAGCATGCATCAATGATAAGGATCAACCAGAAAATCAAAGCATATATACAAATCAAGTTGCTATATTGTGCAGTACTCGAGAATTGAGCCACTCTCATTATCGCTGCTTTTAGTTCAATCATATTCCTATTAGCTGAAAGCTTGCATAACAACCTCCAAGAGCATAGATTAATTAGCTGAAATTGTTGTAGCTTAATCAATGATCTCGTATTTAGTCTTGTGTATGTAATTATGATAATTATTTGGAGCTAGAGTGTGTTTGGATTAGCTTTTGGAGAATAGATTATGAGGAGAATAGATTTTGGAGAATAGATGGAAAATAGGTTCTGAAGAATAGAATTTGCGCAGAATAGCTTTTGGAGAATAGATTATGAGTAGAATAATGATTTATAGGAAAATTGTGAAAAAATCCCTCATTGCCAACTTATTTGCCAAATGGGACCTTCGTGTGCAGATTAACTAATTTTTCTAATATAATCAAATTAGATAAATAGGTTTTATAAGATAAAAGGGAGTATTAAAATTTTAAAATTCTTAAAAAAAAGGATTAAAGAAAAATTGGCGGAATTCAAAAAAAAAACAAGAAGAGAGAGAGTGTGGTGTGGGGCCTACATTAATAAAAAGGACCAATTAGAGTGAGATGGTGGGGTCCATATATGGAAAAAAGCAAAAAAATTAGATTTTCTCAAAACCATGGTTTGAGCTCAAAATCTTAATTTAGGAAAATTTGAGGTGTTTGGATGATTTTTGCAAAACCATGGTTTGGGAAAATTTTTGAGTGTTTGGATGATTTTTTCCCAAACCATGGTTTGGGCTCAAATAGCTTTTTTTAAGTGCATCCAAACACACTCCTAATAAGGCTCTCCATTATGGGTGTATGTTCTCATGAGCCGGACTAGTATGTTGTTAGTAATACCACGGTAAAAACATTCAAAAACAGCTTGCATAACACATGAAAGTCTAAGACAGTAACATGACAAAAAGTTACCTATGTGGAAGCTACCCACAAAACAAATTACTGCTACGATTCTAATAAAAATTCAAACAAAGTTTATTTACCTCACAGTTCATCAAGAATTTTTAATGGATTTAACAAATCCCCTGCTAAGAAATCTCGCAGCGTACTTGCCACCAACTTCTTCATCAAACACATCCACTACGGCCAAACCGGTACCATCCACTGCTATAAAATCTTTAGGCACCACATACTTCAATAGCTCCTTTTCTGCTTTCACTTTCACCCACAAGGAATCTTCTTCTGGGTCCATTGAAATTATCGCCCCTGTCCCATCTACATGTCCTTGCACAAAATGCCCACCCATTCGGGTCGTGGGCGTCACCGCCCTTTCCATATTCACCCACAACCCAGGTTCCACCTCCATCAATGAAGTTTCTCTTAGGCCCCGTTTAGAATCATGGAAATGACGACGTGTGGGAAGTTAAAGTGGAGGTGGAACCTAATATTTATGTATCTGGTAAGATTAAAGACACTTCTCTAAGAAAGTGACTTCCATCAGCCCCTCAAGGAATTTGTTTCACTTTCATGAATGTGGAATTTTATTGACCATTGTACCCTCTCATGTTTTATCAAATTCCAAGCTTTGCCCTCTTGCTTCCTTCCTTCTTTTTTTTTAACCTCACTTATGTGAGTGTTTGGAATAGCTTATTTCTTGAAAATAAGCACTTATTACATAAGTCGAGATAAAACTCCTCTCACATATTTATCCCGTATACCGTGAATCACAAAATATAAGCACTTATTACCTAAAAATAAATTATTCTAAACGAGCACTTAGACAACCTCAATCTGAAACTTGTTTTCTTCAACAATTTTCTTCAATTTTCCACTCAACTACCATGGAACCCATCCATTTTTTTTCAGTCATCTTCAACCTCACACTCACAGACATCTCGTTTTTTCAGTTCCCGCATCATCTTCAACCTCTCGCTTCAAAGAACCAGACCAGGACACAGTTTTCTCCAAGCCGTCGAACCTGCCCCCTCCATTCGCTTCCAGATTAAATAAAGGAAAGATCAAATGGTTTATAGTCTTTTTCCCTGATTTTCAGATGGATTTTGTAGATGACACATTATCGCTTTTGAAAACCATGGAGGTTAACCATATTGGGACAAAACGCTGTCAGTTCTCCCAAGCATATGCTCTGTACTATGAAAAGAAGAAGAGATATGATGAGGCTGAGAAAATGTACCATTTGGGAGTGAAAAAGTAAGTTTTTATGCAGTAATTAGTAATCACCATTTTTGCTAGAATAAGCAGTATGCTAACAGCACACTAGCGCTCACCAACTGAACATGTCTTATGATCAACTGCAGATTTTTCTTTTCCAAAGGCAAGGGTATTTTAGCCTTTTTATAGAAAAAGTATATATATTGATTAAAAATAATATCTCACTTTCATTACATATCTAACATACTTTAGAAATTACTTCCACTCTTAGTTCCACACTTTTAATTCTACTTCCATTTTTATAAAAAACTCTTCCATTATACCAAACGACGTATTAGTGTCTCAGGAGATAATCCGATAGTGAAATTGTACACATTGGGATCGAATAATAGAATTGAGTCATCCAATATAAGTAATTTTGCACATTAAATTATAAAGAACATACATATTAATCATGTTAGAAGTAGAAGTCAAAGATAATCCCTTACCATCAGGAAGCGCATGTAGAAAAGTCATAGAGTTAGGAATAGTAAGAGCGTCATATCGAATTCATATTGAATCTTTCAAATGTAACTCCGTGTATATATATCCATATGTAACATTAAATGAATGAGAACTTTATTTTACCTTTGTATAAATCATAAAGAGAATGAAATATAATTTGACCCAATTCAAGGGGCAGAAATGTAATAAACGAAAAAGGAAAACGAATAGAAGTCTCAGAAAGGCCTTAAACTTTTGTGTCAAGAAAACAAGCAAGAACAGAGAACATGAAGCTAGGATTTACAATCCTCTGAGATGGATCATTATAGTTGTTGAATGACAAAGAAAATTAATTTGGAATTGGCGAACATATCAACTTTTTTCCCTACTCAAGTTTGTGCTTCTCTCCAGCATCAAATCTTTGGGTCAACAAAAACGGATTGTTTCACATTCTCCAAAGTAGTATCAAGGCAGTTTCTTTTCTCATAAAAGGGTGTGATAACAATCACCCCTTTAGATATGTGATTGAGTATGCGAGGATGTGGATGATCAAAGACTGGTAGGTGTTTATTGATTATGTTTACAGGGAATAAAATACATTAGCTGACTAGTTGGCTAAATGGGCTCACAGCATACCAAGAAATTTTGTGCTTCTTGATCACCCACCACCTTTCATTGGTGAGACGGTCGGTGATGAGGGATGAATTTCTATTGACTTTGTTCAATGATTTGTAATGACCTATTAAAGGTCTTCTGTTTCTCAGTATTGTAATAATAAAAAAAAAGTAGTATCAAGAACCAACGCAGATTTAGACACAGTTTATTATATTTTTATCACTAATTTTGTAATACTCCCTGTTATCTTTTTTATAAACATCTTTTATTCTAAACTAACAGTTAAGATTAATTAAAAATTATAAATGTAAAAAAAATAACATGCTTCTTTCAAGCATGCCCCAATTTATGAAATGAGCAATGAGAGAGAATGAGTAATAAATATGAGAAAGTATAAATATAAATAATGAGAGGGAATGTGTAATAAATGATTAAATGAAAAGAGAATTAATGGTGAGTGAAGGATAAATAATATAAAGATACGTACTTAATAAGGGTGAAAAAGAAAAAAATAGTTTAAATTTTGAGCTACAAGGAGAAAGTTATTTATAAAAATGAACAACCCAAAATAGAGAAAGTTATTTCCAGGAGGGATTAATAAGACTGGAAGCTCGTGATTCTTTGCGAGTGACTCCATTTCAATGTTGTGGTATTTGTGTTTCATAGCGTGTCAAAGTATTTTTTTTTAAAAAAAAACTGAATGCAAAAGCCGGTATTAATAATTGGTGCAAAGCTATAAATAAACAAAATAAAAAATTCTTATATTTATACAGTGAAAAGGAAAAAAAAATTCCAAACATTGTCTCCCATGTTTAATTTATAAAGAAAATTTTTATAAAGAAAATTTGGTTATCTGTTTATCCATTTTTTTGTCTTCGCCTTGAAGATCAAGCGTCCACATATACAAGGAGCATCAACCTCCATACCTACCACTAAACAAGAAATGAACTTTAAATACTTGATCATATTTGGAACCACAAGCCACACACTAACCCTACTGGTTAGTGAAAGATTAAATCCAAGGAACGAAAAATCGGACCGGGTAATGAACCGGTCACAGCATAAGTTCAAGGGTTAATAGATCAACCGGAGTCTAACCGGTAGTTAAATCGGTAGTTGAACCGGTCATATTAAAATATTATAATTTATTAGTTGCAATATATATTAATATATTTTTAAACTTCTATAGATAAAAATAAAGATTTTTAGAAAAAAATATTTAAAATCTATTAGTATGAGTTATAATACTTATACTTATGCATTGATATCTCCTTTTCTATAATTATTATATCTTTTTAAATAATTTTTTTCATTATCTTCTTCATTTTTTTTTAGATTTGTTCTTTCTTTACTTATTTTTCTCTTCATTTTGGTCTTCAATTTCCAATTTTCCCCTAAAAAAATAAAAAAAAAATTATAAAAAAAAATGAAACCAGTTCAACCGGTTGAACCACCGTTTTTACCAGTTTCAAACCAGTTCTCCGGTTTAACCATCAAAGCAGACCGGAGCACTGGCTTGTTCCCGGTTCAACCGGTGCCGGTCCAGTCTGGTTTTTCGTGCAGTGATTAAACCTACATATATTTGTGCAACAGTACTGTAAGAGAGATCCATTTGAATTAGGTAAATTAACTAAGAAGCCAAGAAGAGAAGGTAATTAGTGAGCATGCAACATGAAATGCACAGCAGAAGGCAGAGAAGAAGAAAACTAAAACTAGCATGGGCAGGTAATATTGGTTTGAAACATCAGGATGCAACGAGAAGGACATTTAACTAATGTAACTTTTTATGACAATATCAAGAGTGCAGATCACCTATAATTAAATAGTATGAAATATTACCAAGAACAAAAGGTTGAACACAGCAGAAAAAGTTGAACTTAAAAAGACTTTCACTGGACGGCAACATAGTACGTAATGACAGATAAAAAACCTCACCTACCAACACACAAAAGAAGTAATTAACTTGTGTCAGTGTCCCTTGTTTTTCCTCGTTTCCTTCCTTCCTAACCCTCCCCAGTCAAACACATATGTTATTTAAAACCTTCCTTTGCACACAACATAGCAGAAGAGTTTTTGTGTGATCAAAATCAAATCCTATGAGTAAGGTTAAGAGAATTGGCCACCTTGTGTTGAGGTTCTTGGCCTTTGCAGCCACACTTTCATCGGTCATTGTGATGGCTACTAGCCACGAAAGACTTGGCTTTTACCCTTTCTATTATGATGTAAAGTACACCATCACACCTGCCTTCAAGTAAGTACTGCTGTTAATTTTTTTTTTTTCCTGCAGAATTAACGAGTCTGTGCTTTTTTGTTGTTGTTGTTGTTCTTCTTTCTGGGGATATGAAGCTGATTATTGAAAAGCTTGGCAGGTACTTTGTGATTGCATACTCTGTAGTGACTGTGTATGGATTCTTCGTCATGATTCTTCCCCAAAAGAGTTTGCTCTGGCGCTTCGTGGTTGCTTTGGATTTGGTAATTTCTGCCATCTAAAACTCACTACTTTCTTTTCCACAACACTAAAGCATAATATGCATTATTCAGCCAAGAGTCTTGTTAAGCAGAATCTAGAAAAAACCTGTACTCGTCCCTTTTATAATTGATCCTGAAATTAAGATTCATGTCAAAGGGAGTTCTTTAATATTTTTTAACCAAATCAATCATCATCAATGATCAACGAACATGTAAATGTGAGAAAGATAGCTTTCTTTTTGTTATATCACAAGGGTCTGACTCTGACCCATCTACTTCACCTATGTTTTATCTCATCCCCACCACCTACCTAAGTGAGCCCAGATGGCTAGAAAGATTTATTTCATCAATTTCCTTTTTTTTCTCAATAACCAATACAAAAGAGGGAGTAAGCCTAAAAACACATTAGGAATTAAATAGTGGGAGAGTTGAATCCACAACAGTCATTTTCCACCAGGACCCTCAAGTAGTGAGGAGTTATTTGTTATGTCATAAAGTCATTTGCAACCTTGTTTTGTCCATGAGAAATATGTTGGCATTTAACTTGCCATTGAAAAGTAAGCGTCTTCATAATTTTCAGGAGCACTAAAAACCAGTCCCATTATCAGAAACTATACCATTAATTCTATCTACAAAGGTCTTTGAATCAAATTCTAAAATTATTTGCTATAAAACCCATGTCCCAAACAAATATGAGATTTCTTAATACACCCCATTCTTCATCTTCATATGCTCCACATTTACCAAAAGTTTGAGAAAACCCAGCTACCTATGAGCATGAATGGAAGTCAGTGCCTCATATTTGGGCCTGCAGACATAAAAGCAAGCCCAATCATTAAGCCCACATGAATGACATAGTGGGCCTAATCTGGACCCCATTTGTCCAGCCCAGTCTTGTATATTCACAGTGTGTGTATTTGTGTGAGTGTGGAGCAGGTATTCACAATGTTGCTGATATCAAGCGAATCAGCGGCATTGGCAATAGCGTATGTGGGGAAGAAAGGGAATGTGTATGCAGGGTGGTTACCACTATGTGGTCAAGTAAAACATTACTGTAACCACGTGGCCGGAGCTCTGGTTGCCGGTTTCGCCGCAGTCATAATCTACGTGATTCTCCTCATGTACTCCATTCACACCGTCCTCGATCCTCTCCTTTTGACCAAACATGGAGGTTGCCCTCATTCTTAGGTTTATTAGTTGTCAGATTCGTTCTAAGTTATTTGTTGTGTTTCTATGTCATTTCTCAGAATCTTGTCTCTTTTTTTGACCTTTAAAGTCTTTAACCCATTTCTTGGATTTGGGGGCACCTTCGTATTCGTGTTTTCCCACTTAGGACGGTCCTCTCACAAGTAATTGACAGAATTTAGTTGGAGGCTATGTTTTTTATAATTGATTAGACAATCATTATGGTGAATCCTTGTTAAAAGAAATATTAGTCACTTCTATCAAAATCATATTGAATGACAGCTCCATTTTATTGTCACTGGTAAGAGGTGGTTTGGACTGCGGAATAGCATTTAAAACAAAACGGTTTGATTAAGAGAATCGTTTCATGTAATAGGGAGAGAATAGGGAAAAAAGTTTTTTCACTAGGGGAAAAAATAAGAATAAAACGAAAATAATTAACTTTGTTGGGGCTTGTGGGTCCCTGTGACTTATAATATGAGGGGGAATAGTTCAGGGGAAAAAAAAAAAAAAAAAAAAAGAGGTGGAATAGAGCACGCGATGGTACTGGTCGCATAAAGTGGAGAAAAAGCGTTAACATCATCATGAAGCTGTTCAAGAAGTTTAATATTAATGCGTTGATTTGAAATAATTGAAATACTTAAAAATAATATTTTAATCATGATTTATAATATATAAGATAAGTATATAGGAGAAATGTTTTCTCGATTTATATAAATAACAGTTTATAAACAATCTCAATACCAAAATAAAAATACACACTCCAATTGGCAAAGGCACGTGTTATATAAAGAGGTGGGGAATTAGATAATCACTTTTTAGATGTTTGAAAAATTGTTAATGTGGTTATTTGTAAAAATTATATATGTTAATTTTTTAAAGCATATTTTTTATTCAAATTCATTCATGGAATACCGCTCTAAAATTCCTTACAATAAACATTTAACTAGACGGTTTAGGAAAAAATTATAATTTTAAAAAATAAACTGAATTGAGATTTTTGAACAAAATAAATTCATCTATTAACTCATGCCGACATTCAACCGGTATTAGTGTAAATGCGGTAAAATGAAAATGGAAGAAATGAGTTGCAATCAGGTATGTATGAAGTAATGATTCACGACTCCAACGAGTAAAATGTGCTTAATTTTTTTTATCCAACCAAACAAATCTCATGCAATTATAGAAAAATGTAACATTAAAATATATTTTTAGTTATTTAAGTTCAAATGAGGTATTCTTTTGGCCCATTAACTTTACAGAGTATGCTCTTGGTCCTATAATTTTAACATCGTTAATATTGTAAATGGAAAACGTTGATGCAATAAACTCAAGTGATAATTGTGTAATTAAATGCTCTATTAATCATATGTTTAAAATATGCGTAAATTAAAAAATATCTAAAAATCTAATGAAACAATCAATATCAAAACCTCGATTGTATTAACAAATTATAGTTTAATAATCTAAATAGTAAAACCTCGATTTTATTTATAATGTTGGTTGGTTTATTTTAGTTTAATAATCTTAATATATTATATTAAAAAAATTAAAAATGTTTTGTTAACTATATAATCACCGTTAAACAATTTGGTATGTTTTTCACTTTTTTGAGTATGTTACAAAAAATATATTTTAAATATCTTATTGACAAGATAAAAACAAAAAGGTTAGAATGCCATCGGTGAATATTTTTCCTCACCTAATGTTTAGGCTTTGAATCACCATTCACATGCACACTTATATAAATATAAATTGAAGTAAAACTCATCTTTATAAAGCATACTTTTGGTCTTATAATTTTAACATTGTTAATATTGTAAATGGAAAACGTTGATGCAATAGACTCAAGTGATGACTGTGTAATTGAATGTTATTAATCATATGTTTAAAATATGTGTAAATTAAAAAATATCAAAAAATCTTATGAAACAATCAATATCAAAACCTCGATTGTATTAAAAAATTTTAGTTTAATAATCTAAATATCAAAACCTCGATTTTATTTATAACATTGGTCGGCTTATTTTAGTTTAATAATCTAAATATATTATATTAAAAACATTAAAACTTAAATATGTTTTATTAGTTATATAGTCATCACTTAAGTTTACTGCGTCAACATTTACTGCTAGTAACATTAAAAATATTAGAAATATCAAATTATAAGTATACTTTATAAAGTTGAGGAATCAAAAGTATATCTTAAATAAAATTTAAAGAACAAAAAGTATACATTAGCCAAAAAATAAAATGGAATAATCACCGTTAAACAATTTGGTATGTTTTTCACTTTTTTGAGTATGTTACAAAAAATATATTAGAAATATCTTATTAACAAGATAAAAACAAAAAGGTTAGAATGCCATCCGTGAATATTTTTCCTCACCTAATTTTAGGCTTTGAATCACCATTCACATGCACACTTATATAAATATAAATTGAAGTAAAACTCATCTTATATATTTAACTCATATCTTATAAATTAAGATTAAAAAATTATTTTTAAAGGTTCTAATAACTAATAAGCCATGAATGCCTAGGAAGATTTTTCAAAATTTTTGTTAGTTTTTTTTTTTCCGCCAACCAAAATCTTGTTAGAGCTGGAATCGTATCATTACAATTTTTCTATCTCCTCGCTTATTATTTTGATTTTTCGACTCTTTCACCGTAAGAATTAAAATCCATATAGCACGTGTTTTAGCACGTAGAATATAACAGAGCAAACAAATTAAAAACAGTGACATGAATTGTTTAATCAGGAAGCAACACGGCAATAACTAGGATCAACACTAATCTTTGATGTAACGCATACCAACTTCCTCCTGCTTTCTTTCCAGCAAAGCCTCTTCTATTTACTAGAATTTCAATACAATAATCCTACTTATCGACAGTGCTTTATGTCCTCTCCTACACGAATCATTACTATCGATCATTATGTACGTATAAAAAAATATAAAATTTAGATCAAGCTGTGCATTTTTCTCAAATTTTATATATTTTTATTTTGCGTATTTCAAATTTTTATTGATCTTGTACTGCAAGGACAAAGACAAAATAACGTACGGAACGACGTAAATTTGACCAGAGGCCACAAGTTAAACTATTCGTATAGCCAAAGAAATATCGTGGTCCACGTAAACGAGTGTGGATCATTTTTCCATCTGTTTCCCTTTTTTGTTTTTTAGAATTATACTCGGATCTTAAAAAAGAAGATAAATAAAAAAATAGTTTCTAAAAATTACAAAATAAAAAAATAATTTTATAGAATTATCAATACAGATTCATAGAGTTATTAACGAATTATCAATACAAATTTTTAGAATTATTAATAGGATCGTTTTTTCATTTTACCATCTCTAAAAACTATTTCTTCTTTTTTTTTATTCCTTAAGATCTAAATATAATTCACCATTGTTTCTTTCCCACCTCTTTGAAAAAACATGGATGGCCGGTGATATTTATACTACTACAGTACTACTTTGTTAGTGAATTTTAAATTAACATCTTTATAAATACATATCATTTCTTATTTAATAAGTACCATTTTTTTTAATCAAAAAATGCTAAGAGAAATAGAAGAGAAAGGTATATATGTTTATACACCTAGCTTCAATCAATTGAACCAAAGTTTTGTGCTTAAATTTCTTCATTATCATGAATTAAAAAACCAAGAAGAGAATGTAAAAATTATTTAAATATGAGAAATTTTACGAGCAAGTATACTTTTTTATTGCATAGTAAAGTGTGCAATTGAAACATGTGGGGAAAAATAAAATTATCCCAACCACACCAAGGGCTGCCTCATCAGCTCACCTTGAGACATGGTCGGTCCTCATCCTTATCTTTCTCTCCAAACCAAAGCATACCCTATATATAAAAATGAATTCTTTTTTCATCTAACTTCCATAAATCGTAAATATATATGCGAAACTTGGTTTAGCATACAAGCGCAGACGCCAAAGCGTTAAAGCAATCCCTTCCTCTCTCTAAATCACCCAGATTTCTTATCTCAAAGGTTGGATCTTCCATTGAAGATCTCTTCTGCATCGCGAAGTTATCCAGCTATGGCGTCTGGATCGTCTGGTCGCGGTAACTCCGCCTCCAAAGGGTTTGATTTTGCGTCCGATGACATCCTCTGCTCATACGAGGACTATGGCACCCAGGATTCTTCTAATGGCAATCACAGCGATCCAGTCATCGGCAACAATTCTTCCAAGGTTTGTATCGATGGGCTTTCTGGGTCGATTTAGGGTTTGACTTTCTGTTATCTTTCCATCTCGGGGGCAGTTTCCGAATTTGGCCGCGATGCTTTGCTAGGAATAAGTGATTAGGGTTTAGGAAATTTAACATCCTTTTACCGAATAATATGGTGGTCGCGGAAGCAAGTTATTTGATATCGTTGTCTTTCTTGTAATTTCCCCCTTACCCTGTAGTTGATGGATTCTTGCGAATTTGATTCGTCAATCTTTATCCTTCCGCTTATTATTGGGCTCCATGGGTTTATAGGAATATGTAAGAATAGCAGTAATTTCAAGCGACTTGGGGTTTGTATTATCGTGTTGAGGATGTTCTCGGAAATGAGCCCAACCATTGTCTGGTTTTGTCAGACTGGACTTCCATTTTTTATGGTGGGGAGAAGAAGAAGGATTCATGCTTAATGAACGCTACATTTTTGCGATGAATCAAAATCTATTATCTATCTGTCTTTGCACTATATTCAGTGTCATTACCACCCTGAAGATCTTTTTAGTGGCGTAGCTTCGCCCGAGCAAGTGTCCACATGCTTACTGCTTAGAGCTATATACAGTGTGTAGTAAGTTAGCTGTTTTGGGGTATGTATCAACTGCTTAGCTATTTTGTATGTGTCTCCAACCCAATGAAAGGGAAAACATCAATTGGCAGTGAGTTGATAAAAAATTGTAAACGAATGTGATGTAACAATAGTTGAGAAGGAAAAGGGCCAGGGAATTATGATTGGAGGGACAGAATACTAGGAAGCACTTGCTCTTGGAATTCCCCCTGGTATATTTGTCTCCCCATTCATTGTTGTCTGATGCATATCCGACAGTGATGTGCCTAGGATATGCCTAAGTAAGTATCCTAGGTGTATAGAGCTGAAAAACGAAGAAAATAAAAATAAAAGTTGAAAGTCTTGCGGCAGTTACTGGAAGGATACAACTGAGATATGGCTCCTGGTTCTACACAATATGATATAACTTGGATTGAAATTCACTTTTAGGTCTTATGGAATTTGGTTGAAAATTCTTTTGCACCACTCATCTGAATCTGCAAGTCAATTCAGATTTCCATCCGCGTCCTATTTCAACATTTGTTTTGTTTTCCAACTTCTATTTTTGTCTCAACGTTGATTTCCTTTTTAATTTTGAGTTTCTCTTTTGTTTGTTGCTTTTACAAAGTTGTTCCCTTCAACAAGGGATGTCATTTGTCAATAGCATATTGTTTATATTGGACAACAAGTTCTCTAGTTTACCTGAAATGGTATGCTGGGTTTAATATGCATTCTTGGCCATTCTTATGCTTATCTCTTTTCACATGCATTTTATGGCTTGAGGATTTTGAATCAAATTTACCTTGTTTAAACTATTCAGTAATTCTAAATTCAGTCCTTGAAATCTTTGTTTCAGCCGGATTTTCACAAAACAAGGATGACGAGGACATCAATGTTTCCTGCTGCCTATAGCCCACCAGAGGATTCTTTAAGTCAAGATGTGATTGCGACAGTAGAGAAGAGCATGAAAAAATATGCTGACAATCTCATGCGGTTTCTTGAAGGGATTAGTTCAAGGCTATCACAGTTGGAGTTATATTGCTACAATCTTGACAAATCAATTGGAGAAATGCGAACTGATTTAAATCACAGCAACGGAGAGGCAGAGTCAAAGCTTAAATGTCTTGACAAACACCTTCAAGAAGTAAGTTACATTTTCAATGGATAGTATCTTCAGTAACAATCATTATACTCCTTGATTTTACCTTTTCTGGTCTGTGCTTGATAATTTTTTTATAGCTTAAACTAAGAATCAGTCTTCCTAACAAATAAATTTTATTCTTATATTTCTGATTGGTTTTCATGTAGGTCCACAGGTCTGTACAAATTTTAAGAGACAAACAAGAGCTAGCTGACACACAGAAAGAACTAGCCAAGCTTCAACTTGTTCAGAAAGAATCATCTTCCTCAAGCCATACACAGTCCAACGAGGAGAGATCTTCCCCTTCTGCCACAGAGCCTAAGAAAACTGATAATGCATCTGACACCCACAATCAGCAGTTAGCTCTTGCCTTACCCCATCAAGTTGTTCCCAAGCAGCAGCCTATGGTACCCCACTCTCAATCTCCAGCACCAACTGTTACCCAAGCCACACAACAACCTCCATATTACATGGCCCCCACCGCGGTACCCAATCCACAAGCTGTGGCTCAGCTTCCCCAGAACCAGTATTTGCCTTCCGATCCACAGTATCGATCGACCCAATTATCTTCTCAAATAACTCAGACCCCACCTGTTCAACAGTATCCTCCTCAGTATCAGCAACCGCCACCTCCAGCTCCACAACCGCAGCAGCAGCAGCAGCAGCAGCAATGGCCTCAGCAGTTACCTCAGCAGGTGCAGCCTCCACAACCTCCCTCTATGCAACCTCAAATGAGGCCACCCTCTTCAGTTTATCCTTCCTACCCTCCGAGCCAAGCCCCGAATCAATCTCCCCCTGAAACACTGCCTAACAGCATGCCAATGCAAATGCCCTATTCAGGGATCCCGCCACCTGGATCTAGCCGTGCTGACACCATGCCCTATGGATATGGTGGTGGTAGAACTGTCCCACAGCAACCTCCTCCCCAGCAAATGAAGGGCTCATTTCCAGCACCGGCAGGTGATGCATATGGAACCAGCGGCACCCACCCAGGACTTCCTCCAGCTTCTGGATACATGATGTATGATGGTGAGGGAGGAAGAACACATCCAACCCCACCTCCTCATTATGCTCAATCCGGGTATCCTCCAGCTAGTGCTTCCCTTCAGAACCCCACTGGTCACAATCTCATGGTTCGGAGTCCTAGTCCATCACAATTCGTTCGCAACCACCCCTACAATGAACTGATAGAGAAATTGGTGAGCATGGGATTCAGAGGTGACCACGTGGCAAGCGTGATTCAGAGGATGGAGGAGACTGGGCAGCCTATAGATTTTAACTCAGTGCTCGACCGTTTGAATGTTCATGGCTCTGTTGTCCCCCAGAGAGGATGGTCAGGTTGAAGTTGTTTGTATTGTGGGACGCCCGTGTGAACAGTGCTTCGACGTTGTGGAGGGCGTTCTGTTCGAATTCCGGAAACTCAAAACCATTGCGCTTTTTATTATGCATGGAATAAAAATTTGTGTAATGCCTATTCTATGTAAAATGTATGAGGATTATATTTGTCTGGGGCCTTATTTGCTTGTTATCCATCACTAGCGGTCAAATATTTGGCTGCCGTCTATATTGATAAAGGATTTGGATTCAGTGAGAGTTGGTTTTTAGTGATGAGAGGCGATGGGGGTTTATCACATCCATCTATTTGCAGCTTACGGATAATCGTAGTCATTTGATCCTTTATTTTGTTGAAATTTAAGGAAATATGTAGTTTTTTGGGGAGTTCTGTAAATATTTCAACCCTGTATAATCATGTGATATGCAATGAAAACCTAAAATACATGATCGCCTCTTGCTGATTTCAAATTTATTAACCCAATTAATTTCTCGGAAAATTTGTAAAATGAAGTCGTTGTATTAAAAATGAGGGGAAGGAAACATCAATGACGGTTTTATAAGTGATATAGTGTGTTTAAAATAATAATAAGAATATAAAAAAATAACTTTTCAATCGTGATTTATAGTATATGAGATTAATATATAAGAAAAATTTTATCTTAATTTATATAAAAAGTAGCTTATAAACTATATTTTCACCCATTCAACCACTCATATATATTTTAATTCTATGCTCCTTTTCCGAACTAAGCGAAACGTGATCCTTGGGAGTTGGGACATACAAAAACAGTTGGGGTTGAGAATTTTCTCTCTAGCTAAGGCGGTGCACGTTCTGAGAACTCGTTTCATGCCTGTATGTGATACTCAACACTTACCTTATTGCCAGAACCAATATCTCTTTGCTAGGGTTCTTGGGTCATCTTATATGCACTCATCAAAGCTCCAGATGCTTATCAAACTTCATTGGAGTCTCCGCAATGATTTTCGGGTTATCCAACAGTGTGCAAATCATTTTGTTCTTCATTTTAGCGACGCCGTGGATAAGTCGGTGGTCCTTTCTCAAGGCACGTGGTTACTATAAGGTTTTACTATCGCGGTGTTTGAATGGCTTCCAGATCAGCTTATTGATTCAGTATCATTCTCCTCTTTTTCTGTCTGGATTCAGGCGTTTAACCTCCCTTTAGATTATTATACGAAAGATGTGGCTTGTCATATCGGTGGTTTATTTGGAACAGTGTTAGACTTTGATTCCTCTTGCTCTCAATTTTCAAGCGGGCTTCTAATTAAAGTGCTCATCCATGGTCAATTTTCAATTAGCATCCGGTGATTTTGTTCCGATGACGGCGTTGTTCGAGCATGTTGGGCGGCATTGGCGGAGTTGTGGCGGAGTCGGTCTCACTCGGCTGGGCAGTCGAACGTGTGGCACCGACAAGTGGGCCCTCACTCTGGACGTCTCACGTGTAGGAGGGAGTCTTATTGTATGGATCGCTCTGTGGGTCTTAAATGTTGGGCCTTCAAAAATCACCCCAGCTCAAGTAAAGGTTGTGGTTCTTTTGATGGTTTATCATTTTCTTCTTCGGCCCGGTCTAGCGCTTTCATGCCTCAAGCTTTATTTTCTGATTCAGTTGAGATTCAACAAACCTGTGTGTAGCTCTTCCCGGTGTGTGGTATCACTGAAGCTCTGAAAGTCAGTGCCAAACACTGATTGATTCCTTCAATTCCGGAGTTTCCATACTGCTACTTCCCACACAGCATCCCATTTATTATCCTCACTCTGCCCCAATCTTTGTTTAAAGGGGGTGCAAACCAGTTCCTGAGCGTTGCTGCGAGGAGCTTTGCATGGTCCCTTGGGTGTACAAGTTGTAACCACATTTTTGCATAAGAACAGTCACGAAGAATGTGAATTATATCCTTTTGTTTTTATGTTTGTCTTGTTCTCCTGTTAGTAGGTTTATATCGGGCTCCTTTGTGTGTATTGCCTCCTACTAGTTTTTATATTTGTATCACTTTACCTTCTTGAATAAATTGCCTTTTTATCAAAAAAGAAAAGAAAGGTGATCCTTGACAAAGATCAGCAGGCAAAAGAGGGGAAAAAACAAAGAAAAAGGATGTCACCAAAAAAACAAGAAGGCAAAAACGAGGAAAAAGGGGAAATTTCACTGAAGGACCCAACATTATCTCAGTTCACCCCAAACAATTCTGAACTATCGCATGGGACAAAAATGAAATTAACTTGTTTGTTGAAAAGACCAAAATAACCCTGGGAGAGAGGAGACAGCCAAAAAATCTGCACCTTTATGTAACTGTGCAGTCTAACCTCCTCTTCCCTCAAAAGATCCGTCCCTAAACTAGGTAACCAGTCAACCAGCTAAACTACCGGACCACTAGTATCTCCGTCCGAAGAGCACCAGCTGGAGTTGGTCGTAACCAGTCAGCGCACCGGCGCCGGCAAAAGAGCAGAGCACCCCAGCACCAGCACCCCTGAAGAGGGATCTGGCACCCTCCTTCTTGATGATGGTGCGGAAGGCATGGAGTGAGCTCTTGTACTTGACAGCCTCGCCAGAAGTCATCATCATCCGCCTTCGCACAGTGTCCAGGGGGTAAGTCGCCAACCCGGCAGATATGGTGACCCCCATTCCCACAAGGAATTTGGTTGCAAAAGTACGATCCTGTAAGCAAACATCATGCACAATAAATATCTCATTCAAATTAGTTAAATAATAGTATGTCCGAATTAGTTAAAGAGATCTTATATTAAACACAAAAATAGTATTATTGAGTGCAAGAGCATCAATGTCCAAGACACAAAGCAAGTACATAATTCCTGTTAATCCTTATTAATAACCTAAGTACAAGCAAAAACACTATCTCTCTGTTAAGTACTGAGTCATCAAATTCCAGATACTAATCAACACCAAAGCATCGAGTACACATCAAAACAGAGCATATTTTAGTACTATTGCATATAAATATATCAGTGGTCGGGAAAGAATTGGATATCAAAATAACTGGCTATAAATAATCAGGGTTTTCTATTTTCGATTCTTAGATATGTCAATTTATATAAATCTTATGGATGTACATGCATTTAGTAGTACTATATTAATTTGTGATGCATACAATTATATGATCATATTTATCACGTAATGAAGTCCTGCTATTAATACAGAGATTTTTAAATTGTGCAAGAGTGGTTCCATCACCACCACAGCAAAGTCTATTGTTAATTAGTTGAACTTGAAAAAAATGCAATTATGCGCTGCCATGAAACAAAAAGATGCTCTTCTGGCATTTAGACATTAACAAGTAACAACAACACAACGCGACAGTGAAAATGAATGAATGGCTATATATACTAATTTACACACCATCTTTATTTATATTATAATCACAGAGAAAAGGGGTATTTAATTACATATGCTATTACTATTACCGCGAATGAATAATTGACTCAATATTAACACCATATATATCGTACAAAATCAAAAGATATAATACAAAATAGGCATAGAAAATTTGAAATTATTAAGTTCAGAAGCAGTAAGGGGTAGGAGAGAGGTGGGTGGGGCCAAGAAAAGAGTAGATTTATTAGTGCGTGTGTTAGAGAGAGAGGCCAACACAAAGACGCATACAAACAACGAAAGTGAAGCCGCCAGGCTGCGTGCCTGCAACTCTCTTAAATATTCTGCACTCTCATCTGTGCTCTCACACAATATGACAAAATTCAACGCCTGGTTAATCACATTCACACACGACCCTTTTCTGAACTCCCAATACAATACAAACACCCCTAGCTAGCTACCAACAGTATAATATTAATTCTTCACACTTTCACAACCTGTTGCATGAACACTGTAGCTTGCAAAGAGGAAGGCAGAGTTCCAAGACAACAATAAAATTCAAGAACATACCTGCAACCCTGGTTTCAGGGTATCATACATTCCAAAGAAAAGAGCACGGTGCATTACGGATCCAACACATGATATGGTGAATCCACGGTAGAGGCCGGCAACGCCATCAGACTTGATGGTTTTACGGTAAACATCAATAAGCCCGCTAAACTGCCTCTCGCCACCCCTCTTAGCATCAGTAGCCAGGCGAGTACGGGCATAATCCAGCGAATAGACCAATGAGTGGGACAAAGCCCCTGCCGCTCCACCAGATGCCAAATTGGTGGCAAACCATTTCCAATACCCCTCGCTTTTCTTACAGTTGAAAAGCCTCTTAAAGTAATCCTTCAAAGTCATGTTAAGAGCCTGTAATGGAAAAGCAAAAAACTTAACAAGAGCGAGGAATGCATAACAACAGTTGATAGGTTCTAGGAACCTTTACATATCAGATTGAGAAGTTAGAAAAAAAAAAAAGAAAAAAAGGAGAGAATGACTAGAGCCAGAATTTGCATAATGATTCCTTGATGATATTCTACTGTCACAATACATTCATGCATATAGGCTCCTAAACAAACTAACTGGTGATAACTGCTCCTAATACAACCGCTGAACACATTTCCTAATAACCAACTCCTAAACACAAATAATACAAAACAGACCAGGAATATAGCGCTTACATAATACACTGACATCCCTGAAACACATACATAAACATCTAAGCATTTTGGGAGCCACGTTTCTTTCTAGTCTAAGCTAATAAATTAAAGGACGTAGATTCCTAGCAGCAATGTTCATCATAATTGAAACAAAGCAAATCCTTAACAAAGGAAATACTACCTGATAAGGAAAATATCTAATGATGTTTGCTGTGTTTCCTCTCCAAAGAGAGAGGACGCCCTCATTTTTCAAAGTTCGACCAAAACCATCCCCGATCCCCTTGTATGGCTCTCTAAGCCTGCCAGATTTGATCATTTCGCTCTGACACTGAAGGAGCAACGTGACTCTTTCCATTGGAGCCGCCGCTGTCTTGCTGACAGCGGCAGAGGCTCCCCCCAACAAAAAACCAACCGAGATTGCAGATGCTGGAGCATGCCACACTCTAACTTCAGCCATTGCAATTGACCTGTCAAAGATACTTTATATAACTCCATAAGCATCATCAAGTATTTAAAAACCAAACCACTAGGCTCATTTATAAAACTCAAATGCCAAACAAATGAATAAAATTAGAGCTCCATTGTCAAATTTACTTTTTTTTTTTTGTAACTCTTCCCCATTTAACCTGTCAAACAAATAATATTCATGTTTCTACTAAAATTAATGAAATTAAAATAAATATTATATATATAAAATTTAAAATATGCGAATGAGATTGAGGTATGCACAGAGACAACTTTAAATGACCATTATATATGGCAGAACGGCTATTATGGAGATAACAATACAATCAAAGTACAATAGAAGCATATTTAGCATAATCTTCAATCTTTAATTAAAGATTATGCTAGGTATATGCCATATTTAATTTGACTCAAGCCATATATATGCTAAATAATTAAAGATTGTGCAGCAAGCATAATCTGTAATTATGATGAAGTAAATATATGTTATTTAAAGAGGCAAAAATCAAGTGAAGTAAGAATACCAATAGATTATTACGAAAATATATATGAAGGGGCAAATAATGGATATCATAGATTATTACGAAAATATATATGCTAAAAATCTGCTAAACAGATTATCCAGGATAAATAAATATATGCTAAATACTCTTATATAGCAGATTATGTAGCAGCCCCTTGTTTCTTTAATTAAAGATTACAGATATGCTAGATATATGTTATATCTGACTGGAGCCATAAAAATACATTTATATGTATACACTAATACACACAAAGATAAGCCACAGATTATGCTAGGTTCTTTAATCTTTAGTAAAATATATGCCAAAATATTAAAGATTATGCTATATTTGACTTAGCTATAATTAGGTGATTCAACAATAAAACAGATGCAATTTATTCATCCTCGACAAGTTATAATCACAATCTCAGCCAAATTGCAGCATTTTCCCAGCGTTAAATAAACATTACCAAAGCATAAACAAAGCAAGTTGTATAATAAAAGTATGTGATACAAGAAACTGGAACAATTAGGTGAAGAGCAATGGCGGAACAGACGAACGAATGTGGTAAAAAGAAGACAATGCAAAAGCGTAAGAGCATCAGATCGGGAAAAAAGAGGTCATGAGGTGAGCCATTTCAATGATGCGGGTGAGTAACACCAGCTCTACAAACATGCCTCACAACCCCCAACCGCCATCGGTATCTCAGCCCCAAACCAAGTGAAGTAAGAAAAGATTTACCAAGAGCGCAATCGACCCACGGAGTGATGAAGATGGCGGCTGACGACAACAGCAAGGAAGTTGATGACCGGCGGCGACGAGCGAGAAGACGATAATCGGCGACGTGATGAGAGGAGAGCGCGAGGAATTAGATCGCGTGCCAGGCGTAGAAATGAGGTCAGCCGAAGAGACTAGGGCTTTATATAATGACGCATTTTTTCCCCATTTCTCGGGCAGAGCGACCGTTCCCTTTCTTACCGTACGAATTTTTAGGATTCGGATTTTGTGTTTACACCTTTTCCTTTCTTACCGTACAGATTTTAGAATTCGCATTTTGTATAATGACATCTCACGCGATCTGCGATAAACGGGACCCGCGTCCACTAAATTGTTTTTAATTGGTACGTGACTACACTTTCCATAAAGCAAATCATTTATAAATTTATTAATTAATAATTAATTAGTTACACCGGTACTGCTAACATGCATGCCTGAATATGGCTGACGGTTCAAAATTAATTTCATCCAGTTCATTGAGATGTTTGTTCCCTTAAAGGGGTACGTGTATATTCTTCACATGCACGCACTTGTTTGCGGATTGCGGCCTGAGTTTGCAAGTTTGCCACATTCGAATGATGTTTATGTGCTGCATTTGAGTTACACGAACATGGAAATTTTTAGATAGCACTGATTGCTCTTCCAGATTGACAGACAAACAAATGGAAATACTGTAATTGAATTAATTAGTACACCCTCAAAAATAAATGGTGTGCATTATGTGCGGGTGAAACGTTACGTACGCTGCGTAGTTCTTTTGTGGTTTATTCTCTTATTTGTTCTATTCACCATTTTAAAATCAGTTCAGCTTCTGATAAAGGCACTTCCAGCTTAATGGAGAGGGGCCAAATTAATGTTGCCTTAAAGAATATTTGTTGGATAAAGTGACTGTTGTATTAAATATATAGTAAAGTATTGATGCCAATCAAGCTCTTGATATGCTAAATCGCGTGAAGTATCTTATCTTGTCTGGTTCTCCTGACCGCGTATCATGCATCACTTCAACGCTTGTCAATATATATTCATTGTGATGCTATCATTCATCTCACATGCATTTAGGGCCTGTTTGGTTGGAGGGGACGGGATAGAAAATGACCATCTCTCCTTATTTGGTATGAAAAATAAGAGGGGAGGGGCCCAAAAAAGGGGCCCCAAATCCCTCCCACTCCCTTAAATTGATTCCCTCCAATTTGGGGGGTTTTGGAGGGAGCCCAAAATCTGGGACTATTTTGCCCCCATAGTCTTTTCATATTCTCAATTATATCCTATAAGTCTTCAATAAAAATATAACTTCTTCTTCCTCACTAGCAGAAATATACATACTCAGATTTTCCTGGTGATAGGTGATTTATCTACTGCAAAAAAATATTTTTTTTCTCTTAGGCTATTATGTTGTTTTAGAGTGTTTATTCTTGTTTAGTGCATGCTTCTCTAGTACAGGGTAGAGACACATGCTCATTTTTATCGTTGCTATTTTGCACCTAATTAAACATTGCCACTTAGAAATAGTTTTTTTAAGTTTTTCTACCATTTTTTTTCAAGTCCTCTACATTTTTTTTAATAGAAGGAATTTTCCATTTAATTTGACATGATAATTGCTGAAATATTCATATAACGAGAAATTAAGTTGGGGGAAATTGAAAACTATTTCCATTTTATATCTTCATCTTTTTTTTTATAAATTATATAATTTATATTGAAGTGTAAATTAATTTAAATCATTTATATAAGAAAAAATATATAAACTAATGTCTAAGGATAAAATGGTAAATTAGATATTATCTCTCCTCCCCTCCCCCCCTTAAACCAAACAAATGATCATTAAAAAACCTTTCCCTTCCTCCCCCTCCAACCAAACAAAACAAGGTGATCCTCCATCCTCCCCTTCCATCCCCTCCCATTCCATCCCCTCCCTTTAAACCAAACATCGCATTAATATTAGGTTCGCTTCTGTAATTAGTGTACTTTGATATTGAACGTATCAATCAAATCCTCTTTTCAGATAACTTATTTTTTTTAATAAGTGTTTATTACGTAAGTTGAGATAAAACTCATTTAAAATACTTATCTTTTATACCGTAAATTATGGTTTATAAGCACTTATAAGTAAAAAATAAGCTATCCCAAATGAGCACTAAACTTATTGATACTAAACAAATTAGTGAAGTTAATTATTTAAAATAAATGCATATGTTGGTTTTTGTAAAAACTTGTTTAACTCTACTGATAAAACTTCCCATAATATATATATAATTGATAGAGATATTTTGGTAAACAAATTTAAATTTGGGAGACAAAATGTGTTGGACTCGAAAATAAATACATAAACTAACTCATTAAGACTGTGCTTGAATAAGAAGAGAAAATGTATGGGGAGAAGTGGTGGGGGAAACAATTTTCTCCACTCACACTTGGTGAGTAAGAGAAAACGGACAAAATAAAAGGTTAATTTGATATGGATAACAATAACCTTACTATTTTTATAAAAATGTTTGTTTATAAGAAAACATTATTGTTCCACTACATTATTTATATAATTTCCATAATATGTTCCTAAATAGATTCAAAATATGATTTAACATTAATCTTAGTTTAGAATAATTTTATGAAGATTTATTTCTTACTTCCAAAATTATTTTTACAAAACGATTTTGAAATTCTTAAAATAATTTCAAAAATGAAAACATATAACATTACGTTAAGGAAACTTGGGCACGATCATATAGTCAGCAAGGAACTTTGGCAAAGACTGATAATGACATTAGACGAATAAGTTGACTCATCTTCTCATCCAATCATTTTGTCTTCCTTCGTATTTTTATGAACTCAATCATTAATTATTTAATATTACAATATGTCAAAGAAATTATTAGCATTGCGATTATTAACTTTCAACAATATTTGTATTTGTATTTTTTTGCCAGACAACAATATTCGTATTAATTAGTTATTGAATCAGTTTCTTTTTCTTTATGATCAATGCATCTATCAATTATTACGGGGCAATAAACAGCGGTAAATCTATATGATGATATGTGATTAGTATATATAAAATAAATAGGTTAAAGTGGAATTTATCTTTAGCTTTTTTAATTTTTTTGTAGAATATAATGTACAAAATAATTAATCTCTCGGCTCAATTGTAAATAATTAGCTTTTGAATATAATTGTTTCTCTATTTCTATGTATTGGCGGTCAACTTGGTAAACTATTCACATCTTGGAGTACGTTCCAAATCAAGGAATAGCAATAACTTTAATAATATTGAGACGTGGTTGACTTGACCTTTTGAAAAGAAGTTTGTAACCTACTGCAAAGTTACAACTTACAACTTCACAATAAAAATTATTGACTTAACTAATTTTTAAATTTATATGATTTAGTTATACAGCTTCTACATTTAATAACAAAATGAGTCGAAGGCAAAAAAAGAAAAAAGAAAAATCATTAATAATCAATTCGTTTCAACTTAATTGGCGTAAATTATTGATGGTTAATTTGTTTTTTCTTAATTTTATCATTGTTCATTAATGTTTGTTACTCCTTCCGGTCCTATTTATATGCAACTTTCTCTCTCATAGAATTGGTCCCTCTTATAAGCAACTTTTATTTTTTTGTCTAAAAATGTAAACTTTTTTTTTTCTATTTTACTCTTATTAAATACTCATTATCTCTTATATTTTTTATCTATTCTCTTTTTTGTACTCTTTTCATAAATAAGGGCATATATGAAAATAAATGACATTTTTGACACACTTATTACGTTTAACTATCAATTCATTTTATATAATCAAGAAAAAAATTACTTATAAATAAAAATGGAGGGTGTAGTTGCTAATATTATGATATGCAATTATGCATGTTTTTGTATATTAGTATGTGCAACTGTGCGACTGGCAATCACGAATAGTCCTTGTCAAACAAAGTAGGGCAAAGCTCGATATTTATTATTAGAGAAATAAGATGTGGATTATAGTTTTCCACTTCAAATCACAATAATGAATTTTCAAATTATTCAATCTTCAATTTTCATTCAATTTTTTTGACGGCAAGTTGAGTAAAGTTACATTTAATTAATATTTTCAGTTTCATTAAATGAATTATTCAAAATAAGGGACTAATTGGGCTGTTGAAGACAAACGTATTTCTAACTCCATCTAACTATATTATGTTTGGGATAGCTTATTTTTAATTTATAAGTGTTTTTTATATAAGTCAAAACAAAACTCCCCTCACATACTTGCCTTGTATATTTAAGTGCGTGTTTGGATTAGTGGTAGAGAAGGAGCTTTTTTTTTTAGATGGGCTTTTGGAAAAGTTATATAAAAAAAAGGAGCTTTGTAGATGTGCTTTGTGTTTGAATTGGCGATGTCAGAAGTGACTTTTTTTTTTCACAAAAGTTGAGAGAAGTAACTTGGATGGACTTTTCATAAAAGCTCCATTTGTTTTATAAGCTCAGCCATCCCAAAAGCTTTCCCAAACACATCAAATGAGCTTTTGAAGCTTTTAGCCCCCAAATGGGTTTTTTTTTTTTACCCAAACGGGTTCACAAACAGACCCTAAATCACAATTTAAAAATATTTATAAGCTAATTAAAATTAAGCCATCCCATTAATCTGCCAACTAGTAATTCGAATAGTGGAATTTTTAAATATTTTGAAGTTAAGGGGAATGGCCATTGGCTCGGATTAAAAGGAACCCCCCTAAAACTACGTTTTTTAAGAAAATTATAAATTAAAAAGTTTTAATTCAGACTATCCAGATTTCATCACGGTATTCATAGTGTGATTAATAAAAAGGGTTAAGATGTAAATTTGCTTTGGAAGTTTTCGCTTGGAAGCAATGTTACTATCCTAAAGTTTTTTTTTGATTCAATGTTACCTGAAAGTATTAAAAAGGAGCAAATTTACCCTTTACTTTTAAAAATCAACGGTCAATGTTAGTTTTTTTAATTGTATGGGATAACATTGTTATGTTTTGAAACTTTCAGCGTAATATTGAACTCAAAAACACTTCCGGGCCAACATTGTTTTTTGGAAAAAATTTCTAAGACAAATTTTTACCTTAACCCTAATAAAAATTATTAAAGTTTACTTTGTAGAAAAATTCCACTAAAAACATTCCAGAGAATAGAGTTCCCCTCAAATCATCAAACAAGTCGATCCTAAGTTTTACAACTTTTTCAAACAATTTTCTTTTAATTTTTCAAAACCAAAATATACTTCTCTTTAATTATTTGTCTAAAGCATTTAAAATTGTATATTTAGTTTAGACTCGAGGCATTTTATTTCTGAATAATTTTTTCATCATGTAAACAAACGTAAGCACGTATTATTGAATTCATACAATGACAAGTGAAAAGGTGTATTAAAAAAAAACTATATATATGGTTTTATTTTACAAATATGTCATATAAAAAAGAGATAAAATTTGTAATATAATTAAGATATACAAGAGACAACATTAAAATGAATTTACTGAAAAAATGGTAAAAAATTATTTAAGGTTGCTGGAACACATATAAAGAAGGTCCATTTGATGCATCAGTGAGGATGTTAGATCAAATAGTTCTCCCTAGTCTTTCTGATCCTTTTTATAAAAGCCCAAAATTTGAATTGTTTTGATTCTTTTTATAAAAATTTGACAAAAGTTATCTCAACATTAATGAGTTTTTCCTATTTGTATCCTTCATTAATTATACATATTATATTAATTAAAAGGTAGGTGATACTTATGTTTACTATATTTCTCTATCTTATTTACCCCTTATAAATAAGGGTATACTTAGGGAAAAAATTATTTCAAGACATACTTATTATATTTAATTATTTTTAATCACTTTTTTAAATCATATAATTAGATTTTTGGGCTTTTATAAATAGGACAGAAGGAAGTATAAAATCCTTTGAAAAGGAATAAATGAAAATCAAAGAAAATGCTCAATAAATTATTGATCAAGTCAAGACCTCTTAATTAATGACTTTTCTAAATATTTAGTGGTCGACAAACTATAATAACATCATATGATATGGGAGCAGCAGAACTCATCTAGTGGATAAAACTTGTTGTTTGTGTGTGTAATTAAAACTGCTTTAACAATTGAACTAAAGCTTAACGTGCTCCATGAAGGGAATCTTCAAACCTAATGAGTAGGAGATATCACGCTTTTCCCAAATAAACAAAGCATGAGGGATATCCTGTGCTTCGTTTTAAATTTTCCTCCTTTAATTTGCTACAGATTTCGCATCTTTTAAGTTAATTCACTTTTTAATTTGTCTTATATATTATTATTTTGCATTTTACTTTGTTACTATTAGGCATTAGCCTATTTGGACTTTGGAAAGTCAACCTCTCAAAAGTGAGAAGCTTCCTCTTCGAAAATTCTTGGGTAATGTTAGACTGCCACGTAATTCACTACAAAAAAAACCATTTTTAGTGGCGACATTTGGCGGCGATTTTTAATGTCACCGCTGAAGGTGTCACGTTCAGCGGCGACATTGTGTTATCGCTGTCGAAAGTGTGTTTCAGTGGCGACTTTAGTGTCGCTGCTAAAAGTCTTCTTTGAAATATTTTTTAAAAAAAATTCAAAAACACTTTCAGTGGCGATTATTAAAAGTCGCCACTGAAAAGCACTTTCAGCGGCGACTTTAGTGTCGCCGCTAAAAGTCTTATTTGAAATTTAAAAAAAAAAATTTCAAAAACACTTTCAGCGGCGACTATTAAAAGTCGCCGCTAAAACTCACTTTCAGCAACGACTTTAATGTCGCCACTAAAAGTCTTATTTGAAATTTTGAAAAAAAAAAAAATTTAAAAACACTTTCAGCGGCGACTATTAAAAGTCGTCGCTGAAACTCACTTTCAGCGGCGACGTTAATGTCACCGCTAAAAGTCTTATTTGAAATTTAAAAAAAATTTTAAAAAACTCTTTCAGCGGCGACTTTAGTGTCACCGCTAAAAATCTTGTTTTAAATTTTTCAAAATTTTATTTTTTTTAAAACACTTTCAGCGGCGACTATCAAAAGTCGCCGCTGAAACTCACTTTTAGCGGCGACAACTAAAGTCGCCACTGAAAGTCAATTTCATATTTTTTTTAATATTTTTCAAAAATAATATTTATAAAATTAAAATAATATTTATAAAATTAAAATATTAATTATTAAATAATTCTATTTAACTTTAATTATTAAAATTATATTATTTCTGATTAATATTATATTTATAATTTTATATTAAAAATAATATTTATGATATTAAATTATTATTTATTAAGTAATTTTAATTAAAACATTTTTTAATTTAAATATATAAATATTTTTTTCGTTTTTATTTAATTTTTCATTATTTTTAATGATATTATATTTAATTAATAATTAATTATATGTATATAATTAATTAATTGTATGTATGTATGTTTATATATATGATAATATTATATATATAATAATATGTAATAATGTGACATAGGTACATTTCGGCACAACTGGCAGAGACTCGCGGGCGAAGGCATCGGCCCCCTGAGGTCGCGGGTTCGAACTGGAGGAGAGTCACTTGGAGGAATTATGAGGAGGAGACACGTGGCAGCACCGGGAGGAGACACGTGGTAGCACGGGGAGGAGATACGTGGCAATTGTAAATTAATTTTTTTTAAAAAAAATCAAATGTTTTTTTAAAAAAAATATTTTTTCAATTTTTTTTAAAAAAAATTAATACTTTCAGCGGCGACACCTTCAGCCGCGACCAAAGTCGCCGCTGAAACTATACTTTTAGCGGCGACACAAAAGTCACCACTGAAAGTCACCTTCAGCGGCAACAAAAATTGTCGCCGCGAATACTATTCGCGACAGTTGCATAGGCAGCGACTTTTTGTTGCCGCTGAAAGACTTTTAGCGGCGACTTTTAGACTTTCAGCGGTGACTTTTGTTGTTGCCAAAAGTCTCTCTTTTTTTTTTTTTTTGTAGTGATTTATGCTCCAGCCAATCAAATCATTACAATTAATAAATCTCTTACAGGGCATCGGTTTCATATGAATACTTCAGTCAGTCAACCGGGTTCTAATTACGCTTGAAATTCCTACAATATATGAAAAAGTAACTCTTAATATTCTTCTTCGGACCAAAAAAAAAAACACACTCTTAATATTCTTCAGAAATAACATATTACAAATATCTGGAAAGTGTGCGAGGCTAGTTCAATCAGATCCTTATACTTGCAGAGTTGTAGTATACATACATATATATATATATATATATATATATATATATATATATATATATATATATATATATATATATATATATATATATATATATATATATATATATATATATATATATATATATATATATATATATATATTTGCCGATAGTGTGTGTGTATATATAAACATCTAACATGTTCAGGCAAGGAAAAAAAAAAGTAAATTGCTACTACAGATTTATTAAATAGGTGGTAAGTTGGCGCGCGCGATATATGCCAGGTTTGTAAATTCTCACATCCTCGGTCTGATTCCCTTTTCCTCCGAACTAATACTTCCAAGTTCCAATATAAAATTTGTCACAATTAATTAATCAAATCCATATTATTTATGTCCAGTCGGGCATAAGAACTATGTAGAAATGATGAGTATCAATAACTCCCAAGTATAAAAAAAGACTTGAAACTCACTGAATAGAGTAATTATTTTAATTGGATCGCATTTTCTTTATTTTCTTGATATTTCCTTTGTCCATATTTTATATTTAGGAGGGATACGGATCAAGGCGATAGAGAAGATAACGTTACTATATCCCAAAGTGTCCCATTCACCATGAAACAATTAATTTATCAAATGGCAACAATTGTGACTTAAGAGCCAGCGATAACTAATTTCACTTAGCAAAATTAATTAGGTCATTTAGGAAAAGTTAATTACTCTCACAATAATAACTACAAAATCCATAAGAATTAAACCATTTTGAATGACTATTTTAATATTTTCGATATTTCTTCCTAATTTTTGAATCATTTTCTGAATACATTTCTTTATTATAATAACCAGCATGTGCTTCCCGTACGTTGTATGAGGAGCTTTTACATATTAATATGTTTTTTCTCTTAATTTCATATTTTGTTAATAATACTATTTTCTTTATGCACTATTATTTAAACCATAAATAATTATAGCTGCATCATAATTACTAATTAGAAATGGCAAATTCTTCTTCATAAAATTTTATAATTAGTACAACTCAATAAGATATGCATCAAGATTTCTAAATAATTCTTTGTATTATAAACAATATTTGTGTACTTCCATGCTCTGGGAAATTATAAATTTGGAGTCAATTCATTTTAATTTGAATGAAAAACAACTCACACCTATCCTATTAAACAAAGATATCAAAATCAAAGATACTTTAAGAAACCACTATGCCATCTCAACAACATATCCTTGCTTGCATGCTTACCCTTACACAATACATTAAAATATGATGATGTAGATTTCTTAGACCCACCTTAAGAAACATTTTGTTAATACCATAACTTAGAATTAAGTTCTTCCCTAAGAACATAAAGTCTTAAAATTAATAATGTTTTATTGATGATGGTCATCATAATTCACTCCCTAACATTGTATGGATATTTGATCAAAAATATAAGTTGGAATACTTGACATTATATATGGATAATTGATTTTTATTTTTATTTTTTGAACTCATTTTGTTTTATGAGGTTAAGTTAAATCAATTTATTCCCCCAAAATGTATTCATATTTAAAAATATTACCCAATCTTTGAAAATGTATCATGATATTTTAAAAAATGCAAAACAAAAAACTATAACGATACTATTGTGATTTATCTTTTTACATCGTACAGTATCTTTACCAGCAAAATTATGGACCTTGAAAGCAAGCAATCATTGTGAATTAACTACAACATGACAACAATAATCCATACATGTTTTCTCTTACTTGATACATTAGAATTTCATGTATATAAACTAAATTCAAAACATGGAAATTAAACAGTCACCCTAAAACTTAGGCAGACAGACGCACCTACGCACGCACGTGTGTGTACATACACACACATACATACATATATAAATATATATATATGAAACTGCTGCACCAACATTATAACATGGTCCAATGCTTTATCAAGATATGTTAAGTTCTAGTTTGGCTAAATCATCATAAATGAAGTACTTTTTCTTTTTTGAATATATACTGATATCCATTAAAACAGATGCAACTGAAACTGTTTTAACAAAAGTAATGTTTTGGTAATGATAAGTAGTTAACCCCGTTTCCTTGGGAGGATTAATGGAAGCCGCAATTCTGAAAAACCGCTTAATCAAAATTGGACTTTTGGTCAAGTTCCCTTTCAGCAGTTGTCATTTCCGTCTGAACACAAAGATATAAGCAGTTTTTGAAAAAAGTATTAGTGATGAGCAAAATCTCCCCATTGGGGAGAAAAAGAGATTTAAAGAACACAGTCCTGCACAAGCAAAAGAATCCAATGAAGGACTTTATTCAACTTTATGCCTTCATGGAAATCACGTCAACCCATAAAGAACACAACAAATATTCTCCAATCATGAAGGAACGTGATTTGATTAATGCTATCAGAAGGAAACTCAACAGGTTAGACCAAAAAGTAGCAAACGAGTGACAGCTGAAAAATACCACTTTCAGATGAGGAAAAAAACCTTTTGAGGTGATGAAAAGTCGACGCCGAAAAATGCCAGATGCTGTGCTAAAAGTGGATCCAATACACTGT
Organism: Inga laurina; assembly: GCA_963855925.1. Taxonomy (NCBI): domain Eukaryota; kingdom Viridiplantae; phylum Streptophyta; class Magnoliopsida; order Fabales; family Fabaceae; genus Inga; species Inga laurina. The sequence continues at coordinate 60,456,992 of OY979707.1, read as the reverse complement.
CATCAATGCGGTGTATTTATTTTGGATTGTTTAGATTAATTATAATTTTATTTTAAGTTTGATATATATTATATTTTAAGATTAGATATGGATATATTATATCTTAATTATTGATTTGATTAGATTAAATTAGATTTCAGGGTTAGTTTTAGGTTTGCCTATATAAAGGTCATGTGTACCCTCTTTCATTCAAGGACTCAAAATAATATTTGTCTCCCAAATTGTCCACATGGTATCAAAGCAAATGAAGAAGAGAACGAAGAACAAGAATAATCAAAGTTCTTCCCAAAATCCGTTCTGTCGATTGGCATTGTTAATTCTCAGGTCTATCTAGTGTCGTCAACTACTACCAAATTTACCCCTTCTCAGCATCGTTGATGCTATCGGCAGGTCAGTCCGTCCTTGTTAGTATCGTCAACTACCGATATAGTCGACCTCTTCATAGTTTTCACTGACCATCTATACATATTTGACCCTTTTGTACATGATTTCTTATCTAAACTTGTTCTTCATAGGTCAATCCCGCATCAAGTTCTGATCTCTTCACGCTCTCAAAATTTCTCTCTACCACCAGTCCAAGTTACGTACTGAAAAGCTCAGTCAATATGTCTAAGAGAATATAATTTCTTGCTTGAATAGGTGTTAACAAGCTATTGCTTAGATCAAATTGAGAGCTTAGTGATCAAATTCAGAGCTGAAAAATTGAACCATGCCTCTCTTTATCTTTGAACCCAACAGAATCCAGTCGTGAAATCCACCGTTATCACACCTAATGTTTGTTGGTCTCCTCTCCACTTCCAAGAAATTTAATTGGAGACAGAGAAAGGCTTATTCTCTCCATAATTAGAGGCTCTTCTACAATTAGCATTGTCAAGTCTGACTATCATTTCAAATTGGCAATTCAGGTTGCTCTTCCAAAAACGGCGCAATCCCCAATTCTGCTAAGCATCATCGACCACCAACTGAGTTGGCCTCTTTGCAGTTCATTGTTGGTACCTGTTCGACTGCCCGTTTACAATTGTCATAGGTCAGTTCATCGTCCAAAATTCTAATTGTCTCACGTTCTAGGAATTTCTCATGAGATCTAATATATTTTTCGGCAAAATATCGCCAGCTTCAATTTATCACCAAATTATCGTCAATTTCTTGTCAGATTCATATTTAGCCTTTTTTAAGTCCTTTCAAGTGGTAATTTTACTTGTACTTCAAGTGGTATCTCTCTTATTAAGCCATGATAAACTTTGGCTCCTTCCATGGTTTAAATACCACAGGCACGATGCCTCTAAGATTGAGGATGGAGATTCAGGCTCCTCATTTTTTCCTCCCATGTCTTTAAACGAGCCACAACATCTTTCTATCACTACTCATCATTTCAATGGGAATAATTATCTCCAATGGTCCAAAGGCGTTATGATGTATGTTGTTGGCAAAGAAAAGGAGGATTACCTTAATGGTTAAGCTTCTATTCTGCTAGAGAAAATACTAGTGCTATTTTACAAATCAGTGGGCTTATTCATGAATTACAACAAGGTGATATGGATATTGCTAAACTTTACAATATGATCATCATGTATTGGCAGTAACTTGACCTCTATGACTCTCATGAGTGCAAGTGCACTGAGGATGCAACAATCTATCGCAAAATATTGGAGAAATGTTGTATCTACACTCTTCTCTTAGTTATCAACCCTACTTCTGATGATGTAAATGGATGTATCATGTCACTCAACAAATCTCCAAGTTACGGATGTGTTGACAAAAGGGTTGCTCAAACCTGTATTTGAAAGTTGTATAAGCAAGTAGGTTATGATTAACATTTATGATCCAACTTCAGGGAATGTGTGGGAATAATGTGCATTTATTTTGAATTTTTTAGTTTAACTGTTATTTTATTATTATTATTAAGTTTGATATTTATTACATCTTAAGATTAGATATGGATTTATTATATCTTAAGATATTATATCTTAATTATTTTGATTAGATTAGATTAAATTAGATTTTAAAGTTAGCTTTAGGTTTGTCTATACACTACTAGAAAAAAGGGTTTTAACGTCCCTTTTTTTGGCCTTTCAACGTCTGAAAACAGAGGGACGTCTATGTGAGAGTCGTAGAAAGTAACGTCATTAACGTTCATAAAATAGGGGACGTCTAAGGTGGACTTTAGACGTCCCCAGTTGAACCTGGGGACGTCTAAAGTGGCGCCAGCAGTACTTTCCACGTCCCTTGTTTATTAAGGACGTTGAAAGTTTTTTTTTTTAAATGGACCTTTTATACATATTGCACTGTCTGGAAAATATGTAAACTGCAGAAATAGAATTCCAACAACAGAGTAAAACAACAGTAGTTCAGCAGAATGAAAACAGCAACAAACACAGTGATCAACCGAAGGCTACTACATGCCACACAAACTTTCAAACCACACAAACTACACAACAATCTATATCTAAGTCTACTACATGTCACACAAACTTTCTAACCAGACAAACTACACAGCAATCTATATCCAAGTCCTCAGTTTGTACAATAACCAAGACTAAAATCCAATCCATATCCAACAACAATAACGCTAATTATATGTACTACCACAAAAGTATGTCCTACACAAACTACTAAAGACTTTACTCTTCTGGTACACGTTGAAGAAGATGTCCAGCCATAAAGTCTCTGATCATATTTAAGTCTTCATATGAGTAGGCATCTTCATTGTCAAAAATCTGTAAATTAGAAAATAAGCTTAGATGAAATAATGAATGAAGTGAATGAATTCCCATTGAATCACAACACCAAGAATATTATCCTCAGAGAATGAAGAAGCGATTACTTGTTCAAAATCTGTCGTAATGCCACTCTGAATGATGTTAAACATATAAAGCAAGACATAATATCCACATTCCCAGCCGCCAGGTTGTCGAGGGCACTATAAATCAAAAGCAAATGGTTAAAATCAATAAAGGCATATCTAAAACGACCGTCAATCAAAAGAACTTGATTTGAAACTACGTACCTTTGGAAACAACCATCTCGGATCTTTGCCACTTCTACGGTCGCGTGGCCCGCCAAGCGCTCGATACGTCGTGCATGCGCTATCATGAAAATGAAAATCAACATAAATTAGAATAATTCATTAAGTCAAGAATCAAGAAGCAATGAAATACAAAAAAATAACTTACTGGTTGAAGACGCTTTTAGTTTCTTTGTCTGGTCTTCTATTTAAGGAATCAAACCAGTAAACAACGTGCGACCGAGGACAGACAACACACAAACTCCAGTGATAACTATCACAACATATACAGATTAAAATGAAGTTAGATGGCAAGACAATTATTTACTAAAAATCTCAAATACACAAAATTAAAATGAGTACCCTTGAACAATCGGTGCTAGATAACAAGTATACTCGTCCTCTGACAATGTAAAGCCCACATAGTTCGTCCTTCGTTTCAATGTATTCTCAACCCTTGTCGTATGTGCAGGAGACAAGAATCCATATAAATCAACTTTCTGAGAGTCAACACATATACGACGGAAGGAGCTATAATAGAATTAAAATGATGAATGTATTAGCTAGTTAAAATCAACTTAACTAAATGAATCAAAAAATGGGAAATAAAAAACTTACAGGATTGCAAATTTGCCCCATCCAATATCTAGCTCCTCGAACTTCATGAACTGTTTAAGATCTTGTTTATCAATTGTGAAGTGATACTCTGTATTCTGGCCCACAAACCCTGGAGGCATATACAAATCAATCTGGCGAATGCCTTTATAGATATGCTGCAATCGTGCTAAGAAGGGCCATTTCTCTGCTTCCTGCTCGTTCTTTTAGAATATAAAAACACATACTGTTAGTAGGATGTCAACACATCTCAAGTAAAAGTAAGGTAGTTCCATACCATTGGAGGTGTTTGTGGTAACAAGCCAATAAGATGTACAGGCCAAAGGATGAAAGATCCTCTCGCCTGAGCTATCGTGGCAACCTCGGCATCAGGAATAGGGATCGCTGTACCTTCTTCCCCCGCTCGAACACATGTCACAGTCACCCTACGCAAATGCTGTGGAATTTGCTGATGATGGTGGGTAGTAGCTTCTGTGTGAACGAGAGCATCTGCAACTACACGCAGTACTGGGGCATCCAAAGAGAGGATGGCAGGTTCTCCCGGCGCTGGAGTATGAGAAGGTTCGCCAAGTGGTTCCTTCGCCGGGTTGTAACTTCCTTTGGTGCTGTGGAAGGCCGGGGATGAATGGGTTCTACGCTCAGTAGTAGCCATCTGCGATTCAAACATCTTCTGCATTTCAGCTCGTAGCTCAGGCATCAGCTCAAGACGTAGCTCTGGCAACAGCTCTTGTCGGAGCTTGTCGCGAAGGTTGGCCTCGAGCTCTTGTGAGACTTCCTGACGAATCTTGGCCACAAGCTCCCTACTGGGTTCACCTTGTGACGAATAAGGATGTGAGGCTAGGCCAAAATACTTCGTGACACGAACTCCCACTGCCTCCCCTCGAACATGACCAGGGTGATCTGGCTTCCCAATCGCCGTTGAAAAGATGTCCATCCGTCCACTTGGAGTGAACGAACCTTGGCTACTACGATCTTCCAGTTCATCCTGCAGCATAAAAGTTATCGTAAGCACTCCCAATATGAAAAAATAAGTTTGTACTTATGCTCGAACTACTTACAATTCTTGCGGCAACGTCAGCAATAGTCGGATTTACGTACTTCCCACCCTTAAGCCTCCCTGCTTTCCATTTTTTGTGACGTGGTGGAGGTGGCGGGGGCTGGACCACAACGGTAGGATCAGATGTGGTTGCTTCCTTCAATTTCTCCAACTCTTCTGCCATCATCTGTCGCTGAAGCTTCCGATAACCACCACGAGACATGCAATGTTGATAGTTATTAGCTGCTTGCCTCTCTGCATTTGCTGCACTTAATGCCTTTTAAAGGAAAAGAACGAACACCGAATCAATAATGTCAACTATATTCAAATAAAACACTATGATTACAGAAATCTTACCAAAAAGTTTGGATCTTCTCGTGATGCCATAAACAACCTCCAGTCCTCTGGAGACAAAAATGGATACTCATGACATGGATCCTTACCCCTCAAGTCCCCTCGAATGTAATCTCGTGTGAGCCTGTTCTTGAAATCTTTCCATCGTAGACGAACCTCCGTCATCCACTCCTTGTACATCTCCGCGGTGTCAGGGACATCATAGGTTTGCTGCAAGGTAAAAACATACGTTAATTATATTTGAAGCGATAGGAATAAAGATATAATGCAGATGTATTGAAACTTATATACCAAAAGTTGTTGCCAAATCAAGTCTTTGATTTTTGGTGGAACCAACTTCCAATTAGCATAGGTAATGCGAACTTTGCTTCGAGCCAAAAAACCTACGTAGCTAATGAAATGGTCTTCCTCCGGACCAATTGGTTTCATATCTTGATCAAAGTCAATATGCAACCTCTCCTGTTGATGGTTATGACGTGCTACCAATGCAGGCATTTTTGTACTGCCTCTAACCCTTCGTCTCACAACCGGTTCACGTGTCGCATCACCTTCAGGCCTATTCATTTCATTGTCTCTATCACTTGGAGAGTCACTAGAGTCGTCTATATTCCTGTAAGCACAAAAAGCATTGTCAGATAGGTGAATAAATTGTAAGTAAATGAATAAACTGAGACGTAATAAAACAAACAGCACACATTACTATTTTCTAAGTTAAGCTCTTACTCTAGATTGTTTCCCATATTCCTTCACCATGATCATTTCTCACAGCATATTCTTCATCATCTACCAATTCTCTTTCTTCAATTGTTGTAGGTGGATTAATTGTGAAAGGTGGTGTGTCGTCAAGGTTGAAGGTCGGATCACCATGCTTCTGTTTTTTACTATGAAGTACAATGGACATTTTCTTATTTGCGGGATCTGTGACATAGAACACTTGTTTCGCCTGGCTTGCTAGAATGAAGGGCTCATCCCTATAACCTACTCTTTCAAGATCAACTGAGACAAATCCAAATTGTTGATCTATTACCACAGCATTATTGCTAACCCACTTACATTTGAATAAAGCAACTTTGAACTTGTTGTAAGTGATTTCCCATATTTCTTCTATCACTCCATAATAGGCCATGGATGCTAATATGGGGTTTTTGTCTTTCAAACTGGAAAAGTGCATGGCTTCAGCTTCTACCATCACCCCACTATTTTGCATGGTACTCCTGTCATCTTGGTCTTTTGTGTAGAAAGAATACCCGTTTATATCATAACCGCTCCAAGTAATGATCTGAAACGAAGGCCCCCAGGCTAGCCACTCTATTGTCCCAGACACACCGGACTCATGCAAAACCTTTTTCTCAAACTACTGAATGAATGTCTTGTTTTGCTCAATAGTAATCTGCATGTCATTCTTCCTCGGATTCTCTTTCTTCAATCTGTTTCTGTGTTCCTCTATGTACGGTTGCACTTCTGCCATGTTATTAAGGATATAAAGATGTGCTTGCAACACCTCTTCACGAGGCATAGTCTTCACTTTCAGTCCTCGTGTTCCCTTGCTCCTCCCCTCTTCATGCCGAGATTGTTCCTTCTTCCCTGATAGATAATCGCTGCAGAAGTCCATAGCCTCTTCAACAACATACCTTTCAACTATTGAGGCTTCTGGTCGATAGGGATTTTTAGAGTACCCTTTTAAGATCTTCATGTATCGCTCGAAAGGGTACATCCACCTCAGGTAAACTGGACCGCAGAGCCTTACCTCCCTTACCAAATGAACTATCAAATGGACCATTATATCAAAAAAAGAAGGAGGAAAGTGCATCTCTAATTGGGACAATATGATATAACCCTCGGCTTCCAGTTCATCCAGCTTTTCCATGTCAATGACTTTGTTACAGATAGCATTAAAGAAAACACACAATCTTGTCACAGTGTTTCGAACTTCATCTTTCATAATCCCTCTAATAGCTACTGGTAACAGTTGTTGCATCAACACATGGTAATCATGGGACTTCATTCCCACTAACTTCAAATCGTCCATTGACACACACCTTCTCACATTCGAAGAATATCCTTGTGGTACCTTAATTTCATGCAAACACCCACACAAACTTCTTTTCTCCGCTTTTGATAGTGTATGCGCTGCTGGCTCCATGTATGCCCTCCTACCATCATCTCTTAGCTGTGGATGTAACCGTTCTCTTATTCCCATATCAACAAGGTCTAGTCTCGCATTAATCCCATCCTTGGTCTTCCCTGGAATGTGCAAAAGTGTACTGACAAGGCTATCACAAACGTTTTTCTCCACGTGCATTACATCAATACTGTGCCTCACGTCAAGACTACGCCAATATGGAAGATCAAAGAAAATTGATCTCTTCTTCCATAGGTTCCTCTCACCCGAAGTCTTATGATTCTTACCGAGTAAGACATTGATACGTTCAACCCGACTGTAAACGTCCTCTCCGGTTAATGCCTTTGGAGCCATTCCATGCTCCGGCAAGCCGTTAAAACGCTTTCTTAACCTACGATACGGGTGGAATCTAGGAAGGAACCTCCTGTGACCTAGGTACACCGTTTTTCTTCCATGTTTCAGTTGGTGGAAGTGAGTGTCTGCTTCACAGATCGGACATGCTTTATGCCCCTTCACACTGTACCCTGAGAGGTTTCCGTAGGCAGGGAAGTCATTTATGGTGGTGAACAGCATTGCACGTAGCTTGAATGACTCATTCTTATACGCATCAAACACATCTACGCCTTCCTCCCACAACTTCTTCAAGTCCTCAATCAAAGGCGCCAGGTAGACATCGATATCGTTTCCTGGCTGTTTTGGTCCAGAAATCATCATAGAAAGCATCACATACTTGCGTTTCATACAAAGCCAGGGAGGCAAGTTGTATATTACAAGGAGTACTGGCCACGCACTGTGTGTGCTATTAAGAGTTCCATACGGATTGATGCCATCTGTACAGAGCCCAAGCCGAAGGTTTCTCGGCTCGCTGCCAAATTCAGGGAACATTTCATCTACTTTCTTCCACTGTGGAGAGTCAGCCGGGTGCCGAAGATATTTTCCGTCGGATATTCTGTCATCCGAATGCCATCTCAACTTCTTCGCCTTTTTTGTAGTGCCAAATAAACGCTTAAAGCGCGGTATTATTGGAAGATACCACAAAACTTTTACAGGTTGCCTTTTAGTCTTCCCATCGCCACAACCACCATCTTTCTTCACTTTGTATCGTGCGGTTTGACACTTAGGGCACTCACTCAGGCCTTCATACTCCTTTCTGTACAGTACACAGTCATTAGGGCAAGCGTGTATCTTTTTATACTCCATACCCATTGTCGATAGGATTTTCTTGGCCTCATACATACGATTTGGAAGTACATTATCGTCTGGAAACATATCACACAACAGTTCAAGCAGCAATGTGAAACTACTATCGGTCCACCCACAAGTTGCTTTTAAGTTAACCAAATGTAATGTTCCTGTGAGCCGTGTGTACTTACTCCCAGGGTACAACGGTGTCTCTGCATCACTCCGCAGGCTGTCATATTCATGCGACTGTGCAAACGATTCTACCTCAACATCGTGAATCATTCTCTCCATTGTATCTTCATCTATGACATCCACAGCTTCCTTCTTGTGTGACGGACAATCAGTTACTTCCTCACCATGCCATATCCACCTTGTGTATCGAAGATTTATTCCATCACAAAGTAGGTGATCCCTTATAACTTCAACATCCCGTTTTTTCTCATTTAAACAATTGACACAGGGACAAAAATACATCCCATTTTTTGCTGGAACGTTCCTCCTAGCAAATTCAATAAAGTTTTCAACCCCATTCTCATATTCTTCACTTGTTCTCAGAGCATTCATCCAACTATGATCCATTTTGTTACCACCTATGCCATTTCCATTTACACTCAAGTTTAGAATAATTGAAAACACGGGGAATTTCCTTTTACAAGTATGTTTTTCAAAATTTTGGCAGCATTTCCCCTTAAAAGTGAGACATCCCAAAATCAAAATAACAAACCATCTCAGCTTAATATTTCAAAAACATATTCTATGCAATAATCCTGTTTATATTTTATTGTTTAGATTCAATTTTTGAGCCAATGAAAATTAATTCACTAGAGATTATTTTCTTACTATTTAACAACAACATCTACAACAACAATAAGAACAATAATTATAATAATAATAATAATAATTTATTTCTTAAGATTTCAATTTACCAATTTCTTAATTAAATATTCTTTATGAAAAATATGAATATCTACTAAGTAAATAAAAAATATGTTTATTCATTATATTCTAATTGAATGATAAGTAAATATGCTTGTTCAATTTTGTCAAATAATGAATATATATATATATATATATATATATATTAAATACAATTATATATACACTTCAGCAGCCCCAAATACGCAGGGCAGTATACATTGCCTAGTGTCTAGTCTTGCTTAGTACTTGGCCTAGCTTGAAGATAATTACATAATTTATGGGTTGATTTTTAGTTAATGAGAATTTCATGTTTGTCAAAACAATGGAAAAAATCAAAAGATTAAAACTTGATGTGGTACGTCTTAAATTCAACAAAATAGCAAAGATAAAGCTCAAGCACAAACCACACTTCAATTCCAGCACAGAACAAAGGCATTTTCCTAATCATTCACAAATTCATTCAAACTACACTTAAATTCCAGCACAGAACAAACGCATTTTTCCTAATCATTCACAAATTCATTCACAAGTTTAGTTTTAGCTAACCTCAAGCACAGAACTTTAGAGCAGATGACGACCCACGGTGGTAAGAGGAGCCCGACTGTGGAGAGAATGAGAGAGAACAGTGCAGAACCAGCAGAGCAAAGATGCAACGGTCTGGATGAAATAGAGGCTAAGAAGGAACAAGAAGAAATAGGGGAGAGGAGAAATGGCCTCGCATATTCTGAAGTGAAGGTAGGAGAATAAAGCAACAAGCAAGGGAGAGGGCGGGGACGGAACTCACGGAAGTGAAAGAGTAAAGTAAAAAAAAAAAACAAGAAACAGGGGGGAGGGGACGGAAGTGATGAAGGAGAGGGAGAGTAGAGAAAGTGCTCAGAAAAATCTGACACTCCACATGCACTGGTCATGTTGACCAGTGCATTTGCTTCAGCCTAAGACGTCCCCAGCTGGTCTGGGGACGTCTAAAGGCACCCTTTACACGTCCCCAGCCCAGCTGGGGACGTCTAAAGGCACCTTTAGACGTCCCCAGCTGGTCTGGGGACGTTTAATGTTTAAGCTTTAGACGTCCCCAGGCCATCTGGGGACGTTTAAAGTGTGTTATTTTTTTTCCCCGAAGTTCATCTGCTTTTCTGGAGTGTTTAGACGTCCCCATGTTTGTTGGGGACGTCTAAAACAGTCTTTAGACGTCCCTAATGAACATGGGGACGTCTAAAACTAATTCAGGCGCGAGATTCAATTTTTTTTTACGAGCCAACCTTTTCAACTTTGATCTATAATTACCCATATGCCACCGCCCCATATTTTGGGCGTCCCTTTTTGAAAAAGGGACGTCCTTTAGGGACTTTATATGTATATTCTGTAGTAGTGATATAAAGGCCCATCACTACAAAAACATATTGAATTTCCGATGGAATTTGCCACGGAATTTAGCTTTTCCCACGGAAATTGATTTCCAACGGAATTCATTCCGTTGCAAAAAGGTGTATTACAAATGAATTTGCGAAGGAATCTCAATTCCATTAGAAATTTCAAACAGAATTCCGTCAGAATTGTGCGACGGAATTGATTTTGTTGCATTTTTTTAAAAAAAGTTAAAATTCCATGTGTCAGTCCCATAGTGCACCACTTGTCCCTCTTCTCCCCTCGCTGCCACGTGTCGGAGTCTCATAAATCCTGAAAATGCCCCTCTTCCCGTTTGAACCCGTGACCTCATGGTACAGACACTCCGCGCGTAAGTCTTTGCCAGTTGCACCAAAATGAATCTGTGTTAATTATTACATATTGTTATATATATATAATATTATCATTATATACACATAATTAATTAATTCAATATATATAAAATAATTAAGATTAAATAGAATTATTTAATAATTAATAATTTAATATTATAAATATTATTTTAAAAAAAATTAATAAATTTAAATTTTTGCCATTGATTTTTTTTTTTTTGCCACATAATTCAGCTTTTCTGTCGGAATTCATTCCATCGCAAAAAGGCGCATTACAAATGAATTTGCGGCGGAATCTCAATTCTGTCAGAAATTTCCAATGGAATTCCGTCAGAATTTTGTGACAGAAATTCCACGAAAAATTTTGTTGAAAATTAAGTGTTTTTTTGAAGTGCATATATACTCTTTTTCATTTATGGATTTAGAATAATGTTTTTCTCTCAAATTCTCCACACTCTGGATAGGAGAAAAGGTCTGAGCTGCCACAATACATTAACCATAATTAATACACCACATGGCAAATAATGAATCCTTCTGCAATGAAATTAAAAGTTGATGGGATTACTCGGCCTTCTTCACTATAACTAACATAAAGATTTATAACAAACAACAAAAAGGTAGAAACAGGGGAATTGATGGGATTACTCATTCTATTCAACCTATTTGCCTTAAAGATTTATAGCACACAGAAAGATGTAAACCAGATGAGACTAATGAACCAACAAAATGTACAGGAGTTCATGCACCAAGGGTGACAGAGAATAGAAGAAAAATCTAGAACTTAATGTAAAAGTTTAGGATTTTAATTTAGTTGGGATTAGGATAGGATTTATCATACGGTCATATCTTATCAAGTATAACTTATCTATTGACTTAAATCATTGTTCCAAGGACTCTATAATTAGTCCTGAGATTTCCTCATTTGATGAAATTATCCAGAAATGTTAAAAGAAATAACAAAATTGTGACCCAAAATTCATAAATAAATCCCATCAACATAATATCAAATATCAACCCTTCATGCCGAGAGCCTGAGCTTAAGCTGGAAGCCAAGGTTTCAAGTGTTTTCCTTCAAAACAAGTATTTCAACCCTTCATGCTAACAAATTTGATTGTCATATGAAAAAAGTTATAAATATCAGATTATTAGTAAGGAGATTATGTTATAACTCATTAACATTACATATACAGCAAGTGGGCATTACCTGCTGCTTCCAGATCAGCAGTTATAGTCCCAAGCTTTACAGCAGGGGTAGTCCCATCCCAGTTTTAAGTCCCACACAGGATCATTCCATCAGTCAAATTTAACCAAAGATTATCTGTCTTCTCACATTTGGAGGAACAATGACACCATTGTCAAATTTAACCTTACTTGCAATATGATAACTAATTAAAGAGTTGTGCCATACATGGAGGAAAAAACAAGCAGATAGAGAAAGCAAATGTAGTGGAGCCACCTATAGTTTGGCTGTTTTCACTGTCAGATATTTCATGATGTTTAGCACTTCTCCCCTTATTTTAAGTTCTATATAAAAATATTTTAGCACTTCAATCTCCTCATTGTAATTCAACTTCACTTAATGAAAAGAGAGGAAGAACAAGAAAAGAACAATAAAAGGAGGGTAACAGGCACCTTCTCTGGTAACTCAACTGAAGGAAATATAACTATACTGCGAGTTTCGTCATTGTTATCAAATCCCCCATCAATGCCTGCAAATTAACAAGATGGAAAACAATATTTTATCTAGAAAAGAACAGCCAATTGGTAATAATATTGAAACAAACTACTACATTTTCTAATACTTAGAAAAGTGGCGCAAGATATTGGTATCGCCAATAAGAAAAATAAGCAATAAACACACACAGATGTCAACTGAAACAAGAAGAACCAGAGAACAATCATTTCAGAGTACATAATGCATTTATAAAAAAAGATGGAGAGAGAAAAAAGGAATTCATCACAGGATTCTACATTTTGATTCAACCAAAAATAAGAAAATACTGAACAAGTAATGGCTTGAAAACTACAATTCAGAGTCCCAGCAGAAAATTAAAGGAATAATCAGCAAGAAAGACTTGAAGCAAAGTTCCCCCAATAAAAAGATTTGATCAACGATTCGTGAGATGCCAACACTAACCTTCAAGCATATAATAAAATATTCAACTATTATGAACTTTGAAGCACGAGAAATAAATAAAGGACGAAAAATATTTAGGGTACTACACAATGCAAAGTGTAGGGACTAGAAGTTAGAATACATGAACATCACACTGTCGAGCACAATCCTTATTCATGTACCTATAGCCAAGAGGGTTGGCTTTTTGAAGTCTGTCTTCAGGAACTATCTTCTTTGTCTGCTTTATATGTAAATAAACAGGATCATCAGTCTTCTCATAATTCCAGTCCACACAATCCTTCCTAAGAGCAAGAAAAGTGTACATGTCGATGAATAGTCCATCATCTGGCCTCTGAAATTCATCAACAATACCACCACCAGATGCATCGATTGTATGGACTGTGAATCTCTAGACAAAATTTAATTTCAAATACACTAATAGCAATCAACTTCCAGCGAATAAGGGGGAGCAGTAGGAAAACTGAGCTGAAAACTGTGGTTATGAGTAAAAAAATGATAGCTGAAAACCAACATTTGCAAGAACGAAAGCATTAGACTATAACTGACATTGCATGTGAAAAAACAAAAAATTCAGTGAGAACGTACTGATAGAAAATACTGATTGCGTATTCTTAAAGATTGTCACACTCTCTTCGCAACCAAAGAGTAAAGCTACCGTGGCGAAGAAATTTGATGACAAAGCCAACAATAAAGAGGAAAAGAATGAAATGGGTTTGACTAGTGAGATAAAAAATCATTAACCGTCTAAATATTTTACTAGAAGAATCTTTAAAAGAACATGTGTTCCAATATGAGCCAGGGTAGTTTTGAATCGTTCATGTCCTTCAAGCTCATCAATAAAGGTTTCCACAAAAACAGATGGGCCCACAAGAGGGTACAAAGGCATTGGGAATGAAACATCCTGCCACTTCCGGAAATTATAGATAGCCCAAATCTTATTAAACAAAATTAATAGAGACATGCCAATTCCTTAGTATCAATTTTCAATCTTTCATAATAATCATGCTCAAGTATAAGTTCATTAGCTGTCATCATTGCACAAATTCTGAAGGCAGGCCAAAAGAAAGAAACCAAAACCCGACACTAGAGTCGTGAAACAGGTTGCCCGTCAAAACTGGGGGCTCAGGTTGGCGCCCTGTTAGATTTTATTTGGTTCAACGAAGGTTAGATTAAGTGAGATTTACTTAAGTTAGGTTAGAAGAGGTTATAATGTTGTTTGGTTCAACAAAGATTAGGTTAAGTGAGGTTTATTTAAGTTAAATTAGGTTAGAGGAGGTTAAAATGCCCTTCTACATATTTTCCTTCTTCTTTTATAATGTATTTATTAATAATAATTATTTATGTAAAATTACTATTTATAAAATAATTATTTGTGTGAGCATATAAATAATTATTTATAAAATTATTATTATTTGGAAAGTTCGTTGAATCAGGAGGTCAAGTTTTAAAAGGGAGGGCAGTGTTGGAATTTTAATTGTCATGGGCAATTTAGTCACAATTGAAGACAAATATTCTCTCACCTAGGAAAAACCCCAATTTTGGAGGGTTCATAACCTAGGTTAGGTTAGCACTAGAAGACAAAAAAAATCCAACACCTAATCTAACCTCTTTCCAACCAAACACTACTTTTTTACCTCCAACCCACCCCAACCTAACCTAACTTCCAACCAAACAAAGCCTTAAGCCCGTGAGCTATAAGGCCGCTTATTTTTTTTTAATTTTTCTTATAAAATAAATTCAAATACTCTTATCATCTTTCCTTTAATGTTGTGTTTAACTACTTCCTCATATTTTTTATTTGACACTTTTATTTTTATATTATATTTATTTATTCTACTATTATTAAATTTAAAAGATATGTGTTTATTAGCGATGGAAATAGGACAAACCCCTTAACAGGAGCCTACAGTCTAGCCTACATAAAGCCTAGCCTAGTCCATTTAGTAAATAGGTCATACTCAAGCTCAAAGCTATTGCTAGGCCTATTTGGATAAATAAGTCATGGCTATTTTCATAAGGCATAGCCTACAAGCCTACAGGCTTGGTTTATTTAACTTTTTTTAATTTATGCTATTATATAAATATATATGATATCATCTAAACAATTTTATAAATCATTTATAGATTTACCAACTTAACCCTAATTCTAAGTTTCACATCACATCGTCATTACACTCAATCATTGCTTTTGCATTAATTATTCACCTTACCTCTCTTCTTTTCGATCGCTTGAGATGGTGACGCTAACTCATTCACTCTCCCCTTATTAATTTGGTCGTCCACTAAAACATAATAATTACTGAGTTTATTTTAATACTAAATGAAATATTATAATCTTAGTAAGAGGAGTTTGTGCAATTTATGTTGAAAGAGTAAAAGAGGTAAATTTTAGTTTTACATATTGTTTGTTATACTTGGTCAGTTTTAAAAAATATATCTCATTAGTCAACAGAGATTAGTTTTTCTTATTCTTATTTGTTTGAACAATTGTTGTCACTAAACATTCTTTTCTTTTTCTAAGTAAGCCCTAATATCATGACGAGAATGGATGTTAAGCTTTTAAGACATAATGTAGGATTGTAAATAAGCGTGAAGAGTTATATAGGAATTTGGATGCATAGGCTTTAAAGGCATACATTTTAAGTAGGTCTTTAAATAGACTTCAGCCCTTGTTAGGCCTTTTAAAGGCCTAGGCTCATGCCTAAAAAAAAACCTACATGCATGCTTAGGCTCAGGCCTTTGAATCTCTGTTGTAAGCCTAAGCCTATTTAGATAAGGCCTAGCCTAACCTAACCTATTTCCACCCCTAGTGTTTATATGTTTTTGTGATATGAGTAGATAAAAAAAAAAAAGAAAGTAAGAATAAAATTAGTTTCCTAACACAAATGTATAAAAGAAAAAAAATGTGATGTGAATGAATAAAAAAGAATAAGAATAAGAATTTAAAAAGAAAAAGGGGGAAAATAATTTTTTTAAAAAAATTAATAGGTGGGCTGGCCCACCACCCGCCCTGGCAGGCTTGCCAGTCCGCAAAAAGGACGGGATGGTTTATCTGCTGGCGGGCCCAATTTACTAGTACTAATTGCATCTAAAACCTAGACAAGCTGTCCAGTCATCTGCCACTTGTTCATCACGTGAACAACAGAAAGAGAATGAGAAATTCGTGTGAAGAACAAAATAAGGAGAAGAATGCATGATGAGTACGACACAAATTATGCGTGAGTTTGAGCATATATATAATAAAAGGAAATGCCGAGGGTGTGTGAACTGATTTTGGCATTGGTGGGCTTCTCTCTCTTTTGCCTGCACTTTCTTGGTATCGTCGGACCAAAGCAAAACCATGAGCAGCGGGAAGGATAAGATCACTTTCGGAGAATCATGTGAGGAGTATTTTGATAAAAAAGAAGAAGAGGAGAAAGAAGAGTCTGATAAAGAGGAAGAGGAGGAAGAAGAGTCTGATGAAGAAGAGGAGGAGGAGGAGGAGTCTGATAATGAGAAAGAAGAGGAAGAAGAGTCTGATAAAGAAGAGGAGGAGGAAGAAGAGTCTGATAAAGAAGGGGAGAAGGAAGATAGAGATGAACAAACCATGAGCAGTGGGAAGGATCACACTTTGGAAGAATTAATGAAGGACTTTTTTGATAAAAAAGAAGAAGAGGAGGAGGAAGAGTCTGATAAAGAAGGGGAGGAGGAGGAAGAGTCTGATAAAGAAGAAGAAAAGGAGGAAGAGTCAGATAAAGAAGGGAAGAAGGAAGATAGAGATGAAGGCTTCGACCAACTTATAGATGAAGAAAATTCCACGGCCCAGGATTTTGGTAGAAACAGTTGGCGCCCATGGAAGGCTGAGAAAGATAATAAGAAAGATAAAAAGGGAGGGTGGCCATTTGGATGGGGAAAGCCTTCAGGCACAGGGAGTTGGCCATTTGGATGGGGAAAGTCTTCAGGCCCAGGGGGTTCGAAGTGAAACTGAACTGAAATGGGAAGTAGCCAGAAGGAGATCGGGATTGCTATCTTTTTCGACTATGAATTTTATGGTTTATTTTAGTGTGTTGCTTTTTTTTTTTTTTTTTCCATCTAATAGTTGTGTGGTTTGTTTTTATTTTAGTATGTTGTGTGTTAGGCCTAAGTTACCAAATCATAAACTTAGGCCTTTCTCTTTTTATATTTCATAGTAAATAAAATATGTTCTATGGGTCTTTGAATAGTTAAATTTTTAATTAGTTTTTGTTTAATAAATGCATAACATACAATAAAAAATAATATTTTTTTCCAAAAGAATTATAAATTTCAAATGTTAAACAACATTCCACTGCAACGTGATAAATTTACTTATGAAAAAATAACATGAAATATAAAAAAATATATATAATAAACAGGGCTGCTCATGAATTATAAAATTATTTCTCAAACCTTATGTAATCCGGTAATACCGTTCATAATCAGTAATACGAGTATCTTGATACTATCGTTACAGACTCCTTAAAATCTACCACGTCTCTCCAGCTCCGGCATTTCCCAATCCTCCGCCCACACCGTACACGTGTCTCTATTGTTATGAACTATAATGCCTATTTCTAGTTTAAATTCCCTTTTTCGTTAAAAGGATCTTATTAATTACTCCCTCCAATTAGAAGAACCAAAATAGTTTATCCCATTCACAGTATAGGAGAGGGATATCTCTATTTTCCTTACCTGTCCACTTTCTTCCACTTCCTTATTCTCACCGTTAGATTAATTTTAATTTTAAGCAGTTGAGATTCAATATCCTATAAAAAGTATATATATATATATAATACTTTAATAAAAGTATAAAGATACCAACTAATTATATCAAATTTTAATAATTTCAATTTCCTTATATATATTTTTTGTTATTTAATATAATAATAATATTTTTATAATATATTAAATTTCAATCATTCAGAAATGGAGAGTTCCTGATTACTCGTCTTTTGAGGGCGCTCACAGTGGTTAAAATTTGCTTATTTGTCAACCTTGTCAGCGCCACATCCAAGAAGATCTGGGTTGATGAAGGATCCAATGGAAGGATAGACCTTACAAAGTCGAACGCGAAATTGAAGAAAGCTAGAAAATTGTTTGCCCGCTGCTGATATGGTTTTCTGCAAATTTCCACAAACTTTTCTTCTTCTTCTTCGCGTCGTTCGAGTTCTTAGACCTCTTTCCTTGGGCTGCGTTTGATAGTTGATTCATTTAATCAGACCAGGCGTGGCGCTGACAAGGACGATAAATCAGCAAATTTTTTTTTTGAATGAATCAGCAAATTTTAACCACCATCAGTGCCACATAAAACGAGTAATAAGCAACTCAGCTGTTTCCTAGCAACTAAGAACTGAATCAACAACTTAATAAAAGCATAAGGATTGTGTCAAAATTTAATGAAACTATAAGGATTATATAATTAATTTTTTTAATAATATATTTAATTTCTTTAATCTTTTTAAATTAATTAACAGGGTTCATTGAGGAAGTTATCACTATTATCCTTTTTATAGGTTCAGTTTAGGGAAAAAAATCTGATCCTTAATCTAAATCCACCTGGAGAGTAGGTACGACGGTATTACAATTTTGTCTTTATTAAATATAATAAAAAAGGAATTAATTCATACCCAAAGAAAAAAAGATGATAGAGGGATGAAAATACCATTAATAAATTAAGTTAATTCATATGGGAAACAATGAAAGATAATAGAGGGGTGAGAATACTATTAATATATTAAATTAGAATTAAAAAAACATATTTAATAAGTTTACTATGAGAACTTTCTTTTGGTACCTGAGATTTAGGGGCTGGACAGATGAAATTGACTGGCGTGTATTTTGGATCCACAATATAAGCAGCCAGCCAATATCTCACAAAAAGGCGCCAAGTCCTCCCGCCAAGAACTGCGCGGCAAAGTGGCCGGCCCTAGCCTCCCTCGTCCTCCACTGGCGTCCGTACACTTCCGCGCTAGCCCGTGCCCTTCATGGACCCCTTGATGTCGTCGGTGAACGAAGCTCGCTGTTCAATTGGCGGTCGCCGCTTCAGTGGCCTCACGCTTGAGGGAAAAATCGAGAACAAAGGCAACAAGCTCCGTGCTGAGCGTGAGAGTCGAAGCCCTATTCCGGAGGCTCATTCTTGTTCTGGTGGATTAGAGAAGAATATTGCAGCTTTGGCTTCCCCGCCTCCGGCACCGCTTGCAACCAAGCGACGGAGATACATGGCTTTCATGGACGACGATGAGGTGGAAGGAGCGGAGGCAGAGGAAATTGGAGCTGATAATCGTAGGGCTCGGAGGAGGTTGGTGAAGAAGCTCTGGGACGATTTTGATAGGGTGGCTACGGACAATGAGATAACTGGTGTATCTGATACTGGAAACGTGGTGAAAATTGGCAAATTGACAGGTTATGATGATGAAGAAGCTACTATTGTGAAGGTGGCTGAAGAGATAGATCAGTTGAATTATGGAACAAAGAAGGCGAAGGCTGGAAAGAATAGAAAGATTCAAGGTAACGAGAACACTGTTTCTGGCAATACCGGCGTTAGGACTTCGACAATATTGGTAAATTAACTCTCAAATGATACATCATCTTGGTCTTGCATAACAAATTTCCAAATGAAAGGACTGCAAGTGATACAAAATGCTAGCAATATTGATAATGGATTTGAATTTCAATTAAGAGAAGAAAAAAGAAGAGAAAAGCGAGAGGAAGAATGCTAATTGCATACCATAAAAATGGTGAAGGAATTTCTATGAGAGAGCCTTGGTGAAAACATATATAGGCAACCCATGCAAGAAAGAGGAGTTCACCGTGAAGAGGACAAAGCAAAGGTTACAAAAAAAAAAAAGGGCTTATTTTCATATATAGCATATCTGTAGCCAAAATTTAGCTTTGTCCATATGTGATACAAAAACTAAAGCACCACTAAAATCAATATACATCAGTTGAATCAGAAATAACAGAAACAAACTACCAGTTGAATCAGAAATACCAGAAACAAACTACCTAGGCACGACAGATGGCATTAGGCAATTCAATATAGGAGCTTGTTACTTATTGGATCTTTGTCATCTTATATGTCGGCAACCACTCCTGGCTCTTTTATTTCTTCTCTTCCTTTTGCTTTTACTTTACTTCTTCTCTTCCTTTTGCTTTTTTACTTTTCTTCTTTTAATTTATTTTCTAACACCTACTCTATTTATTCTTGGTATCAGATCGAAGGAGTGTCTACGTATTGAGTCCCCTATTTGCTCCAAGATGTTGGAGGGGGTGAAGTTGGAGATGGTATCTCTCATGTATATATCTACCAAACTCACAAACCCAGAAGTCAAAGATGATGTAAGTGTCCTACAAAATGCAAAATGAGTTACAATATGATTGAGAATAAAGAATGATAGAGAGACTGTTTCAAGAGAACCTAGAGAAACAATTTACACTAACCGATTTATCAAAAACTATTATTTCAAAGGACTGCACCTCTTTCCTAGGACGATCATTATCGGGATCGCCAGTGGTTGTTTCTCAAGTAGGAAGAAAAGGCCACAGCTTCCTTGCGGTTGCTTCTTGGTTTATAATCTCTATTTTTAGGCCTGAGCAAGGAGCCCGCAACCTGATAAGCCCGCCCACACCCGTAATAAATTTACCCATTTTGGGCCCGCCCCAAACAGGCTCGTAACGGGCGGGCAAATTACCCGCCCATTTAAGCATTAAACGGGCGGGCTACGGGTACCCCTTCGGGCTGCCCATACCCGCTTGTTTATTTTTTTTATTTATTGGTTTTATTGAAGATTCAATAGAAATGCAAGGATGATGCATGTTAAGAAGACTGATTATGAAAAGATGCCAATGCTTTTATTGAATGGCTTTTGTTAACAGTTTTGTTCTTTTAGATTCAAAGTTTGAATACTCTTTTTAGTTGTGATTTAAGGCTTAAATTCTGATTGTGAATGTTACTATGTGATGTTTTAATTTAAATTAAAAGGTACATTGCAGACAGTTATATGAGTATTGTGTTTGTTAAATGCAAAAGCACAGTACTGTAGGACTTAAAGTATGGCAATGAATTGTTTTACACTTTACAATAACAGGGATTTTTTTAATATCATATGCTAAATGGGCTGTCCATTACCCGCCCAAATTTAAACGGGTATGTCCAACTCGTTTATTACAGGACTATCTCAAGTACTTAACGGGTACGGGCTAGCCCGTACCCATTAAGACATAAAAGGGCGGGTAATGGGCTGACCTTCAGGTCAGCCCAACCCGCCCATTACTCAGCCCTATCTATTTTTTTTCCTAACCGACTTCTGGAAACCACACACATCTGCAACCCAAAGACTCCATAAGAAGAAAATAAAAAAATTGATAATAAGAGCGTAAAATCCATAAAATGACATACCAATTAAACCCATCTCCCTCAGATCTCTGCACAAAAAAATCAGTGATAGACATCAGATCGAAGGAGTGTTTACACATTGAGTTCCCTGTTTGCTCCAAGATGCTAGAGGGGTGAAGTTGGAGATGGTATCTCTCATGTATATATCTACCAAACTCACAAACCAAAAAGTCAGAGATGATGTAAGTGTCCTACAAAATGCAAAATGAGTTACAATATGACTAAGAATAAAGAATGATAGAGAGATTGTTTCAAGAGAACCCAGAGAAACAACTTATACTAATCGATTCATCAAAAACTATTATTTCAAAGGACTACACATCTTTCGTAGGATGATCATCATCAGGATGGCCAGTGGTTGTTTCGCAGGTGGGAAGAAAAGGCCACAACTTCCTTGTGGTTGCTTCTTCGCCGCTGACACCACCACAACCTCTCCAATAGGTATGAAAGAGGAGAAACTTATTAAGAAAAGTAATTGGAAACTCAATGGAAGGAACTTGGAGATTAGATACTGACAAAGACTGAAGGTGAGAGAACAAACGATGATGGGGGACCGGAGCTTTCGTGTCCTGTAGGTGAAGCATTTTGAAAAACCCTAAAGCTAGGGCAAAGAGATATTGGGAAGGCACGGGCACAAAAAAGAAACTGAGGAAGAAGCCGGAGAGAAAGGGGAGGAAAGGTCCTAGGCAAAGAAAAAGAATGAGGCTACATAAAGAAGAGAGAGAGTGTGTTTTTTCATTTGGTGCCAGCCCTTTGCAGGCATGTGATCTGGATTTGAATTTTAGCCAAACATCAATGTCGTGGAGGTTTGGCTGCCATGAAGCCTGAAAAAAGTGGGAGGCGGCTTGTGAACAGTGATTTGTATGAATAGATAAGCTATTTTATAGGATGGCTTGGAGGAAGAGTAATATATGATATATTGATATTGAGGATAATAATTTAATTTAATGAGGCAAAGTTGGGATTAGATAAATCAAAGAAAACCCAAATGTAGGGTAGGGGCCACTCACACAAGTCCATGAACTCATGCAGAAATGCAGCTAGCGATCCTAGCTAGTTAGTTAATTACGCAAGCAACATATTGTTTTAAAGGGTGTTGTTTTTTAAAAGATGTCTAAATGCCTGTTTGGATTAGCAGTAATTTGTTATGTACGAAATAAATAAGTGAAGTATGTGGAAAGGAGTTTATCTCGACGTGCATAAACGTGTTTATTGAATATTAATTCAAACAAGCCTAAAAAGATAAAAGGGCCTTCCTCACTCTTTCAGACACTCACATTTCGGTGCTTGTTCAGAATGGCAAGTGGAATTTTTAAAAGTAACTTTTTAATCGTGATTTACTATATATAAAGTAAATATTTGAAAAGAGTTTTGTTTAGATTTACATAAATAAGTCCTTTTACAGTTTTCAAACAAAATCCCAAACAAGCCCCACATTGACGCTATCAAAACTAACGTCAAAGCTGCCTGCAATCTTGTGCTGATATCTTGGCACATATGGCCCGAGAGGGTGTTTTGCTAGTAATTAATCAATTAACCTTTTCCACAGTATTTTATTTGTATGCCAACTTGAATATACTACTCCCTCCTGTTTTTACTATAAAACTTATTTATGTAATATGATTAGATTAAAAATATTAGTTAAATTAGTTAATGCATTATGTATTTTTTAAAACACCATAGTTATCATCTTTAATTTCTTCATTCCCTTTTTTCTTTGATTATTGTTGAGGGAGCATCACTAGAGACAAATTAGGAAAAAAACTGAAAAATATGTCTCATATTTAGGATTGAGATCAACTCCCTAAATATATCTTATATTTAGGCCCATAGTGTGCTTTTGGATTATTTTTTGGAGAATAGCTTTTACGATTTACGAGGTATGTATGTGAGATAAATTTTATCTCAGCTTACGGAAAAAGACTCTTGAAACTGTCTCAGCTTGCTAAAAGGGGCTTCTGAAAAGACGGCTTTGATGGATTCCAAACACTCACAAAAAATGACAAGTTTTTTTAGTATAAAGAATGATAACAGGCTTATGTTCTTACATTTCTTTATTATTACATTTTAAACATTTGTCCGTTCGAAAACCCTAAACGCATCATAACAAAAAGAGGAGATTGAAAGAAGTAACATATTATCACTTCACACTAAGTGTGTATTTGGAATAGTGATTGGAATGCTTAAAAACAGTTTTTCAATTGTAATTTACCGTATACGAGATAAATATGTGAAAGGAGTTTTGTCTCAATTTACGTAAAAAACAACTTAAACATCATGGGAACGCCCATTTAAACACTCACTAATTGGTCATTTGCTGCTTTAAGCGGTTTTTCAGAATTGCGGACCAAGAAATAGAGATAACCCGTTTCCTTGGGAGGATTAATGGAAGCCCCAACCTTGTTGTCGTTTAAGAAGTCTAGAATCCTCTGGCATCAGGTGCCGTGCAACACAAATAACAAATGCTGATAAATATTGTGAATAATTTTTAGTTATGAATCTACAAGAGGCCCAAGTCCACATAATCATAGGATTTAGAATACAGATGAGAGAAGAAATTTGTAAGTTATCCCTTTTGATTTTGTTCTTCTCTTTTTGCCCCCTTACGACTTTCACAAGGCAAATATCTTGACTTCTAATTAATTATCAAGCTTTTACACCTAAGATTTATGATGAGCGAAAATGACAAAACAATTTAGTTTTGACGCAAGATTTTTACTTTTTATTTGAAACCAAATAATTTGTTTTTCCTTCTTTGGATCTCCGTAAAATAATTGCTGAACAGAAAAATTACTCACTTACCCCCATCAGGCTGATGGCCTTTGCTGCGCATATGACTTATATCTATGATATCAGGAACATCTACATATATACATCTGAAAAAAAAAAAATTGTATAACAATATTTTAAGAAAGCCCTTGCAGCATAATATAGACATGTGTGAAAAATATACCATAACAAATTTCCGCATGTGCAAAACCAGGTAATCTGGGAATGAGATTAGACCTGCCGTCCTACAAAATGAATAATGTTCAAGTATCAAGATGAATTTAGCAATACGGAAGATGTTATCACCACTACAGTAAAGATAGAAAGTGATACTTGCCCACAGCCACTTGTCATCTAACCAACCAAAACAAACTATTTATTAGACCCTTTTATTTATTTTTTTTTTGTGAAAATTTTTATTAGGCTTTGTCCCATGAAACAAAGGCCAGATTCAGAATAATCAAAGTGAGTGTTTGGTTTCACGTTTCAAGGTACTTATTGCGCGAAAAAATGGCAAAACGTGCGATTGAAAGGGAAGGGCAAAAAATGAGTGTTTGGGTACACGTTTTGAGAATCGCATTTTTGAAACATTCGCACGATACGTTAAAAGCTACTGCATGTAGCTTTTTGTTTGTGATTCGTGCGATATGTTTTTTTAAAAAAATCTAATTGTACCTAATGTGTTATCAGACTGATTGTAATTTTATCTTTAATGTACTTTTTCAGCTTCAAAAATTACTTTAAAATATTTTTTAGTTCTTTTAACCTTTAAAATATTTTTTCAGTTGTATCCAGTGTGCTAACAAACTGATTACAATTTTACCCTTAATGTACTTTTTTAGTTTCAAAAATTACTTTAAAATATTTTTTCAGTTATACCCAGTGTGCTATCAGACTGATTACAATTTTACCCTTAATGTATTTTTTCAGCTCCAAAAATTACTTTAAAATATTTTTTCAAAAGCACCTAATTTTTTAAAGTAATTTTTAAATAGTTATTTGATTTTTTAAAAATATTTTTCCATCCACTCTCTCTTCCATTATCACAAAAGTCATTTATGTTCAAGCCAATCCAAACACTTACTTACTTTTACAAAAATCATTTATACAATCGTCAATCCAAACATAGATTACGATATAAAATTTGACTTTTATCAAAAATGCAATTATAAAAAATCAAATAAGAAAAAGTCATTTTTCCTATCGCTGTCACAAACACACACAAAATTCTTACTTCACCGCTCTTGTCTTTTTCTTTATCAGAATAGATACTCTCATCAAAATCATTTATGTCCTTAGGAGCTGTGATGAGAAGCTTGCAAGGCAAGATTCTAAAGTCACCCTCGGGTCCACAATGTCATCAACAGACCTATCAGAATAGATATTCTCATCAGGATCCAGAAAAGCAAATGAAGACGAAGGGATAAAATATCTAAACATTTGAACTCACAGCCTTCAGCTTCTAATTCTTCTGAAATTCATTAAACAATGCTACTATCAATATCATCAATATCAATATCATCATTAATCAATATATTATAAAAATCTGTTCCCCCAATCCATCCAACGGCTTTCTCGTGGCTCTAAACTCATTTTACTATTCACAAACCATAATCTATTTTTACCAAATAAAAAAAATATGATCTCGGGCTGCAAACAAGCCGTCTTGCTCAATACCTTATTTTAAAGGGAGAATTATAATGAGGTCCTAAGGAAGGAAAAAAAATGAAGAAATGGTTCCTATAGATTACAAAATAAAAAAATAGTCCCATTAACAACTCCAGAAGCCTATATTGACAACTCGTTAACAACTTCAGGAGCCTGTATTAACAACTCCATGGGACCATTTTTTCATTTTACAATTTATTGGAACCATTTTTTCATTTCTCTTCTTCCTTAGGACCTTAGTATAATTCTCCCTATTTTAAATTGTCCAAAGTCACGGTTGTTCAAATTCTGTCCTCTGTCATTGTTATTAAATAAATATTCTCACCTCACTAATCTATTATCCTTCTGACATTTCCTCAGAGCAAAGTCACCGGCTCAAGGAAATTGGCATCTACATCTATAAGCCCTTCTTCAACCTGTTGTCATTGTAATCTAACCATACCGAAATCCTCCTTCCTTGAGCAGCGGCTTCCATGAAAGTTTAACTTGTTGTGAACATTGATGGGATCATTTCCTCCGAACGGCCTGGTGAAACAACTGATATGAGCTTCCCACAAAGGTTTCCTACCAATATGAGATCGTTGTGTTCGCTGAGTCGGTGGGTGCTTCTATTTTCTTCTACTTCAAAATTGTACAAGTGGTTGTTCATATTCTATAAATTATGAATATGAAATAATATTTCTCTTTGTCATAAATGTTTTCCTCCATAGCTTACTCGCATGGTGCTTGAGATGAACTTCGACTACATATGGGAAATCTTTGCCTGGTCTGGGCTCGGCTTGCATGCGCAATACCACCTAAAACTACGCCCATCCAGTGTTGTAGAATCATTCCTTCGATCTGATATCTATCTATGACTATGCAGTAATAAAGCAGAGGATATGGCAGTTCCTAGGTTAGTACATTGTGTTGTTCTTAAGTCCCATTACAACAAAGATTTTTAAACTGTTCCTTTTCAATTATCTATTGTCACTACTATGTTATGATGTAAAGATGTCTATGATTATCTTAAGTCTGTTGAGGTGAATACATTGACAAATGTACAGGGATTTTTTTGCAAGGAGGTTATTTTGGAGCTTGAAGATGAGCAGGGGCGACTGTGAGGTATCATGCAACGACTATCCAAATTTCCTTTAAACCATGTGCCTTCGTTCAATTTTCTCGTATCATATTCTTTCAATTCTGGTAGGACTAACAAGAACTTCAAATGTTCTTTGGTTGGTGTGGTCTGAGTATCAAATTATCATAATTGTTGTGAAAGGCAATACTGAATTTTCAAAAATGTTACCTGATTATCTCTGTTTTCCTATGATACACTGCCTACAGAGGTGCTTTTTGTTTCTTGAGCTATGTGTTGTAGTTTTTGAATCTTTAGAATACTTAAAATAAATGCTATTAACTTATTTGTGCTAGACTAATATAGCCTTATTTGAAATAGCATTAGGCATACCTATCATTTTTTCATGGATAAGGAAATTGATTAGGTGATTTACACATATAATATTACATTCTTTGAAAGAGAGGTTGGTTTTGGGGTCATATTTGCCTTTTTTTTCATGGATAAGGAAAGTGATTACATGCTTTGTACATACAATATTTCATTCTTTGAAAGAGATTATATATATGGATACCTATCATGGACTAATATAGCCTGCTTTGACATAGCTTTAACCGTGTCTTTTCATGGATAAGGAAACTAATTACATGTTTTACACAAATAATATTTCAATCTTTGCATGAAAGAGAGGTTGGTTGTAGGGGTCATATTTAGCTTTTTACCACTCTCAAGTATGAGCTACTTAGGAGATCAAATTTAGCTTCTTTATTTTTTTAACCTTTTAATCATCCCATTTATCACTGTTATCATCTTAATAGAAATTGGGATTTGGTGCGATTTTTTGGCTTTTGCCCATTGCCATAATTGTATTGTCATAAATAAATAGGAGGTGTTTAGTGAATATGACAGATAAGATCTTATTATTTCCTTATTGTTTCTGACCAACAATAACAAACTCTAATGTAAAATTTACCTTTTCTAGCTGAGTCTCAATTCAAATTGATAAGAATGATGTATTCAAGTTGCTAAGCACTTGCCAATATACTTTATAGCCTATCTATTAAGGAAATTGAAACTATTTGATTGCATTATATCTGAAAGCATTCTTACTATTGTTTAATCAGTGTGGTAGGACCATCTCAGTTGCTATCAACACAATAAAGTTACTTTGGGTCACTGCTTTCATCAGAAAGGAAACTGTTTTGTTTCAAGTCTTTTCTCTTTATACAGATATAAGGTCAAATGTTATAAGACATAATACATACATTATTACCATCTTTTTGCAAATATAATACCTAAGTTATTACCATCTTAATAGCAAACTTCATAAAGTCAAATTTTTAAAGACATAGAGGTTGCTGAAATGTTGCAGAATCTATCTTTGCCTAAATGAATCAGGATAAAAGCAGGGGTTGCTTTTGACACATTTCTGTTTTTTGGAAACTTGCATTTAATCTTACATATATTGGTGTACATTCCCTAATATACAGTTATCATGTTAATGACAACTGTGGATCGGTAGTATTTTTAAATTCACCTTTGTTCATATTAATAATCCGTCTTTCACTAAATGAAAAGCCATATCTAATATGCAAACTAAGCAAAAGGTCCTCTGTTTGACTTATCTTCTTCCAACACTCTTTGCATATGATACGTCTATTTTTATTCTTCTCCTGCCTATTTTGTGTTTTGCCTGTGCTAATTACACTCACATATATAGTCATTCAAGTTCGACTTGCTTCTTCACCTTTCATTCTAGAGCTTATCCGAATTCTCACAATAGAAGTATGTTATTATATTGCATTCTTTTCTTCTTTCTTATTAGATTTTATACATTTACTTCTTAGCATCCTAATTGAATTTAATGCGTAAACCTTTGTTTTTCAGACACTATCATGTGCTGACATTCTTCAATTAAGGAATTGCATGATATTGCATGATGGCACTGATTGCTAGAGCATAGTTATTGGAGTTTTCAAAAAATGGAATGTTTACCATAAGACAACCCCTTCAGATGTGCTTTGCATTTCCATAGTTTTAAGTTTTAACTGATGAAAAGGTGTATGCATGCTTATGTGTTTCTTGCATTTTGATTTTATTAGTTTCATTGTCTGTCCTAAGTTCTGAACTTACCAAGTGTTTGTGTGATTATTAAATTTTAGGGATCAAGGATACAGGCGAGTGTGTTAAACAAAGCACTCCATGAAAAATTCAAAAATTCCATCAAGGAAGGACAAACTTTTTTGTTTGCTAATTTTGTAGTTACTTCAAATGTTAGTCAATATAGAACTATAAAGAATACTTTTAAGTTAACTTTTACTCCGCAAATATATGTTATAGAACATATAATCGAATGAAGAAAAATATTTATGTTAACAAACGAGATGAAATGAATGTTTGAATTGGTTTAAAAGTACAAGCACCCCATACAAGACACAGGGGAGCACAATTTAGTTACATACAACACTAACATGACACCACAGCCCAGTGACATATAGGCCACTAAGAAACCCACCTTTATTAGTTGCTTCATGCAAGGGGATATTACGAGAAATAATGTAGTCATGCCTTCGTTTATATGCGACTTTTCACAAACAACACAAGACTTGAAACATCTTTCAGATTTCCCAGCATTAACTCGTTCAAATTGATCAAGAAAATGCAGGAAAAATTCCAAAGCGTCCTATCACAAAAGTTGGAATTATGCCGTCAGAAAATAGCAAATTAATAAAGACACAATGCAACAGGTCAGGAGAGACCTTTTCTACAGAACAAAAATAAATACTTCCTCCAGTCCTAATTATAAGACAAAATTGATTTTTTTGGAGAAATTAAGGAAGCCAATTAAATCACTTTAGAGTATTTATATTTTTAGTATCTTTAGATTATATATCAGTTTATTAGTCAAATTAATTAGTTTGAAGAAAAAAATAAAAATATAAATATTCTAAAGTGATTTAATTGGCTTCCTTAATTTCTTCAAAAAAATCAACTTTATCTTATAATTAGGACCGGAGGGAATAGTAAATTGCCGATACTTTTTTATATGCAATTATAAACAAACACAACCAGGAAATGTTGAGCTGTAAAAAACATAGCACATGAACTTAGTTTTTCAGCTACACTTCAAGTTCATTTTACGGGGCTGTATGGTACGATGGGAAGGAAAGAGAAGAAAAATAAAATTTTTACGGGTTGAATTTAAAAGAATTGAAAATATGGTGCTATAAAATTTTATTAAAAAAAAGATGTAAGTTAAAAAACTATGAAAAATTAATTAAAAATTTTTAACACAACTTCTCTAATTTTTTTTTTTTAAATTCAACTCATAAAATTTTTCCCTACCCTCTAAATCCCTCATACCAAACATATAAGTAACTAGTATAACTACTACTTTATATAAGAAAATACCCACGGATCCCACAGCAAGCGAATTAAATAAAACGTCAGAATTTTGGAAACTTTAAATAGCCTAAGTCATTAGCTAGAGATTTTGACTTTGGTGATAAAAATTCCTATTCCAAATTACCATGAAATTATCATACACAAAGAAGACAAGAACGGAATCTGCATCATACAATCAACAGTGTATATTCTTTAGCAGCCACTTCAAACAAGAGACAAAGGACTCCATATTTATTTTTGGATCAATAACCACAATCCCAATCATCTTTCGGAGAAAAATAAAGCATCAATAATCTTTCCAGTAAAAGAAAATATCACTTGCTTAATACACGAGGCACAAACACTACAGTGTAGTCAAATAGTATCATATCTCAACCAATTTCCCAATTTTGGAAAGTAGAGGATTCTGTAAGCAAGATAGCAGTAACAGCATACCTTACACTTATTTTCTGACTCATACCAAGAAGTTACCTTTCCAGGTATGCACAGATTATATCTCCTTTTACAAGCTTATGCTAAAAAGTTAACTTGCCTGGTGATTGTTGACGCCAACAAATGAAACAAAATCATACTAATCAATTCTCACTCCAATAATTTGCATTGATCGGCTAGAAAAAAATAGCTAAAGATACCTGTTGCCTTAGACGAAACTTCTGGATGAATGGCAGCAATTACACCTTTGAACTTGCGGGGTGGTTTCCCTTCCTGTCTCTCTGAAGTATGAAAAAATACGTAGGGGGGAAGGGGGAGGGGGGCAAGCAGAGAAAGCTCATCAAGGCAAAGGAACGTTCAATAAAATGAATAAAGTCCTTTTCAACTAAGACTTCAACCTAAACCTAAAGCAATTCGTCTCCATTTTATTTAATTCCAAAATATCAAATAGCTTGAAAAATGAAAATGAAAAAATGTTTCATATGAAAACTAGCACAGGATAGAATCGAAAAAAGGAAAATCCCAAACATGTCACTTGCAGAACTTATCCAAATTCACAGCTTAAAAACATTCATGATACCACAATTAGAAGCACAAATAACCAGTGAACTTACAGTAGGAGTTCAGGTGGCCGCATTTGCATTTCCATCATTCTGAAAGGCAAAAAGCAACATATAAGCAAACAAAATTTATAAACTAAACATCCAAAGATATGTGCTTGAGAAATGGATAACACACCTCAAGTGCCGAAAAAGAATATTTTCCAGATGGTAAACCATGTGCATGTGCCAATTTTGTCCTGGCACCAAATGGGAAGCCACAGTTATATTTTTCCTTTAAGTGCCTCCTCCATATTTTTAAATTTTCTCTTTCATAATGGAAACAAAATGGTCTATAGAATATACAACCAATGATATAGATATGAACTATTTATGCAAATGACTGAACTAATCCATCTTTGACATGCAAGATATATTTAAAAATGAAACACCCTTGGAAAAATGGCAGAGAATGTGGAGGGAAAACTGGTCTCTTAGCTAACCACATGACGCAAAACACAATGAACAGATTATGAATAGCTACATGCCTACAGAAGCCTAAACTAATACAAGCTAATTACTCGTGACAGCATATTCAGGTCGACAGTGGGATCAGCAGGTGCGACCTCAAATACGTTCTTTAGACTGATTTGCATAATATCTAAGAGGAATCAAACAATGCATTGATGTGACGGGAAACAAGACCCAGATAGACCATGAGAAGAAACAACTAAAAGAGGAACATCTACCGACCGTGAAGAGAAGGACTGGGTTGAAAACACGACTAGCATAGTTGCAGAGATGTAACAACTGGGAAAGAAAAGAAAAGATAAACGGGAGAGCAAAAGTGAGTGCATTATGAAGTGCAGCAATCGACAAGGAAAAGCTGTAACACTCGACCTGTTTCCAAGATTGACCAGCCATGTATATCCCGGTCCATAAATTGGTTCCACATCCTGTCCACTTTCTTGGATTCGATTCCAATCAAAATTGGTCTTTTGGTCAAGTTCCCTTTCAGCAGTTGTCATTTCCGTCTGAACACAAAAATATAGGTAGTATTTGAAAAAAGTATTAGTCATGAGCCAAATCTCCCCATTGGGGAGAAAAAGAGATTTAAAGAACACAGTCCTGCACAAGCAAAAGAATCCAATGAAGGACTTTATTCGACTTGATGCCTTCATGGAAATCACGTCAACCCATAAAGAACACAACAAATACTCTCCAATCATAAAGGAACGTGATTTGATTAATGCTATCAGAAGTAAACTCAACAGGTTAGACCACACAATACTTAGAAAACAAGAGATAGCTGAAAAATACCACTTTCAGATGAGGAAAAAAACCTCTTGAGGTGATGAAAAGTCGATGCCGAAAAATGCCAGAGGCTGTGCTAAAAGTGGATCCAATACACTGTCATCCTTGGCATGAGAATATTGTGCATTTATTTTGGATTGTTTAGATTAATTGTTATTTTATTATTAAGTTTGATATTTATTATATCTTAAGATTAGATATGGATATATTATATCTTAAGATATTATATCTTAATGTTGGAATAGGTCTGGTCCACCCTTGGTGGATCAGGCCCAAAAGCCCAATTCAGTTGGGGCTATTATAAAATTATGAAAAAGTTTGGGTTTGAATAAGGAGTTTTATCCTTATGATTTGAAATTCAAATCAGTAACTTCCTGTACGTTAAATATGGGAATAATAGATTATGAGAGCACAGTTGGTTTTCAATATGAGAAAAACTTCCAGAAAACTTCTCTTATGGTTCCTCCCCATCCGTATGGTGAATCTTCCGTATAACGTGATCAGAGTCCGAATTGGTGCTCCGATCTCGTGTGGGTACTCAGTGAGTCAATCGGATTCCAGGTACGCCCGAAATCCTACAGTGGTATCAGAGCCAGGTTAATAATCTGTTCCGGATTAAAATTGTGCATCGGATAGTTCACTGTGTTCATGAATAGTGAGTTTTTTCTGAAAGCATGCCAATAGAAACTTTATCATATTATGTTCATGTTGAAGATATATGAGGCATATATGATTCTGACTCAGATACATATTGTTTTTTTTTTTTGGATGTATGAGATTAGTCTCTATTCATCAGTTCATTGTTTTTTCTCCTCTGCGTGTTTTTTTTTCATTTTCTCGGTGATTTTACAGTGTAATCAATTAATTGTCGATTCCTGTTTGTGCCTTGGTTTTATGAGTAAGAGTGTATTTAGAAGCCTTATCATACACATCATGAATGTATGAAACGAAATAACACTCCACGGTGTGAGAAATCGAAGGAACGAACGAGAAACGCGATGTAAAATTGAATTGGGTACTGTTAAAATGAGTGATTCTGTCTTTGAAAATAATCCCATTGCGTAGATCTCGAAAAAACGATGAAAATGGACACCAAGAATGCATAAAACGGACGTCGGAAGGCGAAGTTACGGCGGAGAGAAGGTACCGGGTCTACGGACCTGACCCGCGCCTGAAACCGGTTCCGGGTCGACCCGGCTGGAGGTTGAAGACAACCTCCAGACCCTCTAAACGGCGTCGTTTTGACGCAATTTAAAAAAAAAAAAAACGGATCAGGGAAGTGGGTCGGGACCCAACCCGATCCAAAAAAAAAAAAAAAAAGGACAATGGTGGACTGGGTGGGCGGTTCGGGCAAATGATCCAACCCGATCCGCAAACCAAAAAAAAAAAAAAAAAATTAAAATGGACAGAAACGCCATGGTGGCGCGTGTGGCCACGTGTCATACTCTTTTGACACATGGCAGACATAGACCGATAGCAGACGGCGCGTGGAGTCTAAAAAGTTGGCGCGTGCCACATTTAGGGAACCCTGTGGCGGCGCGTTCACAGCACGCGCCGATTGCAAGAGTGGGATTCGACCCATTTTTCGATTTTTTCCAGAATTTCCTCTTCCTCCTCCTTCTAGGGGCGCGTGAAGGCACGTTTTAGCTCCGATTCAGACGTGGTTTGTTTCTAAAAATCCCTAAATTCAAAATCTTCATGTTGATGTGTATTAAAAATTTTTTTTTGAATATATTTGAATCTGTTTTAGAGGCATTTAGTGCTATCTTGAATGATTTTTTATGAGTTTAAAAATCCTGAAATATTTTTAATAATTCATTTTATTTTATTTGAGATAAATATGAATTTGGGGAGTTCAAAAAGCACTAAATCTCATTTTGTAGTGGATTTGAGAAGGTGAAAATTATTTGATGTTATCTCTATATAATGATTCAAGCATAAATTACTTAGAGTAATGTGAACCTCTAAGTGATAGATGGAAGAGGGGTTTGCTCATTTAAAATTGAGCCTTGAAATATAACCTAGAAGGAGGAGATCTTAAAGAGAGTTTTCAAGAGGAAAATGATTCAAACTAAGGTTCACTAGAACCTGAAATTGAATAAGACGTGTGACCGAAAAGAAATTCGGAAGATAAACTTCAAAAAAAAAAAAAAACCTGAATCTAATGAATCTTAAGAAGGTGAATGTCAAGATTCATATATGAGGAAACCTCACAGAGGTAAAAGTAAGGATTTGATACTAAAAGAGAAAATATCAAATCATAGTGAAAGGGAATCTC
This sequence comes from Inga laurina, assembly GCA_963855925.1. Taxonomy (NCBI): domain Eukaryota; kingdom Viridiplantae; phylum Streptophyta; class Magnoliopsida; order Fabales; family Fabaceae; genus Inga; species Inga laurina. The sequence continues at coordinate 60,422,037 of OY979707.1, read as the reverse complement.
AAAAGGAGAAGCTCCCTAATGCCAGATTCAGGCAAGTGATGAACCTCAGAAGGCAAAGCCCATTTCATGAGTGAAAATGAGTTTTGAGCCCAGTCCAACCACCAACATTAGAAATTATAAAAGACTTAAGAGCAAATATGTAATGTTTCTAGAATGAAACAATTCAAATTGCATAAGACATTTGAAACATCTTCTCAACGTGATAGAGAAACTTTGGAAGATGATTAAAACAACATGGGACACAAAATTCTTCTAGCCTTAGAAAATAGTGGTTATTGTGAACCTTGTCAAATTAAGGTTTAGAAATAAATAATATTCTCCCCTTGAAGATTTGTTTGGCTGAAGATTAAGAGCAAAGAAATGAGATTAATATGAAACTAAAGAAAACTATTGAACTGTCCCAAATTCCTTGATAATAAGACATTATTAACATAATAATGCTCCAAGGGACATGAAGAAGTATATGTCCAACACTCTTTTGTGAGTGGAAGCTCTTGGAAAATGAGTCTTCTAAGAGAATCATATGCTCCATCTAAGTGGGAGCTAGTAGCATATGCTCTATCAAAGTGGGAGCTTTCGGAAATTGAGCCTTCTGAAAGTCATAATTGAGCATTTTATGTGAAGTACTTGTATGAAATTCTTGATAGATGATAATGACATTGTTGGAATCTGTGTGATGGGAGGTACAAACGTATTCTCCTGATCATAGACCCAATGTTGTTATTATCTTTCTAGTCAAGAATAATATAAGTACATGACATCGTATATTTAAATGTGCTATAAAAAGACATTCTTGGTTTAAATCAATAGTGAATTACCCTATAAGTGGGATGATTTAAGTAACTAAGCCAAGGAAGGCTGTCAAGAACAAGAATGTTAATCAATAATTTAAATGGGGACAATTGTGATATCTGACATTGAAAGGTTTCATATAAATAAAAGATGTTGAAAAGCCATTGATTTGGGTCAAATGGCACTAAAACTGAGGATTTACTCAGCAAATAAGAGGTTATGAGACCGACATGGCCGTGATAAGGGAAATTTCATAACATTAATTGCCATGCGTATGCTATACTTCACAAATGCATGTGCAAATGTGAAAGAAATCCAACAGCAATGCCATGTGAATTGCATTCAAAGATGATCTATTGAGGTACTTCAATCACCTTTTAAGAGACAATATCTACATTAGATTACCAACTTAATAAGGAAACTGAGAGAAGCTGAACACGTATTGTTTAACGAACAATTTCAGTTTGTTCATCAAGACGCTCCTTTTCTAGGTGGGAGCTCATGAAAGTCAGTATGACCCATAATAATAATAAAAAAAAACGTTATTACTTTCAATGATGTATTGAAGTACTTGGGGCTTGGAAATGAATGTCTAGAGGTTTGTGAGTCCTCTTGACAAGCTTACCCCATAGGGGAAGCCAAGTCCTCCACACTCTACACCCAATATTGAGGAAGGGTAAGAGATTTTAGGAAAGAGATAGAAGGACGACCCTAAGTTCAAAGAAGGGTAAGAATTTCTCCCAGCAGAAGGCTAACCTAAGTGAGGTTAATGCTTTCCCTGCTAAAGAAAAGTCCATTTTGTAGAGAATTGTTCCAAATAAGAGGAACGCAAAAAGGACACAAGCTCCATAAATCATGATGATAGGGATTGAAATTCTTTACAGAATGTTCTCTATTGTCACATCTAAGCCAGAAGCTTAGCGTTGGTGGCGACATGAGGGTTGAAGTAAAAGGTATAAGCACCTACAAGTCTACTTTATGTAGTGGAATGACATTAATTCTCTGTGGTGTGCTTCATGCACTGGTTCAAATGAGATTGAGTTGTTGTCTCATACCGTCAAGATTAAGGGTTCAACTGATTTAAACTTTCATGATTTTGTGGCACATATATAATTCTGATTCAGTTTTCCTCTCATGAGATTTCTTTAAGTTGAGCATTGTTGGTGAATCTTTATGCTTAGTTGCTTTACCGACTTTTGTGATTCAAGTATTGACTTGATTATGTATCATGCTAGACAAGGACATGGGAATTACAACAAAAATTAGCGTAATGAGGATTGCTAAGTTTAGTTTCCAATGTGCAAATGTCGTTGTGATAGTCTAGCAAGTAAAGCAACATAAAAAGATTTATGTAAAGGGAAAATGACCGTATTTCCATTGCAATTATTCCACTATGATAAATTGGTACTGAGTATGAGGGCAAGGCACAGAGCTGAACATCAGTAAAGTTTACTGAAAAGTGTAATAAAGCATTATGAGACAATGTTATGATGGTTCAAGCTAACCCACCAAATGTGAGTGGGAGAGTATTAAGGTTCACTTTTGGTGGATTAGTACACATATTTGTTACTTTTGGTGGATTAGTACACATATTTGTTTTCATCAAGTGTGTGTGGTATTGAACTTAACCATGAACCCTCTAAAGTGGTCACTTCTACACTCTACACTCTATGAATTATGATCAAGTGCGAATTGGATTTGATTTTCCACAGATCAGAAAGAGTGCAAACCATAATGGTCAATTGCGCATTCCCATTGTGATTGTTAGTGGGAACTCATAAGAGTAATGTCTTCTTTTTTGAGTAAAAAGATGGAATTGTGACTGACTTCATTTACTGACTTCATTTTTTCATAAGTGAAAAGATGGAATTGTAAGAGAAAAGAACTGAAAGCTACCACATTTATTATGCATTAGTTTCTAAATAAAGGTGAAAATAATAACCATGTGTCTCTTTATGAGACACATAGCAAGACAGTACAGAACCAGCCAACGATTCTTAATCGTCCTTGTGAGTGGGAGCTTAGAAGGGTCAATAAAGAGACCTAAACAAGAGAAGCAGGAAGCTCCAAATAAGAAGCAGTAATTGAGAAAGGAATTCATGGCTGCTCTAGAAGATAGAGTCGTGTTCTATATAAGATTCCTGCAAAGGCAAAATGGAAGAAAGCAATAAAAGTGATGATTCATTGAAAAAGAGTCATGGTTAAGAATTAGAAACTACAAGACTCATTTGATTGCAAAGGGGTGAGCATAATAGGAAGACTTTCATCTTACCTGTTGTGCATTTTTATTCAGACTTATTCTGGCAACAATTTACTATTAAGATTTAGTAATACATCAAGAGGATGTAAAATCTACACCTTTAAGTGGTGATATGGATGATGAAATCTATTTGCAATGACAATCATATTAGGAGATTCTTGAGCAATTTCTATATGAGTTAATGCAAACCGATAGATACCCCAGTGGTTTCAGTAATGATTTTTGAGTCTTGATTTTGTCCCTAAACTAAATCAACATAGAAAATGGAAAAAGGTTTCCATGCAAACGTTGTTGGTAGTCTTATGTATGCAGTGATGTGTACAAGACCAGATATCTATTTTGTGATAAGACTTGTATGTTAGTACTAGTCTAACCATTGTGAGAGACATGGAATGTCTTCACAAAAGGTCTTGAGATACTTTTTTAGGGCATATAATGATCATGCGTATATTAATGTACTATGTCAGTATATGTGGCTATATGGTTGATGATGTTTGGGAACACATCTATGATTTGAAAGTGAGAATTTAAATATAGTGTTAATGTATTGTGAAAACACTGCAACCATTGCCTAAGTAAAAAACCCTAAGTATCATATCAAGACTAAACATGAAGATGTGATTCTTGTTAGAAATACTGTAGCACATAAAGTTGTTGTTGAACAACACTTTCCTATGGCAAGTCCCCTAGCTAAGAATGTGGCCAAGGAAATACATGAAGAGCATAATGAGTCCTTTGGCATGCATATGAAATGAAGTATAAATACTTAATTATAGTTTTACATGTGTATGCAAAAGTATACAATGTCTAGTATGTCGTACAGGTTGATGAGGTCGGCTTTCTCACACAAGCGACCACCTTTGACACTCTGAAGGAGTGTGTGAAGATGAGACATATGTGTTCACCAGTAAAGCAATGAGAGAGCTTATATGGTAGAGAAGAAACACAAAACTAAATGTCGCCTCGACTTAGTAGTGCATTTAGTCGGGATGAGATCTGTAATTATAAATATGGATCGAATCATGGAAACCCACGTCCATGATACCTGTAGCCAGACAACAAATTCTTCAGATTGACGTCATGTAAGTAAAGCTGAAGAATTTTGGTTTAAATACTGTGTGTGTCTAAACTTTAGTCTGTACGGTGTTAATAATAAGATTAAAACGACATACGCTCTTATAATATAAGAGTAACACCGTAGCATGCGATTCATACCGCATGTGCTAGAGAACCGCAAACGGGAAGCAAGTGAAAAGATCACTGCTTCATTGTTGTGTGAGTCCCGGAAAGGTTTACCCTTTCATGATGTCCTCTGACTTTGACAATATGATGGAAATATGTTTTGACGTCTGCTACTTTAGCATTTTTTTCCTATGATCATGATCGATACGATCTAAAGGCATTATGTTAAGAAAGCGGTTGATTCATATTGAAATCATATATGGGCGAAAGAAAGATTACTTGGAATATACACACTTATGCTTGTGTCTGAGACTGGTCCCTTATGATGTTACTTGAGTAATTTCATAAGTGTGGATACTATGCATATGAGCAAGGCTATCTGAGTTTTATCTTGACTCAAGAGGGATTAGATTGGCTATGGAGAAAGTGTATACGAGTTAAAATCTAGGACATCGGAGGCATTATATTAAATACGACCAAGCTGCACTACAAGGTTGTCTTGTGTTGGTCTCTGTGAAAGGGATTCCTAATACAAGACAGCCAAATGGAGACGTCATGCCCACGCGGTTACGGCAGAGCACCTAGTATGACAGAAGGATGGAAGAGAAAGAGATATGACCCATAACATTTGATCCACCAAGTGTGAGTGGGAGATGTTGGAATAGGTCTGGTCCACCCTTGGTGGATCAGGCCCAAAAGCCCAATTCAGTTGGGGCTATTATAAAATTATGAAAAAGTTTGGGTTTGAATAAGGAGTTTTATCCTTATGATTTGAAATTCAAATCAGTAACTTCCTGTACGTTAAATATGGGAATAATAGATTATGAGAGCACAGTTGGTTTTCAATATGAGAAAAACTTCCAGAAAACTTCTCTTATGGTTCCTCCCCATCCGTATGGTGAATCTGCCGTATAACGTGATCAGAGTCCGAATTGGTGCTCCGATCTCGTGTGGGTACTCAGTGAGTCAATCGGATTCCAGGTACGCCCGAAATCCTACACTTAATTATTTTGATTTGATTAGATTAAATTAGATTCTAGGGTTAGCTTTAGGTTTGCCTATATATGGGCTATAGGTACTCTCTTTTATTTAATGATTCAGAATAATATTTGTCTCCCAAATTATCCACATAGTATCAAAGCAAATAAAGGAGAGAAAGAAGAACAAGAATAATCAAAGTTCTTCTCAAAATCCGTTCTGTCGATTGGCGTTGTTAATTCTCGGATCTATCTAGTGTCATCGACTACCAGTAAATTTACCCCTTCTCAGCATTGTCGGCGCTATCAGAGTTCACCATGTCTATACTGTCATAGGTTGGTCCATCCCTGTCAGTATCATCGACTACCAATATAATCGACCTCTTCACAATTTGCCGACCATCTGTACATATTCGATCCTTTTGTACGAGGTTTGTCAATCCTGTGTCAAGTTCTGATCTCTTCACACTCTCAACATTTCTCTCTACCACCAGTCCAAGTTACGTACTGAAAAGCTCGGTCAGTATGTCTAAGAGAATATAATTTCTTGCTTGAATAGGTGTTAACAAGCAATTGCTTGGATCAAATTGAGAGCTCAGTGATTAAATTCAGAGGCGAAAAATTGAACCATGCCTCTCTCTCTTCAAACCCGACAGAATCCAGTTGTACAATCCACCGTCGTCGCACCCAACATCCGTCGGTCTCCTCTCCACGTCCAGGAAATTTAATTGGAGACAGAGAAAGTCTTATTCTCTCCATAATCAGAGGATCTTCCACAATCAACGCTTTCAAGTCTAATTGTCATTCTAAATCGATGATTCAGGTTGCTCTTCCAAAAACGACACAATCCCCAATTCTGATAGGCATCGTCGACCACCAACTAAGTTGGCCTCTTTGCAGTTCATTATTGTTGGTACCTATTCGACTGTCTGTCCACAATTGTCATGGGTCAGTTCATCATCCAAGATTCTAATTGTCTCACGTTCTCGAAATTTCTCACGAGGTCTAATATATTTCTTGCCAAAATATCTCCAGCTTCAATTTATCACCAAATTATAGTTAAATTCTCATCAAATTCATATTTGGCTTTTTTTTAAGTCCTTCAAAGTGGAAATTTTACTTGTACTCCAAGTGGTATCTCTCTTATTAAGCCTTGGCTCCTTCCATGCTTTAAATACCACAGGCACGATGCGAAGTAGGAACTGCTCCATCCACATTAAGCTTTGTCCATTCTTGGGGGGCCGCCTGCCACCTCAGCTCAGATGTTTGACGGTGGATCAAAATTCCTGGTTCAATTTCAACAACCTGTGTGTAGCTCTTCCTGGTGTGTAGTATCACTGAAGCTCTGAAAGTCAGTGCCAAACACTAATTGATTCCTCCAATTCCAGAGTTTCCATGCTGCTGCTCCGCACACAGCATCCCATTTAATATCCTCACTCTGCCCCAATCTTTTGTTTAAAGGTTACGTGCAAACAAGTTCCTGAGCGTTGCTGCAAAGAACTTTGCATAGTGCTTTGGGTGTACAAGTTGTAACCACATTTTCCATGCATAAGAACAGTCACGAAGAATGTGAATTATATGTTTTTGTTTTTATGTTGTCTTGTTCTCTTGTTAGTAAGTTTATATCGGGCTCCTTTGTGTGTATTGTCTCTTGCTTGATGTAACAGCCCAATATATCTGTATCACTTTACCTTGGGTTAAGGGGTAAAATTACCCTTAAATTTTTCTTAAAAATGCATCTATTATCATAAACCTTTTTTTTCATGCAAAAGTGACCATGAACTTTCAAAAAGGGTGTAAAAGTAACTATGAACTTTTAAAAGGGGTAAAAGTGACACTGCCGTTAAAATTAACAAACAGCCGTTTACTCAAAAGTGTTTAAAAGGTAAAAATACCCATAAACTTTTCTCAAAAGTGCACCAACCACCATAAACTTTTTTTGGGTGTAAAAGTAACCATAAACTTTCAAAAAAGAAGTAAAAGTGACGGTTCTCTTACTAGGTTCAAATGTAATCTTTTGATTGTTTTAAATCCAGGAAAAGAGTGCCTCGTCTTATCCATCATAATTTTTCGAAACCAAAAATTGAAAAACCCATCTTCAATGAAGATGGTGTCGCCATCCTACTCTCACCGACGTGCCGTAAATGGAATTGTTGAGATCGACGGTGCCATAAATGTAGTTGTCGAAATTAAATAACAACTAAAAGAGGAGAAAAGCGAGAGTGAAAAAGAAGAATAAGAGGGGACACCTTCTCTTCTCCCCACCACGCCACCGATCTTGCCTCCTTCAATGAAGATAATGTCATCATCCTACTCTCACCAAGTTGCGATGATGATGGAGAAGGATCTCAACAATTCCATTTACAGCACATCGGTGAGATTAGGATGGCGATGTCATCTTCATTAAAGATGGGCTTTTCAATTTTTGGTTTGGAAAAATTATGGTGGACAAGTCGGGGTGTTTTTCCTAAACTTAAAACAATTAAAAGATGACATTTGAACTCAGTAAGAGAACCTTCACTTTTGCCCCCTTTTTGAAAGTTTATGGTTGCTTTTACACACAAAAAAAAAGTTTATGGTGGTAAGTGCATTTTTTAGAAAAATTTATGAACATTTTTGCCCCTTAAACACTTTTAAGTAAATGGGCGTTTGTTAATTTTAATTGTAGTATCACTTTTGCCCCTTTTTTGAAAATTCATGGTTACTTTTGCACCTTTTTGAAATTTCATGGTTATTTTTGTAACGAAAAAAAAGTTTATGGTTGTAAGTGCACTTTTAAGAAAAGTTTAAGAGTAGTTTTGGCCCTTAACCCCTTTACCTTCTTGAATAGATTGCCTTTTTATCAAAAAAAATAAAATAAAATAAAGGTGATCCTTGACAAAGATCAGCAAGCAAAAGAGGGAAACAAACAAAGAAAAAGGATGTCAACCAAAAAAAAAAACAAAGAACAAGGAAAAAGGGGAAATTTCACTTAAAGCCGATAATATGGGCCCAATGTGCAGGCCTGCAGGTTGGGACATGGTTAGGGTTGAAATTTTTTCAGCCCAAAAGAATGCAGGCCCCACAAGCCCGCACTGCTCAACCAGCGGGTTGGCGGGCTGACCCGCATTTTTTTTTCTGTTCTACATGGATGCCTTACTTGGACTTTGGGAGGTGTTGGGCTCTAACTGTTGGGGTTTGGGGCTTTGGGCTTGGGGGCTTATATATATATATATATATATATATATTTTTTTTTTGGGTTAGATGTTGTATAATGTATATAGACAATTGGAGTATTAGACCTTCTTTTATATGAACAATTGGGGTTTAGGCTTGCGAATTTTTTATATGGACCTTTTTTTCTTTTGATGTTGTAATCATGTATGCATGTGTGGCAAAACTTTAAAAAAAACCAAAAAAAAAAAAAGTGTGGGTTGCGGGTTGACCCGTGAACCCACACCTGAGGGTTAAGGTTGGGGACTTCCCAACTCGTGGAAGTACCCACAGGCTGGTGCGACTGACCCGTTTTACTGGTTCTAAGTTCACTGAAGGACCATTGTAGCAACATTAATTCAACTTGTTTGGATGAGCGATTAAAAGACTTATAAGTGCTTATGCACGTAAGTCAAAATAACACCCATCTCACATACTTACCTCGTATACCATAAATTACGATTGAAAAGCTGTTTTTGAAGACTCCAATTGTTATTCCAAACGAGCATGGGTGTGTTTGGAATAGCAGTGGGAAAAGTAACTTATTTTTACTTTGACTTATGAAATATTAAGATTGGAAAAAAAATAAGATTGGATAAAATGATTAATGTTTGGATTGGCGATTGGATAAGTGTTTTTATAAAAGTAAAAAGGTGTTTGGTTTGGCTTTTACATAAGTGACTTTTGTGATATTTAATAGAAAAAAATTAACAAATTATGAAAAGTGAAAAAATTTGCTTTGAAAATTTGGCAATGGTAAAATACATACTACCTCCGGTCCACAATATAGGGCATTTCTACAAAAAATGCATGGTTCATAATATAAGTCACTTTCTGTTTTATTAATATTCTTTTTCCTTTTTTGTCTCTATAATTAATACCCACTTTTCAACTTTACCCCACTCATTATATCCTCCTCTCTAAAGTAACACTCCCAATGTAATTAAACACATTCTCAAGAAAGATACAAGTGGAAAAAAGTTATATTTTGATATATATTAAATAATTTAACTATCATTTTTTATTTTCCATCATATAATTAAAACATCCTATATTATAGATAGGAGGGAGTAATAAAATTACAATAAAAAAGTGATGAAATTAGAAGCGATCACAGTAGAATGAGATACTCCTCAACTAGAAGACAAGAGACAGTAGGAGAGAGAGAATAGAGTGGTGGATGAGAATAAAAAGCCAATCATTATCTACTATAAGCTACAAAACCAAGCTTAATAAAAAAAAGCTGCTTATATTAATAAGCCCATCAAACTAATCGTCATACCAAACATTTTCCAAAAGTCATTCTCATTGAACAGTGCCAATTTTTCCCTCAATCGCACGATTCTTAGTGCCAAACATCAAACCAAACATGCAGGTTATCAGTTTACCCCAAACAATTTTGAACTATCACATGGGACAAAAATGAAATTAACTTGTTTGTTGAAAAGACCAAAATAACCCTGGGAGAGAGAAGACAGCCAAGAAAATCTGCAACGTTATGTTACTGTGCAGTCTAACCTCCTCTTCCTCCAAAAGATCCGTCGTCCTTGAACTTGTTAACCAGTCAACAGCTAAACTACCGGACCACTAGTATCTCCGTCCGAAGAGGACCAGCTGGATCTGGTCGTAACCAGTCAGAGCACCGGCGCCAGCAAAAGAACGGAGTACGTTAGCACCAGCACCCCTGAAGAGGGATCTGGCACCCTCCTTCTTGATGATGGTGCGGAAGGCATGGAGTGAGCTCGTGTACTTGACAGCCTCGCCAGAAGTCATCATCATCCGCCTTCGCACAGTGTCCAGGGGGTAAGTCGCCAACCCGGAAGATATGGTGACCCCCATTCCCACAAGGAATTTGGTTGCGAAAGTTTGATCCTGTAAGAGCACATCATGCACAATAATATCAATCATTCAAATTAGTTAAATAATAATCTGTCCAAATTAGTTAAAGAAATCTTATATTAAGGACAAAATAGTATTATTGAGTGCAAGAGCATCAATGTCCAAGACACAAAGCAAGTACGTAATTCCTGTTAATCCTTATTAATAAACTAAGCACTAGCAAAAACACTATCTGTCTGTTAAGTACTGTTGAGTAACAAGTAACAACAACACAACGCGACAATGATAATGAATATATGAATGGCTATATATACTAATTTACACACCATCTTGATTTATATTATAATCATAGAGAAAAGGGGTATTTAATTACATATGCTATTACTCTTACCGCGAATGAATAATTGACTCAAAATATTAACGCCACGTATATCGTAAAAAATCAAAAGATATAATACAAAATAGGCATAGAAAATTTGAAATTATTAAGTTCAGGAGCAGTAAGGGGTAGGACAGAGGGGGGTGGGGCCAAGAAAAGAGTAGATTTATTAGTGTGTGTGTGAGAGAGAGAGGGGTGTCACGATGGAGACTGAAAGGTGTCGAGTCTAAGAAGTACAGAGAAGAATAAGTGTGAAGGATGGAAGGATGTTGAGGGAGCGGCCAGCACAAAGACGCATACAAACACGGAAAGTGAAGCCACCAGGCTGCGTGCCTGCAACTCTCTTAAATATTCTGCACTCTCATCTGTGTTCTCACACAATATGCCAAAATTCAATGCCTTGTTAATCACATTCACACACATGACCCCTTTTTGAACTCCCAATACAATACAATACAAACACCCTTAGCTAGCTACCAAGAGTATGATATTAATTCTTCACACTTTCACAACCTGTTGCATGAAGACTGTAGCTTATAAAGAGGAAGGCAGACTTCCAAGACAACAATAAAATTCAAGAACATACCTGCAACCCTGGTTTCAGGGTATCATACATTCCAAAGAAAAGAGCACAGTACACTATGGATCCAAGACATGATATGGCGAATCCACGGTAGAGGCCGGCGACACCATCGGACTTGATGGTTTTATGGTAAACATCAATAAGCCCGCTAAACTGCCTCTCGCCACCCCTCTTAGCATCAGTAGCCAGGCGAGTACGGGCATAATCCAGCGAATACACCAATGAGTGGGACAAAGCCCCTGCAGCTCCACCAGATGCCAAATTGGTGGCAAACCATTTCCAATACCCCTCGCTTTTCTTACAGTTGAAAACCCTCTTAAAGTAATCCTTCAAAGGCATGTTTAGAGCCTGTAATGGAAAAACAAAAAATTAATAAGAGCAGTTGATAGGTTCTAGGAACCTTTAGATATCAGATTGGGAAGTTAGAAAAAGAAGAAAATAGGGAGAGAATGACTAGAGACAGAATCTGCATAATAATTCCTTGATGATAATTCTACTGTCACAATACATTTATATAGGCTCCTTAACAAACTAACTGGTGATAACTGCTCCTAATACGACTGCTGGTCACATTTCCTAATAACCAACTCCTAAATACAAATAATACAAAACAGACCAGGAATATAGCACTTACATAATACACTGACATGCATAAAACACATACATAAACATCTAAGCATTTTGGGAGCCACGTTTCTTTCTAGTCTAAGCTAATAAATTAAAGGACGTAGATTCCTAGCAGCAATGTTCATCATAATTGAAACAAAGCAAATCCTTAACAAAGGAAATACTACCTGATAAGGAAAATATCTAATGATGTTTGCTGTGTTTCCTCTCCAAAGAGAGAGGACGCCCTCATTTTTCAAAATTCGACCAAAACCATCCCCGATCCCCTTGTATGGCTCTCTAAGCCTGCCAGATTTGATCATTTCGCTCTGACACTGAAGGAGCAACTTGACTCTTTCAATTGGAGCCGCCGCTGTCTTGCTGACGGCGGCAGAGGCTCCCCCCAACAAAAAACCAACCGGGATTGCAGATGCTGGAGCATGCCGCACTTTAACTTCAGCCATTGTAATTGACCTGTCAAAGACACTTTATATAACTCCATAAGCATCAAGTATTTATAAACCAAACCACTAGGCTCATTTATAAAACTCAAGTGCCAAACAAATGAATAAAATTAGAGCTCCATTGTCACATTTACTTTGTTTTACTCTTCCCCGTCTTTTTAACCTGTCAAACAAATGATATTCATGTTTCGACTAAAATTAATTAAATTAAAATAAATATTATATATATATATAATTTAAAATATGCGAATGAGATTGAGGTATGCACAGAGACAACTTTAAATGACTATTATATATGGCAGAACGGTTATTATGGAGATAACAATACAGTCAAAGTACAATAGAAGCATATTTAGCACAATATTCAATCTTTAATTAAAGATTATGCTAAGTATATGCCATATTTAATTTGACTCAAGCCATATATATGCTAAATAATTAAAGATTATGCAGCAAGAGCATAATCTGTAATTATTGTGAAGTAAATACATGTTGTTAAATAACATATTATGTAGCAGATAGTGGATATCATAGATTATTACGAAAATATATGCTAAAAATCTGCTAAACAGATTATCCAGCATAAGTAAATATATGCTAAATAATCTTATATACCAGATTATGTAGCAGCCCCTTGTTTCTTTAATTAAAGATTACAGATTATGCTAAATATATGCTATATCTTACTGGAGCCATAAAAATATATTTATATGTATATACACTAATACACACAAAGATAAGCCATAGATTATGCTAGATTCTTTATTCTTTAGTACAACATATGCAAAATAATTAAAGATTATGCTACATTTTACTTAATTAGCTATAATTAGGTGATTGAACAATAAAACACATGCAATTTATTCATCCTCAAAGAGTTATAATCACAATTTCAGCCAATTGCAGCATTCCCCCAGCGTTAAATAAGCATTACCAAAGCATAAACAAAGCAAGTTGTATAATAGAAGCATGTGATACAAGAAATTGAAACAATTAGGTGAAGAGCAATGGCGGAAAAGAGGAACGAATGTGGAAAAAAGAAGACGATGCAAAAGCGCAAGAGCATCAGATCCGGAAAAAAGAGGTCATGAGGTGAGCCATTTCAATGATGCGGGTGAGTTACCCCAGCTCTACAAACATTCCTCACAACCCCCAACCGCCGTCGCTGTCTCAGCCTCAAACCTAGTGAAGTAAGAAAAGATTTACCAAGAGCGCAATCGACCCACGGAGCGATGAAGATGGCGGCTGACGACAACAGCAAGGAAGTTGATGACCGGCGACGTCGAGCGAGAAGACGAAGATCAGCGACGCGATGAGAGGAGAGCGCGAGAAATTCGATCGCGTGCCAGGCGTAGAAATGATGCCAGCCGAAGAGACTAGGGCTTTATATAATGACGCATTTTCCCCCCCCATTTCTCAGGCAGAGAGACCGTTCCCTTTCTTAGCGTACGAATTTTCAGAATTCGGATTTTGCATAATGATTGGCCTTTCTCGGGCAGATACACCTTTCCCTTACTTACCGTACAGATTTTACAATCCGCATTTTGTATAATGACATCTCACGCGATCTGCGATACAGTGGACCCGCTCGACTAAATTGTTTTTAATTGGTACGTGATTACACTTTCCATAAAGCGCGGGGCCAACTAGTCCTCAGAATTAGCCGGGGCATATGCATTTATAAATTTATTTCATCAAAGAAAACTAATAATTAATATTTAGTTAGTTACACCGTTACTGCTAACATGCATGCCTGAATATGCCTAATGGTTCAAAATTAATATCATCCAGTTCATTGAGATGTTTGTTCCCTTAAAGGGGTACGTGTATATTCTTCACATGCACGCACTTTTTGCTCTAAGGTATTGCGGCCTGAGTTTGCAAGTTTGCTACATTCCAATGATGTTTATGTGCTGCATTTGAGTTACACGAACATGGAAATTTTTAGATAGCACCGATGGCTCTTCTAGATTTCGGAAATACTGTACAAAAATAAATGGGGTGCATTATGTGAAGGTGACATGTTAAGCTGCACGCATAGATTGGTTTACTTTCTTTTTAGCTCCATTCTGCATTCTTTTGTGGTTTATTTTCTTATTGGTTCTATTTACCATTTTAAAATCAGTTCAGCTTCTGATAAAGGCTCTTCCAGCTTAATGGAGATGGGCTAAATTAATGTTGCCTTAACGAATATTTGTTGGAAATATCAATGGATAAAGTGACTGTTGTATTAAATATATAGTGCAATGAATATTTAGGTGACAAGATGGGTTGAACTCGAAAATAAATACGTCAACTAACTCACTAATACTTTGCTTGAATAAGAAGAGAAAATGTGTGGGGGAGAAGTGGTGGGGGAAACAATTTTCTCCACTCATCCTTGGTGAGTAAGAGAAAACAGACAAAACAAATGGTTAATTTGATATGGATAATAATAAGGAGAATGAAAGAAAATACCATTTGAACTTCAAAATCCCGCTGATAAGAAAGGTAATAGGATTGACAAGAATAATAATGGGATTGACAACACAAATCTTTATTAAAAGACTCATTTAGGATTTTAAAATTCAAATGGTATTTTTCTGTCATTCTCCCATAATAATAACCTTACTATTTTAATAAAAATATTTTTTTATAAGAATACATTATTATTCCACTACATTATTTATATAATTTCCGTAATATGTTCCTAAATAGATTTAAAATATGATTTAACACTAATCGTAGCTTAAAATAATTTTATGAAGATTTATTTCTTACTTCCAAAATTATTTTTACAAAACGATTTTGAAATTATTAAAATAATTTCAGAAATGAAAATATATAACATTACGCTAAGAAAATTTGGCCAGGATCATATTGTCAGCGAGGAGCTTTGGCAGAGACTGATAATGACATTAGACGACTAAGTTGACTCATCTTCTCATCCAATCATTTTGTCTTCCTTCGTATTTTTATGAACTCGGTCATTAATTATTTGGGATATCTTCTCATCCAATAATTTGGGCAATCAGTGTTTATTTAGGATAGTTTATTTTTGGACAATAAATTCTTATAAATTATGATTTACGATATACAAGATAAATATGTGAGAGAAGTTTTATCTCGACTTACGTAATAAGTGTATATTGACCCCAATAAATAATACCAAACACACACTAATATTACAATATGTCAAAGAAATTATTAGCATTGCGATTATTAACTTTCAACAATATTCGTATTAACTAGTCAGTGAATCAGTTTCTTTTTCTTCATGATCAATGCATCTATCAGTTACGGGGCAATATACCGTGGTAAATCTATATGATGATGTGTGATTACTATATATAAAATAAATAGGCTAAATGGAATTTATCTTTAGCTTTTTAATTTGTTTGTAGAATATAATGTACAAAATAATTAATCTCTCGGCTCAATTGTAAATAACTAGCTTTCGAATATAATTGTTTCTCGATTTCTATGTAATGGCGGTCAACTTGGCAAACTATTCACATCTTCGAGTACGTTCCAAATCAAGGAATAGTGATAACTTTAATAATATTGAGACGTGTTTGGTTGACTTGAACTTTTGAAAAGAAGTTTGTAACTCACCACAAAGTTACAACTTCACAACAAAAATTATTGAAAGCTACAACAAAGATTTGTGCGCGCATGCGTCAGTTGTGGAGGGTGGGGGAATATGATAACCAAGAGTACCAAAGCATTTGACCCAAAAAAAAAAAAAAGTGTACCAAAGCAGGCTCCATCTCTTTAAGATATTCATGAAGGGAAAAAGAAAAGAATATGAGACGGATAAATATAATAATGAAATGTATGTCTCATATATGTTTACACTCACATTATTTTACATCTCATTATTTTTTTTAGGGAAAATTTTATAAAAAATACTACTTGAACTTTAAAATCTCAAATAAGTGATTTGTCAAAAACCTGAGTTGTCAATCTCATTACTCTTTTTATCAATCCTATTACTCTTATTGTCAACAAAATCAATTTAGGATTTTGAAGTTCAAGTGATATTTTTTTGGGATTTTCCTTTTTGTTTCATGTATGAAGGCATCATTAAACTAGGAATACAATTTGTTTTTAATTCAATTATTTTTTTTCAGAAAAAAAAAAATGAATGAGGAAGAGAGAACGTGAGAGAGATGATGAGGTGTGATGCCAACATATTGAGTCCACTGATGTGGATGATGAGGTGGCGTGCTAGGTAGGTTGTTTGATTGATTTATCAGTCAAATTTAACATTAAGGAATGACAGGATAAAATTTCTATATTTTGCAATCTTTTAAGGTGAAATTGCTCTTAAAAAATTTTTGAATACCTAATGCTCCTCAATGAAAATTTTTGAGGTAAAAATAGACTTTATCCCTATTTATTTTCTCAAACTTCCCCTATTGACTGTCATCCATAATATTTTCAATTAACAGGGGGTAATTTCTAATATATACAATTTAAATAAGAAATAATATAGGGAAGCCAACACATAATATTTTATAAATAATTAACTTAACTAATTTTTAAATTTATATGATTTAGTTATACAACTTCTTCATTTAATAGCAAAATGAGTTGAAGGCACCAAAAAAGAAAAAGCAAAATCAGTAATAATCAATTCATTTCAACTTAATTGGCGTTAAATATTGATGGTTAATTTGTTTTTTTCTTAATTTTATCATTCTTGATTAACGTTTGTTAGTTGCTAATATTATGAATGTGGAATTATGCATGTTTTTTTATATTATTATGCGCAAGTGGCAATCACGAATAGTCCTTGTAAAAGTAGGGAAAAGCTCGATATTTATTTTTTAGCACTTACCCCCTGATTTTAATTTTTATATTATTATGTGCAACTATAGTTTGGCTGTTTTTACTGTCAAATATTTCGTGATGTTTAGCACTTCTCCCCTGACTTTAATTTCTATATAAAAATATTGTAGCACATCAATCTCCTCATTGTAATTCAACTTCACTTTTAATAATGAAAAGAGAGGAAGAACAAGAAAAGAACAATAAAAGGAGCGTAACAGGAACCTTCTCTGGTAACTCTACTGAAGGCATTATAACTATACTGCGAGTTTCGTCATTGTTATCAAATCCCCCATCAATGCCTACAAATTAACAAGATGGAAAACAATATTTTATCTAGAAAAGAACTGCCAATTGGTAATAATATTGAAACAAACTACTGGACCCACATTTTCTAATACTTAGACAAGGGGCGCCATATATTGGTATCACCAATAAGAAATATAAGCCATAAACACTCAGAAATTATGTCAACTGAAACAAGAAGAACCAGAGAACAATCATTTCAGAGTACATAATGCATTTATAAAAAAAAGGAATTCATCACAGGATTCTGCATTTTGAATCAACCAAAAATAAGAAAATACTGAACAAGTAATGGCTTGAAAACTACAATTCAGAGTCCCAGCAGAAAATTCAAGGAATAGTCAGCAAGGAATGACTTGAAGCAAAGTTCCCCCAATAAAAAGATTTGACGATTCGTGAGATGCCAACACTAACCTTCAAGCATATAATAAAATATTCAACTATTCTGAACTTTGAAGAACGAGAAATAAATAAAGGACGAAAAATATTTAGGGTACTACACAATGCAAAGTGTAGGGACTAGAATTTAGAATACATGAACATCACACTGTCAAGCACAATCCCTATTCATGTACCTATAGCCAAGAGGGTTGGCTTTTTGAAGTCTGTCTTCAGGAACTATCTTCTTTGTCTGCTTTATATGTAAATAAACAGGATCACCAGTCTTCTCATAATTCCAGTCCACACAATCCTTCCCAAGAGCAAGAAAAGTGTACATGTCGATGAATAGTCCACCTTCTGGCCTCTGAAATTCATCAACAATACACCACCAGAAGCATCGATTGTATGGACTGTGAATCTGTAGACAAAATTTAATTTCAAATACACAAATAGCAATCAACTTCCAGCGAATAAGGGGGAACAGTAGGAAAACTGAGCTGAAAACTGTGGTTATTGTGCGCGTATTGATGGTGGCTCCCAAATCGCGGTTTTAAAAGTCATTTTCTATAAATCGAGATAAAACTTCTCTCACATATTTATTTCGTAAGTTGTAAAGTTATTCTCCAAAAGTTAATCCAAACACACACTCTAACTGACATTGCATGTGAAAGAAAAAATCAGTGAGAACGTACTGATAGAAAATACTGATTGCGTATTCTTAAAGATTGTCACACACTCTCTTCGCAACCAAAGAGTAAAGCTACCGTGGCGAAGAAATTTGATGACAAAGCCAACAATAAAGAGGAAAAGAATGAAATGGGTTTGACTAGTGAGATAAAAAATCATTAACCGTCTAAATATTTTACTAGAAGAATCTTTAAAAGAACATGTGTTCCAATATGAGCCAGGGTAGTTTTGAATGGTTCATGTCCTTCAAGCTCATCAACAAAGGTTTCCACAAAAACAGATGGGCCCACAAGAGGGTACAAAGGCATTGGGAATGAAACATCCTGCCACTTCCGGAAATTCAGATAGCCCAAATCTTATTAAACAAAATTAATAGAGACATGCCAATTCCTTAATATCAATTTTCAATCTTTCATAATAATCATGCTCAAGTATAAGTTCATTAGCTATCATCATCGCACAAATTCTGAAGGCAGGCCAAAAGAAAGAAACTAAAACCCGACAGAATTGCTAGAGCTGGTGAAACGGGTTGCCCCTCAAAATTGGGAGGCTCAGGCTGGCGCCCTGTTAAGCCCGTGGGCTACCGGGCTGGTTGCTTATTTTTTTTTAAATTTTTTTTTATAAAATAAATCCAAATACTCTTATCATCTTTCCTTTAATATTATGTTTAACTACTTCCTCATATTTTTTATTTGACACTTTTATTTTTATATTATATTTATTTATTCTACTATTATTAAATTTAAAATATATGTGTTTATTAGGGATACAAATAGGTCAAACCCCCTTACAGTCTAGCCTACATAAAGCCTAGCCTAACCCATTTAGTAAATAGGTCAGACTCAGGCTCAAGCTTATTGCTAGTCTTATTTAGATAAACAAGTCAGATTTATTTTCATAAGACATTGCTTGCAAGTCTACTGGCCTGATTTATTTAATTTTTTTTTAATTTATACTATTATATAAGTATATATGATAGCATCTAAATAATTTTATAAATTATTTATAGATTTACCAACTTAACCCTAATTCTAAGTTTCACATCACATCGTCATTACACTCAACCATTGCTTTTGCATCAATCATTCACCTTACCTCTCTTCTTTTCGATCGCTTGAGATGACGACGCTAACTCATTCACTCTCCCCTTGATTAATTTGGTAGTTCGCTAAAACATAATAATTTCTATGAATTTATTTTAATGCTAAATGAAATATTATAATCTTAGCAAGAGGAGTTTGTGCAATTTATGTGGAAAGAGGAAAAGAGGTAAATTATAGTTTTACATATTGCTTGTTATACTTGGTCGATTTTAAAAAATATATCTCATTAATCAACAGACGATTAATTTTTCTTATTTCTATTTGTTTGAACAATTGTTGTCACTAAATATTCTTTTCTTTTCTAAGTAAGCCTTAATATCATGACAAGAATGGATGTTAAGCTTTTAAGACATAATGTAGGATTGTAAATAAGCGTGAAGGGTTATATAGAAATTTGGATGCATAGGCTTTAAAGGCATAGATTTTAAGTAAGTCTTTAAATAGGCTTCAGGCATTGTCAGGCCTTTTGAAGGCCCAGTCTAAGGCCTAAAAAAAACCTACATACATTCTTAGGCTCAGGCTTTTGAATCTCTGTTGCAGGCCTAGGCCTATTTAGATAAAGCGTAGCCTAGCCTAGTCTATTTCCACTCCGAGTGTTTATATATTTTTGTAATATGAATAGATAAAAAAAAGAAAAATAAAAATGAAATTAGTTTCCTAATAAAAATGTATAAAAAAAAAGAAGTGTGATGTGAGTGAATGAAAGAAAACAAGAATAAGAATTTAAAAAGAAAAAGGGGTGAAATAATTTTTTTTTAAAAAAAACTTAATAGGAGGGCTGGCCCACCAACCCGCCGTGGCAGGCTTGCCAGTCCACAAAAGGACGGGCTGGTTTAGCCTGCTAGCTGGTCCGATTTACCAGCACTAATTGCATCTAAAACCTAGACAAGCTGTCCAGTCATCTGACACTTGTTCATCAAGTGAACAACAGAAATAGAATGAGAAATTCGTGTGAAGAACAAAATAAGGAGAAGAATGCATGATGAGTACTACACAAATTATGCGTGAGTTTGAGCATATATATATAATAAAAGGAAATGCCGAGGGTGTGTGAACTGATTTTGGCATTGGTGGGCTTCTCTCTCTTGCCTGCACTTTCTTGGTATCGTCGGACCAAAGCAAAACCATGAGCAGCGGGAAGGATAAGATCACTTTCGGAGAATCATGTGAGGAGTATTTTGATAAAAAAGAAGAAGAGGAGGAAGAAGAGTCTGATAAAGAGGAAGAGGAGGAAGAAGAGTCTGATAAAGAGGAGGAGGAGGAGGAGGAGGAGTCTGATGAAGAAGAAGAAGAGGAAGAAGAGTCTGATAAAGAGGAGGAGGAGGAAGAGTCTGATAAAGAAGAAGAGGGGGAAGAAGAGTCTGATCAAGAAGAGGAGAAGCAAGATAGAGATGAACAAACCATGAGCAGTGGGAAGGATCAAACTTTGAGAGAATTAATGAAGGACTATTTTGATAAAAAAGAAGAAGAGGAGGAGGAAGAGTCTGATAAAGAGGAGGAGGAGGAAGAGTCTGATCAAGAAGAGGAGAAGCAAGATAGAGATGAACAAACCATGAGCAGTGGGAAGGATCAAACTTTGAGAGAATTAATGAAGGACTATTTTGATAAAAAAGAAGAGGAGGAGGAGGAAGAGTCTGATAAAGAGGAGGAGGAGAAAGAGTCTGATCAAGAAGAGGAGAAGCAAGATAGAGATGAACAAACCATGAGCAGTGGGAAGGATCAAACTTTGAGAGAATTAATGAAGGACTATTTTGATAAAAAAGAAGATGAGGAGGAGGAAGAGTCTGATAAAGAAGGGGAGAAGGAAGATAGAAATGAAGGCTTCGACCAACTTATAGATGAAGAAAATTCCACGGCCGAGGATTTTGAAGGAAACAGTCGGCGCACATGGAAGGCTGAGAAAGATAAAAAGGGAGGGTGGCCATTTGGATGGGGAAAGCCTTCAGGCACAGGGGGTTGGCCATTTGGATGGGGAAAGTCTTCAGGCCCAGGGGATTCGAAGTGAAACTGAACTGAAATGGGAAGTAGCCAGAAGGAGATCGGGATTGCTATCTTTTTCGACTATGAATTTTATGGTTTATTTTAGTGTGTTGCTTTTTTTTTTTTTCCATCTAATAGTTGTGTGGTTTGTTCTTATTTTAGTATGTTGTGTGTCAGGCCTAAGTTACCAAATCATAAACTTAGGCCTTTCTCTTTTTATATTTCATAATAAATAAAATATGTTCTATGGGTCTTTGAATAATTAAATTTTTAATTAGTTTTTGTTTAATAAATGCATAACATACAATAAAAAATAATATTTTTTTTTCCAAAAGAATTATAAATTTCAAATGTTAAACAACATTCCACTGCAACGTGATAAATTTACTTATGAAAAAATAACATGAAATATAAAAAAATATATATAATAAACAGGGCTGCTCATGAAT
Source organism: Inga laurina (assembly GCA_963855925.1). Taxonomy (NCBI): domain Eukaryota; kingdom Viridiplantae; phylum Streptophyta; class Magnoliopsida; order Fabales; family Fabaceae; genus Inga; species Inga laurina. Next base: position 60,400,045 of record OY979707.1, on the reverse strand, counting down.
TATAAAATTATTTCTCAAACCTTATGTAATCCGGTAATACCGTTCATAATCAGTAATACGAGTATCTTGATACTATCGTTACAGACTCCTTAAAATCTACCACGTCTCTCCAGCTCCGGCATTTCCCAATCCTCCGCCCACACCGTACACGTGTCTCTATAGTTATGAACTATAATGCCTATTTCTAGTTTAAATTCCCTTTTTCGTTAAAAGGATCTTATTTATTACTCCTTCCAATTAGAAAAACCAAAATAGTCTATCCCATTCACAGTATGAGAGAGGGATCTCTCTATTTCCTTTATCCATCAATTTCCCTTTATTCTTTATTCTCACTGTTAGATTAATTCTAAATAATTGAGATTCAATATCCCATAAAAAATAAATATATAATACTTTAATAAAAATATAAAGATATGAAATAATTATATCAAATTTTAATGATTTCAATTTACTTATATATATTTTTTGTTATTTAATATTATAATAATATTTTTATAATATATTAAATCTCAACCGTTCAGAATTAATCTAACGGTGAGAGGGAAGTGGACGGTAAGGAAAATGGAGAGTTCTTGATCACTCGTCTTTTGTGGGCGCTGACAGTGGTTAAAATTTGCTTATTTGTCAACCTTGTCAGCGCCACATCTGATCTGATTAAATAGAATCAACAATCAAAACAGCAGCCCGTAGAAAGTCTTGTGGGCATCCGTTACGCCGGCCATAGCAGCAAACAAGCGACCGAGTGACAGTAATCTGCCATTCAGTGACTCGAAAAAGGCAAAGAAGGGGAAGGACGTTTCAAATGAGGATTCGGACTTTGAAGAGAGAGTAGGTAAAGAATGCTCAAAAAGGGGAAAATGGTGAAGGCCCCAGATTTTCAAAACCGTACGATTAGAAAGTCTTTAAATTGTCCAAGAAGATCTGGGTTGATGAAGGATCCAATGGAGGGATAGACCTTACAAAGGCGAACGCGAAAGTGAAGAAAGCTAGAAAATTGTTTGCCCGCTGCTGATATGGTTTTCTGCAAATTTCCACAAACTTTTCTTCTTCTTCTTCGCGTCGTTCGAGTTCTTAGACCTAAGAAACCAAAAATTGGACCGGTCACGGAACAAGTTCAAGGGTTAATGGTTCAACCGAGGTCGAACCGGTGATTAAACCGATAGTCGAACCGGTCATATTAAAATATTACCAATTATTAGTAACAATATATATATTAATATATTCTTACACTTCTATAGATAAAATCAATTGATTATATTATATTTGATTACTTGAATCATATAAAATTAATTGATTAAAATATTATATATTATATATATATAATATATAATATATAATATTTTTTCTTTTATTCTTTTTATTTTTTAAATTTTTGTAGCCTTAAAATTAAAATTTGTTCTTATAATTTAGTAAAATATTATAGATTGTATGTATATCGGTGTAAACCTATGGTTTTCTTTCTTTTTCAGCTTTTTTTTGAACCGGATATCTCATTTTTCAAAAAAAAAAAAAAAGCAGCAAACCGGTTGAACCAGTGACCCACCGGTTTTGGACCGGTTCGACCGGTTTCCACCGGTTCGACCTCCCCCTCTCTAAAACAGCAAACCGAACCAGACTGAGGACCGGTTCACCGGTTTTCCGGTCGGACCGGCCGGTCCGGTCCGGTTTTTCATTCATTGCTTAGACCTCTTTCCTTGGGCTGCGTTTGATAGTTGATTCATTTAATCAGATCAGGCGTGGCGCTGACAAGGACGATAAATCAGCAAATTTTAACCACCATCAGTGCCACATAAAACGACTAATAAGGAACTCAGCTGTTTCCTATAAACTAAGGACTGAATCAACTACTTAATAAAAGCATAAGGATTGTGTAAAAATTTAATGAAATTATAAGGATTAAATAATTAATTTTTTTAATAATATATTTAATTTCCTTAATCTTCTTAAATTAATTTACAGGGTTCATATTGAGGAAGTTACCACTATTGTCCTTTTTACAGGTTCAGTTTAGGGAAAAAAATCTGATCCTTAATCTAAATCCACCTGGAGAGTAGGTACGACGGTATTACAATTTTGTCTTTATTAAATATAATAAAAAAGGAATTAATTCATACTCAAAAAAAAAAAAAGATAATAGAGGGATGAAAATACCATTAATAAATTAAGTTGATTCATATGGGAAACAATGAAAGATAATAGAGGGATGAGAATACTATTAATACATTAAGTTAGAATTAAAAAAAACATATTTAATAAGTTTACTATGAGAATTTTCTTTTGGTACCTGAGATTTAGGTGCTGGACATATGAAAATGACTGGCATGTATTTTGGATCCACAATATAAGCAGCCAGCCAATATCTCCCAAAAAGGCGCCAAGTCCTCCCGCCAAGAAGTGCGCGGCAAAGTGGCCGGCCCTAGCCTCCCTCGTCCTCCACTGGCGTCCGTACACTTCCGCGCTAGCCCGTGCCCTTCATGGAACCCTTGATGTCGTCGGTGAACGAAGCTCGCTGTTCAATTGGCGGTCGCAGCTTCAGTGGCCTCACGCTTGAGGGAAAAATCGAGAACAACGGCAACAAGCTCCGTGCTGAGCGTGAGAGTCGAAGCCCTATTCCGGAGGCTCATTCTTGTTCCGGTGGAGTAGAGAAGAGTAGTGCAGCTTTGGCTTCCCCGCCTCCGGCACCGCTTGCAACCAAGCGACGAAGATACATGGCTTTCATGGACGACGATGAGGTGGAAGGAACGGAGGCAGAGGAAATTGGAGCTGATAATCGTAGGGCTCGGAGGAGGTTGGTGAAGAAGCTCTGGGGCGATTTTGATAGGGTGGCTACGGACAATGAGATAACTGGTTTATCTGATACTGGAAACGTGGTGAAAATTGGCAAATTGACAGGTTATGATGATGAAGAAGCTACTATTATGAAGGTGGCTGAAGAGTTAGATAAGTCGAATTATGGAACAAAGAAGGCAAAGGCTGGAAAGAATAGAAAGATTCAAGGTAACGAGAACACTGTTTCTGGCAATACCGGCGTTAGGACTTCGACAATATTGGTAAAGCGTGACTCCAACTAGCCTTGAATTTGATAATGGTGCCACCCAATTTGGTCTTCGATCAGTATCCAGCTTCGTAGAAGTGATGATGGATAGGGCTCATCTCTGTAGTTTTTCCTCCGTTTCCCCCTTGCTTTTTAGTTCGATAGAAAGTATGAGCTCTGTTGGGGGTGTATGATAATCTCTGGTGAGAAGCTCGGCTTTTGTGCTTGTGTCGTGTGTATGTATATAATGATCTTTTCGGTTCATTCGAAATTATCAGTGCCTGTTTTCTTTTTTTTGACTTGATACTGGAGTACATTAATCCAACTAGGGATTAAAAACAAGAACAACTTCTAACAAAGGCCCCACTAAAAATCTCTCATCAACTACCGCCTACCAAAAGAGCAGGAGGTGGGTGATTAAATATGACAAAATTCTCTCTACTACTATGAGCATTCTTAGCTAAAAGATCAGCCTCAACATTATGCTCTCTAGAGAAGTGGTTAATCAGGACGCACCAATCTCTGGATAACCAAAACCTAGCCTCTTCGATAACTTCCTTAAAGGGATGAAGTACATCACAACCCCTCATAAGAAGATGAATGGCTTCAATACAATCAGTAAATAGCTCAATATTCTTTAGATTTCTGTTCCAGCAAATTTGAAGACCCTGGATGATTGCGATAATTTCAGCAACAACCGGTGGAACCTGTATAAGTTTACTCATGAATCCACAAATCCATTCTCCATGTTCCCCTCTAATGACACCTGCGCTTGCACTTTGACCCGACTGAAGAACAGAACCGTCTGTTTCAAGTGTATTAAACCCTGGCCTCCTTAATTGTTGACTTCTATCTCCTTTATCAGCCTGAGTATAGAATTTGCACTGACTACTTAAATCCATATCCCAACTTGCACGAAAAAAGCTAGAGTATGCATTTGTATAGTCAGCTTCAGCATCATCCCCAAACAGCTTCCTGCATCTGCTCACCCAGATATCCCAGCAAACGTATCCAAACAGAGTTGCCCATCTGATCTTCTTGGTGAACTCCCTTCCCGCTTCATGTCTGAGGTTCCATTCAATCCACTCCCTTCCCTGTAAATTAATGAAATTATTCCACATTGTAGGTTTGATTATGGATACCCACCTTTCACGGGCATTGTCACAATCCCTTAAGAGATGCATTAGGTTCTCATCCTGCTCACAAAGAAACGGACAAGATGCAGTTTCCGATAGTCCCCTCCTCGCTCTGAGATCTGCTGTATGCACCCTTCCATGTGCCACAAGCCACATGAAAGATTTAATCTTCTCTGGGATATCCCATCTCCATAGTAATCTCCAAAAGGTTGAATTAGAACTGGAAGGACCTGCAGAAAGAAATTGGTAGGCAGAACTAACTGAAAAACAACCATCAGAAGAAGGTTTCCAGAAATACTTATCTGTTCCTCTGCTATCCCCAGGGGGTTGAGCACATGTGATTTGTTGGACCACGTGAGAGCTAAACCATCTCCCCAGTTTAGACATATCCCATTCACCTTCGGGATTAACATAATGACGGACTGTTTCAGTCCTGTCAACAAAAGCCTCCCATCCAGGGACCAGCTCGATCAAAGGTTGATTCATTTGCGACCAGTTGTCATTCCAAAAGGATGTTGAAGCCCCATTACTGACCCGAACTCCCACTCCTCTGTGGAATTTATCCCAAACCGAGCAGATACCTCTCCAAGTTGCGGACATATTCCTTGGAGCAACTGGACCATTTATCTGGTCCCATCTGTACTTCTCTCTCAGAACACGAACCCACAGTTTGTTTGTATTATTCATCACATGCCAGCATAGTTTCATAATGAAAGCCTCATTCTGTTTACACAAATCCCGAATACCTAGACCACCCTCTTTTTTGTCCCTTGTAATCTGATCCCAAGCAATGAGATGGAGCTTTTTCTGGTCATCCTGCTCATCCCAAAGAACTTTTCTGCTTTTTCTCTCCATTTCCTGTAAGACTCCTTTAGGAATAAGCAAAGTCTGCATCTGATAAGAAGGCAAAGCTGAAAGAACAGATTTGATAAGAGTGATCCTGCCCGCAAAACTCAAACATCCTTTTTTCCAACCTGAAATCTTTTTTAGAGTTCTTTCCAGAAGAGGCATGAAAGTGAACTTGGACATTCTTTTATGAATAAGAGGAATGCCAAGGTACTTCCCCAAATCCCCAGTCAAACAAACCCCCATCTTCTGACTAAGATCATAGGCCCTAGAAAAGTTTACCTTTCTTGAAAAGCACACCCTGGTCTTGTCCTTGTTCATTTTCTGACCCGACATATTACAAAAATTCTGCAAACACTCTATCATAACCTCCGTCTGGCTATCCGAGGCCTCTCCAAATAAAATTAGATCGTCCGCAAAAAACAAATGAGAAATGTTAGGGCCATTTCTACTAAGCTTAATTGGAACCCATTCTCCTGCATCAATAGCATCTTGGATTATGTGACTCAGACGCTCCATGCACAGAGTGAAGATATAAGGAGACAAAGGATCGCCTTGTCTTATTCCACGGGATGATTTAAAACTTTCAGTGGCTTCCCCATTCCATAAGATTTGAAAAGACGGACTCGAAATGCAAGCCATAATAATCTGACAGATTTTACCATCCACACCTACAGATCTAAGGGTATCATAAATAAAAGGCCATTCAAGACGGTCGTAAGCCTTCTCCAGATCCACCTTAACCGCCATCCAACCCTTCCTCCCAGCTTTAGTCTTCATGGAATGGATCACTTCTTGGGCAATGATAATATTATCTGTACTTTGACGCCCCGCAATAAAGCTGCACTGATGGTCACCCACTACCTTCCCCATGATGTCACGAAGCCTACGACTCAAGATTTTTGTGATGATTTTGTAACTCACATTGCAGAGAGAGATAGGTCTGAAATCTCTAATAGTCTCCGGATTTTCTACTTTAGGAATTAGGACAATGTTGGTGTTGTTTATGTCTTTTATACGCTCAGGTACTTGAAAAACATCCATAACTAAATCATTAATATGCACATCAAGTGTGGACCAATATTCTTGGTAGAAGACAGCTTGAATTCCATCCGGTCCTAGAGCCTTAAAAGCTCCCAGATCAAAGGTAGCCTCTTTGATTTCCTCTCTAGACAAATCCGCATTGATCTTAGCAAGCTCGCTAGAAGATAGAGCCTGAAAACAATTCTGCGTGTCAATGGGGTTGAAACTAGTCAATTCACTTTTGAAAAGATCTTTATAATAGTTGATAGCCATACTTCTCAGGAAAACTTGATCAAAATTCCAAGTTCCTTCATTATTTTTGAGCCCGTCAATCCTATTCCGCCTTCTTCTTATCAAAGCAGTAGTATGAAAAAATTTACTGTTTTTATCGCCCCATTTCAACCAATTGCACCTAGACTTCTGGTACCACAAAAGCTCCTCCTGGGCAATGACTTTATTATACTCCTTCCAAAGATCATTCTCAGTTTGAATAAGATGTTGGGTATCCCGTCTTGCCCTCGCTCTTTCAATGCCCTCAATTCTTTGAATAATTCTCCTCTTCTTTCCATTCAAGTTACCCACATTCCTTGCATTCCACTCGTGGGCTTCTCTCGAGAAATTTTTAACTTTATCATTCCAACTACCCCTACACCAAGATTGACTAACCAAATCCCCAAAACCGTCTTCCAAAAACCAGGCAGCCTGACAACGAAATGAAGATTTTCCACGGCAAGGAGATTGAGAGGGGGAAGGTATAAATAGGATTGGTCGATGATCAGAACCAAACCTACTCAAATGATAAGTTTTCGTAAGGGGTTGTAAAAGATTCCACTCACTGTTCATGAATGCCCAGTCAATTTTTTCTTTGAGAGTCCCACGCTCCCACGTGAACCTCTCACCCACGATGACCGTCTCAATAAGGCGAGCCCTAGAAATGCAGTCTTGAAACTGTCGCATTGAGCTTAAATTTGGACTCGACCCGCCTCTTTTATCATCACTGTAGAGATAGGCATTGAAATCACCCACCACCAGCCATGGAATAGCTATCCTATAACTCATATTGGTAATTTCATCCCAGAGTGGTTGACGAAGAATGCAAGTTGGCTCAGCATAAATACAGGAGAGAACAAATTCAGTAGCCTCGTTATTCACCACCACCTTAACATGAATAGCTTGGGTTGAAGAAGAAATATACTCTATCATAAGATCTTCAATATTCCACAACACCCAAATCCCTCCAGCATATCCCGTCGCTTCCAATCTTAACCAGGTATTAAAACCCAACCTTCTAATAATTTTATTTGCCTTACTCCCACTAACTCGGGTCTCAGTGAGAATCAGAATCTTGACATCTTTATCCCGAATCATGTCTTGGATCTTTCTGGGGAAATATTTGGAACACGCTCCCCTACAATTCCAAGCTAATATGTTTGTATTAATCATAAAAAACAAGGAAAGAGAAACGAACCTGAAAGCTACAGCTTAATGCCTCAACCCTGTTTGCTCCATGGTTGCATCGTCCACCAAGTGTTGATCTTCTTCTGAAATTCCTTGATTCAGAACTGCTCCCACATTGGTTATCTCAATTTGGTTGGCATCCATGTTAGCTTCTCCCGTGATGGCAATATTCTGAGCATCAGCATTGGTGATCTTTTCCCCAAAATAGAAAAAAGTTTGTGTGTCAGACGGAGGATAATTTTTGGCTAGCGATCCAAAAACCAAATTATGGGCTCTCCCTCCTCCAGCCTGCTTCCGTTTCAATGGAGAGGATGATTTATTTGGCCCAAATAAGCTGCCATTTCTCCTATTTTTTGTGATGTTCATCATTGGGCTCAGTTTGTGATTTTTTATCGGCCCACACCCCTTTCCTTGTAGGCCCATCGACTCCTCCGCATTCATTCTAGTTCTCAGTTCTTCTTCTCTTACGTGGTTCTGAGTTTTTTCCTGCACGTGATCCTTTCCCATCTTATTTACCGACTCCACTCCCATCATCCTTTTTTCCGACATTTTCTCTTCCCCCACCGCCTTTGAGCCACTCGTTTCTCCCATCTCAAAATCCACAACTGCTCCTACTAGTCGTTGCTTAATCGCTCCCTCACCCCCATTTGTATCTTGCTTCCCTGCTTCTTTCTTCTTCCACTGAACCTCCTGCCCCTTTTTCTTGATTACTGGCATTTTATCTTTAGATGGAACTTCTGACTCATACTGTTGCAGTGCGTTGAATCTCGAACCATTTCCTCTTTCCGCTCCTTTGCCGCTTGATCGGACCGAGGGTGATGCTTTTGGCTGTAGGCGCTTGTCTGTTTCAGCAAGGTGTTGGCGCGTCCTCACCCTAGGCTTGACCTGCATCCATGTTCCGTATTCTTCTTCCACACTGACACCTGGCACCGAGACTAACGGTAATTTCTGGCTCCCATTCACGTCGTTCACAACCACCGGGGGTCCCATCTCAGTATCCTGTTCAGCCGCTGCATTTAAGGCCTGTGATTGCACTTTACAGTTCTCCAATGTATGTCCGTATAGACCGCACCTAAAGCAAATAGCATTCAACCCCTCATATTCCACTGTGTACACATGATTTCTAAGCATGAATCTGGATTGGAGCTTCTTATTGAGATCCACTTCCACACTGACTCTTGCAAATTTCCCCCTTTCTACAGCCTGTGTATTATTCCCTTTATTGGCTAGTGTGTTCATATCCACCTTTAGTGTTCGCCCTATCAGATTGCCAATCTCATACATACAGTCTTCTGAGTAAATATGTAATGGAAGTGTGGGAACTCTTATCCACACCGCCACTCTCTTGACTTTACTGCAATGAGGATTGAAATTAGGGCTCCATCTCTGAATTGCTAGATAGTGTCCCTGTATCATCCATGGGCCATCAAAAAGAAGTTTAGAATATAATGACTTCTCAGTTGTCCTAAAAACAAAGTAGTTATTAGGGAGATCAATTAGTTCAAAGTTGTCAGATCTGAGAAGCCCCTTGATCCTATCCTTCATCATGTGCAAGTTGGTATTTTTCCCCAAGACCGTCAATATTAGTGCATCTTTCCACGGCCTGCATAATTCCTTCAGCTTTTCATTTGGTAGAACCAGAGATGGTATTGTGCCCAGTGACTGTTTCTGATCTTCTGTTAGAACAGGGGCCAATTCTACCTCCTCCTGAAGCCATTCCCTCATCTGTTCTTCAAAGCTCTTGTCCAGCTCCTTCTCCTCCTCTCCCAAGAGTTTTGCTTTATATGATATTTGGCTTCTAGACATATTTGCTCCATTCTGTTTCTTTTGGCCCTGCAGATTTGTAGAAGTTTTAGTAATTGTATCTTCTCTTATTGCATCCGTCTGCCTCATTCCTTCTTCTCCAGTTGGTATTCCTGTTGGCATTCGTTTAATATTTCTTCCCATTAGGTCCTCCTCCTCTTTTGATGCTCCTGTTCCTCCATCTGAAACGTTTCCAGTATTGATCAAGGAAAGCATTGATTTTTCCTTTTCCAAATCAAGCACAACGTTTTCAGCTGCAACACTACAGATCCAGAAACGCTTCAGCACCGATCCAGATTATAGATCCACGAAACAAATCCAGAATCGACAGGAACAGCTTCGGTGCTCTGCAATTTAGATCCACGAAACAGTGCCCAGGTCGCGGAAATGGACTTCAACGTTGCAATGAGCCTCCTGACAGAGCAACGAGATCGCTGGCTAATCTCCCACTGCAACAAGAACGCGCAGAACGCACAGAAAGCTATGACGTTAAACTTCTCCGGCCACCACCCAAGATCCGGCGAGGACGACAGAACGCAAACCCAACCACGGATCTCCCCAACAGACAGCAACACCAGCAGATCGCGACAGCACAGGACGAAGAACTCAAAGATCAGACAAGCCTTGATAGATCGCGACAGAAAAGGACGAAAATCGCAAAGATCAGGCACGCACGACTTCGCAGCCACCAAGCCCCGATGGACCCCGATGAACGCACGACTGGTCTGGTCGAGAATGACAGACGAAAATCTCAGCAGAAACAGAAAACAGAACTCAGAACCAGAAACGGCGAGCCGTTCCCGTCGGCACCGGAACAACACCGTCAGCAGTGACCGTTACAGATGCAACTGCTTGTTCCACTTTCTATTCCTTTCCACTTTCGGTAGCTAGTTGGTCTCCACTCAGTGCCTGTTTTCTAGTTTTTTAGAAGTGTTTTTATAATTTATATGATAAATATATGAGAGGAATTTTGTTTTGAAACCGCTTGTAGAAAATGGATTTTGAAACTATAATTTGGGGTCCCATAAAAGCACTCCCAAAAAAAACAGTCTCATTCATTAATCGTCTGAATTCTCGTCAACCCATTGTTGAAAGGCATGAAGCCTACTCCAGAAGCCATTGGTGAATTTCTTATTCATTAATCCTTCATTATGGTCTTCAAGAAGTCACATTTTATCTCTATGGATATTGCAGGATGAGGGCTCAACTTAGAAGTTGGATGCATCTATGGTTGTCTTGCCTGTTTTCAGGGAGCTTTTTGAGGAAAATTGACTCTCAAATGATACATCATCTTGGTCTTGCATAACAAATTTCCAAATGAAAGGACTGCAAGTGATACAAAATGCTAGCAATATTGATAATTCTTCTAGTACAGAAGCAGGGTGTGAATCAGATTAATGGCTTAATTGTATGACTTCAAAAAGCAATCAGTTCAGTTCACCTACACAAATCCTCGTAAATTTATATTATCTTGTGGATGTTCTTGAAATAACAATTACACAATAGTCTCTAACCTGTGCTGCAACACTATAAACTCTTGCGGTCACCTGATTGTGGCATTGGTGATATTATGAAAATCCATGATGATATAGTACAAAACTAGCCGTTTAGACCACTAACACAGAACCGAACCACAAAAAGGAACCCATATTCCATCCCCATTTCTGATTCACTAACCAAACAAAAAACTTTTGAATTTCATCAAATTTTCTTACATGCATCTCTGAAACTTCTGTCCTGTTGAGTAGTCCATCCTGTGACTTTGGCCAATCTGCATGATTGTTCAAGAAAAAGAGAATAAGTTGATGACCCTTTCCATGGGATCATCCAGAAATCATCCTCGTGCTCATTCATTCCTTCTACTAAGAATTGCCACACTAAGGCACCTGCTCCGGACCTGTTTTTCTTAGCAGATTTGTAGATTATGTCCAAAATTGTTCTGTACATCCTTTCACGGTCTGATACCGAAAAGTTCTTGATCAAGTCTGACCACCCATATTCAGAGAACAAAACAGGCTTCTTCAATACCTTGTCGCCATCGTCGATGTGTGAATGCATCCACTTGGTGACAAAACGCAGGTTCACTTCAAAGTCATACGTTTTTAACCTATACCAAGTATAAATATACACATATATAAGCTATCTCAAATTTGAAGCAGGTTTCAACAGGACTTAAACAACAAAATTCAGGCCAAATAGAGGATAGGTGAAAATTTCAAAGCAAGAGAGAAATTTAAAGCAGACTCCATCAATGGTCGCCCTCCCTTCTGAAGGTGGAGTTCTCTTTTGTCCAGTTTGCTTTCAACAAAGGGAAAGTATTCTCTTTCTCTTGCTCAATAGTAGCGATATGCAATAATTTAGTTTTTCCTTTGTTATCATTACTCAACATTTACTGCCCCTTTAACAACTTGGTTTATTCAGAGATAGAAGACATATTTGTCCTCTATAATTTTTTTTTGGGTTATTTTCATTCTTTGCCCTATCTTACATTTCAGATGGGCCCCTTGATATTTTATTCAATGGTAAGTGAGGACTTAACTCGATGCATTGACAATCCAAAATTTCCTCATGTATGATACTTTTTCCATTTTACTACGACTAAAAGCAGATCCAAAAGTATAGACATGGAAATCATGCAAAGCTTACCAATGGTCAGGATAGATATGAACAGAGGTGAAATCGATACTTGCAATCCCAGAATTGCGAATAAAGTCAGATCCAAGCCTGGATGCCCACTCCTCTGGGTTCACAGTAGGGCCATTTGGGTCGTTGGGACCATAAAATCCTTCAAGGCCAATAGTTACCAAATGGTTCTTGTCTATCAATTTGACAAAAGCAGACATTTCTTCAAGCCAGTCCTGCATTTTATGCCAAAAGTAATATATACTCAGATATCTATGTTAGAAGCAGTAACGTCTCTGTTTCCTTTTACAAGCTTACATGGAACCAGAAGAGCACGCATCTGGTTACACTATAATTACTTTTAAAGGGTTCAAAGCAAACGATCTGTCTATATTTTTTGTTTCCTTACAAAGAATAACAAAACAAAACTAAGTATCACAATGAGTACCAAGAAAGCGACAAATAAAAGGGTTAGAGTAAGCACAAGAGGAAATTATCAAGTTTTGATTTTCTTTGAACAAGTCAAAAACATTGGCAGCATACTTTTTAGATTTTCAAATGGGTTGGGATCCTCGAAGAGAGCTTACTTGGAGAGTGTCACCAGATGGATCAGCCATGCAACGAGGTTCATTAATTAATTCCCAGCCTAATATAGTGGGATCATTTCTATATTCAACTCCAGTGATAGTATTCTTCCTTGTCAGAATAGTCTGCAAGAGAATTCAGAGGAAGCTAATGGCTTAACTAAGAACAGTCTCAAGGATACAAATATTCATCAAAAGTAATGTATGTGCAGCAACATGAAAAGCAAAGAGAAACAGTCACGCAATCATCATGAAGAGGATAGGAGATAGTAAGATTTCAAGCTTCATGCTTTAAGCAACAGACATGATGACAGGTAATAGAGCATATTATGGAAAAGTACAAAAGCAATAATGTATACATCAAAAGTGATAATAATTACCCTCATTTGTTCTTTACCTAAGATTCTCAAATTGGAAGGCAATTTGCATCTTGAGTACGACACGTCTTGTGACCAATTTCATTTTAGATGAAGCCACGCATCTTGAACAAGAAAAGTTCAACTAACTCTAGAATATGTTATTTCATTCAATTAGGCTAACATAAAGGAAATAATCTTATCCTTTGCCTCCAGACAGGGTTACAAGGAATGACGATTCAGCCAGCCTGGCATACTTGCTTATATTAAGAACAGTCAGACAAATATAGTTGGTGCAAATGTGCAATAGTAAAACCATTCTCATTCATGATGCCATCACATGCAAAATTTCCTCAAAATTAAAGAATCATCAATATAAACTTCAAATCTTAACAAAATTTTGCAAGTAGCCCAGCTGCCCCACAAATAACAAACAAGTCAGGCAAGCGGAGACAAATATACCATCTAACTGTGAATCTTCTATACAATGCCTAGGCCATCATAGAAGATATATTAACAGCACAAGAACTTATCTCTGCAGAATTACAAGAACATCCATGTAGGAATACTACATATTGCTCTTTTAAATAAAAACAACTACAAATAAAACAAAGAATAACTTGACATGAAAAAGATAACATTACAATACCTTGACATAATTCTTGAAATAACTGTGGATTGATGGATCATAAAAGAAAGAATCATTGGATGAGCTTAACCCTATCCCTTCTTCCCATGCCCATTTCACATACTGGGTCTTCCCACCATAGGCATGCAAGTTATTGACCAAGGCGAACAGCAGCCGAATTCCTTGTTGCCTTGCTTCTGCTATGACATAATCCAAGGCCTGCCACCCAACCAATGGTCAACATGTTTGAAACTTCATAATTTTATCAGAAAAGACAAAATGGGCAAATTTAGCACTAAATGGGACTTCAGACACAGACTATATAAAACAATATTAAATGACGTATCTTGGAAATTTGGAAATGCAAGCACGTATTTGCTTGCTTTCCCAAAGCTTTTGATTTTGCCGTTTCACCTCCATGAATTCTGTTAGACACATATCTTAGAACAATTTTGTAGGTGACAGATGGATCAAGAACTTACTTTATGGGGACCACGATGGAGAAGTGACGCAAATCCAGCATATTGAGATTGAATCATCAAGTTAATGGACACAAATTCAGAGGCCGATAAAAATCGAAAGGCTTTTTTTAACATCATTGTATGAAAAGTTTCGACTACAAGGTGCATAGAGACTAGAGAGACTACATGCTACCTTTTGTCTGTATTCTCTCACATATGATATATTATCACTCCAGGGAACATGTATCTCTCGTTAACAACAGAATATTTAGCTCTGGGGTTCAAGGTTGATGACATATTTTACAAATTTCGTTGACCTTAATATAGTTCTTTGAACATATTTTGGGAAATGCAGACCCTGCCATGATAAATCACGACAATAATACGAAACAAGCATTATTACAATTATAAATTATCCAAATAACTCAATTTCAGCTAAGTTCTACACAAAATAACAACAAAAAGACCGAAGAGAAACCAACAAGCAAGAACATTGAGTAACAATACCTGGAAAACTCGCTCATCGAACCGACCAGGGGAAATCTGAAGGGCATGGTAGTCGCCATCATTAAAAGCCCAAGTTCTACAAACAGTGAGACCCATCTTCGCACCAGCTTGAAGCATCGCACGAACCCTGGGTCTGGAAGATTCATCCACAGACTGAACCATAAACCAGTAAGAGTTCCAACCATTGATGTAGAAAGGTCTGCCATCTAACATTAACTGAGTCCCATTTCTCTTCACAAAAGACAAGGTCGCTTCTTCCCTTAAACTCGGCCTCAAGTCTCCAAAAGACATGTATATGAAAACCACACAGGAAACAAGACCAAGAATAGGGTAAAACAGACCATTTCCGGCCACCATTCTTCTGTATATACAGGAAAGCGAAGTACAGCGAGATTTAGGAGATTGGAGAGATTCCCAGGCACCCTTTTTGCTCTACATTAAGCAAGGGGAAAAAAACTCCCAAATCAGTCACACCGGAAGAAGATTGCGATGGTTAATTAATGAACCTCACTGGGACCAGATGTGAATGAGAATGCACCTGAAACCTACCTGATTCGGGTACTTAGATCTCTCCGACAAGATCATCGATAGAGTTGAAACGCATTAACTTTGAGCTGAAAAATTTCACTGGTTGTTTCTTAAATAAGAATGCACTTATATGACTACATCTAAGATTAATGCATTTATAGGGTGAATTGGGGAAGGCTTCCTCAATACATAGAAGTAAGGGAGGCCCAGAATGCCTTCTTCTTCCAAAACTATCACAAGAGGAGGGAGTAAATATGTTGAGAGGAAAAAAAAAACAGAAAATGAGTGTGGTGAAACGCTTATATCATCAACCCTGTTTGGTAACCAGATCTGGGATTACAAGCTATCCCAGTTTCCCTTGTTTTTATTAATATGCTCTAATCTCAAGAACAAACTAAAGAGGCTTTTCTTTAGACCTTCGGGCCCTTGTGACATGTAGAATCATTTTCCCAAATTAAGGCAATGAATTTAGTTATTTCAGTAAATTATTAACCAAGAGGAAGAGAAAAAATCTCACTCGGTCGAGATTCTGTCTAGATTTAGAGGTTGAGTTTTTGAAGGTGGTCAGGCAAATATTCTGATAATTAATTTAATATTTGAGAGAAAGCTTTTCGATTTGCAGACCATGATCATGTTTCAAAGCTTGCCACTCACGTGGAGCCCACTGGATCCAGGTTTGGGCCGTCTACCATGTGTTGCTATCACTGTATGGCCATGAGCTAATTAATGCGCAATCACAGCACTAAAAAAATGACAAAAGAGCAACGAAAAGAAAAGGAAAAAGAAAATCATTTGGATGCAAGAGAAAATCTTTACGTGAAAATATTGTTTGAACATAAAAAAAAAATCTTTTGTATATTGGGAAGGTTATTTGAACATAATTAATTATTAAATGGGATCTGAAGTACCGATGTCCTTTGAAAAAAATAAAATAGGAAGTAAAATGACCACATTGCCCTTATATAATCTTCCTTTATGTTCAAACAATATTCCCTATATGCAAAAAACTTTTCTCTTGTGTTAAAACAATCTTCTCTAAGGCAAAAAGTCCCATTTGGTAAATAAATTTTTCAATTAAATATTATGAGCAATTTTCCCAAAAGAAAATTGCCTATACTAGTGTACTTTCTTTTTTTTTCTTGGTCAATATAATTTTTTTTCCTAAATTTGTCCTCATTTTGATTTTTGTCTTTTAAATTTCAAACTAGAGATTTTAATACCTCAAGTTTCATTTCATTTAAAACATTGGTCTCTATAACTCAATAAAATTTTAGAAAATTCTACCCCTACAAAGACCAAAACTAATAGTTTAAAACTTGAAGGATCAAAAACCAAAATATGGGTAAATTTGAGGGAGTAGAGATTATATTAACCTTTTTTCCTTTATATTAGCTGTTTGTGAATTTCTCAATTTGTATACAGTAATATCTCTTTTATTCCAAAACTAAAGTAGTTAGAAAAAATAGTAATTGACAATTAACTTGAACTAGATTCAGTTTGTGTATAATTATTTAGGAAAATCGTGAAAAGTCCTTGTATAAAAATATACCAACCTTCTAGCTAATAAAATTTTTAAACACAAAATTTTCACTGGTGTTTTTAGTTTGCTTATCTGTATAAGAGTGAAAAATAAAATGGTACTCCCTTCAGTTCTATTTACAAACAATTTTCTTTTCATAAGAATGGTTTCTTTTATAAGCAACTTTCACTTTTTGTCTGAAAATGTATGCTTCTTTTTACTATTTTACCCTTATTAAATACCCATCCTCTCTTATATCTTATACTCATTATTTCTCATATTTTTTATCTACTCTCTCTCCTATACTCTTTTCATAAATAGGGGCATATATGGAAAAAAAATGTGATGTTTTTGACACACTTATTGCTTTTAACTACCAGTTCGTTTTACGCAATCAAAGAGAAAATTGCCTATAAATAGGACCGGATCAAGGAGAAAGTTGCCTATAAATAGGACCAAGGGAGTATCATTTACCTAACCCTAATTTAAGGAATCAGTTTACACGTATCCATTAGAAATGGTCAGAAAGTTTAATAATCAAGTTGCTATAAAAAGTATTTTGGAAAATAAAGCTTGGTTGTTTGCACAAGATGATCAATGTGCTAATTTTGAAATGTGATTGGAATGCTTAAAAGTAATTTTTCAATCGTTATTTATGATATACAAGATAAGTATGTGAGAGAAATCTTATTTTAATTTACGTAAAAAATAACTTATAAGCAATCTCAACATCATAACAAACATACACAATATACATAGCATCTCACCAATTATTTCAAACTTTTTAGGGATAGATAACAATGAATCCTTTTCCTAATAATTATAATAAAACTAAAAATAATAATGCTGGACCCACGCTGCATATTATTTTGTTTGGTTACTGTATTGGATAAAAGGTCAATTCCATGAAAATGCTCGCCACCTTTTTGTTCTTTTCTTCATAATTTAATAATTTACGTAATTCAAGGATTAAATTTCCTTAACCATTTTTGAACCGACGTTCCTATAATTAGAAGTAATAATATTAATATAAGTCGTGGTTATCAAGTTTATCAATATTGACAAGCCTGGGATAAGCTTGTCAATATAAGTAGTGGTTACTTTTGGATTTGAATAATAATATTAATAGCAAAGTAATTAGATTAAGTTCTTTATATTCATTTTATCAAATTCTCCAATTACATATTACCATAGTAAGTTCTGGCGTATTTTTCAGACAACATATGCAATATATCACCTTTTTAATATATAACTGAAGCATGAAAGAAGTTAAATTTTACTCTATATATATATAGAGTATATATATAATAGTCATTTGTCGTGGCTAATTTGGACGAAAAAGCTAAGCATAATACAGACAGATCATGCATAGAATAATAGAGTGAATACCTATAGGCTAGGCTATATAAGTCTCAACTTTTTCAATAAAGCATGATAGAATTTTGCAATAATTTTGCCAAAGAAAATTGTAAGTTGTTTTGCATTTGTCAAAAAGAGAGTAAAGAAAAATGCAGACGTGAATAACGTAAACTTAACCAGACGTCTCCTACGCACACACGACTGTTCACATCATGATTTAACTAAAGTTGAATGTGATCCATGTATTTATACATGGGATTAGCAAATCCAAAAAGCTAGAGAATGATTCCTTTCTTAAATACTTAATCTTACACTACAATGCTTAATGAAAGAGATGAAGAATCATATGTGGTGCATGCGATTTATTTTATCCTCATATAATAATTTTAATATGTCCATTTTATCCTTTTTCCGTGGCTTGAATTACACTAAATCTCAACTCAAGTTGGCATGAGTAGTAAGAGTTCTCGTCATTTAAGTAGATAGTTGAATATTTAAATCTCAACCTTTATATATGTAGCAACTTAATTGGGGGGAATTTACCATTTGCTTTCAGCATCTCAGGGGAGATAATCCCTGTTATCAGCAGAACTCTCTGTACTGATTAAAATAAATTAAACTCAACTGTATATTATTAGTTGTTAGTCCCAAAATCATCTTGTGTGGAGGGGTGAAGCACGGATCATATGGTTAGAAGGTTTTTATTACTACCTCCGGTCCTAAATATAGAACAAAGTTTGTAGTGCAAATTGTACTACAAACTTTGTCCTATATTTAGAACCGGAGGGAGTAACATTTATTACGATATTACAAAAAAAAAGATAATAGTCTCGCCGGATATCATCCATCTTAATAAAGAAATTAAACTATAAAGTGGATGATCTTGTACTAAGGACATGAGACGGTAATTAATAAATTGTTTTATTTATTTTATTAGGATAATTCTTGAATATAGATTAAAAATTTGAAATTAACATCCCCTTAGTTATCTCAAGTTATTTATTTGATGACCTTTTTTTTATACTTTAAACTGATGTTTGACTTAAGTGTCTAGCGAAAACCTCACACCATCAGACTAATTCTATATTAATATTCAATGACGTCTGTGTTTCCGTTTTTTGTACCCTATATATTAATTAAGTTGAATAGTCAGATTCAGAGAAAGTGCTGACCATACTTTTGTAAAAATGAAATAGGGTTGCAAAGCTGTATTTAAATTTGCTTGAATATATTATCATCTCAGCTACAATTAGACTTGAGCATGAGACAAAAATTTCATTATTTAAAATTATACCGAAGAAATTGTTGAACTATATACACTGTGTTAAATGGTTGTCTCTAATAAAATATACATATACCTATACAAAAATTAAGTAAATGTAAAGTTATCCTCAAAACGCAATCTTTTTATATACCTGTACACATAAGATATAGATATTGATCATCATATGGGACGATTCATTCTCTCAAATGGACCAATTGTACTAGCTAGTTATATAGATATATATGATGTAAATGGGAGTTGTTTAAGTGGTGGGATTAACTATCATATAGCCTGTTGGTGTATCGTAGTTTAGAACTCCAAGTTGAAGGCGTCAAAATCATATCACAACAAAAGTATCAAGGGGTTAATGGCCTTCTAATACTCCTTCAGTTGTTAAGAAAAGATATATTTATCTAATTTAATTAGACTAAGAAAGTTGATTAAGTTAATTAATATGACATATATGTTTTAAAGTACTCTAGTTATCTTCTTTAATTCTCATATTCCCTCTCCTCCTTTATTATTGTTGAAGGAGTATAAATAGGGATAAATTAGAAAAAGATTGATAAATGTGAAAACTATGTCTTATATATTTAGAACCAAGATTAACTCTCATGACCGAATGAGTATAATTGTATGAAAACCTTTCTATAAATAGAAGGTTGTAGGTTCAATGTTTCTTGTAACATGATGCTCCTACTATTTGTCCCTCTAATTCAAAAGAAAACAAAAACAAAAGCAATATAAGCATATTACTAGTTATATTTTATACCAAAAAACGTGGTTTTGGAATCATTCCAAAGCGGTTCCCAACATAGCCGTGTCAAGATGAATGATTTTTACATCAATAATCACTGTGAGCTATCGATTTTTTAAAATTAATTAACGTGAGAGAAGTGGCCAATAAGCAAGCAGCTGCCAGGCAGAGCCGTTAGGATTTTGCTTAGGAATAGGAATTTGGTGGAGCGATGATGAATGATCCGATCTCAGCTGGGTTGTCGTTGTCCCTGCTACAACACAACCGATTTGCTTTCCTTATCACTGTCTTTTGACCCACATTTGACCCTCCACATCTTCATCTGATCTCTTCCCCAATCATTACTATATCCAAACTCTCACCACAACATTAATCATCCTAGCTCATCTCTCAAATCCCCTCTTGACCATAACCACCACACACACATCCACCAAACAGCTACTTCCAAATCCACTTAGTTAATTACAGCTTAAGCAAACCATTCCATTCATCTATTCAATCTCAAACAACCACATGTCGCTGCCTCACTGGATTCTCAACTTACACCTTAACACATTAATCCACTTGAAGGAATCATAGTTTACACAGACACTACCGACAAATTACATAAATGATTTCATACATTTAATGAATGAATGAGTGAGCAACAACGAGGAAAGTAAATGTGGTTACCTTAGCTAGCTTTGCTCAACAATTTCGCCTATCTCATTCCCTAATCCACAAGACAACTGCAGCAAAACGACCCCGCCATGCCCAAAACGACACTATGACACTTTACCAAATCGCGCCAACCAACCCCTCTCCTCTCTTTCAATCACTCACTGTTCCTTCGAATCAGAGCGAAATACCCCAAAACGGCACACAGTGCAGCCACAACATTCCCTTCCTTCAGCAAAACCCTCATCACGAAACTGAAGATCTCCCTCGTGATCTTCCCGCCTTCCGCCACCAAAGCCTTCCTTGGCTTCCCGAAGAAGGTCAGCAACACCACCACCGCGATCCACGTCACCAGGACGGCCGGCACCATCACCGCCAGGGCCGCCGCCATCGACAGCACCCAGAACACAACTCCGAGAAGCACCGACGCGTAAACCGCCGGCCATCCAGAACTCGAAGTCTCGGCTTCTAAATTGTACCAAGAAAGCATCGATTTCAGAAAATTCCACCAGCAGACGAGAAGGACACCGTACACGAGCACGAAAATACACGCCCAGGTTCTCCTCTTGCTCATGATTCTCAAGAGGAACATGAATGAAGACGGCGGCAACGACGGATCAGGCAGTGTAACCGGTGTTTCAGATCCCACTTCTTCGATCCTTGCCATTGACGGAAACAAGCTGAAAATTTCCCCCTCGAGTCGGTAATTTCTTAGCTCTTTGCAAAGGTACTGTTTGATTGATTTGCGCGTTTTGGTCCTCTCCTTTTTCAGGATTCTCGCGCAGTGACTGTGACTCGAGTCGATGAGAATGTACTTTGTGTAAGGTTTCGGCATTGATGGTTCGGTCAGCCGCGGGCGTAAACGCGGGAACCGGACTCTCCATCTAGTATTTCCACGTGGACATCTATTGTATCCTGATTGGTCCGTGCTGCCACGCGTTTGGTGTCAATGATGTGAAAGCTTGCCGTAGTTTTGGGGATTCTGTAAGGGTGAGATGGGAATTCAAAGAGGAAGTAAAACGCCCGTCGTTTCTTACGGAAGAAATATCTCCAGCTGGGGCTTTCCCTTTAGGGCTTTTTCAGCTTTAATGGTCGCGTCAAAGCTCTCACTTGTAGACTAGACAAAAATTTCTTTGCGGAAGAAAACTCAAGCCCATCATAATGGAGCGTGGTGGGTGTGTGTAAATCAATCCTTTATCTCTGTTTTTTTTTTTTTAGATAAAGAGGTCAAGACTAAAGCTTGGAATAAACTAAGCCACAGGACGATATGTTTGCCTAGTCAACCATGTCATCCCGCATGAACCCCGTACACCCTGGATGCACCACTGGCAACACTACCAGCCCACCTACAATGTTATGCGCATCCCTAGCAAAAAAATTTGCACATCTAATTGCCTCTCGTGTCGCATATTGCAACTGAACCTTTCCGTTCGAAAAGAGTAATTCCCGAACTGCCTGAATCTCCTCCTTAAAAGGATGATAAGAAGGACTTCCACTATACCGAAATACCAGCTGATAAGCCTCTAACGAATTCGTGTAAGCATGCACCTGCTGAAGCCCGAACTGAGTACATAACTTCAATCCAGTCATTATCCTGAATAGTTCTGCTCCAGTGATTGGGACAGCTCCTAATTGACATTGGAATCCCACAATCCAGTTGCATCAATCCTTTATCTCTGTTGATCCTTTTGTTTTCATTTTTTGGGGGAAAGGTATAGTTACGGTTATATATATGGCAATTACCCTAGGGTACATATTAAAAGCAAAGAAGTTATGTACCCTCGCATATCCTAAATATATGATCTAGTTTGTAAGTTTATTAAGTTGGGACTGGTCACTGAACCGATTGGGATATTAGGTCAAGGGTCAGTAGATCAGATCAAAGCCAACCCAGAACAAAACCGATGAGAAAATGAAGATTTCAGATTATTAATATGAAATTATAAAGAAATTTTTAAAAAGGTTTTTTTTTAAAAAAATTATTGAACTGGTCCGGTTCGTTCTCTGACCGGGTCGTCGGTTCCAAGGCCGGACCAGTCTAGGTTTAATAACAATGCTAGTTTGTAGTGCATATTATACTATAAATTAGGTCATATATTTAGAACCAAAGAAATGTCGTTTATCGTTTTAGAGCATTAATGACGATGAGCCTTTATTTGCTAATAAAACAACAATTAGTTAGTTAATATGTCTCACAAGTTATGGAATGGCTAGAAGAATTTGTTACGAACACAAGTTAAAATGAAGGGTTTGATATCAAAATACTAGCATATTTGAAGGAAGAGTCCCTTGAACTTATAAGGGTGGCTCCACACCATGACATTTCACATGTTCTCATGTCGGTCAAAATCCTTTGTGAATAACCCTCTTGTAAATATTAGACTCTCAATAAAAACATATTTATTATAAATTTAAGTCTAAAGGGTTTCTAGAACCACGAAGAAGGGGAATATTTTCTTCCCCCAACCACTATGGCTTGAGAAGATGTGAGAGTGCCTCTCACTACAAAAGAGTGATGTGTTTGAAAGTGTATGTGAAGTGGGAGGGGATAAAAGATTTCATGAGTAAAAAAAGTATGATAGATGACATTACTAACTTCATTTCGTTTTGATTTGTGGATGCATGTTTGTTTTAGCGATTCGATTGCTTATAAGTAGCTTTTCAATAGTGATTTACGGTATACGAAGTAAGTATGTGAGAGGAGTTATGTCTCGATTTATGTAAAAAACAACTTATAAGCAATCGTAACGCTCAAACAAACATGAACTTAAAATAGGAATACATTTGGGATTAGGGGAGTGGGAGTATATAATGGGAAGTGGGGAACAAGCGAGTTGGAGTGGTTGAAATTAAGTCGAAATTGAGAAATGGGCTTGGTGATGAGTTGGAGGTCATGTGATGAGTTGGTGCACTTGCAACACAAAACTAGGAGAGTAGAGGCCAATATAACACTAACATTACATGTGCCCTCCCTAACACTGGACAAGACGACATCGTGATCATATCCAACCACGTAACACCAAGTATAGCAGATTAAGTGAAATCTTTCTCACTTTGTGGGCTCCTGATGAAGAAAAAGTAATCCATCCATTCCTATATATAAGAACCCTTTAACCAAATAATGAGATTATAAAAAATAAGTAAAAGTAGTTAAATGTAATAATTATGTAAGAAATTTAATCCCCTCAAAATGCCCCTATTTATGAATGGTAGAGAGAGAATAATAATGAGAATATAATTAAAACACAAAATATATGTAATATAATAATTAATTAAGAATAAAATGAAAAAAATGTATTTATTATTGAGACAAATTTAAAAGGGATCTTACATCTAGAGACAAGCTCCTTAAAAAAAAGGGAAAATTCCAGATAAATACCTTTTGAATTATCAAAACCCCCAAAAGTCTATTAACACTTCAAAAAGACTTAAAGGTACCAAGTACCAAATTGGGTTTTTCAAGTTTTGACACATTTACCATTTTACCCCTCAAATTTTTTTTTTAAATAACAGTGGTGCCCCCGCCGGAGCACCACCGCCGGCCGCCGGCCGCCGCCACCCCGGTGGCCGGCCGCCCAGGACCCCTGACGGCCGGAGCTCCGGTCGCCGGTGGGAGGAGCTCCGGCCGGTGGAAGTTTTTTTGGTGGAGAGGGGGGTTTTTTTTTTTTTTGAAAAAAAATTTCAGAAATGGCAAGGGGTGGGATCGAACCCATCCCACCCCTTTACATGGCAAGCATGGTGGCCACTAGGCCACCAAAGCTTCTTTGTTATATATGTGCATTATTAAATATATATAATATAATTAAACGTGTAGTAGCTTTGACAAAGTCAGTAATGGCGTTGACAAATTCAATAATGGAAATAACAAGATTCGTAATGGTATTGACAAAACCGTTTGCTGTTTCATGTTTTCATCAGCATTTTTGCACAAAACGTTTTTGTCAAAACCATTACAATTCTTGTCAAAATCATTACTAAACTTGTCAATCTCATTACTAAATTTGTTAAAATCCTTTTATTTATATTATGAATATTTTCATAATGGAATTGTCAAAACGATTACAATTCTTGTCAATCTCATTACTAAACTTGTCAATCTCATTACTAAACTTGTCAATCTCATTACTGAATTTGTTAAAATCCTTTTATTTATATTATAAATATTTTCATAATGGAATTGTCAAAACTTGTCAATCTCATAATATAAATAAAAGGATTTTAACAAATTCAGTAATGAGATTGACAAGTTTAGTAATGAGATTGACAAGAATTGTAATAGTTTTGACAATTCCATTATGAAAATATTTATAATATAAATAAAAGGATTTTAACAAATTCAGTAATGAGATTGACAAGTTTAGTAATGAGATTGACAAGTTTAGTAATGAGATTGACAAGAATTGTAATCGTTTTGACAATTCTATTATGAAAATATTCATAATATAAATAAAAGGATTTTAACAAATTCAGTAATGAGATTGACAAGTTTAGTAATGAGATTGACAAGAATTGTAATAGTTTTGACAATTCCATTATGAAAATATTTATAATATAAATAAAAGGATTTTAACAAATTTAGTAATGAGATTGATAAGTTTAGTAATGATTTTGACAAAAACGTTTTGTGCAAAAATGCTGATGAAAACATGCAACAGCAAACGGTTTTGTCAATACCATTACGAATCTTGTTATTTCCATTATTGAATTTGTCAACGCCATTACTGATTTTGTCAAAGCTACTACACGTTTAATTATATTATACATATTTAATAATGCATATATATAACAAAGAGGCTTTGGTAGCCCAATGGCCACCATGCTTGCCTTGTAAAGGGGTGGGATGGGTTCGATCCCACCCCTTGCCATTTCAATGAAACTTTTTTTCAAAAAAAAAAACCCCCCTCCCCACCAAAAAAGCTTCCACCGGCCGGAGCTCCTCCCACCGGCGACCGGAGCTCCGGCCGTCGGGGGTCCTGGTCGGCCGGCCACCGGGGCGGCGGCCGGCCGGCCGGCGGTGGTGCTCCGGCGGGGGCACCACTGTTATTTTTAAAAAAAAAATTTTGAGGGGTAAAATGGTAAATGTGTCAAAACTTGAAAAACCCAATTTGGTCCTTTGTACCTTTAAGTCTTTTTAAAATGTTAATAGACTTTTGGGGGTTTTGTTAATTCAAAAGGCATTTATCTAGGATTTTCCCTAAAAAAAAAGGTTCTTGTATACAGGATGGAGAGAGTATTTAATTATTCTCAATAGTAGTACTTTAGTGGTACGCGTGTTGTCTTCCACTGACATGAATACCAAAATCTACCGCATTCAAAATCAATTAAGAACCTGAGAAAGCTCTGAGTGGCGGCAATGTGGGATTACTTATAATGGCCTTTGCTGATTTCATTTCACCCATTGCCCTTATGTTTGGATTAATTTTTTTTAATAGTTTTTACGACTTACGAGGTAAATATGTGAGAGGAGTTTTATCTCAGATTACATAAATCATGGTTTGAGATGTTGCCAAACACACGTTAATTCCCTCATTAAGCACAAATCACTCATAACAGGTTTTCATATTGACAACGACATTTAAACTCACAATTTTATAAATTATAAGTCAACTTCTTATCAACTAAAAATATTTTAATTTAGTACTAATACGTATACACATATATTAAGTGAGTGGGATGCTCACTTGACATGTGTATGCTATCCCACCACCTCATTCATTAAACAATTATAATTATAATGGCGTAGTTAATAAGGACGGGCTGGTCAAACATGACATAATAACACCAGTTTAACCAAAACCAATGCCTGTTATATATAACAACTTCCACACTAAATTAAATATATAGTTATAATCTTAAACTGATCCAAAAATCTCATTAGGATATGGCCGTCTTTTAATTTTAGATTAAGGTGTACATCTACCCCTAAAATTTTCACTCAAATGTATATTACTCCAAAAGTTTTTTTTTAAGGTTGCCATAAAAGTGTTAAAACAGAACAATGTTACCCCTTTCTTATTAAAAATGCTAACGGCCAGTATTAATTTTGTTAATAGTCAATGTATATGGTAGTTTTTTAATTCATAATATTGCTATGTTTTAAAATTTTTAAGATGATATTGAACTCAAAAAAATTTCATGGGCAAACATTCTTTCTAAACGAAAACTTCTAAAACAAATTTACATTTAACCATTTAATGTTTATGAGAAAACAATGGCATAACATTTTATATATAACTCTTATTTTTATTATTGTTCATGTTTGAATTCCACATAAAAATTATGCATAATCACAATTAACAAGTCTGAACGCGGGCAACTATATCAGAAGTTGGGGCGAAATTTCGTGGTTGCAATCTGCCACAATAAGGTGGCCCTACCTAACATGTTCTATGTTAATAATAATAAAAAATAATATTAAAAAAATTATCATATTCTTATTCTAATTAAGAAATGATATTAAAATAACATCATCGTGGTTGCAATTCACTCAACTAGATTGCCCTACACTTTTCACTACTGTTTATAAATATAAATAATAGTATGCAACTTAATCTATCTCATCTCTATATACGTATATAAAAAAGGTCAAATCAAAATATAAAATGTTTCCCCAAATCAAGCTCAAGTTTGAACGACGATTTCAACCGTTGGTTGATGACACGATGCAGCTTTTAGAATATGGGCGTTGGTAGCGGTTTCTTTTACCTGCTTTTTTGTTTTTGGCACATAGGATCCTTTTACATTTTTTAAGTTAGTTAAAATATTTTTGTTGTTAGATTTTGCATCTATGAAAATGAAATAATATTGAATCCGTACTATTCAATTTTGATAAGTTTGAACTAATCATCTTTTATTGAATTGGTACGTGGATTGCTTGTTCATACTATGACCCTAGTGCCGTTTGGTCAAAGGATCTCTCCACCTCTGCACGATTATATGTTATTTCATTTTCATGTACTCTCATGCAATTTCCGAGTCAGATCATGATTTTGCTCACCATGAATAAATAATTCAGGTTACAGAAATCCCACCATGAATAAAAAATAATTTTCTCTTTATGGCAAATATAACTTTTATTGTTTATACTTCATATATATTTTGTAGTGATCCAATCACTATAAATTTTTTCAGCAACATGTAATATTAAGATCCAAGACAATTTGGCAACTTAAAAATTTTGTAGTGATAACTCATTCCATACTAATTCTCTTTGATATATAATTTATTAATTTGGTTCTAATTACAGGGCACTAATTAGAAAGTGTCTTTGGTACTTTTTTCTCCTATAAGACATTTATATATTCAACTCAGAGAATTAAATAAATATTTTTTCATATATGTCTATATTTAATAAGAAAAAATATAAAAATCAATATTGACGTTGGAGTTTAGTGTAATTATAAGTGATTTAGTGCTTGTTTGGGATAGCTTAATTTTAGCTTATAAATGCTTTTCACATAAATTGAGACAAAATTTTTCTCAAATACTTATTTTGTATACCGTAAATTATAATTAAAAATAGCTTTTAAATATTTTAATCGCTATTCTAAGCAAACGCTTATTGAAAATCAATAAACTTTAGGATAAATTTAATATTTTTAACTGTTTTTATTAATTCATTTAAAGTAATTAAAAATGACTTATAAGAGAGACAAGAGGAGTATCATTCAATAAAGAGGAGGGGGGGGGGGGGGGGGGGAGAGGGAGATTGAGAAACTAGGATTGTTTAATATTTTAGAAAGCGCGTTTAACACAGAATAAAAAATGAGGGACAGAACTCAACTACCTGCTTAGAACGCAAAGGCAAAGCCGACGCGAATCGTTACTTTGAATGACGGAAAGAGGAAAGGATAAGGGGAGTCATATATACATACGTACATTACCGAGTATATAAAATTTGGAAATTTTTATAGAGAAAGAAAGAAAGTGGAGTCTTTTGACTGAGCCCGGCCGGCAAAAGCCGTCTACCATACTATAATCCTCTTTTAAATTTCATCAATACGCGTTGAAGGTTGAACTTTCTCCTCTTCTTAAATCCATACCTCTCCCCTACTTGTTTCTTATTACGCTTCTGATCTATCCCTTTCCTTACTCTCAATTTCAAGCTCGACTATGAGAGGTATATTCAATAGCGACAAAAACCCATTCATTGCTTTCCTCTATTTATTTTTCAGCAAGATTTTCTTGCGGGGTTTTCGGAGAGTTGCGTGTTTGATTGGAGTCACTGACCTTAGAATTTCGTCAGTTTGAAGTTTTCAAACAGTTGGATAAAGCTTGAGTTTTCGGATTCATGGTCAAAACTTTGACGGGATGGTTATAACATTATCTGGGTATGAGACTATGTACAGAAGCCCCATTTTTTTTCCTTTTGGATAAATAGAATTGGTTTGTATCGGCGAATGAATCGTTATGAAGGTTTTGATCGAAGCAGAAACTTTAGCTTGTGAGCACTTGAGCTTTGCTTTTTGAAGCGTCAAATAGTTATATAAATTAGCCAAGTGCAACATGGGCTGTATAAGTTCCAAGACATCAGCTGTGGAAGACAGCAGGGAAGATTTGACAAAGAAATCATTATCTAGCAAGAGAGGGTCAGAGCTACGTGTTTCAAGGTTGAATTCCGCTAAAAGAAACGAGGGGGTTTGGGCGGAAACAGATAAGTTAGATGGAAATGATGTGAAGATTTCATTGATTGACAAGAAAACCAATGACTCATTTCAGTTGTATGATGATCAAGTGGCGAATAAGGAAATAGAGAAGCCTGAATTAACTGTCCTTAACAATCCTGGTCTTGGAAAGGTTCCAAAGGCTGCAGAAGGAGAGCAAGTTGCAGCAGGATGGCCCAGTTGGCTTTCTTCTGTTGCTGGTGAAGCCATCAAGGGATGGATACCTCGAAGCGCCAATACTTTTGAGAGGTTAAATAGAGTAAGTTATGACCTATCTAGTCTTGGTTTTCTCAGTCTACATTTTGAATCATACTTTCTGATCTCATTACCATTTCATAGAAACTCCTCTTTTGTTGTTGTAGTTAGATATAGCGGAAATTCACACTTTTATATCACATCAAAATGATTAGTACAAGTGATCTTGTGGATGCTTAATTCATGAAACATAAAATCAGGGTGCCTCTGTTGGCTAATCCCCACTTATAAGGAACCTCGATCTCTTAAGAAGGAATGCAAGAGGCAAAATTTGATTTCAAAGACTGGGAGACCAGATACTTATAGAAATTCGTTTTTGCAATCATATGTGATGTTTAGGAGTCCCGGACAGGGTTGGTCTAGTTATGTCTTATTGCAACATAAGTTTCTTTTATATGTAGATGATGCTCTATTTGTTTCTTTAATAAGGCATGCAATGACATCTGACTTCTGACCTTGCAGATTGGCCAAGGAACTTACAGTACTGTTTATAAAGCACGTGATGTGACTCACCAAAAGATTGTTGCTTTGAAGAGAGTTCGGTTTGATAATCTTGATCCTGAGAGTGTAAGGTTTATGGCTAGGGAAATCCTCCTTCTGCGTAGACTTGACCATCCGAATATTATCAAGTTGGAAGGCTTGATAACATCTCAGACCTCTCGCAGCTTGTATCTGATTTTTGAGTATATGGAGCATGATCTTTCTGGACTAGCATCACGTCCTGGCATCAAGTTTTCTGAACCACAGGTAATGATGAAGTCGTTTGGCTTTCTGTCTTCCTCATTTTGGTGTGAAAAGGGTCTGAAGTAATGTTTCTTATCAGGTTAAATGCTACATGCAACAACTTCTTAGTGGATTGGATCATTGTCATAGTCGTGGTGTCCTCCATCGTGACATAAAGGGCTCAAATCTTCTCATTGACAACAAGGGCATCTTAAAAATTGCAGATTTTGGGTTGGCAAGTTTCTTTGACCCTGATCATAGTGTTCCATTGACCAGTCGAGTAGTTACTCTCTGGTATAGACCTCCAGAACTTTTACTTGGAGCATCTCATTATGGAGTTGCGGTAGATTTATGGAGCTCTGGTTGCATACTTGGGGAACTATATACTGGCAGGCCTATATTGCCAGGAAAAACTGAGGTATGATAATTAAGAATCTGGTTTCATCATTTAATACCAATCTATCAATGCCTTTGTTACTGGTCATCAGGCTTCGTTAATGCATTTGACGTGTTATATAGGATTTCTATTGATTTTAATCAAAGAGGTCAAATGTGAATGCTTGAGCATAATCATTATACATGAATGAAAAATTTCATCTGGAGTGCAAATACGTAGTGGAAATTAACTCTTTCCATTATACTATTTGGGTAAAATAGTAATGATCACTTTTTATTGGTGCGTTATGATAGAATCTAAGATAGATAAAGTGAAAAGAAAGGAAAGCTTAACTAGATATTGTGAGCAAGTATCTTAACTCATAAAACTAATAAAGCCAAGGCCATTGTTAGAGCAGCAGGTGGAAAGATCTGTCCACAGTCAAGTTTTCAGTAAAGTCATAAGTGGTTTATGCACAATTCCAAGCTCATATATACCAGAGTGTATGGCTAATTTCAATTTCTCAAATTTGATATTGTATGTTATTGTAGTTATATAATTCAGTTTAGTTTCATGTAGGTTGAGCAACTGCACAGGATTTTCAAGCTTTGTGGATCACCATCTGAGGACTATTGGCTTAAACAGCGATTGCCGCATGCTGCACTATTCAGGCCTCCACACCGATACAGACGAAGTATTACAGAAACATTTAAAGAATATCCATCTGCTTCAGTGAGGCTTATAGAGACACTACTTTCTATAGATCCTGCACAACGAGGGACAGCAGCAAGTGCTCTAAAGAGTGAGGTATGCTGGTTATGTTTTCTATATAATCTGTAAATGTATAGGCTGGTTGAGGCATGAGACTGAGCTGTCCTATTCTAGAATGATCCAAGTGGCACTGAGTAACTTCTCATCTTAATGTGTACCTGAGTAGCGAAACCCTTTTTTTTTTGTTATGTTCTTCCATATTGTCTCTTTGTCCTCCTTTTCCTTCCTTTATTTTGTCAGCTACATAATCTTTTCATATTAATCTGCATCAACTGGCTGGGTTGCTTGTCAGTTCCCCTGTCCTGTTGATTAAATAGCGCCTTCATCCTATGTAAGACAAAGGCAGATGTTTAAATCATGAAGTTTGAACCTAAAGAGAACTTTTTTTTTTAACATACAAAGAAATGGTTAAATCAAGATATATATTGTCACCATTCTGCTATATTGGGAAGCAGAAAGTATCTGCAATGACTTAAACAAGACCTTTTACCTTGCGTAACTCTCCTAATTAATATTTTTCCTTTATTGCTAGTTCTTCACTACAGAGCCCTTTGCTTGTGATCCATCAAGTTTACCAAAGTATCCTCCCAGCAAAGAGATTGATTCTAAATTACGGGATGAAGAAACCAGAAGGTACTTCCTATTCAATAATTCTCTTAAGTTGAGGAAGAAACTTAGAGATTTATTTTGCTTTAGCGACTAGTATTCCAGCTGTTTGCCTTTTGAACTGCTTGATTAATTTATATTGGCAAATGGGGAGGCTTTCGTGTTATTCAAGCATACTCTTAATTATTAATAATTAGATGCCTAGCAAAAAAAAAAAAAAAATAATTAGACATTTATTTATCGTCTCAGGCCAGGAGCTATCAGAGGAAGGGAGCAGAAAGTTGGCTCAGGAGCTAGAAAAGAAAAGGAACCTGGGATGACTATTCTACCAAAGCACAATGTTGACCCACGCAATTCAACATAGGTAATCTAAAGAAGTTTCTAATCCTAACTTTCCATTGATTTTTCCTAGTTGAAACTATAAGTTTCTCATTTGTTACGTTCACACATTTTATATCTGTCTCTCTGATTCTGAATTTTTTCGTATTCTTATTTGATACAGCAGGGACAACATTTCAATTCAAACAGCCGAAGCGAAGTGTTTCACCACCGCCACAGAGAACCTGTTTCTGGATTTTTGGTTTATCCCCCACAAGACCAGTCACATGCTAAAGAAATGGAAAATAATTTCAGTGGGCATAGTTTTAAGTGGCCTTCACATTCGGGTCCACTGGTTCCGGGTATCCAATTATCAAGGGGCGGAAAGGAAGTTGAGGAAGGGCCTCTTGGTTCGAACAGAATCAACTTGTCAAAACTATCTGGCTTAGTTTCCTCAAGAACTTCATCATCCGAAGATCGAGAGAAAAAACCAGGTTCTTTGCTTCCTAGAAAAACAATTGAAGTTAAAAAACCTGTGGAGTCCACTAATAATGTATCAGAGTCAAGAAGGCCTGATAGGAAACGCCACTCCCCACGAATTTTGGATTTCAATCAGATAGACAATGCAAGAGGCTCCACTCAAGAATTAACTCCGGTTGGTCCTTCACTAATTTCTTTTTGTTTTCTTGGGTTGCCTCCATTATCTCTAAAGCTCATAAATTTTCACCATATTTTTCAGGGAGGCCGTGGGTACATGGACAAAAAGATCTATCTCTCTGGTCCATTACTAGCATCTTCAAACAACATGGATCAGGTGCTTAAAGAGCACGATCGAAAGATCCAAGAATTTTCAAGACGAGCACGAATTGACAAGTCAAGAGGTGGGAAGTTTCGTGCACATAGAAAGTAGGCTCCCATTAGTTATTATTCACTTGTTGCCAATTATGCAGCAGAATACATAATTTAATGACTATATATACACACACACATCATATAGCAGAGAGCTTTACTGTAATATTTAACTATGTAAGCCGAAGGCATCCTTGAGAAGAAATTGATGCTCCTTCCACTACTCATATTTCTCCTATACATACGTAAAAATCCAATTTTGAAGCAACATATGATTGATGTTATAGATTTGCAGAAATGCTGAGAAAATTAAAAGATCACCGTAATATTTGTGACCATTGGTCATGTAGGAAGACAGGTGCATTGATAAAGGTAATAATGGAGGCTAGTCAATTCCACTTCATTTTTTCCTGATTCCCAAATGAGCATAATGCTCTCTTATTACTTTAAACAACTGGAAATAAGTTGGTGGCAGTTCCTTTTCCTTTTGCTCGTGGAGGAAAAAGATGCAGCAAAACATAAGCTTTACCAACAAATTAATGATGACAAATCCTGTCTGCATTAGATCATTTTAACTAACCTTAACCCTGATAGGATTCGATGGATCCAGGTATTGTCAATGTTTCTACCTACGATGTACGACCCCGGGAACCCACCATTCTGAAGTATTAAGTTGAACAGAAGATTTTTTTTTTTTTTTTTGATATGATGAACAAAAGATTTTGCAAGACTTCAAAGTGTGCCAATGTCTTTAAAGCAGAATTTTACTTTTGGCCATAGACCCCAAAAAGTCTAAACACAGACTTAGACTGTCTTTTCTTTTCGCCAAAACCTTTACTCTCTCCTTGCACATTACGCAGAAACTGCAAAAGCAGACCACAAATAAATAAACACGGTTTTGCTACAGTACAGTCTTGATGCACTATTGCTTCTTCTAAGTTTCAAATTTAAATTTAAATTCCCTCTTAACTTGGGAGTAAATTGCATTAGAGCACCCCCGCCAATGGTATTTCAACCCGTTAATTCTTCAGGAGACTGAATAAATCTATCATTTTACTTCACCATTGAAGCCAAAATCCATTTCAAATCGAACACCTGGCAGATGCACTGTGAAAAAGGAACAAAGAAGAAGCTCCCAAATATGTAAATGTGGTATAGATTCATTAAACGCAGATACAGAATGACATAACTACACGGTTGAGATTTCTTCTTGTCCTACATGCTTATCAATTTTAGCCAACCAAATCTATCTAATCTAAGAACCTACTTTGTTACCAAAAAAACAAAAAAAAAGAATAAACTAAAAGCTGTCACAAGTCACAACCAAACAACTACCTTCCTTCTTCTAGGATGATCTCTGATTCTGGGACGGCATTTGAGTTACTTCTAGAAGTTTTAGAATAAGAACTAAACATCAAGTCATCAAATGTTGGGTGTCTTAGGTTAGAAAAAGCTAGAGCAGTTCCATCCCAAGTTGCTGCTGATTTTATTTTCTCAAGCAAATTCTCTCCCTTACTGTTCTGTTCAGTCTCATTCCCTTCAAATTCTCCTTCCAGCATATTGACCACTTGCCTCATTGTAGGCCTGACATTGGGATCAGAATTTGCACAAACCAAACCCAAACGAATCATTCTTTCCACTTCCTCAATAACACATCCTCCTTTGGCCTTCAACCTCTCATCAAGACCGAAGTGTAACTCATCAATCTCCATTAGGGACATTAACCACTCAATTAAACCTGGTTTACCTTCTTGAATTGGTCTTCTCCCACAAACCACCTCTAAAACCAATATTCCAAAACCAAAAACATCAGATTGTGTTGATGCTCTTCCTGATTTGACCACTTCTGGGGCTATGTACCCTATAGTTCCAATCACTCTTGTTGTGGTTGCTACTTGCCCATGATGATCATGCATGCGAGCCAATCCGAAATCTCCCAATCTCGCATTCATATCTTTGTCGAGTAGGACATTGCTGGATTTGATGTCTCTGTGCAAGACCTTAAATTCCCAACCCTCATGCAGGTATAGAATCCCAGAGGCTACATTCTTTAGAACTTGAATCCTCTCTTCCCAAGTCAGAATCTTTCTGTCTTCATGATCACTTTCAAAGATCCATTTGTCTAAACTTCCATTCTCCATGTAATCATAGACTAATATGAAACTTCCTTTTTCTCTTTTGCACCATCCTCTGAAGTTTACCAGATTTCTGTGTTTTAGTCTGCCTAAGCTTGAAATTTCAGCCAAGAACTCTCTTATTCCTGTTTCTGTTTCATGAGAGATTCTCTTAACTGCAACTTTTTCTCCTTGCAAAACCCCTTTATATACTTTTCCATTCCCTCCTATTCCTATCACCTTCTTTTCTGAGAACTCACTTGTTGCTGCAAAAATCTCTTGGTAATTAATCCTATGGGGCCAATACTCTAATTCCCATTCTTCTAAATCTTCCTCTGATTTGCCTATCCATCTCCATAAAATGAAGCACCCCAGAGACACACAGCCTATGAGTATCATGCAGACAACAACTAAGCCTGCAATAGGAGCTCTTGATCCAGAGAACAACCCTTTCTGATGCACAAATGAAGGCAGATCGGTTGTGATCAAAGCATCACCTATTGAAAAATTTGAATTACTATAACTCCAAGCCATGATTCTAGTAGTGTCCATCAATAGACCTGTTGATGCACAAAACCCAACATACATTTGATCTAGAAAAACCTCTGAGAGATTAACATTCTTACTAATCAGAGGTTTTTTGGGTCTTTTTCTTCCTGCTTGAGCCATTGTGACATTAAGCTGTGAATCCATAAACTCGATCCAGACCTGGTAATTTACTCCATTGTCTAACTTCAACCTCTTGAATTCCTTATCATTTTTCCCACCCCAATAACCAGCATCATGTGAAGTTAAGGAAGTAAGAGAGTTTATGTCTATGCCAACATGATTGTCGTTTATGTCATTGAATTCTACATTTTTTCTCACATCAAACTCAACTCCAAAAGCATGGTTTTGAGGATTACCTTGATTAGTGAAGTTCAAGAAGCCAATGTACTGAGACGAGGTCGTGCCGTTTAGGCCCCTGGTGGGTGAGAATATGAAAACAAAGCCATGACCAGTGAGAAAATGCTTAATGGGAGCGATAGAGAAAATGAAGGAAGTTGCAAAGGGAATAAGAGCAGAAGAGTTAGCTTCTTTAGTGGGTATTTTGTAAGGGTAAAAAGCTCGGTTTATGGAGAAGAAACTTCGATTGGTAAGAACCAGAATGGATGACTGAATAGAAGAGTTTCCACAGAGGAAGATGTTAGAAGATTTGAAGTTTGTGTTGTACACAAATTCAGTTGTAGACAGAGAGCTTGGTGTAGTTGTGGAGTGAAGAAGAAGAAGGGTGATGAGGTAGAGAAGAGAAAGTGAGGTCATTTTGGAATGCATTTCCATGAAAAGGGAAGAACTTGGAGAGAAGGGAAGATAGAAGACGGCTCACTCAGTGAACATTCAAGTCAATTTCAATGGAGGCTTTTTGGCCTTTGGGTGTGTTTCTCATGAACTTGGCCATCTTTGATTCTAACTTTTTCTCTTTTGAGGGTTGAAGATGGGAGTGATTTTTCAGGAGTGGTTGGAAATATTTAAGACCCCGTTGTTTTCAACACATCGTTGGCCTCGCCATTAGGAAAAAGGACACTTCACAGTGTAAGTGATGCCATGTTGCTTGAATTCATTTCGGGCCAATGACATTTGCTATTGCCTTGTAACAAGGACTAAGTGAAAATATACCTCCTAGGTGTCCTTAATATAGAATATATTTAGGAAGCTGATTTTAACCCTAAATATAAAATATAATTTTTATATTTATCAATCTTTTCCTAATTTATCTCTTATTAATATCTCTCAACAATAATCAAAGAGAAGAGGGAATGGGAAAATTAAGGAAGATGACTGGGGTGTTTTAAAACATACATATCATATTAAATAACTTAATTTACTTCGCTAATCTAATTAAATCAGGTATATATATCTTATATTAAGCACTGAAGAGAGTACATTATAAAAAAGATTAAAGAGCTTAGGTCAAATATGTTGCAAATATCAACTGAGATGATTGCAAGTATGTGAATCTCACTTACAAATCAAACACTTAAGCCTCATAGGTTATTTCCACTAATTTGTAAGTGAAATTCTTTTATGGGTACTAATTTGAACAGTTATTTGAAACTAATTACCAAATATTTTTAAAAGTTAACAAATTTTAGAAACAATCTCTCCCCTAGCAGAAATAAATAAAAATACGTACATATCATCTCCTGGTGGGAGCCTGGCTGCTCTTTATATTTAATAATGTAGTTGTTAGATAAAGAGGGTGGAAGACCCACGAAAGGAGCAATGGAAGGTAGGTATTTGTGCCTACACTGATAGTGCCCTTTTATTGTACAGGGAAAAAATGGTCCTAAATTAATTAAGGATAGATAGGGATTAGATTTTAATTCTGGGCTTGTAGGAGTATTTTATCATTATTTTTAGGGAAAAAACGATTAGATTCCAAATGAGAATTTAATTATAAATAACTCCCATTTATATATATCCATCTCTAATATTTATATCTCAAACTCTAATATTTAAGGAATCACTTCTTAATAGTTAAACTTTTGGGTTGAAGTTAATAATTACTCCATCTAGTCCTTAATATAAAACATAGTTTATATATATGTCAATTTTTTCATAATTAATCTTTATTGATGCTCTATTACTAATAATCAAGAAGAAGAAAGAATGAGAGAATTAAAAAAGATATTTAAAGTGTTTTAGAAAATATATGTCATATTAATTAATTCAACTAAATTTCTTCATCTAATTAAATTAGATAAATATATTTTAAGGATTAGGTGTATTTAAGTCAATAACCTTACCCCTAATGACATTCAAACTTTTTTTTTCTTGTGAGTGGCAGATCATGGATTGGATTTTGATAAGTATGAAAATCGGCCCTAGTATATAGGTAATACTATACTACTATAAATTTCTAGTATAAATTATTGGGAAAACAGATATGCAGGCTGTTATATTTTTACCTCATTTTGAATCAGGTCTTTAAATTTAATTTTTTAATTAGATCCTTATTGTTTCAAGGGTTAGATCTTTCCATCCATTTATTAAAAAAAAATTAATATAATCTTTAATCCTTTATATTTATCTTTATTTTGATTTTAACCCCTAAGGTTTTAAATTATATATTTTGGTTCTTCAAGTTTCATTTTCTTTAAAATATTAGTTTCTATAACAGTGTAACTCAATAAAAATTTGGACCATTTTATTTTTAAAAGAACCAAAATCAATATAAACTTGAGGGATTAAAGGTGATATTAAGAAAAAAAACACAAACGTTAGACAGGGTTAAGCGCCGTTGAAGAGCTTGGTGTGGTGGGGACAGGGATGAGACGGAGCTACCCGTTCTCTTTCACCACCGTAGATCATATACCTATATGTGGTGGCGGTGCTCAAGACGGTCCCTTTCTAGAAGACATCACCGGCGGGATCAGTGGAACAGAGCATGTATGTACAGTCAAATCAGGGGAGTTTTTGTTTTTCCAAGTGGATTGTTTTCAACGATTTCGACTTTCTCTTCTTGAAGACAAACATCTCAAATGGATTTATGTGAGTGTTATTTCTTTGCCCAATATTTGTGCTTTCGTTTTTTTTTTTTTTTTTTTCCAATTTGGGTTCTTGTTAGCCACTCGACTTTCACGCTTCAGAAGTTGATTTTGGTTTCTAGCTATCTTTGTCTTGCTCTCAAGTTTATTCTAATTCTTGTTTCTTCTTCCCTGTTTTTCACTTTTTTTGTGCCTTGATCCTTACATATATTCGGAAGTGGTATCACAAATTCACAATCACTGCCTCTCATTCTCTCTGCTCAATCGAATTTGACTCACTAATCAACAGATCTCGTGGGAACCGGTGATGTCCTCAAGAATGGGTTGCTCCGTCTGACCCCGTCCACCACGGATCCGGCTTTTATACTTTTCTTTTACATCCGCTGCATCTTTTTTTAATTTGAAAAGTTGAATTAAGATATTAATAATCCATATTTAATATATTATAAAAGTATTATAAATAATATTTTTATAATAAAAAAAGAATCTGAACCATTAAGATATTAATCCAATAATATAAGTTGTGTTTGAGATCACTTAATTTTAGAGAATAAATCCTTATTACGCAAGTCGAGATAAAACTTCTCTCATACACTTACCTCGTATACCGTAAATCATTATTTATAAACATTAATTGTTTAAAAATAAATTATTCCAAACAAACACATAAATTAAGAAAAAGATAGGTAACGGAAAGGAAAAGGATAGAAACCGGATCCGGCCACCACATCAAGCTCTTCAACAGCGTTTAACCCTGTCTAATGTGTTTTCTAACAGAAGGATGAACGGATCTAACCCTTGAAATTGAAACAATAAGGATGTAATAAAAAAGAAAATAAATTTTAAGTACCTGATTCAAAATGAGGCAAAAGTATAAGTAAAAAGATATTTAAATACCACTTGAACTTTAAAATCCTAAATTAATGATTTTTCAAAAACCTGAGTTGTCAATTACTATATGTGTTTGTTTAGAACAACGATTAAAATACTTAAAAGCAGCTTTTCAATTATGATTTACGATATACAAAATGAATATGTGAGAGGAGTGTTATCTCGATTTACGTGAAAAACAGTTTATAAACAATCTAAACGCCAAAACAAATGAAAAATGATATTATTCTTATTGTCAACAAAACCAATTTGAAATTTTAAAACTCAAATGATATTTAAGTATCCTTTTTTTCAAAAGTACAAGGAGCTGCATATTAGTTTTCTCTAAATTGTTTTTTAAAAACGGAAAATCATCATGAGTCTCAAAAATGCAATGCAACCACCAAAAGCTCTTCTTATAATAAGTGAGATAAATTATCGTGTAAGAAACAACAATAAATTTTTATGGACTTAGGTATTTATTATTAATAGTAGTAGTGACTAATTTCTTCACACCGTAGATTTTATGAGAGGACTTTAGTGTTGGTTATAAGATTCTCTCCATATATATCCATAGAGATCAAACCCTTGACTAATGCTTAAAAAATCTAGTTAAGTGATAAATGTGTTGGGCCCATCGTTAATTTATGATTAATGCTTGTTATTGATTAAAAGCCTACTTTAGGTCGCAAATAGGGGCCTCGTGGGCAGGCAGAGGAAAGAATAAAAAAGGTGAGTGAATTTGAGAGCAGTCAACATAAGTAAGCGGCAATTACGAGTCGGCTCAATTCCACTCCATTAATATCTCAACAAGTCTTGGCAAAAAAAAAAAAAAAAAAAAAATCTCAACAAGCCAGCCACTCAACAAGAGCATGCTTGATTGCAAGATCTTAATCTTAGAAAAAAGGAATAATTATATTCAAATCTCACACAAAAAAAATTAAAAAAAAATAATATCTGAAGTTATTAATAAACGCTTCTCAACTTATTAATGAACATCTTTCGACTTGTTATTAACAACTTCAAGGACTATTTTTTTATTTTTTCTCTTATGTGGGACTTAAATATAATTATCCCTAAAAAAAAGTGAAAATGGAAAATTAAAAAACACAGTAAATCGTAATCTGGTCATTAACTCGTGCAAACTGAACTCCTCCATCTCTTGCATTGCAAGTTTATCTCTTGTCTGCAAATTCCATGTCTTAACCTTAATTTCAACCACTACCACTAACCTTCAACAAAACCTTTTTGTTATTTATTACCATACTCTTTTTTTTTTTTTTGGTACCAAATGTCTGACTCTCAAAAACCATTAAAATAATAAACATTATCTCCACATTCTCCTCTGTTGTTGAGCAGTTTTTGAACATCAAGCATATGATCTCCTCTCTCCTGACATCAGTGTCATTATACTCTATCTATCTACCTGTATAAATAAAAAATAATGTACATCTGCTGCTCCATGAAAACATTGAATCATTTTTTTTTTTTTTGAGTATTTACGATAATGATTATGACATGTAAAAGAAATGTATGAACCTGTTTTTACTATCAATTTGTTGGTACATGGATTATGAGCATCTGCCCTATCAGAGTTCACAGTCTTCAATTTTTAAGTCATGAGAAGTATACAGTCTGTTCCAAGCAAAGTATATAAGCGAGTTGGAGGTGAGAATTCAACTGTTTGTGATCAAATGAAGACATGAATCCAATTCACTTATAAGACTTCCAAACGCTTATTTAAGCTTTACATGATTTGAGGTGATTGGATTCAACATCTTCCCTCTCACCTTTTTCCCACTCCATAATTCCCAGTTTTCAGGTCATAGAATTCTGAGGGAAAAAAATGGCACATCTGATGACTTGAGAACTAAAATTTGCAAGCAAAAGAATCTCAGAAGACATATATGTGCGATGTAGATATCATTTGGATGTAGCAAAAAATATAATCAATAAAAGAAAAGTGCAAACGAATCTATTAATATGGGCATGATGTAGAAGAAAATCTCTACACACACAGAATCAATACCTTACAAAAAACTCAATGTGTCCAAAGGAGGCAATCATAACACAGTAGCAGCAATAAGCCTTATCCATTAGGTAGCGGGTCGGCTGCATGCACGATGTCATTTACTACTAACAATCAAATCCTTAAATAGATTGCTAGATAAAAGGTCTCATTCAATGACTTCATTTAAGGTCTATTTAGTGTGAGGGATTTGGAGAGAAGGGGAGGGGAAATTTTTATAATTCGAATTTAAAAAAGTTAGAGAAGTGAGGTTACAAAATTTTAATAAAGAGAAGATATATAATAAAAGAGTAAGAAAAAATTAGTTAAAAACTTTTAACCCCACTTTTCTAATTTTTTTTTAAATACAACTCAGAAAATTTTTTCCCTTAGCTCACTTTCTCCCTCTTCAACTCACCAAATAAGTTGTTAGCGTTCTCGTTGCTCTTCCTCTACCTCTTTTCACGTGACTGTATATTGTTTGATCTACCCTCCTCACCGGCGCCTCCAACAGCTTTCTTTGTACATGTCCGGACAATGTCAAACAGTTTTCAACCATTTTCTCTTTAATAGACGCCCTATCTACTCCTCTTTTGATATGATTATTACGAATATTATCTTTTCTTGTACAACCAGTTCATTGGAAAAACTCATCGACCCTCCTCAGTTGTGAAAGAGACACGTGACCTGGAAATTGCCTCAACTGTAGGGTGAAAGCTGAAGCTTCCAGCCCTTACAGCAGAGGTGGCGGCAGAATTTAATTTTTCAATCAAGCTCGGATCCATCCTCTCTTCTTGCAACACCATCATAACCTGTCTCATAGTAGGCCTTGCACAAGGCTCAGGCAGTGTGCACAACAAACCAAGCCGAAGAACCCTCTCAGCTTCA
Source organism: Inga laurina (assembly GCA_963855925.1). Classification (NCBI taxonomy): domain Eukaryota; kingdom Viridiplantae; phylum Streptophyta; class Magnoliopsida; order Fabales; family Fabaceae; genus Inga; species Inga laurina. The sequence goes on along the minus strand of OY979707.1, from coordinate 60,357,535 downwards.
TCAGTTTCATGATCTCTCCTCCACTTTAAATGTTCATCGACAGCATCATATAATATTCCTCTCTCCATTAGCCTCCAAACCCAAGCAACCAAACCTGGCTTATCTTGTTCAGTTGGACTTCTCCCACATACAACCTCTAAAATCAACACACCAAAACTAAATACATCAGTAAGAGTTGAGGCCCTCCCTCTTTGAACAAGCTCAGGTGCCATGTACCCAACTGTACCAGTGACTTGTGTGGTATTAGTTGGCTGCCCGTGATGACAATTTCGAGCTAATCCGAAATCACCCAACCGGGCATTCATATCCTTATCAAGCAATACATTACTTGCTTTGATGTCTCTATGCAAGACACTAACTTCCCAACCTTCATGCAAATATAATAATCCATGAGCCACGTCCTTCAACACCTTGATTCTTTCCTCCCATGTCAAAGTTTTGTTCTCATCGACATCGAATATCATTTTGTCTAAACTTCCGTTGCTCATGTAATCATAGACTAAAATCAAATTTCCTCTGTCTTTCTTACACCAACCTCTCAATGGCACCACATTCCTGTGCTTCAATCTGCCTAAACTTGAGATTTCAGACAGAAATTCCCTCACGCCTTTCTGATTCCCACACGGGATTCTTTTCACTGCAACTTCTACACCTTGTAAAACCCCTCTATAGACTTTTCCATTCCCTTCAAACCCAACCACATTTTGGTCTGAAGATCCTTTGGTGGCAGCATAAATATCTTCATAACTTATTTGGTGTGGCTAATACTCTAATTCCCAATCTTCAGTTTCTTCCTCGTTTCTTTTGTTAGTTTTCCCTCCAAGAAAACGTACAAATATTACACTGGCACTGCCAATGACAAAGAAAACGCCTATACCGACTCCTATAATGAAACCTTTTGACCTTGTAACTGATCTTTTAGGAGGTAAAAATGAAGGCAAATTTGAAGTCACTAAAGCATCACCAGTTGAAAATTTGAATTACTAAAGCTCCAACGCAAAATTTTATGACTCTCCACCAATTGCCCTGTTGCCCCACAAAATCCCACATACATTTCATCCAAAAGAACCGAAGAAAGATTAAGAAGCCCACTAATCAAAGGTCTCCGAGGCCTCTTTCGTCCTACAGGAGCCATAGTCACATTAATTCTAGAATCCAGATAATCAATCCAAACTTGATAGTTATCCCCATCATTAAGTTTCAAATCCTCAAACTCCCCATCATCTTCCCCAACCCAAAAACCCGCAGCATGCGAACTAAAAGAAGTAAGCGAATTTATATCCAAACCCACATGATTATCATCGATGTCGTTAAACTCTTGGTTCTTAAACACATCAAATTCAACCCCAAAAACATGGTTGTCGGGATTACCGTCATTGGTGAAATTGAAGACACCCAAATGCTGTGCAGAGCTTACTCCGGTTGTTCCTGTGAAAGGAGAGAGAACGAAGACGAATCCATGTCCAGGGAGGAGATGTGTAAAAGGGGCAATGGAGAAAATGAAGGAGGTTGAGAATGGTAAAGGAGAAGAAAAATTAGAGGGTTTAGTGGGTATTTTAAAAGGGTAAAAAGCTCGACCTATGGAGAAGGAGGTGAGGTTGGTGAGGGTGAGAATCGAAGAATCGATGGAAGCATTGCCGGAAGAAGGATGTTGGAAGAGTTGAAGTTGGTGTTGTAGATGAATTCAGTAGCTGAAGCTGAGCTGATGAGGAAAAGAAGGATATGGAGGAAAAAGAGAAAGATGAGTGGGAAAGACATTGAAGAGGAGGGTAAAAGAGACGATCATTCACATTTCAGGGAGAATGTTGAGAAGTTCAATGGAAACTGTAAAGAATTCGTCATTAACGATGGGTAGAACAATGAAAGACGGTTATAGGGGCTTATGGGCTTATGGCTGCATCATACAGGGAAGGTCGATGGACCTGCCAAATTGCAATCCATGTTTGTTATGTTGAGATTTCTTATAAAATGTTTTTGAGGTAAATTGATATAATTTTTTTTTATATGTATATCTTGTATGAATCATCAAAAATTAATTTTAAATATTTTAGTCGTTATTTTAAACAACTACTTGCTCGTTTGGAATAACTTATTTTTAGGTAATAAGTGCTTATAAATCGTGATTCATAATATATGAGATAAGTGTGTGAGATGAGCTTTATCCCGACTTGCATAATAAGTACTTCCCTCATCCTTAGTTGGAATAACAATGAAAATCAGGAGGCTGATATTTAAGAATATAAGGAAATGGCAAAGGTGCACAATGACTTTTACATCAGAGAAGGGTGTTGATAGTTCAATTAGGTCTTGGTTAGGAAATAGAAATCGCCTTTACCAATTTGTCGAGGGCACTTCATAATGAGTTGAATTTCTTGGAGGCTGTTTGAACATAGGAAATAGGAGACAATTAAGTATTATTATATTTGTATTTTAGTTTTTGGTTCTTTTAAGTAATAACAGTTTTTAAGGTCTTCCTCAATAAATATTTTTCTATATAGGTCTTTCTCTCCAATTTTTCCTTTACACCCAAAATAAAAAAAATCATACTTCCCTATGTTCCTACAAAGAGGCATTCTTAGATATGTGATTGGTCCTTTTTATTTTTCATTAAGGAAAAAGATGAGAAAATATAACATAAATGTCAAAATTTCAAATGAATTTTGTAGCATATAAGAGTATAAGTATTAATTATAAGAGTATAGCAATTGATAACTCATTTTAATAGAAAATCACTGATTTAAAATTTTGAAATTTAAATTATATTTTCTTATCTTTTTCCTTTTTTATTAGCGGTTAAATAGTTTCAACTAATATTAAACATTTTTCATATATATTTTTATATTGCTCCAATCTTTATTATAAGTTATTTTTAGGAAAAAAGTTTGGTCCAACTACAAAGGGAGATTGAATGATTTGCAAATAGGGAGAAATAAAAGAGAGGAGTAAGAATGATTTGGTCCAACTAATATTAAACATTTTCACATATATTTCTATAAGTTACTTGCTGGGTTATTAATAACCCAATTTTAATTTTATCCCCTATTTAATTTTTGTTAAAAAGGGAGAAATAGAAGAGAGGAGTAAGAATGATTAGCGGAAACAATATTTTAAAAGCCGGGCCGGATATCAAGTCAGAAAAACTAACAAGTTATAGTTTAAGTGGTTGAATCGGTTGAATCATCTAGTTAGATCAATGACGTAATAAATAAATAAATAAATAAAAATAATATTATGTGTGTGTGTAAAAAATGAAATATCAAATTGTTTATAATTTGAGTAAAAAATTTAATAATTTAATTTTATAATTTCAGACTATGGTAGAATTGAACATAAAATAAATTTAAATTAGAATATTTTAATTTGTTTTTAATAACATGAGTTCATAATCTATTAAATGTCTAACTTATTTTATATTTGTTTTAATTAATTGTGTATATATATATAAAAGGTATGCATTTACAGAATTATATAATAATTAATATATTATGATACTTCCATACCCTCCCACAAATGAAACTGTGGAGTTGGGCTTCATCTGACAAAGCTTGTGCAACCGAAATGACTTCTTATATAAGGGTCTAATTCATAGGCAGTAGGTGTAGCGTGTGGGAGAACGAAAAAAATCAAAGGGCCAAAACCCATTTAATGTTCAAAAAAAAAACCCATTTAATTTTTTTTTTTTTTTAAATCATGAAATACTAGTTTGTTGGGGTGAGTAAAACCAAATTGGTGCCAAAGACTGAACCCAATTCAGCCTTTTCCAGTTTGTGTTTTTTCGGTTCTTAATTTTGGTTACTTCGGTTGTTCAGTTATCAGTACAGTTTTTTTGACAAAAAAAATCGATAATAATCAAATTTTATTACAATGACCTCATTTTATATTTGTTTCTAATTAAAATATATCAGTTTTATTATTTGGGAAAATGATACCAAGGTTGTAATTAAAAAAAATAATATCAAAAAAGTTTCTTAGCTTGTCAATGACAAGTGAAAGAGCAGCTGTTAACAAGTAGAAGGGTTATCATTAACAAGTTATTACGAGACTTTTCAGATATTATTTTCTTTAATTGGGATTTTAGTGTCACTTTTCATTATCATTTTCTTCTTTTCTCAGGGTCACAGACACTATAGGCTAATACTAGTGCAAAATACTAATTTAACTACATGATTTTGTATCAGTTATTTGAAGAATAGAAAATATAATTCATGTGACATAATTTCGCTTTTTTTTTTTACATGTAACTGACGCTGTAATGTACAATCAATGTTATGTAACCCGGACCGGACCGGCCCGGAAGCCGGAGAACTGGCCGGTAAACCGGTCCGGTCCGGGTTACAATTTTTAAATTTTTTTTTTTAAAATTTTTCCTTTAGAATTTCATACTATAAGTCTAAAATTTTCAATTTTTCACCAGTTTAGTCCCAGTTTAGCTCCGATTTGGCCTCGGTCTGACCCACTGACCCTTAACCCAATACCCCGACCGGTTCAATACCCGTTCCGGGTTTTAATACCTTGTGTACAATATAACATCAGTTACTTTAAGAACAAAAATGATAATTCATGTGACATAAGTTCGCTTATGTTTGAAGCGTAATTGACGCAGTAATGTACAATATGACATCGGTTGTATATTCAAATGATGTCGTAATTAAGATGCTATAACAATTATAATTATGGAATCAATTTAATAAGCACCAGAAGCCGTAATTAATATAAAGTTTTGGAATTTAATTATGAAATGAATAAATTTGAAATATAACAAGTCATAACTGTAATTAAATAGTATAAACAAATTTTAAAAAATATTTTCCCCAAAATATAATTAAATTATAGTTATATTATAAATGACTTTTTTTAAGTGTGTCATTTATAGCTCAGGACCATCTGGTAGAGATTAGTGAATTTCTTTTAACTACTAAACTATATCTAGTTAATTATTAAAAAATATGGATGATCAATTTATGTGTGGAATTTGACCCATAATTTATGATTTATTTACCGAGCCTACTTATAGCGTCGGGTCCTATAGAAAACCAAGGCCTAAACCCACGTGGATCTAAGGAAGTCTTAGAAATATATTGACTATATTTTTTCTAAAGAAAATGAAATATTGTGTCAGTTCCCACTCCACCCAACGCCCTAATGCTTTGAACAAACACCTCCACTACCCTACTAACTTTGCGACTTCTCTATAAGAATTTCACTCTAGCTCTGCTAACTTCACAACTTCCCTTCATCGTTGTTGATGTAGCGGCTTCTAGATAGAGCACTACCAAAAAAGCACTCAATTTCCGACAGAATTTGCTACGGAATTTTTTCCGTGGCAAATTTTATCGAAAATCCGTCAGAAATTCCATCAAAAAATTTTTCAATGAAATTTTTTCGTGGCTGAATTTGTCACAGAATTAACTACAAAAAAGTTCGGTGGGAATTCCGTTGCAAATTTTGTGGAAAATTTTTTTGCCACGGTGCCACAGAACTTTTCCATGGCAAATTCCATAGCAAAAATTTAAAATTTATAAAATTTTATGTTAATAATAATATTATAAAATTAATTCTTAAATAATTTTAATTAAAAACAAAATATTATTATTAATGAATATTAAATTATTATTTATTAATATTATATTTAAAATTTTTGACTAAAATAATATTTTTAATATTATTATACTAGTTATTATTTAATTTTATTTAAAAATAAATTATTATTTATTGATATTATATTTATCATTTTATATTAAAATAATATTTATAATATTAAATTATTTTTTATTAAGTAATTTAAATTAAAAATATATTTAGATTTACAAAATTGATTAAAATATAGTTATAAAAATATTTATTAAATATTTAAAATTTATTTTTGGCCCAAAAAAATATTTAAAATTTATTGAATTTGAAATTAATTAATCATAAATATATAAATATTTTTTAGAATTTTTATTTATTTATTTTATTTTTAATAATATTATATTTTTATATATAATTAATTTTATATTATGATAATATTATATATATATATATATAACATTATGTAATAAAATAACGTAGGTTCATCTTGGCGCAACTGACAAAGGTTCGAGCATGAAGGCATCAGGAGCATAAGGTCGCAGGTTTGAATAGAAGGGGAGGCATTTTCAAGATTTTAGAGGTGCATACACGTGGTGCACTACGAGGAGGGTGGATATGTGGCAATGTGAGGAGGAGACACATGGCCGAACCAACAATGAGGTGGCCTCCCACGGACGTGGCCCAAAAATTGTATTCAAATTCATATAGATTAGTCTCACTCTCATAGCTTTTAGAGTCAATTGCATTAGTACATTTAGTTAGTTTAATTGCATTTAGGTATTAGTGTATTGCATTTTAGTATAGGTTTATTCCATTGCATCTTTTGTCACTTAAAAATCAATCCTAAAGAAAACCCATAACTTGCTCCATGAAAGAATGACCTAGATTGACCCTAACTGCATAATAATTTAGGATCTAGTTTAATTGATTGCTTTAGCGACAAAAGCACACATCAATTTTGGCGTCGTTGTCGGGGATCTTCATCATCAATGTTGATCTTCGCGTCATACGGCCAGTAAGAGCTATAAGCGTGCTAGTATCATCTTGGTGCTATTAAGTTATAAATGTTGGAGCAACCGGGCCTTTGTATCACCAATACACTGGTTCACGTCAAAAGAACATATATATACAACCTAGGAGAGTTGGAAAAAGGAAAAAATGAAAAAAAAAGAGAAAAGAAAAGTAATGACCTACTTCAAGTATGGTTTGGTTTCCTTTATCCTATTTTCTCTGTTGCATCATTCACTTCATCCTCTAAGATATTCAACTTTGTTTTTTCCAAATACTATACCCTTTCTTTCTAACCTTAGCTTCATTACAACCTAATAAAAGTCCTTTAGATTTATGTTTGCATTTGCTTTGCTAGTGGTGGAGAACTTAGATCTTTGTCAAGCCTATAGAAAGAGTACTGGATAGGGTGAATTTGAGTGTAAACACAAGCCTATATACTTTTAAGTGATGAGTGACATACACATTTTCCTTGGTAAGGGATTTCTAGCTTAGATTCCCCCTTGTTAAGTAAATTGCCATGAAGTTTGTTTTCTTGAGTCATGAGAAAATCACTTGGATAAGAAAGGTGTTGAAATGCTTTTGTTTACTTTTTACTTGTGAATACACGTGGCAGTGGTAGGAGGTGACACGTGTCAGTGCAAGGAGGAGACACTTGGCTCACTTCGAGGAGGGACACATAGTGCAGTGGTAGGAGGTGACATGTGACTAAACCAACGATGAGGTGCCTCATACGAATGTGATATGTGGTATTTGAAAATTTACAATTAAAAAAATATCCAATGGATTTTGAAATTCATTTGTCACGCATCATTACAATGTCGATTTAGTTACAATGCGATGCCGTAATATATTCATTTACAGCGTTATATCTTGAGCAACTAACTTCGTAATATATATTCATTTAAGACGATTTATCTTAAGCAAGTGACGTCGTAATATATATTTTTTGTAAAGGCCCATAAGCCTATCTGTTTCTTCATTCCATCTAAATGTCTAGCCAAGTCAAGGGTCCAACCTAATTCTTTAATCTTCATCCTGTTCCTCTCTCGTTCTCTCTCGAGATGCACCTCCCACTCCCTTTACCCTAACCCTTAAGTCCTCAACTTCACCTTAGTCCTCACTATGCAATTTTTCCTTGTCATATTTGTAATCTTTGTAGTATTTAATTTTTTTTGTTTTTGATTGATTTTTTTTCCTTGCCTCAGTTGTAGGTGGTAGTCAGGGGGCGTTCAAGGAGCAAGGTTGAATGATATATCAAGTTTTTTTATTTTTAATATGCTTTCTTTTGATTAATAGATAAAGTTTAAACTTTAAAGATAGTGTGATATATGATTCAGCTTGTATTTTGAAGTTTCATTATCCATTGGACCATTCATCCTGTGGTGGCATCGAAAAATGGATATTGAATTCTTGTTCAAATATGTAATTTGATGCTCCATATCTCTAGTAATAGTAAATTATGTTATGTATGTCATTCATTATTTTCGAATGATATTAAAATGCTTTGATACAAGTGTTTGATTAAGAGAAACAAGTATTAAATGCTTGTGGCTAATCTTATTTGTTTATTGGTTTTGTTGCTGAAATACTAGTTTGTATTAATTATTTTTATTGTTAGAATTTTCCTTGGGTTACAGTTTTTTGTATTGGACAAGCTTGCAGCAAAAAAGGCTCAATAACCGAATTGCACCGAAAAACCGAACTGAAATTGATCGGCTAGTTCGGTTATTGAAGCACTTTGTTTTCGGTTCGGTCATGAAAATATCTTTTACTTGGTTGTTCAGTTTTAACAGAAAACCAAATTGATCATCAAATGCTCACCTCTACCAGATTGCATTGTAAAAATCAAAGCCCTTTTTCAATCTCAAAATATTTTCTCTCACTTCTTCACTCTTCCAACGTTTTTTGACTCAGGAGTTCAGAACCTCCAAGCCATTTCAGATAAAGGCAAGACAGCGACCATCGATAAAGGCATCGACGGACCATGAAAGAAGGCATGAAGCTTACATTTCTTCACCGCTCTCATGTATGATATTTATCACTCTTTGTATAAATCAACTCTATTTATAGTTAAATACTATGTTTGGTTTGATTTTCTCTTCTCCCTTCCTCTACTTCTCCTTTCTTTGAAGTTTTTTGGGCTTCATTTTGGTTGTTGTCCACTCGTCCGGTTTTCAGTTAGCCGCTCTGGCTTTTGACTTTTGGCTTTTGGCTTTTTTTCAGTTTCCGGCTCAAATCCCGACTCCTGACAGCAAAATCCAAACTGACCACTGAAGCGAGCTAATGTTGGAAAAAGGCTTGCCCTCTTCGCCGATCCAGCCCTGAAAACATTGGTAGGAAGGGAAAAAAATTCTAATAAGGACACATTTATTAAATTTTATCAATTTAAGAGATATCTAATAATTAACTGTCAATCTTTTGTGTGTGTGAGAGAGAATGAGTTACAAATTACTTATAATAAGAATGAGAGTGACATTTAATAAAGATAATGAAAAAGAGTGAAAATTAATTAGATATTAGAGTTTAATATAGTTATTAAGAGGAGATAAATTTTTTATGTCTAGCTGTTTTAATTTTGTTATATTAATATTAAAATAAAAAATTAATTTTTCACAAGTAATTTTATCATATCATTTGACCCATTTTCAATTGGTACTTTCAACTATTGGACAAAAATTTTTACGGATAGGTATGAGAAGCAATTAGATATTATATGTGTGGGACCAGAACCTTATCTATGAGTCATTGTGGCATGTGGCACTGGGGCCACCCACATATTCAAGACAATTTAGGTTAGTGTCAGTGTGATAATTTTTAGTTTATTCCATGAAAATATCTGGAGTCCTCTCCTGGCATTCGTGGTAGTTGGAAATTTGTGGGCCTTTATATTATGTGAATTTGTCTCTGTCGGGCTTTATGAACTTGTGGGCCTTCATAGGCTGTCCTAAATTAATTTGGCTACTCAACAAATTATAAATATCACTATGATTTTTACACATTAATTATATGACAATTAAACTCCTAAGCCTTTAAACATGAATTTAAAGTGGACCATTTTATTTAGGCTTGATTAAATAATTAAAGGTCACACATTGTTGATTTTTTTTTTTTGAAAAATAGTTCAATTTTTCCTAAAATGATTGGCATCCATAATATCAGTCAATGATAACGCAGCCTTTAACCTAGATGTAGGCCCATAATATCAGTTTCTACAAGATATAATAGATTTCTCCCTAGCACATCCTGGCTTTCTTGGCTTTATTTCTGCCATAGCACATCTTGGCTTTCTTCTTGGGTTTATTTCCTTTGTTAATATTTACATATGGGCGGTGATCGTTATGTATGTTGAATTTTATTCCAACATTTTTTTCCTATTAACACGAGAAAATGAAGAAGGAAAACCATCGTCTTATTCAATAATCATTTGATATATATGCATGGCTTTATATATAAACACGGGTCCAACTTGTATAGTTGTGATGTAACAATATTCAACAATAATCTAACTAATAATCAATTTAACTAACTAATTGCTTAGACTCTGTTATCGCCCGCAAACTGGTGAATATATATCGATCATGCCAAACTTAGACAATAAAAAATAAAATGGCTAAGGACTTAGAGGTTTTGCTAGAATGTCAGCAAGTTGATTGGAGCATCGTATGGGTAAGAGATGAATGAAGCCAACTTGAACCTTGTCACGAACCATATGGCAATCCAACTTGATGTGCTTAGTCCTTTCAGGGAAAGTGAGATTAGCAGCTATGTGAAGAGCTGATTGATTGTTGCAATAAATCATGGTAGGTGAAGAATGACTAATATTAATATTAGCAAGAAGATATAATAGCCATTGCACTTCACATGTAACTGACCCTAAAGCATGATATTTCGCTTTGCAAGAAGAATAAGACATAGAAGTTTGTTTCTTCGAAGGCAAGGAAATCAAAGCTTGATCAAGGAAAATACAGAAACCAATGAGTGATCATCGAGTGTCTAAACAACCAGCCCAATAGGAGTCACTAAATGCCTTGAGTTTGAAGTTGGATGTAGAAGAAAAGTAAAGACCTTTCCGTGGACGATGCATAATATAACAAAGAACTAAAAGAGTAGCCTGATAATGAACTGTGGTCGGAGCTTGTGTGAACTGACATAATTGTTGAACTGCATATGAGATATTTGGTCGAGTGGTAGTGGGGTAAAGAAGACGACCAACAAGCTGTCAATAGCTAGTAACATCAGGTAGTGAAATGCCATAATCTTTGGACAAACATGTAGAAAGATCCATTGGAGTACTCACAGGTTTACAAGCTAGATAACCTGCATCAGAGAGAATATCTAAGCAAACTTTCATTGATTAAGAGTGATACCAGAAGCTGAACGAGCAACCTCAAGTTCGAGGAAAAATTTGAGCTTGTCAAGATCTTTGATTTTAAAGTAGGCATCTAGAAATTGCTTGATGAGACAAATTTCTATTATGTCATTCCTTGCCAATATGATATCATCCACATATACTAATATAGTAGTAAAAGAGCACTCATAATGGTGAACAAATAGAGAATAATTTGATTTGGATTGAGTGTAACCACAAGAAATAAGTGCAATGGATAGTTTGGCAAACCATTGACGAGATGCTTTTTTTAAACCATAAAGTGACTTCTGTAACTTGCACACCATACGCGGATTAGGAGAAGAGAACCTAGGGGGAAGAGTCATAAACCTTTTCACTCAAATCACCATGCAGAAATGCATTGTTGACATCAAATTGTTCAAGATGCTAGTGAGAGTAGCTGCAATAGCATGTAAAAGATGTACGGTGGTCATCTTGGGCACAAGTGAAAAAATATCAAAATAGTTAGCACCTTCAGTTTGAGTATAGCCCTTTGCTAATGACCGAGCTTTGAAACGCTCAAGACTACTATCAGCACGAAACTTTGTTTTAAAAACCCATTTACATACATCTAATTGTGAACTTGCCCTGTGGTAACTCGGTCAAAATCTAAGTATGATTTTGCTCTAGAGCTGAGGTTTCAGCTTGCATAGCTTGCTACTACTCAAGAAATTTAATGGCTTCTCGATATGACTTAGGCTCAAAGGGAGCAGTAAGAGAAAGAACAATATGTTTGTAGGAAAGAGATAAATGATCATAGGAAAGGACAGACGAAAGAGGACACTTACAGCTTGGAGCCATGGAAACTGACTGAGCTAAAGTAAGTAAGGAGCAGTGATAGTCACGTAAATATGAAGGTTGCTTGTACTCCCTGGTTGAACACCTAACAAGCTAAGGCAAAGGAGAATGATCATAGTGAGAAGGAGAAGAGTTAGGAATAGTAGTGGGAGGCAATTAATTGGTTGAAGGTAAAGTAATAGGTGAGAAGTTAGAAAAGGTAGAATAAGGAGAAGAAGAAATGATAGGTGGTGAGGAAAGAGGAGGATCAGGATAGTCTGATGACGAAACTGTGTGAGGCATAGGAATGGTACTTGCAGAAGGAGAAGAAGAAAGATTGGAAAGAAAAGGAAATAGGGATTCATAGAAAATGACATGTTTGGAAGTGAAAATCTGGTTAGTATACAAGTCAAGGAGAGTATAGCCTTTATTAGTACCAATTTTGAAACCAAGAAAAACACACTTTTGAGTTCTTACATCGAACTTGGAATGATGATGTGAGAAAGTACATGCATAACAAAGGGATCCAAAAACCTTTAAAATAGTATAATCAGGAGCTTGACCATTAAGCAATTGAAAAGGTGATTTATTTTTCAAATTTGGAGTTGGCAATTTGTTTATCAAATAAACTAAATGTTGGACAGCATAAGTCCAGTGCTCTAGAGATAAGTGTGACTGAAAAATAAGAGCACAAGCGATATTTAAATTGTGTTGATGCTTCCTTTCAACAACACTTTTTGGCTTTAGAGTTTCAACACATGATGTTTGGTGTAAGATGCCTTTAGAAAGATAAAGTGAATTCATTTGGAATTCAGGACCATTATTAGTGCAAATAATCTTTATTGATATATGGTATCGATTTTCAAGAAGGGTAATTAAATGCTAAAAAAAAGGTCTAGCATCTGATTTAAGTTTAAGAAAACAAATCCATCTATGATGTGTAAAATCATCAACAACAGTAAGAAAATATATGTATCATGCATTGATGAAATAGCATATGGACCAGATATATCAGCATGTAACAATTCAAGAGCATGAGAGGTATGAGATAAACTGGTAAGAAAAGGCAACTTTCGTTGCTCTGCAAAATGACAATTATCACAACTAGAAACATAAGGTTTACAAGAAATAAATGGAAATTGACCATGTAAAGTGTTCAAAACATTAGAACACAAATGGCCAAGGCTGATGCCAAAGAAAAAACTGAGAACTATTGGTAGAAATAGAGTTGACACAAGCAACTTGTAAATTATGATCTAAGCATTTGTATAAACCTTGAATTACTTCAGTAGTACCAATCATTTTTCATGTCTTCAAGTCCTGTATGAGACATTGAGAAGAATGAAATATGAGACAACAATCTAATAGTAGGGTCAGTTGAGTAATGGAAATAATATTGAAACAGAACCCAAGAATGTAAAGAACATTAGAAAAAAAATATCAGGAGTGATTTCAACAATACCAAATATAGTGGTGATGACCGTGGATTTGTTAGGAAGATTGACTCTAATTAGAGAAATAGAAGAATAGGACTTAAACAGAGATAAAGTAGAACAAACGTGGGCAGTAGCCCTACTATCAATGATCCAAAAAACTGAAGAATCAAAAGAGAGAATGATGTAATTATCTTGTTTATTTGCATTAGGTATAAGAGTAAGAGATGGCATTTGATTAACAAGGTGAGTAGGAGTAAGTGTAGGGGTAGTAGCTGAAGGTTGAGTGACAGCAGTGGATTGAAGGAGAGCTAACAATTGTTAATATTGATAATGACTAATAGAGCCAGATGCATTAGTAGAAACAGGTTTCGAGATCAAAGAAGCGACTGATGAATTAGAACTATGTGTGACTAAATTTTTAATTGAAGCCTCGTTATTTCTGAACTTAAATCTAGGTGGATAACCATGCTTTTTGTGGCATATCTCAATAATATGACGCAGCTTGCCACAAAATGTGCAGACCTTGCTTTTGTAGGAAGAATTCATAGAGTGATGAGATTGCTGAGAAATACGAGAAGACCACTAAGGCTGTTGCAAAGGAGTGCGAGTGAGACAAACAACGGTATCTACAAAACTAGTTTATTCTCTTTCTTGTTGAATAATGAGAGACAATACTTTGTTGATGGAAGGAAGAGGATCCATCAACATTATATCTGAGATCGACTAGTAGTGAACTTTTTATTGAGTCCTTTAAGAAACTGAATGACATAATCTCGCTGAATATATTCTTTAGCACAACAAGAACAATCAGGTACAGGTCGAAAATTGAGAATTTCATCCCAAATTATCTTCATGTTAGTGAAATAGTCAAAAATAGAAAGATCACTTTGCTTAAACTAATAAAGTTCTTCCTAAAGCTCCGCAACTTGAAAAATGTCGTTGTGACTAAAACGCTCCTTGAGATTGCTCCAAACATCAACAACATTATTGATCTAGATAACAATTTGAGCAATTGAAGGAGATAAAGATTGATTAATCCAAGTAAGTACCATAGTATTACACCACTGCCAAGCAAGAAATAGAGAATCGGCTTTATCAGGAATTGGCAGAGATTCGACAACAAATTGAAACTTGTTTTTGCTCATTAGAGCCATGGTCATAGCCTTAGCCCAATGGTGACAGTTCGAACAAGTGATCGGTGGTAAGACAAGAATTAGGGAAGGGTTCTCGTTTAGGTGAAGATAAAATCAACTTGCTGGATCTTGAGATTTATTTAGAGAAGAATTGTTGTCGCCGATAATTGCCATGGTAGAAGATAATAGAGTTGCAATAATGAAATTGTAGAAAGATCAAATGGAGTTGAAAACGCTAGGACAAAGATGAAGCTTACAATGGGAAAAGTGGCAGAGAAGAGAGCAAGAGAATCAAGATGAAAATGCGCAGAGAGACCTTATTAGGTTTGATAACATAACATGAGAAAATGAAACAGGAAAAGCATTGTCTTATTCAATATTCATTCGATATATATACATGGCTTCATATATAAAACGTGTCCAACTTGTACAGCTGTGATGTAACAATATTCAACAATAATCCATTAATAATTAGTTTAACTAACTAATTGCTTAGACTCTGTTACCTATTACTATTGATATATATCCCCAGTAAAAACACTCTCGTCGTCTATGTGAGCTCTAGGTGACTACTACGTACAAAAATTATGTTATTGTGCCAATCATTGAATTAAACAACATTAGCATGAACATAATGAATTAATGATAATTTAATATTAAATAACAAGCTTAGTTTCGTAGGACAATGGACAAGAATCCTGGCTGGAAACCATTATTGAAGCCGAAACAAATATGTTTCTTACTGTTTGACTTCGCTTTCTCTTTCGCTCTCATTTCCCTTCTTTTTTAATTTTTTACGTTGATTGATATCTAACAACCATTGAGGAACTGCTCTATGTCATAAAAAATTCAAAGTATATTATTAATTATTACTGTTTCTTTCAGGGAAGCTAGGGTTATTTATCATTTCATCAAGACAATATCGTAAATAATGTTTCAAATTTTATATCTTCTATGCGTCGAGAAACTGTGGAAGCAAACTTTAACACATTCATATAGTGTTATGCGGCAATCCGACAATTATATTTCATGCTTATAAGAATTGTAAGAATAGTAAAGATTAAGATGCGCACGCTCGTCAAAGCATTCGATATCAATATGACAATTTAATAAAATATTTGTGACTTATTTCAAAAACTCCCACGTCCTTTTTTTTCCCTATCATCTTTCTCTCTCTTGTACATAATAAAACTATACTCTCCGGATTTTTAATATAAGATCTAATTGAGAGTTGATTTTGATCATTAATGTAAGACCTATTTTCTATATTTATCAATTTTTCTAATTTATTTCTATTGATGCTCAATCAACAACAATCAACTAAAAGAGAGATTGAGGAACATGATTAAGAAAGATTATTTGAGTGTTTTAATTTAAAAAATATATGTAATATTAACAACGTAATTAACTTCTTTAATCTAATTAAATTATGTAAATTGATCATACATTAAGGACCAAATAGAGTACCAATTAAAGGGCAATTCAGGAAAAATGTAAATTATATTGTACATTGGACTAATTCTAATTTATTTTCGTAGTAAAGTATTTATCATAGAGGCGTATAAAAGAATCAGGAAGGAGTAGTTTAGCAACTCCATGGGCATAAATGGAATAATCATATTAGTGGTTTTGATGGAATCCATAACAGTGAAAGCAAACAACTTTTTCTGTACGCTATCAAACAATATTATATATCATGAACAAGATTAAGGATTCAATTATCTGTCCAGGTTAGATAAGCTTTGGACGTATTACCAGTGTCACCCTAACAAATCCAAAACCAGGTTTGTGTTATGTTGCGTTGCGTGACCCTTGGAAACTCTCGTGAGGCCAGCAATGAGTAATTAATTAATTTCTGTGAAAACTTAACTACAATATTTAAATTACATGTAGGGACTTTTTATTTGCTGAGCCGCTGAAAAGAAAATTTCAATCTTATCTGGTAAACTGATTTTAATTTGTATGACTGTAAAACAGGAGAATTGTTCTTTAAGCCTTTTAATTTGATTTGGCAATGATAGCTGGATCAATAATCAGTGATTTATAAATCAAAAGTTTCATTAAATTAATGATAAAGTGTTAAGCATTTTCTACGATGTCGGAATCATGGTAGGTTTTTTACGCCAATATTTGTCTTGTTCGTGACTTTTTCACAAGATGAACATGAGTTACGTATATATTATATTTGTGCTTGAACCAAGTTGGCACTAATATAATTAACCCCTTGAAAGAGATGATCGACGTACCTTCTTATATATAAACAATCCTTAATTTAATTAATTTCATGATCGATTGTTTCTGTTTAATGATAAATATTGATGCCAACTTTAAGTTACCCTGTTACCAGCAATTATTGTAAAAAGTAATAATTGCAATTGTAAATGCGATAAAAAAAAAACTGTTAATACACAAGCAACCTAATTTCAATTATCTTCTGTTGTGTATAACATATTTAAAATTGTGACACACAGCCAACAAGCGTTGGTTATAGTAGAAGAATGAGGTTTAGCCTTTTAAGTATGAGAGCTTGTTGGCTATAGTAGAAGAATGAGGTTTAGCCTTTTAAGTATGAGATTTCGAGTTTGTTGAGCTCATATGAATGCAAAAGATGCATGTGTAATATTTTTATCTCTTATATTTGTATTATTTTTTAAACTAATTTATCTTACTTAAAACAGATATATTTTCTTAAGTTCTTAATATAAAATCTAATTTATAATTCAAAGTGAACTACAAACTACATCATACATTAAAAACTTGAGATAGTATCGCCTAAAATTATACAAAAGTATTTTGAAAAGATTATGTCATATATATTATAATTAAGTAATTTAACTAACTTTTTTAATTTTTTAAAATTTAGTAAATAGATTTTACATTAACTACTAAAGAAGTATCTAATTTTAGTCAAAAATAGATACCCGTGTCCAATAGTGAAATATCTTTTTCTTTATTTTGTCATTGTATATGCTGAAACATAAAAGGTTAGACCAATGTCATTTATTTTTCCACAAACAACGAGAAGCAGAGTTAACTGGTGTGTTTAGATTGACGATTGGATAAGTGATTTATTTTTACTTAGACTTATGGAATCTTAAAATTGAAAAAAAGTTAGATTGGGTAAAATGACGAATGTTTGAATTGACGATTGGATAAGTAACTTATGTAAAAGTGAATGATGTTTGGTTTGAATTTTGTATAAGTGGCTTTTGTATTATTTAAGAGAAAAAATTGTAAAAAATATGAAAAATGAAAAAATGAAGGAATAATTGTGAAAAAAGTCCTCATTGGCAACTTAATTGCCAAATGAGGCCTGGGAAGATATCTACATGCGAAGGGATTTTTTCAAAAATTTTCTCAAAAATTAACTTTGAAAATTTGGCAATGGTATAATTTTAATAAAATTATATCAAATTTTAATTTAAATTGGTACACTCCAAAGTCTTTTCTATTGTGCACCTCAAACTTAAATTTTATAAATTATATCAAACTTTAATTTAAATATTAAATCCTAACTCATATTTCACATAGCTCAAAATTTAATAAAATAAACCGATTAAAACCTCAATAATACCTCTAATAATCCAAATAAATTATTTAAACTAAATTTAATGGGTAAAAACACCATATAGAAATTAATTTACAACATGTTTATAAAAGAAATTGATTATAAAATCATAAAACAACTAAATAATAAATCTAAACTGATTAAAATTAATTATTAATTATTCTCTACATTTCTACAGTCATATATTGACAAAACTCAAAACTTGCCTAAACTCTTATCCCAAAGTATTGTCTAATTAGCAGAAGATTACTATCTAAAGAAAGAGAAAATTATTTAGAACATTTTTCATAAAAGAAATTTTGTGATTAGAAGTGATTTTAAGTACCTTATTGATCCCCAAAAATATGAAAATACTCCTATCAACATTACACATCCACATAAACTCCAACAAACTTCATGTTGAGGCTTCTTATTTTTTTTAACTTAAATCTCATCAATCACTGAACCAAACACCTATATTTAACTTTTTCTCTATTCAATCTCGTTTATCCACTGTTCAAGCATTAAAACGTCAAAACAAACGCACAGAACATCAGTCAAAATGGTGCTGTCTGTAATTTCGAGCCGTAGATGTCACTTTTCTTTCCTATTTGAGTTTTCTGTAATTTGGATCTATCAATTAAATACTTAACAAGATAATTCATAATTGTACATAGGTACAGAAACATAATTATATTGTAAATAAATCAATCAACACAAAATATATGAGGATGGGATTTTTCATCCGATGATTTTTTGAAATAACTTTTTCTTACTCTTGATATCTTTCTGTGTTTAAGGGTCTGTTTGGTATAGGGGATTTGGAGGGAAAAATTTTATAGGTGAGATTTAAAAAAATTGAAAAAATGGGGTTATAAAATTTTAAGAAAGGGAATATGTAAGATAAAAAAAATAAGAAAAAGTCATTAAAAAATTTTAACCCCACTTATCTAAGTTTTTTAAAGGGAAAATTAGAATGAAGAACCTAGAGGAAAATATATTTATTAAGAAGGACCATAAAAATTATAATTATTTAGAAGGACCAAATACAAAAATATAAAATTAAAAATATTAAAATGCCCCTAATGAAATCTTCTGCATTTGTCCTACATTCTCTCCCACATTCTTTTTTTAAATAACAACTAATAAAAATTCTAAATTTCATGAAATTAAACAAAAATTTTCTCAATTTTCATTTTTCAAAACTTACATAGATATCGACGGGAAAAAATTACACATTTTTAATTTTATCAAAATTATAATTTTTTAAAATAAAAAAAATTATTTAAAAAAAATTATGTAATTGTAATAAAACTCAAGATCTTTTATAATTTATTATATATGTTAAATCAATAAGGTTTATATGATTTATTTTTATTTTAGAAGAAACTTATGTGGGTTAAAAAATGTTAATAAAAAATAAAGTATCTAAATAATCTATTATATCATGAAAAAATATGAAATTGGTTTAGTTTTGGTTTTCTAAAACGAGGTTAATTATAAGCGTGAATAATATAAATCGAACAATTTGATGATATATTAATTACATACACATGAAACTTGATGAAAAATAAAAATTAAAAAAACATGAGTTTACCTCTTGTTAGTTGAAAAGTATATTTAAAATTGAATAAAACATGATCATATCACATGTGAATGATGGACATTGGGCAGTTTTAGTTTTAAAGTTAGTTCTTATTTTTTAATTATGAATAGTAGAGATAATGTAGGAGGTTTGGTTAGGGACAATTTAATAATTTTAAATTTATATTATTATGTTCGATCCTTATAAGTAATTATAATTTTTATGGTCTTTATAATAAATATTATTTTATATAGGTCCTTGAATTCAATTTTTCTTTTTTTAAATTCAACTTAAAAAAAATTTCTCTCCACTCAGTTTCTCTCCCCTCCATCTACCAAACAGCTCTAAAAAGTTTTCCTTTTTATTTTGTCAGTCGAAATATTTTAATTTTAATTTTTTTTAATCGTGAAGACCGCACAGCATGTTGTGTCTTGCACAAAATTTTAAAAATTAAAACTAGAACGATCATGAAACAAGCAAAACAGTAAAAGTTCCCAGAAAGTTTTGTCGTTTTACTGGTTTTAGGCACTTTTTCAACCAATTTTGTGGGCTTTTTCACTGAGTAAACGATAAAGGAAAATTTTTTTAAAATAAAACCTACTCTGGCCAGTAGTAATATTATTTTCATTTTTTTTTAGAATGACAGTGTAGGACAAATAAATAAATATAATTTACTGTAAGGCTAATATTGCAAAATTATAGTTTAGGAAAGTTGGTCCTTCATTAATGTCGTTGGTGTGGGATTTCATCTAAGTTATATCTCGCAATTTAACAGTTTATATATTCTAAATTTTAGCAAGAAATACATTTTTAGATAATATATCTAAATGTTAGAATTTCACAGTTATTCAAAAATTTGATACTTTTATACCTCATATTCCAAATTTTAATGTGGAATATTTTAAAATAATGTTTAATACACACACATGCAGGTGCAGAAAATTTATTCCTACATTTTACAATCTGAAACTGATATATATATATATATATATATATATATATATATAGGACAATTTACAACAAATATTACAAATTTTAACATAAGATTTGGGGGAAGTTTATTTAGACAAAAAGTTTAGGTGCATCATGCGTGTATTAGACAATTATCTCCCCAAATCCTAGGGGCGATACTACACAACTCTGATCTAAATATTAAAAGAAAATCCAAATGTCTTAAATCAAAATTTTTCAATGCATGTCTTGAGGTCTTGATGCTAAAATAAATTTAATTTATCTATAGGTGTAACTACTTTTTTTCAATTATTACGCATAGCTAACCCGATCATTACCCCCAAAAAATATGAAGAACTCATTTGCAAACCGAGCTTCCATTTGGAAAAAATAATAGTTAGAAGATTATTTTTATTTTAGAATTTATACTCATTAAAATATTTTTAAAAAAATATAAAATTTTAAATAATCAAATCTAGACGGTTCATATCTTATTATCTCTCCTTGCTAAACACTGGGGAAAACTCATTCACTCACCTATCATCTTCATAGATAAAGGTATGTTAAAAAAAAAAAAGGCTACACATTTATTATTTTTAAACAACAGTTAGATTTGTATAATTTTAGTTGCTAATTACAAGCAACACTAGAGAGAGTAGTATATGAAATTATAAATATAAAATGATAAATAGATACAGAGGAATGGTTGAGGGGATTCCATCTTAGCCAAAATCTAGCATAAACATTGAATTTTAAAAATGTGTATTTTACACAAGTGCCACCCACAGTTGTTGAAAACCAGCAAACCACACCAGATGGGCTGTTATCCAACCTGAAAACAATGGGCACCTTGGTCAAATGACAAAAATATCCGTATGAAATTCAGGTGTTTCGTAGACTTATGTAGGAACCTGTTTCCCTGATCATCGAGAGCTCGACCCATCTGGATAGACTCACATGGGAACCCGTTTCCCTGCTCACCGAGAGCTTGATCCATCTGGACCGTCCTGATTTCATCTAGATAATCCAGATTTAATTTTTTTAACTGATGATTTTTAAATGAAAAAATCATCTTTTGAAAAAATATTAGTTAAAAATTTATTTTTATATTAGATTTTTTATCCATTAAAATAATTTTTTTAAAAATAAAAAGTTAAAAAATTAAAATTGGATTATCCAGATCTAATCTGAACAATCTAGATGTACCAAGCTCTTTAGATAAGTGGCCAAGCTGGTTCCAACTCTTGTGTGAGTGTCAAGGATAACCTCGTAAAATAAGTATGTAAAGAATCAAAGCGCCGATTGGTATGGCAGCGTCCTATGTTTAATGATTCGCATGCTGTGTGAGCAGGAGCACATACGACGGAATATGCTCACAAGGCAAAAGACAACAACAGCTGAACGCAGACTGTGGGTCCCACACTGATTCTTTGGATAAGCTTTCTAACGTGCTCTCCCTCCCCCACCCTCCGCTTCCCACCACCTTCTTGTTTCACTAATTTAATCATTGTGAAAAATTACTACTCCCCCGTTCTTATTTATAAATATTTTTTTTATTGTGTAAAATGAATTGATAGTTAAAAGTAATAAGTGTGTAAAAAATATCATGTTCTTTCATGCCCCTATTTATGAAAAGAGTGTAGGAGAGAAAATAGATAAAAAGTATGAGAAATAATGAGTATAAGATATGAGAGAGAATGAACATTTAATAAGGGTAAAATATGAAAAAAAAAAACTTATATTTTCAGAAAAAAAAAAATAAAAGTTACTTATAAAAGGGATCAATTTTATGAGAGAGAAAGTTACTTATAAATAGTGCCGGATGAAGTATTATTTTAGGAAAAGGGATAGCTCTAATCTCTAAATTTTAATTTTATTACGTGGAGTCATACCTTTTTCCTGAATTACTTTAATGTTTTTTTGTTCTTAATGAACTCGATCTCAATTTTATTACTTATTTCAGTTTATTAATTGCTTGATTTTGAAACATGGTTAGGAGTTCTATGTAATTGGGACATTATGTATCTTTTTATTTACTAATGCATTTTGATATTTCATCAAAAAAAAAAAAGAAACATGCTTATGGGTTTCCAATATAAATACTTAAAGGATTATTTTAAGAAATCAACAAACATTCTATATAAATAATTAATTCAACTAATTGTATTAATTTTTATGAACAAATGATCTCATTACTAATAGAATAATACAAATTCAGTACTACCTTCAATCCTTAATATAAGACCCATTTAACTTTTTTAAAAAGATTAAAGAAGCTAAATAAATATTTTTAAAGTATTCATAGTTATAATTTTTTTGAATTAATTTATTTAACTTATAAAGTGATATATAATTAATAATATACAACATATGTTATAATTAAATAGTTTATTTAGTTTATTTAATATCTAAAAAAATCAAATAAATCTTGTATTAAAAACTTGAGGTAGTAAATTGTTATTCTTTGCAAATTGGGGAATGATTGGTCAAGCTGACATGGCACTCCGCTGTCCTCTAGTCAGAACAAAGGAGCACAGAAACCAGGATTAGACCCTCTTATCCTCCTTCCTCCAAATTTCTTCATTGTAATTATTCTCTTGTTTCAAATGATTAGATTAGAGAACGCACATTAATCCACAAAGGCAAAAATTGATTTTTCAGCAACATCATTTCCCTATCATCATGTTTTTTAAGGGAAAAAGTAATTCCCTTTTAATTTTATGTTTTAGAAAATGAAAACTCAGACCTTGGCCCCATTTTGGAAATTCAATGAATTATTTGCAAGCGACTAAAACTCTATACACCCCCAAAAAAAAAATTATTTCACATACTTACAATAGCAAAAATATTTCCTCATAGTTTTATGTGAAAAGGAAGGGGAGTTAAATTTCTTAAGCAGACCAATTTGTCATTGACTGGCCACAGCAAATAATTCAATTAAATAATAATTAACCTTCATCAGTGTCATGTTTCATGTGAAGGCCGGCCAGATTAGAGACTCCATGAGGCCATTGAAGCTTTGTTAAGGTTCTTGCCTACGATATTTTTGGGAGGTATGTTAGATGATAATGACTGGGAAAGGACCTTCCCAGTTCCCACTCGATGAGGTATAGATTAATGAAATTAGAGATATGATCTACTCAAATTAGAACTTGAAAATAAGATACACACCATGTGTAAGCTATCAAATGTGCAAATTTCTTTGACAAAAGAAGCCCATGATTTAAATGAAGGTATGTTAGCTAGAGTCAGTTTGAGTTGGCGTTTAAAAAGTATGTTTACATAAATCGATACAAAACTCATTTAACATATTTATTTTGTATACTGAAAATTATGTCGAAAAGGTAATTTCCACCGTTAATCGAAACAGACATTTAATTAGGTGTCCTGTTTGCTTGAGATAATTGTGTTAGCCTCAGAGAGGGGACCTCCCTGTAGTAGTTGCATTTATTTTTTGGCTCTATTTTGATGATTATGTAACTTTCGAGTTTTAATTTGCCCTTTCAATTAAAAAAGTTGCCATCGCGTGTTTTTTTTAAAAAAAAAAAATTACGAAGCATTCTCTCCATCTTTCTTATTTATTTTCCATAAAAAATCACTCTGGCAACTGGCACGTCAAGCAAGGCCCAGCTGCCTCTTTATCTCGCTGTATTTGTATAATTGTATTTGGCGTCAGCACTAACTCAGTGTGTGATTTATTTAAATCAACTTATAATGTTCGCAGCGTCCGGGGCCTTGCAGGTTCGAAATGTCGGTCTCCCGTAGGGCCAGACGCCCATTGGTTCCTTTTGTATATAAATCGCAGGCATATCTGCTCAAAACAACAGATCTCACAGTCACAGGTGAAGCATCAGGCGTGATGTACAGAAAATCGAATATGTTTCCGGCCACTCGCTGGATTTCCGACGACATGTACAAAAACGGCGACGTTGCTATGAGTTTTCCCGATACAGTTTTTTCGTTTTGGGAGGATGTCAACTCCTCGTCGGAGAACTCATCAAACTCCGGCGACTCTCTTGATGAAGACGAGGATGATGAGAATTTCAGCACCCTGCAACAGGACAAAGCTTTCTGGGACGAACAAGACGAGCTTCTCCAGGTACTAATTAAATTAAATTCCAGTAATATTTAACACACAAGCTGCCAAATTTAATGAACTTTTTTCAACATAATTCTTGTTCACTAATCTCTTATCTTTCTTTTTTATCCTTGTTTCAGGTCACTTTGTGCAGAACGACCTCAATAGAGTCAAAAATTCGGCATGTGACAAAGGAGGCTCTAGAAGAATTAAGCGTATCACCAGACATGCAAATGCATTGCGCTTGTCCGCGAACGGCAACGGCGTACGGCTGCCGGAGTTGCCTCCAGAGAGAAATATGCAGTCGTCTTTTGAACCAGGGCTTCAATTGCTCCATTTGTCAATCTAAATGGAAGAGCTCTTCAGAAATCCCATCAGGTATATCAATGATTCGATTTTTTTTTTTTTTATAAAAAACTTACCTGTAGAAGCTAATTAAGAAAATTTATTAAACTATTTCAGGAGAGCACAATTATCTGGAAGTGAAAGATAAATCAAGCAGCAAGAGAGGAGAAGTGAGAGTGGTGATAGAGTTAAGTTTTCGAACTGAGTTCGAGATGGCACGTGCGAGCGAAGATTACAAGAGATTAATTAGGCGATTACCGGAAGTATTTGTGGGGAAGGTTGAGAGATTAAGAGTTTTAATTAAGATTTTGTGCTCGGCTGCTAAGAAATGCATGAAGGAGAAGAATTTGCACTTGGCACCGTGGAGAAGGCACAAGTACATGGAAGCGAAGTGGCTGAGCGGAACCTTTGACAGGTCAGCCGTGACGGCGCCGCCGGTGGTGGCCGGAGACCATGTCCGGCCACGGAAACCCACGACTTCAATGCTCACCTGTGATTTACTGGAGAACATTACCGGCATGCACCGTACTGTAGTTGAGGTTTCGTGATGAGAGGAAAATTTTGCCCCCTGTTGGTTTCATTTCCTCTTTTATATGAATTAAATAAGATTTAATGGCTGCTTCCATAATCCATATCACTTTTGGTACCATGAATAGTACTGGGCAAACGGGCCGGCCTGTGACGGGCTCGGGCCTAAACGGGCCGGCCTATTTAGGCCCGAGTTCAAATTCGTACACTTATATGGCGGCCCGGCCCGTTTAAGTTAGGCCCGTGGGCCGGCCCGCGGGCTTTTGGCCTGTTTGCTTTTTTTTTTTTTTTTTACCATTTCTTTTTTGTTTCTTATTCTCATAAAGACTAAAATACCTAATTTAAAACATAGATATCATCAATACTAATTTAAAACATAAATATTATTCAAGTTTAATAAAACACAAACACTAAAACTTAAGTTCAAACCATAATTAATGTTTATAACCAATTAAATAAGTTCACAGCCACAATCAAACAAGCCTACAAGCTTCAAATGTCAGTAATAATATAACACCTTATTTGAATTTTGGCGTATACATGCAAAAAAAGAAAAAAGAAAATCAAAGAAGAGAAGCTTCAAATGATGTCTGAATCAATGTGAGAGTATTTTTTATATGAGGGTTAGGTTAGGTTAACTCTACCTCTGACCAATGTTTACTACCCATTGTCTTGTTCCCATTTAAATAAAAAAAAAAGTTAAACGGGCCTAAAAGGGCCGGCCCTCAGGGCTTCAGGGCCGGCCCTACAGGACTTGCGGCCCTACAGGGCCGGCCCTTTTAGGCCCGCTTCTATTTTTAGCCTCTAAATCATAGGCCCGGCCCTTGACGGGCTCGGGCCTAAACGGGCCGGCCCGAATTCCCGGCTCTAACCATGAAGTCAATTGTTTTTTTTAAAAAAAAAAATTGGATGGGAGACCTAGCATTTGAGAAGTAATGGATCCAACCCCAAACCTAATGGTACAAATGACAAATCTTGTGTCACTTAAGTAGATATTTGAATTAGTTTTTGTAAAATAATTTTTATAATTTACGAAGTAAGTATGTAAGAGAAGTTTTATCTCAACTTAAATTGTGGAAAAAAAACTTTTGAAACCATGATTTTTTTTCCCCAAACATGCACTAAGCTAACATGTCTTTCCAGTCCAAGAAAAGGACTTGAGGATCTTTGGCATTGATAAACCTATGCCTTGGGTATAAAAATTTACCCTCTCTTTTTAAAATTATTAAATACTTTTAAATATATAACTTATACTCTCAATAAGTTATATTACTTTCTCAGGCTCAAAATATAAGAGTTAAATACCTCCTTTACATTTATGAAAAAATTAGTTGAAAGTAGTTTAAAATAATAAATATGTAAAATATCTACTTTTTTTTTCCCAATCTACTCTTATTTATTAAAGGAATAAGTAAAAGAGATAACAAATAAGAAAAGGAAGAAAGAGGATGCAAGAGAGAAGAATGATGAAAGATATTATAGTAAATTTAGAAAAAAGAAGAAGAAGAAGCATTCAATGCAATGACAAAAGAAAAGTAGGTCTTATAAAAAAAAAAAAAACCATACCCCTCACAAGTTTGACTTTTGTATTTTGAACCATAGGAGTATAACCTATGAAACCACACATTCTTAATTATTTTCATATTTTTTTGTCCGGCAATTCTTTTCATATTTATCTTTTTGTAATAGGGTGTTTCAATTAAAAAAATTTTATTAGTTACACGTCTAATTAAGAGCATTTTCGAAAAATTCTTATTAATTATGTCTTGAAAGACTAAAAATACCTTATATTTGTAATATAATATATCAGAAAAAAATCCTAAAATTTGAAGTGGGGGGAGTATTTAAGATAAAAGTCATCAATAAAACTTACAAAGCATGAAAATCTAAGTTTGAAAAAGTTGAGTGAGAGATATTTTTTTTATTTTCAAAAATCAGTTTGACAAATACATTTAATAAATTATAAACTAAACATACGGTCTAAGTATTGAAGTATTCAGATATATAATTAACGAGCAAGTAAAGTAAATAAAAGAAATTAGCACTTTATATCAGAGCTTTATAGTCTAATGATACTGAATACTTCTCTTGAACAAGTTCAACCTTCTATAAAATAAAAATATTAAGGGTTAAAATGTAAAACTACACATGAGTTTTTCTTAAAAGTGCGCCTAACATTAAATGCTTTTTTGAGGAGTAAAAGTAACTATGTGGTTATAAAATAGGTGTAAAAGTCACATTTTCCATTAGTGGTAGTAGACACTGTCAGTTTTGCCGTTGCCTCCTTCTTCTTCAACCCTTCTCTCTCCCTCTCCCGCTCTCTCTCTCTCTCCCCCTCTCTATCTATCTGTGTGTGTGCTTTTATCTCGATAAAGCTTTGGGCTTTTAGGTCACTGTGAGCCATTCGGGTCAAAATAAAAGATCCGATCAATTAACGCATGCCATCGGTGGCCACAATTCAGAACAGAGTGACGATGACAAAGAAGAAGAAGCACGAGCTGTGTCTATCCATGGTGTGGAACCAAGCCTCTACTCTTAAAGAATGGGTCATATACCATTCATGGCTGGGGGTAGAATGATGTTTCATCTATGACGATAACAGCAACGAGAACATCGAAAACTTAATCTCAGAACTCGACCTCGGAGGTACACTGTTAGTAGAATGACACGGCTATGGATTAAAACCAAGAAGCTGGCTTTTCTTACTACATGTTCAGATCAAAGCAAGAATGCAACTAGTTCGGCTTCTTCGACATCAACCAGTTCTTCTACCTTAAAACAGAGGCGGCGGCAGATGCGAACACTAGAACACACTTAAGTCATTGGTCTCCAATTTGTCCTCCTTCTCGACATCGTCAAAACAGTGCTCTGGAAGATGGAGAAGGAGATGATAGTGGGGGGCCGAAACAGTGATGGAAGTGTATGAGAGTGAGGGAATGGTGGAGTTGGATATTGATGGAAATGAAGAAAAACAGGGGAATGAAGGAATAGAAAGAAACAGAGAGTGCCAATGGTGTAGTGTGTTCCAGCAATAGAGGACATGATGATGATGGTGGTTGGTGGTGTTATGAGTCAACGGTTTCCTTTAGAAACTGAAGCTCTGTAGTTGACGGTGGAGTTGTTGGTGATGTCAGAAGTCGATCCAGAGAGGCAGTGAAGGTCTGTAATCACTGGTTCAAAGTCTCGCAGCTTCTGTGGTAGTCTATGGTTGTGAGAAGGAAATGGCCAAAGGTTTAGAGCTCCTTGATCATGGTTCACGGTGCTCTCTGGTTCGTGGTGACGGTGCTTGGCAGACTGAGAGGAGGGTCGCTGGAAATGGGGCCGGAGATGATGGTGAGAGAGGGTGACGTCGGTGGTTTTTATTCCATGGTCTCTCTCTGATAGCTTTCTCATCTATGGTGGTCAGGAAGTGGAAAAATGAAGAAGAAGAAGGATGCAACGACAAAAGTGACCGTGTCCACTACCACTAACGGAAAATGTCACTTTTGCACCTATTTTGTAACCACATAGTTACTTTTACTCCTCAAAAAAACATTTGGTGTTAGGCCCACTTTTGAGAAAAACTCATGTATATTTTTGCACCTTAACTCAAATATTAAATGTGTTCAAGAACACAAGTTATGACAAAAGTAAAACAAATTTAAGCTGTGTTTGGGATCACTTAATTTTAGAGAATAAGTCCTTATTACGCAAGTCGAGATAAAACTCATCTCACATACTTACCTCGTATACCATGAATAACAATTTATAAGCACTTATTGTCCAAAAATAAGCTATTCCAAACGAGCACTAAGAGTTGTTTGAGTTAGCGTTTAAGAAGCATGTTCACACATGTCGAGATAAAACTCCTCTAACAAATTTACCTCGTATACCGTAAATCATATTGCGAAAGCAACTTCTACCGTTAATCCAAACAGACACAGAGGAAAAAAAAAAACCAACACCTTCAAACTATAACTTGCAAGTTGCCCCTTCTACTTAAAAAAACAAAAGGTGAAATTTCACTTAGCCCCACTATAGTTAAATATTTCCCAAAAGTCCCCATAATTTTCTAAAACTTCACTATAGTCTTATGGGGTAAGTAAAATTAATTTCAAGAGGGAATAGACAAAAATGACCCTCCTCAAAAAAAAAAAAAAAAAAAAGACTTAAGCTTGTGCTATTTACAAGTCGAGAGGAAATTCCAAAGACAAGTGTGACGGTTTATAAGATGGACGTGCGAATTTATAAAACAAATGAGCTAATTTGTAAGACCTATAATTGAAATTACAATGATACTAGTGATATTTTTGAGACAAAAGGGTATACACAAGACAAGTGTCACGTTTTACAATATGTATGTGCAAAATTTACAACGCAACAAAGCTAATTTGCAAGATCTACAATTGAAATGACAATGACACTAATACTATTTACAAGAAAAGAGAAACTTTATAAGATAAGTGTGACACTTTACAAGATACATGTGTGAATTTGCAAGATAAATAAGCTAATTTACAAGATCTATAATTGAGATGCCTGAAATTTTTTAGGAGAATCATTTTTATTCATTCCCTCTTGAAATTAATTTCACTGCCCCCATGAAACTATAATAATTTTCGGAAAGTTATGGGGGTTTTCTAGAAAATATTTAGCTATAGTGGGCATTAGGTGAAAGTGTCCCAACAAAAAAAGTATGGGTGGGCCTTTTGTCCCCACTCAGCTGCAAAAGCAATCTGAAACCAGAAAAAGTTAAAAAGCTGCAGAACTGCTCTATTTTGGTGCAGAAGACAAAAAAAAAAAAAAAAAGGAAACAGGAGAATTGTTTGGTCTGAGCTCGCAGGCATTGAATTGATCTCTCAAAACTTTTTTGCGTTATGGATAAATTTTCCCTGACTGACTGAATTGGATCCTGGTTAGAGGTGTGAAATCCAGAAATTGGGCCGAAAATTTTGCCCAATATCAAATCGTGTAACCGATCGATACATATTTAGCGTCAATTTTTCTTCAAAAAAACAAACCGGGCCGAAGTCATTGGGCTTGGCCTGTTCAGATATAAACCCATCACAACACAACACACATTACATTAGTGGTTTGGGAGCAAGGGAATGAGAAGGATTGTAACAAAAAAAAAAAGGGCATAAGAAGGAGAATGAAGAAACCATGTGACCCAGGCCAACAAGACTGTGATGGGTTATTCCCCCATAATATAACGAATCAAGGTCTTGATCCTCGCTAAAAAAGACTTCCACGCTCATTTAATGCCTGATAGTATTTCGAAGGCGACTTGAAGAAACACTAAAACGTGTGTATGTGTGTGTGTATGAGCATATATAGAGTGGTCGAACCTTGGCGATGGCCACGACTCCACTTAGGTATAGCCATCTCCACTGAGGTATGATGTGGTTTCGCAACTGTGTCCATGGATGTTAGAGATCAAAACTACGCTCTACAATTATGAAAGAATGCAGATTCAAAGATTAATGAAGAATACGTGGAATATGAAAGATGGCTTATTAGTTTCTTCTATACTAGGTTCATGTCCATCCCATTTGGGAACCATATTTGGCAAAAGAGTGTATAGATTCATTTCCCACTATACAAGTAGCTTTTATGCTTTCCGGGCGTTAGCCCTAATTTTTCTGTGTGTGTGTGTAAAAGAATCTCTTTAGGATTGTTGAAATCTGCTTTACTTGAGTTTGTATTTTTGGCACGATGCCGTTGTCTGTTTACTGATCTTATCGATCTTTCCTCTGACTAAATGCCTTTCCCTTTGAGTATTTGTGCTTTTGGTTTGTGCAAAAGTAATTCTTTATATAAATAAACTGATTGCATACAACTTGCAAGCCCTTGTTTGTGGGATCATCTTTTTTTCTTTTATTAGTATTATTTTGGAACCATTCTCTTTTAACTACAACAGTATAGGAACTCTGAACCTTGCCTCAATTGCATTCTTTTTCCCTTTTTAATTAACTCGCGCAGGCACAAGATCGATGATGGCAACACCCAACACGTCAAAATGATGGTGCAATATGACGTATGTAGTTCTATTTTTTTTTTCTTCATTTTTTCCTATTCAGACAATTTAATTAAATGCACGCACAAACACAAACACAAACATGTTGAGGCTCAAGCTCAAGACCTTATCCAAGTGTACCGAATAGTTCTGTCATTAGAGCAGTTGACGACCACGTATATTTCTTTTTCCCCCCTTTAAAAAAGGGAAAAGAAAGAAAACTATTGCATGAGTTGGAACCGAATTATTCTGTAGCTTGATCTGATAGAGAATACGTCATCAGGATAATGTGTTCAATATTTCTTGCAATTTCAACGCCTAAATGATGGTTTCACAAAATTAAACCACTAGAGCAATGTTCATTATTGCTTTTCTTCCCATTCAATAATGGAGTTTTTAAGTATTAGTTACTAGCTACTCACAAAACAGATACTTGCGTTGTAAATTAATAATTAGGATTAGAATGCTTGTCAGAAGTAGAAAGAAGTCTAGTGCGAGACACTTTATATAATTTCAGAGGTCGTACACCCCCCACTTCTAACTTCACTCAGCAAAATATTAGGCGGTGCTCTAAACTTCAACTCAGTTTAAATAAATGACATATTTTGTGTTATCCAAGGCTTTGAATCTAACACCCACTCAAGCCTTATCCACAATGAGAGAAATCTTACGTCCTATATATTTATGCTAAAAAGACATGACATAATTTCTTAACAATATCAGATTTGCAAGTGTACTGTACATCATGAATAAGTCGAAGAGTCATGTGAACAAGTAGAATAGTCTTATAAACAAGATAAATTAACTTTTTAATAATTACTCGTTTGCAAGTGTCTTACACTTTATGAACAAGTGAAATATTTTTTTCAACAAGATAAATTCATTTTTTAACAAGATCAAATTTGCAAGTGCCATATATATCATGAAGAAGTTGAATAATCCTATGAACAGATGAAATAGTCTTATGAACAAGATAAATCAACTTCTTAGCAATTACTCATTTATAGGTGTTTTATACTTCATGAATAAGTGCAATAGTCCTACAATAAGTTTTAATAAAGTTTGAATTAATTTATATTATTCCAAAAATTATTTTAAAATTTAAAAATTCAGAAAGTAGAACCACGAAATGGTTAAGACTATACAGAGATGAGCATGATCTGAAAATTAAAAATGACGTGTTATAATTATGTGTTATATGATGTTGATTGAACTTTATGATGATATCCTATAAATTAATTACCAATATCACTTGGTTAATTGAACGGAAAGTATTTTTTTTTTCTTAAAAATAATTTAATTTATATTCAATTCCTTTATTTATTTGACTATTATTATTTTAAAAAATAAATGCTTCATTATTCCACAAAAAATTACATCTAATTTCTATGCTCTCTCTGTATATGTAAAAAACTCAGAAGAATTTTAAAATATAAAATTAAATTTTTTTTTTCTGAATAAATAATATTATCTCTCAAATTAATTAGTATTTTAAAAAATAATTTCAAATTAATTAGTATTAGGAATATTCAACTTGTTTATGATGTATAAGACACTTGCAAATTTGATCTTATTAAGAAATTAATTTATCTTGTTAAAAAAATATTTCACTTGTTTATGAGGTGTAAGACACTTATAAAAGAGTAATCGTTAAGAAATTAATTTATTTTGTTCATAAGATTATTCCACTTATTTATAAACTATTCTTTTAATCATAGTGTGTAAGACACTTGTTAATTATGATATGAATACATATAGATATAAGATTATTACATATATTTTTTTGTTGCATATACTGATTGAAAAGCTCTAGTAACCTAGTGGTTAAGCCCTTTTTTGGGTGCCAAGAGGGATGGGTTCAAACTACCACTTGGCCCCGTTTGTAGGATAATTATTTTCCAGCCTGCCATTGATTAGGGCCAGTTGTCGGAGCTCCATTGCCTAGGGTGCCGTTGATGGTGGGAAGATGCTCACATTTTTTATTAAATAAATAAGTAGGGGCATTTATGTCTTTTCAGTATAAAATTGAATTTCAGTTTACCACCAAGTCTCTACATTGTAAATTCAGAATGTTTTGGGGTGCCAATTGATATTAATTGCCCACAAAGGTCCTTGACTGAAATTTGCCCTTTTTTTTAAAAAAAGCATAAGATCCATATTAACGATATCTCCATGAGATGCTGAACAATCCCGGGACGGAATCTCAAAAAATAAAGGCGCAGCAGCACCTTTGGATTACGGGTTGGTTAATAGCCACGTGGATATATTTGTGCCTTTGGTTGGTCCAAAAGTAAAAGCAAAGCATGCCACGTGGCATTCTTTTTCATCGTCCGATTGTGTCAGCAGCTGATATATTTTTGCTTGACTATGCAATAATCATTACCTAAATAACTAATTAATCTTAGGTTATAGGCCTCAACCCTCAAAGAGCCAAGACTCATTCATTGTATACCTACCATATTAACGATTTTGACAGCCATATACTACTCTCTTTACCTGCATACAATATATATAAAATGATTGCATACATGATACATCGTACGATCCATTTTTTGTGGGGCAATCTTTTTTCATTCTGGAACTTTTTAAAATATAAAATAGATAGAAACTCTGAACCTGGTCACAATTGCAATTTTGAATTTTTTAAGCTTTTTGCTACTGCATGAAGTTGATGGCAAAACGTCACGAAGATGGCGTGCTTATGATATTATATACTTATTTGAAATAGCTTATTTTTGGATAATAAATACTTATAAATCGTGATTCACAGTATACGGGATAAGTATGTGGGGTGAGTTTTATCTCGACCTGTATAATAAGAACTTATTGTCTAAAAATAAGCCCAACCAAACACACACTATAATTACTGTATAATATTCATCATGTGGGCTTTCTGGCCTCACTGCATTCCCCCTTTTTTTAAAAAAATAATTTTTTACCATTGTCTTGCATGAGCTTGATCCGATCGAATTCATCAGTACTATGATGTGCTGGCCAAGAGATCATACTTTATCATAGTTTATACGCATTAACATGTATTCCACATTCATTTATTCTTTGGCTTTTTCATACGGATGGAAGGATGTGTGTGTTATAAATCTCATAAAGTGTAATGCATCGCTGAGTTGAATGAGATATACTCAATTTTTAAGATAAAATCAATAATTTAATGAAAAAAATATTAGAAAAATATCATTAGTCATGGAAGCAAAAAAAATAAAATAAAATAAAATGCAGTACATATACATTTTAAAGATTTTTAGAGTAAAAAATACTACATCTGGTTTTAAATATAAAACATAGTTAACTTTTTTTGGAGAGATTAAGGAAGTTAAATAAGTTACTTAATCATATCATATGTTGTGTATACTTAAATTATATGTTGGTTTATAAGTTAGGTAAAATAGTTTGGACAAAAAATAACAAATATAAATACTTTAAATTAATTTAATTATCTTCCTTAAACTCTTTAAAAAAGTTAACTTTATCTTATATTTAGAATCAGAGGGAGTAGTAAATAACAAAATCAGAGTAGTAAATAGAAAAATAAATATAATACTACCTCCGGTCTAAATATAAGACATAGTCGACTTTTTCTGAGGAGATTAAGGAAGCTAAATAGATTTCTTAATTATATCATATGTTGTGTATTCTTAAATTATATATCAGTTTATAAGTTTGGTAAAATAGTTTGGAAAAAAATGATAAATGTAAATATTTTAAAGTAATTTAATTACCTTTCTTAATCTCTCCAAAAAAATCAATTTTATCTTATATTTAAGACCGGAGGAATAAATATTTATGTATGGGAACTTTCCCGGGCGGCAGATGCCTACAAGTGAGGGGGTTTTAAGTTTTAACATTATTTTAAAAAATAAAAAATAAAAGTGAGGGGCAGCTTCATGATCTTAAAATGTGGTTTTTGTTTGGGTCTGTATGTTTATGATGGGAGAACCAGATTGACAACTAAGGGTCTATTTGGGTTAACGGTGACAGAAATGACTTTTTTTTTTTGATATGATTTTTACAAACTTAAGATAGGATAAAAGTCATATTATAAATTTGTTATTTATGTTTAGATTAACGGTGGTAGAAATGCTTTTTTTTTTTTAAAAAAACTAAAACTTGTTTAGATAATTATTTGAAAAGCAAGTTTAGATGGAAAATGACTGAAAATGGCATGAATCTTAGTAAATAATACATATGGGATTGTTTTCCTAATTAATGCCATTTGTGTTTTCCCTATTATTTCTCAAACAAATAGCCAAATTTGGATTTTGTAATATAATTTATACTTTTCATATTTTAATTAAAAATTTTAGTATTAATAACTTTGATTTTGATAAGTCAAATATAAAAATTAAATTGAAAATAAAATGTTACTACAGTTATTAACTAGCAAATGGGATATGTTAGATGATATTTTTTAACCTGCGTTAGGTAATGTTTTTGGAAAGATACTGTTTAGTGATAAAAATAATAGTGATTTATTACTGACTTCCTCTTGCATCCATGATAAATAAATGAATAATTACTTGCTTCATTTTTTGTGCAAAAGATGATGACATGTGAGTGAGAAAATGGGAAAATCAGAATTATTCATGCCCCATCGCATCGCAACATTGAAAAAAGTAATAAAAAGTTGCTTCTCACCCACCGTGACTTCTTAAATAAAAGTGCAGTGGGTATACTGCTAGCTCCAATATTCCTTACATACTGAAAGTAGCTTTTCAAGGTGGAAAAGTGGTTTTTTCCTTTTCTACCATAATCCCAAATAGGCCCTAGCATGACACAGGTATAATATACTATCAAGTTTATGTATAGAATAAAAGGTGACATACGTGTACGCTTATGTGTAGGCTGATTTTGTAGTGGTCTTTATGCTCAAAGGTATTCCAGTTCCTATCTTTCTGAAGTTGAAACGCTATGTATTAAAAAGGTAATGATAATCATGGGATATACGACAATTGCACTCCTTTTTTTTCACATGTGAAAAAAAGATCGCATGAGCTTGATCTGATAATACATCATTACAATGATATTTTAATATCTTTTCCTATTTCTTCCACACCAAAATGATGATTTTGCAAAACTAAACTGTAAAATCTATAAGAGCCAAAATTGTGTATTTCATTCATGGGTATATAACTAGGGAATACATATAGCATTGTGATATCTTCTAGCAACCAAATGTCTGACATCTTTAGCTGACTCTCATAGTATTTGGAATAACAACCTCCTAATCAAATCTTAACAACAATTCAAATAATAATAATAATAATAATAATAATAATAATAATAATAATAATAATAATAATAATAATAATTTAATTATTATTATTATTATTATTATTATTATTATTATTATTATTATTATTACTACATTTCGGTTGGATTCTAACACTTCCCTCAAGTTGGTGTATGTAAATCTGTAATGCCCAACTTGCTTAAGAGTGTTTGAAGTCTATCCTTTCCCAGAGCCTTTGTGCACATGTCAGCTAGCTAATCTCTTGTCCAGATTTTTTGTGGGATGATCTCTCCTGACTGGTATCTCTCCCTAACAAAACAACAGTATATCTCTACATGCTTTGTTCTCTCATGAAAAATTGGATTTATGGCAATGCGTAATGTGGCTTGATTATCATAGTAAAGTGACGCCGGTCCCTTCTGTGGCGCTCGTAACTCTTGAAGCAACCAATGCAACCATACTATCTTACTCATTGCACAAGCCATTGCCCTATACTCTGCTTCTACTGATGATTTTTCTACAACATTCTGCTTGTTGGTTCTCCAAGTCATTGGTGAGCCTCCCAGAGACATGAAATACACACTACGTGACCGTCAAGTGAGAGGGCATCATCCCCAGTCTGCAACACAGCATGCTTCCAGTTCAAGATCTCTTTCTGTTTTGAGTAAAATGCCTTGTCCTGGTGTAGCTTTCAAATAACGCAGAACCACATCGACCACCACCATGTGAGAGTGCCTTGGTAAAGACGTATTGACTTAGCACGTTTACTGCATAAACTATGTCTGGTCGGGTCATTGTCAAGTATTGAAGCTTCCCAACCAGTCTTCTATATCGCATAGATCCACTTTGGGCTCACTTTTGTCATTCAATAGTTTGTAGTGCTGCTCTATTGAAAATCCACTTGGCCTACTGTTCATCATTTTAGTTTCCTTTAAAATGTCCATCATGTACTTTCGCTGACTTAGAACAAAACCATGCGAAGATCGTGTCACCTCAATACCAAGGAAGTATTTGAGCTTGCCCAAGTCTTTGATATTGAACTTCTCATGTAAGTATTTCTTTGTTTCTTAGATTTTCTTCTTATCATCGCCAGCCAATAATACATAATCCATATATATCAAGTATGCTATATAAGAAGTGGCCATTTGAAAGATGAAAAGAGAATGATCTGCTTTGCTTTGTGAGTAGCTAATGTTAAGTAAAGCCAGCATGAACTTATGGTAC
This sequence comes from Inga laurina, assembly GCA_963855925.1. Classification (NCBI taxonomy): domain Eukaryota; kingdom Viridiplantae; phylum Streptophyta; class Magnoliopsida; order Fabales; family Fabaceae; genus Inga; species Inga laurina. Next base: position 60,319,719 of record OY979707.1, on the reverse strand, counting down.
CAATTCCGAGACTTTTGCTTCAACCCATAAAGAGATTTCTTCAGCTTGCATACTATTGTCTCCGCTTCATGAGTGAAACATTGAGGAATGTGCATATAAACATCTTCATCAAGGTTGCTGTGTAGAAAAGCGTTGTTGACGTCTAATTGACACACAGACCATTGACGTTTTACTGCCATGGTGAACAAACATTGAATCGTAACAAGTTTGGCCACATGAGTAAAATTCTCATGGAAATCTATACCTTCGATTTAAGTGATGAGCTTTGTACCGTAACAAGTTTGTATCATTCAATGTCACTATTTGGGAGGTACTTTATTTCATAGACCCATTTAGAGTTAATCACATGTTTATCTGGAGGCAGTGGTACCAATTCCCATGTCCCCTTAGCTTCAAGGGCAGCTATCTCCTTTTTTTTTAATTTCATGCCAATAAGTGTGCTTTTCGGCTTGAAAGTTTGCTTTTCAGCCTGAAAGTATGCCTTGGGCTCATCGTGGGCATTGATGGCCACTAGGAAAGCTTTGTGAGATGGAGGAAAATGATCATAACAGATAAATTATGAGAGAGGGTGTGATGTGTACTTTACCTGGGCACCTGTTGGTAAGGTGGTGAAAGATAATGCTATTGTTGGGATGGTGGAGGGCGGTAGATCTATGGCATAGTCCTCAAGGTGTTGTGGCTGCTTACGGACACATTGGCTACGGCCTAATTGATTGGGAATCACCGGGTCGGGATCACGTGGCGTATCGGCTAAAGTGTGCTCATCATTAAGAACAACATCCATGCCACCTTTAGGTTCAATATTAATGTTCGGAGTCTTGACTACATCATCCGAAGGATCAAAGATTAGTGGCATTGAGAAATTTTCTACTGCAGTAGATGATGGTGGGGTAACGGAAGCAAGTGAAAAAGTAGTCTCTACAAAGATGACGTCATGGTAGATCACTTTCCTTTGGGTGGTGAGATGATAGACAATGTATCCTTTCTTCCCTAGTGGGTACTTGAGTAAACACAAGCTCTTCCACATTTAGCCATTTTATCATTGCATATTGCATATTGTGCATACATGAGACACCCAAAAACCCTTATATGATCATACCTGGGTTTTCTCTCGATTAGTACTTCATAAGGTGTCTTGTCGTTGAGATCTTTCAAGGCAAACGATTGATTATATACATAGCAGTTAACACACACTCACCCTAGAACTGCACAGACAAGCGTGCTTTAAAACGTAAGGCTCACGCCACTTCCATGATGTGTCGATGCTTTGTTTCCACTACGTTGTTCTGCTGTGGTGTATGCACACATGTGGTCTGTAATATGATGCCTTGATCTACATAAAATTCCTTCATCACACTAGAATTGAATTCCAGCCCATTGTCTACATGGATTTGTTTCACCCTTCGATCATACTGAGTCTCCACTATAATGATGAATGATTGAGATAATGGCTCACATCTGACTTGTTTTTCATTAAAAACACCCAAAAACCTCTACTATAATAATTAATGATTGTCAAGAAATAATGATCACCCAAAAGTGATGGTGTTTTATATCCATCTCAAATATCACAATAAATTAACTCAAAATAAGATTGAGACCTTATTGAACTGGTGCTAAAAGGTAAAAGAGTATGCTTAGCTCATATACAAGAATCACAATAATTCTCAATTTCTTTATTAAATAAATGAGAACACAGAGGAATTTGCTATATTATAGGTTATGTGAACCAAAGCACCTGTGTCTATTATCTATCAGCTAGCTTCTCAGTAGTTGCTCGACTTATTTACTACAGGAATTGGTCTTGTGGATTTACTAATCTGATCATGACTACCGTTTTGGACTTGGAAAGCCGCGGCCTCTGGTACTTGTTTATAGTTAGGCGATATCACATCCATAGTTTTGATACAAATCCGTTGGCTTAGACATCTAAGCTCCCTTTTTTGACTTTGTGGATAACTTTGGGATCAATTTGTAGTTAAGGCTTAGACACCTAAGCTCTCTAATTTAGCTTTGTGGATCTCAGCTCTAATACCATGTAAAATCTAGAAGAGCCAAAACTGTGTATTTCATTTATGGGTATACATGGAATATATACAACATTGTGATATCTTAAAGCAACCGACTGTATGGCATCTTTGTCACACCCTTATCTTAATTTTACCTTTATTAGAGTATTCGTGGGAAACGATATGCAGTTCATTGGGCAACATAGGAATAATATGAATATACTGATAATAAGTGCATGATTACATAAATTCCCTATAGGGGTTCGTATATGATCATTACCATCAATGTAGCTACATAGGGCTACTTGGGTATTTAAATTCGTTCCAGTGAAACAGAGACATCTTCTCGCTTCGTTTCTCCACTGCAATCCCCTCATATGGTTCTCTGCATTATTCTCAGCATATCTTCTGTCTTCTCCAGTCTAAATTATTGGTAGGGAAGGGTGAGATTCGAGAGAATCTCAGTAGAAAAACAATACCAATATGCATGTACGATAAATGTTTAATGCATAACAGACTTGCATCACATAACTCATGCTTACACAATGACAAATCTGTAAACTAAATGCTTCGAACAATATACTTATGACCATAGCATAAATTGAAACACAGCTTCAAATCATTCATACATGTTTCACATAATCAAGCAAAGCAATAACATGCATCACACTAACAAAAATATCAAATCAATGCAGGAGAGTTAAGTTCCCTACCTTAACCCTTTTTCGCCTCAAAACGCGTGCATCGTAACGCGTACAAACATCTCGGGCTCCATATTTGATCCTACAATGCCAAAGGTACCGTTCAGACACTCCCATAGTGTTTCTGGGGGTTATATGGGTCTATTATGAAAATTTACCAAAATACCCTCGGGGACCCGACTCAGCCCCGCCAAACTCGATCCGACTGTACTTTTTCGCAAATTTTGACATGGGTTATTATGACATATTTTTGCTCAAGGAATCCATTTCTGAACTTGAAATTATCAAATTCAATATCAAATTACAAAATTACCCTTGACAGCCCCACTTTAAGGGTTTCAGGGGCATTTTCGTAATTATGCTTTTTCGGCCTTTTCCGAAAAAGTGACCAACTGTAACCCCACCTAATTTTTTATCCTGAACTCAATGGAACTATCAAATCATTGAAAATCTAACTCTAAGACCCATTTACAGCCTTGACCGAATTATATGGGTTTTCCGAGGAAAATCGGGGTTTTTTGGTTTCGGCTCTGTAAACGCGTTCATTTCTACTCATAACCACTTTATTGACTATTCCATTAGGTTACAACTACCATTTAGTACCAATTTAGGCAGAATAACCTCTAGGCCAACCCATTTTCCAAATTTACAAACAAAGACAATCCGGCGAAATTTCACCGATTAAATTGTCCACAACAACCAGAATAGTCAATATACGAGAGTTTGGAAGTTACCTCAAACTCCCACTAGCTTTTCTCAAGAGTGGCTGAAACCCTAGCTTCCCTAACACCAAATTGAGCTTTACAACCTTAAATCACATGAAGAGGAAACTTAGGAACGGAATTATACGCATTAGGAACCGATTTATCGAAGAAAATACTTACCTTTGCAAGTTTTTTCCTCCCCTTCTCTCTCTACAAATCTGAGTTCTCTCTCTCTCTTAGGGTCTGTTATGGTGTCAGATTCAGGGCTGAAGAAGAAGAAGGAAAGAGCTTATATCATATTATATTTTCTATTCTATTCATTTACTAATTTTCCAAAAATTTCGGATTTTTTCAAAATTCTGGCAGATTTCTGCCTAAACTTTGAAAAATCATAACTAATTTTAGAAAAATTGAATCGGAGTGATTCCAAAGCCTATAGAACCCTTATTGAGTCTAGTTTTAATAAAAGATATAGAATTTTGCTAGATCGAATCACAAAATTCCCAGAATTTCAATCTTTGCATACTGTTCCAGAAATTTCATAGTTTTTCCGTGCTGGCTTCAAAAATTCATATCTTTTTGTATATAACTCTAATTGAGTCATATGACTTATCAAATTAAATCTTATGATGTCTACTTTCATCCAGTAAAATTTCATAATTTTTACTCATCATTTGGTTATTTAAAATCATATGATAAGCTCACTACCTCATAAAAAATTTCACTAGAAGCATAATCACTTCCTTCAAAATTTACCATTTTATTTTCTTTAATGCCCCAAAGATATAAGGAACATTAGAGAATAGATTTGGGACATCTACTAAACCGGAGCTTAGCAGTCCACTTAATTTGGGCTTATTCCCAAACTTCAAATCCCAAATTTCAGGGCATTACAATCTTCGACTAACTCTCATAGTATCTGGTATAACAACCTCCTAATCAAATCTTAACAACAATTCAAATATTCAAATCTTAATAATAATAATTGTATTATATTTCGGTTGGGTTCTAACATAAACCACTAGAAAAAGATGAATAGAGGTTTTGTTTGAATATAATCGTCCTAGCCTCACAAAAGATGTCAGCCGTTATAAATTCATAATTAGTATAATTAGAATGCTTGTGATCGAGTGATGAGGAATGGGAAGAAATAATATAGTGAGAGAGAAATCATTTCGAAAATATAAGTACTATAAAAACCAGTTTCAGTATTCATTGTTATTGTAAGATCTGCATGGTTTAAATATAATTTTAATGGTCTGAATTAAAAAAATTTAATTAATTATTTTTAAATAAAAATATTTTTTTAAAAATGAAAATTAAAATATTATCTTTGTTTTAATTATGTATACAATAAAAATAATTTCTTTAAATATATAAAAATTTAAAAAATTTTGGACCATCCATTAAATTTTGTTTGGATGGTCCAAAATTTTAGTGCCTATCATATTTGGTCAGCACTGAAATTGAATCATAGTACTCAAATAGTACCTTGACTCGTCAGAAAATATTGGGAGCATATGTGTATACTTCAAAGGAATTAAAATAAATTATACTTAATAAGCCTAGTTAATCCACAATAACAGAATGTAATGTGTCCTTAAGCCTAGCTAATTCACAATAAGAGAAATCTTGACTCCTATATACTCCTATTGTCCTTTTTATACGGCAGGAAGAGAATGCATATTTTTATTCTATTTATAAGGCATATTATTAAATTTTTTATGTGAATATACAAATTTACTCTTCATTTATTATTACGTACATAATTATTTTCTCTTAGAGAAAGTTGTTGAATTTGGAGGTAAAGTTAATAAAGTTTTTTGCTTTTTTAGTTTGTGTGAAACATACGGGAGGTACCTTTCAAATAAAACCATGAGTATTTATATACATAGATAGAGTTAGGGATGACAGACATTTTTTTAAAAATTTCTTTAGCTGATTTAATGAAAGAAATTAATGCAAATAATATGAGGGAATTGTAATAGGCAGAGTAGACATGGATGAGAATCATATCTCTGTCTTCCTGCTGGATTTTATCATTATTAAACTGTAGAAGTATCCTTTTTATTTATTTGTAAATATATTTATTCTGAGGAGTGATGATGTGTTCAAATTTATATACGTAAGTTACTTTATATTTATATACATAGATAGAGTTAGGGATGACAGACATTTTTTTAAAAATTTCTTTAGCTGATTTAATGAAAGAAATTAATGCAAATAATATGAGGGAATTGTAATAGGCAGAGTAGACATGGATGAGAATCATATCTCTGTCTTCCTGCTGGATTTTATCATTATTAAATTGTAGAAGTATCCTTTTTATTTATTTGTAAATATATTTATTCTGAGGAGTGATGATGTGTTCAAATTTATATACGTAAGTTACTTTATATTTCAATCGAATTAGAAGCACTATTTTATTTATTCTTCAACTAAATTTTTTATTCATTTTATTATTGTGATATTTTAAATTTAAAATTCACATTTTCAAGATTTGGAAAATCACTCCTACAAATTTGCGCATTTATAACTCTTAATACATAATGGTTACAACTAATAAACGTCATATATATCGAGGCGGAGGTCGCACAAGGATATATAACATTTAAAAGTAATGATAAATTATGCGCACCGTCATGTATTGTGAGAAGGAATTTACAAAATCACAAAAATAACGGTTGTAGTTAATAACTGTCATTTATTTAGTGACAAAATTGACGGTTCTTTCAAACAACAGTCATGAAACACTTATAAACGATTCGTCTTCCAAACTTATATCAGTGAAAACACAAACATAATGGCTATATCTATTAACCGTAAAGTATAAACAACAAAAACAAAATTTCATAATAAACAACCGTTATGTAAAGAACAAATCTAAAAAGCACATTTTCAAAACTTCATTCGGTCCGACACCAAGTACCAGTTCTCCTAAGATAAATTTACTTTATAGCGAAGTATTGAACCTCTATTTATACTGACTTATTCCTTTTATTCTTAGTACTTTTCTAAAAAGCACATTTTCATAAATCTCATCCTTCTCTTCCTCATTATTGTCAGACGCCAGAGAGCTCTTTCCATTCGCCCTCTTCCTCCTCCACATACCCGCGCTCCTCCTCTTCCACAAGCCCCTTCTCTTCCACCACCACCTCTTCTGCCTCCTCCTTAAATGGAGTTTCTACTATAGATGTTAGCCAGCCTTGACCGCTCCACAAGGCATCTCGCTAGACACGCCTACTGTCTAAACAAGAATTGGATCTCATCCTTCATCATAATTTGGTTGTATATGATCACTTCTAGTCATATTTTTCATCTCCTTCCTCAGACATCGATGATGTGCCAAGAGAAAGGGAGGGCAAGAGGAGGAGGACAGCAGTAGTGGTGATAACTGAAAACCACTATTGCTTTTTTAGCTTTTGAATATTAAAAGTAATTAATCGTTAGGGCAATGTAGCCCACAAATATTTTAAAAAAATTGTCTCTTCACGGTTATTAGTAAACAACTATTACTAATTTAAGGAATGTTTATGGTTATTAGTAAACAACTGTTACTTATGTTAACCGTGGCAATTTATACAAACATGTTTGACTCTATAACATAACCCTTTCCATTCCAAAAGACACGATCTACTGGATAACCTGCGAAACCCATTTAGCCATCCACTTCTATTCCAACTTCTGACTTTTGTTCTTCATCAATTATAAGGGAGAGCAATGACGCATGCACAAGAGTAGCAAGGGGGAACTAACCTCTCTTGTTCGCACTCTCATTTATTCACACTCTTGTTTTCTTGTTTTAATTTTTTGATTATTCTATAGGGCTGAATAATTAACTTTAAAAATTATTTTAAAAAAAGGTCAAATAATTTATGATTATTATGTAAAACCTGTCACTTTATAGAATATCAGGTCAAATACCTAACGGTTATTAAGAAATCGCCATCACTATTTAAAAAACCTAACAATTGTGATATTAAAACTGTGAACTTTTGTTCAAATGTTCATTAAGGTTGTAAATTAAGAACCATAAGAAAATTCCACCTTTCATGACGGTTCTAAACTTATAACCATGAGCAGGTTTTGTCAAGTCTTTTAAAACACATACCATCTATCTCTCGCCTCTTCACTTTCCTAAGTTATTATACTTAACATACTTGTCTTTGGTCGAACGTTACCCATCATTCTCGAAACCTCACAACTCCGGTTAACTTTTTCGGTCGTTAACAGTCGCATCCAGGTGAACTATATCCTCCATTGCTTTCTTTTAACTTCAGTCTGATAGCCTCATGAGTCGCTTCGATTGTCTTAACTCGTTTTTTCGTTTCAGAGCCCTAGCTAGGTCACATTCCTACCATGCTCTGTTCTTCATTTCTTCTTATTTTAAGGTATGATTTCTCTTCTACTTTTGCATTCTCCATTCTGCATTCTACATTTTCCTTATTTTTCACTTCATCTTACCTAGGTAGGTTTTGACCTTAGTCGTACATTATGTTTTTTCTGGAAAACCAATGCTCTGTTCCCTGTGGCTGATTGATTGAGTTTTGTTTTCTAGTTAAAATGGTCAGTTCTACTTCTTGTGACACTCATAATGCCCTTAGTTCTGATAGTGCCTCTAGTTCTAATAATGTTCCCACTGGAACAGATGTTGTCACTAGGCAACCTAAAAATGAGACTCCACAATAGGTGTTAGAATGAATGCGGGATATTGTAAGGAGGGGCCACTGCGCCTTCACTTTTGTGAACAAAGTAAAGTCTTTGGGGAGAAAATTTTAGGTGACATGGAACAATGACAGTCAACCTCTTCATCCGTCACACTTCATCAACTATATCGGCTTAACGACCAGAACCAACGTTCCTATCTCGACAGGTAATTGGCGTCGGGTACAGGAAGGTTATGCAGAAGTTATTTAGGACATTGTCAGGGAAGGTATATATATGTGCTAATTACTTACTATGTACTTGTAAAAAATGTAAATTTGACTTGTGTGCTTTGCAGTCTGCATTTCATGTAGATGAAAATTACATCAGGAAATTTGTCATCAAGAAGGTTGGTCAATCACTACGCACATTCCATCATGTATTGACGAAGGCTTATTAGTAGAATCCTAAAGAGGATGTTCAAACAGAAGTTCATGTGGAACTCCAGTCCACTATCAAACCGGATGATTAGTGAAATTTTGTTATCTCATGTCACGACCTGGCATTTCAGGTAATTGTTATTCACAATTTATAAGATTTGCATGTATCTATTTAATATTGACTCGAGTATTATGTGTTTTCGTAGGAATTAAGCCGGGTGAATAGCAAGAGGGTGAAGAACAATAAGTATCCTTACAAAGGAGGACAAACGGGGTATTCTTAGATTGATGAAAATTTGGGTGCTAAGAGTAGGCACGGTACTTGACCTCCTCGTCATGAACTTTAGTCGGTGGCAAGACAAAATAAATATGGCACTTATGACGATCCTCAGGTAAATGAAGTCGTCGATAAAATGGTAAGTATTAATACTAGTCACTGATTCATTGAAGTAATATCTTCAATTAACTATCAATATTAATACTAATGTTAAATATACAATAAGCCATGTCTTAGGAAGTTACAACATAGGGTGGCTGCCTTTCTGCGGATGAGGATGTATTAGCTTAAACATTAAGGCCTGACCATCCTGGTTTTCTTAGGGGTTACTACAAAAAAAATTGAATTTTTGACGGAATTTTCCACGGAATTAGCTTTTCCGACAGAATTTTCGATGGACCACTTTTTTGACGGAATTTCCTACGAAATCCGTTCCGTCGCTAATAGGTGCGTGACAAAAAAATTTGTGACGGAATGGATTCCGTGGCAAATTTACGTTTGAAATTCCAACGGAAAGCAATTCTGTTGGAAATTCCGACGGAATTCCTTTCCATCGTAAAATTTTGTTAAAAAGAAATTTTTGATTTTTTTTTTAAATTTCCAAATACCACGTGTTTGCTCCTCAGTGCGCCACGTGTCCCTCTCCCCTGGCTGCCATGCGTCTCCTCCTCATGCTGCAATGTGTCCGCATCTCATAATTTCTCCAAGTGCCTCCCTCCCATTCAAACCCGCAACCTCAAGCTACCAATGCCTTCACGCGCGAGTCTTTGCCAATTGCGCTGAAATGAACCTGTGTCATATTATTATATGTATATATATATAATATTATCATATATATATATATATAATTAATTATTAATTAAATATAACATTATTAAAAATAATGAAAAATTTACTTAAAACGTAAAAAAATATTTATATATTTAATTAAACAATTTTTAATTAAAATTTCTTAATAAATAATAATTTAATATTATAAATATTATTTTTAATATAAAATTATAAATATAATATTAATAAATAATAATATAATTTGAATAATTAAGGTTAAATATAATTATTTAATAATTAATATTTTAATTTTATAAATATTATTTTTAAAAATTAATAAATTTTAATTTTTCCAATAAAAATTTTTGTGGCAATTTGCCACGGAAATGTCGATATGAAATTTTGTCGGAAATATTTCTGTCAGAATTTGCCACGGAAAGGATTTCATCTGAAACCGGGTGTTTTTTTTTTGTAGTGAGTGCCAACTTTAGATTGACCAAGACAAAATATTATGGTCAGCGGCAACCTTGAAGAAATAATAGTGACAAAAAGTATGAAAAGCTCCAGAAACAGTGTGATGAAATGTTGGAATAAATATGATTTCTCATACAAGAGTTGATGAAAAAGCGTTTTGCGAAGCAACAAGGGGTAGCCTAAGTACTAGAGGCAGTTGCACATTCCCCCCCCCCATGATCTTCCTGAGGGTTTAGCGGATGTTGAGTGTTTTGCCAATAGCTCTGAACACCATACAGTTGCAATAGGCCATATGTTCAATCGCCTGGAGAATAACATGCTTAATAACTAGCCTATCCCTCTTAAGTATGTGAAGGTATAAATCAACACCGACATCGGCCCCAGCTATTTGCTCCCTGTGTCCACCAAAGATATAGATATAATGGAAGGGGCCACGAGCAGCTTCATTGCGTTGCCTCACCGTCTACTTAGAGTATGGAAGGCCCCCACTTAAAAGAAGTTGGCCGCTCAAAAGAAGCTGCTTATCAAGTCCAAACTCCTTAATCAATCCAAGCCTCCCATTGATAAGTCCAAGTCCTTCCACTTTGAAGACCCCCTAATCAGTCCAAGAAGAGGAAGCATCCCACCCCTAATGATCAATCTGGGAAGAAGTCTTCTTCACAGAATAAGACCATTGGTCAATATGCCTAGAAGTCCAGCTAGGAGTTCGTTGACAAGTGCTTTGCTTCAGACCCATTTATAATGATCACATTTGAGATAGAGGTCTTCAACCAACCAAACCAAATTGAAGCTATAAGCAAAGAGCTTGTTTCTAAAATCCTAAACAAGGACACGACAAGTTTAATGTTTGTCAACTTCTTTATAAAGTATTTCTTCAACTGTGATTGAATAATTGACTGCTTAGAACTTTGATTACATTTTGTTATGTTGGTTTTGACATTTCAATCACCTGTACCATAATTACCTCGTCCCCTACGGCCTCCAGGACAAAATCAAGTTCATTCGCCTTGACCAAATCAATAACCAGGGTGAGGCATGAAGGAAGGTGTCAAACAATGCACACAAGGTTTCTAGGGGATGAATTCATCAGGAGGGTGCCAGATAGAAGTGACTACTGGATGATCATAGTCATAAATCCAATATGCAAAAGGATTTAGTACTATGACTCCATGAGCGGGATTCCAAACACGAAACCATACATGTAAGAGACTTTCAACCAATAAGTTATTCATTTATCATATCTTATAATTCAGTTCATCTTGCATGTTTATGTATATATAATTTTATATTATATCTTTTCAAAACTGTCTACACTTACCACACTTAAAATGGTTTCGAGTGCAACAAAAACAAGCTTACTGATGGCAGCTACATATGTTTCTTCTAATGGTTGCGTCCAAAGATATATATAGTATTCACCAATAAATAAAATATTAATAAATTGGTGAAGCATACAATATAGTTTATATATATAAATATATATATGTTTGACTGACAAATTTTTCTTCTCATTTCTTAATTTATAGTGCCTAAAGCAACCGGACAACAACAACGATTGTGGGCATTATGTAATGTAGTACATGAAGGACAGATCACCTACGGTCTTGAAAATATTGATATAACTAAGGTATATTATATGCTCAATTCGTTCATATATACATTTGATTAGCTATATATTATAATACCTAACTTCCATTTTGTTTCCTTTTATGCATAGTATTTTGATGTCTTTTGCACGATGTTTAGCAACTCACAAATGGATGAAGTTGCTAAAGAGTTGGCAACATCTATGAGAGAGTAAATACATATATAATTACTGTAAATTTCTAGAAACTGATCATTTGTTTGTTTTAAAGATTTGGTTTTAATAGTATATACATGTATAAGAATGACTGTAAATATATTCTGATTTGTTGCATTGTTCTGTATATGAATAAATGTAAATATATATTGCGATTCGTTTTGTACAAATGTATATGTAGGGAGCTATCAAAAGTAGAAACCCCCCCCCATTTTTTTTAAAAAAGTTACTTTCGATAAATCACAGTTGTTATCTAACAACCGTTATTTATGTCAATTATATATAACAATTGTTAAAGCAGAACTGTTATGTATGATACAAGCATTACCATATATTATGACGGGTTGTTCACGTGTGCCCATTAATTATTATCACAACAATGGATATATCATGGCCTCACCAAGCTTTCATACATAACGGGTGTTATATTACAACCGTTATAATAGGTCCAGAATAATAACGGTTAGAAACCGTTATATATCTGCACCAAGCTTTTATAACGCCTGCATATATAATAGTTTAGAACCGTTGTATATGATAGATAATAACTATCATATATCGTGATTTTAGTAGCAGTGAATCTTAAAACTTGAAGGATTTAATTGGGGAAAACGTTGAGAGCTAATGTGAAATTAGAACATAGTCATACGATTAAATTAACTAAGTAGGAGTTTGACATAATAAGAAAATAATAAGCAAAAGAAAGGGACAAGCACATGAATGTGAAAAAAAAAAAAGTTGAGAAGCAGAGACGGCACAGAGGGTTGTTCCAAAAGTAACGGCATGAATAATTATAATGAGCAGATTGATTGGAGTTTTGAAAATGGGGGATATTAGAAAGAGAAGGGAGAGGAAGGGGTCAAGGAGGGAACCGCGAAGAAAAGAGGAGGAAACACATACTAACTTGCTGGGCATTTTTTTTTTTGGTTCGGAAGTCAACAGTAGTGATAAGGATCGACCTGTATTGTTTACTTTAAATTTAATTTTCAAATATTTTTTAATAAAGATACTATTTTTTCCTCATGGTCTTGTAGCCTAGTGTAGGCGGTGTTCTTGAGACTGGACGGGATCAAGAAACTCCATTCCCGAAGAAGGCTTGCAAGGGAAATTATTCCCAATCCCAATCCAAATTCTAAAAAATTGCCCTCTCGATCGGGATCGGGATTTCCTAGGTTGAGATAGAGAATTTTAGAAAAATCTCAAAAAATGTAATGTTCCAAAATTTATATGAAACTCAAAATTTATCTAGTATCAATTCAAAAATTGTAACAACTCTTTACTTGATTTGCAACATAAATATAATGATTTTGGCCTGAAATCTTGTTTATTCACTCAATGACAGATCTCATTTAATACATTATACTCTCTTCGGTCCTAATTATAAGACAAAGTTGACTTTTTTGGAGAAATTAACGAAGCCAATTAAATTACTTTAAAGTGTTTATATTTTTATTTTTTTTCTCCAAACTAATTAATTTAACTAATAAACTAATATATAATATAATGATACTAAAAATATAAACACTCTAAAGTAATTTAAGTAGCTTCCTTAATTTCTTCAAAAAAGTCAACTTTGTCTTATAATTAAAACCAGAGGGAGTAATAAAAAATCCAAGAGTCTAATACATTATTTAATACATTACATAATCAAAAATCTAAGAGTCCAATTCATTACATAATCAAAAGGAGTTTAGCTATATGCCTAAAGCTTGAGGGATAAATCAAAGTTCTTTATTTCTTTAGGACTAGTACGATGAATTCACATAATCAAATAAAGTAATCATTGTTGTTATTAATTTATGACATCAAAACAACACCATTTGATTAGTTGGTTGATGCTTGCTAGTCATTTGACATGTGTGAAGAAGTTGATAAGTAATTACACACATATATTTGGGATCAGAAAAATTTGTTATCGGGAAGTCCTATTCTAGATCCTGATCCAAAATTTTTCTCCGAATCCTAAATTTTCCCATTCCAAAAATTTTCGAGATGTGATATTCTAGTCCCAATTGCTCGGAATCGGGTTGGGAAAACTTTGAACACCCCTAACCTAATGACATATAAGCTCACAAGTCACAGATTTTATCCCGCTTATAATATCAGACCGTTGGTGTTTTCTGCACAAAAAATGTCCGCTCCCTTAATAATTGTGAAAACCCGGCTCATTGATCCTTACAATTTTAAAACATATCAAAGGATATTCAGACCTTTATAATTCGTATTTCGTTTTCTCACTACCAACATGAGACATAGCAACTCTTTCTAATAATTACATTCATTTCATGGAATCAGATACTAGAAGTTTTGTCAAATTTAGATTGTTATTTGATGTGACCAGAACAAGAAGGGAACCCAAAGTTGAAATTGAGGGGGGATGATTGATGATGACGCGGAGGAAAAGGGGAGGAAGGCGTGGGACTAGAGCCGCCATTAAAACAGTTCCCTTTCTCATGTTAAATGACGACTTTCTCCCTGCCCGGACTTGACTTTCTTCCTCCCTCTTTCTTCTGTGGACATTCATTAGCTCCGTATCTTCTCTGCGAACTGTGATACACGCCCCCTTTTGTTCTTATTAGGCGGCTCCCCGCCCCCCGGCCCCCCCCCGGGGTCCGGTTTAGTACTCATTAATTAGTTGTTTTAATAAAATATTTTTTCTATAATATATAAGAAATATTTATTAATTATCATTTGAATATGGTCTTTGAAAATTTGAATTTTATGAATTTAACAACTGTTTTTTTTTTTTTTAAATATTGTGATTATTCTAATCAAGAAGGATCTTATAAATAGGATTAAAAGTAATATAAAATTAATAATGAATGAAACGAAATGGGAGGAATAAAGTGGAAAAAAATAACAATACGTTCCTTATAATTGGGTAGGGTAAATGCTATAAAGAAAGCATATAAGAGAAAAAGAAAAAAATATCATTAACATGAGAAAAAACAAAATATTATTTTTTCAAAACAACAAAAGATGTTTTTTTAACTAGCTTCCCGTTACTCCCTTTCAATTTTAAACATAAGAGTTATATAATCAACTTGCAAGAAAGTAAGTGTTAATTTCTCTAAAATATCCGTTTTAGTCATTTACATTAGAAACTACTTACTTGATGAAAAACTTCCTTAATATGTATAATTAACATGGAGAGTTTAAGAAAAAAAGTATATATTGAAAATCATGAAGTATGATCTTACCATTAAAATTAGGAGTATTATAATATAAATGAACAATGAGGCCAGCCTAAAATTTTTTTTGGGTACAAGGCCAGCTTATAATTGGCAAATCATTCTTTTAAACCCTATTTTCTTAAAAAAATAAAGAAGAAAAGTTTAGTTGAATTGAGTCTCGAGTGACCACAAGGATAAAGACATGCCTTTAGACTCATAGAGTGCTTACAAAAGTACTTAATCATAGATCTCTCACCAATATGGTTTTCACATTGACAATGAGATTTAAACTTATAGCCTAATGGATTAAGAGTCAAATTCTTATCGACTGGATCAACTTTGTTCGTAACTCTCACGTTGCATTTATTGGTGCAAAACACTTCATACACTTATTCAGTCATTGGAATGCCGTGAATTATATCAAACAAATTTTTACTTGGACTCCTTAAACATTCCTTATTTTCAATGGGTTAGCAAGTAGGGTTTAAATTAATAGAAATATACAATGCAACTTATATCAAATGCTGTGTGACAGGGTCAACATAAAACGCAAAACATTTTTTTTTAAAAAAAATACTGTTGTATGAAAGTTATTCATTCAAAATTATACCTGGAATTGCTCCCAAGAAAATTAAGCTGCCCTAAATATGATGTGGGTTTAATAACCTTTTTAAAGTTAAATTTTGTTAAATTAAAATAAGAAGTTGAAAAAGTAAAAAGGATGGTTGGTGACAAATTAAAGTAGCTACTAATTAAGTCAGATCTCTGAAGTTTCCAAGAAACTATACTCAAACAAAAGTCTCTTGCCAATGAAACACTTTCTGGCACCTTATGTCTCTCAAATACCAATGGTCTTTTATGCTCATAGTATGAAAAGCTTTTAATGAGAGGTGGCGAAATCCATTACTAAAATACTACTCCAAAAACATGAAAAAAAAAAAATGAATCCATGCCCTTAAAGCTCAATCTAAATAACTCATGATGACTAGAGTGGAAAAGAGGAGAACCACTGAAGATCACGTTAATGAGAGGAGTTAGTCTCTGACAATGTAACAAACCAAAATCATTAGGAGAGATGTCTTCATTTAGTATACAATCGTGTCTTGAATTTGTCTCTAATAAAAAGATACATGTACCCATGCAAAAAGCGAGGAGAAGTGGAGAAATTGGGGTGGCTGTCCTGATTCAAAACTAAGGAGTGTTGTTTGTTTATATTAAAAATACTTTGTAATAAATATTTTCTTAATTATAGGAATAATAAATACCCATATTTAAAAAATAAAAAATAAATCATTGTAAGTTGTAACAAACAAGTAAAATGATGATGTTTTTTCGGATTAACACAAAAAATAACTTCTCGTATTGGATTTGGACCCCTCGATTGAGCCTCGAATCTCAATTAAGAAATACTCCAATTATCCATTAATATAATTAAAACTCAATTTAGAGACTTCAATTGATCTGAAGGGATCCAATTATCCTCTTGTGACAGCCGCACTCCAAAAAAACATAACCTATATTGCTTCTATAGAACATTTGAATTTTTCAGATTCATTTATCTATTTTGAATCTTGTGGATGGCGTTGATAGGAAGTGCAAAAAGTAAAGGTGATTATCTATAAAAAATTATAGTAATAAGCTATACCAATGAAAAATTATGAATAATGTAACTCTTTTCACATTCTCAATTTCCGATTAAGTACTTAATTTATACTATTTTCAATACTTAATAGTATAAGATCTAATTCGTAGTATAAAAATTAAGAATTGGAGGTAGTATTAATTATAATGCATATATTACTACCATTTAATTAGATCATATCAATGTGGAGATGCATGATATTCATGAGTTGCTCCAAGACTTTATTTCTTTTAAAATATGTATTAAGTTAAATTTCTTAGCAAGACTTATCTCTTACATTTTAGCTCCTTTTCTTTTGCTTCTCAGTAAGACTTGATAATATTGAAATATATCATTTTGTCCTTTATAAAAAAAAAAGCATATATACATATTTAAATAAAAAAATAAAGTATAATTGATATTGTTTAAGGGAAAAAGTTCCAAAAAATACCTTCAAAATTTAAAAATTTGAAGTAAGTGATTTCGTACTAAAATGAGTTATTAATTGTAATCAATACTTGCGCTATTGTAAGAAACAAAACTGATTTGAAATTTTGATATTTGGAAGGTATTTTTCTGAAATTCTCCATCGTTTAAAAGCATATTATAGCTAATTGTATAAACAACATTTTTCATTCATTCAAATTATATATTTATTATTCTATTTTTTCCCATTAAAATTTCATTTTTATCTAGAATAAAACATTTTATCATCTCCAAATGCATAAACCAAAACTTGTGCACCAAAGAGGACATGGGAGCAACTAATTAATAATTAGTATTGCCTATTAGTACATGATGAATTAAGCAGTGTTCTATAATTAAATAATCTATCCAAATAGACTGTACAATATAATATTATCACTGCGCTTGAAATTGTTATTCTTTGATTTTTGACATTCTAAGCTTGAAATTGTTCAATGTATCCTACTAAGTGGAAGAACCAGCAGCAAGCAGAAAGAACACTAAAATATATTATTAATTAACACAATATTTAAACTAATATTCTGCATTAACGTCAACTAATTACTGTTTGATTTCACCAGAGAAAGTGGCCCTCACAGTCACACACAAAAAAAGAGGGGGAAATTTCATTGCAACCCATCTGTAGCAAATTATTCTTAAGTAGCCCCCAAAACTTTCTGAAATTTCACTACACCCCTAGGGCTAGACTAAAAATAAAATTTGTGAGTGAAAAGACAATTGTGCCCTTACTTTATAAGTCAATTAAGATTATTTACAAGACAAATATAAGAATTTAAGAGTCAAATATGCTTATTTACAAAACAAATAGATGAAATTACAAGACCATTTTGACCTTGTACAAGATAATAAGTATATTCATAAGAATACATGTTATTTATAAGACACATATAAGAATTTATAAGATTGTCTCGACTATGTATGAGACAAGGATATAAATATCTCTTCAGTGAAAAAACTTAATTTTAGTTTAATCTTAATGATGTAGTGAAGTTTTAGAAAATTTTGAAGATCGTTTAAGAATAATTTGCTGCAGTGGGCGTCGAGTGAAATTTCCCCAAACCGAGCGAGGAAAGATAGAAAGAGGCAGACAAAAAAAAAAAAAGGCACGTGGCGAATGACTATGTCTAATTAATTAGCCGGTAAGCAGAGTGAAAAATATCTGACGTCTCCGAAATGACGTTTACGTGCTTCCTTCAGTTCTCACTTTCTTCCGTCGCCCTCCCATTTTCACATTCTCACTTCACAATTCCTTTACACTTCACATACATCCCATATACACACACACGCACACACTATATATATATATATATGTGATCACCCAAACATTACATAGCGAACATAAATGAATTCAACCACCATCGTCTTCAGAAAGTCAACAAGCAGCTTCTTCGCAAAACCAACAACCATAATGGAAGCTCAAGGAAGCCATAACCAGCCTCCTCCTCCGCCGACCAAAGTCGAAAGAAAAATCATTGAGAAAAACAGAAGAAACCAGATGAAGTTCCTCTACTCTAAGCTCAATTCTCTCCTCCCTAACCACAATCCCAAGGTTCTTTCTCTTTCTTATTCTCTTATACTACAAAAAAAGTTAATTAGCGATGACGGAATTCCGTCGCTAAATTGAGTTAGCGAGAAAATTCCGTCGCTCATTAACTAGTGAAAGTCTATTCGTACAATTTCGTCACTAAATTCCGTCAGGAATCCAATTTTTCTTATATATTCTCTCTGCGTATCTGAAGTATTATATTGATGTGACTCAATAATTTTTGGGTGGTGCAGGAACTACTGCCACTGCCTGATCAGATAGATCAGGCGATAAACTACATAAAGAGTTTGGAGGCGAAGGTGAAGATGTCTCAAGAGAAGAAAGAAAGCTTGACGGGAAAGAAAAGGTCACTTGCGAGCTGCTCAAGTAGTGCTATTGACATTAATAAGAATAAAAGTGTGGTGAGATCACCTGAAATTCAGATTCGTGAAGTGGGTTCGTCTCTAGAGGTTGTTCTGATCACAGGATTAGATAACCAGTTCGTTTTCTATGATATCATTCGAATGCTCCTTGAAGAGAACATAGAGGTCCTTAGTGCTAACTCTTCTCTTTCTGGTGACTCAATGCATCACGTAGTGCATGCAGAGGTATATATATACATAATTATTATTAGATTTTGCTTTGCATTCTGTTTATTTCTTGAAAAAATCATTTTTTTTCAGTTATCTATGTAGTTGAACTGATATTGTTTGTGAGGTTTTGCAGATTGGGCAATCGTCGTTTCAATCCGGAGCAACCAAGGTAAGCGAGAGGCTAAAAAGATTTGTGAATGGATTATCAAGTGATGTGGAAACAAACCCAGAGTTGTGGGATTTTGACAACATTGCTTCTGAACCCTGGGACTTCTAATTTAATTATCAGGGGATAATTAATAAGGGGTTCAAGAAGGAGATATATTAAGATCAGTGGACGGCCTTTATGTCCATGGGATATTAATTAATGATGGTGTAAGATTTCAACTTCTTGCAGCCAAAATGGTATCCTGATCTAAATCTTGCTTCTGATTTTCTCTTGTACAGTTGTACTTAATCTGTACCTCTTCAATCATCTTTTAGATAATAAGTGAGTTGCTTACAATTAGCTTCAGATTTTGAAAGTATTATTGTACTTAAAAATTTAACCACTTTTATTTAAACAGAGAACATATGTATAAGCTAGCTCCACAACATTAACGGTTACGTGGCTAATAATGAATGATAAATCTGACTTAGAATTATGCCAATAAAGAATTGGTTAAGCTTTAAGTGGTAAACTATGCAAAAACACAAGGCAACATTAATGGCTATAGCTAACAATGATGATCAATGCTTGGCCAATTGAAAGAATAAAGCAAATCAATCTCCTCCTTCAACGAGACAACATCTCTGGAGGGATCTAGAATGATCTAAAGAAATGGAAGGGGCTTCGATCATTTGGAAACTGATGGAGGATCTCAAAGCGGTATGATCTTTCCAAGCCAATTCATTACATGATTTTGTTTGCGTATAATAAATTTGGGATCATTTCATGATTTTGCTGAAACTACGTGGCATGATATTTTTTCCTTTATTAGAATCAACGAATATGGAGTGAAAATGATGGATAGTTTGGGATATATAAATCACTTATAATTAAGGGTGGAATAGCTGATTTGAATAATGTCAGATCAATAAATTAGTGCCATGTTCTGTATGGTAGTTTTTTTTCAAAACCAAGGCATATGACTATCTTAGAGGAAGGTATGCAAAATCTTTCAGAGCCCTTATAAATGGTTAAAATGAGTGCCTGAAGGAAACTGACACACATTTTTTTACAAATAACTGATGACTCATATAATTTTATTAATCTCTATCAATTAATTATCTAACTCATTCGTTTAGAACTAGAAAGAGTAACTCTTATTGAGGATAACATTGAGATTTTACAAGAATGACTAATTTTTAATAAAGTAGTTAATTGAAGCTTATAAAACGAATTTAAGGGAGCTAGGTAGTATCATGGGAATAATAAGCTATCTTCACAATACCAATGGTTATAAGGATAATAATGAATGGTAAATCTGACTTAAAAGGAGTCACGTCAATAAGAAATTGGTGAAGCTTCAAGGGGTAAGCAAAGCAAATATAACCTATCTCCTCCTTCAACAACAAGACAACATTAATGGCCATAGCTAATACAGATGATCAATCTCAGCCAATTGAAAGAAGCATAAAGCAAATCGATCTCATCCAATCACCATGACAACATCTCTAGAAGGATCTAGAATAATCTAAAGGAATGTAAGGTTTTGATCATATGGAAACTAATGAAGAAACCTCATTATTGCAGTATGATCTTTTCAAGCCTAGCAATTAATTAAATGATTATTTTGTATGGGATAAAGCTCACATCCTTTCAATCTCCGCAAGGAATCGACGAAGCATTCTATATGAGAAATGACAATGTGAAATCCCACATTAGTTGGGGAGGAGAACTAATAATCGCTTATAATGGTTTGATATCAGAGCTAGCATGAGTAAACATCTAGTATCAAAGGTTTGGTATCAGAGCGAGCGCCAGTAAACCTTTGATATCAAAGCCTTGGTACCAAAGCCAGCACAAGATTACTTTTTATTGGAGGTCTCACCCTGTTTAGGCACTGAATATGGTAATTATAACTAGTTTTGTTCTTTTGCTTAGCAAAAAAATTTAGAACTCTTCTTTATCTTTTGCCACAAGAAAGAGTTTCATGACCATGTATAGATGGAGATGCAACTTTGGTGATAAAGGGATTGGGCTCTTTTTAAACAAGTTTTAGTACAATCACTTCCTTTGACAACTCCTTAAATTACTGTCGAAGTGTTATATTCCCTCTACTTCTTATCATAAGAATCTCCATTTAATCGAAGAATTTCTTGTATGTGTTAAACTATATTAATTAGATGTGAATGAATTATAAGGATAAAATAGGGAAAATACTTTCACGTACCATTTCTATACCCATACGATCATTATAACCCATCTGGATTTTACATTAATCATTTTTCACTTGAGGGTAATGAACTAACCCCACTTAGAGATTTGAGAGAGACCCAGATTACCCTATCTCCTTACATGATGCTGATCAAATATTGCTTCACACCTAATCCATGCACTAAGTCCCTATTTATATAGAGCCTATCATGATTAACAACTAATTGAGATTAATATCTCCAACAAGATGTTTCATAATATATAATATGTTTTCTCTACAACATTATTATTATTATTTTGCTTAGTTTCCCTAACTAATAGTAATAGTCCATGTGGACCTAAATGTAAGGGTTGGCTAGTAGAGGGTTTTCTTTAGTCTTTAAAACAAGAGCTTGATCTACTTCATTTCTAAAATTTATAGTTGTATTCATAAACTCTCTTGGTTGATTACACATGTTAAGGAAGCTTTCTATCCAAAAAAAAAAAAAAATAGTTTCTAATACAAATGATTAAAAGAGGAATTTATTTTAGCAAAACCAAAATATTTTTTTTTATAAATAACTAAATTAACTAATTTTTATAATTTCTGTAAATTAGTTATTTAGCTCATACATTTATATTCATATAGGAGGGAGTAACTTTTATGAGGGTAATTTTGAGATTTTATAAGAAATGACTTGTTTTCTTAACTTACGGGATTGAAGCATAAAACAAGACCATACAATATCATGGGACATTATTCAAATTTTTTTCCCTAGACTCGGTGTCCTTGTGTTGGGACAATTTTGTTGTTTTGGTGGAACAAATGTTGTTGGTATGTGTTTGTTTGCATATTTTCCCCGTGAATGTAGGAGAAAGGAGATCCAATAGAAAAGGAACAGGTATCCAAGTGTGTAACAGTACCCCTACCCCAACAAATCAGTATTATCCATTATATTCAAATTTTGATGGCCACCACAGGCCAATTGGAAGAGTACCCGTCACTGTCTATCTGTGGGCTCTTCTATTTCAAGTTTTCAACTAATAGTATATACTATGAATATGAATTTTCCCACCAGAATAAAGTGAGCGCAAACCATGCAATTATGGACGTTACGTTCACATAATGTCGATCCGTTGGCATGATTAAGCTTTTCACGTATATCCACGTTCGCTGAATTTTCCAACGACAATGGTATGGATTTGAAAACAAAAGACTGCACGTTTGTCCTTCCCTGTTTTATCTCATCTTTTGACCATCCTCACATCATCATCTATTTTTTGGAATTACTGTGTGCTGAGTTGAATGGGTCAACTCAGCCGGGCGAATCAGAGTTTTTACCAGCGTTGAATTTATTATTTTCAAAAATTAATTTAAAAGGAAAATTCACAATTCTGATAAAACTGAACAGGTTTAGCAAATTGGGAGCTAAACATTGATAGTTCGTGTACTATTAGCTAGCCGAATCTGTTGGATTACATGTAAGATTGGATGAGAAAAATAATTAACTCAACAGGCAGAAGCTTCTTTTTGAGTTTTTAATAGTATCCATCACTAACCATGGTCATTAATCAATTACCAAGAAGTATTGAATATTTGTAGTTTTGTTGATTATATAATATTGTTGGGTGTGATGTTTAAACACAGCTAATTATAAGGGTTTAAGCTAGACTAAAACTTTAAGGTTTAAAAGTGTTTCCTACATTCCTTTAAAAATGGATACAAGGTTTCTAATCACAATCTATTTTGGGGAGAAACCCGTAATTTGGGGTGGAATACCATGATTTTTTTAGAAGCTATTTTTTCATGCTTTTTCACAAGCCATTTTATAAAATTTATTCTCTAAAATTACTCTTATCACTTTTTCTCCTGAAGTTATTTTAAACACACTCTAAGTCAGTGGAAAATATCTCCTAACACCTTAGGAGTGTGCTAAAAGCCCAATTGGTTCAAAGTTATCCCAAGCATATACAAAAGCCAAAATTTTTCAAAAGCCCAATTGATTCAAAGTTATCCCAAATATATGCAAAAAAAATATTTCAAAAGCCCAATTGGCCCCTCATAAGCACATTTGGAAAGTTCAAAAACCATTGCAAACAACCAACAGGTGTTGGTCCAAATGGTAAGCAGCTCGGTTCCGTTTAAACAAGGTCTTGGGCTCAAGACTTGGTGAATGCAGAAAACCCCTGCTAGGAGACTCACCCACCATGTCAGGTGCGCTACGCGGGTCAGATCCAGATTAGTCAGGGTAAAGCTTTGGGTACCGGGTGGGCTACCAAAAAAAAAAAAAAAAGCCATCGGAAACATGCTCTAGTCTTAAAAGTTACAATAAAGTCGTCTTCTTGTATAAGTTTATAAAACTATAAGAACAATCTCTGTATTAAAGAAAATGAAAACTACAAGCAAATTTCATTAGCCTTTGCGTAGAAGCTTGTATCAAAAGTACTGTGGTGCTCCCAACTTCTTGTACCATATGCCATCAGACTATTCAAAATGCTGCTTTCAAAATGGGACTCAAAAAATCGTCTTTATTCAACGGTCAAATAGTAAAGTTTACATCATGATTCATTTCACCAGAAAATCATGCCGATATGTCGAATTATTGTTTCATAGGTGTGGGAAATGGCAGAATATTTCTACGCCTTTCCAACTAAACACAACATATCTTTGATTATGATTACAACAGAAAAACAGTGGCCCATTGCATAAAGCTCCTACTAGGAGGTGTCTAGTAAAGGATAGATGAATGTAGCCTTAACCGTGCCCCTGCAAGCAAAGAGGCTGTTTATGGGATCTGAATTTATGACCTCCACCTCACATGACAACACTCTTGCCATTTTACCCAAGCTCACCCCTCTTTAGATTATGATTACAAATATCTTACCAAAAATATAAGTTTCATTTGGAGATGATTGGGAATGTTGCAGGTTATTATTCCCACTCTAATGTTAGACAGGAGACAGCCCTGAAACTTTTTTGATTTCTCACTGTTTTAAATGAACTTCCTTTCTTTATTCTCAGGAGAAGTCTGCAGAAAGACACCGAACTTTCAATAGAAGTGACATCAATCAGACAAGGGTTGCTTCCCATTCAAGCGTTTGGCCAGCGAACATGGGCACAATGTCCCCGAACGGAAATGAAAATAACTCAGGCACCTTCCATTGAGCCTTCCTCAGTTTAATCTTTAAGTTGTTTCTTGGAACGCCATAGAAGTCTGGTCCATTAAAGCTTGTGAAGGCCTCCAGCTTGTCCAGCGCACCAGCCTTAAACAACAAAACAATTTACAAATAGTCATGCAAAGCACGAGCTAGTTGCATCGAGCAGATAAGCAGTTTACAATATATATAATAAGCAAACGAAAATGTTTGTGACCATATCCCCAATGGATCACTGGATATTTGGTTTAAAAGTTTGAAGAAATAATTATGTCACCGGCATTAAGGAAAATAGTATGCCTTGAGTCCATAGGTGGTAAAGAAATAGCCAAGGAAGAAGGATAAATCAGCAGAAGTTGGAATTCAGATGCAGACAGACTACTTTCGAAACCTTTTTACATCGACGCAATCAAATGCTATTTTTCACGAATCAGCTGACTGAAATTAAAGCAACACTAGCTCATCACTGGAACTCACCCCTCTTCCTCTGCTCCTTAGACCCAACAAAATGCTCATATGCAAATAGAATACTTGTACCCAAAAGAATGTAAAATTTAACATATGATGGAGGTGTTACCTCTTCAAAAACCTTGGCATAGAGTGATAGAGCGACAGGGGAGTTGTATATGCCAGCACACCCACAAGGACATTCTTTTTTACGTCTTTCATGAGGAGCACTATCTGTTCCGAGGAAAAACTTTTTACTTCCACTAGTAACAGCAGAAACAATAGCCTGTCCTGCAAAACAAAAGTAACAACAAGAAGCTCAAGGAAAGATAACAATAATTATGCGGAGAAAAAGTATCAGAAGATGAGACCGGCAGCAGGAATATTTTAAAACTATCTGGAAGAAAGCTGCATTCATATTATAAGTGGATCATAATATTCATACGCTTTAAATCATGTATTTCAAGTTTTTAATGAAGATGCCTGTATAGAACCTGAAAGATGTTGAAAGTTTAAATTATTTGGACTTATATGACAGAAAACACACATACTATGGATTTCTCTTTTGACCACTGGAAGACAGTAATTGTGGGGCTGCAAGCCACCTTGGAACAGAGCATTGCGGTTCAGAAGAAGATGCTGTGGTGTAACAGTTGCAGCTACATAACCTGACAAAAAAAGCAAATCATGAGAAAATTATAAAAAACGAAATGAAAACATAAAAATGAAGCTCATTCAACCAAATGATTAGACATGCCTTCTTTGCGAGATTCTACAAATTTAACAGCATCCATGGTAGTAATATGTTCCATTACAACCTTCAGCTGTGGAAGCCTTTGAAGTAAAGGCTCTAAAATTGTTTCAATGAAGACCTTTTCCCTATCAAAAATATCAACACTTGGATCTGTAACTTCCCCATGAACCTGTCAAGCAAATTATTCAAGGATAAGTACCAGAAAAGACATCTGAAGTACTTTAAGACAGAAGAAGGACCAGCAGGAAAGAGGAAAACACGTCACTGGGTGACTTGCCAAACATCACGAAGTTCATGCTTAAGCCTTCACAAGTTTATCATAGCAACATGTTGTGAAATAGGCGTCCATTATAATAAAATCAATTACAAGGGGCTGATAAGATCGGAACTTACTGTAAATCAGGAATCCTCCACTAGGAAAATATTGTAAAATACGAAACAAAAGACATTCTTAGATATAACAACATATAAACCAGGTTCATACAGTGAAAAAGGAAAGAGAGAATGGGAAAAAAACAAGAGTAACAATTTTTTTAAAGAATAATGAAGACAAATAAGCTAGTTGCATGAAATCATATAATTACCAATAATGGTATATTCTGCCGAACCATCTCCTCTAGAGCAGGAAAACATTTTCCAAAAAGATCAGTAACACCATCTTGGGAGTTTGTGGTGGCACCAGCAGGATAAAGCTTCACACCATAAATAACTCCACTTCTTTCTGTTAATGCAGTTAGCATCATCAATAAATGTAATATATTTATTAAAAAAGATAAATAAAGACAAAGATAGATGAACACAGCAATTTAAACAACAGGTTGAAGAGCATATATACACAACCCTGGACATGCAAAATAACTTACTATTTTTTGAAAACTTCTTTTGGTCATATATTGGAATAAATTTCATTGGTAAATTTCATTGGTAAATTTCTTTAAAATTGCATACCAACAAACTAGACTCACTTGCAAGTTTAATCTCATCAGGGCTTGTCATGTCTGTTAGGTAAAGGGTCATTAGCGGAGTGAAGTTACTATCTTTAGGCAGTTCTTTCAAGATGGACTCTTGATAAGCCACAGCAGCAACCGTGGTAGTAATAGGCGGCCTCAGATTTGGCATAATTATAGCCCTTCCAAAATGCTTTGCACTGTAATGGAGAGTTTACTAGTCATTAAATCAGGTTTAAAAAATAATTCCATTTGCAGGAACATTGAAGACACTAGGAGCAAGAATTCCTCTCATGCATCCCCTAAAATTTATGAGATTGCATATGGATTGACTACAGGCCTTTCTGTCAACAAGTGAACTTACCTGGGAGGGATGACAGCTTTGAGAAGGTCGCCATCACGAAGGTGAAGATGCCAGTCATCAGGTTGTGTAATAGTAAGCTCCATCTTTGGTCCTTTATATCGTAGGTGCTTATGCACTTTGAATCTTTGAGATGGAAAATTTAATACCTATAAATGAAGATAAGAAAAATTAAGTACAAGCAGAATCATATAAAGAGAGATAATTCACACAGAGAGCTATGAAGCACACGAAAATATTGTTTGGTTTCAGTAATGAAACAAAAGTGGAGTGAGATTGCAGAAACAGTTCAAAGTGTAGTAGTGGCATGAAATAAGTTTGAGCATTTGACTAGTAAAAACAACTTCACAAATAAAGTTTTCATCAATTTGAGAATCACTTGGCAAGGAAGGAACAAAGTCTTCATCATTCTTAATGCGGCAATGCTGTCACAATCACCCCAAAACTTGCAGAACCATCTGTTGGGAAGAAATTATAAGATAAAAGAAGGAAATCAGTTTACTTTAGCAAGACCTAATAAGTACTTAATGGCATGCATTTCCATAGGCCTGAACAATAATCATTGTCCTGAATGGAATGTCAACGAGAATGATATAACTTAGGACAGATTTCTTATAACTAGGATTTTACTGTGACATAGGGTGTTCTCCCAGGCATTTTATCGAACACCTTCAGAACAATCAATCACAGGTGGTCCTCATAGGTCCAACGCATCAATAATCAATCATCAATCAATTTGCTTACAAATACAAGCAACCCAGACTAATAGAATCTCACTGTTGATAAAAACCCGAAGGTCTTAAGAGTCCACATTACAAAGTCAACCAAGAAAATGAAAATACCAGCCCCAATTGTTGCAAAGTCCAACTCCAGAAAAATCCAATCCCATTTAAACATTCATGCAAGACAAGAAATTTCATTTATGATAATCAAATCACACTTTCACAGTCTCCACATGATTTTCCAGGCACAAGAAATGAAACGGAAAGCACGAAACCTTTGAAGACCACTGCGGTGAACAAGGCTGAGTTCCGAATCGATGAAACGTAGCGGAGAACGGCGGCGCACGAAGCTGGTGGGTTTCAGATGTCGAAGGAGAGAGGGTGAGAAATTGAAGACTATGATTTAACTTAATCGACGGCCGAGATTGGACATAGAGAAACGACGCAGTTTTCATTGAAATGCATAGAGTGCATCTCCCGGACAAAATGTGGAGGATTGACGCCAGCTTCTTATGCCCCGTTTGCCCATTTGGTATAAAGGAAGAGTTTTTAATGAAATTGGAAGTAGAAATAGAAGTAAAAATGAAAATGAAAGTATGTTGATAGAAGTGGGACATAACTTTTAATCTATATGTATATTTTTCTTGTGAAAAGACCAAAACACCCTTATCTTTGAAAAAAAAACCTCTCATGCCTCTTGCTGCCAAAGAAACCGGAACCACCTTCGGAGAACTTGAACCGAATCTTCATCGAAGCAAAGGAGGATAAATAGGATCGATCAAAGCAAGATAAAATCGCAATCCCAAAATGAAAATCATATCTTCATCGGTCCAAAAATCCCATTAAATACAAGAATCGATCTTAGCAAAAAGGAAAAATCATAATCGCAACAATGAAGCAACCACAGGTTGAGAATGATGATGGCAATTGTGAGATAGTGAGAGGCAATGACTGACAGTTGAGAACGAAGCCTAAGAGGGAAAACAAGAGACAAAATCGATGCTACTACAAAAGCAACAAGCACGAAGGAAGAGGGAGGGATGCCGAAGGGGAGAACTGGAGATAATTTGAGAGTGGGGGGGACTTGCAACACACAGAGAAGGAACAAAGAATGAAGCGATGAGGAGATGCAACGGACGAGATGTAGATCAAAGAAGCTTGGATTAGAGAATGCATCTTTGAGTTGGAGATCGAAAAAGCTTGGGATGTCAGACATGGTGACGACAAGGGTTGCCAGAGGTGATGACATCGAGAGGTGCCATAGATGGTGATGACAATGGTATGCCGGATGTCGAGATCAACGACAACGGACTCATAGATCAACATCTCCTCT
This sequence comes from Inga laurina, assembly GCA_963855925.1. NCBI lineage: Eukaryota > Viridiplantae > Streptophyta > Magnoliopsida > Fabales > Fabaceae > Inga > Inga laurina. The sequence goes on along the minus strand of OY979707.1, from coordinate 60,290,442 downwards.
TAGCATCTCTCAAAGGGTAAAAAGGTCAAGTTATCTGACTTCTATGGAACTAGTTCACTTCCATCGGGCAAGGGTTGGGAAATGATGGAAGTGACTTCCATGAAGAATTGGGTTACATGGTACCGGACATACAAAATTGTAGAATCCACTTCCACTTCCACTTCTCTACCTTGAATTCCTTGTTAGTTGTTACCAAATAGGGCATTAGAACTGACCGGCTGGCAGATACTAGGCAGATAGCATAGCACCCAACATGTGGTAGTATATCAATGCTACTAACAATTTAGCAATGAAAAAAAAAATTAAAGTTACAAAAATACTCATAAATTTTTATATAAAGCACTACTCCCTATCCTTAATATAAAACATATTTGGAGAGTTGATTTTAGTTCTAAATATAAGACATAATTTTTATATTCTTCAGTCTTTTTATAATTTATCTTTATTGATACTCTCTCAACAACTATTAAGAAGGAGAGGAAATTAAGGAAGATTAATAGGGTTTTTAGAAAATACTTCCTTCGGTCCTATTTATAAACAACTTTCTTTTTCATGGGGCTGGTCCTTTTTATAAACAACTTTCACTTGTTGCCTGAAAATATAAGTTTCTTTTTTCAATTTTACCCTTATTAAATACTCATTCTCTTTCATATCTTATACTCATTATCTCTCATACTTTTTATCTATTCTCTCTCCTATACTCTTTTCATAGATAGGGGCATATATGGAAAAATATGACATTTTTGACACATTTATTATTTTTAACTATCAGTTCGTTTTACGCAATCAAAAGAAAAGTTGCTTATAAATAAGACCAAAAAGGAGTACATGTTACATTAACTAATTTTTTTAATTTAATTAAATTAGATTAATATATCTTATATTGAAGATGAGAGGGAGTAAAACGGTTTCTCAAATTTGAGAAAACAATAAAAATCCTTTGATTCTTAGTTGTCATTTGAAAACTAATGTGAGAATCAAAATGCCCTTTTTTTTCATTCTTTTTTATTTCTGGCTTATATCCATTCAACTCATTGTTTTTCCCATCCCACGTAAGACTACTAGTCCCACCATTTGTATTTTGTAATAATTTACCACTCTTCATTTAAAACTTAAAAGTCAAATATCAATATTGATAACTTTTTATATGATTTATCAAAAAAAGCTGATATATATGTTCATACAAAAGAATTAAAAATCAATTAGATAACAGCATCCATTAAATAAAATATTTATTTTAAAGACATATGTATACGATACCCCAACCAAAAAATACTAATCCTTCGGTTAATTCCCAAGGTTATGATCATTTATAAAAAATAAATTTTCCAGAAAATGCATTTGACAATAATTTACAGGTAGTTAGTTTTCCAATATCATACGGTACTCTCTTTTTTCTAAACCATTTTAATGCTAGGTTACATCACCTCTTAAATACTCCATTATCCCAAAGAAAACATCTATAATTATTGTGATAAGAAAAAAGAAGCATTTAACATGAACGGCTTTGCTTTTTACACGTTAATAAACCAGAGTCAAAAGGCAATATATGTAATTTTCCACCCTTGACTTGCCTGATCGAAGATGGGGATATTGTGAATGATTATTTTGGGGCCATGTTAAATATAGAGATGAGGACAATTTAAGCGACAAGGGGGCATGGGCTTTATCATACATATACGCCAATCAATAATATATTAGGCCTTTTATGATCTTTAATTTCACTCCAGCTTCATCTCCATTTTTATTCCTATATTGTATTTCGTAGGTTTCCTCTCTTTAAAAGGTAAAGAAGTTGTTTATAGCTCAAAATTTATGAGCTTTACGAGTAATCAGAAAATAGATGGGAGGAGAGGGAGGAAAAATTTTAAGCAGTTTGATTTTAAAAAATTAAAAAAGTTAAGTTAAAAGTTTAATTATAATTAATTTTTTTCTTACTCATTAACATTCTTCCTCCTATTCATTTCTCTCGTGCCAAACAAGCCCTTAACCTTCTAAACATGAATTATTTCTTTTTTCTTTTTTCTTTTTACAAGCAAGCATGGATTATTTCTGTCTATCTATATATGAGGGAGATAAGTTTATATAATAAAACTAAATTAAATAGCACAAGGTAATTTTTGTTTACATAAAAGCAAGCATGTGTGTTTAAAATGATAAGATGATTTAGTAGTTACGTGAATGTAATCAAATAAAATGCTCGATAATATAACGGCATATACTATTTTAATTTAAAATATATAATAAAAGACAAAAATTTAGTTATATCATTTTGAAAAATTAGGACATGACTAGGCTAAAATTGAATGGAAGGAGACCTTTTTGCCAGAGCCATGGAACAAACAAGAAAGCTAAGATCAACATCAAGAGCTTCTCTTAGTTATACATTACATCTTCTCTCACATACACACACTTTTGAGATTCAAAGAGAAAATATGTATGAAGAATAATTGAATATATATAATATTGTGGCTCGTCCTTAAGGTGTGTCTTAATATATGCCAACTAACAAGTGACAACTTAGTCTTTAATAAGCAACCACATCAAATCGAATTCAAATTTCTTCTACCTAGCTTAATTAATACACGTATATATCAAAGGACAAAAAGTCTGATTTCTTTGAGAAATAGTTGTTGGCAACCTTGGTTATATGAAAAGTAGAACCAAAAGAGGTGAAGAAGAAAGTTGGGCACTATATTTTTAAGGTGCCAGCAACACATTTTTCTAGATTTAATTCATTCCCACATATTCTAATGTTCTAATACAAATTGCATTAAGTTGCATTTCACATATTCAAGCCAAGACAATAATAATTTTTATAAAGTGATAATTTGATTTTATTTTTTTATGCTCAAAGACAAAAGTACTAAAGTATTAAATAGAGTGATGGCGAGGGGCATTCACAAACAATGGAGTGATACATTAAAACAGTGCCTCTTAAAACTTTTACTTATAACATATATATTTGTCTTTAAGAACTAATTAAAAAAACCTATCCTTGAACCAGGTCGTTGGCACAGAAAAGATGTTATTGGGAGAGACAAAACTTACTTCGATGATCTCTAATTCTCTGAATGGTTAGTCTCTAATTATTGATTAGGGAATACCATTTGGATTCTACCCAAAAAAAAAAAAAAAGACATGGCCTTAACTACTAATTCAATCTTTTACACACGACTCTTCAAAAACACACACACACACACTCTTGATTTTAAAAATATTGCAGCATTAATAATAATATTAATTAAGTATTCACTTCAGATAGTGGGTCCATGCAAGAGTAAATGGGAAAGGCTTAATTAGTGCGCGGCGTCATATTGGGGCAACGCCCTATTATTTAATCCTGTGATCTCTAGTGACCACGAAACACCTGTCACCCAGTAACTGGACGATTTCATTTTCTCCAATATATCAATAGTTATGATTTTTCAAAATTTGGCAGAACATATGTAGGGATATATCTATCAAAGCCCATATTCACACATGGACAATTATATGTAGCACTATCTCGAGTTCAAAGCATGGATGGGTTAAAATTATATGTTCTTTCGAAAGGAGAAGATGCTCAAGGAACAACAAAAAATATTGTTTACAAGGAGATCTTCCATAATTTGAATTGACAATTGTAGAGCTTTATCTTTTAGAATGTGTGTCGTCCACGTGACATCTTTGTACAAGTAACATTGTGTAATCAATATGTTTATGTGTTTATTTATTGGATATAATGTTTGAGGCTGGTTTTTTGGAAAAATGTTGTCATATATGAAGTGGTGTTGAACACTTTGCTCCCCGTGCAATGTGCGGGGAATAGTTGCTCGTTATACCGTTTTAATTTTTACATGTAAAAAAATTTTACAACATGAATTTCATCAAATGAAATATTTTATAACGTAAATTACCAATGCTCTTTTTCTTAAAAATTTCTTAATGTATGGAAAGAAAATTTATGCGTAACATTAAATACTTTGAATTGATCGAAATCTTGGGATCCAGACGATGGGGGAAGTACATGTTGTTGCTTCCTGCGAGTTGAGCCAAATATAGACATGCAGGCCCGTGGAGGTGGCAGGGGAAAAGGCAATAATTTTTACGCACAGTAATAAACGGGAGATTAAGTTGGTAGAGGTTTTCTTTTTTTTTAAAATAAAAATAGTAGTTGGAGATTTATTGTCCCTTCAATCATTTTAAGCTCCAATTAATGTGTGTATAAATTTAGGTGGGGTGGGGAGGCGCACATAAAGTCATAAACCAAAGGGGAAAATTTTGTGTCTTTCCATGAATATTAATAAACAATAATCCCTACTATATATAATAGAAAAAATAATGGGAAAATCATAACAAGATCCCAATTAAAAAAACTAATATATGAAAAGTCCCTTAATAAACAATGCTTCTTTCAGCTGTCATTGATGAACTATAAAACTGTTCTGATATTATTTTTCTTGATTATGACCTTAATGTGATTTTCCCAATAATAATCGCTTTCACTTGGGGGTTCATGATTGGAAGGAAGAGACGCTTAGGCTGAAATAAGAGTGCACACCCAATTAATAATGTGACAAGGATTGATGGCGACCCATATTTATTTTGATAATAAAAATGATGAGTATGATATCGATCACTACATGGTTAATTCTTTCTGCTGTGTTATTCCGAGAGAGAGAGAGAGAGAGAGAGAGAGAGAGAGAGAGTAGCAACAAAGTAAATAAAAGATAAACCAAACAGGGTCTTAAGCATATTCTTAAAGAGTACGTGCTATGAGTGGTGGTATTTGGTTGCGGCGGGTGTGCTCAAGGCAGCTTTGTGAATGAGTTCAAAGGCATTTTGCATGCAACACTTGAACTTGTGCTCGTCGATAAAGCCCTTGAGTGTTCTAAACGTAAACCTCAGTGATCCCATGTAACTCATTATTGTAATGTTCACGTTCTGCACCAACCACACACATATAGTTCACCAGACTCTTAATTAGAAAACGAAACAACTAAGCAACTTGACACTACGTACAGGTAACATCATTAAGTCAGAAGATGAAAGATGAGCAAGAGAAGCATGTGAAGAATAATACACACACGACGTAGCATATTAGAAGAGATTATAAAAAGGGAGTCATATATCAGAGTTTAAACTATTTTGATAGAAAGACCACCTTAACATATCGTTGTTACATACCTCAGGACCACCGGACATGGTGAAGTAGAAGCCTTTGACGCGATGATTAGCGAGAGCCATCTGTTCCAAAGGGCCGTTTAAGCTTGAGATCACCAAACTTGAATTCCCAAGTGTGTTGTATATTCTTCTAGCCACTGCCTGCAACATACACCACCGTTTACAAACAACTTAAACATCAAATTTGATCTCTCTTATACTCATACTTTCAAAATTAATCTTTTTTTTTTTTGGGTACAGTAGACTATGTATTCTCAACTAGATTTGATTGTTTTTCATGCATGGAAATTGAAAATCTCTTTCCTCTAATAAAAGAAGTTTCAATTATATATATAAAAAATCTAATTCTTTACAGTATATACAACTCTATATATCTATATCTGTAAATAATATAAAATCTATGAAAAGTGACACCCTAAATCATGAAAAGTGCAACTTACTTTTGATTCCATGCAAAGATTAAAATCATTATGTCGAAGAATTTGGCTTCTGCTATAAAGGTAAATATAACCAAAGTATTCTTAAGAACAATAATAATTTATGTCATACGAAAATTTAATTTATACATTTTTTAAAAAAATATGCCAATATTATTTATTTTGTGTTAAACATTTATATATTAATTTTCTTTTAAACTTTAAAATTATATTTATAATCAATTATACTAGTAGTTGAGGAAAGTGTAATAATAACTTTTTTGCATTAAAAAAGTTATATAGTTAATTAATTCAGAATCTATTAAAAGACTATGATTTGATTTAAGAAAAATATATATATGGTGGCATATCCAGAGACACATATCGACCTAGCTAGAAACACCGATTTGTCTTCCACCGACCCACAAGACAGAAACATATACCTACCTCATGCCCTCTTAATTTCATCTCCAAGCCTAGGAGCCATCCAATGAGAAGAACACTGAAGGATTTCCTTTTCTTCTGAATCAACTTGTGTGCTTTCCAAACAAATTCGAGGGGGTTGGAAATCCTGGCTTGACTCATCTTAGGAATTGACAGCTGTAAGAAGGAAATCTGATTCCCCCAGCGACCCTTTGAATTTGGTTGCAGCATATCCTTCACTGAACGGTATCCTTCAACCTCTCTTGTATTGAACATAACCACTGCTGTGGAACTCGCTTTCCCTGCCTTGTCTTTTATCTCTTGCATGTATTGCCTAATCCCACAGAAGATCATCCCAGAAATCACATCATTTGTTGTCTGCAATAACATCAATGATTTCATTATTAGCTTAATCTCATCATACTTTCTCCTGTCTTTTTTATTAGCAACAACCACCCAAATCATCTAAAGTGAGTTGTTGGTTTAAAACTAGTTGAAAGCCATAAATGAGTCATTGATGTAATTTTTTCCCAAATATGCCTTTATTTATGGAATTTGATGAGTGTGAGAGAGAATAGTGGGAAAAGATATGAAAGAAACATGTAATTAATTAGAGTTAAAAATAGGAAAAAAAGTGTAGTAAATATTCATACCAAGTCAAATTATTACTTATATATATATACCAACCCTATATTAGAGGATGCTTTTAAATAGGACATGAGGGAGTACATACGTATCATCTCAAAGACTAATAATGAGGTGTTAATCTAAAGGGAAAATCACTTTCAAGTCATAAAAAAATGTAATCACAACAAAATCTCATAACAAGTAAGTAGATGTGCAGGAATAATATGACACCAGGTCCATACCACTAGCTTGTTATTAAGACTTTTTGGCCTTTATTACGTTAATATGATACGTACCACTCCAAGCCTTGACTTGATTTCCTTGAAGCTATCAAGAGGGAAAGATATGTCTGATAAGGTAAAAGGCTGAGACTCAGTTCCCTCAATTCCAGACCTTATTGGTGATACATCATCTTCAATCATCCCAGTTTTGATCAAGCTCCGACCAAAGTCTGATATGGAGTTAAAAGATGAGGAAATAACTGAAAGCAACCTCTTAAACAACTTCTTTCTAGAAGATTGTACAGCTTCTGAAGAAGACGGTTTTCGAGAAGGAAAAGATAATGGAACAGAAGGATCATCAGCTCTGTGAAGACAAGAAAGAAGAGCACCCATGAGAGAGTAGCCATCTCCAAGAGAATGATGAAGTTTCATAATGAGAGTTCCAGAAGCAGTGCTTGTTGGATACTTAATCACATGAAATTCCCATAGTGGTTTGTTGCTCGGTGTCTTCTCTGTGAGAATCTTTGAAACATAGTCACTAAAATACTGATCATACAATCCTGATGAATCGCTTTCAGGAAATATAGGCACCTTCACATGTTCTTCAGGCTTCACCTCAACACGCTTCCATATCATATTCCCATCTTCGTCCTTAACCTGTGGCCATCAAAATACATTCACAGGTATGAGATTTGTAAGAGCTGATATGTATATATATATATAAACAGATGAGAAATAATGGAAGAGAAAGAGGGAGAAACCATGATACAGGAGAAGCGAGGGTTAATAAGGAGGAACACATGGCGAATCAATGACATAGTTTGAGAGTCATCGATTGGAACTTCTGATTCTAAAAACCCAAAACAATATGAACAGATCACTGAGCTGTTGAAGTATCGTCCTGCAGGACTCACAGGCTCTGTGAACTGTTCATTATCCGGCAAGTATTCCATAGTGGTTGGGGGGGGGGGGGATCGAGCTCTGCAGGTGGTTATGAGTACTTTCTTTTATCCTATTTATAAGAGCTCAATAATTAAATTATGCGGTTTAATAAAAGGATTAAAATTAATCAAATATAATAGGTATGTCTAAAAAATAATTTTTTTTTCAAACATACCTTATTTTTCAGGGACATGTATGAGAGAAAAATAAAACAAATATTAATTAAGTATCACCAACTTTTAGTTAATACAATATGTATAATTAATGAGGAGCAAAAAAAAAAAAAAAAAAACCACATTAAATGCTTAAACAACTTTTATCTAGCTCTTATAAAAAAAATTAAGACAATTCAATGAATAGTACAAAACGGAGTCCAAAGCTAATTAGTTAAAAAGGAAAGGGGGTGGGTGATATATAGTTGCAACTCGAGGGTACGTAGGACTTTAGGAGTATCCCCCCAACTCTTTCTTCATTAATGATTTGAGTTTTGCGTTTCAAAGTTTCGTACTTGAGATGGAAACTTTTATGACTTGGATGGATCGTTATGCTAAAAAGAGGATCGGAACAAAGATGAAAGCTTGAAACACGACACCCTAAAATGCCTTTGATTGGAGCACGAATAATGCGTATTAATTAACTATTAACAAGTCGATTTCATCCGGAATCCAGAGCCGTTGAATAAATTGTGGGAACATAAATGGGAAGTTCCCATTAGCCCATTCTACATGTACTAGTATAATGGAGTATATAATATAAAGTCAAATAATCATCAATTATGAAGTGGATTTGCATCTACTCCTCATGTCATATTTATAAGATAGGGAGAAGAAGAATTTTTCAGCCCTATTTATAAGTTATATCATTAAATTCTTCATATTAATATATAATTTAAGCTTTGTTATTGTATAAAATTTGTTATCATGAGATATACGAGTGTATATTAGCAAAGAGCAGTGAAGTTAGAGATTTGTTGAATTTTAAGGTGGTGTTCATTAGTTTTCCTTATTTTCAGGGAAACACGATGGAAGCAATTTATAAATAAAATAATTAAGAGGAGTATATGAAGTACATCCACTTGCTACAGGGAGCTTAATTGATATCTATTTCGTGTTTTAAATATCTAGTTTCAAACTTTCATTTAAATAAAATACGAAAACTATTGAACATTTTAGATTATTCCCAAAAAAAAAATTGCCAGCAGATTATTCCAAAATTTAATTAATGGTATTTAACTAAAATATTATTCTTATTTTATTATATATTTTTAGAAAAATAACCCGTCGTAGATTTTTTGTGGTAGTTTGGTCTGTCCAACACCGCGTTGCCGACATTTATTTATTAGTCATCAATGGAGTTTCTAGGCAGATCTAAAGTGGCAGCAAAACATTACCAGTTCATTAATTCTGGAAATATTATAAAACTTGATTTTTCTATTAAGTCATTTTTAATAAGTCAGAATTATAATAAGTCATTTTTCCTACCGTTATCCTAAACACACACAAAAAATGGGTCATGTGTATGCTGATTTATGTATGCAGTCTCAGAAAAAAAATGTATATAATTAAGCTTTTTTCCCTGACACAAAACATTATTATCTTTGAGATATATTAATTCATTATATTGATAAGAACCATATATCTCCCCGACACCATTATTTGTATTTTTATGTTATAGGATGAAATATATCATTAATTCATTAGGCAACCAAATCAAATCGATACCGATTTGGCGGATCATCAAGAGGACAAAGCATTAAAAAAATACCATCCCCTTGTTCTTCACTATTATTTGTTTAATGGTAGAGATAAGCCTCCTTCAACTGTCCATTCCGATCCATGATTTATGGTATTGATAACAAAACATTTTTTGCCTCAAACGTGTTTAATCAAATCCTTCCATAAGTGCAAACTTCAATGCACTTGAGGTTAAGATAAACGTTTTAATCTTAACTTTAATTTTTTTTTTTTGGGGGCCAAAATTATCTGATTGAGTTTGTAAGTTTTTAAGTACTTCACCATAAAACTAGGTATAGAGCCACAAGAAGCTTTTCTTCTTCTCTTATCTGTAGCACTATTTTTTTTCCTGGTAAATGGCAAGGAAATCGTGGCTCCAATAACGGAAAACGTACTGTTCTCAGACAATTCATTTTCATGACCAATATATTTGCTTTTGCTCTGCCCGATCAATATTTACTGATGGATAAGTATAAATTTATATATTTATTTTTAACGTGGAGCATCCACTGTCATGGAACTACTTCCTTTTAACTTGGAGGATTTATCAGGGATCTAGGCTAATCCGGATCAAGCTGGGTAAGATCACAAGGGCAGCAAAGCTCTATCATTAAATATTTAACATTGTTACCTTTCCAATCGAAAATCAAAACATTTGATTGAGCTGGTACAACAACTTACCAGTTGAACCAAATTCTTGATAGCAAATATAAATTTATTGATGGTATAATAAACTAACGGAGGATGGTAGTTAGGGAATCACTATACTTGTCAATAAATAATTCCCTACAAGACGCTTTACAGATTATAAAGCCGTTATGCAAAATGTACACAGTAGTTCTCAATGGCTGATTTAACAACCGACAGAAAAATGTTGTTGGTTGGACTACAACAAAAATGTGAGTAGTTGAATTCCGTATGACAATTGAGAGGAGCACTTTCTAGTTGTTTAATTTTTCGAGTGATTTAACGGAACCGATGGCCAAGATTGCTCATAGTGAAACGACGCAGTTTTCATTCAAATGCAAAGAGTGCATCTCCGAGACAAAATGTAGAGGATTGACGCCAGCTTCTTATGCCCCGTTTGGTATTAAGGAGGAGTTTTTCATGAAGCTAAAACTAGAAATAGAAGTGGAACTAGAAGTTAAAATATAAATAGAAAAATGTTGATGGAAGTGTGATATAATTTTTAATCTATATGTATATTTTTCTTGTAAAAAGACCAAAACATCGTTGTCTTTGAAAATAAAAACTTCTCACACCTCTTGCCACCAAAGAAACCAAAACCACCTTTGGAGAACCTGAACCGAATCTTCATCAAAGCGATCTTCATCAAAGCGAAAGAGGAAAAACAGAATCCATCAAAGCAAGATAAAATCACAATACCAAAATCAAAATCAAATCTTCATTAGTCCAAAAAACCGATTAAATATGAGAATCGATCTTAGCAAAAGGGGGAAATCATAATCACAACAATGAAGCAACCATAGGCTGAGAACGATGACAGCAACTGTGAGATAGTGAGAGGCAACGGTTGACGGTTGAGAACAAAGCCTAAGAGGGAAAACAAAAGACATAATCGACACTGTTAAAAAAGCAACAGGCACGGAGGAAAAGGGAGGGACGTCAAAGTGGAGAAATGGAGATAATTGGAGAGTGGGGGGACTTAAAACACACAAAGAAGGAACAAGGAATGAAGCAATGAGAAGATGCAGCAGGCAAGATGCAGATCAAAGAAGCTTGGATTAGAGATTGCATCTTTGAGTTGGTGATTGAAAAAGCTTGGGACGTCAGAGATGATGACATCAAGGGTTGCCTGAGAAGGTGATGACAATGGTATGCTGGACGTCGAGGTCAACAACAATGGACTCCTAGATCGCCGTCTCCACTTAGCATCTCTTAGAGGGTAAAAAAGTCAAGTTATTTGACTTCAATGGAACTGGTTCACTTCCATTGCGCGGGGGTTGGAAAATGATGGAAGTGACTTCTATGAGGAATTGGGTTACATGGTACCAAACAGAAAAATTTGTAAATTCCACTTCCACTCTTACTTCTCTATCTTGAGTTCCTTATTATCAAACAGGGCATTAGAGCTGACCAGTTGGTAGATACTAGGCAGATAGCATAGCACCCAACATGTGGGTAGTATATCAACGCTACCAACAATTTAGCGGTGGGAAAAAAAATTGAAGTTACAAAAATACTCATAAAATTTTATATAAATTACTACTCCTTATCATTAATATAAGACATATTTAGATGATTGATTTTAGTTGTAAATATAAGACATAATTTTCATGTTTGTCAATCTTTTTCTAATATATCCCTATTGATACTCTCTCAATAATAATAAAAAAGGAGAGGGAATGAGAGAATTAAGGAAGATGGCTAGGGTTTTTAAAAAATACATATTATATTAACTAATTTTCTTAATTCAATTATATTAGATTAATATATCTTATATTAAAGACCACTTGAAGTAAAAAGGTTCTTCAAAATTGAGAAAACAACAAAAATCCTTTGATCCTTAGCTGTCATTTGAAAACTAATGTAAGAGTCAAAATGACCTTTTTTTTTTTCATTCTTTTTTATATCTGGCTTATATCCATTCAACTCATTGTTTCTCCCATCCCATGTAAGCCTACTAGCCCCACCATTTTTTTTTGTAATAATTTATCACTCTTCATTTTCAATTTAAAAGTCAAATATCAATATTGATAACTTTTTATATAGTTTATAAAAAAATCTGATATGTATGTTCATACAAAAGTATTAAAAAGCAATTAGATATATAACAGCATCCATTAAATAAAATATTTATTTTAAAGACACATTTATACGATACCCCTACCAAAAAATACTAATCATTCCGGTTAATTCCTAAGGTTATAATTTATAAAAAACACATTTTCCAGAAAATGCATTTGACAATGATTTACAGGTAGTTAGTGTTCCAATATCATACGTAGGGGTGTGTAATTTTTCCCCGTCCCGATCTTTCCGTCCCGATCTCGAGCAAATCGAGATGGGATTTTCTCGTTCCGAAAATTTCGGGACGGGAAAAGTTCGGGATCGGGAAATTTTTTTTGGGATCGAGAATGGGACTTTCCGATCCCGAAAAAAAAAAAAAAATATATATATATATATATATTACGTATAATTTTTTAGAACATTTAAGAAAGCAAGACCAAACGCAAAATAAAATGTGAAAATCCCTAATACCCTCAAGGTAATATCTATTCTTTTAGTTAATTTCATTTACAATTTATTAAATAATTCTAATTTTTTGTTCTTGTCTTTGTGCTTTTTGTAGTTAAATCGACAACTTTAAGCATGTATTGGACTAATGATATATTTGTATTTGATTAATTTGGTACAATATGATATTAGACAAATTATATATCTATACAAAACTAAAGAAAATAAAACAAAAAAAATTAATATAGGAATTTTTTTTTTAAAAAAAAAGAAATCCAAGATCGAGAAATTCTCAATCCCGATTCCGAACATTTTCCGTTCTGTTGGGATAAAAAATTTCCGGGATCGGAAATGAAAGTCATTCCCGAACCCTTTTCAGAATCGGGATCGGGAATGACATTTCCCGATCCCAATCACCCCTAATCATACGAAACTCTCTTTTTTCTAAACCATTTTAATTCCAGGTTACATCACCTCTTAAGTACCCCATCATCCCAAACAAAACATCTATAATTATTGTGATAAGAAACAAGCATTTAACATGAACGGCTTTGCTTTTTACACGTTAATAAATCAGAGTCAAAAGGCAGTATATTTAAATTGCCACCCTCAACTTCTCTGATCGAAGATGTGTATATTGTAAATAATTATTCTAGGGGCATTAAATATAGAGATGAGGACAATTTAAGCGACGAGGGGGTATGGGCTTTATTTTACATGTAAAATACGGCAATCAATCATATACAATCAGACCTTTTATGATGTTTAATTTCACTCCAACTTCATCTCCATTTTTATCCGTATATAGTATGTCGTAGGTTTCCTCTCTTTAAAAGGTAAAGAAATTGTTTATACATATCTCAAAATTTATGAGCTTTACGAGTAATCAGAAAAAAGAGGGGCGGTCAGGGAGGAAAAATTTTAATTAGTTTGATTTTAAAAAATTAAAGAAGTGAAGTTAAAAGCTTAATTATAATTAATTTTTTTCTTACTCCTTCATATTACATCTTCTCTTTATTTAATTTTTTTAAATTAAACTTATTAAAATTCTTCCTCCTATTCATTTCTCTCATGCCAAACAGGTCCTTAACCTTCTACACATGAATTATTTCTCTTTTTTATAAGTAAGCATGGATTATTTCTGTCTAGCTATGAGGGAGATAAGTTCATATAATAAAACTAAATTAAATAGCAAAAGGTGATTTTTGTTTACATAAAAGCAAGCATGTGTGTTTAAAATGATAAGATGATTTAATAGTTACGTGAATGAATACTACAAAAAAAATCAAATTAGTGATGAAAAATCCGTCGTTAATAAGTTTAGTAACGGAAATTTATGACGGATTAACGACAGAATTTGTTTTGCCGGTAAAGATACCGTTACATTAGCGACGGAATTTTGAATTCCGTTGCTAATTTGTGATGGATTAGTGATGGAATTTTTCGTCGTTAATCTGTCACAAAGTTAGAATAAGCTATCTCTGAAATTAGTGATGGAAAATGTTCTTCACTAATTTGTCACAAAATTAGAATAGGTTATCCCCAAAATTAGCTACAGATTAGGGACAAAATTTTCCATCACCAATTAGCTACGAAATTTTAGTCACTAATCTGTCGCAAAATATTTTTTTTATATAATTTAAATTGCCACATGTTCTCATCACGAGCTTTCACATGTCCCTCGCAGGCGGCCACCACCTCATCGTCATCCACCACATGTACCCACTGCCGGCCATATGTCCCTGTCAGCCACCGCCATCTCGCCTCCGACTGCCACATGTCCATGTAAACCTGCACGTGTCGCCCTCCATCACGCTCCATGTGTCCACATCACAAATTGGTTGCGTTTTGTGACTAAGTTGGGATTCGAAGCCATGACCTTTCATGCACGTATCAATGCCTTTGCTAGTTGAGCTAAGAAGAACCTGCATGGTTTAAATGCAAAATCATGTATATGTATAATTTCACTTTACAAACAAAAATAGAAATATAAATTTTAATATATTATTAAATGTTTCAATTTAGTTTTCTTATTTTATTATACGTAAATATTCTACCTAAATTTTTATTATTAATATATTTTTTATTCATTTTAATATATTTTATTTTTGTGTTTGTAGTTGTAATTTTATTTGTATATAATATATTATCAGAAATTCATATATATTATATTATAATTTCAATTTCAATAATAAATATCAATTAATAATTTTTATTTATTAATATTAATATATATTTTAATTTTATAATAATTTAAAATTTAAATTATTGAAAAAATTTATAATTATGAAAAAAATATAATTATTGAAAAATTTAACTATTATAAAATTTAATTGTTTTATTTAAAAAATCAAATAATTTGGAGAGATTATTAAAAAATTTAATTATTCTACATTGTGAGCTATGACTAAATTAAATTGTCTTTTTGATTGGATGCGATATCAATTCAATTCACGTTTTTAAATTATATTATCAAAATAAAAGATATTTTTGACCAATTTATTTCATCATTATATAATTATACAAAAATTATGATTACAAAAAATATAATTATTATAAAATCTAATCATGTTATAAAACAAAATCAAATAATTTGAAAAGGTATTGTACTCAGTTATGTAGCCTTTATAGCTGATTAACTTATCCTAATACCTTTAGATAAACTTTTTCACTAAAACCCATTCACTCAGGATGTTGTTTTCTTGTTAGATTATACTCTTTTTATAATCGATTATCTTAATAATTTATTTGATTGATCACGTCTTCTTCGAATAATACTATCCGCGATTATCATGACCTTACTTAGGATTATAACTAAGTTTTTCTTATCTATTAGTGAAGCACTTAATCATGTTTTATTATCATCAAAACATGAAATTTAACCCTTATCATATTTGATTAATTGTCATTAAGGCACAAGAAGTCCCTACAAAAAAATGGTATTTCGTAGCGGTGCATTTGTAATGGTTATATTTAACCGCTACAAATATTGACATTTGTAGCGGTTATAACATGAACCGCTACATCATTGTAGTGGCAAGGTACCTGCCAAATGGCGTGACTGATTGACAACGTTATTTATAGCGGTTAAAAGGAAAAAACTGCTACAAATATGGTGCGAGTTTCCCACCAAAATTTGCCGCTGTTATATTGTAGCGGTTACATCATAAAGACTGCTACAAATTTCGTGGCACTTGGTGCCACCAATTCGCGCCAATAGTGTAGCGGTTCTTTGTAGCAGTTCCTACGAAATGAAACGCTACAAAACGCCAAACGTCGCCTATTTGTAGTGATTATGAAGTCAAAACTGCTACAGCACTTCAAAGGTCGTCATATTTATAACGGTTATATTTTCATAACCGCTACAAAACTTCAAAAGTTATAACATTTGTAGCGGTTTTTTTAACCATAACCGCTATAGAACTTCAAAGGTCATAATATTTGTAGCGGTTATATTATAATCGCTACAAAGTTTTGCTGCCTTAGCTTTTTTGTAGCAGTTTATATAACGGTTATTTTAATAACCGCTACAAACTCCACTCCTATATATATCAGCCCGTTGCCCCCTTCATTTTCCCATTTGGCCATTTTGTTTTTTGAAGTTTCTCTGAGTGTTTTTCTTGAGATTTAAGCGTTTAGATGTCTGTCGAAGAGTTTTTGCTGCAACATTTTTCATTAGTCTCATTTGAGGTACGAACAATACGTATTTTATTTTTATTATAAAATGTGTGACTAAATTGTTTGTTTTAGTTTTTGTAGTTCATATGGCTTCAGGGATGGATAAAGGGAAGGAGCTTGAGGTCCCCAGACCGATTCTGCGGGGTAGCAGTATAGCAGAGGAAGGGGCAGTGGGAGGGGGCAACGCGGTGGGAGGGCGACCGCACCATTTCAGCCCATCTCCCTATAGCAGCTATAGGAGTCGAGCCTACCATAGCCACCGCAGACGGTCCCACAGGAGAAGACCACACCAGAGGTGCCTGATCTGGGAGAGGGAGAGATCAGCGTCAGTGACTATGACGCGAATAAGGACTTCGAAATCCCTATTCCGATTAGAGAGATGGAGCGGTTCCTGGATGAAGAGGAGGCGCGAGACCAAAACAACCCACAATGGTCATCTTCTCAATCTACTGGGTTTGAGGTACAGGTCCAAGGTAAATATATTTTTGTATTTAATAAATTAAATATTTAAATTTGAAATGTTAAATTTGAATTGTAATTTATCTAATGTGCGATAAATTGTGCAGATAAGCAGAGAAACTTGTCCACGAGGAGGCTGGACGTGACCGGTCTGAACAGTTTAGACCAGACACTACGAGTTGTAGTTCCATAGAATAAAGGCACGGACCAGCCAATTGACAATAGGGGTCACCTATTCAACTACTTCCTGAACGAGCTGGGCTTGAAACATTTGTAAATAAATCTGTATATTTTATTTTCAGAAATTAAATTCTTGTTGCATTTTACAATAGTTATATTTATATTTCTAAAACTAAAAAAATATATTAATAAATATTTGTAGCGGTTTTATTGTAAAACCGCTACAAATATTCAAATTTCAAGATATCTGTAGCGGTTATATGGAAAAAACCGCTACAACAATAAAATTCAGCAACTTTGTAGCGGTTAAAGTTTAAAAACCGCTAGAAAAAATCAAATATTCAAAAACATAAATTTTAATATATTTGTAGTGGTTATATTTCCTAAACCGCTACAAATGTTTTTAAAGGAGTGTTGGAGGGAATTTAAAAATTCAGATGTTGAATATTAGTAGCGGTTACCTTAATAACCACTACAAAAATTCAATATTTGAATTTTCAATTTCCCTCTCACTATCTTTCAAATTTGTAGCGGTTTCATTAATAACCACTATAAAATGATACCTCTTTTTTCCAATGGTCATGAACATTTATAGCAGTCTTTTATTTATAACCGCTACAAGATCAAAAAATATTTCAATTTGAATTTCTTCTAGCTCAAAAATCTATAGCGGTTAATAAAATAAAACTGCTACAAATATTACACTGATTTAACCATTACAAGTGGACATGAATTTTTCTCAATCCTGCCAACGGCTTGATATTTTGTAGCGGTTATATGCATAAACCGCCACAAATATTCAATGTAGTAGCGATTATCGTCGCGGTTTTATAACCGCTACAAAATGTTAAACGTTGGAAAATCTTTACATAAGCTTCCAGGCATTCGTAATTCTCTATTTACTCTAATCTTCTTCACTATACTTTCTTCTCTCTCACTAGTAGTTATGGATAAATTATGGATAAGGTTGCCACGCAATTGTCTGGAATATTTATACGGATTAAACAATTTCTTGGATTTTGCATTCACTCACGCCAGCTATAATGGCAAGATCGTCTGTTTGTGTTGGAGTTGCAAGTTCAAGAAGTGGCATGTACGACAAGTTATTAAGGAACATTTACTTGTGAAGCCTTTCCCAGACGACTATAACTTTGGGCAGTTCATGGTGAGAAGGTCGGTATGAGATATGATAATGCTCTTCCTCGAAGTTCACAAGTTGGAGTTCAACTAGATGAAGATGATCCAGTTAATGATGCTGTGCGTGATGCTTTTGGATTTCAAGGTGACAACTTCAATGAAGAAGTGCACGGTTCAGAGCCGGTGTTCATGAAGAATGAAGTAGCTCAGGATTTTTTTAGCTTGATGGATGAAGCAGATCGTCCTTTATATCAAGGTTGTAAAAAATACTCTAAATTATCTTTCTTGATCAAGTTGTATCATATCAAGTGCTTATGTGGAATCACAGATAAGGGAATGTCAATGTTGCTCGAATTATTACAAGATGTATCCCCTGACGCGGAGATTCCCACAACATTCTACGATGCCAAGAAGATTATCAACAAGTTGGGGTTAAACTATCAGAAAATTGATGCATGCTCGAACGATTGTATGCTGTATTGGGGAGATGATTCCAGCAGGGAGACTTGTAAGAGATGCCACACATCGAGGTACAAGATAATTCAGAAGGGGAAAAGCAGAAGAAGAAACTTGTAAAGATTCTCAGGTACTTCCCTTTGAAGCTACGCCTACAAAGATTATTTATGTCGTTCAAAACGGCGGAGCACATGAGGTGGCATGATGTTAATAAGAATAAAGAGGGTAAATTAAGACATCCCTGGGATGCAGACGCGTGGAAAATATTTGGTGATCGACTGTTTCAATCTATTCAGGAATCTTAGTACAAGTTACAGTATTTGGCCGGTAGTCTTAGTTCCCTACAACTTACCCCTTAGATGTGTATGAAACAAAGCTCCTTCATTATGTCTATGATCATTCCAAGCAAAAAGACACTGGGTAATGACATCGATATATATCTCTAACCGCTTATTGCGGAATTGTTTGACTTGTGGAATGTCGGCATCGAGACGTACGACGCTTACGGGAAGACATTGTTCAACTTGCGTGTAGCCTTGATGTGGACGATTAGTGACTTTTCTGGACTTGACAGATTATCTGGTTGGAATGTGCATACTGGGTCAGCGCGTCTAGCTTGCAATTTTGACTCTGACGCAGTGCGCCTTCCCCATAGCCGAAAGTGGTGCTTATGGGGCATCGAAGGTTTCTTGATGGAAGGTATAAGTTCAATTGCAATGGAATCACTTCAATAGGAAACCAGAAAAAAGAGGACCACCTCAAACTTTGTTCGGTACAGGTATCTTACAGTAGCTTGAGCATGTTGAATTCGAGTTCGAAAAAAGCGACGATATCTTACAAGCTCGCCAAAAGACGCGCAGGACTTCGGCACTTCAGTAATGATAGAAGATAAGTATTTTCTTCTCTCTTCTATATTGAAAATCCAATTTACTTCACCACAGTCTTGATGTCATGCACATTGAAAAGAATGTTTGTGATAATGTGCTATATACACTACTTAACGAACCCGCAAGACAAAAGATCATCTTCAAGTGAGGAAAGATTTAGGCGCCATGGGAGTTCATGAAAATGCTTGGCCAGATAAGCATGACAAATTTCAACCAGCAAAGTTGACCCTCACAAAACCGAACAAAGAAGTTTTCCTCACAACGTTGAAGAAATTAAACATTCCTGATGGGATTCAATGAACATTTCTCGATGTATTGACTTACAGGCTCGAAAGGTTGCTGGCCTGAAGAGTCATGACTCACATGTTCTTATGCAACAGTTACTCTATCAGGCTATAAAGAATGCACTTCTTCCTGATGTGTCCATCATTTTGGTGGAACTTTGATCTTTCTTTCGGAAGTTGTGTTCCAAGGTTTTGATCGTTGAGGAGGTCGATCAGCTGTAGTTCAAAATCATTCTTATGCTTTGTCATTTAGAGATGATCTTTCCTCCGTCCTTTTTCACTGTGATGGTTCTCCTTACAGTTCACCTCATTCATGAAATAAAGCTCGCTAGTCTAATTCAATATCGATGGATGTATCTGATTGAGAAGTACTCATTTTAAATATATGCTTCATTGTTATTTCCTATATTTGTTAGTCGCCCTTTTCAGCATTTAGTATCATTTTTCCCTTCTTTACGTCGTAGGTTTCTTGGAAAATTTAAATCTTACGTAAGGAATAAGGTGTGGCTAGAAGGTTCTATAGCTGAAGGCTATATAGGGGATGAGGTGATGTATTTTTGTTTAAGGTACTTTGTTGACCTTGAGACGGCTTTCAACTGCCTACCTCATGTTGACGATTGTCCTGAACCTGCACCAACAACAGGAGAATTTATCCCCCGTGTTGGTAAACCAATTGAAGGAACTGAGAACTTCAAACTAAGGGCAACTGAAAAGTTGCAAGCACATAGACATGTCTTGATTAATTGCACTTAAGTTGAACCTTTCATACAGTAAGAATTGTACACCCACATGTTATTTTATATCTTTCATAACATTTTTCACTTTCATTTTACTATCACATTTCCATGATTAATTGCAGGGAATTCAGAAGTCATGTTAAGTGTTAACTCAGGATCCGTATACAAACATCCTCCAAAGTTGACAAAAAGGTTCACAGAGAATTCCCAAGCTGGTTTGCATGCAGAATACTAAATGACCACAACCTATACTCATTAGATTTCAGAGCTCTTGCAATCGGCCCTCTCAATCATGCAAAAAGGTTTACAACATACAATGTCAATGGTTTCAAGTTTTGCATGGTTTCACGGGATCAAGGATTGATAACTCAAAATTTGGGTGTTTATGGCACATTTGAGACAAGGAGTTATGCGAGCAGCAGTGACGCCAACATGCAGTTTGGAGGTGTTCCTTACTATGAAAAGCTTCTTGACGTCGTCGAACTTAATTACCGAGGTTGTTTCACCGTAATGCTATTCAAGTGTTTGTGGGCAAATACCACTACTTCCCAGGGACTGACAATTGACGACTTAGGGATCACATCAGTCAATTTCTCACGACCAATTTATACTGGTAATTCCTAAGATGATGAGTCATATATTTTAGCCTCAGAGGCATACCAGGTTTATTATGTCGAGGACGAGAGGCATAGGGATTGACACATGGTCATTCATTTAAAGCTATGAGACCTTTACGACATTGGTGAAGGCAATAACATTACCTACGAGTATGAGTCATTTCAGCCCGCCAATTTTGAAAACTTCTTCCCTGAAGACTATGACAATTTACCTCTACTTTGATGCGTTTTTTCAAGTTTACATTATTTAAATTAAAATTTTTAACAAATTAATACATCACTAACAATTTTTCTACACAATTTATGTAGGCATGGCGAGGATGGATGATTAAACAAATTATGTTTTTGTCTTAAAAAAATTATTATTTTTTAAAAAAAATTAATAAATATTTGTAACGGTTATAAAACAGCTACAATAACATAAAATAACTGCCACCAATAAAAACCGCTACAAAACTCGTCACACTAACCGCTACAAGTGCAACACAGATCCCTATAAATACATACCCCCACTACATCTTATTTCAAACGCTCCCCCATTTCTTTCCACCTAACTCTTCTTTCATTTTCTCTCATTCACAAATTTTTTTCTATGAGTTGATTAGCTGAATAAGGTGATTAAATGTGGTAACAAGTTTTTAAATTTTTGATTTCAATATTTTTTTCCTTCGCATAAAATTTATTGTCACTATTTTTTTTTTACAGATATTTAAGAGCTTTTTCTCATTTGCACCTATTTTCCTTACACAATCATAAACATATTATAGTAGACAACATAATAGTGCTTTGTTACCTAGATATCCTCAATAATATTATCAATACAATCTTCATTCTTTTCCAACTAAATTCAAACATTCCTTTTTAGTTATAAATGAGTTACACTATTGTATAATAAACTAATTAAATTTGCTAAACTACTAAAATAATAAACTATTTAATTTAATATCAAAAAAGGGCAACAAACGATTGTATTTTTTTTGATTAAATTTGTAGCGGTTATTTAACCGCTACTAATTAAAGGTACCATTTTCAAATGGAAATTAATTTTTTGAGGCAAAATTTGAATTTCACTGAAATTAGTAGCAGTTATGAAACCACTACTAGTTTATGGTGCCATTTTTAAAATTCTTGGTAGTAGCGGTTCATGAACCGCTGCAAAGTGTAGCCCAATTTTTATTTTTCATTCCCAACCTTCCAAATTCCAGTGTTTGCTATTTGTAGTAGTTATAGAACCGCTACAAAGTTCAGAGAAAACAAAATTTTCTCTTGGCATTGTTGTACTGGTGGTTTTAACCGCTACAAATATAGTAGCGGGCATTATGCATGAGTAGCGGTTTAAAAAAACTACTACAAATCCGCTTACAACAGTGGACTTAGTAGCGGTTTTAGGAACCACTACTAATGATGTTGGTAGCGGTTAAAACCGCTACTATAGGTCTTTTTAACCGCTACTAAACCACCGTTTTTTTTTGTAGTGAGTACTAACCTTAGTGAAATATAAACAAAATTTTTTGAGATTATAATCTTAAATAATACAATTTGAAATTAGCGACGGAATTCTTAGCCACAAAATATTTTGTGAAGGAAATTAGTGATGGAATTTTTCTGTCACTAATTTTTATTACAAAATAGTTTATGACGGAGTTAGCGACGAAAATTAGGGATAGAAAAATTTCATCCGTAATTCCATTGCAAACTATTTAGTGATGGAAGTTAGTGACGAATTAGCAATTGAATTTAGTGATAAAATTTTTCCGTCGCAAATTTCCATCACAAATTTCTTCACAAATCAGTTAGTGATGGAAATTAGTGATGAAAAAATGTCATCGCTAATTCCATTGCAAAACTTTTAGTGACGGAAATTAGGGATAGATTAGCTACAAAAATTAGTAACAAAAATTTCAGTCGCTAATTCCATCACAAAATATTTTTGACAGAAATTAGTGACCGATTAGGGATGAAAATTAGTGACAGAATTTGTCCATTACTAATTTTTGTCAATAATTTATTTTTGATGGAGGAATTAGAGATGGAATGTTGTTCATTCACTAATCCGTCACTAAAAAATTCTGTCGCTAATTTTAGTGACGGGATTTGTGAGGAATTAGTGACGGAATAAAATTCCGTGACTAATTTTTTTTTTTTAATAGTGGAAATCAAATAAAATGCTCAATAATATAATGACATATACTATTTTAATTTAAAATATATAACAAAAGACAAAAATGTATGCACACTACAGAAAAATTGACTTTAAGTGACAACTCTAAAAGTCGAAGCTGAAAGTATGGTTTTTGGCGGCGACATTTATTGTCACCGCTGAAAATGGCACTTTCAGCGGTGACTTAATTGTCGCCATTGAAAGTTTGAGTTTTAGCAGCGACTTTAATCTTCCCTGCGGAAAGTCAGTTTTAGCTTATTTTTCTTATGATTTTTTTATCATTGACAAATGTTTTTTTTTTTTATATTTTTCAAGGAACGAAAAACCGGACCGGCCAATGAACCGGTCACAGCACAGGTTCAAGGGTTAATGGGTCATTTGGGGTCAAACTGGTAGTTGAACCAGTCATATTAAAATATTATAATTTATTTGTGGCAATATATATTAATATATTTTTAAACTTCTATAGATAAAAATGAATATTTTTAGAAAAAAAAACTTAAAATCTATTAGTATGAGTTATAATGCCTATACTTATGCAATAATATCTCATTTTCTATAATTATTATATCTTTTTAAATAATTTTTTTCATTATCTTCTTCATTTTTTTAGAATTTTTCTTTCGTTGCCTATTTTTCTCTTCATTTTGATCTTCAACTTCTAATTTTCCCCTAAAAAAAGAAAAAAAATTATTTAAAAAAATTAAAAAAATGAAACCGGTCCAACCGGTTCGACCGATTCTCCGGTTTAACCATCAAACCAGACTGGACCACTGGTCGGTTCCCGATTCAACCGGTCGAATCGGCCGGTCCGGTCCGGTTTTTTGTACATTGATAATTTTTGTTTAAATGTGATATTTAATATTTGAGACACTAAATATGTTATTTATTATAAAGAAAAATAAGATAATTATACATTTGTATGTATATGGGATCTCTCTACACAAGTTTCCTTCTCTTGCACCCTTACATATTAAGATGAATGGATGAAAAACAATTAGATTCAAAGACGAAGAAGAATATAAATTAGTGAACAAAATTGACATATAACTAGCTCAGATCATAAATATATATGATAACAAGGGGTTGTTAAGTAAAGTCTAAACTTTCAAATACGGAAGCAAACTTTTCGTTTGTTAAGCTCTTCAAGATTTACTATTCTCTACACTCCCATCAATATATCTTTATAGATTAATGACATGTAATGACACTTTTATCTAAAATGATTTATTTCATAAATGTATCAATTAATACATATGACTTATACTTGGTTTTCTTTTTTAATTACTTCATTTATATATAAACACACTTAATAAGTTAAATAAATATAAAAAAATTAATACATTTTAATTAATAATAAGATATTAATTAAAATTTTATTTTGATGATATACACACGTTAATATATATATATATATAATATTTAAAATAAAAAATAAATATAATATTTAACAATATAAGTAATATTTCATAATATATATTTATTTATGTTTGTATTGTTTAATATATATATATTGTACATATATATTATTTTGCAATAATAATCAACAGGTTCTTTCTAGTTTAGTGGTAAAAGCATGGATACAAAAAGAGGTGACTTTGGGTTCAAACCTTGGAGGGATAATAAATGAGTTGATTTTCACACAAATGTGGTGCAACGAGGTGGCGACACATGGTGTGGGGTGAGGTGGTGAGGGACAAGGCGACATGTGGGTCTAAGTGATGGTGTCGACGGCGGCTGGCTGGTGATGACGTGGACTGCCGACAACGGGTAGTTGTTGACCGTTGGCACAATTTTTTTTTTTAAAAAAACAAATTGACATTTTCAGCGGCGACATTGAAAGTATAGTTTCAACAGCAACACAAAAGCAACAAAAATTGTCACTGCTAAAACTTTTAGCGACAGTCACAAAAGCAACGACTTTTTTGTTATCGTTGAAAACCTTCAGCAATTACTTTTAGACTTGTTACCCCCAAAAGTAATTTTTTTTGTAGTAGTAATATCATTTTGAAAAGTTAGGACATGACTAGGCTAAAATTGAATGGAAGGAGACCTTCTTGCCAGCCGAGAGCGCCATGGAACAAACAAGAAAGCTACGATCAACATCAAGAGCTTCTCTTGTTTCTGACTTGTTCACATTTTAGTTATACATTACATCTTCTCTCACATACACACACTATTAAGATTCAAAGAAAATATGTATGAAGAATAATTGAATATAACATTGTGCCTCGTCCTTAAGGTGTCTTAATTATATGCCAACTAACAAGTAACAATTTAGACTTTAATAATCAACCACATCAAATCGAATTCAAATTTCTTCTACCTAGCTTAATACACGTATATATCAAAGGACAAAAAGTCTCATTTCAATGAGAAATAGTTGTTGGCAGCCATGGTTATATGAAAAGTAGAACCAAAAGAGGTGAAGAAAAAAGTTGGGCACTATATTTCTAAGGTGCGAGGAACACATTTTTCTAGATTTAATTCATTCTCACATATTCTTATGCTCTAATGCAAATTGCATTAAGTTGCATTTCACATATTGAAACTAAGACAACACTCCCTCCGATTCTAATTATAGGACAACATTTGAGAGTTGATCTTAGTTGTAATTATAGGACAAAGTTCTAATTTTTGTCAATTTCTTCCCAAAATACCCCTATTGATACTTTCTCAATAATAATTAAACACATTAATAATTTAATAAGAGTAGATCGAAAGTTGTTGGGGGAGATTGATGACGCCGGATTGTGTGAGAGCTTGGAGAAGTTGTGTGTGAGGTATGAGTGGTACAAGAAAAAACAGAGAATCAACGTAATTGAATGTCATTTAAAATTTTAAATAGGGGTATTTTAGAAAAATAAATATGATTAACTAATTTAACCACTATCCTTAATTTCTCCAAAGTTAGGTAAATATATCCTATAATTAGGACCGGAGGAAGTAATAATTTTTATAAAGTGATAATTTGACCTTATTTTTTTATACTTAAAGGCAAAAGCAATGAGTTTTGATCTTACTAAAGTATTAAATAGAGTGATGGCGAGGGGCATTCACAAACAATGGAGTGATACCTTGAAATAGTGCCTCTTAAAAATTTTACTTATAACATTTATATTTGTCTTTAAGAACTAATTAAAAAGGCATGTCCTTGAACCAGGTCGTTGGTATGGAAAAGGTTTTGTTCAGAGAGACAAAACTCACTTCGATGATCTCTAATTCTCGAAATGATTAATCTCTAGCTATCGGTTAGGGAATACCATCTGGATTCTATCGAAAAATAAAAAGGCATGGCCTTAACTACTAAATCTTTCATACAAGACTCCTCAAAAAACACACACTCACACACTCTTGATTTTAAAAATATTCCAGTATTAATAATAATTTTAATTAAGTATTCACTTCAGATATTGGGTCCATGCAAGAGTCGATGGGAAAGGCTTAATTAGTGTGCGGCATCATATCGGTGCAACCCTATTAATTAATCCGTTGATCTCAAGTGACCACGGAACACTTGTCACCCATTAACTGGACGATTTCATTTTCTCCAATATATTATATATCGTAAACCCATTTAATTTTTACACGTAAAAAAATTTTACAACATGAATTTCATCAAATGAAATATTCTGTAACGTAGAAAGCTTGGGATGTCGAAGACGATGACGGCAAGGGTTGCCAGAGATGATGACATTGAGAGGTGCCAAAGACAATGATGACAATGGTATGCCGGACGTCGAGATCAACGACAATGGACTCCTAGATCAACGTCTCCACTCAGCATCTCTCAAAGGGTAAAAAAGTAAAGTTATTTAACTTCCATGGAACTAGCTCACTTCCATCAAGTGGGGGTTGGGAAATGATGGAAGTGACTTCCATGAGGAATTGGGTTACATGATACCAAACAAACAAAATTGTAGAATCCACTTTCACTTCCACTTCTATGAGGAATTGGGTTACATGGTATTAAATAGACAAAATTGTAGAATCCACTTCCATTTCCACTTCTCTACCTTGAGTTCCTTGTTAGTTGTTACCAAACAAGACATTAGAGCTTACCAGCTAGCAGATACTAGGCAAACAGCATAGCACCCAACATATGGGTAGTATATCAACGCTACTAACAATTTAGCAACGGAAAAAAAATTGAAGTTACAAAAATGCTAATAAACTTTTATATATAAAGCACTACTCCTATTTTTAATATAAGACATATTTGGAAGGTTGGTTTTTGATCATAAATATAAGATATAATTTTTATGTTTGTCAATCTTTTTCTAATTTATCTCTATTGATACTCTCTCAATAATAATTAAAAATCAAAGGAAATTAATGAAAATGGCTAGAGCTTTTAGAAAATATATATTATATTAATTATCTTTTTTAATATAATTAAATTAGATTAATATATCTTATATTAAACACGAGAGAGACTAACAAGGTTCCTCAAATTTGAGAAAACAACAAGAATCCTTTGATCCTTAATTCCTTAGCTATCATTTGGAAACTAATGTGAGAATCAAAATGCCCTTTATTTTTTTTTATTCTTTTTTATATCTGGCTTATATCCATTAAACTCATTGTTTTTCCCATCCCACGAAAGACTACTAGCCCCACCATTTGTATTTTGTAATAATTTACCACTCTTCATTTAAAACTTAAAAGTCAAATATCAATACTGATAACTTTTTATATAGTTTATTAAAAAACTTAGATATATGTTCATACAAAAGTATTAAAAATCAATTAGATAACAGCATCCATTAAATAAAATATTTATTTTAAAGACATATGTATACCACACCCCTACCAAAAAATATTAATCCATCCGGTTAATTCCTAAGGATATAATTTATAAAAAACACATTTTCCAGAAAATGCATTTGACAATAATGTACAGGAAGTTAGTGTTCCAATATCATACGGAACTCTCATTTTTCTAAACTATTTTAATTCTAGGTTACATCACCTCTTAAATACTCCAATATCCCAAAGAAATCATCTATAATTATTGTGATAAGAAAGAAGCATTTTAACATGAACGGCTTTGCTTTTTACACGTTAATAAACCAGAGTCAAAAGGCAATATATGTAAATTTCCACCCTTAACTTGTCTGATCGAAGATGGGGATATTGTAAAGGATTAATTTGGGGGCATATTAAATATAGACATGAGGACAATTTCTGTCTAGCTATGAGGGAGATAAGTTTATATAATAAAACTAAATTAAATAGCACAAGGTAATTTTTGTTTACATAAAAGCAAGCATGTGTGTTTAAATGATACGATGATTTAGTAGTTACGTGAATGAAATCAAATAAAATGTTCGATAGTATAATAGCATATACTATTTTAATTTAAAATATATAATAAAAGACAAAAATTTAGTTATATCATTTTGAAAAATTAGGACATGACTAGGCTAAAATTAAATGGAAGGAGACCTTTTTGCCAGAGGACCATGGAACAAACAAGAAAGCTAAGATCAACATCAAGAGCTTCTCTTGTTTCTGACTTGTTTACATTTTAGTTATACATTACATCCTCTCTCACATACACACACTTTTAAGATTCAAAGAAAATATGTATGAAGAATAATTGAATATTGTGGCTCGTCCTTAAGGTCTCTTAATATATGCCAACTAACAAGTAATTAACAACTTAGTCTTTAATAAGCAACCACATCAAATCAAATTCAAATTTCTTCTACCTAGCTTAATTAATACACGTATATATCAAAGGACAAAAAGTCTCATTTCATTGAGAAATAGTCGTTGGCAACCATGGTTATATGAAAAGTAGAACCAAGAGAGGTGAAGAGGAAAGTTGGGCACTACATTTTTAAGGTGCGAGCAACACATTTTTCTAGATTTAATTCATTCCCACATATTCTTATGTTCTAATGCAAATTGCATTAACTTGCATTTTACATATTCAAGTCAAGACAATAATAATTTTTATAAAGTAATAATTTAACTTTAATTTTTTGTACTCAGACAAAAATAATGAGTTTTGATCTTACTAAAATATTAAATAGAGTTTATTTTAAATCGAGTGATGGCGAGGGGCATTCACAAACAATAGAGTGATACCTTGAAACAATGCCTCTTAAAACTTTTACTTATAACATTTATATTTGTCTTTAAGAATTAATTAAAAAGACCTATTCTTGAACGAGGTCGTTGGCATGGAAAAGGTTTTGTTGGGAGAGATGAAACTCTCTTCTATGATTTCTAATTCTTGGAATAATTAGTTTCTAGCTATCGGTTAGGAAATACCATCTGGATTCTACCCAAAAATAAAAAGACATGGCCTTAACTACTAATTCAATCTTTCACACATGACTCTTCAAAAAAAAAAAAAAAACACACACACACACACACACTCACACACTCTTGATTTTAAAAATATTCCAGCATTGATAATAATATTAATTAAGTATTCACTTCAGATATTGGGTCCATGCAAGAGTCGATGGGAAAGGCTTAGTTAGTGCGCGACATCATATTGGTGCAAAACTATTAATTAATCTGGTGATCTCGAGTGATCCGGAAACACCTGTCACCCATTATCTGGATGGTTTCATTTTCTACAATATATTATTACTCCCTCCGATCCTATTTATAAGCAAATTTTCTCTTGATTAACCAAAACGAACTGATAGTTAAAGTGCTATCGTAAGCATTTTTCATTTTTTCTACGAGACAATATAAAACTCTTCTTCCGTGCTTACATCAAATACTGTAAAAACACTTTAAATGTTAAAACAATAACGCACCTTGTTGGGTCTAGAGTTGTACGTTTGGGCTTTTGTCTTTTGGTTTTTTGTTTGGCTGGCTTTGTGTTAGACTTTTATGTTGAACTTTTAGTTTATTTCAAACAAGCCCAATATAATAGACGGAGATGTATAACATTTTCTTGCAAATAAATTGTGGCGAAAAAAGAAGAGAGTCTTCGTTTTCAAGAGGACGAGTCAAATTAAACTTTGCCAATTTAGAGTGAAAAAATTAAACACTCTTATCAAAGACACTGAAATGGAGAATGAAGAATATGACTACAGAGGACGACAGAAAATTGTAGATTTCGCTTTTATCGTTGTAAGCGTATTACCGGGCACACAAAAACATATATGAACCGGTTTGAATTTAAGATTCAAAATCGCTATCAGAAAGAACAACTCGAAGAAACAAGCAAAAGGTAGGAAGAAGAAGGGGAAAAAAACAGAGTCGATAGACGAATCAGAAAGAACGTAGCGAGGATAATTTTGATCATTGATGATCACACATCCTTTAATTTACTTTCATTCTCTTCGTCTAGTTTTCTAAATCATTTCTTTATTCGTTGAAATACAATAAAGACATAACAAAGGCCAAAAGAAAAGATATCAATTCAAAGAGGACTCTGCGAAACAGGGACGCACCTAAAGAGCTTAAGGAGTCAAGAGAATGGCACATGAAATAGAATTGAAGCAGGGGCCCGGCTTTTAAATTGCTTCAGAGAAAACCCTAGCCCCGAAATACGGTTCCGTTTTGGACTTTGGGCCTTGGCCCGCCTATGCACTTACAATGGGCTTAGTTTATTTCTTTGATTTTAATATCAAAAAAAATTTCTTTGATTTCGAAAATTGTTCGATTTATGAAAAATGAGATAAATTTTTACCAACAAAGCCTGCATAGTTTGTAGATGGCTGGGTACCTTAAACATGATACTGGGTTTGAACCAAGGTATTAAAACTCGGACCGGGCACTGAACCGGTCGAGACAGTGGGTCAAGGGTCAGTGGGTCAGACCGGAGTTGACCCGGGGGTCAGACCGGAGTCGACCCGGGAGTCAGACAATTTGAGGATTAAAAAAAATTCCATAGAGGTTAATGAGCATCATAGTATCAAATTGTAATCCAATAACATCAAAAGCAATAATCAAAACAAATTCACAGTAATAAAGGTTTTTTCCACCCATAATCCTTTAAATACTTAACTAATCATCAATTAACTCCATAATCTTCATTAACAGCATTCAAATCTGCAGGTATTGCAACATCAGGAGGTGTAGCTGAAGGAGGAAAACCAGAACTACTAGGACCAACATCATCATCAGCATTCAAACATGGAAGTTCAGGAATGGCCACATATTCATCACCTACATATAAAATATTGAAATGAATTAAATTCTTCATATTCATAGTTTTGTGAAGAAGAAAACATAATTATGTACTATTATATAATATAATCTTAATAAACCATTAAACCTTCATAATTCCTTGTAAGTTCTTCAAGTTCAGAATGTGCCACATCTGGATTATCAAACTCAGGAGTTGGATCATCTTCAACAACCCAAAAGTCCACTTTATCTATTGATTCAAAATCAATCGGATCGTAGCTTTCCTTCTTCTTTGCCAATGTATCCCTTTAATGCCGAAATGAAAGAAGTTCAACATTAGTAAATTTTAAGAGCAAATTAAGTCATAAATTTTAAGATTACCTATACTTCAACTTCAGATTGTAATTTGTGAAAACCAAGTCATTGAGCCTTTGATGCTCCAAACGGTTTCTTCTTTTTGTGTGGATGCGCTCAAATAAACTCCAGTTTCTTTCACAACCAGAAGAAGAAGAAGTTTGGCTAAGTAGACGAATAGCAATCTGTTGCAACTCCGGAATTGAACCACCATAGTAGATCCACCACTCATCTACATTAAATAAAAGACATTCAGTTAAACATAGTATGAAACATCGAATATGTATTAAACATTCTGTTTCTTTCTTACAAGGATTTAGTTTTTGGGCAGCTTTTTCACATGAAACTTTATTAAAAGATTCTTTACGATCACGGTAGACACTCATTTGCTGCATCAGTGTGACATAACGATCCATATCATCATGTGAATGGGCCTCCAACACATCAATCAAAGATTGCATTAATTTGTTCCTTGTAGCAAGTTCTGCATTGTAGAAGAAGGCAGGATTCAAAAGATAAGCCGCTGCATGAAGCTCACTCTTTAAATGTTTATCCCATCGAGCCTGAATAATGCTAGTGTATGGCTTGTACAGCTCCTCCTTATTATGAAACATCTCCTTGATTGCTGTTTTAGCCCTTTGCATGCCTTCATAGACATAAGGCATGGAAGGCTTGCCATCAGAATCAACAATTCTCAATAGTTTAATAATCGGGGAAACGATCTTGACAATTTGAAAACATTCGTTCCAAAACCGATTATCAAGGATGATTGCACAAAATGTTTTCCCAGGCTCACTGTTAGCCAATTTGTGTTGCACAAAATGCTGATCAACAACTAGAGCTTGTAAGTCATGTTTGTGCAAAAAGATGCTATGCAAGGTAATAAATGTGGTGGCAAACCTTGTAGCACCAGGACGTACAATTTCCTTCCAACCAGGTCTTTTCCGTAACCATGATAAGAAGACCATATGATTATAAGCAAAGATAGAGATTTTAGACGCCTTTTTTGCAAGATCAGACACATGAGGCATAGAAGCAATATCTTTCAAAACAAGATTCAAACAGTGAGCTACACAGGGAGACCAATAAATGGTTTTATACTTCTCTTTAATCAGTCTGCCGCATGCTACATAGTTAGCGGCGTTGTCAGTCACCACATGGACTATATTCTCAGGGCCAATCCACTCAATGACTTCATTGAACAAAGAAAATAAAGTTTTTGCATCTTTAACTACATCTGAGGCATCAACTGATTTCACAAACACCATGCCTTGCACTGAATATACTAAGAAATTAATCAAAGTACGTTGTCGAACGTCAGTCCAGCCATCAGCCATTAGAGTACAGCCATTTTCTTTCCACTTAGCTCGATAACTATCAATCAATAACTGACACTCTTTTTTACGGTCTTGCAACAAAGTTATTCTATACTCATGAGCACTAGGGGCCTTAAACCCAGGACCAATGTCAGCAATAGCATCAACGGCTTTTTGAAATAAAGGGCAATTCAATGCATTAAACGGAATGCAATTCACATAAGCCCAGTCAGCAATAACAACCTTAGCAGCATGTTGTGCTTCTTGACTTGCCCAAGCACTTTTGATGCTTGGTTGAGCACCCCGGGTTGTTCTAGGTGCAAAATACTTGTCAAGCTTCCCAGCCCCAGTTGCTTTCCTCTTTGTGCCACTACTCTCATGGGATGTCCTAAGTGGATGTGAATCTATTGGCTCTTCAATTTCCATATCATCAATATCTTCTACATTGTCACTAGCAATAGGTTTTTTCTTTGCACCCTCTATCAATGATTCTTTCATTCTAGCACGTATATCATGAGATACTTTCTTACAAGAAGACACCTGACCACTTACACCAGCTAGATGTTGCTTTAACCTATTAATCCCACCTCCCCTGTAACTTGATGCACATAAGAGGCAAGTAAAAACATTAACTCTCCCCTCTTTTTTGACAGACACATATTGCCAAGCAGGATCAGTTTTTTTGACACTTCCTGTTGACTCTGTGGGATTAGAGACATTCGGGTTAAGGGGGTTGCTAGACTCTTCTGTAGGGGCAGTGGTGGTGGGGGGATTATCACTTCCTTCACCACTTCTGACATCCATGAGCAAATAAGGTGGCAAATCCAAATACAGGGTCTTTTCAATCAACAAAGGAAAGCAAACAAGAAACACCCAGTTCACTGTAAATTGCAAGAAACACACATCTTATATCATTTTGACAGTTTCAGAAACAAGAATTCCAGAATGCTTGTAAATCCTAAAGCTCAAAATGCAATATACTACTCCCTTTCAAAAAACACTTGTAATTCCTAAGGTTCACTGTTCTACCAACCTGACATTTCCTTTGTATGATTTAATAATTTAGAGTACTCATGTAAAAAAAATGTACTCGTGTCACAGCATATATATATACATGAGCACTTTCAACCTCTTTCAAAAATTCCGAATGTAATCTTTCTTTAAAAATGGAAATTTTCCAGCATCAAAATATCATCCAAACCAAAATATCATCAAAATCCCAGATCAAGCACCCAAATCAAATCATGATCTTCGGTCCCCCCAAACCAAATTTTGAAGCATAATCGTTTTTAAGAACACAGAGTCACAGACCAATGAGTTTTCACTTCTTCACTAATAATGCAATAAGTGAATCAATAAACTACCACCGGAGAGCCACGGAAACTACTCCCTTTCGCTCAAAAAAAATTAATACATACCAGAGCCACGGAAGCCACCGGAGCTGAACAGAAAAGAGCACACAATCGGATTCAGACGCTGGAGGGGAAAAGAGCCACGGTCACGCCATCACAACCGGAGCAAAATGACGAGCCAAGACACGGCGAGCCAAGACCACACACACAATCGGATTTTTTCAACTTTTGGGAACGAAATCCGCCGCAAGGATGGATTTGGGGACGGAATCAAGCCGCGGCGGACGAGCAGGGTCGACTCTGATCTGGGATTTGAGGGAGTGCGCCGGCGCCGCTGAGTGGAGAAGAAGAAACGGCCAGAGACTTTAGGGCAGAAGGTTCGTCGAGGAAGAAGAGGGAGCTGGTTCAGATTCAGAATGAGAATGACGAGCTGATGCGAATTGCGACCTGATGATTCAAAAAAAAAAAAAAACCCCTCAAAACGGCGTCGTTTCGAACGCTGGAGGGAAAAAAAATATGACCCGGCCGACCCGCACAGCTCGGCGGGTCGGCCGGTTCGCTACCGGTTTGATCCGGTTCTTTCCGGGTCAGACCGGGTCGCTACAGTAGCGACCCAGTGACCGAACCGGACCGGCCAACTGGCCGGTTCGCCGGGTTCCGGTCCGAACCGGCCGGTCCGGTCCGGTTCTCATAACCATGGTTTGAACCAGGCCATATGCATGGAAAATGTTTAGTTGGGAGAGATAAAACTCACTTCAGTAATCTCTAAGCCTATGAAGGATTAGTCTCTAGCTATCGATTAGGGATACAGTCTCGATTCTACCAAAAAAAAAAGAGATGAATTTTTAGGTAATACTCTCTTCTTCTTCTTCTTTTTGCCTTTATGTAATACTCCTTTCAACACTAAATATAAGACATATTTACCTAATTTGATTAGATTAAGAAAGCTAGTTAATATGACATGTTCTAAAACATCCTATTTATTTTCCTTGATTCTCTTGTTCTCCCTCCTCTTTGATTATTGTTGTGAGAATATCAATATGGGTAAATTAAAAAAATATTAATAAATATGAAGTATGTCTTATATTTAGAACTAAGACTATCTCTCTAAATATGTCATATATTAAGAACATGAGAGAGTATCCATTATATTGATAATTAATGTTAATGGTTTCTATCTTACCAAACTAATGAAAATATAATCAACTTAATAAGTACAAGATAAATTTTGGAGAGGATAGATGGGGGACAATTATTCAAGACTTTGAGATGAATCTCTCTTTATTTCTATCTTATCAACTAATGAAAATATGAACAACTTAATAAGAGTGCAAGATAAAGTTTGGAGAGGATAAATGGGGGAGAAGCATTCAAGACTTCGAGACGAATCTCTCTTTATGGGCATCCCATTATTAAATACTAGTACTCCTTCCGGTCCTAATTATAAGATAAAGTTGACTTTTTTGGAGAAATTAAGGAAGCCAATTAAATCACTTTAGAGTATTTATATTTTTAGTATCTTTAGATTATATATAAGTTTATTAGTTAAATTAATTAGTTTGAAGAAAAAAATAAAAATAAAAATATTCTAAAGTGATTTAATTGGTTTCCTTAATTTCTCTAAAAAAGTCAACTTTGTCTTATAATTAGGACCGGAGGGAGTAATAAATTGCATCGTATCAGTCCTAATATAATTATGTACATTTCCTAAAAGCTCAAAAATTCATGCATGTATGTATTCCATACTTAATAACTTGGATTCGTGAATGAGAGAGGACTTAAGACGGAATTTTCATAAAAATAGTAATTAGATTCTTTGAATCTTGTGGGGACATGAACATCTACAGAGTACGATAATATTTATAAGATTATCCTTTTCTTTTATATATAGAAAAACTTTATGATCTGTTTTTTTTTTTTTTGCCGGAAAAACTTCATGATCTGTTTTACGTGATTGTGTTGAGGATAAGTTCTTGTGACTATCTCTTGTTAAACCAAGCTTTAAGATGAGATTTTTCAGCTGAGTTCTCGACTTGGTGCCATGTGAATCTCAACGAACAGGTGTGGCAGTGTGATGAACCTTGGAAAGAGTTCTTTATTATTGTATGCTAGCTTATTTGAAAACGACGTAATGAGAATGCATTTGAGAACATCTGCTCTAGGGTTCTTAGATTTCTTCCAAAGGCCAAAGTCAACTTATCTAGTTTTAGTATAACCAAACTATAAAAATGAATTGAGACAAAATTTGAGATATATTGCAAATATGAGTGAAAAATTTACATGAATAGGAATGGATGAGTGGGTGATGATCCATGTTGATGGAGTTTACTTTTACAAAAATAGCACAACGGGATGCGGAGGTACTATGAAGGACCACAGAGGAAATTTGATTGAAGTTTTTAGGCTTAGTATTCGAAAAGGAGATCCTTCAATGACCAAATGTGGGTATACTTTATAGGAGAGTATGCTTAAGAAATGATTCTTCAGATAGAATTAAGTTTATTAAAAATGGAAATAATGATCTCCATGTTAGTTGAAATATAATCCGGGAAATCCTTGTAGTGCTCAAATTATTTTGAAAACGCTTCAATAATTTGTTCTAATTATTTTTTTCCCAATGAAATTGTGTTAATTGATATAATCCTCAACTTTGATTCATAAGTTACAAACAAATTCATTTAATCTCTGTTATCAAGTTTTTCAATAAAAAATGAAAACAATTTAACTGAATTTTAATTTAATTGATAAAATTCTAGGCTCTAAACTCTTGACAGTAGAAAATTCCAAAACCCAAATTGATTTTTTCCCCTACTAAAAGATCCGAAGCCGAATAAGATTTGCGAGGTCCAAGGATTTGCTCAAATTAGTACTCCAACAAATAAAAGCAAGACATGATGACATGACTAAAAGGCACATCAAATAAAAAACATGCAAAATAACAACTTATTTTGGCCAACATATACAAGATAACAGCTCAAACAAGGCCAACCAAGCAACCCAATAGCAACACCATCCCAACCCCATAACCACCAATCCTCGTAGTGCCAGCAGGAACCGAAGGTGACGGCTCTGGAGCATTGTCCGTGACATTTGGGCCCTCACTTGGCCCAGGCGACATAGCTGGCGGACTCCATCTCGCCGGAGGCAGAGCCGGAGAATTGTCCCCAACATCCGGGCCCTCGCTTGACCCAGGCGACACAACCGGTGGATTCCCTTCCGCCGGAGATGGAACCGGAGAATTGACCCCAACATCCGGGCCCTCGCTTGGCCCGGGCGACACAACCGGTGAATTCACTTCCGCCGGAGATGGAGCCGGAGAATTGTCCCCAACATCCGGCCCCTCGTTTGGCCCAGGTGACACAGCCGGTGGATTCCCTTCTACTGGAGATGGAGCTGGAGAATTGTCCCCAGCATCCGGGCCCTCGCTTGGCCCAGGTGACACAGTCGGTGGATTCCCTTCTGCGGGAGACGGAGCTGGAGCAGCCATCGGAGGAGGCAAACTAGGAGTTTTGTGTCTGACAGCCAAGACGACTACGATCAGCCTCTGACCCTTTTTGCAGTTTTCAGAGTTGGCACTGATAAAGAAGAAAGGACCCGATTTATCAAACGTGAAGAGAGAATCACCGTCGTCCATCTTCTTCATCGGATTCTTGGTGTTGCATGAATCGTAGTCCGTCTTGTTCACCACCAGAACCGAATCAGACCCTTTCTTGTACTTGAAATCTACATATATGAACACACAAATAATCAAGCGTATACGTTACGTTCTTTCATGTTGTATGGTGGTGTTGGTATTTGTAAAAATGTGTACTTACAGAGTGTATCATTGACTTGAAACCTATTTCTTCCAGCCCAGTGATTGTAATCTTCAGAAGGCTTCACAACCCAGCCATCTTTGCGACCAACGTTGAACTTCAGAGCTTGAGACGATGAAAAGCATAGAAGCAATGTGAGAGTCATCGGAAGAAACAGACCAAGCAATATTCTGTGTGCTTCAGACGCCATTGTTATGCCACTGAGAAACTGATCTGTGTGTATGAGACCCAGATATCAAGCACTGATGAAATAATGGAGAGAACCAGTTAATATATATACACATGTCTGAGGAAGAGGAAGAGGATGAGGATATATATAAATGTATATAGTAGGTGTTGGAGAGGAAATGAAAGTTGGCAAATTATGAGAATTGCTTCCGAGGGATATAATTAATTAATGATTTAATACCATTGCTGTGATACGTAGTTTGATTGAATTTTAGTTATAACTCTTATAGTTTTAAATTATTGATTTTGATCCTCATAGTTTAATAAAAATTTATGGTCTAAATTTAATAACTGGTACTTATACTTTTTAACGAGTTTTGATTTTAATTCCTATATTTAAAGTTAGCCCAAATACTTATAAAACTATTGGGACTACAAAACCAACAATTTAAACCTATAGGAAATAAAAACCAAAATTCAAATAAACCACCTTCTAATCCTTCTATATATTCTATGTTTATCTCAAAACCCAGATGATACTGAATCTACCTCTGGATCACGTACATTCATCTTGGGGATAAGATTTAGAAGATATAGATCATCTTAGAGATAAGATTTAGAGGATATAGATGTAAAATTTTTAATCTTAATTATCATTTTTAAGGTAACTGTTACGTACAATTTTAGAAGATTGTACTGCTTCTGATGGTGGTTTTCGAGAAGGAAAACATAACGGAATTGAACGATCATCAGCTCTGTGAAGACAAGAAAGAAGAACACCCATGAGAGAATAGCCATCTCCTAGAGAATGATGAAGTGTCATAATGACAGTTCCAGAAGCAGTGCTTGTTGGATACTTAATCACATGAAATTCCCATCATGGTTTGTTGCTTGGTGTCTTCTCTGTGAGAATCCTTGAAACATAGTCACCAAAATACTCATCATACAATCCTTGAAACATAGGCACCTTCACATGTCGCTAAAATCGAGTAGTTTTTTCTTTAATTTAAAGTATTAACTATCTTAAAAAACATTAAAAACTGTAACATTTTTTGTCTATAATATATTAAAACGTCACTTATCTTATATAAAATCAAATGATTAAAAGAAACAAATTAGGAAAAAGCATTGGGGAGGGGGGAAATTGAGGGGCAGCTGACTCCCCAACCTATCAATTATCTCATAGGCCACTTGTCACATAAATATTTTTACTTTCTTTGGCACTTGCCATCTTCTCATTTGCTCCACAAATCCTCAGCTAACTACCATTATTGATAATGAACTTTTATGTTGATTTCTACTATATATATCACAC
The DNA here is from genome assembly GCA_963855925.1 of Inga laurina. Classification (NCBI taxonomy): domain Eukaryota; kingdom Viridiplantae; phylum Streptophyta; class Magnoliopsida; order Fabales; family Fabaceae; genus Inga; species Inga laurina. Next base: position 60,250,697 of record OY979707.1, on the reverse strand, counting down.
ACCCTTTTAACAATAATGCTTTTCTCTGGTCCCTTTTATAAGAGACGAATGACTAATTTTCAAAAATAAAAAGTACAGTTAAAGTTAGTTGAGCTTTGTGACCGTTGCAAGACCTATCCGGAGGACGTCCTTCATTCACCAAGGGATTGCGGTGATATCGGAAGAATGTGGGAATTGATAGTCAATCCCTGATTTCATAACAGCTTCTTCACCTCTAACACTCAGGATTGGATTCAGCTAAACATGAAGCGGAACCTTGGTTATAACAAGATCGATTGAAAAGGACTATTCGTCATAATTTACTGTTTGACATGGGCTGACCCGAATGAATGGATACACCTAAACGCCAATGTGAGTATTAATAATATTGTGCCAATGCGGAAATGATCCTAAGAAGCATGACAACAGCTCATCAAAAATTGGGAGGAACTAATTTGTTGATTGTGGAAAAGAGTCCCACATCGATGGGATCTCTTTGGTTGAGGGAGGATTTGTAGTATAAAAGGGAGCCCCCTCCTCCCTTTCTCTTCACCCCTCAACTTGCCTATTACCTTCTATAAGGCATTTTGTATTTCCTCTTCTCTTATAGAATTTCACTTGTAAATTATTTAGAGTGAAATTAGATTTTGGTATTTCCCTTATTGGTGTCCTATTTATTATTTATTAACTGTTATTTGATATAGTAGTTGTGATTTATTATATTATTAAATTACGTCTAGAGACTTTGTTTCTAGTTTGTGATTTTTAGTATAATTGGTTACGCTCTATATATCCCGCTTTCGCAACAATTGGTATCAGAGCCAAGATTCTGTCTGAGTATGCTCTGTGGTTGCAGTGTAATCTGAACTTCCACATCAGAAAAGAATTACTTTGGGCTTTTGTATTGACAGCTATTAATAGTATCTGAAGCAGAAATGGCGGACAAGAAGATTGAAGAAACCACATCAAATGTCGACAACTCGTCGTTGACATCTTCACTTATGGCAAGAATTGTGTCAAATGCGAAGGTTGCAGTTGAAATATTTGACGGATCTGGACATTTTGGGATGTGGCAGAGCGAAGTTTTTGATGCCCTTTTGCAACAATCACTAGACTTTGCTATTGAAGAGAGAAAACCAGATAGCATGGGGGAGGAAGATTGGAGGAGGATCAATCGTGTCGCATGTGGTACCATTCGATCGTTCCTTTCAAGAGAACAGAAGTATCCATACACAAAGGAAACTTCTGGATATAAACTGTGGAAGGCACTGGAGGACAAATTTTTGAAGAAAAGCACTAAGAATAAACTTCATATGAAGAAAAGACTGTTTCGCTTCACCTATGTACCTGGTACCACAATGAATGATCATATTACCAGCTTCAATAAGTTGGTAATAGATTTGCAGAATCTGGACGTGACTTTTGAAGATGAAGATCTGGCCTTGATGTTGTTAGGATCACTTCCTGATGAGTACGAGCACCTGGAGACTACTCTACTTCATGGCAAAGAGGAGGTATCTCTTAGAGACGTTTGTTCTGCGCTATACAGCTATTAACAAAGAAAGAAAGAGAAACAAAGAAGCGGAGAAGCAGAGGCACTAGTCACAAGAGGACGTACTGAAAATCAGTCGAGATCAAGGAAAGGGAGATCCAAAACGAGGTCCAAACCCGGTAAAGATGAATGTGCCTTTTGTCGAGAAAAAGGCCACTGGAAGAAGGATTGTCCGAAATTGAAGAACAAATCCAAACACAACAATGAGAAGGCTGCTATGGATTCAAATGTAGCTGACTGTGATGATGAAAATTCAGATTTTTCACTATCTACAACGACGTCGTCAAAATCGTCAGGCGTATGGTTGTTAGACTCAGCCTGCATCCATCATATGTGTCCTAACTGGGACTGGTTCACTGATTTCCAAGAAGGAGGATGTGGAATTGTCCACACAGCAGACAAAACTTCACTTACCGCATATGGGATTGGTTCAATTCGTTTGAGGAACCATGATGGACTGATCAGAACATTGTCTGATGTTCGATATGTACTGGATTTGAAGAAAAATCTCATTTCTGTGGGAACTCTGGATTCAAAGGGATTCAAAATCACCATAGAAAGTGGAGTAATGAAGATACTTTCCGGTGTACTGGTGGTAATGAAGGGTATACGGAAAAACAATAACACGTACCACTATCAAGGTAGTACGGTTATTGGAACAGCAGCAGTGACATCCAGTGATGAGAAGGAAGTAGAAGCGACGAGGTTGTGGCATATGCGCTTGGGACATGCTGGAGGTAAATCCTTAAAAACTCTATCAGATCAAGGGTTGTTAAAAGGATTAAAGCATTGCAGTTTGGATTTTTGTGAGCACTGTGTAAAGGGGAAGCAGACAAGGGTTAAGTTCGGAACAGCTATTCATAATACAAAAGGTATTTTGGATTATGTTCACTCTGATGTTTGGGGTCCTTCCAAAACACCGTCATTGGGAGGAAAGCATTATTTTGTAACCTTTGTTGATGATTTTTCCCGAAGAGTCTGGGTGTATACAATGAAGACCAAGGATGAAGTATTGGGAATCTTTCTCAAATGGAAGGCGATGATAGAAACACAAACCAGCAGGAGGATTAAATGCCTTCGTACAGATAACGGAGGAGAATACAGAAATGATCCTTTCCAGAAGATTTGTGAGGAAGATGGCATCGTCAGACACTTCACAGTCAGGCATACCCCACAACAGAATGGAGTGGCAGAACGCATGAACCGGACTTTGCTGGAGAAGGTTCGGTGTATGTTGTCCAATGCTGGCTTGGGCAAAGAATTTTGGGCTGAGGCAATTACATATGCGAGCCACCTCATTAATCGTCTACCATCTTCTGCTACTGGTGGTAAGACACCATTGGAACAATGGTATGAAAAACTTGCTACAGATTATGATTCTTTACATGTATTTGGCTCAACTGCATATTACCATGTGAAAGAATCAAAATTGGATCCGAGAGCAAAGAAAGCCATTTTTCTGGGAATCACTTCTGGAGTCAAAGGATATCGTTTATGGTGTCCAGAGACAAAGAAGATTGTATTCAGTAGGGATGTTACCTTTGATGAATCTGCCATGGTGAGAAAGGTAGCAGCTGTAGATACTAAGCAAGGTGATGGTGTTTCAAAGCAGGTGGAGTTTGAAGGAAAGTTGATTTTCCCAGTACAAGGTGCAGACAGGAAAACAAAAGAAGACTTTCCTGTAGCAGATGAAGAGCCAGTTGAAAGGGAGGTTTCAACTCATGAACCTCAACAGCAACGTGAATCAATAGCAACCAGCAAGCCAAAACGAACAATAAGAAAGCCTACTCGTTTCGAGGACATGGTGGCTTGTGCAACCTCAATTGCAGCTGATGATATTCCTTCAACTTACAAGTGGGCTATCCAGAGCTCAGAGAAGGATAAGTGGAGGAATGCCATGAATGAAGAAATGCAGTCCCTTCATCAGAACGGTACGTGGAAATTGGCCAAACTCCCGAAGGGTAAGAAGGCAATTGGTTGCAAATGGGTATATGCAAAGAAAGAAGGATTTCCTAACCAAGGTGATGTACGCTACAAAGCAAGATTGGTAGCTAAAGGCTATGCTCAGAAGGAGGGAATTGATTACAATGAGGTATTTTCTCCAGTTGTGAAACATTCCTCTATTAGAATTTTGTTGGCTTTGGTAGCACAGTTGGATTTGGAACTAGTTCAGATGGATGTTAAAACTGCATTTCTAAATGGAGACTTGGAAGAGGAAATCTATATGACTAAGCCAGAAGGATTCAAAGTTGCTGGAAAAGAGAATATGGTGTGTAAACTTGAAAAATCGTTATACGGATTGAAACAATCTTTGAGACAATGGTATAAACGATTTGACAAGTTTATGTTGCGGCATAAGTATAAAAGAAGCAGATACGATCATTGTGTTTATTTGCGAAAGCTTGAAGATGGATCCTTTATATATCTCCTCTTATATGTTGATGATATGTTGATAGCTTCGAAAAATCAGGCAGAAATCGAGAAGCTGAAGGTTCAACTAAAAGGGGAATTTGAGATGAAGGACTTAGGAGAGGCAAAGAAGATTCTCGGCATGGAGATAACAAGAGATAGACAATCAAAGAAACTCTTTTTATCTCAGGAGGAGTATTTGAAGAGAGTGCTAAATCGATTTGGTATGGATGAGAGAACGGGAATATGTCAAGGGTACCATACACAAATGCTGTTGGTAGCTTGATGTATGCGATGGTTTGTACAAGACCTGACATTTCACAAGCTGTTGGAGTTGTGAGTAGGTATATGCATGATCCAGGAAAGGAGCATTGGCAAGCTGTGAAATGGATTCTACGGTATATATGTAATACTGTGGATGTTGGTTTGGTTTTTGAGCAGGAAGATGACCGATCTTTAGTTGGGTATTGTGACTCAGATTTTGCAGGTGATTTGGACAAACGAAGATCAACTACTGGTTATGTGTTTACTCTTGCAAAAGCACCAGTTAGTTGGAAGTCAACTTTGCAGTCAACAGTTGCTTTGTCTACCACAGAGGCAGAGTACATGGCAATTACAGAGGCTGTGAAGGAGGCAATTTGGCTTCAAGGATTGCTAGGAGAACTTGGTATTGGTCAAGAAGACATTGCAGTATTTTGTGATAGCCAAAGTGCTATTCAATTAGCAAAGAACCAAGTTTACCATGCAAGGACGAAGCACATTGATGTTCGATATCACTTCGTACGAGAAATTTTAGAAGAAGGCGGAGTCATGATACAGAAGATACGGACGAGTGAAAATCCTGCTGATATGCTGACAAAGGTGGTGACCTCTGTCAAATTTCAACATTGTTTGGATCTGATCAACATTGTTGAACATTGATTGTTGAATTGTAAATAGAATTAGGAATGTGGGAATTTTTCCAAGGTGGAGATTTGTTGATTGTGGAAAAGAGTCCCACATCGATGGGATCTCTTTGGTTGAGGGAGGATTTGTAGTATAAAAGGGAGCCCCCTCCTCCCTTTCTCTTCACCCCTCAACTTGCCTATTACCTTCTATAAGGCATTTTGTATTTCCTCTTCTCTTATAGAATTTCACTTGTAAATTATTTAGAGTGAAATTAGATTTTGGTATTTCCCTTATTGGTATCCTATTTATTATTTATTAACTGTTATTTGATATAGTAGTTGTGATTTATTATAATTAAATTACGTCTAGAGACTTTGTTTCTAGTTTGTGATTTTTAGTATAATTGGTTAAGCTCTATATATCCCGCTTCCGCAACATAATTAACCTGAATGCTTACACAAGTTCATCAGAGCCCCACCATGCAACTATGAACGAAGGTCAATTAATTGTAGAAGCCAACGGAGCTTTTTCTCATGCTAGTTGTAAAGCGGCCTGTGGGGCGGTCCTTAAAAATTCTCAAGGGTGAGTGATAGAAGGATTCCTTCTAAATTTGGAAGCTGGTGATTTCCTAAGCACAAGAATATGAGGCTCTACACTTCATTCAAAACGATATTCTAGAAATGCATGAAGACTGGACTCTTATTATGGAGATCACACAAATGCTTCAACGTAACTCAAAAGTAGCTTTACAGCATATTAATAGAAATGAGAATGGCGTGGCAGATTTCAAGGCCTAACGAACTTTGGATAGCAATGCGGGTGTGCAAATTCTGAGACCTGAGGCTATGATCGCAATATTACGCTTGGCAGCACCAGACTAGGCCATTTTGTTTTATGCTTTTGTCTTTTTTCCATTGCATAAAAAAATGTTAGTTGGATTAAGAAATAGGTTAAAAACACAAATTTCTTTTTAGAAATACCTTCATTTAATAACTATATGGAGGCTTTAATAATTGATCTAATTAAAAAATTCTCTTTTATAAGTGTATAGAAGGAAAAATCTTAAAAAATGTATACAAGATGTTGTTATTTCTTATAAAAAGATACGTTGGAGTGATAGCAACAATCACTTTCATATCATCAAATAACAATAATAATAAATCGATTTCAGCTTGTCCGTTCATGATTGGAAGGAAGACAAGCTTAATCTGAAATAATATCAGTGCACACCTAATTAATAATGCGATCAGGATTGATGGCGAACCATATATAGTTGTCTCTGATAATCTACGTGCGAGTTCTTGCTGCCAAACTAGGTGCTTGTTGAGTTACTTAACACAAACACACTCAAGTAAGCTGATACAAAACCATCACATACTTATCTCATACGTTTTAAAATATGATTGGAAAACTATTTTTAAACGTTACGGTCATTATTCTAAATAAGCCGGGATTCTTAAAGAATGATGTGTGTGAGTGTTTTTTTTTTTTTTTTTTGTGGGTGTGTGTTCATGGCTGCTTTATGAATGACTCCAAAGGCACTTTCCTTGCACCACTTGAACTTGTGCTCGTCTATAAAACCGGTCAGTGTTCTCAAAGTAATCCTCAGTGTTCCCATGTAACTTATAATTGTAAATGTTCACGTTCTGCAACCGCACAAGTTACCACAAGTCATTGTAAAGTAGAAGCCTTTGACACGATAATTTGCGACAGTCATCTGTTCCAAAGGCCTGTTTAACCTTTAGATTACCAAGATTGAGTTCCCAAGTGTGTCGTATATTCGTTTTGTTACTGCCCGCAACACACCACCATTTGCAAACACTATAAATCATGAAATTGGATCACTCATATATACTCAACAACTCCTAGAAACAGAAACATATGCCTACCTCATGCCCTCTTAATTTCATCTCCAAATCTAGGAGCCATCCAATGAGGATATATAATGGAGCTGCGAGTACTAGTGCTAACGGACGAGCTAAGTTTAAAAGCTAGGAGCTAGGGGAATCTATAAGGGATAAAGGCCATTTTTGCCTCGGAAGTATACCGTTAGGGCTAATTCTACCCCGGAAGTATTTTTGGGGCCAATTTTGCCCTAGAAGTTTCAAATTTGAAATAATTTTACCCTTACGTTAGTTGACCATTAGCCGGGTTTGGTTGATTGTTAGTAGAGGCAAATTTGCTCTAAATTTGAAACTTTCGGGGTAAAATTGCACCTTAGCCCAATGACCGTTAGTCGGGCTCATCGAACACTGCTCTTCCAGCTGTTGGACCTTGCCTCCGGCTGAGCCAGGGTGTGCAGGCTGTTAAACAAACAAGAGAACTCTTCCCGAGGCCCCTACCAACGTCGCCAGACTCATTAACATTACTGTCAGCTGCCATGTCTCGGTTTAGGAATTTTGACCTTATTCCCTTTCGAAGTACAGGCTTCCCCTATCTCTTAGGATCAACTAACTCATGTACAAGTACCGTTCACATAGAACATTTCCCCTCTTCGGCCTTCAAAGTTCTCATTTGAATATTTGCTACTACCACCAAGATTTGCAATGATCGCCGCTCCGCCTGAGTGCTGAAGTGTGCGACCTATGCCCGGCCGTCGGGGAAAGCCCGTCTGATAGTAGTAGCAAATATTCAAATGAGAACTTTGAAGGCCGAAGAGAGGGAATATTCCATGTGAACGATACTTGCACATAAGTTAGTTGATCCTAAGAGACGGGGGAAACCTATCTGATAGTGTGCAGCACGCGTACTTCGAAAGAGAATTGGGTCAAAATTCCTGAACCGGGATATGGCAGCTGACAGTAATGTTAGTGAGTCCGAAGATGTCGGCAGAGGCCTTGGCAAAAGTTCTCTTTTATGTTTAACAGCCTGCACACCCTGGCTCAGCCCGAGGTAGGATTCAGCTACTGGAAGAGCAATGTTCAATGCGCTAGAGTAACGGTCACTGTGTTAAGGTGCAATTTTGCTCCTGAAGTTTCAAATTTGGAACAAATTTGTTCCTACTAACGGTCAACCAACCCCAGCTAACGATCAACTAACGTAAGGACAAAATTGTTCCAGATTTAAAACTTCCGAGACAAAATTAACCCCAAAAATATTTTCAAGGCAGAATTAGCCCTAACGGAATTCTTCCGGGACAAAAATAGCTTTTATCCCTATAATTGCAACGAATGGTGGTATCTCCCTGACTGTGTCTATATCAAAAATGATTTGTTTTTGTGTTTCAAGTTTCAACGTTTCGTACTTGAGATGGGAAGTTATGACTTGGATGGATCGTTCTGCTAAAAGAGGAATCTCATCCAGAATCTACAGCCGATGAATAAATTTTTTGGGAACATAAATGGGATATTCCTATTAGCCAATTTTCCATTTTGGAGTATAAAGTAAAATAATCGTCAATTATGAAGTAGATTTCTATCTATATTATGAGATGCATCCACTTTGTCAAAAGTAGAGCTTCATTATTTAATGTTGTTTTCTTTGAAATATTCAAATATCTAATTTCATTTAACTAAGATACGGTAACTATTTAGATTATTCAAAGATCTAACTAATGGCATATTTAATTAAAAGCTTAAACTAATTTCATTTATGTCATAAGCCCTCTAGCTCCTTTTAAAAGAGCCCAATAACTAAATTATGTAATTTAAGAAAATAATTAATTAAAGTCAATTAAAAATCATAAATATACAGGAAATAAATTTTTCCCCAATAGGATACTAACGAGAAAAGGTATGAAAAAAAATATATCAAAAGTGTATGAAAGAGAATATAATAAATGTTAAAAACAGTACCCTCCTACTTGTATTAAAAGCACAATCCTACTTATATCAAAAGCAGTGCATTCTTGCATTAACGAGTGAAGATAGTATAAAAATATCTATAAATTTTTTTTAAAAGTGTATTTAACACTATAAATTTTTTTTAGGTGTAAGAATACCCATGAACTTCTTAAAATGGGGTAAAAATGTCAAATCGTTAATTGGTACAAACGTCCGTTTTGTAGGACTCACAATTTTATTTTTTAAGGTGCAGAAATACCCATGAACTTTTCTAAAAAGTGCATCCAACACTATAAAATTTTTTCTGAGTGCAAAAATACCCATGAACTTTTCAAAAGTTTATGGTATTTGGTGCACTTTTTAGAAAAGTTTGTGGGTATTTTTGCATCTCAAAAAATAAAATTGTAGGTCCCACAAAACGGACGTTCGTACCAATTAACGGTTTGACATTTTTGCCCCATTTTAAGAAGTTCATGAGTATTTTTGCACCTAAAAAAAGTTTATGATGTTAAATGTATTTTTGAAAAAAGTTCATGGGTATTTTTGCACCTTAACCCTTTACATAATGATATCACTAAAGAAGTTTGGCAACCCGATAGCCACTTCACCTTGTGGGATCCACGCAAAGAAAAGCCGCCCATGGTCAGCATGGTTGCCTCTAGTGAGTCAGCTTATTCTTTTTTTTTTTTTTAAGGAAGGGTCAAAATTGTAAAATTACCAGTATTTTAAAATCCCTATTTAGTTATTGATTTTTTATTTAGAATTTTGGAAATTGGTGTTTTTTTAAGGGAAAATTTTATTTAAGGGATTAATGTCAATTAAAACTCATAAGATTCTGAAAAATCAGTGGAGCCTTAGGGTCAAACTGAAATAAATTGGTTGTGGCAAAAGACACGGATGACCGTTTTAGACAAAGAAATGACCAAAAGCCCATCGGCCTCCTTTGTTTGAAACGAATAGGGCAAAGAAAGAAGGGAAACCCGATTAGCGTGCGATTCCGACTCCTCACCAAGTGCAGGTACGTCGCCGTCTCCGTCTCGACCTCCACATGCGTCGCCGGCTCCTTTGGTGATTGTTCTGTGTCGACCTCCCCGTTCTCAAAGATTGTTTCTCTCTTTTGCTTCTTCGGTGATTGTTCCCCTCCTGATACTAAGTGCACAAATTTAATTCCTATGGTCTCCTTCGCATGAGTGCTCTTATTTGCTTGATGTTCTTCTGCTTTTCTTCTCCTTCATTTAGGTTTTTTATTTGAAAGAAGCAGCGTTTCCCCCCCTTTTGTTGACAAAAAAAAAAAAGTGTTTTTCTCCTTGTTGTACTAAGCCTTTGTGGATAAATTAGTTTGCTTGTGGTTGTTGAAATTTTCTTAGCATAATTTATTGTACTCTTGTTGAAATTTGCTGAGGTTACTGAATTGATGGAATCTACTGTTTTGCTGGAATTTAAGGATAAAGTATGTTCTGTCTTCACTTCTGGATCCATTAGGCTTCATGATGTCTAATCTTAATTTGACTCTTCCCGTGTTATATGTACTAATCCTTTCTGCTTGCCTTGAAGAACCCGAGCTGTGTTATCTGTACCATATCCTTCTGTGTATGAGTTGATTATAATATGAATAAAAATTTCTTTATCCTTCTCATTTATCCTTCTTGAACATAAGGACCTGCTGTTTGCTGGCATCGTGAGGATGAATTGGAATCTACAACACATTAAGATGTTAGAGAAGGTTTCTCATAGAAATTATTTGGGTCTGATTTGCATGTTGATTAATGAAGACACAGACAAAGCGGATAACAATTATAAGTTTAATGGTTTGAATGAATAAAATATATAAAAAATTAGTCATATAATGAATTGGCCTTACAATAATCTAACTCATTACACAAATGTATGACGTGACTTATATTGTGATGAGCTTATGCATTATTTTCTTAAGCTTATCACGGGACTTATCATTGTGATGTAGGAACTCTTTGCTCAGTTCAGGGTGGACTTGTTATGGTGACTTGACACTCATCAAGAAAACAAAAAATGGAATAATGTAACAAGCTAAATGTTTGTGTAAAAGAACCTCTTTAGGAATTTAGAAATCTGCTTTATATGAGTTTGTATTATTGGCACGATGCCGTTGTCTGTTTACTGATCTTATTGATCTTTCCTATGACTAAATGCCTTTCCCTTTGAGTATTTGTGCTTTTGGTTTGTGCAAAAGTAATTCTTTATATAAATAAAATGATTGCATACAACTTGCAAGCCCTTGTTTGTGGGATCATCCTTTTTTTTTTTTGTATTAGTATTATTTTGGAACCAACATTCTCTGTTAACTACAACAGTATAGAAACTCTGAACCTTGCCTCAATTGCATTCTTTTTCCCTTTTTAATTAACTTGCCCTTGCACTTTTGATGATGGCAACACCCAACACGTCATAATGATGGGGCAATATGACGTATGTTGTTCTATTTTTTTTTTTTTTCATTTTTTCTTATTTACACAATTTAAATGCACGCACAAACACAAACATGTTGAGGCTTAAGCTCAATACCTCATCCAAATGTGGCGAATAGTTCTGTCATTGGAGCAATTGACGACCAATTATATATGTTGTTTGATCAAGGTGGGCTGCTGCCTGCTGGGTCCGAGCTTTCCACATTTCTTTTTCCCCCCTTTAAAAGAGAAAAAAAGAAAGAAAACTATTGCATGAGTTGGATCCGAATTATTCTGTAGCTTGATCTGATAGAGAATACGTCATTACGATGATGTGTTCAATATTTCTTGCAATTTCAACGCCTAAATGATGGTTTCACAAAATTAAACCACTAGAGCAATGTTCATTATTGCTTTTCTTCCCATTCATTGGAGTTTTTAAGTATTAGTTACTATTAGCTACTCATAAAGCAGATACTTGCGTGGTAAATTAACACTCTTTATGGTTCTAAATATAAGACATAGTTAATTTTAAAAAAAAAAAGATTAAAGAAATTAAATAAGTTACTTAATTATATCATTTGTTGTATATCCTTAGATTATATATGAGTTTATCAGTCAAACTAATTAGTTTAGATAAAAAAATAAAAATAAAAATAAAAATATTCTAAAATAATTTAATTAGTTTCTTTAATTTCCTTAAAAAAATAATTTTATCTTATATTTAAGATCGAAAGAAGTAATTAGGATTAGAATGCTTGTAAGAAGTAGAAAGAAGTCTAGTACGAGATACTTTATATAATTTCAGAGGTGCACCCCACTTCTAGCTTCACTCAGCAAAATATTAGGCGGGGCTCTAAACTTTAACCCAGTTTAAATAAAGGGTTAAGGTGAAAAAATGCATATGTGATTTTTCTGAAAGTGCACCTAATACTAAATGTTTTTTTAGGTGTGAAAGTAACTATGTGGTTATAAAATAGATGCAAAAGTCACAGTATCTGTTACAAGAAAAACGTTGACAGTTAAATACAAGTTTGTTGACTAATTGTGATGACATGGATGATGACTAGGTGGGTGAAATTGCTTACTGAAATAATTTACTGTTGAAAAAAATAAAAACAGCATTGGACGAGAGCGAGGTTAAAGGAAGCACAGTGACAGTGAAATCAAATCGGAGGGTGAACAAAAACGAAATCGAATCAAAGGGGGAAGGGAGCGGTATCGAATCAATAGAAATATGACCAACATATAAGAGTTTTGTGGCTCTTAAGAAGGAATATAAATTGCTTTTTTCTTATTTTTGTCAGATAAAGAGCATATATTTTTTTGTTTTGCCTGAAACCATTTAAGGTTAAAAAAAAAAAAAAGAGTCGTTCTACCCTTAATGCCTTCTTCTAATTACTGGGCCTACCTTCTTCTCCGTGTCCATTCACTTGCCCTCTGTTTCTAGCATCATCTCCCTTTCTTTGTACTTTTAGATATAACCTCTAAATGCATTTCTTTTTCCTCAGATGAGATGACTAAGAGCACGCCAGCTTCTCATCACTATGGCGACAACACCATGACCCACCCCAATATGCTGAAGAAGCTTAAGCGCTGTAGCCCTCTCGAACCCACTCTCAGAATATTTTGGTTCATCTGGTTCACCTCTCTCTTAATTGTCTACTCCTTTCTCCTGGATTTTCAGTCTATTTTCGGTGACACAGAGTATTTAAGTGTTGACACAGAAGGAACAAAGCAAATCAGAGGCAAGTCATGCTCCTTTGCGAAAGCAAATCGGAGGGGGAAGGAAGACAAAACCAAAGCTGAGTTCGATGGCGGCATGTTTGACTTCAAATTAGCGTATTTTTTTCAATTTTTATTGTTTTAGTTAGCAATTAAATATTCCATGTCAGCATCCATAACATCCATATCATTAGTGTTAGTGAATAACTTTCATTTTAACGGTCAACGTTTTACTTTTAACAAAATATGTGATTTTTGCACCTATTTTGTAACCACATAGTTACTTCTGCACCTAAAAAATATATTTACTGTTGGGTGCACTTTCAGAAAAATCACATGTACATTTTTACACCTTAACCCTTAAATAAATTACATATTTTGTGCTGTCCAAGGCTTTGAATCTGACATCCACTCAAGCCTAACCCCCAATGAGAGAAATCTTGCGTCCTATATGTTTAGGATTAAGGTGTACTTTTTATTTTTTATTTTTTGCCAGAAGGATTAAAGTGTACTTTCACTATAGAAGTAACCACTCAAGACTGTGGGGGTATTTAAAAGTTTTTTAGGAAAAATTTTATTCAAAAAATATTAAAAATAAGCAAATTTATCATAAACATTAAAAAACTAATATTGATTATTAAAAAATGGATGATAACTATTAAAATTTTCAATTTTAAAGGGTAAAATTGCAACGTTTTAATTATTTTTAAGGTAAAATTATTTCTTAAAAAACTTCTAAATGCCCAACACTCCTGAGTGATTACTTGTGAGGCAAAATCATCCTTTAACTCTATTACATTTATATACGCAGTTGGAAGTCTACTTTCCGCTGTTCTGTTCGTGTTCGAGGAAATATTAACATATTGGTAAGTGTTTAAAAAATTGAATCCGGTTTCAAACCGAAAATACCAATGAATTTCAGTTTCTATAGTTCAACTAATTAAACCAGCAGTTCAATTAATGATGTAATAATTAAATAAAAATATTATAACTATAAGATATATATATATATATATATATTAAATAAGTTCATAATAAGCCTCAATACCGACATAATAACATTAACATCACAATATATAAAGTCTTAGTACCAACTCAATGACAGCTTAACTTAAATCGAACTCAATCCAACCTTGAGAACAGTTCGCTAGTTGAAATGACAGTGTAGCTGGTGAGATAAACAAGGGCTTAGATTTGAGTTAAAAAGTGAGTGGGACCAACCTTATACATCTTTTTTTCCATGTAATGAAATCCGGACCGGACCGGTCCGGAAACCGGAGAAATCGGCCAGTAAACCGGTCCGGTTGCCGATCCGGTCCTGGTTACCTATTTTTTAAAATTTTTTTTTTAATTTTTCTTTTAGAATTTCATACTATAAGTTTAAAATTTTCAATTTTTCACCGATTTAGTCCCGGTTTAGCTCCGGTTTGGCCCCGGTCTGACCCACTAACCCTTAACCCAGTACCCCGACCGGTTCAATACCCGGTCCGAGTTTTAATACTTTGCTTTTTTTCATGGTGTGAAAAACTAGACCGGATCGGTCGGTCCAACCGGAAAACCGATGAATCGGTCTTCAGTCCGGTCCGGTTTGCTGTTTCAGAGAGGGGGAAGGTCGAACCTGTGGAAACCAGTCCAAAACCGGTGGGTCACTGGTTCAACCGGTTCGCTCTTTTTTTTTTTTTTGAAAAATGAGATATCCGGTTCAAAAAAAGGCTGAAAAAGAAAGAAAATCATATATTTAGACCAATATACATACAATATATAATATTTTACTAAATTATAAGAATGAATTTTAATTTCAAGGCTACAAAAATTTAAAAATAAAAAGAATAAATGAAAAAAAATATTATATATTATATACATATAATATATAATATTTTAGTCAATTAATTTTATATGATTCAAGTAATCAAATCTAATATAATCAATTGATTTTATCTATAGAAGTTTAAGAATATATTAATATATTTATTGTTACTAATAAATTATAATATTTTAATATGACCGGTTTTACCATCGGTTTGATCACCAATTCAACCCCGGTTAAACCATTAACCCTTAAACCTATTCCGTGATTGGTTCATTGACTGGTCCGGTTTTTTATTCCTTACTTTTTTTCAAACGAAAAGTTTCAGTCAAGGACCTTTATAGGCAATTAATATCAAATGGCACCCAAAACATTTTGAATTTCACTGTAGGGAGTTGGGGTCAAACTGAAATTAAATTAATTTTTATGCAAAAAAGACATAAATGCCCCTACTTGTTTATTTAATAAAAAATGTCAACATTTTCCAACCACTGACTACAGCCCAAGCGCTGGAGCTCCGACAATGGGCCCTTGAGCGCCAGCCAACCAGCGACTTAGGCTCCGATTGCCAGAAAATAATTTTTCAGCAAAGCACCCAAAAGGATGTATGACCGGCAAGCTACCAAAACCTTTTAGTTATTATATGCAACACAAAATATATGTAATAATCTTATATCCATACCTACTTCATATCACAGTTAACAAGTATCTTATATATCATAAATAAGTAAAATAATCCTACGAATAATTGGAATAATTTTAAGAACAAGATAAATCAATTTCTTAACAATTACTCATTTGCAAGTGTCTTACAATTCATGAGCGAGTGGAATATTTTTTTTTAACAAGATAAATTAATTTCTTAACAAAATCAAATTTGCAAGTATGTCAGACATCATGAACAAGTTGAATAGCCATATAAACAAGTAGAATAGTCTTATGAACAAGATAAATTAACTTTTTAACAATTACTCATTTACAAGTGTCTTACACTTCATAAATAAGTGGAATATTTTTTTTAACAACATAAATTCATTTCTTAACAAGATCAAATTTGCAAGTGTTATATACATCATGAACAAGTTGAATAATCTTATGAACAAGTGAAAAAGTCTTATGAACAAGATAAATTAACTTCTTAATAATTACTCATTTATAGGTGTTTTACATTTTACGAATAAGTGGAATAGTCCTATAAACAAGTTTTAATAAAGTTTAAATTAAATTATCTTATTTCAAAAAATAAAAACTCAGAAAGTAAAACCAGTAAGTGGTAAAAGACTATAGCTGGTAAAACGGGTTGGGCCAATGGGCCCAACCCGCTAGGAAGAGGGCTGAACCAGCTCGCCCCGCTGGGCTGGAGGGCTGGCTAGCTTTTTTTTTTTTTTTTTTTTTAGTTTTTTTTGTTTCTTTAAATAAAATAAATTCAAAAACCCTTATTACTTTTTATTTGACGCCGTGTTTAATTAATTTCTCGTACTTTTTATTTGATATTTTTATTTTCATATTATATTTTTTTATTCTATTATTGTTAAATTTAAAAGAGACGTGTTTATATGTTTTCGTAGAATTATTCCTTTTATTTATGGTGTGCAAAACACTTTTAAATTATGATGTGAGTAGCTATGGATATAAGATTATTAGATATACTTTTGTTGCATGTATTAATTGAAAGGTTTTGGTAGCTTGATTGTTATGCCTTTTTTGAGTGCCAAGAGGGGGTGGGTTCAAACCCCCTGGCACCCTTTGTTGGAAAATTCTTTTTCGGTCAACTGGCGGGAAAATGCTGACATTTTTTATCAAATAAACAAGGTATTAAAACCCGGATCGGGTATTGAACCGGTCGGAGTACTGGGTTAAAGGTCAATGGGTCAGACCGGAGCCAAACCGGAGCTAAACCGGGACCAAATCGGTGAGAAATTGAAAATTTTAGACTTATAGTATGAAATTCTAAAGGGAAAATTAAAAAAAAAAATTTTAAAAATAGGTAACCCGAACCAGACAGGTTTATCGGCCGGTTCGCCGGTTTCCGGGCCAGACCGGCCCGTCCGGTCCGGGTTTCATTACCTGGCAAATAAATAAGCAGGGGCGTTTATGTCTTTTTAATATAGCAATTTAATTTCAATTTGCCTCCAAGTCCCTGTAACGTAAATTCAGAATGTTTCTGGTGATATTTGATATTAATTGACTACAAAAATCCTTGGCTGAAATTTTATCTGTTTTAAAAGCATAGGGGTTAATATACCTTTTGCTCCATGAAGTTTGATCCAATTTTGATTTTGGTCCCTCAAGTTTGAAACGGTGGTTTAGGTCCCTGAAGTTTCACTCAATTTTGGTTTTAGTCCCTCAAGTTTGAAATTGGTGGTTTTGGTCCCTGAAGTTTCACCCGATTTTGGTTTTGGTCTCTCAAGTTTGAAAAGGACTTGGCGACCCGTTTTTGAAACCCGACCCTACTCGGGAAAAAAACCAAGTCATTTTCAAAGTTGATGGACCAAAACCAAAATCGGGTGAAATTTCAGGGACCAAAACCACCTATTTCAAACTTGAGGGATCAAAACCAAAATTGGGTGAAACTTCAAGGACCAAAACCACCAATTTCAAACTTAAAGGATCAAAATCAAAATTGGATCAAATTTCAGGGATCAAAAATTATATTAATCCAAAACCATAATATCCATATTCACAACCTCCCCATGAGATGCTGAACGATCCGAGAGAGAGTCTCAAAAAATAACGGCGCTCACACTCAATCTAGCCCGACCCGCTGATCTTTGGATTGCTGTGTCGTTAATAGCTACGTGGATATATTTATGTCTTTCGTTGGTCCAAAAGTAAAAGTACAGCATGCCACGTGGCATTTCTTTCATCGTCCGATTGTTTCTGGAGCGGATGTATTTTGCTCGACCATGCAATAATCATTACCTAAATAACAACTCAATCTCCGGTTCCAGGCCTCAACCCTCAAAGAGCCAAGGCTCATTCATTGTATACCTACCAAATTTACGATCTTGACAGCCATATACTTACTTCACTACTATTTATAAAAAAATTTCTCTGATCTCTTTTATATATAATTTTCATTTTTTATCTAAAAATATAAGTTTTTTTTTTACCCTTATTAAATACCCATTCTTTTCATTACATTTCATATTTTTTATCTATTTTCTCTCCTATACTCTTTTCATAAATAGGGGTATATATGAAAAAAATATGGCATTTTTGACACACTTATTGCTTTTAACTACCGATTCGTTTTACTCAATAAAAAAAAAGTTACTTATAAATAGGACCAGAGGGAGTATTACTTTTGCCTGCATATAATATATACTCCCTTCGGTCCTAATTATAAGACAACATTTGGAAGTTAATCTTGGTCCTAATTATAGGACAAAGTTCTAATTTTTGTCAATTTATTCCCAAACTACCCCCTATTGATACTTTCTCAATAATAATTAAACACAATAATTAATTTAATAACACGCTTATATTCTATCAAGTGAAAGATTCTACTTTCTTTTTTTATTTTTAAATGAAATAATTTTAATATTTCTTTAAAAATATGTTCCTGTAACTATCCGTTCAAAGTAATTAATTTTTTCCCTAAAAATAACCTAATAAAATATTAATTTAATTATTTTTTTCCCTTGGCTTAAAAAAACCTTGCCTTTATATTATGCCCAATTAAATTAACTTCCTCTCGGTAGAAAAATTTGAGAGGCAGGAGAGGGACAATGAAAAACAGAGGTACAACGTAACTGATGTTATTTTAAATTTTAAATAAGGGCATTTTAAGAAATTAAATATGATTAACTAATTTAATTACTATCCTTAATTTCTCCAAAATTAGGTAACTATATCCTATAATTAGGATCGGAGGGAGTATAAAATGATTGCATACCACGTACGAGCAATTTTTTGTGGGGAAATATTTTTCTAGGGTTATGTAACGCGGCCCGGACCTGCCCGGAAACTGGCAAACCGACCGGTAAACCGGTCCGGCTCGGAAACAGGCGAACAGGCCGGTAAACCGGTCCGGTCCGGGTTACTATTTTAAATTTTTTTAAGAAAATTTTTCCTTTAGAATTTCATACTATAAGTATAAAATTTTCAATTTTTCACCGGTTTGGTCCCGGTTTAGCTTCGATTTGGCCCTGGTATACCCACTGGCCCTTAACCCAGTACCCCGACTGGTTTAATACTCGGTTCGGATTTTAGTACCTTACTTTTTTCATTCTGAAACTTTTTAAAATATGAAATAGATAGAAACTCATAGAAACTCTGAACCTGGCCACAATTGCAATTTTTTAGGCCTTTTGCTACTGCATGGAGTTGATGGCAAAACGTCACGAAGATGGCGTGTGTATGACATCATAATTATTATTCCTTCTGATCCTAAATATAAGACAAAGTTAATTTTTTTTGGAGATATTAAGGAAGTCAAATAAGTTAATTAATCATATTATATATTGTGTATCCTTAGATTATATATTAGTTTATTAGTTAAATTAATTAATTTGGTGGAAAAAATGAAAATATAAATACTCTAAAATAATTTAATTAGTTTTTTTAATTTCTCCAAAAAAGTTAACTTTGTCTTATATTTAGGACCGGATGGAGTATATAATATTCATCATGTGGGCTTTCTGGCCTCACTGCATTCCCCTTTTTTTTTAAAAAAAAATATTTTTTTACTATTGTCTTGCATGATATGATTCGTAAAAGATATGATTCATAATAATCATATACGTGAACGAGTTGCAGTGGTCTCTATTGAAGGAAAAATGGTAGAAAGTCGTTTGAGATGGTTTGGACATGTTCAACGAAGGTCGTTGAATGCACCAGTGAGGGGGGTTGATCAAGCAGTATGGAGTCCTGTAAAATGAGGTTGTGGAAGGCCGAAGCGAATGTTTAATAAGGTCATAGAGACAGACCTTTTGATTAATAATATACCTAAAGATATGGTTTTCAACAGAGCACAATGGCGTCGTCCGATCCATATAACCGACCCCACCTAATAGAATAAAGGCTTTATTATTGTCGTCGTCGTCGTCGTCGTCGTCGTCTTGCATGAGCTTGATCCGATCGAATTCATCAGTACTATGATGTGCTGGCCAAGAGATCATATATACTTTATCACAGTTTATACGCATTAACATGTATTCCACATCATTCAATTATTCTTTGGTCTTTTCATACGGATGGAAGGATGCGTGTTATAAATCTCATAACGTGTAATGCATCGCTGAGTTGAATGAGATATACTCAATTTTTAAGATAAAATCAATAATTTAAAGAAAAAAAATTACAAAAATATCATTCAAACACAAATAATAAATAATGAAACTAGAGTCATGGAAGCAAAATAAAAGCAGTACATATACATTTTTAAGATTTCTAGAGTCAAAAATAGTAAATAACAAAATTAGAGTAGTAAATAGAAAAATAAATATAATAAATATTTAAGTATGGGAACTTTCCCAGGCAGCAGATGCCACTGCGCCAGAGCTTCAGCTACAAGTGAGGGGGTTTTAACTTTTAACAATATTTTTTAAAAAAATAAAATAAAAGTGAGGGGGCACGTTCATGATCTTAAAATGAGGTTTTGGTTTGGGTCCGTATGCTTATGATGGAAGAACCAGATTGACAACTAACATGACACAGATATAATATCCTATCAAATAGTTATGTACAGAAGAAAAGGTGACATCCATGTACGCTTCTTTGTAGGCTGATTTTGTAATGATCTTTATTCTCAAAGGTAGAGTCTAGTTCCCATCTTTCTGAAGTTGAAACGCTATGTATTAAAAAGGTAATGATAATCAAGGGATATACGACAATTGCACTCCTTTTGTTACATGTAAAAAAAAAAAAAAAAAGATCGCATGAGCTTGATCTGATAGTACGTCATTACAATGACGTTTTAATGTCTTTTCCTTTTTCTTCCACACCAAAATGATAATTGTGGAAAACTAGAATGTAAAATCTAAAAGAGCCAAAATTGTATATTTCATTCATGGGTATACAGGGAATATAAACAGTATTGTGATATCTTCTAGCAACCGAATGTCCGACATCTATGGCTAACTCTCATAGTATGGTATATGGTATAACAACCCCCTAATCAAATCTTAACAACAATTCAAATATTCAAATCCTAATTCAAATATTCAAATCTTAATAATAATAATTATATTATATTTCGGTTGGATTCTAACACTCCCCTTTAAGTTGGTGCATCTAAATTTGTAATGTCCACCTTTCTTAAGAGTGTTCAAAGTTTATCCTTTCCTAGAGCCTTTGTGAACATGTTGCCCAGCTGATCTCTTGTCTAGATTTTTTGTGGGATGATCTCTGCTGATTGGTATCTCTCCCTAACAAAATAGCAGCCCATCTCTACATCCTTTGTTCTCTCATGAAAAACTAGATTCATGGCAATGTGTAATGCGGCTTGATTATCACAGTAAAGTGATGTCGCTCCCTTCTATGGCTCTCGTAACTCTTGAAGTAGCGAATGTAACCACACTATCACACTAACTGCACAAGCCATTGCCTTGTACTTTGCTTCTACTGATGATTTTACTGCAATATTATGCTTTTTGGTTCTCAAAGACATCGGTGAGCCTCCCAAAGACAGGAAGTAGCCGCTACATGAACGTCGAGTGAGAGGGCATCCACCCCAATTTGCATCACAGTATGCTTCCAGTGTAATATGTAACCCCCTACCTTAATAGCCAAATTTATAATTCAAGAATGCGTCATTAAGTTGAAATAGAGACCAACGGTTAATTTAAAACTTTTTTAAAACCTGTTTAGTGCGGTCTCACGTTCACATTTTGAATATAATTGGCCTGTGCAGTTCAGTTTCATTCATACATATCAGAGTACAACCGAAAATTCCCAGCAACGCTTGGGTTTTATTTACTTAATGAAGGGTTTACAGGGCACATTGCCCATTGACAGTTTCCCATACAGGGGATTACACTACATCATTCAATATATATAATTAATTTCCAACAAAATATGACAATCAACTACCAAAATTAAAACTCCTAGCTAGGAGCTCTAGCCGCCTTTCGTCATTTGCTTTTCCTTTAAGCCGTTTACCCTGGTTGTATGTTAGTCAATCGAAAGAATGAGATTCAGAAGAATCCCAATAGTAACAACTCACTTATAACATATATAATCACAAAGCATGTAAGCAAATCACAAACAACAACACAACAATGGCATTTCTGCGACAGCTGTCACTGTATTTGCAACGACATATTTCACAACAGCATGTTACACCACGGCATGTTTCTCAACGGGATATTTCTCAACATCATGTTTTACAATGACATGTTTCACAACGACATGTTTCAATGATAAGACATGCATACAATGCATCATACACAATATAAGAGAGAGGATTACTACCTTGTTCTTTCCGCTCGTGCTCTGGCACTGGTTTATAACGTGCAGGGAAAATGTCAAATCCTATAATTAGAATTACGGGCGACAAGTTATTACTTAATCCAATTCTTCTTTAATTCAAACACTCAAGTTGGTTGTCATTAGGGACATTTAATCAAGTCAAATAAGGAGTTAAAGTGGTCAAGTAACCTAAAAGATCAATTTCTAACCTCAGAGTTCAATAATATTACATTATGCAATTACATCTTCAATTTTCGCTTAGGTGACCAAATCTGCCTTATTTTTCATCAACTTTGACTAAATCTATAAAAATCGAAATAAGGTGATTCTAAAGGCTATGTGACCCTTATTTAGTCTATTTTCAAGGAAAAATATCACCCACGGCCAGTTGGATACACAACATTCCCAGAATTTTCATTTATTGCACACTGTCAGAATTTAACCTAGTTTTCATAACCTAACTCCAAAAATTCATAACTCCCAGTGTACAAATCAAAATGATGCAAATGACATATAAAATTAAAGCTTGATATGTATACTATTTAAAAGGAAAGTTTCAGAATTTTTAGAGATCATTTGGTTATCCAAAAACACCATAAAATTAGGGTACCTCGCTGGAATTCTATTCAGTAGAAAATCCAGTTTTGCATTTTGAGTTTCAATGACCCAAAATTCACAACCCGGGGCTATATCCACACAATTTTTCGTGTAGAACTCAATGGTAACATCAAAATGAATAAATTCTCACTCATTCCACATGTCCTGTTTTGGAAGAAAAATCAACAAAATTCCAGAAATTACCAAACTCCCAGATTGAGCATCAAACTTGTGTCATATGGTTTCTAATCATCACAAAACACCAAATTCATAACCAAAACACCATGACTTCTCTAAACCCTAACTTGGACAAAATCAGGGCAGATATGTACTTGCCAAAATACTCATTCAACCAACAAAACCAATAGCTCAAATTGAAGCCAATACTCACCTCTTGCTTCTCCTTAGCTCCTTGCTTTGATTCTACAAATTTTGTTCTTGGATGATGGCTCAAAACACTTCCTCTTGAAATTCTAAAACCATAGAAATAAAGCTTTCATCAAGAGGAACAATGTTTATGAAGGACACTTGAGCCATAGATGAGGTTAGGGAGGTGAAAATCAAGATCAAAGTCTCACCTTCACTTGCTTCTTCTCGCACTCTCGTATTGCAGTTGCAAAACCAACTTGGAGAAAGAGAAAATATGTGATTTAATGATCAGATTTTTGGCCCCTTTTATCTCTTAAAGTCCAGCCGAAATATGGTGCAAAAGTAGAGAAAAGTTGTGGTGAAAATTACTTCATTTCGTCATACATTTATGGTGAATTAACTAAGTGTAATTTGCTTCAAGTTTTCTCTTTCCTTCCTCTTCCCTTTTTGACCAAAATGATTACCCTTTGTATTCAAGATATCATCTTATGTTTGCCCTACAATTGTTGACCAAGTCTTCATCTCCTTACTTGGTCTTTCATGTGTTTCTCATCTCTCTTTATTGTCACCGAAAATAGCTCTTAAAGAGCAAAAACAAATACTCCTTGATTTATCATAAACTTTGCCTCTTCAAATGCATTACTTTAGTTGCAATATTTGACCAAATTCAACATACTTTCTTTTCCTCTTCATGCCATACGAATTATAGCCCTTGGAATAGCCAAAAGGGCTTCTTGAATTAATCATAATTTCAACTCTTCTAATATTACTTCTTTAGTTGAAATTGTTGACTTAGTCATCATCTTTTACAACTTGGTCAAATTGCCTTCACATGTCATATATTAATAACCTATATTGTTTCCTCATGTCTTACATAAGTCATGGCCAACCCCTTTGAAGGAGATGATGATCTTATAAAATATCTACTTGCAATATAATATTTAATTGCCAATTTTGCTTGTGAAAATTGACTAAAGTCATCATCCCCTTTTACTTGGCCAAAAGTGCTTCTATATGACTCATATTATGGCCAAATGAATATTCTCCTCATATTTCTCTTCCATACGCCATATTCCCTTCTTCTCATGTTCAAATTAGTCCTTTGGTCATTTTTGACTTTAGGCAAAAAGACTAAATAGCATCTCAAGCTAATCAGAACTAAAGTCATAACAACATTTCTAGGGTAATCTTGTCCTTAATACTACTATCTGTTCTGTACATTTAGCCCTTGGATGCATTTTAGGATATTACATAATATCCCAAATTTTAGGACTAGAAGCTATAGAATAAG
Source organism: Inga laurina (assembly GCA_963855925.1). NCBI lineage: Eukaryota > Viridiplantae > Streptophyta > Magnoliopsida > Fabales > Fabaceae > Inga > Inga laurina. The sequence goes on along the minus strand of OY979707.1, from coordinate 60,226,462 downwards.
CCTAAATAAAGTGGACTACTAAATCTAGTTTAGTAAGAATCCCAAACCGCACTCGGAGTAAAGAATGAATTTCAGTGCGTATTAGTTGAGGGAAAGTACCCGATTCCTTTAGGATGTGTCAGAATGATATAAAACCTAACTCGGATCCAAAGAAAAAGGGAAATAGTGTCTAGAAAGAAGAAATAAAGAGAAGTAAAAGATCTAATGACACAAGAAATAATATTACCATAATCAAGGGCAAAAGAAACAATTGCCACTTAATCTTGAGGTTAAAATTGGAAGACAAAATGAAGGGCCAATATTTGCTCTTTAAAAGTAAGGGCCAAAATGAAAAGAAAATTCTCTCTCCCTTTAAGCCATTAAAACCATCCAAACAAGGTTAAAAGAGGGAAGAGAATAGCTTGGTCAAATAGTCAATGCTTCTTCAAATTTTTCCAACTTGGAAAGTTTGGCCAAAAAGCAAGACAAAGAGACTAAATTGGTCAACATTTCCTCTCCCTTTTTGAGAGTGAATTTTGGTCAAGTAAGAAGAGAAGAGGAAAGGGAAAAGCCCAACTTAATTAAGTAAACTACACATGGTTAATTGACTTTAGGCTTGTGCAAGAAGAATGAATTGTGGCAACATATTATTTTCTTTTTCTCTTATTTCTTTTGGGAAAATTTTAAGCCAAGCATATGAGGAAAGAGGAATTAGTTATTAAAACAATATACAAGCCCTCATTCTCTCTAAGGGTGTGTTTGGTTTGAGGGGAGGGGGGTTAAATTACCTTTTTGGGTTGAAGGTATTTAAATTTTGGGCGGAAACCCAAAATTTAAAAGGAATGAGAGGGTAAATTTTGGGTGGGAATCCAAAATTTACAAGAATGAGAGGGTAAATTTTAGGTTTCTCCTATCCAAAATTGTAATTTACCCCTTCCCCTCCCCTCAAACCAAACACATCCTAAAAGTGATGGCCAACACAAGAAAAGGAAAGAGAGAAGAAGACTTGGAGAAAACAAGAAGAAGGGAAGAGCTTTCACTTAGATTTTTACCTTGTAAACCACTTCTATGGCTCAAATACTCTTCATAAACATTGTTCCCCTTGATGAGAGCTTCATTTCTATGATTTTAGAATTTCAAGAGGAGGTGTTTTGAGTCTTCTAGCAAGAGCCAAAGTTGGAGAATCAAGAAAAGAGCTCAACAAAGAGCAAAAGGTGAGCAAGAGCATCATTTTGACATATATGTTATCTTGTCTGGTTGAGTTTTTGGGGTTTGTTTTTGCTGCCCTAATTTGGGCCATTTAGGGTTTTATAGGGTTCATAAAGCTTTGATCATATACATGTAATTATATGATGTTTTAAATGCATATGAGCTAAGTTTGGTGGTTAAAATGTAAATTGGTGGATTGTTATGTTGAACCCTAATTTCTGGTTTGAACAAGGCATCAAAAAGGGATGAGAATTTGATTAATTTAATGTTACTATTGTATTCTATACAAAAAACTGTATGGGAATAGCCCTTGTTTGTAAATTTTGGATCATTGGAACACAATTTGTAAAATTGGAATTTGCTGCCAATTAGGGTTTTCTTTGTAACAGTCTATTTGCATTGTGTTTTTGAATAAGTAAACAATGTCCAATAACTATGAGCATTTCCACAATAAAAGTAAACTAATCAAGCTTTAATTTGATAGATTATTCATGTCATTTGGTTTTGTACACTAAGAGTTATGTATTTTTGAAGTTGGTCATGTAAAACTGACATGTTTATGGGACAGTGTCCAATGAATGATAATTCTTGAATGTTGTGCGTCCATTTGGCTAAGGCCAATATTTTTCCTTGAAACTAGACTTAATAAGGGTTACATGACTTTTAGAATCACTACAATTGAACATTTGTACAAAAAGATATGAATTTTCAAAGTTGATTGAAAATTTTGCCAGGTTTTAGTAAATGTGCGAAACTAAAAAGGTAATGGTACAATGTAATTACCTTGAACTCCAAGGGTAAAATTAATCACTTTGGGTCAGTTTGACCACATTGACTCTTCCTTTGACTTAGTGTATTAACCCTAATGATAACCAACTTGAGTGTTTGAATTATGGAAGAATTAGACTAAGTAATAACTCATCATCTGAAAATTCTAATTATAGGATTCGATATCTACCCTGATCGATAGAACCAAGACAAGTACGAGACCGGAAAGGCTAAGGTAGTTACTTTTCCTCCATATTCTATGTATCTTGCTTCATGCATATTATTGACATTATGAATACTTGGACTGTGAACATGAATTGGGCAGAATTGCTAGTTAAGTATTCAGATGAGAAGGGCTTCGGTCGAGTAGAACACCCAGTACTATGGGAAGGGACGGTTAGTCCTTGAATAGAATTGTTTGCTGCATAAGCAAATTTATAGATGTTGAATGAATACTGAATTGTCTAGTATGTAATGGTTGATATGGCATGTTTCACTGTATGCATTTTATATGAGTGTTATTTGTTACTACTAGGATTCTTTTGAATCTTATCCCTTTCCAATAACTAATCTACAACAAAGGCAAGCTGATCGAAGGGCAAGAAGGTAGTCACGAATGAGCAAAGAACTAGATTGAAAGAATTTATAGTTCCGTTGGTTATCATATTTTGAGAATTTATTTATTTTGTATGAATAACCATAGTAAGAATAGTGCTTGCAGTACTAGTAGAAGCAATAGCCGTAATCCCTATACATTAGTACTTAATTGTGATAAATGAATTGGAATCGGGCAACTGTACATCGAGAGCCTATTAGATAACAAACACTACGCGGGATTTTGGCAAAGAACACTCTAATATTAATAAATAGAACTAAGAACGGATAAGTTATAATGAGATCACAAACCATTATGAGACTACTTTGAAAATATTTTTAAAAGTATTGAAAAACCCACTCAGGTGCAGGTTCGAATCTACACTCAAACTCATCTAAAGGCTTGGGAAATTATGGTGTCACATCCAGTTCAAGATCTCCTTCTGTTTTGAGTAAAATGCCTTGTCTTGGTGTAGCTTTCAAATAAAGCAAAACCTCATCAACCTCTACCATGCGAGAGTGCCTTGGTGAAGACGTGAATTGACTTAACACATTTACTACATAAACTATGTTTGGTCAGGACACTATCAAGTATTGAAGCTTCCTAATCAGTCTCTATATCTCATAACATCCACTTCGGGCTCACTTTGGTCATTCAGTGGTTTGCAGTGCTACTCCATCGGAAATCCACTTGGCATACTATTCATCATTCCAGTTTCCTTTAAAATGTCTAGTCTATTGTGTATTTTTGCTTACTCAAAACAAAACCGTGCGAAGATTGTGCCACCTCAATGCCAAGGAGGTATTTTAGCTAAAATCTTTGATATTGAACTTTTTATCTAAGTATTTCTTTGTTTCTTGGATTTTCTTCTCGTCATCACTAGCCAATAATACATCATCCACATATATCAAGCATGATAGATAAGAAGTGGCCGTTTGAAAGATGAAAAGAGAATGATTTGTTTTGCTTTGTGTGTAGCCAATGTTAAGTAAAGCCTATATGAACTTATGGTACCAATTCTAAGAAACTTGCTTTAGCCCATAAAGAGATTTCTTTAGCTTGCATACTTTTGTCTCCCCCTCATGAGCAAAACCTTGAGGAATGAACATATAAACATCTTCATCAAGGTCGTCGTGTAAAAAAGCGTTGTTGACGTCTAACTGAGACACGAATCATTGTTGTTTTGCTGCCACGACTAACAAATATTGAATCGTAACAATTTTGGCCATAGGAACAAAAAAGTCTCATGGAAATCTATACATTTGATTTCAGTGAACCCACGAGCAACTAAACGAGCTTTGTATCATTTAATGTAGTTGTTTAGGAGGTACTTTATTTTCTAGACCTATTTAGAGTCAATCACATGTTTATCTGGAGGTAGTGGTACCAATTCCTATGTCCCATTAGCTTCAAGGGTAACTATCTCCTTTTTTTGGCTTCATGCCAATGAGGGTGCTTTCGGGCCTGAAAGTATCTCTTGGGCTCATCGTGGGCATTGATGGCACTAGGAAAGCTTTGTGAGATAGAGCAAAATGATCATAAGAGATAAATTGTGAGAGAGGGTATGTTGTGTACTTTACCAAGGCACTTGTTAGTGAGGTGGTGCAAGATGGTGTTGTCGTTGGGATGGTGGAAGACAATAGATCTATGGTGTAGTCCTCAAGGTGTCATGGTTGATTATGAACACGTTGGCTATGGCGTGGCTGATCAGGAATCACTGGGTCAGAGTCACGTGGTGTATCGGCTAAAGTGTGCTCATCATCATTCATACATCCGTGCCACCTTCAGGTTTAATATTAACATTCAGAGTCTTAACCATATTATTCGAAGGATCAAAGATCGATGGCGTTGAGGAATTCTCTACGCAGTAGATGATGGTAGGGTCATGAAAGCAAGTGGAAAAGTGGTCTCCATAAAGATGTCTTCACGGCATATCACTATCTTGTGGGCGGTGAGATCATATACAATGTGTCCTTTCTTCCCTAGTGGGTACTCGAGAAAAACACAAGCTCTTCCACATTCAGCCATTTTATCATTGCATATTGCATATCGTGCATAGACTAGACACCTAAAAACCCTCATATGATCACACCTAGGTGTTCTCTCGAGTAGTACTTCATAGGTGTCTTACCATTGAGAATCTTTGAAGGTAAATGATTGATTATATTTTTAGCGGTCAACACACACTCACCCTAGAATTGCACTGCCAAGAGTGCTTTAAAACGTAAATCTCGTGCCACTTCCATGATGTGTTGATGCTTCCTTTCCACTATGTCATTCTGTCGTGGTGTATGCACACATGTGGTCTATAATATGATGCTTCAATCTACATAAAATTCCTTCATCACACTAGAATTGAATTTCGGCCCATGGTCTACCCAGATTTGTTTTACCCTTCAATCATATTGAGTCTCCACCATATGATAAATGATCGTAGATAATGGCTCACATCTGATTTGTTTTTTATTAAATACACCCAAACACCTCTACTATAATCATCAATGATTGTCAAGAAATAATGATCACCCAAAAGTGATGGTGTTTTACATCCACCCCAAATATCATAATAACTCAAAACAAGACTTAAACCTTATTGACTTGGTGCTAAAGGGAAATGAGGTTGCTTAGGTCGTATACAAGAATCACAATAATGCTCAGTCTTTTTATTAAATAAATGAGAACAAAGAGGAATTTGCTTCAACTTATTTGAGGATGCATGACCCCATATTAAATGCCATAGATCCTGTGCTTCACTATTCTGCATTGTCAATGCCGTTCCTCCTTGCTATAGTGGCATGAGATAATATAAACCATCTTTATACTCACCTTTCCCAATCAAACTCCCCTGAATCACACAAAAAGCAACTAAAAAGATTACTGCACAATTGAAATCCTTGGTAAATCGACTAACCAAAAACAAGGAGTATTTAAAATTTGGAATATAAAGGACGTCATCAATTTTCATTTTTGGACAAAGTATAATGCCTCTTGCCTTTCACTAGAAAGGTTTGCCCATTTGGGATTTTTATTGGCAGTGAATTTGAGCTCCTCATGTTGATAAGGTGTTCTCTATTATGGATGATGTGAATTGAAGTACATGTGCCTATTATCTACCAGCCAGCATCCTAGTCGTTGCTTGACATATTCGTTGTAGGAATTGGTCTTGTGGCTTTGCTAATCTAATCACGGCGACCATTCTCAACTTGGAAAGCCCCGACCTTTATTACTTGTTTGTAGTTGGGCGATGATATCACATCCAATGGCTTTGATATAGATCTATTGGCTTAGACACCTAAGCTCCCTTTTTCAATTTTGTGGATAACTTTGTGATTAATTTGCAGTCAAGGCTTAGACAACTAAGTTCTCTTATTTAACTTTGTGGATCTCAACCTTGATACCATGTAAAATCTAGAAGAGCCAAAATTGTATATTTTATTCATGGGTATACAGGGAATATATACAACATTGTGATATCTTCTATCAATCGAATGTCCGACATCTTCAGCTAACTCTCATAGAATCTGGTATAACAACCTCCTAATCAAATCTTAACAACAATTCAAATATAATAAAAAATTATTATTATTATTATTATTATTATTATTATTATTATTATTCGATTGGATTCTAACATAAACCACTAGAAAAAGATGAATGGAGGTTTTACTTGAATATAATCGTACTAGCCTCACAAAAGATGTCAGCCATTATAAATTCATAATTAGTATAACTAGAATGCTTGTGATCAAGTGATGAGCAGATTCAGAAGAATGGGCGAAAATAATATAGTGAGAGAGAAATCATTTCGAAGATATAACTACTATAAAATCAGTTTCAGTATCCATTGTTTTGGTAAGATCTGCATGGTTCAAATATAATTTTAATGGTCCAGATTAAAAATTTTTACTTGACTGTTTTTAAATAAAAATATTTTTTAAAAATGACAATTTAGATATTATCTTTATTTTAATCATGTATACAATAAAATAATTTCTTTAAATGTATAAAAATTTCAAAAATTTGGATGGTCTAAATTTTAGTGCCCTTCATATTTGGTCAGCACTGAAATTGAATCATAGTCCTCAAATACTACCTTGACTCGTCACTGCTGGGAGCATATGTGTATACCTCAAAGGAATTTAAATAAATTATACTCAATAAGCCTAGCTAATCCACACTAACAGAATGTAATGTGCCCTTAAGCCTAGCTAATTCACAATAAGAGAAATCTTGACTCCTATATACGCCTATTGTCATATTTATACGGCAGAAAGAGAATCCATATTTTTATCCTATTTATAATACATGTCATTAAATTTTTTATGTGAATATAAAAATTTACTCTTTATTTATTATTATGTAGATAGTTATTTTCTCTTGGAGAGGGTGTAGTTAAATAAGGATAAAATTAGAAAGTTGTTAGATTTTGAGATAGAATTAATGAAGTTTTTAGTTTTTCTTAGTTTGTGTGAAATACGAGAGGTATCTTACAAGTAGGACCATGAGTATTTATATACATAAATTGAGTTAGGGATGACAAACATTTTTTTTAAAAATTCTTTAGCTGATTTAATGAGAAAAATTAATGCAAATAATATGAGGGAATCGTAATAAGCAGAGTAGACATGGATGGGAATCATATCTGTGTCTTCCTGCTGGATTTTATCATTATTAAATTGTAGAAGTATCTTTTTTTTTATTTGTAAATATATTTATTCTGAGGAGTGACGATGTGTTCAAATTTATATACTTGAGTTACTTTATATTTAAATCGAATTAGAAGCACTATTATATTTATTCTTCAACTAAATTTTTTATTCATTTTATTATTGCGATATTTTAAATTTAAAATTCACATTTTCAAGATTTAGAAAATCACTACTACAGATTTACATATGTACAACGCTTAATATATAATGCTTAAAAGTAATGGTTAATTATGTGCATCATCATGTATTGAGGCAAAATTCATAAAAACACAAAAATAACGGTTGTAGTTAATGACTATCATGTATTTAGTCACAAAAGTGACGGTTCTTTTGAAGTAACCATCATGCAACACTTATAAATAATTTGTCTTCCAACCTTACATCAACGAAAACACAAACATAACAATTATATCTATTAACCATAAAGCATAAACGATAAAAATGACATTTCATAATAAACAACCATAATGCAAAGAACAAATCTAAAAAGCACCTTTTCAAAACCTTGTTCAGTCCAACACCAAGTATTGGTTCTCCTAAGTTAAATATACTTTAGCGCGAAGTATTCAACTCTATTTATATTGGCCTATTTCTTTTGTTCTTAGTACTTTTCTAAAAAGCACATTTTCATAACCTTGTCCTTCTCCTCTTCATCATGGTCAAACATCAGAGAGCTCTTTCTTCTTGCCCTCCTCACCCTCCTCCTCTATGAGTCCCTCCTCTTCCACCAATGCCTCCACCACCACCACCACCTCCTCCATAAGCTCCTCCCCTTCCTCCTCCATACCACCTCTTATGTCTCCTTCTCAAATGGAGGCTCTACTGCAGATGTTGGCCAGACTTGACCACTCCACAAGGCATCTTGCTAGACACGCCCACTGTCTAAATAAGTTGGACCTCATCGTTCATCACAAATAGGTTGTTCATGATCACTTCAAGTCAGACCCTTCATCTCCTTCCTCAGACATCGATGATATGCCGAGCGATAAGGAGGGGCAAGAGGAGGAGGACAATAATAGTGGTTAGTAGTGATGATGACTGAATGCCACTACTATTTTCTTAATTTTTGAATATTAAAAATAATTAATCGTAAGGGCAATGTAGCCCATAAATATTGAAAAAAACAATTGTCTCTTCACGGTTATTAGTAAATAATCATTACTAATTTAAGGGATGTTCACAGTTATTAGTAAACAACCATTACTTATGTTAACCATGTCAATTTATACTAACATGTTTGGTTCTATAACGTAACCCTTGCCAATCCAAAGGACACGATTTGCTAGATAAACTACGAAACCCATTTAGCCATCCACTTCTATTCCAACTTCTGACTTTTGTTCTTCATTGATTGCATGGGAGACCAAGGACGCATGGACAAGAGCAGCAAGGGGGAACTCACCTCTCTTGTTCGCACTCTCATTTATTCACACTCTCATTTTCTGTTTTTAATGTTTTGGTTATGCTATGTGGTTTAAGAATCAACTTTAAAAATTATTTAAAAAAGTCAAATAATTTACGATTGCTATATAAAACTCGTCACTTTTCAGAATACTATGTCAAATACCTAATATTTATTAAGAAATCACTGTCACCGTTTACAAAACCTAACAACTGTGATGTTAAAACTATGAACTTTTGTTCAAAAGTTCATTACAGTTGTAAATTAAGAACCATAAGAAAAGGCTACCTTTTATAACGGTTCTAAACTTATAACAGTGAGCAAGTTTCATCAAGTCTTTTAAACCACGTACCCGCTATCTCGCGCCTGTTCACTTTCCCAAGTTATTATACTTAACATGCTTGTCTTTGGTCGAACATTATCTACCATCCTTGGAACCCCACAACTCTAGTTGGATTTTTCAGCCATCAATAATCACATCTAGGTGAACTACATCCTCCACTGCTTTCCTTGAACTTCGGTCCAACATCCGCATAAGTCACTTCAGTTGCCCTAACTCGCTTTTTTGTTTAGGAGACCTAGTTAGGTCGCATTTCTACCATGCTCTATTCTTCTCATTTTAAGGTATGATTTCTCTCCTGCATTCACATTCTTCATTCTAAATTCTACATTTTCCTTATTTTTCACTTCGTTTTGCCTAGGTAGGTTTTAACCTTAGTTATATATCGTGTTTTTTTGGAAAATCCATTGCTTTGTTCCTATGTCTGATTGAATGTGTTTTGCTTTCCCAATTACCAATTCTACTTCCAGTACTAATAATGCCCTTAGTTTTAATAGTGCCTCTAGTTCTGATAGTGTTCCCACTTATACCGATGTTGTCACTAGGCAACCCAGAATCGAGACTCTACAATAGGCATTACAACGAGTGCGAAATATTATAAGGAAGGGCCATTACTCCTTCACTTTTATGAACGAAGCAAAGTCTGTGGGGAAAAGATTTTATGTGACTTTGAACAATGATGGTCAACCTCTTCATCCGTCATACTTCTTCAGCTATATTGGCTTAACAACAAGGACTAACGTTCCTATCTTGGTAGGTAACTAGTATTGGGTATAGGAAGGTTACACAGAAGTTATTTGGGACAATGTCAGGAAGGGTATATACGCTTGCTAATTACTTGTAAAAAAACTTTAACTTGAATTGTGTGCTCTTCAATCTGCATATCATGTAAATGGAAATTACATCAAGCAATTTGTCATAAAAAAGGTTGGCCCATCAATATGCACATTCCGTCATGTATTGAAAAATGTGTATTTACAGAATCCTGAAAGAGGTTGATAAAACAAAAGTCCTTGTAGATCTTTGGTCCACTATCAAATCGGATCATTGGAGAAATTTTGTCATCTCAAGTCATGACCCGGCATTTTAAGCAATTGTTATTCACAATTCATAAGATCTGTATGTATCTATTTAATATTAACTCGAGTGTTGCGTGTGCTTTTGTAGGAATTAAGCCAGGCAAATAGGAAGAGGGTGAAGAACAATAAGTATTCCTATAAGGGAGGGCAAACAAGGTATGCTCGGATTGCTGAAAAGTTGGTTGCTAAGAGTGGGCATGATAGTAGACCTCCCAGTCATGAACTTGGTCAGTGGCAAGGCAAAATAAAGATGGCTCTTATGCCGATCCTCAAGTAAAGGAGCTCGTCGATAAAATGGTAAGTATTAATATTAGTCCTCGATAAGTAATGTCTTCAATCAAGTATCAATATTAACATTATTATCAAATACACAGCAAGCCATGTCCTAGAAAGTTACAACACGTGGTGGCTACCTTCTTGTGGATGGCGACGTATTGGCTAAGACATTGGGGCCTGACCATCTTAGTCTTCTTAAGGGTGCTGGCTTTGGATTGACTAAGAAAAAATATTATAATCAGCGGTAACCTCAAAGAATAACATGGACAAAATGTATGAAAAGCTCTAGAAACAGTGTGATGAAAAGCAAGAATAAATATAGTTTCTCATATAAGAGTTGATGAAGGAGCGTTCTACGAAGCAGTAAGGGGGAAATGGCAGCCTAAGTGCTAGAGGCAGCTGCAAATTTTCCCCATGATTTGCCTGAGGGTTTGGCATATGTTGAGTGTTTTGCTGATAGCCCTAAACACTATACAGTTACAATGAGCCACATGTTCAGTCATCCAGAAGATAACAAGCTTCATAATGAGCCTACCTGCTAAGTATATAAAGGTACAAATCAACACTAATACCAACCCCAACTATAGCTCCCTATGCCCACTAAAGACACAGATACAGTAGGAGGGGCTACGGGTAGCTTCATTGTGTGGCCTCGTCGTCTACTTAGAGTATGGAAGCCCCTCACTCAAAAGAAGTCAGACACTTAAAAGAAGCTGGGAATAAGTCCAAGCTCCCCAATCAATCCAAGGCCCCCACTTTTCAGTCCAAGTCCCCCTTTCAAGACCCCCAATCAGTCCAAGAAGAGGAAGCATCCCACCCTTAATGATCAATCCGGGAAGAAGTATTCCTCACAAAATAATATCATTGGTCAATCTGTCTGAAAGTCGCTCAGGAGTTCGCTGACTAGTGCTTTGCTTCGGACCCGTTTCTAATGATCACATTTGAGATAAAGATCTTTGACCAACCAAACCAAGTAAAAGGTATAAGCAAAGATCATGCTTCTGAGATCCTAAATAAGGACATGGCTAGTTCAATGTCTGTCAACTTATTTATAAAGTATTTCTTTAACTATGATTGAATAGTTGGTTGCTTAGAACTTTGATTACATTTTGATATGTTGGTTTCGATATTTCAGGCACCTATACTATAATTACCTCATCCCTTGCGACCTCCAAGACAAGATCAAGTTCATCCGCCCTACCAAATCAATAACTAGGGTGACAATATGAAGGAAGATGTCAAGCAATGGGACACGAGGTTTTAGGGGCATAAATTCATCAGAAGGGCACTAGATAGAAGGGACACTTCTTGGTTCCTTAAGTTCAAGAGTAGGAACATCATTAACTCTGCTTGAATTAGTTTTTATTTATTTTGTAATTGTCCTGATGGTGTGATCTATTATTGTATTTGGGAACCACTGGATGCTTATAGTCGTAAATCCAATGCTTTGGTACTATGACTCTATGAGTAGAGTTCCAGAAACGAGACCATACATGCAAGAGACTTTCTGTTAGTTCACATAATATTTTGATAATAACAAACCTTAATTTATTAGACTTGAGAGATAATTAGACCTTTTGAAAAGAAAAGAGTGAAATCCATGGTAAACTACTTAAGCTTGAATTTGAACTGAAAGTCACCAAAGGGAGATCACTCGAGTGACCTATTTGAGCACTCGAGTGATGATGCTTCACTCCCAAAAAATTCCAAGTCACTACGTAGTGATCAAACTGTGTGAAAAATTTTCCAAGACAAATCACTCTAGTGAATGGGTAAGCACTCGAGCGATGGGACCACTTGCAGGTGACTTCTAAAGGATTGAAAGTTAATGCATTGAGACAATAGAATCACTTGAGTAATTGATAAGCACTCGGGTAATGCTTAAATCACTTGCAGGTGACAGTAATTTGATAACATAGATCACTCGAGTGATATGTAATATTAAGCTAGATCACTCGAGTGAAATGGAAAATCACTTGAGTGATGACATATTCTCTGAGAGTCACTCACAAGATCACTTGGAGTGATATGATCTTCACTAAAGATCACTTGAGTGATTTTAGAGATACTCGAGTGAACCTTTATCACTTGCAGGATTTCTACAAGTGACTTGGAAGTGCTGATAAAGTTAAAAGGAGATCACTCGAGTGATATCATTCGTCAACAAGGAATCTGGTAGTTATCAATCATATACTTCAACATATTATCACAACTCTCGAGTCTTGTTTCTAAGCACTCAAGTGATATTGATTTTTCAAAACAATCACTACCAAGTTCCTTGAGAGAGTTAACAGCACAAGATCATCACTTGAGTGACTGAGATCAACACTCAAGTGATTGGAAATCACTTGAAGTGATTATTAGTCTCACTCGAGTGATGTTATTAGAAACCAACAATCACCACCTTGAAAATCTTAATACACATACTCTACATCTTGAATTGCTTCCTGAACTTCTATATTATTCCTAAATGTTAATAATCTCATTTCTAAGTTTCAAGAGCTTGAACATCATATCAACTTCAAAATCTCAAAATGCAAAAATTTGAAAGAAGCATTAAATGTGTAGTAGAGAGAAGCGATGGAAACACTGTCTTTCATCAAAGTCTACAATTACTCTCTAACGAACAAATTTGAATGCTCACAACGGTCTTAAACACATTATACCTATAAATACAGAAGCATTCAAGATGGAGCAACTAACAAATGATGAAATTAATTATGTTCATTAAGTGCTTTATTTTTCTGTCTGTCTGTTATTCTCTAAAATTCTCATTGTCCCTCTGTATTCATCTATCTACTCTTTGAGAGAGACTTTAATACTTTTGTTCACTACTTGTGTAAAGAGAATCTCAAGGTTGTGGGACCTTGAGTGGGTATTAGATTAAAAACTGTAAGAGGAAGCGAGTGTCATGTTGAGGAACTTACTTGTACTATAGTGCCAAGAATCCATCGAATCTTAAAAGTATAGTGGAAGTCTCAGAGGCACTCTAAGGACTGGAAGTAGGTCAAGTGGTTAAGGCCAAACCAGTATAAACTCTGATGTACAGTTTGGTGATATCTTCTCTGCTCTTAACTTTTAATTAAGTATTCCTTATTGTAATAATCTTAATTTTTTTATCACCCAATTCAACCCCCTCTTGGATGAAACCATTAGCACTAACACTTTCAACCAGTAAGTTATTCATTCATCGTCTCTTATAATTCAGATCATCTTGCATGTTTGTATATATATAATTTTATATTGTATCTTTTCATAGCCGTCTACATTTACCGCACTTAAAATGGCCTCGAATGCAACAAAAACAAGCTCACTGAGCAACTACAAATGCTTCTTCCAATGGCTACGTTCGAAGGTGTATATATTATTTACTAATGATTATAATATTAATAAATTAATGAAGCATACAATATAGTGTGTGTGTGTAAATATATATATGACTAACTGATAAATTTTTCTTCTCATTTCTTTATAGTGCCTAAAGCAACCGGACAACAACAATAATTGTGGGTACTACGTGATGCAGTACCTATAGTCCTAGAAATATTGATACAACTAAGGTATATTATATGCTCAATTCGTTCATATATATTCGGTCAGCTATATATTACAATATCTAACTTCCATCTCATTGCGCTTAGTATTTTAATGCCTCATACACGATGTTTAGCAACTCACAAATGGAATAAGTTGCCGAAGAGTTGGCGACACATGTGAAACATAAGTGGGAGAGTAAATACATATAGAATGACTATAAATTTTTAGATACTGATCATTTCTTCATAAATTTTTTTTAGATACTAAAGAGTTGGCGACATCTGTGAGACATAAGTGGGAGAGTCAATACATATAAAAAGATTGTAAATTTATAGATACTGCTGTTAAAATAGTTGTTTATGTCAATCATATATAACAGTTGTTAAAACAGAACCGTTATGTATGATGAAAGTATTATCATATATTATGACAGTTGTTCATGTGTGCCTGTTAATTATTATCACATCAATAGGCATATCATGGCCTCACTAAGCTTTCATACATAACGGGTGTTATATTAAAACCGTTATAATATGTTCAAAATAAATAACGGTTCAGAAGTGCAATGTATCTACGCTAAGCTTCTATAGCCCAGCATATATGACAGTTCGGAACCATTGTATATGGCATATACTAACAGTTACATATTGCAATTTCTATAGTAGTGAATCTTGAAACTTGAAGGATTTAATTGGGGAGAACGTTGAGAGCTAATATGAAATTAGAACATAGTCATACGATTAAATTAACTAATTAGGAGTTTGACATAATAAGAAAATACTAAGCACAAGAAAGGGACAAGCACATGAATGTGAAAAAAACAAGTTGAGAAGCAGAGACGAAACAGATGGTTGTTCCAAAAGTAATGGCATGAATAATTATAATTAGCAGATTGATTAGAGTTTTGAAAATGGGGTTTATTAGAAAGAGAAGTGAGAGCAAGGGGTCAACGAGGGAACAACGAAGAAAAGAGGAGGGAACATACATACGAACTTGCTGTGCAAAATTTTTTGGTCAGAAGTCAACAGTAGTGATAAGGATCGAGCTGTATTGTTTACTTTAAATTTAATTTTCAAATATTTTTTTAATAAAGATATAGTATTTTTTTCCCCTCATGGTCTTGTAGCCTAGTGTAAGGGTGTTCTCGGCAACTGGACGGAATCGAGAAACTCCATTCTCAATCCCAAAGAAGGCTTGGGAACGAAAATCATTCTTGATCATGATCCCGATCCTAAAAAATTCTAGTCCAAATCAAGATTGGGAATCCCTGAAATATCTTAAAGCATGCAATACTCTAGAATCTATATGATACCCAAAATTTATCTAACATCAATTCAACAATTGTAACAACTCCTCACTTAATTTGCAACGTAAATAAAATGATTTTGGCCTTAAATTTTGTTTACTCACTCAATGACAGATCACATCTAATACATTACATAATCAAAAGTCTAAGAGTTCAATATATTACATGATCAAAAAGAGCCTGGTTATATGCCTAAAGCTTGAGAGATAAATCAAGGTGCTTCTTCAGGACTAGTCTAATACATTCACATAATCAAATAAACTAATTATTGTTGTTATTGATTTATGAAATCAAAACAGCACCATTTGATTAGTTGATTAGTCCTTGCTATTCATCTGACATGTGTGAAGATGTTGATAAGTAATTATATATATCTAGATTAGGCATACATATATATATATATATATATATTCGGATTGGGAAATCACATTCCTAAAAATTTTTGGGACAAAATTTTCCTCTCCCAATTGCTCGGGATTTGGATGGAAAAACTTTGAACACTCCTAACCTAGTGGCATATAAGCTCACAAGTTGTGGGCTCTATCCCCTTATAATATCAGGCCATTAGTGTTTTCAATACAAAAAATGTCCACGCTCTTAATTATTGTGAAAAGCAAGCTCATTATCCCTTACAATTTTAAAACATATCAAGAGGGGATATTCAAATCTTTATAATGCGTATTTCGCCCCCCCCCCCCCCCCCAAACACGAGACATAGCAAATCTTTCTATTAATTATATTCATTTCATGGAATCAGATACTAGTAATTTTGTCAAATTTAGATTGTTATTTGATGCGACCAGAACAAGAAGGGTACCAAAGTTGAACTTGAGGACTG
This sequence comes from Inga laurina, assembly GCA_963855925.1. NCBI lineage: Eukaryota > Viridiplantae > Streptophyta > Magnoliopsida > Fabales > Fabaceae > Inga > Inga laurina. The sequence continues at coordinate 60,210,424 of OY979707.1, read as the reverse complement.
ACGAATGATGATGGGGAGGAGGAAGGTGCGGGACTGGAGCCGCAATAAAAACAGTTCCGTTTCTCATGTTGCATGACGACTTTCTCGCTGCCCTGACTTGACTTCCTCCCTCCCTCTGTCTTCTACTTTTTTGTGCCATAGAAAATCCCTCTTTCTTCTACGTACATGCATCGGTTCCTTATCTTCACTGTGACACACGCCCCCTTTTGTTCTTATCAGGCGGGGGGATCCATTTTAGCACTCATTAATTAGTTATTTTAATTATTTTATTTAAATCATTGCAAAATAATAAAAAAATAGTTTTTGTCCTTGCTCTCTAGCTGGATATTTTGTCATGACTTATATATTAATTTTTTATGGCATTTAATAAAATATTTTTTCTGTCATATATAAGAAATATTTATTAATTATCATTTGAATATGGCCTTTGAAAATATTAGTACCAACGTTTTTGGAGCCGGACCGGTCCAGACGGCTGGACCGTCGGCCTGAGATGGATGCGGCTCGTCTTTTTGGAAAATGCCGTTGAAACCGCTCTTCAGCTAGAAACTGGAATAGATTTTTGTTAACCTGATGGCTTATCACCAAGCGTTTACGTCAAGGAAAAAAATGAGTCAGCAAAGGAGACGAAGAAGAATCGAACATATGAAATGCATTTCTCACAGTATAATCTGTTTAGCTGAGTGTTTTTTGGTTTTTCCTAACCTTCATCATGAATATGAGCTCCTGCAGATCTTGTTTTGACTTCTGAAGTTTGAACACGAGCTTTGTTCGCTGGAAAACGTAGACCTGGTTGGAAGGAGAGAAGATGTGGTTGAAGAGAGAGAATTATTTGTGTTGCGTGATATTTTCGGTTCCCAGGATTACTTTTCATTTCATATGCAGCTGGCATGTGGTCTTTTAGTGGAATAGATCCCAACGATTAAACTCATTACATGGACAAAAGGATGTGTCTTTTTTTAACTAGCATTTGATAAAGTTAAAAACTGGGGGTTATTTCAATTTTTGGATCAATATTTATTTATATTTTTAAATTAATTTTACTATTTGAAATATTCTTTCCCACACAAATATTATTACATGTTTTGAATATTTTTATATTTTTATATTATCTATGAGAAAGATGTTTATCTTTCACCTTTAACAATTTTTATTCAAAATTTATAATAATTAGTTCATAATATTAATGTTTATTTTCATGACAAGCGCATGAATTTCATATTTATTTTTTATTTAATTATTACGTTACTAAATCGACCAGACGGCCCAACCGTTCCAGCCGTTTGAACCATGACCCGCTGAATTTTCTGGCTTGACATCTACCTCGGCTTTTAAAACATTGATTAGTACTTAAAAGCCCTTACCTGAAAGTTGAATATTTAAATTTGACTTTTATGAATTTACAACTTTTTTAAAAAATATTGTGATTATTCTAATTAAGAAGGGGCTTATAAATAGGATTAAAAGTACTACAAAATTAACAATGAATGAAACGAAATGCGAGGAATAAAGTGGGAAAAAATAACAATACGTTCCTTATAATTTGGTAGGATAAATGCTATGAAGAAAGCATATAAGAGAAAAAGACAAAAAATATCATTAACATGAGAAAACACAAAATATTATTTTTTCAAAAGAACAAAAGATGTTTTTTTAACTAGCTTCTTGTTACTCCGTTTCAATCTTAAACATAAGAGTTAGATATTCAACTTGCAAGAAAATAATTGTTAATTTCTTCAAAATATCCATTTTAGTCAATTACATTAGAAACTATGTACTTAATGAAAAACTTTCTTAATATGTATAATCAATATGGAGAATTTAAGAAAAAAAATATTTAAAATTATGAAGTAGGGTCTTACAATTAAAATAAGGAGTATTCTAATATAAATGAACAATGAGGCCAGCTTATAATTGGCAAATCAGCCTTTTCAACCCTCTTTTTTTAAAAAAAGAAAAAGAAAGAAGAAGAAGAAGAAGAAGAAGAAGAAGAAAAGTTCAGTTGAACTGGGTCTTAAGTGACCACAAAGGTAAATACATACCTCTGAGCTTATATAATACTTATAAAAGTACTTAATCATAGATCTCTCATCAATAGAGTCTTCACATTGACAATGAGATTCGAACTCATAGCCTAATGGGTTACGAGTCAAATTCTTACCAACTGGATCAACTTTGTTAGCAACATGCTACATTTATTGGTGCAAAACACTTCATACACTTATTCAGTCATTGGAATGGCGTGACTTATATCAAACAAATTTTTACTTGGACTCCTTAAACATTAATTATTTTCAATGGGTTAGCAAGTAGGGTTTAAATTAATAGAAATATACAATATAACTTGTATCAAATGCTGTGTGACAGGGTACAACATAAAAATCAAAACATTTTTCTTAAAAAAAAATACTGTTGTATGAAAGTTATTCATTCAAAATTATACCTGAAATTGCTCCCAAGAAAATTAAGCGGCCCTAAATATGATGTGGGTTTAGTAGCCTTTTTAAAGTTAAATTTTGTTAAATTAAAATAAAAAGTTTAAAAAATAAAAAAGGGTGGTTGGTGACAAATTAAAGTAGCTACTAATTAAGTCAGATCTCTTAAGTTTCGAAGAAACTATACTCAAACAAAAGTCTCTTACCAATGAAACACTTTCTGGCGCCGTTATGTCTCTTAAATACCAATGGTCATGTATGCTCATAGAATGAACAGCTTTTAATGAGAGGTGGCGAAATCCATTACTAAAATACCACTCCAAAACATAAAAAAATAAATGAATCCATGCCCTGAAGTTCAATCTAAATAACTCATGATGAATAAAGTGGAGAAGAAGAAAACCAACAAAGATCACGTTAATCGAATGAGCTGGTCTTTCACAACGTAACAAACCAAAACCATTAGAAGAGATGTCTTTATTTAGTGCAAGACCATGTTTTGAATATGATTGTCTATAATAAAAAGATACATGTGCCCATGCAACAAACAGGGAGAAGTGGAGAAATAGGGGTGGTTGTTCTGATTCGAAACTAAGGGGTGTTGTTTGTTTATATTTGTTGGAATATATTAGTCCACCCTTGGTAGATTAGGGCCTAAGCCCAATTCAAGAGGAGCTTTATGGAGAGACACATGTTATAAAGAGTAATACCCTTTGTGGTTTAAAGGTTACATCTATTCCTATGTAACCGTATGTACACTATATATATAATATCGGTGCTCCGGTTTCGTGTGAGTACTTCAGGGAGTCTATCGGATTCCAGGTATGCACAAAATTCTTACAATATTAAAAGTACTTTGTAATAAATATTTTCTTAATTATAGGAATAATAAACACCCATATTTAAAAAATAAAAAATAAATCATTGTAAGTTGGAACAAACTAATAAAATGATGATATTTTTTTGGATTTCTCGTATCGGATTTGGACCCCTCGATTGAGCCTCGAATCTCAATTAAGAAAGACTCCAATTATCCATTAATATAATTAAAACTCAATTTAGAGACTTCAATTGATCTGAAGGGATCCAATTATCCTCTTGTGACAGCCGCACTCCGAAAAAACATAACCTATATTGCTTTTATAGAACATTTGAATTTTTCAGATTCATTAATCTATTTTGAATCTTGTGGATGGGTTGATAGGAAGTGCAAAAAGTCAAGGTGATTAAAGGTGATTATCTATAAAAAATTATGAATAATGTAACTCTTTTCACATCCTCAATTTCTGATTAAGTACTTAATTTATATTATTTTCAATCTTTAATATAAGATCTAATTCGTAGTATAAAAATTAAGAATTGGAGGTAGTATTAATTATAATGCATATATGACTACCATTCAATCAGATCATATCAATGTGGAGATGCATGATATTCATGAGCTGCTCAAAGACTTTATTTCTTTTTAAAATATGTATTAAGTTAAATTTCTTAGCAAGACTTATCTCTTACATTTTTGCTCCTTTTATTTTGCTTCTCAGTAAGACTTGATAATATTTAAATATCATTTTTTTCCTTTATAAAAAAAATGCATATATACATATTTAAATAAAAAAATAAATTAAAGTATAATTGATATTGTTTAAGGGAAAAGTTCCAAAAAAATAACTTCAAAATTTAAAAATTCAAAGTAATTGATTTTTATACTAATATGAGTTATTAATTGTGAGAAGTGTAGTCAATACTTGTGCTATTGTTGGAAACGAAATTGATTTGAAAATTTTGATATTCTGAAATTCTCCATTGTTTAAAAGCATATTATAGCTAATTTTATAAACAACATTTTTCATTCATTCAAATTATATATTATTATTCTATTTTTTTCCCATTAAAATTTCATTTTTATCTAGAATAAAACATTTTATCATCTCCAAATGCATAAACCAAAACTTGTGCACCAAACAGAGGACATGGAGCAACTAATTAATAATTAGTAGTGCCTATTAGTACATGATGAATTAAGCAGTGTTCTCTAATTAAATAATATATCCAAATAGACTGTACAATATAATATTATCACTGCGCTTGAAATTGTAATTCTTTGATGTCTGACATTCTAAGCTTGAAATTGTTCAATGAATCCTACTAAGTGGAAGAACCAGCAGCAAGTAGAAAGAACACTAAAACATTATTAATTAACACAATATTTAAACTAATATTCTGCATTAACGTCAACTAATTACTTGTTTGATTTCGTCAGAGAAACTGGCCCTTACAATCACACACATAAAAAAAAGGGAAAATTTCATTGCAACCCCTCTGTAGCAAATTATTCCCAGGCAGCCTCCAAAATTTTCTAAAATGTCAATGCACCCCTACGGTTAGGCTGAAAATAAAATTTGTGAGTGAAAAGACAATTGTGCCCTTATTTACAAGACATTTATAGGAATTTACGAGTCAAATATGCTTATTTACAAAACAAATACCAGTAGAAAATTGGCATTTTAGGCCGCCACATTTAGACCGATTATAGCGGATAAGGTTTAAAAAAGATGACCAATGACAGTTTTATAATTATAGATAACTTCTAAGATCGGTTCTAAAAATAACCAGTCTAAAATATATTTTTTAGACCGGTTATATACAAAACCGGTCTAAAATGTAAAATCATTTAAATTTTTTTTTTAAATTTTTAAGACCGGTTGAAATAAATAACCGGTCTTAAATACCGGTTTTTTTTTTTTGTAAAATCGGTCTAAAATGTGTTTTTAAAACCGGTTGTCAATGACAACGGGTTTTAAATGTGTTTTCTAGCAAAATTCCCGCACCTTGATCCCGCACTCTCTGAACCCTTTCTTATCGTATCACCATCCATTTCTCTGTGAGCTATGTCCCTACTTGTTCTAAACTCCTCCATCGCGCCCTATTCCTATTTTGTTCAGCGCCACCGATTCGTTGATCATCGTCACGCTCCTCCGCCGTGCTCGTCACTGTATGCCCTCGTAGCTGTTCTTTGACCATCGTCGCACTCCTCCGCAGTCACCTCTATTCTTCGTCGTGACCATTCTCCTTTGCCGTGACTTCTCTTTGTCAGTGCCACGAATTTAAGGACTTCATTTTAACCTCAGTCAACTCTGTCGTGACTTTGGCTAGAAGCTCACTCCTTGGTCTTCAATCAGGTTTGTGTTCTATTCTTGAGTTGTTGTTCAATAATCAATAATGTCCGTTGAAAATGGCCCTTGATATTGTTTTGAGCACTTAATTCCTAGGTTATATGTTTTGACTTGTACATCCCTGTGATATTATATTTGGCTTGGAGTAATACCATTCTAAGTTCTATTTTAATTAGTGTGATTGTTTGATGGTTAGTGTTATTGGTTTGTTGAAACAATGCTGTTTCAAATTGTACATGTTAGAATTAGCTTAAACCTGATGCATATAAACTGAATAGCTTTGCAATGCAAGTTTTAAAACTTGTATCTATATACCTTTATTATGAAATATTGCTTGGTTCTTATCATGCCATAATTTATTGGTATATTGCTACAAGTGTAGTTATTGTCTCCGTTGATATCCCTAAAACTCTATGGTTCTTGTTTTTTGTCTATCCTTTTGCTGTTGGATAGGGTGCTGCAAGGTGTTGAGATATATGAATCATAGTTGGATAAATGCTAAACGAACGAGTGTTGAATATGATAATGGGGTGAAAGGTTTTTTAGACTTTTCCAGAAGAAATGCTGATGATGAGAGTGAGATGTTTTATTGCCCTTATGTAGTATATTTGAATGAGAGTCAACTAAGTGTTGCATATATATGTATATATATACACATTTAATTCGTGAAGGATTTTGTAAGAGTTATACAATATGGGTATGGCATGGTGAAGAATTAGAAAGGCCAAGTTCATCTCAACAAGGGGAGTGACCTTTGATGATAATGACATAGATATGGGTAATCGGATAAAGGATATTATTCCTGATGTAGGAAAAGAGGCTTTTGAGCAATCATATGCATATGGTAATATGTGCAGTGATGCTGAAAAACCGTTATACCCGGGGTGTAGAAAATACCAATTGTTGAAAGCAGTATTGAAATTGGTAAGCTTGAAAGCACGGTATGAATGGAGCAACAAGAGTTTTTCAGAAACGCTTGATGTTTTTAAGGACATGCTTCTAGATGATAATGTATTGCCTTGTCGTTACTATGATGCTAAGAAAATACTGTATCCGCTAGGGATGAAGTATAAAAAGATCAATGCATGCTCTAATGATTGTATATTGTATAGAAAATAGCTTGAAGAGAACCAACAGTGTCCGATATGTAAAACCCTGAGGTACAAATCAAATAACGCCCTTTCAAAAGTATTGTGGTATTTTCCAATCATACCAAGGTTCAAGAGCTTGTTTACTAATGAAAACGATGCAAAAAATTTGAGATAACATGCGGATGAGAGGATATTTGATGGAAAGCTTCAATATCTAGCTGATTCTTCTCAATGGACACTACTACAAAAAGGGGTTATAACGTCCCAAATTTGGCACCTTTAATGTCCAAAAACGTGGGGGCGTAGTATGTTGTAAGAAAAGACGTCCAAAAAAATGAGACGTCTAAAGTGAGACTTTAGACATTCCAAATGACATTTGGGACGTCTAAAGTCCCCGTCTGAGACGTCCCAATTCTTAATTTGGGATGTCTAAAGGTTAGGTTTTTTTTATACCATCATTTACATTCTATATTACCCAGTGAATTCAAATTGCAAAAACAAAATAGAAGATAGATTCATAAACTACAATATCCGTTTCAAAATGGTAAGGAAATACAGTACTACAATATTTACTATATATAGATACAATAACAACTCATACAACCTACTACACAACAATAACAACCAGAAAGTGTCAAAACGTTGTCATCACACAACTACAAACTGATATAAATAAAAAGTTTATTACTCTGTATGTTGAAGAAGATGTCTAGCCAAAAGATCTCTGATCAAATCAAGGTCTTCACGTAGGTAGGCATTTTCATTATCAAAAATCTAAAAATTAGAAAGTAAGTTTTGATGAAATGAATCTGAAGCAGATGAATTAATTAGCATTTCGATTAGAACACCAAAAATATTATCATTTGAGAATGAAGAAGCGATTACCTTTTCAAAATCGCTAGTAATTCCACTTTGAGTGATGTTATACATATAAAGTATAACATAATATCCGCATTTAGTGTTACCAGGTTGCCGAGGGCACTTTAAATCAAAGGCATGCAATTGGTTGTTAAAATCAATAAAGGTCTGTTTAAATGGATCGTCAATGAAACAATTAGGATCAAAACTACTTACTATCGGATAAAACCACTTTGGCTTTTTAACAACTGTACCCTCACGTGACCCGCCTAGGACTCTATATGTTTGACAAGCACTATTATGAAAATCAAAATGAACAGAAATTAGAACTATATTTTTTTTTTAAGAGTCAATGAAATACAAACAAAATAACTTATGTGTCGAAGACGGATTTTGTATCTTTGTTTGGCTTTTTACTCAAGGGATCAAACCAATAGACTATGTTGCAGCGAGAACATATAACATACAAACTCCAGTGGTAACTTTAACAACATGTACACATTAAAATGAAGTTAGATGATAAGACAATTATTTATTAAACGTCTTAAATTGACAAAATGAAAATACGAACAGTTGAACAATAGGTGCTAGATAACAACGAAGTTTGGTCTCTCCCATTGCGTAGCCGACATAGTGAGTCTTATGCACCACAGTACAAGTATCCCTTGTCGTATTCGCAGGACATAAGAATCCATACCAATCACGTCTTTCCATGTTTGTGCAAAGACCGTGGAAGGTGCTATAATAGAATTAAAATAAGGAATGAATTATTGAATGTATGAAATCAAAAAACCACTAAATGAATTCTATAGGAAAATTGAAAAAAAAAAAAAAACTTACCGGACTGCAAATTTCACCCAGCCTGCATCTATCTCCTCCAACCTCAAACTACTTGAGATCTGTATTGTCAATCGTGTAGGGATACTCCAATGTAAGGCCCACAATCCCTGGAGGCATCTTCAGGTCAATCTGTTTAATGCCCTTGTAGATCTGTTGCAGCCGTGCTAAGTAGGGACATTTTCTCGCATCTTCATCATCCTTTTAGAACATCAAAAAAAATTGTTATTAGGATGCCAACAGATTTTCAGTAATAGTAAGGTAATTCCTACCATTGGAGGTGTTGAGTCTGAACTAATAAGATTGTGAGGCCAAATGATGAGAGATCCTATCGCTTGACCTAACGTGTGAACCTCTAGATCAGGAACAGGGATGGCTGTACCTTCTTCCCCCTTTCTAACACTCGTCACATTCACCCTACGAAAATCCTGCAGAATTTGCTGATGATGGTGGGTGGTAGCACGTGTGTGAACAAGAGCATCAACAACAACACGCAACAGTGGATCATCCAACTAGAGGGTGCAAGGGTCTCTCGACACTGGAGTGGGAGAAGGGTCACCAAATGGTTCCTCCAGAGGGTTGAAACTTCCTTTGGTGCTATTGAAGGCCAGGGATTCCTGAGTTCTATGCTCGTCTCTTGCCCTTTGCGCTTCGAACATCTTTGCCATTTCAAGTTGAAGCTCTGGCAACAGCTCTTGTCGGAGCTTGTCACGAAGGTTGGCCTCGAGCTCTCGTTCGATGTCCTCTCGAATCTTGGCCATAAGGTCCTTACTAGGTCCAGCTTTTGACGAATAACGTGAGTCTCGTCCAAAATACCTCGCGGCACTAACTCCCTGTGTCTCTCCTCGAACACGACCAAGGTCATCTCCTTAAACATGAAGGAAAATCTGTTACTTCCTCAACATGTCATATCCACCTTGTGTATCACATATTTATTCCATCACAAAGTAGGTGATCCTTTATGACATCAACATCCTGTCGACTCTCATTCAAACAATTGACACAAGGACAAAAATACTTCCCATTTTTTGCAGGAGCATTCTTTTTAGCGAATTCAATAAATTCTTCCACCCCTTTCTCATATTATTCACTAGTTCTGAAAGCATTCATCCAACTATGATCCATTTTGTTACCACCTAAGCCATTCCCAATAACATTCACACATTTAGTACAATTGTCAACGACATATGATGGGATTGCCTTTTTTCACATTTTTCAACAAAAATTTTGACAGCATTTCCCCTTAAAAGTAAGACATCCCAAAATTTCAAGCAACCCTATCTCTCCACTACACGAATAATAATCATACTACTTACTATATTATTATATTAAGGAAACTACATTAATAATCTTACCAATCTCTTTAATTGTTGTTAATTTCATCAAAATCATTCAAAAGCTCCATTTATTTATAATAATATATATACATTGCCTTTAAATTACATGGAATGGCTGTGTATGAAAAAAATAATTAAAACCATGAATAGTAGCTTATTTTTAGTTCTATGCAAAACATGAGTCCATATAATAATTTTCTATATAAAACAGAATAATTTTTTCCCCAAAGATGACAAACGAAGATATGAAGATAGAACATATACATATATGTAGTTGCAGTTTTGTTATAAAATCCTCAAAAAAAAAAAAAGGGTGATTTGATTAAAATTAAAATAACCCCTACTCATTCTATTTAGGCCATGTTAAGTCATGAGACAATAATCATTAATATATCACACTATTATAAAGTTTATAAAAAGCCACACTATTGATTTATCTAAAAATGTTCCGTTTGCAGTACACCAAGAAAAATATCATGTTAACTTTTGTGAATGAGAAAGACTTGAAAATTTAAATTAGTGGAAGCATCATTAAAAAAAAGTAAAAAGTATTGCAGTGGAGTTCCCCAATACAATTTAAGAAATATATAAGCACACCAATCTCAACCATCTCAATATAAGCAATATATAAGCACAATTAACATGATATTTCCTATTGCCTAGGCTTTTCACATTGCAAGTTTTACTTTAATTTATTCAAGAAAATTTATATTTCAAAAAGAAAATAAACCATTGCAATGGAGTTCCCCAATACAATTTAAGCAATATATATAAGCACACCAAACACACCAATCTCAACCATCTCAATATAAGCAATATATAAGCACAATTAACATGATATTTCCTATTGCTTAGGCTTTTCACATTGCAATTTTTACTTTAATTTATTCAAGTAAATTTATATTTTAAAAAGAAAATAAACCATTCTGTTACAAAAAAAAAAAGAAGAAAATAAACTAACCTGATGAAGGGGGCGCCGACTGCTATGTATGCTGGAGAGGTAGTGAGAAGCACAGTGGGGAGGTACACCAAAGGGTGGAGAAAGCAAAGAACCAAGGTGGTGTGGAGGTGTGGACGACAATGGAAGGAAGGAGGTGGAGAAGAGCAAAAACCTACACTGTAGAGGAGGTGAAGTTGCAGAAGGGTGGCCTGGTGCGTGCATCCTTCAATGGATTTCAGGTGGAGGAGGTGAAGTTGCAGAAGGGAGGAGTTGAAGAAAGAAAGAGTGTGGCTGACGGACAAGCAATTTGGGATGCCTAAAGGTTTCCCTACATACAAATAATTATGAAATTGCCACCGCCTACCTTTTTAACCACCTAATTTTAAATTTAGGACGTCCTTTGGGGTGATTATATCCTAATTCTGTAGTAGTGGGAAGAAAATCGATCAATTATTTCCTAACTTTGCCGAAGAACCTAAGAACCTTAGGATTGGGCTTAGCACGAATGGCATGAATTCTTTTGGCAGCCTAAGTAGTATACATAGTTTATGGCTTGTTCTATTGGTAATTTACAACTTATCTCCTCTATTATGCATGAAACGAAAGTACATCATGTTGTCTATATTGATTTCGGGACCAAAACAATCGGGAAATGACATAGATGTTTACCTAGAACCCTTGATCGAAAACTTGAAAGAATTGTGGGATGAAGGTGTTGATATTTTTGACACGAACAAGAGGGAGGTTTTTAAAATGTGAGTCATGATCTTTTGTACTATAAATGACTTTCTTGCATATGGAAAATTGATAGGATATAGTGTTAAAGGCCATAAAGCATGTCCAATTGTGAAGAAGGCACATGCTACCATCAACTTTAACATGGAAGAAAGACGGTTTATCTTGGGCATAGGAGATTTCTTAGACGGGGCCACCCATATCATAGATTAAAGAAAGCTTTTTTTGGTGGACAAGAGTTTGAAGATGCTCCGAAGGCATTGACTGGGGCGCAAGTTTACGAAAAGGGGTAAAATATAAATGTTATCTTTGGTAAGACTACAAAGAATATTAATAAAAAAATAAATGGAAAAAGATATATGTCTTCTTCAATCTTCCCTATTGGCCCAATCTTGATGTGAGACACTGTATTGATTTCATGCATGTGGAAAAAACGTATGTGATAGTATTATTGGGACACTGCTTAATATACAAGGTAGTTTTAAGGATGGAGTAGAGGCAAGATTAGATTTGCAGGAAATGGGAATACGAGGAGACTTGCATCCAAGGCCATATGGTAAGAGAACTTTTTGTCCTCCAACTTCTCATACTTTGTCTAAGGTTGAGAAAAGAAGTTTTGTGAGTGTTTACATGGCATCAAAGTTCCTTCAGTGTAGTCTTCAAATTTTAAGAAACTTGTGTCGATGAAAGACTTGAAGTTGTAGGGCTAAAGTCTTATAATTGTTATGTCTTAAAACAACAACTACTCCCAGTAACTATTTGAGGCATTGTCAAATATGATCTTCAACATATTTTGTCTAGACTTTGTTTCTTCTCCAATGCTATTTGTTGTAAAGTCATTGAGATAGAAAGATTGGATGAACTAGAAAATGAACAATATCTGATCTTGTGCCAGTTTGAGAAGCTTTTTTCTTCCTTCTTTTTTTGACATCATGGTATATCTAATTGTTCATCTAGTGAGGGAGATAAAATTGTGTGGCCCTATCTACTTACAATGGATGTATCCAATTGAAAGAACTATGGGTATGTGAAGAATGCGCATCAGTTTGAAGCATCTATTGTTCAGAAATATGTTTCTGAAGAAGCCATGGATTTTTGTCAAAATTACTTGTCAAATGCAAAACATATTGGGCTTTCTGAAAGCCATGATGAAGAAGGGGTTAGATGCAGGACTTCAGTAAAGAGTGTGGATCTTTATGAATTGCAACAAGTTCACTTGTACATCTTGAATAATATTGATGAAGTTCAATATCACATTCATGCTCATAGAGAAATTGTCCAGAAAGGAAATAGTCAAATAACTAAACAAAGGTTAATTAAGGAGCATAACAAAACTTTTACACATTGGTTCAAACAAAAGGTTGACGGAGAATAATGTGTCTTTGATACAATTAAATGGTTAGCACGTGGTCTTGAGGTTGATATCATAAGTTGGACTTCATTTTTGATCAATAGTTATACGTTTTCAATGAAGTCCCTAAATAATAGGAGCACCGTCCAGAACAGTGGTGTTATGTTAATTGCTGAATCTATGCACTTCTCTAGTTTGAAAGATAAGAATCTTGATTGGCAGCCATACCTTATTATGGGGTTATTGAAGAGATTTGGGTAGTTGATTATGTTAAAATTAAATTTTCCATTTTTAAATGCATATGGGTTGATGTCAACCATGATGTGATGATCGATTAGTTAGGATTTACATTGGTTGATATGAATAGTAGAAGTTTTGGAGATGAACATTTTATTATGGCATATCGGCGAAATAAGTGTTCTATATTACCGATCAGGCAAATAAAATGTGATATGTAATTCTCCAAGGAAAAAGGATCGTTGACATTAATCAGAAAAGTCGTTCAATGAATGAACTTCTTGAGACTCTTTCTTTTTCTAGGGGTCTACCAGAATTAAATGAAGAAGATGAAGCAAATAATAAACATGGCACAAGAAACGATCATCATGAAGGGATATGGGAGGATATCCCTTTATAAAACTACTTTGAAGATTAGCTAGCTAAAGTAATTATCATGAATTATATTTATATTATGTGCATTATATTGTTCTTTTATATAAAACTATTGTTTTTGTTGTCGTCAAAGGAAAATGAAGGATATGAGGTGTCCTAGTGTGGATGCTTTGGAGCCATCTAGTGATCATCAGTGATGGATTACTGTCTGCTATACATATTCTTTCTCGATAGATTCCTCTATCATCAATTAAAGTGTAATGATTATATTATCAGTAAAGTTTTGATTTTTTTTGTCAAACTGTAATATTAAAACAGGGGAATAAAAATGTGTAGTAGTATACCTTAATTTTTCAATTGTGTGTGATAATGTGTTGATTTTCAATGATTTATTGTTGTTGCTTCTGTGGAATGTGGTGTGGTGTATGTAGGAAGAATGATGTAAGTTACACCATTTGAAATTATGTTTTAAAGTGTTTGACGAAATGTGAATGTGTAAGAGAATAATTTATTCAGGGTGTAGGAAGAATGGTTTGTTGTTGTTGCTTCTATGGGATGTGCATGAGGTGTAGAAAGAATGATGTAAGTATTACACCATCCAGTAATGCTTGATGGAAATGCTTCTGTATAAGGTGTTTGTTATAATGTGTAAGAGAAGAATTTATTTGGATGTCGTTGAAATGGCTGCTTGCTAGGTCAAATGTTTTAACAGGGGAAACAGCTTGCTGCGTAACGTTTCAAAAGGAATAAAATTTATTTTAAAAAATGGAAACTTTTTAGACCCGTTATTTAAATAACCGGTCTAAAGTAATGAATTTTTAGACTGGTTATTTCAATAATAAGTCTAAAATGTCTTTATTTTTAGACAAGTTGTATAAATAACTGGTCTAAAACTTATTTTTTAGACCGGTTTCTTAACCGGTCTAAAAAGTAGCAGACTTTTTAAACCAGTTGTATCAAGACCGTATCTGAAACTAGTCTAAAATGTTGTTTTTACCCGATCTTAAAAGTGATTTTTTCACTAATGAAATAGATGAAATTACAAGACCATTTCGGCCATATACAAGACAATGAGCATATTCACAAAAACATATGTTATTTACAAGACACATGTAGGAATTTACAAGATTGTCTTGATCATGTATAAGACAAAGGCATAAATATCTTTTCAGCAAAAAAACTTAATTTCAGTTTAGCCCAAGGGGTACAGCAAAGTTTCAGAAAATATTAAAGGTTGTTAGAGAATAATTTACTACAGAGGGGGTACAGTGAAAGTTTCCCCAAAAAACGAGAGAGAGAGACAAAAAAGGCACGTGGCGAATGACTTTGTCTAATTAGCTAGCAAGTAGAGTGAAAAATATCTGATGTCTCCGAAATGGGAATCAATTTCTCTACTCATTTTTGGGATCATTTGGACAGTCCAGACTTTTTTTATTTTTTTTTCTTAAAAAAATTATTTAAAATAAAGATAATCTCTTAATCAATATGTTTTTAAAAAATAATTTTTTTTTTATTTAGAAATCACCCATTTAAAAAAAATAAATAAATTTGGACTATCCAGATCTAGACGAGCTTTGGATAGGCATCGAAACGGATTCACTCCGAAATGACATTTTCGGGAATCAGTTTCCCTGCTCATCCTTGGGATGAGCAGGGACATATGGACGTCCAGATGGATATGGACCGTCCATTTTTATTTTTTTTTATTTTTTGTTTTTCTTAAAAAAATTATTTTAATGGATGATACAGAATCTAAAATAATGATAATATCTTAACTAACATTTTTTTAAAAGATAATTTTTTTATTTAAAAATCACCCATTTTATAAAAATTCAGATTTAGACCGTCTACATTTAGATCTGTACGGTCCAGGGGATAGCCACCGAAACGGGTTGCACGTTTCTGTGCTTCCTTCAGGCCTCACTTCCTTCCATTGCCTTCCCATTGTCACATTCTCACTTCGCAATTCCTTTACACTTCACATACATCCCATATATATATACACAGGCACACACCATATATACATGTGATCACCCAAACATTACATGGCGAACACAAATGAATTCAACCACCATCGTCTTTAGAAACTCAAAAAGCAGCTTCTTCGCAAAACCAACGACCATAATGGAAGCTCAAGGAAGCCATAACCAGCCTCCTCAGCGGCCGACCAAAGTCGAAAGAAAAATCATTGAGAAAAACAGAAGAAACCAGATGAAGTTCCTCTTCTCTAAGCTCAATTCTCTCCTCCCTAACCACAATCCCAAGGTTCTTTCTCTTTCTTATTCTCTTGTACTCCAAAAAAAGCTAATTAGCGATGACGGAATTCCGTCGCTAAATTGAGTTAGCGAGAAAATTCCGTCGCTCATCAACTGGTGAAAGTCTATTCGTACAATTTCGTCACTAAATTCCGTCAGTAATCCAATTTTTCTTATATATTCTCTCTGTGTATATGAAGTATTACATTGATGTAACTCAATAATTTTTGGGTGGTGCAGGAACTACTGCCACTGCCTGATCAGATAGATCAGGCGATAAACTACATAAAGAGTTTGGAGGCGAAGGTGAAGATGTCTCAAGAGAAGAAAGAAAGCTTGACGGAAAAGAAAAGGTCAATTGCGAGCTGCTCAAGTAGTGCTATTGACATTAATAAGAACAAAAGTGTGGTGAGATCACCTGAAATTGAGATTCGTGAAGTGGGTTCGTCTCTAGTGGTTGTTCTGATCACAGGATTAGATAACAAGTTTGTTTTCTATGAGATAATTCGGATACTCCATGAAGAGAACATAGAGGTCGTTAGTGCTAACTCCTCTCTTTCTGGTGACTCAATGCATCACGTAGTGCATGCAGAGGTATATATATACATAATTATTATTAGATTTTGCTTTACATTCTGTTTATTTCTTGAAAAAATCATTTTTTTTTTTCATTTATCTGTGTAGTTGAACTGATATTGTTTGTGGGGTTTTGCAGATTGGGCAATCGTCGTTTCAATTCGGCGCAACCAAAGTAAGCGAGAGGCTAAAAGGATTTGTGTATGGATTATCAAGTGATATGGAAATAAACCCAGAGATGTGGGATTTGGGCAATATTGCTTCTGAACCCTGGGACTTCTAATTTAATGATCAGGGGATAATTAATAAGGGCTTCAAGAAGGAGATATATTAATGTCAGTGGATGGCCTTTATGTCCATGGGATATTAATTAAGGATGGTGTAAGATTTCAACTTCTTGCAGCCAAACTGGTATCCTGATCTAAATCTAGCTTCTGATTTTCTCTTGTACACTTGTACTTAGTCTGTGCCTCTTCAATCATCTTTTATATAATAAGTGAGGTCCTTATAATTAGCTTCATATTTTGAAAATATTATTGTAGTTAAAATTTAACCACTTTTATTTTTGTAGTTGCTTATAAGCTAGCTCCACAACATTAACATTAACGGTGGCTAATAATGAATGATAAATCTGACTTAGAATTATGCCAATAAAGAATTGGTGAAGTTTCAAGGGGTAAACTATGCAAAAACACAAGACAACATTAATGGCTATAGCTAACAATGATGATCAAAGTTTGGCCAATTGAAAGAATAAAGCAAATCAATCTCCTCCTTCACAGAGACAACACGTCTGGAAGGATCTAGAATGATCTAAAGAAATGGAAGGGGCTTTGATCATTTGGAAACTGATGGAGAATCCTCAAAGCGGTATGATCTTTCCAAGCCTATTCATTACACATGATTTTGTTTGCGTCCTATAAAATAATAGCCGGTAGATAGCTGGGTCCCTTAAACATGATGTTTTAGGTTCGAACCAAGCCGTGCGTATGGAAAAAGCTTTGTTAGAAGAGGTAAAACCCATTTCAGTGATCTCTACGTCTCAGGAGGATTAGTCTCTAGTTATCAGTTAGAGGATACTGCCTGGATTCTACAAAAAAAATGAAACTCCAAAAAAAATTTTGTTCCTCATTCAACTGTCAGATAGTAGAGTTTACATCATGAGTGTTTTCACCGAAAAATTATGTTGATATGCTTGAATTAGAGTTTAAAAGATGGGGAAAAGGCAGAATATTTCTACTCCTTCATGACATCTTCGATTATGATTACAATCTTTCACCCAAAATATAAGAAGTTTCATTTGTACAATAACAGGGAATGTTACAGGTTATTATTCCCACTCTAATGTTAGACAGGAGACTGCCCTGAAACTTTTTGGATGTCTCACTGTTTTAAATGAACTTCCTTGATACCGAACTTTCGATAGATGTGACATCAATCAGACAAGGGTTGCTTCCCATTCAAGCGTTTCACCTGCGAACATGGGCACAATATAATGAATAATGGTAAATCTGATGACTTAAAGGAATTATGCCAATGCGGAATTGGTGAGGCTTCAAACAATGCAAAAAACTATCGATCTCCTCCTTCAACAAAGAAGACAATATATATTAATGCCTATAGCAAATAAAGATGAGCATTCTTGGCCAATTGAAAGAAGAATAAGGCAAGTCGATCTCCTCCTTCACCAAGACAACATCTTCCCTAGATTAATCTAAAGGAATATAATGTAAGGTTTTGATCATATGGAAACTGATCAAGAACCCTCAATATGGCGGTATGATCTTTCCAAATCTAGCTATTACTTAATAAAAGACATATTTACCTATTTTGATTAAATTTAGATTAGTTAATATGATATGTATTTTTCAAAACACCCTAGTTATCTTCTTTAATTCTCTTATTCCCTTTCCTCCTTAATTATTATTGAGAAAATATCAACAGGAGTAAATTAGGAAAAAATTGACAAATATAAAAAATAGGACTTATATATAGTACTAAGATGGACTCCCCAAATATGTCATATATAAAGACTAGAGGGAGTACGTGATTCTGTTTAAGCCTAATCAGGGATCATTTCATGATTTTGCTGAAACTATATATGCTGCAGGCTAATTTTTCCTCTATTAGAATAAATGAATCTGGAATATACGAAAATAATGTATAGTTTGGGATATAAATCACTTATAATTAGGGGTGGAATTATTGCTGCTTTGAGTAATGTGGTTGGTTCAATAAATCAGTTCCATGTTTTGCATGGAAGGTGTTGTTTGGAACCGATGCTTGGTTTGTTTATAAGATAAAAGACGATATGACGCGGGTTTCACCAAGACATATATGTGAGTGTTTAGCAATTTGTTAAATTTAGGTTTGTGTAAACCGAGACAAAACTTTTCTCACACACTTACCTCATAAATTATAAAAGTTATTCTCAAAAGTTAATTCAAACACACTTATATATACTACGAAATATTATGGTAGGAGGAGGTCCCACAATTATTTTCCTGAACTTTTTGTTTATTGATTGAACATATTAGGCGGTTTTCTACGAAGAGAAATAGTTTCTAATGCAAATTATCAAAAGGAATATTTTAGGCAAACTAAAATATGCTAACTTAATATTTTTCTTAATCTCTACAAATTAGTTATCTATCTTTTACATTTATAACCAGAATGGGTAACTTTTATTGATGACAGTTTTGAGATTTTACAAGAAATAACTAATTTTTTTAATGTGCTGAGAGCAGTAGTTAATTGCAACTTGTAAAAAAGACAAGAGTGAGTTATAAAAATGATCATAGGGATATCATGGAACATTATTTTGATTGTTTCCTGGCCTAGACTCACGGTGCTTGCGTTGTGGCAACTTGCATGTTTTGCTGAAACAAATGTTGTTGGTTTTTGTTTGTTTGCATGGTACCCCCTACCCCAACAAGTTTATCTTATCCAAGTCAAATTTTGATTGCCACCGCCAGGCCAATTGGAATACTATCCGTCACTGTCTACCTTTAGATAGATTGATCATATATCTGCGGGTTCTTCTATTTCAACTAATAGTATACTACGAATTTTCCGACAAGAATAAAGTGAGCGCACACCATGCAATTTCGGACGTTTCGCTGAATTTTCCAACGAATCTGTTGAGCATCATCACATCATCATCTATTTTTTGAAATTAATCTGTGCTGAGTTGAATGGATCAACTCATCAGCCGCCGGGCGACTCTGAGTTTTTACCAGCGTTGAATTTATTATTTTCAATAATTAATTTAAAAGGAAAATTCACAATTATGATAAAACTGAACAGGTTTAGCAAATTGGGAGCTAAACATTGATAGTTCGTGTACGATTAGCTAGCCGAATCTGTTGGATTACATATAAGATTGGATTGAAAAAATAATTAACTCAACAGACGGAAGCTTCTTTTTTATTTTTTAATATTATCCATCACTAACCATGGTCATTAATCAATTACTAAGAAATATTGAATATTTGTAGTTTTGTTGATTATATAATATTGTTGGGTGTGATGTTTAAACACGGCTAATTATAAGGGTTTAGGCTAGACTAAAACTTTTAAGGTTTAAAAGTGTTTCCTACATTCCTTTAAAAATGGATACAAGGTTTCTAACCACAATCTATTTTGGGGAGAAAACCGTAATTTGGGGTGGAATTGCTATTTTTTCATGCGTTTTCACAAGCCATTTTTTAAAATTTATTCTCTAAAATTATTCTTATCACTCCCCCCCCAACCCCAAAACTATTTTAGACACACGATAAGTAAGTGGAAAATATCTCCGGATTCCCTTGGGCCCTGTTTGGTACATGGGAAGTGAATGTGGAGAAGTGGAAGTGGATTTTATCATTTAGGTTGTTTGGTTGGTTGGAGCTCACTTTCACATGGAAGTGACTTTCATAAAAAATGATGGAATTGAAGCGACTTCCATGCTCCAACCATGAGAACTGGCCACACTTCCCTGGAAGTGAATTTATTTTCCTACTTTACCCCTTGAACAACACGACCTTCCTACATTGAAGTTCACTTTCAACTATGACAGCAACGACACTCGCAACGGTGATGGCATTCATCCACAACGGCACAACACTCAAGCTTCCAGGTTCTTCGATTCTGATTTTAGATCAGGAAGACTTCAAGCCAACTTGATTGAATACACTCGATGCAGCAACGCTATCACTGACGATTTCTCTCTACCACTGGCTCTCTCTATGATCTGTCTTTTCCAAGTGCCCAATCTCTAATGGCCGAACCCACAATCCGATTGGGCATCCTGGGCTGCGCTGAAATTGCTCGCAAGCTCTCACACGCCATTACCCTTGCCCCTAACGCCACCCTCTACACCGTCGCCAGCCGCTCCGTTGAAAAAGCCACCACCTTCGCTTCCGCCAATGGATTCCTGAAGCTCTTCACACGATCTTAACACTTTCACAATCATTGATATGTTTCATTTTGCTATTTATCTCCATCTTTGCATCTCCGATAGGTTGGGGTTGAAGACGATATTGTTAATTGTTGTTTTGGGTTTGATTCTTTTAAGATTAATCGTTATTAGGTTTATTTTGTGGCTTGGATTCTGGATTCTGGATGAATTTGTAATGGGAGTTCAATCCTAGAGGTGGGACGGTGAAGAAGACGATGAATGAAAGAAGGGTTTTTTTTTTTTTTTTGCAGATGGGGCATTTTGGTACTTTGATATTATTAATATATATATAAATTAAAAATAATATCATACTTCTATGATCACACCAAACACACTTTAAAATTCACTTCCACCTCTAATTCCATTTTCAGTTGCACTTCTATTTTCACTTCCACTTCCATTAAAAACTCTTTCAAGATATCAAACGGGACATAGGGGTATGCTTTAACGAGTCTTTATTCTCTCTCCCCCTCTTTCAAACAATGGCAGAAGCAAAAGAAAAACCAAATTCTTCTTAGGCTGAACAGATTTTTTGGTTTTTGGAAAAAGCCACATTGGGAATGGAATCCGTCCACATGTGTCCATTAAGTACAAATAGTTTTTTTTTTTTTTGTAATCTCACTTACGCACATTTAAAATTGGATAAAAATCAGATTATATAATATGATTTATGTTTGGATTAAGTGTAGCATAAGTAGCTTTTTTGAAACTGAACTTGTTTGGATTTATGGTAGCATAAGTGATTTTTGTGATATTTATAAGAGAAAAAACCATTTTTCCCTTAAAAGCCAACGGTGATAAACTACCTTTTGTGGCTTATAAGAAAAAGTTACTTTTCCCTTGATAGCTCAATTGGTTCAAAGTTATCCTAAACATACCACTCTGGTCCTATTTATAAGTCCCTTTTAACTAATTCTCACATGCCAAGGAGAGTTAGTTAACTCATTAACTATGAGTCATATTTCCAATTTTGCCCTTGTATTTGATTGGTTGCAAAAATCAACATGAATAAATTCCTTTTGTTTATTGCAATTAATAGGGGTAAAAAAGTACAAAATGCATTTACTACCTTGAAACTGGACTTATAAATAGGACCAAATTTTTTATCCAAAAAAGACTTATAAATAAGACCAGAGTGGTATGTAAAAACCAAAATCTTTCAAAAATCTAATTGGTTTAAAGTTATCCCAAACATATCTAAAAACCAAAATCTTCTAAAAACCCAATTGATTCGAAGTTATCCCAAACATATGCAAAAATCAAAACATTCCAAAGCCCAATGGGCCCTCTCATAAACATGTTTGAAAAGTTTAAAAGTCATCCCAGACATGCTCATGGTTCTCAAAGGTAGAATAAAGTCATCCTCTTGTACAAGTTTATAAAATTATAAGAACAATCTCTGTATCAAAGAAACCAAAAACTACAAGACAAATTTCATTATCATTTGCGTCGAAGCTTATATCAAAAGTACTGTGGTGCTCCCAACTTCTTGTACCATATGCCATCAGACCATTCAAAATGCTGCTTTCAAAATGGGACTCAAAAAAATGGTCTTTATTCAACGGTCAGATAGTAAAGTTTACATCATGATTCGTTTCACCAGAAAATCATGCCAATATGCTGAATTATTGTTTAAAAGGTGTGGGAAATGGCAGAATATTTCTACTCCTTTCCAACTAAACACAACATATCTTTGATTATGATTACAACAGAAAAAACGGTGGTCCACTGCATAAGGCTCCTACTAGACAGAGTCTAACGAATGATGGATGAACACAGCCTTGCCCCTGCCCCTGCCCCTGCAAGAAAGGAGATTGTTTATGGGATCTGGATTTGTGACCTCCACCTCACATGGCAACACTCTTGCCATTGTACCAAGACTCACCCCTCTTTAGATTATGATTACAAATATCTTACCAAAAATATAAGAAGTTTCATTTGGAGAATAATTGGGAATGTTGCAGGTTATTATTCCCACTCTGATGTTAGATAGGAGACTGCCCTGAAACTTTTTGGATTTCTCACTGTTTTAAATGAACTTCCTTTCTTTATTCTCAGAAGTCGTCTGCAGAAAGACACTGAACTTTCAATAGAAGTGACATCAATCAGACAAGGGTTGCTTCCCATTCAAGCGTTTCGCCTGCGAACATGGGCACAATGTCCCCGAACGGAAATGAAAACGACTCAGGCACCTTCCATTGAGCCTTCCTCAGTTTAATCTTTAAGTTGTTTCTTGGAAGGCCATAGAAGTCTGGTCCATTAAAGCTTGTGAAGGCCTCCAGCTTGTCCAGTGCACCAGCCTTAAACATGAAAACAATTTACAAAAAGTCATGCAAAGCACGGGCTAGTTGCATCGAGCAGATAAGCAGTTTACAATATATATAATAAGCAAACGAAAATGCTTGTGACCATATCGCCCAGGGATCACTGGATATTTGGTTTAAAAGTTTGAAGAAATAATTATGTTGCCGGCATTAAGGAAAATAGTATGCCTTGAGTCCATAGGTGGTAAAGAAATAGCTAAAGGAAGAAGGATAAATAAGCAGAAGTTGGAATTCAGATGCAGACAGACTACTTTCGAAACCTTTTACATCGACACAATCAAATGCTATTTTTCATGAATCAGCTGACTGAAATTAAAGCAACACTAGCTCATCATTGAAACTCAGCCCTCTTCCCCTGCTCCTTAGACCCAACAAAATGCTCATATGCAAATAGAATACTTGTACCCAAAAGAATGTAAAATTTAACATATGATGGAGATGTTACCTCTTCAAAAACCTTGGCATAGAGTGATAGAGCGACAGGGGAATTGTATATGCCAGCACACCCACAAGGACATTCTTTTTTACGTCTTTCATGAGGAGCACTATCTGTTCCGAGGAAAAACTTATTACTTCCACTGGTAACAGCAGAAACAATAGCCTGTCCTGCAAAACAAAAGTAACAACAACAAGCTCAAGGAAAGATAACAATAATTATGCGGAGAAAAAGTATCAGAAGATGAGGCCGGCAGCAGGAATATTTTAAAACTATATGGAAGAAATCTGCATTCATATTATAAGTGGGTCATAATATTCATACCCTTTAAATCATGTATTTCAAGTTTTTAATGGAGATGCCTGATATAGCGGCTGAAAGATGTTGAAAGTCGAAATTATTTCGAGTCATATGACAGAAAACACACGTACTGTGGATTTCTCTTTTGAACACTGGAAGACAGTAATTGTGGGGCTGCAAGCCACGTTGGAACAGAGCATTGCGGTTCAAGATGCTGTGGTGTAACAGTTGCAGCTACATAACCTGACAAACAAAGCAAATCATGAGAAAATTATAAAAAAAGAAATAATAACATAAAAATGAAGCTCATTCAACCAAATGATTAGACATGCCTTCTTTGCAAGATTCTACAAATTTAACAGCATCCATGGTAGTAATATGTTCCATTACAACCTTCAGCTGTGGAAGCCTTTGAAGTCAAGGCTCTAAAATTGTTTCAATGAAGACCTTTTCCCTATCAAAAATATCAACACTTGGATCTGTAACTTCCCCATGAACCTGTCAAGCAAATTATTCAAGGATAAGTACTAGAAAAGGCATCTGAAGTACTTTAAGACAGAAGAAGGACCAGCAGGAAAGAGGAAAACATGTCATCGGGTGACTTGCCAAACATCACGAAGTTCATACTTAAGCCTTCACAAGTTTATCATTGCAACATGCTGTGAAATAGGCGTCCATTATAATAAAATCAATTACAAGGAGCTGATAAGATCAGAACTTATTGTAAATCAGGAATCCTCCACTAGGAAAAGATTGTAAAATACGAAACAAAAGACATTCTTGGATATAACCACATATAAACCAGGTTCATACAGTTAAAAAGGAAAGAGAGAATGGGAAAAAAACAAGAGTAACATTTTTTTTAAGAAATAATGAAGAGAAATAAGCTAGTTACATAAAATCATATAATTACCAATAATGGTATATTCTGCCGAACCATCTCCTCTAGAGCAGGAAAACATTTTCCAAAAAGATCAGTAACACCATCTTGGGAGTTTGTGGTGGCACCAGCAGGACAAAGCTTCACACCATAAATAACTCCACTTCTTTCTGTAAATGCAGTTAGCATCATCAATAAATGTAATATATTTATTAAAAAAGATAAATAAAGACAAAGATCGATGAACACAACAATTTAAACAACAGGTTGAAGAGCATATATACACAACCCTGGACATGCAAAATAACTTACTATTGCTTGAAAACTTCTTTTGGTCATATATTGGAATAAATTTCATTGGTAGATTTCTTTAAAATTGCATACCAACAAACTAGACTCACTTGCTAGTTTAATCTCATCAGGGCTTGTCATGTCTGTTAGGTAAAGGGTCATTAGTGGAGTGAAGTTACTATCCTTAGGCAGTGCTTTCAAGATGGACTCTTGATAAGCCACAGCAGCAACCGTGGTAGTAATAGGCGGCTTCAGATTTGGCATAATTATAGCCCTTCCAAAATGCTTTGCTCTGTAATGGAGAGTTTACCAGTCATTAAATCAGGATTCAAAAATAAATCCATTTGTAGGAACACTAAAGACACTAGGAGCAAGAATTCCTCTCATGCATCCCCTAAAATTTATGAGATTGTATATGGATTGACTACAGGCCTTTCTGTCAACAAGTGAACTTACCTGGGAGGGATGACAGCTTTGAGAAGGTCGCCATCACGAAGGTGAAGATGCCAGTCATCAGGTTGTGTAATAATAAGCTCCATCTTTGGTCCTTTCTATCGTAGGTGCTCATGCACTTCGAATCTTTTAGATGGAAAATTTAATGCCTATAAATGAAGATAAAAAAAAAATTAAGTACAAGCAGAATCATAGAAAGAGAGATAATTCACACAGAGAGCTATGAAGCACACGAAAATAGAGTTTGGTTTCAGTAATGAAACAAAAGTGGAGTCCGATTGCAGAAACAGTTCAAAGTGTAGTAGTGGCATGAAATAAGTTTGAGCGTTTGACTAGTAAAAACAACTTGACAAATAAAGTTGTCAATAATTTGAGAATCACTTGGCAAGGAAGGAACAGAGTTTTCATCATTCTTAGTGCGGCAATGTTGTCACAATCACCCCAAAACTCGCAGAACTATCTGTTAGGAAGAAATTATAACATAAAAGAAGGAAATCAGTTTATTAGCAGGACCTAATAAGTACTTAATGGCATGCATTTCCATAGGCCTGAACAATAATCATTCACA
Organism: Inga laurina; assembly: GCA_963855925.1. NCBI lineage: Eukaryota > Viridiplantae > Streptophyta > Magnoliopsida > Fabales > Fabaceae > Inga > Inga laurina. The sequence goes on along the minus strand of OY979707.1, from coordinate 60,184,534 downwards.
CAAAAATCCCGAATGGAATGTCATCGAGAATGATATAACTTACGGCAGATTTCTTATAACTAGGAGTTTACTGTGACATAGGGTGTTCTCCCAGGCATTTTATCGAACACCTTCAGAACAATCAATCACAGGTGGTCCTCATAGGTGCAACGAATCAATAATCAATCATCAATCAATTTGCTTAAAAATAAAAGCAACCCAGACAAATAGAATCTCACTGTTGATAAAAACCCGAAGGTCTAAAGAGTCCACATTACAAAGTCAACCAAGAAAATGAAAATACCAGCCCCAACTGTTGCTAAGTCCAACTCCAGAAAAATCCAATCCCATTTAAACGTTCATGCAAGACAAGAAATTTCATTTATGACAATCAAATCACACTTTCACAGTCTCCACACGATCTTCCAGGCACAAGGAATGAAACGGAAAGCACGAAACCTATGAAGAGCACGGCGGTGGACAGGGCTGAGTTCCGAATCGATGAAAAGTAGCGGAGGACGGCGGCGCACGGAGCTGTTGGGTTTCAGATGGCGACGGAGAGAAGGTGAGAGAATTTGAAGACTATGATTTAAAGTAATCGATGGCCGAGATTGCACATAGTGAAACGACGCAGTTTTCATTCAAATGCATAGAGTGCATCTCCCAGGAATGACGCCAGCTTTTTATGCCCGTTTGCCTGTGTGGTACTAAGAAAAAGTTTTTGATGAAATTCAAAGTAAAAATACAAGTGCAACTAGAAGTAAAATTGGAAATAAAAGTATGTGGATGAAAGTGGGATTTAATTTTTAATCTATATGTCTATTTTTCTTATAAAAAGATCAAAACACCCTTGTCTTTGGAAAAAAAAACCCTCACACACCTCCTGCTACCAATGAAAATAGAACCACCTTCAGAGAACCTAAACTGAATCTTCATCGAAGCAAAAGAGGAAAAATAGGATCAATCCAAGCAAGATAAAATCACAATCCAAAAATTAAAATCAAATCTTCATTAGTCCAAAAATCCCATTAAATACGAAAATCAATCTTAGCAAAAGGCGGAAATCATAATCGCAACAATGAAGCAAACACAGGTTGAGAATGATGACGGCAACTATGAGATAGTGAGAGGCAATGACTGATGGTTGAGAATGAAGCCTGAGAGGGAAAACAAGAGACGAAATCGACGCAGCTATAAAAGCAACAAGCACTAAGGAAGAGGGAGGGAGGCCAAAGTGGAGAACTAGAGATAATTTGAGAGTGGGGGGACTTGCAACAAAAAAGAGAAGGAACAAGGAATGAAGCAGTGAGGAGATGCAGCAGACGAGATGCAGATCAAACAAGCCTAGATTAGAGATGGCATCTTTGAGTTAGAGATCGAAAAAACTTAGGACGTTGGAGACGATGACGGTAAGGGTTACCAGAGATGATGACATCGAGAGGTGCCAGAGATGGTGATGACAATGGTAAGTCGGACGTCAAGATCAACAACAATGTACTCCTGGATCAACATCTCCATTCAACATCTCTCAAAGGGTTAAAAAGTAAAGTTATTTGACTTCTATGGAACTAGTTCACTTCCATCGAGCGGGGGTTGGGAAATGATGGAAGTGACTTCCATGAGGAATTGGGTTACATGGTATCAAACAAACAAAATTGTAGAATCTACATCCACTTTCACTTCTCTACCTTGTGTTCCTTGTTAGTTGTTACCAAACAGGGCATTAGAGCTGACCAGCTAGCAGATACTAGGGGGATAGTATAGCACCCAACATATGGGTAGTATATTGTAACACCCCAAATTTTATTCACCAAGAATATATTTTAATTATTTTATACATTCAATGAAATGGTGAATATTTAAGGTCAAAAGAATTAAATATTGAAAATTGAAAGTGGAATAGTGGTTTCAGTGAAATCGCCTGCGAGACAGTGAGATTGTCATATAGTTTTGGAAAATCAAATGATAACCAAAAATTATGAAATTTTACAAGGTGAAAGTAGACATCCTAAGCTTTAATTTGATAGGTATTATAAGCCATTTTGACCTGTGTATTGAGGGTTATGAATTTTTAAAGTTTGCCCAGTGAAATTGACTAATTTTTGGAGCAACGGTCAAAGATTGAAAATCTGGGAATGATATGATCCTAGCCAGAAAAATTCCATATTTTTCCTTGAAACTAGACTCAATAAGGGTTCCATAGGCTTTGGAATCGCATCAAAATGATGTCTAAAAAATTAGTTATGATTTTTCAAAGTTAAGGCAAAAAATCTGCCAGAATTGGCATTATTCCAAAAATTTAAGAAATAAAGTAATCTTCCTTTTTCTCTTAATTATTTTAGAAATTAAGGGATGAAGGAGGAGGAGACAAGTGTCAAAATCCAATGAGACTAAGTGTCAACACCACATGAAAGATGATGGAAATAATTGTTGTGTCATAAGTCCTTACTTATGTCATAAGGTTAGGTAGTCAACTCTTGTACCAATTGACTTGAGTAAATGGAAGGAATACTTGATTTAGTTGGAGCATAAGAGGGAGCACGTTTTTGGCCAACCAAGGAAGAAGGAGAATTGGTTCCAATCTAATGAAAATCAAATGAAGCAAGCAAGTCAAAGTATGACATAAAGTGGAGAGGTAAGGTGCAAGCATGGAGGGAAGTATGGTGGTTGGCATGTGTCACTATAACAACCTTAGATGAGATCAATGGTTTGGAATTAAGGAAGTATTTTTATGAAGGCTTTCTCTTCCCTTCCCTTCATGCATTTTCGTTCAACATAGAGAGGGAGAGAGTTTGGAGAAACTTTGAAGAGTTAGAGGGAAAAGGAAGAAGAAATCTTGAGGTAAGAGTTGATTCTTAAGCTTTCCTTGTAACATTTCCCCTAGATCCTTCTCTAAACCATGTTTCTTCATGAATCTATGATCTTGAAGACTCATTCTTAGCTCAAGGAGGAGAGAGAGAGGGGACGTCCTAGAGAGAGAAACATCAAAGATCAAGAGGTAATCTCCAAAATCTCAACTTCTTAGTGTATTGAAGTTGTTGTTCGTGATTGTTGTTTGGTTTTGTGATTTTTGGGTTGAGTTGTAAAATTATAAAAGTCATAACCCTAAGGGGTTATACTGCCCAAAATCCTTTAAATCATGATTAAGAAGCTTTTAAATGAGTTAACCAAAGATTAGAAGTGGAAAGGTACAAGTTTTGGAAACTAAAACAAAAAGCTACATTTTTTTATTTTCCCTTCAATATTTCGGTCAGACCAAAAATGGTAGTAGGAGTTGGATTTTCATGAAATAAATAGTTCCATTGGACTCAGCGGGCAAAAATAGGTGGGGTTACAGTTGGGCACTTTTTCGGTAGATGCCGAAAAAGTATAATTACGAAAACGCCACTGAAATCCCTAAATAGGGGTTGTCAAGGGTATTTTCGTAATTTGACAGTGAATTTGGTAATTTCGATCCCGGAAATGAATTCCTTGGGTGAAAATTATTCAAAATAGCCTTAGTCAAAATTTTGAAAAAATGCGTCATCGGGCCGGGTACGGCGGGGCCGGGCCGGGTTCTCGAGGGCATTTTTGTAAATTTTCACCATAGACTAATATAACCACAATAAACACTATGGAATAGTATAAAATGATACTTGGATAGGTTATAACCTATTTCTGGTACATTTAATATTTTAGGACTGAGTTGGACGCCGGAACAGCACGCTTTACGAGACACCATTAAAAAGAGGATTATAAAGCATTGAGGTAGGAACATTATCCTTCATACACTATGCCATAAGTTATGTGATTGTGTGGATGCCATTGTTTTTGTAAATGCGCTTTATTAATCAACATGATTTGCCCAGAGAAGGGCCAGAAGTGTCAGAGGCACTTACACTGGAGTTGGTGAAAACCCAACCGGTGCAGAATAGTGGGGCTAGGCCCTACTCATGTATACATGCAAATGATATGTTTATAATCTTCATTAATTGGTGCATACATGACATATATCATATTTACTTTTTGCATTTTCTATGAACGATAATATGTTTCTACGAGGATTCTCCGGAATATCACCCTATTTTTAATAAACACCTCAGCGGGTACCAGTGGGTCTAAGGGAAAAGATGTAGACGCCGGAAAGTGAGTGGCACGGGTCTCGAGGAGACGACAAGATCATGGTCATAATTAGTCTATTTTGTGATATTTTGGTGAAATTTGTAAATATTAAGTTTCCGCTGTATTTTCTGTTTTTCGTTGACGAACGATATCAGAATTGTAAATGAATATTTTTATTAGTATAATTGTACTTTTCTATATGCCCATTGAATTTCGTCTTTATTACTTTTCGATTATCGAAATGGAAACGAGTATTGACATATATCAACGCTATCAACAATTTAGCAATTGGAAGAAAAAAAATTAAAGTTACAAAAATACTCATAAACTTTTATATATAAAGCACAGTATTCCTTATCTTTAATATAAGACATATTTGAAAGGTTGGTTTTGGTCCTAAATATAAGACATAATTTTTATGTTTGTCAATATTTTTCTAATTTATTTCTATTGATACTCTCTTAACAATAATTAAGAATGAGAGAAAATTAAGGAAAATGGTTAGGATTTTTAAAAAATATATGTTATATTAACCAATTTTTTTAATATAATCAAATTACATTAATATATTTTATATTAAAGATGAGAAGGGGGTAAAAAGGTTCCGCAAATTTGAGAAAACAACAAAAATCCTTTGATCCTTAGCTGTCATTTGAAAACTAATGTGAGAATCATAATGCCCTTTATTTTTATTCATTCTTTTTTATATCTGGCTTATATCCATTCAACTCATTGTTTTTCCCATCCCACGTAAGACTACTAGCCCCACCATTTGTATTTTGTAATAATTTACCACTCTTCATTTAAAACTTAAAAGTCAAATATCAATACTGATAACTTTTTATATAGTTTATTAAAAAAGTATTAAAAATCAATTAGATAAAAGCATCCATTAAATAAAATATTTATTTTAAAGACATATGTATACGACACCCCTACCAAAAATACTAATCCATCCGGTTAATTCCTAAGGATATAATTTATAAAAAACACATTTTCCAGAAAATGCATTTGACAATAATGTACAGGAAGTTAGTGTTCCAATATCATACGGAACTCTCATTTTTCTAAACTATTTTAATTCTAGGTTACATCACCTCTTAAATACTCCATTATCCCAAAGAAAACATCTACAATTATTGTGATAAGAAAGAAGCATTTTAACATGAACGGCTTTGCTTTTTACACGTTAATAAACCAGAGTCAAAAGGCAATATATGTAAATTTCCACCCTTAACTTGTCTGATCGAAGATGGGGATATTGTGAATGATTATTTTGGGGCCATATTAAATATAGAGATGAGGACAATTTAAGCGACAAGGGGGCATGGGCTTTGTTAGACATATAAAATACGCCAATCAATCATATATTAGACCTTTTATGATGTTTAATTTCACTCCAGCTTCATCTCCATTTTTATTCCTATATTGTATTTCGTAGGTTTCCTCTCTTTAAAAGGTAAATAAGTTGTTTATAGCTCAAAATTTATGAGCTTTACGAGTAATGAGAAAATAGATGGGAGGCCAGGGAGGAAACATTTTAATCAGTTTCATTTTAAAAAATTAAAGAAGTAAAGTTAAAAGCTTAATTATAAATAATTTTTTTCTTACTCCTTTATATTACATCTTCTCTTTATTAAAATTTTGTTAAATTAAACTCATTAAAATTCTTCCTCCTATTCATTTCTCCTGTGCCAAACAGGCCCTTATAACCTTCTAAACATGAATTATTTCTTTTTCTTTTTTATAAGTAAGCATGGATTATTTCTGTCTAGCTATATATGAGGGAGATAAGTTTATATAATAAAACTAAATTAAATAGCACAAGGTAATTTTTGTTTACATAAAAGCAAGCATGTGTGTTTAAAATGATAAGATGATTTAGTAGTTACGGGAATGAAATCAAATAAAATGCTCGATAGTATAACAGCATATACTATTTTAATTTAAAATATATAATAAAAGACAAAAATTTAGTTATATCATTTTGAAAAATTAGGACATGACTAGGCTAAAATTAAATGGAAGGAGACCTTTTTGCCAGAGGACCATGGAACAAACAAGAAAGCTAAGATCAACATCAAGAGCTTCTCTTAGTTATACATTACATCTTCTCTCACATACACACTCTTTTAAGATTCAAAGAAAATACTTATGAAGAATAATTGAATATAATATTGTGGCTCGTCCTTAAGGTGTCTTAATTATATGCCAACTAACAAGTAACAACTTAGTCTTTAATAATAATCAACCACATCAAATCGAATTCAAATTTCTTCTACCTAGCTTATTGCACGTATATATCAAAGGACAAAAAGTCTCATTTCATTGAGAAATAGTTGTTGGCAGCCATGGTTATATGAAAAGTAGAACCAAATTAAAGAGGTGGAGAAGAAAGTTGGGCAACTATATTTTTACGGTGCGAGCAACACATTTTTCTAGATATAATTCAATCCCACATATTCTAATGTTCTAATGCACATTGCATTAAGTTGCATTTCACATATTCAAACCAAGACAATGATAATTTTAATAAAGTGATAGTTTGACTTTATTTTTATTTTTTTACTCTAAGGAAAAAAGTAATGAGTTTTGATCTTATTAAAGTATTAAATAGAGTGATGGCAAGGGGCATTTACAAATAATAAAGTGATACCTTAAAATAGTGCCTCTTAAAACTTTTACTTATAACATTTATAGTTATATTGGGTCCATGCAAGATTCAATGGTAAAGGCTTAATTGGTGCGCGGCATCATATTGGTGAAACCCTATTAATTAATTAGGTGATCTCGAGTGATCCCGAAACACCTGTTACCCATTAACTGCACGGTTTCATTTTCTACAACATATTATTATATCGTAAACCCTTTTAATTTTTACATGTAAAAAATTTGTACAACATGAATTTCATCTAATGAAATATTTTGTAACGTAAATTACCAATGCTCTTTTTTTTTTTTTTTTTGTTATATCTTCATGTATGGAAAGAAAATTTATGCGTAATATTAAATACTTTGAATTGATCGAAATCTTGGGATCCAGAAGATGGGGGAAGTACATGTGTTTGCTTCCTGCCAAATATAGAAATGTATTGACATGCAGCCCCGTGGAGGTGGCAGGGGAAAAAGCAATAATTTATACACACATTAATAAACGGGAGATTAAGTTGGTAGACATTTTTTTTAAATAAAAAAAATTAGTTGGAGATTTATTGTCCTTTCAATCATTTTAAGCTCCAATTAATGTGTGTATAAATTTTATGTGGGGCGGGGATGAGGCACATAGAGTCATAAACCAAAGGGGAAAATTTTGTGTCTTTCCATGAATATTAATAAACAATAATCACTACTATATATAATAGAAAAAATAATGGGGAAATCATAACAAGATCCCAATTAAAAAAATAATAATATCTGAAAAGTTCCTTAATAAACAATAATTCTTTCACTTGTCACTGATGAATTATAGGACTTTTCTGATATTATTTTTTTTATTAGTACCTTGATGTGATTTTCCCAATAATAATGGCTTTCACCTTGGGGGTTCATGATTGGAAGGAAGATACGCTTAAGCTGAAATAAGAGTGCACACCCAATTAATAATGTGACAAGGATTGATGGCGAACCATATTTATTTTGATAATAAAAATGATGAGAATGATCGATCACTATATGGTTAATTCTTTCTGCTGTGTTATTCCGAGAGAGGGAGGGAGGGAGGGAGGGAGGGAGCGTAGCAAAAAAGTAAATAAAAGATCAACCAAACAGGGTCTTAAGCACATTCCAAAAGAGTGGTGTACAATGAGTGGTGGTATTTGGTGGTGGCGTGTGTGTTCAAGGCAGCTTTGTAAATGAGTTCAAAGGCATTTTGCATGCCACACTTGAATTTGTCCTCATCGATAAATAATATCATTATAATAAAAATCTACCATGATAAACTTCAATCACTGAAAGTTGATCTAATGGTAGGTACCCTCAATGAAGAATAAATGGAGAGAGAAATCAATGGAGACATTTCTTTCTCTTCTATATGAGGGGATATTGCTTAAAAATAGGACATGAGGGAGTACATACGTATCATCTCAAAGACTAACAATGAGTGTTAATATAAAAGGAAAATCACTTTCAACTCATAAAAAAATTTAATCACAAAAAAATCTCACAACAAATAAGTAGATGTGCAGGAATAATATGACACCAGGTCCATGCTACTCACTTGTTATTAAGATTTTTTGATCTTTACGTTAATATGATACTTACCACTCCAATCCTTTACTTGATTTCCTTGAAGCTATCAAGAGGGAAAGATATGTCTGATAAGGTAAAAGGCTGAGACTCAGTTCCTTCAACTCCAGACCTTATGGGCGATACATCATCTTCAATCATCCCAGTTTTGATCAAGCTCCAACCAAAGTCTGATATGGAGTTAAAAGATGAGGAAATAACTGAAAGCTACGTCTTAAACAACTTCTTTCTAGGAGATTGTACAGCTTCTGAAGAAGACCGTTTTCGAGAAGGAAAAGATAATGGAACAGAAGGATCATCGGCTCTATGAAGACAAGAAAGAAGAGCACCCATGAGCGAGTAGCCATCTCCAAGAGAATGATGAAGTTTCATAATGACAGTTCCAGAAGCAGTGCTTGTTGAATACTTAATCACATGAAATTCCCACAGTGGTTTGTTGTTCGGTGTCTTCTCTGTGAGAATCTTTGAAACATAGTCACTAAAACACTGATCATACAATCCTGATGAATCGCTTTCAGGAAATACAAAGGCACCTTCACATGTTCTTCAGGCTTCACCTCAACACGCTTCCATATCATATTCCCATCTTCGTTCTTAACCTGTGGCCATCAAAATACATTCACAGGTATGAGATGTGTAAGAGCTGATATATATATATATATATAAACGGATGAGAAATACTGGAAGAGAAAGAGGGAGAAACCATGATACAGGAGAAGCGAGGGTTAATAGGGAGGAACACATGGCGAATCAATGACATAGTTTGAGAGTCATCGATTGGAACTTTTGATTCTAAAAATATGAACACATCACTGAGGTGTTGAAGTATCGTCCTGCAGGACTCACAGGCTCTGTGTACTCTTCATTGTTCGGCAAGTATTCCATAATGGTTGTTGGGAGGACTTGAGCTCCAAGGTGGTTATGAGCACTCTCTGCTATCCTATTTATAAATGATTGATAACTAAATTATATAGTTAAATAAAGAGGTTAAAATTAATTAAAAACAATAAGTAAGCCTGAAATAAACTTCTTCTTTTTTTTTTTTTAAATTTGTCTTTATGTATCAGGGGCATATATGAGAGAAAAATAAAATAAATATAAGAGTCACCAACTTTTAGTTAATGCAATCTGTATAGTTAACGAGGGGTAAAAAAAAAAATACACCGAATGCTTAGACAACTCCCATCCAGCACTTTTAAAAAGGACTAAAACAATTTTTTTGTATATCATAAAAAGTACTGTTCTCGGACATTTCATTTTCATGACTAATATATTTGCTTTTGCTTTGCCCGATCAATATTTACTGATGGATGAGTATAATTTTTTTTAACATCTTTTTAATTTGGAGGATTTATCAAGGGTTCAAACTAATCCGGATCGAGTTGAGTAGGACTACAAGGGCAATAAAACTCTACCACTAAGTATTTAACATTACTGCTTTCCCAGATGAAACTCGAGATTTCTGATTAAACCGGTATAAGCCCTTACTAGTTAAATCAAATGCTTGGTGGCAAATATACATTTATTGATGGTATAATAAACCAATCGGGGATGGTCGTTGGGGAAATCCCTGCACTTATCAATCGATAATTCTCACCAAAGACGCTTTACAGATTGTAAGGCCTTTAAGCAAAATGTACAAAATACTTCCTCCGATCCTATTTATAAATATTTTTTTTTTAATTATACAAAATAAATTAGTAGTTAAAAGCAATAAATATGTCAAAAATGTTATATTTTTTTTTCATATATGCCCCTATTTATGAAAAGAGTATAGGAGAAAGAATAGATAAAAAGTATGATAAATAATGTGTATAAGATATGAGAGATAATGAGTATTTAATAAGGGTCAAATACGAAAAAGAAGCTTACATTTTCAGACAAAAAGTGAAAATTGCTTATAAAAAGGACCAGCCCTATGAGAGAGAAAGTTGCTTATAAATAGAACCGGAGGGAGTAGTATTTAGCCATTACAATGTAAGAGAGCGAGAGAGGTGTGGAAAAATTTCATTCAATTTAACCATTACAATGTATTTTTCTCTCTTGATTTATAGGGACGGATAGAGTGGATAAGAAAAATCCGGCTAAGGTGTGATTCCGCCATTGGCCATGGATGAAAGTATTTAGCCACATTTGCTGGCTGATTTGAAAAGCAAGGTGTAAGCAAATTTTTCAGGAGACAGACTATTCAGTTGAAGCAATCTATCATCAGACGCTGTTCCACCTAATGGAGGACTCAACAAATGGAAAATTTCAGCACCAGATTTTTCAGGGGAACTACCAACATGTACAGTACTAGACACCGCCTCCTCAAGGATCGTTTAGACTAGATGTGGATACTACGGTTAACCAGTTTAAACATGCTGCTTGTGGAGGTGTCATGCGAGATGAAAGGGGACAATGGATTGTTAGATTTCAAGAGTCTTGGCTTCTATCCTGTTACAATTGCTGCAATCAAAACAGGATTGGAAGGGGGTAAACTGATGGGTAGGGGTAAGCGTGGTGCTCAGTAGGGGTGAGTATGGTGCCCAGGAGTCCAGTATGCCCATCCGAGCCCAGTCAAAAATTGTCCTGCCCAGCCCAAAAAAAGTGGCCCAATAAAAATTTGGGCATCTTTGGGCAGGGCGAACTATCGGGCAAGGCCGGGCATCGGGCAGGGGATACTGCCCCGCCCATTTGGCCCTGCCCTGAAAATTATATACAATTTATTTAAAATATATGTTATTTTATATAAAATAAATAGTATTTTATACATATTATTTTATTTAATATGTGTATATATTATTTCATGTTTATGAAATATCTTATATTATTATTTAATATCAATTCACCACAATTTACATATAACTCATTGCTTTTTTGATAGACGTGGTTTTTTTATCTGGACAGATGATACAAAGCATTAAAAAGTTGAGATCTAAGACAAAAAATTTAGTTTCTTTGAAGTCTCTATCGCAATTGCACCTATTCATATCAATCAATATTCATATATAAACACATATTACTTCATAATTTATCATATAATTATTAAGACGTGTTAGTTTTTTTTTTTTTAATTTCAACACTGAAGTTTTAGATTTATTTTGAGATATCTCAAGGTATGAAATTATGGAATGTATTTGAAGTTTTTAATAGTATTTATTAAGTGTAATTGGAGGTTTTGTATAGTGGTATTGGTTAGGAAGTTACCACTTGGGCAGGGAAGCCCGCCCTACCCAGCCCACCCTTACCCTGCCCGAAATAGTTAGGGCTTCTATCGGGCAGGGCTAGGCATCGGGCTGCAAAATGTAGCCCGTTTATTCTTTGGGCTGGGCATCGGGCAGGGGTCTCTCCCTGCCCAACCCTGCCTACGCCCACCCCTAGTGCCCAGGAGCCCAATATGCCCACTCGAGTCATGTAAAAAATTGTCCTGCCCAGTCAAAAAAAAGTGGCCCAAGAAAATTAGGGCATCTCTGGGCTAAGCTAACTATCAGGCAAGGACGGGCATGTACCCCTGTTCGAAAAATTATATACAATTTATTTAAAAAATATATTATTCAATATATATTATTTTATATAGAATAAATAGTATTTTATACGTATTATTTTTTTTAATATCTATATTATTTTATTTTTATGAAATATTTTATATTATTATTTAATATCCATCCACTGAAATTTACATATAAGTCATTTCATTTTGGATAGAAGTGGTTTTTTTTAATTTGGATGAATGATACAAAGCATTAAAAAGTTGAGATCAAAGACAAGAAATTTAGTTTCTTTGAAGTTTTTATCGCAATTACAGCTATTCATATCAAACAATATTTATACACAAACACAAGTTACTTCATAATTTATCATGTAATTGTTAAGAAATATGGTAGTTTATTTTCAAAATTTCAAGACGCAAGTTTATTTTGAGATACCTCAAGATGTGAAATTATGAAATGTATTTGAAGTTTTTAATAGTATTTATTCGGTATAATTAGAGTTATCATATATATGGTATTAGTAAGGGAGTTATCACTTGGGTAGGGAAATCCTCCCTTCCCAACCTAACCTTGCCGTGCCCGAAATGGTTAGGGATTCTATCAGGCAGGGTCAAGCATCAAGTTGCAAAATACAGCTTGTTCATCCTTCGGGCTGGGTATCTGACAGGGGTCTCGCCTAGCCCATGCCCACCCCTACTAATGGGATTTCAAAAAATGTAGGTTTTCTTTGATTCAATTGAGGCAGTTAATTGTTTGACTAAAGATTCGGGTGAAAGTTTTTTCTTCGGATAGATTATTGAACAAACTAGGAAGCTCAACAATGAGGATTAAAGCATAGTGTTATCTCATGCAAATAGAGCATCATTAAGTTGTGCAGAAATTTTGGCATGAAATGGGCATTCTGACACATCACAAGTGGTGTTGCTACATCGTGTAGCTGATTGTAGTAGGGAATAGGTTTTACGATATGCAAATGTTGTTGAGGAGGGATCTTCTAATCCTTTGTAGTTTATTACAGGTTATGTATTATCAAGCTATGAACTTGCTAATCTGTACACACACAAAAAATGTACACAATAGTTGATCCCTAGGGTTGATTTAACCACCGACAAAAGGGTTAAGGTGCAAAAATACACATGAGTTTTTCTCAAAAGTGCACCCAACACCAAATATTTTTTTAGGGGCAAAAGTAACTATGTGGTTACAAAATAGGTGCAAGAGTCACAGTTTCCGTTAACGTTAGGAAATCTCCGTTACTTTTGTCATTATTGTACCAGCTGGAGTCATTTCTCTTTTGACTTGTGTATACATGGCATCAAGGGATCTGAAAAATGTCCATTAACACTCCCAAAAAATGCTATCACACTACTCCTCAATGGTCATGTCAGCACCATCCAACTTGCCACAATCTCTGTTGAGAACTCCATCATCGCCAGCTTCTACTCCGGCGTCTTGGCAAAATATAGAAACTTCCTTGTTTAACTTTCAGCTGAGGTTGAGTCTCCCGATTAGTATTCAAAGACAATAGTGATAGTGGAAGTCACAATTATTGCAATGGCAGAAGCGCGACTAACCATCATCATGACTAGGTCTTTACCATCAACAGTGGCTTCTTGATCTGCGACTGGGTATGCTACAAACCTAGATCCCTTTTCATCTTCTCCCTCTTTTCATCTTCTTGATCTGCGACTGGGTATGCTACTAACCATCTGGTTCAGTCAAAGCTTATTATAGATAAAGGTCACGATTTCTGAACAACAACGAGCCAATAGTTTTTAATTTGTTGATTTGTGATTTTTCCTTTGATGAAAGCTTTGCTAGTGGATTTATGTTCTGTGTTCTTTATGTCCTAATTGTTGCCTTCAATTTGTGGCCTATAATCAACCTTGTTCTGAGTTTGATTTGAGCCTTCTTCCACATTTTTTAACATCTTCTTCTGACATTGATTTGTGCTTCTTTGAATTCAATCCCTTCAACGTCATAACCACCTAAGTTTCCTTTATAATTGGGTTTTTGTTTTTCTCCATCAAATCAAAGTGGGTTTGCTTACTAGATGCAGTAAGCCATGAATTTTAGAAGTTTAAAGATTTCTGGGTTCTTTACTTGAACCAGCATTCCCGAAGAATGTTTCAGAGACTTGAGGATTAGGAGAGAGGGTGGGTGTTTTTTGTGGTATGGGTGTCGCTGATTAGCCTCATTTTCCTTTGTGTTTGATACTGGGCGGATCGATCCGGCGAGGCAAATATAAGGAAAGAAAGCTAGATTTTGACCTCCAGCAATGGCATCCAGTTTCAATTGCATTTCAAGTTTTCGTTGTACAGAAGATAGCATCATATTCCACAATCCAAACCTTTTCTTTGGTGATGCTACTGGGTGGGTAGCTGTCGGGTTTAAAGGAGTCTTCCACCCCCCCCCAACTGCCATGTCTACTTAAGTCAAAGGATGAATAAATTACATATGGGCTCCAATTGTCACAATTAAGGAAAAGTAACGGAGGTTTGCTGACATTAATGGAAATTGTGACTTTTGCACATATTTTGTAACCACATAGTTACTTTTGCCCCTAAAAAAAACATTTGGTGTTGGGTGCACTTTTGAGAAAAGCCCATATGTATTCTTACACCTTAACCCCCGACAGAATAAAGTTTTTTTTTTTTTTGCCAATGACAGAATAAAGTTGTTGAGTACTCTCTGAAGTGCTATTAATAAGAGACCGATAACTGAATTACGTGGTTTAATAAAGATATTAAAATTAATAAAAAAAATAATAAATATGTCTGAAATAAACTTTTTTTTCAAATATATTTTAATTATCAGGGGCATGTATGAGAGAAAAATAAAATAAATATAACTATCACCAACTTTTAATTAATACAATATGTATAATTAATGAGTGAAAAAAATGAAGAAAAAAAACATTGAATGCTTAGACAACTCCCCTCAAACTCTTGTAAAAAATATTAAAGACAATTTTTTTGGTATATCTAGGGGTGTTCAAAGTATCCCGGTCCCGGTTGTCCCGGCCCGGTCCCGGATTTTTTATCCCGGGAATTTCCCGTCCCGGCCGGGATCGGGACCGGGACCTGGATCACACCTTGTGATCCCGGGAATTCCCGGTCCCTGGTTTTTTTTTCTTTTTTTTTCTTTTTTCCTTAAAAAATAGGTTATTATTTTATTTTTGTATTTTTTACCCCGTAAATTAAGTTATCATTTGATAAAATGTATATCACATATTTAGTTAGAGTTAAATTGTATATATCGTGATACAAATCCTAACTATATAATGTATAAAGATAATAACAAAAATGATGAATGTGATAATAATATGTTATTTTTCAATTCTAACTCAATTTATGTGATTTTTATGACCTTATTAGGTGTTAAATAATTACTTTAAACATTAGATTATAAAAAAATTTAACTAATATAATTATATTATTAAGACCGGGAATTCCCGATCCCGGTCCCGGGAATTCCCGGTCCCGGTTGTCCCGGGAATTTCCCGGGACCGGGACCGGGAATGAGATCCCAGTCCCGGGAAATCCCGGGACCGGGAATGAGATCCCAGTCCCGGGAAATCCCGGGACGGAAACCGGGAATGGGTATTCCCGATCCCGTCCCTGGATTTGAACACCCTAGGTATATCATAAGAAGTACTAGATGGAGTACAAAGCTAGTAAGTTAAAAAGCAAAGGTGGAGGGTGATATATAATTGCAACTCGAGGGTTCGTAGGACTGTAGGTGTATCGCCCTAACTGTTTCTGCATTAATGATTTGAGTTTTGCATTTCGAAGTTTCGTACTTGAGATGGAAACTTAATGACTTGGACGGATCGTTCTGCCAAAAAGAGGATCGGAACAAAGATGAAAACTTGAAACGTGACACCCTAAAATGCCTTTGATTGGAGCACGAATAATGCGTATTAGTTAACTATTAATAAGTCGATTTCATCCGGAATCTAGAGCCGTTGAATAAATTTTGGGAACATAAATGGGAAGTTCCCATTAGCCAATTCTACATCTACTAGTATTATGGAGTCTATAATATAATGTCAAATAACCATCAATTATGAAGTGGATTTCTCTATACTCCTCATGTCCTATTTATAAGAGAGGGAGAAGAAAAATTTTCCAGTCCTATTTATAAGTTATATTATTAAATTTTCTATATTAATGTATATTCTTACAATTTGTTATTGTATAAAATTTTTTATCATGAGATATACGGGTGTATATTAGCAAAAGGCAGTGAAGTTGGAGATTTGTTAAATTTTAAGGCAGAGTTTAAAAATTCTAAGATTTTTTTGTTTTTTGTTTTAGGGAGACATGATGAAAGCAACTTATAAATAGGATAAAATGATTATATGAAGTACTTGCTATGGGGAGCTTAATTGATATCCATTTGGTGTTTTAAATATCTAGTTTCATACTTTCATTTAACTAAAATACGAAAACTGTTGAACATTTTAGATTATTCCCAAAAAAAGTGCCAGCAGATTATTCCAAAATGCAATTAATGGTATTTAAATAAAACATTATTCTTATTTTATTACATATTTTTAGACAAATACTCTTAACCGGTCTTAGATTTTTTGTGCGTATTTTATTTGGTCTTTCCTACAACACGATGCCGACATTTATTTATTAGTCACCAATTTAGTTTCTGGGCATATCTAAAGTGGCAGCAAAACATTTCTAGTTCATTAATTCTGGATCACTAAATATTACTGCTTTCCCAGAATTTGAAAGTCGAGATTTCTAATTAAACTGATATAAGTCATTACCTATTGATCCAAGTGTTGGTATGATAAGCCAATGGAGGACGGTTGTTGGGGCAATCACTGTATTTGTCAATCAAAGACGCTTTACAGATTGTAAAGCCTTTATGCAAAATGTACACCGCAGTTCTCAATGGCTGATTTAACCACCGACGGAATAAAGTTGTTGGTTGGACGGCAACAAAAATGTCAGTGGTTGAACTCCGTATGAGAAGTGAGAGGAGCACTTTCTAGTTGTTTGGTTTTTTCAAGTGATTTTGTGGTGACAGCTCATGTTTCTCTAACTCTGACTTGGGGTTAAGGTTCATAATGGTGTTATTGTGCTTGTTGGGGATGTATAAAAATATTCTATTTTAAATATTTTTTTATAAAATAAGATAAAATTCTTTTTCCATGCTTACTTTAAATATTGCAAAAAAAAAAACTTTAAATGCTAAAACAATCGAACCTTGTTGGGTCTAGAGTTATATGTTTGGGCTTTTGTCTTTCGGCCTTTGTTTGGCTGGCTTGGTCTTAGAGTGTTGATATTGTAGTTTATTTCAAACAAGCCCAATATCATAGACGGAGAGATGTATAACGTTTTCTTGCAAATAAATTATGGCGAAAAAAGAGTCTTCGTTTTCAAGAGGACGAGTCAAATTAAACTTTGCCAATGTAGAATGAAAAGATTAAACACTCTTCTCAACGACACTGACATGGAGAATGAAGAATATGAGTACAGAGGACGACAGAAAATTTTAGATTTCGCTTTCATGGTTGTAAGCGGATTACTGGGCACACAAAAACATATATGAACCGGTTTGGATTTAAGATTCAAAATCGTTATCAGAAAAAACAACTCGAAGAAACAAGCAACAGGAAATAAGAAGGGGGGGGGGGAACCAGAGTCGATAGACGAATCAGAAAGAACGTAGCGAGGATAATTTTGATCATTGATGATCACACATCCTTTAATTTACTTTCATCCTCTTCGTCTAGTCTTCTAAATCAGTTCTTTATTCGTTCAAATACAATAAAGACATTCCAAAGGCCAAAAGACAAAGATATGAATTCAAAGAGGACTCTGCAAAACAGGGACGCACCTAAACGGCTTAAGGAGTCGAGAGAATGGCAGGTGACAGAGAATTGAAGCAGGGGCACGGCTTTTAAATTGCTTCAGAGCAAACCCTAGGCCCGAAATACTGTTCCGTTTTGGACTTTGGGCCTTGGCCCACCTATGCACTTACAATGGGCTTAGTTTATGTCTTTGATTTTGAAAATTGTTCGGTTTATGATAAATGAGATAAAATTTTACTAACGAAGTCTGATACAGTTGATGTGGTTGGGTTTCTTAAACATGATATATTGAGTTTGAATCAGGCCTTATTCATAGAAAATGTTTTATTAGGAGATGCAAAACCCACTTCGGTGATCTCTACGTCTTTGGAGGATTAGTCTCTAGCAAGGAACAAAAAACCGGATCAGGTAATGAACTAGATATGGTACAGGTTCAAGGGTTATTGGGTCAACCGGGGTCTAACTGATTATCAGACTGGTCATATTAAAATATTATAATTTATTAGTGACAATATATATATATATTAATATATTTTTAAACTTCTATAGATAAAAATGAAGATCTTTAGAAAAAATGCTTAAAATCTATTAATATTAGTTATGATGCATATACTTATGCAATGATATCTCCTTTCCTCTAATTATTATATCATCTTAAATAATTTATTTCATCATCATCTTCATTTTTTTTAGATTTGTTATTTCTTTACCTACTTTTCTCTTCATCTTAATCTTCAATCTTTCATTTTTTTTTCCTCAAAAATAGCACAAGATAATAGGTAAAAGAATATAAAAAAAATGGAACCAGTCCAACCAGTTGAACCACCAGTTTTAACCCGTTCAAACTGGTTCACGGTCCAATGGGTAAACCAAATTGGACCACTGATCGGTTCACGGTCTAATTGGTTGAATCGGCCGGTCCGGTCCGATTTTTTATTCTCCGGTCTATAGCTATCGGCTGAGGATATAGCCTGGATTTTACCCCAAAAAATGAGATAAATTTTTTTAGTTAATACTCCCTCTACTTCTAAATATAAGAGATATTTATCTAATTTAATTAGATTAAGAAAATTAATTAATATGACATGTAGTTTCTAAAACACCATATTTATTTTCCTTGATTCTTTCTTTCTCCCTCCTCCTTGGTTATTGTTATGAGAATATCAATAGGGGTAAATTAAAAAAAGATTAATAAATATAAAAAATATATCTTATATTTAGAACCAAGATCAACTCTCTAAATATATCACACATTAATGACTGGGGGGAGTATCTATTATATTGATAATTAATGTTAATAGTTTCTATCTTACCCAACTAATGAAAATATAAACAACTTAATAAGTACAAGATAAATTTTGGAGAGGATAAAAGGGGGAGACGTATTCAAGACTTTGAGATGAATCTCTCTTAATTTCTATCTTATCAGACTAATGAAAATACGAACAACTTAATAAGAGTGCAAGATAAATTTTGAAGAGGATAAATGGGGGAGGAGCATTCAAGACTTTGAGATGAATCTCTCATTATGGGCATCCCATTATTAAATACTAGTAATAAATTGCATCATATCAGTCCTAATATAATTATGTCAATTTCCTGATCGAGCGGAAAAATTCATGCTGTATGTATTCCATATTTAATAACTTGGATTAGTGAATGAGAGAGGACTTAAGACGGAATTCTCATAAAAATAGCAATTAGATTCTTTGAATCTTGAGGGGACATGAACATCTACAAAGTATGATAATATTTATAACATTATCCCTTTCTTTTATACTCCCTCCGGTCCTAATTATAAGACAAAGTTGATTTTTTTGGAGAAATTAAGGAAGCCAATTATATTACTTTAGAGTGTTTATATTTTTAGTATCCTTAGATTATATATTACTTTATTAGTCAAAATAATTAGTTTTGAGGAAAAAATAAAAATATAAATACTCTAAAGTAATTTAATTGGCTTCCTTAATTTCTCCAAAAAAGTCAACTTTGTCTTATAATTAGGACCGGAGGGAGTATATAGAAAGACTTCATGATCTGTTTTACTTGATTGTGTTGAGGATAAGTTATTGTGACCGTCTCTTGTTAAACCTAGCTTTAAGATGAGATTTTCAACTGAGTTCTTGACTTGGAGCAGAGTGAATCTCAACGAACAGGTGCATTAGTGTGATGAACCTTGGAAGGAGTTCTTTATTATTTATAAGACGTAATGAGAATGCATTTGAGAACATCCGTTCTAGGGTTCTTGCACTTCTTCCAAAGGCCAAAGTCACGTTATCTAGTTTTAGTATAACCAAACTAATAATGAATTGAGACAAAAGTTGAGGTATCGCAAATATGAGTGAAGACTTTACCTGAATAGGAATGGATGAGTGGGTGATGATTAACGTTGATGGAGTTATTTACTCTTACAAAAATAGCACAATGGGCTGCGGAGGTACTATGAAGGACCATAGAGGAAATTTGATTGAAGTTTTTAGGCTTAGTATTTGAAAAGGTGATCCTTTAACGACCAAATGTGGGTATGCTTTATTAGTCTTAAAAGGGCATAGGGACAAAACCATATGTAGGAGAGTATGCTTAAGAAATGATTCTTCAGATAGAATTAAGTTTATTAAAAATGGAAATAATGACCTCCATGTTAGTTGAAATCTAATCCAGGAAATCCTTGTAGTGCTCAAATTATTTTGAAAATGCTTCAATAATTTGTTCTAATTATTTTTTTCCCATTGAAATTGTGTTTGTTGATATAATCCTCAACTTCGCTTTGATTCATAAGATACAAACAAATTCATTTAATCTCTGTTATCAAGTTTGTCAATAAAAAATGAAAACAATTTAACTGAATTTTAATTTAATTGACAAAATTCTAGCTCTAAATTCTTAACAGTTAGCAGTAGAAAAATCCAAAACCCAAATTGATTTTTCCCCCCACTAAAAGATCCGAAACCGAATAAGATTTGCGAGGTCCAAGGATTTACTCAAATTATTACTCCAACAAATAAAAGCAACACATGATGACATGACAAAAACCCCATCAAATAAAAAACATGCAAAATAACAACTTATTTTGGCCAACATATACAAGATAACAGCTCAAACAAGGCCAACCAAGCAACACAATAGCAACACCATCCCAACCCCATAACCACCAATCCTCGTAGAACCAGCAGGAACCGAAGGTGACGGCTCTGGAGCATTGTCCGTGACATTTGTTCCCTCACTTGGCACACGCGATATAGCTGGCGGACTCCATCCTTCCGGAGGCAGAGCTGGAGAATTGTCCACAACATCCGGGTCCTCGCTTGGCCCAGGCGACACAACCGGTGGATTCCCTTCTGTCGGAGATGGAGCCGGATAATTGTCCCCAACATCCGGGCCCTCGCTTAGCCCAGGTGACACAGCCGATGGATTCCCTTCTACTGGAGATGGAGCTGGAGAATTGTCCCCAACTTCTGGGCCCTCGCTTGGCCCAGTTGACACAGCCGGTGGATTCCCTTCTGCGGGAGACGGAGCCAGAGCAGCCGTCGGAGGAGGCAAACTAGGAGTTTTGTATCTGACAGCCAAGATGACTACGATCAGCTTCTGACCCTTTTTTAAGTTTTCAGAGTTGCCACTGATAAAGAAGAAAGGACCCGATTTATCAAACGTGAAGTGAGAATCACCGTCGTCCATCTTCTTCATCGGATTCTTGGTGTCGCGTGAATCGTAGTCCGTCTTGTTCACCACCAGAACCGAATCAGACCCTTTCTTGTACTTGAAATCTACATATATGAACACACATTAACAAAAAGCAAGATTGAACTATTACAAATAATCAAGCGTATACGTTACGTTCTTTCATGTTGTGTGGTGGTGTTTGTATTTGTAAAAAGTGTGCTTACAGAGTGTATCATTGACTTGAAACCTCCAGCCTAGTGATTGTAATCTTCAGAAGGCTTCACAACCCAGCCATCTTTGCCATCAACGTTGAACTTCAAAGCTTGAGATGATGAAAAGCAAAGAAGCAACGTAAGAGTCATCGGAAGAAACAGACCAAGCTATATTCTGTGTGCTTCAGACTACTGACAAACCGGGTGGCCCAGAAAAACTGTATATTATTCAATGAATCATGAAAAATAGTTCATACACTTGCTATTGTCTCACTAGACCTGTTTTATATATCAACTCTAATGGGCTTTAAAGAGTATTAAGGCCCAACCGAAACTAAACTAAACTACTCTGATCATAATTACATATTTACACAAGTTCACTACTTTTTACACACACTATTTTCCACACTCCCCCTTAAATTAGGGGCAGAAAACAAATTGACTGTACCTAATTTGCTTAGCAACCTATCGTGAGCTTCTTTTCCCAAAGCTTTAGTAAATATGTCTGCCTCCTGATCATGTGAACGGACATGCTTCAAATTAATCAAACCAGCTTGACCCTTTTCTCTTACAAAATGTAGATCGATTTCGATGTGCTTGGTGCGTTCATGGAATACAGGATTTGAGGCAATATACATTTCTGCCTTGCTATCGCAATAAACACTAACTGGACCCTTAGCTGGAATTTTCAAATCTTTAAGCGCTCCAGTGGCCCAAACCACTTCTGCAACTCCTAATCCCAGAGCTCTATACTCTGCCTCAGTCGACAATCGTGACACGGTCTCCTGCTTCTTACTTTTCCATTTGATGAGAGAATCTCCAAGTTTGAGCAAGTACCCCGTGACTGATCATCTAGTAATTTCACATGCTCCCCAATCTGCATCAGTAAAGCATGACAATGTGAGATCCTGTTCTGAACTCAGTAGCACTCCAACCCCAACGCTTTGTTTCAAATATCTAACAATGTCCCTTGCTGCTGCCATATGTGTCTTGGTAGGCCTCTGCATGAACTAGCTTACAACCTGCACAAGAAATGAGATGTCAGGACAAGTGTTAGTTAAATAAATCAACCTCCCAACCAACCTTCTATAACATTCAGGGTTGCTCAATAAGTCTTCCTTTCGATCTCAACCCTCTTCATAAGCTAAAAGCTTCAAGTTGGCCTTCATTTGTACCGATAAAGGTTTACATCCACTCATTCCCATCTGAGAGCAAATCCAGAACATACTTACGTTCTGAAAGAATAATCCCCTTATGGGATCTAGCTACTTCTATTCCTAAGAAGTATTTCATCTCACCTAAATCATTTATTTTGAATTGTTTACGAAGAAATTCTTTTACCTCAGCAATTTTTCTTGCTGAACTACTTGTAATAATTAGATCATCTACATAGACAAGAATCAAAACATAACTACCATCACATTCCTTAATGAATAAAGAATAGTCATATTTACTTTGTCTAAATCCACCACTCAATAAAGCTGTGGTCAATTTATAATTCCATTGTCGTGAGACTTGCTTAAGCCCATACAAGAAATTTGTTAATTTGCACACCATTCCCTTTCCTACCTTTTCAAAACCTTGTGGAACACATATGTACACTTCCTTATCTAAATCTCCCTACAAGAAAGTATTATGCACATCCATTTAATATAAATTCCACCCTAATACAGCAGTCATCTTTAGTACAATTCTAACAGTAATCATCTTAATCACAGGGGAAAATGTTTCATGGAAGTCTATGCCTTCTTGTTGGGTGTAGCCCTTGGCTACAAGCCTAGCTTTATATTTATCAATAGACCCATCAGAATTATATTTAATTTTATACACCCATTTACAACCAATTGCCTTCTTTCCCTTGGGAAGAGGCACAATATCCCACGTGTTATTGGCTTCTAAAGCACCTATCTCTAAGTTCATGGCTTTAATCCACTTATTGTCCTTTACAGCCTCATCATAAGAAGTAGGTTCAACACTAGAGTCTATTGAGCATAAGAAGCATCATTGAGATAGGGACACAGCTTTATAAGACATATAATCTGCAATAGGGTACTTACAACGATTTTTAGATTGTTTATTCAAGTGCAATTCAGATTTACCTATATTTCCTTGTGAAATCAGATTGCATATGTAGTCTTGAGACCAAATAGGTGGTCTCCTTTCTCTTGCTGGCCTTACTAGGTTTATTTCTGGTTCAGATTCAGAAACAGACTCATCATCATTATTACCTTGATTTTTTGGTGTGTTTTCATGTGCTGCATCTCCACTATGGCATTCAAGTTGGTGCTGGCGCTTTTCACTGTCAAACCAGAACAGATCAGTTGCAGCACCTTGATTTGCTCCTCTTGACTGAGAACCCTTTTCTTCCATGAAGGGGAACTTGTTCTCAATAAACCTTACATGTCTACTAACAAATATATCTTTGCTTTTAATGTTATAGAGTATAAAACCCTTTTGATTGGATAGATAGCCTAAAAACACACAAGCAGCAGATTTTGGTTGAAATTTATCATTGTTAGTTAGATTTGTTGCATATGCAAGACAACCAAAGACTTTAAGATATAAGTAATCAGCCATGGTCCCAAAACAATCTCATATGGTGTTCTAAATCCTAGAATTCTAGAAGGAATCCTATTAATTAAGTGAGCTGCAATTTTTACACATTCACCCCAATATCTAATCAGTGCTTGTGATTGAATCATTAGGCTATGTGAAACTTGTATTAATGTCCTGTGTTTCCTCTCAACTATACCATTTTGTTCCAGGATATATGCACATGATGTTTCATGATGAATCCCCTTTCTTAGAAGGAAATCTCTAAGAGTATGGTTAACAAATTCTAAATCATTGTCACTACGAACCCTTTTAATAGTAACAACAAATTGATTTTCAATATATGCAGTAAAATTTTGAATCTGTACTACTGTTTCAAATTTTTGTGTCATCATGAACACCCAAGTTGCACGTGAGAGGAAACACAACTTAGTTAATGCTCATGGAGGCAGAGGAAACACAACTCATAATCAGCTTAACGAAGCCTACACGCAAACCAAGGTTATGAAGGGTGAACTCTAAGAAACGCCAATCCAGCCTGTCGAAAGCCTTCTCCATGTCGACTTTCACAGCTATAAAGCCTTTTTTTCCCTCTCTTATTCCTCATGGTATGAATAGCCTCTTGAGCAATGATGATATTGTCCACACCTTGTCTCCCAGAGATAAAACTGCATTGGTTCTCAGCGACAAGGTAGTCCATGACAGCTTTGAAATGGTTGGCAATAAACTTTCTAACAATTTTGTAGCTTACGTTGCATAGAGAGATGGGTCTGAAATCTAAAAAGGAGACCGGATGAACAACCTTGGGGATAAGGACAATGTTGGTATGGTTGATTGCTTTCACCTTATCCGGGAAGTCAAAAATCCTGATAACCAGCTCACAAATCTTCTGCCCAATCGAATCCCACTGAGTTTGAAAGAAGTGGGGGTTCAAGCCATCAGGACCCGGAGCTTTGAAGGCACCCATCTCAAAAGCCGCATTCTTGATCTCAACCGCGGAGACCTGCTTGTGAAGAAGGTCAAGCTAATGATTGTCCAGAGATGGGAAACGAGCCGACCAAGGGGAGAAGGAAGAGGAGGCATTCTCGGCCAAGTAAAGCTTTTGGAAATGCTCATGAGCCATGTCTCTCAAACGATTCCCCTCAGAGACCCAATTACCATCATCATCTTGAAGAGCCCCAATATTGCCCCGTTTCCTCCTTGACACCACATTGGCATAGAAATATTTCGTATTTCTATCGCCTCCACTGAGCCACTTACATCTAGACTTCTGGAACCAGATCAGCTCTTCTTGCAGAGTAATTTTTTGGTATAAGTCCCAAAGCTTCTTTTCAATCCTGTGGAGACCATTTTGGGAACCCTCGCTGATTCTGGCACGGTCAATACCTTCCAATCTACGGAGGATTTCTCTCTTCTTTTTTGCAACGTTGCCCACCACTTTATCGTTCCAAATCATAGCATCTTTGGCAAATTGGGAGTTGCCAAGATGCCAATCCTTCCCCTGCCAGGCAGCTTTAACCACATCACTAAACCCATCCTCAATGCACCAAGCGGCTTGATAAAGGAATTTCCTCGCCCTATTACTACAAGCACTAAAATGCTGATCCGCAACAACAACAACATGATGATCAGACTTAAACCTGAGGCGGTGGACAGATTTGGAGTTGGGGTTTTGGATTTCCCAGTCAAAATTACAAAAAACCCAGTCTAGTCTTTCCTTAACCCCAGATTTTTCCCAAGTGAATCGGTCTCCCTCAAACGGCACCTCAATGAGATTGCAGTGATTAATGCAGGATTGAAAATCCATCATAGAGCTATGATTAGGACTAGCCCCGCCCACCTTATCACCCAAGGAAAGAAAGGTATTAAAATCACCTAAGACCAGCCAGGGGGTAGACACTGTTTGATAAATAGAATGCAAAGCCAACCACAGATCCCTCCTCTTTAAAACACTGGTATCCCCATAGACAAAAAGTCACAAACATAAGACTCATACTGTTTTTGTCGCAAACTTTGCAGTGAATCAATTGGGTATTAGAAGCAATATATTCAAGATAGACCTCCCAGTTATTCCAAAGCACCCAAATACCCCCAGCGAAGCCAGTAGCTTCAATACGCAACCAGTCATTAAACCCCATCCTTCTCACGACTTTGTCTGCTCTATTACCACTAACTCTGGGCTCCACAAGACACATAACACTAATGCCATATTTATTAACAACATTTTTCAACATTCTAGGAAAGGAACTACCACCCGCCCCGTGACAATTCCAAGACGAGATAATCATAAATGCTAATAGGGAAAGGGAGAAGACACAAGCACTTACTTGTCTGGAGGTTTGTCTTCCATGAGAACAACAACTTTGAGTTGGGAGACTGAACGCATTTCGGAGCCATGATCAAGCAAGTCCTGATTTGGGATGGGATGGCTTAGGGGAACCAAAGCCAAGCTCTTGCTCTCCAAAGAAGTATTATCTTCAAGCTTTTCGACCTCAAAAGGAATATCCTCATGTTCCTCGGCCTCAATGGAACTCTCCACTTGCTTCTCAGCCTCACAAGGATGCACCACCGTGTTTAGAAGGTTAACTTCACGGAGCTTATTAGAGTCTGGAGGATTGGTTTAGGCTGATGAATTAAGAGCACAATTTGGATCAGGAAGGCCCACAATTCCGTCAGCGTGTGCGGCTTGAGGTGTAAGGGTAGGGACGTGGGACGTGGGCCCAGAACTTTGTAGGCTTCCTTTTACCAATTGGTGAATTCGTTTCTTAGCTCCCTTCTTGGGTTTAGGAAGGGTTGGCGGGATCGTTGGGCTCACCATTGAGCCCACTTCCTTCTCTGCTGCACCGTCTGAGATGCTAGAAGAGCCTAACTCAATATTCTTTTTCTTGGCCCATTGTCCATTGCCGACATGGATTCCCTTTTTTATTGATCGTTGACCAAAGCTGGCCCTATTTCCCCTTCCTAACTTCTCTTCAAACACAGAAGACGCAGTGACACCTTGCTCTGAAATAACATAGTCCATTGTCGCATTTGAACTTAGGTGGGAAATCACGTCAGCAGCAAGATCTGAACCCGATAGGACGGCGAACCTGGACTGAGGCATACTGTAGGCGACCTTACCGTGAGCAGAGCCAGACTAGATCTGACCACCCACTCTGCTAATTTTGCTCTTACTCTCTGTGATTCTCGGAGGTCGCGCTCTAGCAGGTCGGCGCACGAGCATCCATGGGCCGAACTGCTGGTCCTTAGCCGGAGGGGAATTTTCCGGTGGCATCTTCAGAGGAGAGGAAGAAATCTGGGTTGAGATTGGATTCGCCACTGGAGCCGGATCATTCTCGGGTGATGTATTCCCCGCTAGAGCCTTTCCTTCAAGATTTACAGAAAACTTGCAGAGTTCCTTACGATGACTATATCTACCACAGGTAAAGCAGATAAGTCCTAAGCCCTCATATTCTATGTTAAAAAGAGTAGATGCTGAGATGATTCTAGGAACAAGCTTTTCTGCAAATCCACTTCAACACATAGTCTCGCATAGCGTCCCCTGTGGATGGTAGCATCAGCGTCCTCTGGATTAGCAATAGTGTTCATATCTACCTTGATAGTTTTTCCAATCATGTCTCCTAGTCTCCAGAGGCATTCCTTATTATAGCAAAGGAGTGGGACATTAGGAATACGGACCTAAGTAGCAACTCGACCGAGAGGATTTTTGAATGGGTCAAAGAAAGGAGACCATTGTTGCACTAGAATAGAGTACTGGGCAACCGTCCAAGGACCCCCAAATAATATTTTCTTGTAGAGTTGTTCCCAATTTTCATGGTCTCTGAATTTTACAACGTAATAATTATTTGGGAGATCAATTAAATCAAACCCATTGGATTGCCATATTTTATGCAGATGCTCTTTCAGTTTAAAGAAGCTAACTTTAGCACCGAGGATAGTGATGATGAGGGAAACGTTCCAAGGCCTTGCCCAGCGATTGAACTCCTCTTGTGAGATTTGCATGGTTGGGTATATATCCATGAGCAGCTTCAGATCATCAGAAGGCTCAGGCAATTCCCATGACTGGTTCAGGAGATTGGGAAGCAGAGCATTTGCTTCAGAACAAGAATTCTCATGGGAGACACCATTGAATTCGGTTCCTTGAAAAACAACTAGTGAGTCCTTGTATGAGGAGACTTGCCCTGTTATGGGTGAATGAGGAAACCTGGTGCTCTCTGGAT
The DNA here is from genome assembly GCA_963855925.1 of Inga laurina. NCBI lineage: Eukaryota > Viridiplantae > Streptophyta > Magnoliopsida > Fabales > Fabaceae > Inga > Inga laurina. Next base: position 60,156,258 of record OY979707.1, on the reverse strand, counting down.
AAGCATATTTTTTTCCAAAAGAATCAGCCCCTTCGATAGACACTGAGAGACCATTTTGGAGAGCACGCTCCTAGCCACAGCAACAGGATCCTTAGCACATAGCACATCCTCCGGCGACTTTTCTCGGACGCGGGGGGTATCCATGAAGAAGACAGTACTTGCATGGCGCGAGTTATCCTTGAGAGAACTTACACTCAAAATTATTCATTTTCTTTTCTAAAAATATCTTCACGTTTCGCTCTTTTGTTGTTGCTTGATTAGCCGTTGACAACCTATATTGAATTGACTCTGAAAATGCTTGAATAGTTTGTTCTAATTCCATTTTTCACAATAAAATTGTTTTAATTCGTATAATCCCCTAACTTCTCTTTGGTTCATAAGACTTCAACAAATACTTCTTCAAAAAGATGAATTTGTTTAAGTCTAACATCATTAGTCGATCAATAAGATGTAAGGAGATGTTTATTTTTAAAAAATTAAACGTAATTGAAGATGTATTTTTTTAACTTATGTAATGAAGTTTTTCAATAAAAAATAAAAACAAGTTAACTGAATTTTAATTTAGTTGACAAATTTCTACACCCTAAACTTAGAGCAGTAGAAAATTCCAAAGCCCAAATTGACTATTTTCCCCCACCGAAAACAGACAAAACCAATTCAGAATGGTTGTTGAGCTTCACAGTTCCTTACCCTATAGACAGTTTTTTATATGTATCGATTTATATATTTCTTAATAAAATTGCCTCTCATAAATGAAAAAAGAAAATTAAGATTTGCAGGGTCCAAGGATTTATTCAAATTTCAACTTCATTAAATAAAATCAACACATGATAACATAACACATAAAGTTAAAAAAAACATAAAATAACAACTTATTTTGGACCAACATAAGATAACAGCTCAAACAAGCCCAACAAAGCAACCCAATAACAACAACATCCCCGCACTAGAACCATCAAACCTCGAAGAACAAGAAGGAGCCTATGGCAACGACGCTGGAGAATTGTCCCCAACATTCAGGCCCTCACTTGGCCTGAGTGACACAATCGATGGACTCCATCCTGTTAGAGACGAGGCCGAAGAATTGTCCCCAACATTCGGTCTCTCACTTGGCCTAGGCGACATAGCCGGTGGACTCCATCCTGCTGAAGACGGGGTTGGAGAATTGTCCCCAACATTCAGGCCCTTGCTTGGCTTAGTTGACACAGCCGATGGACTCCATCTTGCTAGAGACACGGCCAGAGAATTTTCTCCAACATTCGGTCCCTCGCTTGGCCTAGGTGACACAGACAGGGGACCCCATCCTGCTGGAGATGGGGTCGGAGAATTGTCCCCAACATTCGGTCCCTCGCTTGGCCTAGGCGACACAACCTGTGGACTCCATCCTTCCGGAGACGAAATCGGAGAACTATCCCCAACATTTAGGCCCTCGCTTGTCCCAAGTGACGCAGCCAGTGGACTACATCCTGCGGGAGACGGGGCTAGAGAATTGTCCCCAATATTCGTACTTCACTTGGCCCAGGTGACGCAGCTGGTGCACTCCATCCTGTTGGAGACGGGGCCGAAGAATTGTCCCTAACATTTAGGCCCTCACTTGGCCCAGGCGACAGAGTCGATGGACTCCATCCTACTAGAGACGGGGCCGGAGAATTGTCCCCAACATTCGGTCCCTCGCTTGGCCTAGGCGACACATCCAGTGGACTCCATCCTCCTGGAGACGGGGCCGTAGAATTGTCCCCAATATTCGGGCCATCGCTTGGCCCAAGCGACAGTGGACTCCATCCTGTCGGAGCCGAAGCACCCATTGGAGGTGAACTAGGAGTTTTGTGCCTGACAGCCAAGACAACGACGATCAACTTCTGAGCCTTTTTGCAGTTTTCAAAGTTGCCACTGATGAAGAAGAAAGGACACGATTTATCTAATGTGAAGCATGAATCACCGTCCTCCATCTTCTTCATCGGATTCTTGGTGTTGCATGAATGGTAGTCTTTGTTGTTCACCACCAGAACCGAATCTGACCCTTTCTTGTACTTGAAATTTACATATTTGAATACACGATATATAACAGAAAACAAGATCAAACTACTACAAATTAAAACGCTGGTTCATGTCAAGTGGTGGTGTTTGTATTTGTAAAAATGTGTAATTACAGAGTGTGTCATTGACTTGAAACCTATTTCTTTCAGCTCAGCGATTGTAATCTTCAAAAGGCCTCGCAACCCATCCATCTTTGCCACCAACGTTGAACTTCAAAGCCTGAGATAACGAAAAGCAAAGAAGAAACATGAGAGTCATAGGAAGAAAGAGACAGAGCAACCTACAGCGAGGTTCAGAGGCCATTGTTATTGCACTGAAACTGATGTTTGTGTATGACCCTGAAATTAAGTACTGATATGAAATTAATAAAGGAGAGAGCCAGCATATATATATATATATATATATATATTTATTTATAGATGAGAAAGAGGATGGGGATAGATACGAATATATATATATATATAGTAGGTGTTGGAGAGAAAATTAACGTTGGCAAATTATGAAAATCGCGCAAAGAGTTTCGGAAAGAGGCTTTAGTACTCTCTCTTTCTGTACATACATGATCTTTTCTTTTTTTGTTATGTGTTATCTCTTAGGGCAGGTTTGTTATTTTGCTTTTAACCAGGCTCCTATATATATATTTCATGTTTTTCTATCCTGTACAGTTAAACAACACATGTATACACAAACATGTTATTGAAAGGCTTTCAAGTATAGGGTTGGGGTTGTCGTTGAAACAACGTCTAGTCGTTGATTCATATATTCTATGTTCTTCTCAGAGCACAGATGATACAGAATCTCATCAGGATCACGTCCATATTCGAGATACGATTTAGAAGATATCGATGTAAGAATTTTAATCTTAATTATCACTTTTAAAGTAATTGTTACAACTTTTTTACCAAAAAAAATTAACATACAGTTAATAAAAATGATTGTCTTCGTTATATTATGTATTTCTAAAAAAAACCAAAAATATTACAACATGAAAAATGAAATGTCTACCCGAAAAAAATGAAAAGTGAAAAATTAAACCTAAAAAGCAACATAACATAAAACACCCAACTTTGAGTCAATTGCACGTCACCCCCCTAAATTAATTAGGACCACAAGATTTAATGTTTTGACTATTGACTCCCTTGCGGTTAGAATTATTGTTAAGGTTAACCATTTTTGTCATGTCATAATATTTATATTTTTTATTGTATATCATGTCATTTGAATGAAAACGCATGGCATTTGACATATAATTTTAAGTATATTATCATTTTTTATTTAAAAAACACATTGTCAAAAAAATATTTTAAATGCTTTTTTAAGTATTTTATATTTTTAGGACTTTATATTTAAAAGATACATGGTCAAGTAAATATTTAATAGGCATGGACAAGTGGGTGACGATCAATGTCGATGAAGCTTACTCTCATAAAGATAGCACAGTGGGATGTGGAGGAATTATCAATGACTACAGATGAAATTTGATTGAAATTTTTATGCTTAGTATTTAAAATGGAGACCCTTTAACAGTTGAATTATGGGCATGACTTATTGGTTTAAAAGGATATGGGGCAGGAGGAGTATGCTTGATAAATGATATGCAATATTAAGCTGATTAAAGATGAAAATAATTAATGATTTTTATGTTTGTTAGAATTTAATCCGTGAAAGCCATGTCAGCCTTTTAACAGGGTTGGGAGGTTCATCTTGAACATATCATAAGGGAGTTGAACTTTAAAGTTGATATGTTAGACAAACGTATTTTACAAGGCCACCTGAATTTCATTTAGTTTCTTTAATTAGATGATTTTTTTTTTTTCATGCAAAATACTCTTTACTACTTTCTTACGTTATCAAACAAAAGAGAGAGACTCGCGAACATTTTTGTTATATTTTTTTCTTTTTTACCCAAATATTTTATTTATTAGACATTACACCAAACTCCTAGCACATAGTTAATTCGTCGTACATCATAAAATTACTTCCAAAAGCTAATTTTAACACCCCAAATAGGAGGATCTGTGTTTGCTTTAATATATTGACATCTGATAAAAGTAGAAGGAAATACATTATACATCTATAAATCGGATCTGCCGTCACATTTGACTTTGAAAATGCTTGAATAGTCTGTTTCAACTTTTTTCCAATGAAATTGTTTTAATTGATATAATCCTCTAACTTCGCTTTGATTCACAAGATGCAAACAAATTCATTTAATCTCTATTATCATTTTTTTCAATAAAAAAAATTAAATTAATTTTAATTGAATTGATAGAATTCTACGCTCTAAACTTTGAGCAGTAGAAAATTCCAAAACCTAGATTGATTTTTTTTCCCGCAAAAAATATCCAAAGCCAATTAAGATTTTCGGGGTCCATGGATTTGCTCAAAATATGATAGGAGTAATACTCATAACACTATCGTCTTCTATTTTTCTTTTATGCATAGATAAACTTCACGATCATTCTAGCTTGTTATAGTTTTATTTTTCTTCTTTTATACCCAAATATTATATTTATTGGACATTATTACACCAAAGAGGAAAGATTTGTGTTTGATTCAATACACTGGTACCAAAGTTGATAAAAGGGCGAACTAAAAAAACATCCATAATTGGATCTGTCCTTGCGTTTTTTGCATTTGGGATCATGTTTGGGATCCACAAAAATACTTATTCACATAAATCGAGACAAAGCTCCTCTCATATACTTACTTCGTATATCGTACATCACAATTAAAAAGTTGCTTTTAAATACTCCAATCGTTATTCCAAACAAGCAATAATTAGGCTTTGACAATTGAATTGACTCTGAAAATGCTTGAATAGTTTGTTCTAATTCTTTTTTCCCAATAAAACTGTTTTAATTCTTATAATCCCCTAACTTCGCTTTGGTTCATACGATGTGATCAAATGGTCAGCAAATGCTTCTTCAAAGATGAATTTGTTTTAGTCTAGCATCGTTAGTCGATCAATAAGATGTGAGGTGATGTTTATTTTTAAAAAAAAAAAATCGTAGTTGAAGGTGTATTTTTTAAAGTTCTGTTATCAAGTTTTTCAATAAAAAATAAAAACAATTTAATTGAATTTTAATTTAATTGAAAAAACTCTACACCCTAAACTTTGAGTAGTAGAAGATTCCAAAACCCAAATTGATTTTTTTTTCCAACCGAAAACAGCCAAAACCAATTAAGATTTACAAGCGTTGTTGAGCTTCACAGTTACTTACCCTAGACACATTTTTAAATGTATCATGTTATATATTTCTTAATAAAATTGTCTCTCATGAAAAATAGAAAATAAAGATTTGGAGGGTCCAAGCATTTATTCAAATTTCAACTTCATCAAATAAAATCAACATATGATAACATGACTAATAACAAATAAAAATTTTTAAAAAAAAAACATAAAATAACAACTTATTTTGCACCAATAATTAAAATAATGGCTCAAACAAGCCCAACAAAGGAACCCAATAACAACACCATCCTAGCACTGGAACCACCAAACCTCGCAGAACAAGAAGGAACCTACGGCAACGGCGCTGGAGAATTGTCCCCAACAATATAATCGGGCCCTCGCTTGGCCTAGGCGATGCAGCCTGTGGACTCCATCTTGCCGGAGACGAGGCCGGAAAATTTTCCCCAACATTAGGGCCCTCCCTTGGTCCAGGCGACATAACCGGTTGACTTCCTCTTGCTGGAGAAGGAGCCGGAGCACCCATCGGAGGTGAACTAGGAGTTCTGTGCCTGAGAGCTAAGATGACCACGATAAGCTTCTGATCCTTTTTGCAGTTTTCAGAGTTGCCACTGATGAAAAAGAAAGGAACCGATTTATCTAATGTGAAGTATGAATCACCGTCGTCCATCTTCTTCATCGGATTCTTGGTGTTGCAGGAATGGAAGTCCGTCTTGTTCACCACCAGAACCGAATCCGACCCTTTCTTGTACTTGAAATATGAAAATATGAACACACAATATATAGAAAACAATATCAAACAACTATAAATTAAACGTAGAACGTTAGTTGGTTCATGTCAAGCAGTGGTGTTAGTATTTGTAAAAAGGTGTACTTACAGAATCATTGAATTGAAACCTATTTCTGTCAGCCCAGTGATTGTAATCTTCAGAAGGCTTCGCAACCCATCCAACGTTGAACTTAATTCAAAGCTTGAGACGACGAAAAGAAAAGAAGCAAAGTGAGAGTCATAGGAAGAAACAGACCGAGCAATCCGCAGTGAGGTTCAGACGCCATTGTTATTGCACTGAAACTGATGTATGTGTATGACCCTGAATTAAGTACTGATACGAAATTAGGGAGAGAGCCAGCATATATATATATATGACCAAGAGGATGGGGGTATATAGTATATACGAATATATATATATATATAGTAGGTGTTGGAGAGAATATTAACGTGGCAATTTATGAGAATTGTGGAAAGGGTTTCCGAAAGAGGCTTTAGTACTCTTTCTTTCTGTACTTACATTGTCTTTTTCTTTAACTAGGCTTCTACATCTTTCATGTTTGTTTATTCTGTACAGTTAAACACATGTACACACAAACATGCTAATTAAAGGCTTTCAAGTATTGGGGTGCCGTTGGCCATGGAACACCTAGCCGTTGACCTATATATTTCTTGTTCATCCCCTTAGTTGATACAGAATCTCAGGATCACGTCCATAATGGAGATACGATTTAGAAGATGTAGATGTAAAAAATTTTAATCTTAATTATCACTTTTAAAGTAACCGAAAAATTTTTTAACCCATAAAAGTAACAGTTAATAAAAATGATTGTCTTTGTTATATTATGTATTTGTTTAAAAACAAAAATATTTCAACGTGAAAACATATTTTACGGAGGCCACCTGAATTTCATTTAAAATCTCTGTTATTCATTTTTCCAATAAAAAATAAGAACAATTTAACTTAATTTTAGTTGAATTGATAAAATTCTGAGCTCTAAACTTTGAAGTTTGAACAGTAGAAAATTCCAAAACCCAAATTGATTTTTTTCGGCCAAAAAATCCGTAGCCAATTAAGACTTTCAAGGTCCAAGGATTTGCTCAAAATATGATAATATTCATAACATTCTCGTTTTCTATGGCATAAATAATCTTCTCGATCATCCTTGTTATATTTTTATTTTTCTTCTGTTATACCCAAATATTATATTTACTGGACATTCCACCAAAGAGGAAAGATTTGTGTTTGATTCGATACACTGGTACCAAAGTTGAAAAAAGGGCGAACTAAAAAATACCTATAATTGGATTTGTCCTCGCTTTTTACACGTTCCGTTTTTTTTTTTTTTTGGGGGGGGGGGGGGTTGTTGCTTAATTAGCTGCTGACAACTGAATCGAGTCATTGACCCTGAAAAATAAAAATGCTTGAATAGTTTTTTCTAATTCTTTTTTCCCAATAAAATTGCTTTATTATATTTCATGTAATCCCCCACATTCGCTTTATTTGGTTCATAAGATGCAAGCAAATGCTTCTTCAAAGATAATTAGTCGATCAATAAGATGCAAGGAGGTGTTTTTTTTTAGAAAAAAAAAATCGTAATTCAAGATGTACTTTTTAAATTTGGAAAATTTCAGCTAGCCCCATAGATGAGATTTTATTTCAATCAACTCCCAAAAAAATATGAAACTTCACTACACTTGTAATTAGATCAAAATGAAATTAAGTTTTATGGGTGAAAAAATAATGATACCCTTAGTTTAATAAAAATGTGAGCCACTTCACACACATGGAACGTTCACACTCTGGAGTTGAATTGGCTAAAAAAATGTATGATCTATTGGTTGATGGGGGATTGAAAAGAAAGGATTTTTTATTACTTTGGATAATACTTTAGTAAATGATAGTATGCAAAAGATATTGAAAGATAGGTTGAATTTGGGTAAAAGTTTGATATGTAATGGTGAGTCATTTTATGTAAGATGTTATATGCTCATATCTTGAACCTCATAATTCAGAAAGGGTTGAAGGTAACAAGTGAAGTTGTGTAAAAGATTCAAGACAGCATTAGATATATAAGGTCATTAGAGGCAAGGACTATCAATTTCAAACAACTTGTTGAACAGGTTGGTATTACGACTGTTATGGGTTTGAGGTTAGATGTTACAGCTAGATGGAATTTAACACATGCAATGTTGAAAAGTGCAATTACATATGAAGATACTTTTGCTATTTTAGCTTTTCATGATACTGGTTATAATCATTCTCCAATAGATGAAGAGTGATCTAGCAAAAGAGATGTGCAACTTATTGGCTCCATTTGCAACATAACTGAGTTGATTTCAGGGTCGTCATATCCAACATCTAACATATATTTTGTGCAGATATCAAACATTGAGTTATTGCTAAAAGAACATGCGAATAATGATGACCCCGTGATTTGAAAAATGGCTTTGTGCATGATTGAAAATTTTGACAAATATTGGAGTGATTGTAGCATCATTCTTGCAAATATTGAAGTTTGATATAATAAGGTTTATTTATTCTAAACTTGATTACATAGATTAACAATAAGAAGATTGAATATATAAAGAGGGGGTTGTACTCTGTTTTCAATTAATACCAAAGTTTAAGTGTGATAGGAGTAAGATCATCATCATCTTTAGCTCTTGATATTGCTGCATCAGGTGATTCAAGTTCTACTTCTAATGTCAATGAAAATGTGCCAGCAAGAATATCTAGCCAACCTTCTCCTCATCAGATTACAAGTGATGTAAAAAAGGGCAATTTATCCATTGTAGTTTTTGGGGTAAGTTTGCAATTCTTAAATAGTTAAATTCTTAATGTTATTTTGATTGATAGCTCACTAATACTTTATTTATACATTGTAGAATTATCTTAAATGTAAGAGCAAAGATATTGTATCAGTGGGAAAGTCTGAACTAGACTATTATTTGGAAGAAGCAACACTTGATGTTAACTTATTTGTAGACATGGAAGTTTTGGATTATTAGTAGACTAACGGCTTGTTTGAGTTGGAGTTTAAAAAGCACGTTCATTTAAGTTGAGATAAAACTCTTTTCACATATTTACCTCGTATAAAGTAAATCACATTAAAAAGTAGCTTCTATCGTTAATTCAAATAGACACTAACTCTACTCATTTTCCTTATCTTTCAAAGATGACATCTAATATCTTAACCATTTCAATAACTATGGTAGCTAGTGAATCAGCTTTCAGTATCGATTCACGAGTTCTCACAAAATATAGAAGTTCTCTTCTTATTTGTACGTGTAATTGGATGCTTAGCGTCCCAACGGATAATGATATTGATAATAGTAATATAATTATATTCACTTATTTATCTCATTATCGTTTACTCGTTTATTTAACATTAAGAAAATATTATCTTTCACTTTGTTTTATTATTTGTGGCAAATTTACATATGCAAAGGGAAAGTGCTTGTGCACAATAAAATCTTACAGCTTCATATCATGCTTCAAATTCAAACATCATTAATATTGACTAAATTGCATTGAATGTTAATAATGTATTTTGGATTTATGTTTAGTTTGTAATGTGTGGAATATTTGTTATGCATGTCTAATTTGTAATGTTTGAAACTTTGAATTTAATATTTTATTTGGCTTATGATTTTGTAGTGTATTTTTAATTTTTTTATAGTTTATGTTTGCAGATAAAAAATATTTCAGTATATTGTTTAAAAAAATTGAAAAATGAAGTATGAAAATAAATTTTAAAAAGAAAAAAAAAAGGGTAGGGCAGGGCAGGTTAACCTGCCAACCCATATTGATGAGGGTCTTTTTAGTCTGATCTAGCTAGCCGACAACTTGCGATAGGCCAGCCCAAACCAAGTGGGCTGGCCCATATTACCAATTGATATTTACTCCTCATGATTATAGTCCATAAAGCATCTTGGTTTATCGTCAAACCCCATCCAACCTTCATGCTCCCTTCGGTCCTAAATATAAGGTAAAGTTGATTTTTTTGGAGAAATTAAGGAAACTAATTATATTAGCTTAGAGTATTTATATTTATGTTTTTTTCTCCAATCTAATTAGTTTGACTAATAAACTGATATATAATTTAAGGATACACAAAATATTATATGATTAAGTATCTTATTTAGCTTCCTTAATTTTTCCAAAAAAAATTCAACTTTGTCTTATATTTAAGAGTAGAGGGAACAATAAAGAGTCTCTGTTTTGAAGTATGACAGGTTCACCTAAGGGCCTGTTTAGTTGGAGGGGAGGGAATGGGAGGGGATGAAAATGAGCCTCACCCCTTATTTAGTACTCCCCCCAGTCCCAATTATAAGACAAAGTTGACTTTTTTTGAGAAATTAATGAAGCCAATTAAATTACTTTAGAATGTTTATATTTTTAGTATCATTAAATTATATATTAGTTTATTAGTCAAATTAATTAGTTTAGGGGAAAAAATAAAAATAAAAATACTCTAAAGTAATTTAATTAGCTTCCTTAATTTCACAAAAAAAATTAACTTTATCTTATAATTAAGACCAAAGGGAGTATAAAAAATTAGAGGGGAGGGGCCTCAAAGAAGGGGCTCCAAATCTCTCTCATCCCCTCATTTTTATTCCCCCCAAATTGGGGGGTTTTAGAGGAGATGAAAAATGAATCCCTTGCCTCCTAATCTCTCCATTTAAACCAAACACGCCCTAAATCGCCTCTTTGGTTTTCCTTTCCTTCAGTACCTCGTTTCAAATTTCCAATGCGTCTCTGTATCTTTATAAGCATGTTTTATAAGCCCCGGAATGGATGGGCTTTTACGACCACGATTGGTTCGGTAACTGTCCCCAATAGACAACCTGGCCTGTTTTCTTATCTCATATAAAACAATATTTCGTTTTTTCTCTTTCTCTGGGCCCATTCTTTGTTTAAAACAGCATTCTATAAACGGTGACAACAAATATTTGTAGACATCCTTATCACCTGTACGGCGGGCCTTATAAGTGACAATAAAAATAAAAACAGAAGTGCTTTATCACAAACTAATAAGTGTGATCAAAATTAATTAGCCAAAAATTATTATAGTATTCCTAAATTACTTTTAGCCAAATGAGCCTGTTCAATAGGGACCTTATTTCCAACGTATCACCTGTATGGCCTGTATGGCGGGCCTTATAAGTGACAATAAAAATAAAAACAGAAGTGCTTTATCACAAACTAATAAATGTGACCAAAATTAATTAGCTAAAAATTATTATAGTATTCCTAAATTAATTTTAGCCAAATGAGCCTGTTCAATAGGGACCTTATTCCAACGTACTGGATGACAAACGTAGAGTGGCGGTAAGGAGGGAAGTAAAAAGCTGAATGAAAATTAATTACTGCGTGGACTAAACTGAATTTGGCTTTCCTTATAGTCGAAGTCCCATATATCTCTTCATGAAAAAGCAATAAGAATCGTCAATGATTTTTTAGATTTGTGATATATATTGAAGCGAAGTTTGGAAAATGCAACACTAGTTATAAGTTGGTCCTAGATATAAGACATGGTTGATTTTTTTAAAAAAGATTAAGGAAGTTAAATAAATTACTTAATCATATCATATGTTGTGTATCCTTAGATTATATATCAGTTTACAAGTCATGTAAAATAGTTTGGAGAAAGAATGATAAATATAAATACTTTAAAGTAATTTAATTTGCTTTCTTAATCTTTCCAAAAAATTTAAATTTATCTTATATTTAAGATCAGAAAGAATATTAATTTTTCGGCTTGAGAGAGCACGAATGTAAAGGGTCACATGGCACAATGCTCGACTCTATTATGCTACATATGGTCTTAAATATAGAATGTTTTTCAAAACAAATTCTTAATAAATAATATGATAATAATTATTATTAATTTTTTAAGATATTATACTCCTGTTACAGTTTACATCGCTCTCTATGCTGTAAATATATGGGGAAAATCAGAAAAATATTTTATTTTTAGTCAAAATTAATGAGTTGATCACCTCTTAATGTTTTGATAAAGTAGTTATAGGTGACTTTTAATATGGATCAAATGAGCAAAAAATTTATTAATTAATTTCATATACAAATTGACCAAGTGGATGTTTTGTCAACGTTTATAGCCGCCATCTCCTTTACTTCTTAACATCGTGATACCCATCGCTATCATAATTCTGAGGGACAATATTACTATATATATATATATATATATATTATTGGTAATAAATAAAATATAGATACCAACCATGTAAAACACTAAAACCACATTATAATGCCGCGATGTGTCCATGACAATTTTTAAACCCCAATAGAATTGACTAGTAGTGCGTGAGAGTTTTAAAATGGGTCCAACAATGACTGAGAAATCAACATTTTCTATTAAACTAAAAAATCTGAATTACAATGTCACAGCCCACACATATTTATAGTCTCTGCATATTAGATAGGACATTAACCTATTTACATATTTTTAACCACGTTATATATAAGAACAATTCTATACAACTTATTTATTCTAGAGAGAGAATAAATATTTTTTCATTCTGGAGGAAGCATTGACTCAAAATCTCAAATTCAAACATTCACTTTTACCCCAACAAAATTAATGATCAAATATTCACATTTGATCATTTGATCTTCAGATTTATCCCTGATACTTTGACTCAAACGAGTTAATATAAATTGGGTTGATAAAGGATTATAATTGCTATCATTTACTTGAGTTACCCCCGGTGGCTTAATTATAAGCTTAATTTTAATTTATTTAGCATGAAATGCAAATCAACGGTAAGAATTAATAGGTGCATGGAATGATTCAACTATATGACGTGATACATTAGTATTAGTATTAGTATACGCATACGGCACACCAATTAAACATTATTGATCAAATTGAATAATATTTAAGCATCTTAATCATTGAGTAGTAGACGGCAAAAAAAAAAAAGAAAAAAAAAAGTAGACGTATCATTAGCTAAAGAATAATAAATTAATATGAAATTTATCCTACGTATGGATCTAACGCCGTTATATGCATTCTGATAATTTCTTAACATATGAGCGTCAAATAATGAAAACCTTTAGAATCATTAACCTCAGCAATATAAAAGGCTACTACCTCAATTCTTAATACTTCCTTAATTTTTTAATACAAGACATATTTTAAGAGTTGATCTTAATTTTAAATATGTTATATATTTTTTATATTTATCAATATTTTTTTCATTTTCAATAGAAATTTGAACACATAGAAGCAAACGAAGCAATTGTTTTTCCTTTTGGACTTACTATTATCCATATAAACTTCAAGGATAATTAAACCTTCCAGATTTAAGAATAAGCCTTGAATTGGAAACCAATATACGTGACTCCTTCAAGTCCTATATAGAAGATAATTCTCTAGAAATGAATTATTATTTTTATTTATAAGAGATACCAATAATCTACATAAAATTTTTTGTATTATTTTCATCTGTATCCTATTATTAGTATTACTGTATTAATTTCTCTCTAACTCACCCTCTTCTCATGAATAAATGTAATTTTTTTTAAAAAAAAAGTTATTTATTTATTTCACATTATTAATTTTAACTATTTTTTTTATAAATTACCTATGAATAATCAAATTATTTTTTATTACCTTCTTCTCCACAGCTTAATGGACGTTGGGTGTTGCAACTAACGCACGTTTCACTTCAACCGCCTGATCCCGACCTAACTTCAAGTTTCCGACAGCTCACGCGATCTGTGACCCATTGGACCAGCGTCTAGTAAATTGCTTTTGATTGGTACGTGACTACACTTTCCTTAAGTCGCGTGGTTAACTAGTCCTCGCCTCCTTAAGGAAAGCCAGGCTGACCTGCATTTACCAAACGCCACAGCACGGCGGGTTCGTCAACTCTTCACTGCTCGAGAACCGTGAAGAGAAATCTCCATCAAATTCCAAAATAATAATATTTTTATTTATTATTTTATTAGGACAACGAAGGCTGCATTTGGTGCTAAGCAAGCTGGTGAAGGAATCTATCTTGCTTAAAAAATTGCATTTGGTGGTGATTATGTCGTTAGGCTTTCATTTTCTGTATGACTGTATCTGATGGACTTGTGACTCATCGTTGGGCGTTGGCGTTTATCGTCTTTGACTTCTTTTGAAGCAAACGCTCTCTTTCTCGAATGATATGGTGGTTTTTGGGCTACCATTTCTAGTGCATTGTGATAAGCCGCAATCAAGGACTGGGCTGTGGGTTGAATTTTGAGAGATATGGTATGCCTGAGATTTTACATGGTTGTCAGTAGAAGATTGGGTTCCTGGTTGAGTAGGAGAAGGGGATTAGGGTTTCTATTGCAGGTTGCGTTTTGGTGGTGGGCTGTTCTGTTGTTTATTCGTCCCGTGGCGGGTCTGAGACCGCTAAGGGAGAGAACTCGGTCGTGGGGCGATGAGGTTAGTGTTGGAACTTGTAATTAATTGCAGTGTTGCAATTTGATTATGGTAATTAAAGATGCATAGTGTGAATTTTAATGAGCTTGAACCCATATAAAGTATTTTTTTAATCATGGGGCTCTTGCATTTAGGCTTTTATCTGCCAAGCCACAGGAGTTGCTTTAGTTGTTACTTCTTTTCCTTTTCCTGGTATGAACGTAGAAGCAACAAATTTGGAGTTCAATGTGCGTTCTTTTGAATAAATGGAGTATTGTGGCTTAGAGAAGGGTCTTTGCACTGCATTGTGTTTGCATTAGGTTCTGCAGGATTTGCAGAGGGTAGGTCTTAATTTGTTGAGAATGTGACGAGTCATATCACATCAACCATATTTTCCTTGATGAGAGAACCAGAGACGATTAACAAGTCTCAGCGGAATTAAAACTGCATTGAAGTAGTATCAGATATATTCAAAAAAGAGTTTTATATCAAGCTGCTGCTTTGTAATTATATGCAAACTGATTTACTGAAAGCTACCCATCATTCATCTTTTGTATTTATCTTTTATTGTGCCTCGAGGGTAGAAGTAGTTCATAATTTTATTAATCACGAGGCCAGGTATTACTACGCAACCTGCTTGTATATTATCTGATTGTTCTTTATGAAATAACCTCAAATTAAGATGTGTGTTATCAGAACCATAACTGGAAATGAAATTTCGTTTTGTGTCCATGCATACCTGGATTTTCTTTCAGTTGTAATGGTCCACATTTCCTCACTTGTATGGGAAATTCAGAGTTAGCTGGTGCATATTTACTTCGCAGTGGAAAGCAATTCAGTTATATTTTTATTGTGAAGGAGCTTTCTCTCTCTCTCTCACACACACACACACACAAATGTGGTGGGGTACAATACCTTTTTTCTTCAAAGTTAATCTTACTAATGTTGAGTTTGTCCAACATGCTTTTGCTTGATTATAATATATTAATCATTATTTAGTTACACCGTTACTGCTAAATGCTTGCCTGAATATGGCTAATGGTTCAAAATTAAACCTCATCTCCATTTTCAACATATTATCTGTATGATCATGGCAAAATGCTGAAATCTGATTGCATGATAACTCATTCATTTGCATCTTACTGATTTTGCATCTTTCAGTGGTTAATCACAAGAAAAGTGGAAAGTGGGCCAGGTCCATTTTCACAATGGAACATAACAGGAACATACAAAGGTTTGTATTCTTGGCTGCCATTATATGTTTGGATGGGTATTATATTTGCCTTGTGGTTTGAGTCTGGTATGTGACACGAATGAGAGAATTTCATCCAGTTCATTGAGATGTTGTTCACTTAAAGGGGTGTATATTCTTCACATACACGCACTAAGGTGTTGCTGCCTGAGTTTGCAAGTTCGCCACATTCTGATGATGTTTGTATGCTGCATTTGAGTTGCAGGAACATGGAAATTTTTAGATACCACCAATGGCTCTTCCAGATTTCCTGACATCAGAAAAACAAATGGCAATTCTGTAATTGAATTAATTAGTACGCCCACAAAAATAAATGGTGTGCATTATGTGCAGGTGAGATGTTAAACTGTATAATTGGCTTCATTTGAGCTGGAATTCTGCGTTCTGTTGTGGTTTATTTTCTTATTTGTTCCATTCACTATTTTAAAATCAGTTCAGCTTCTGATAAAGGCACTTCCAGCTTAATGAAGGGGCTAAATTAATGTTGTCTTGAAAGAATATATGTTGGAAATATCAAGGGATAAAGTGATTGTATTAAATAGCGAAATTTTGATGCCTATCATGCTCTTGATATACTAAATCATGTGAATTATCTTATGTCGTTTTAGTTCTCCTTGCAACGTATCATGCATCACTTGAATGCTGGTCAATATTCATTGAGATGCCATCATTCATCATATGCATTTAATATTAGGTTGGTTTCTGCAAATTCACTCTTACTATTTATGGGGAGGGAGAGGCAATGTTATCATGTATGATAGAAGCATTTTCTTACTAACTGATACTTAAAGAGGCTGCCCTTGATCAAAGTTGTTTCTCCATCAATTTGCTATATTGATGGTTGCAATCTCAATGATGATGAGTTTTGTACACCATACACATTATTATGCATTATTTTATTGATGCTGCTTGTGCATCACACATGTGGATGTAGCACTAGTAGAGCTTTGATTTTCTCTACCTTCAGTCTTCTTCATCCTCTATCCATCCATGTGTGTCATTATGTATTAATTTGTGTGCATTTTTATTTTCTGATGAAAGAATTTGTGTGCATAATTTTTTTGGACAAAAGTGTGCATAATGTTTTTGTGTGTATTGTAGACTGAACCTGTCACTTACGCCTTAGTATTCAATGGTATGCCGTACACATTGATGTCTTCTCATGAATTAGCAATTCAAACTTTTTTGGTGTGTCTTCCCATGTAAAAATTGGCTATTTTAGTGCACCACAGGATCAAACCATGTCTCTCTTTCCTCCAAATGCTTGAGAATTGATTCTTGAGGATTTGCTAGATGATAGTCTGTTTCATTGAGTGTTTGTATATACTTGGACATGGAGAATCTTTACTAATATTTTACCATAGAGAGAATAATAATCTGCAAAGGTCTCAATGCTATCCGGGATCATATTCTGTTGCATTTATCACTGTTGCTGAGTCATGCATATTATTATTTTTTGTCTTCTGCATTTCATGCTTCTAGTTTATATGTGGATGATCAGTGTTCTGGTAAAATGATTTAAATATTCTTTTTTCCGTAACTCATGACTTTTAGTTATAGCAAATCCTTATAACTGTTTGTATAATACTAATAATTCTTTTATGATACATACCTCATTTTCTTGCTTGTTATCAGGGAGTAGTTATATTCCATGACGTGTTTGACAATGAGTACAATGTTGGTGGTGCTCAAATCAGAGTAGAAGGTGTATATATATGGCCTTTTAGACAGCTTCGAATGGTAGCCATCAGGTGACTTCATAGACATAAGCAATCTGATGCATAACTCTAGTTTGTGTGATGACTTATTGTCAGATTTGGAAAATACCTTTATATATCATTTCAGTTAGATGAGTATTTAGAGGTTGATGTGTGATAAAATACTAGCTTTCCTTGCAACAATTTAGTTATAGCTATTAGCTAAAACAGGGTTTGAAATTTGAGGAAAAGAAATAGGAACCCTTAAACTTTTATGAAGATGGTGAAGCATCTAAAGAATTTCAAAATTTCAAGTCCTGCGTTCAGAAGTCAGAACTTTGGGAAGTTAGAGCATGTGAATATCAGTTTAGAATAAATCTGATTGCGATGGATTGACAGTAAAGGAAAGAATGATACGCAGTCAGTTAAGGAAGCCCATTTTTTGTAGTGTGACAGAGTAAGTTATGCAGGAAAGCTTGGCTGTAGTTCTCAGAGGCATTTTTAATATTTCAATACATGCTATCAGCAGTTTTAAAGGAAGTTTAATGAACTCTTGTCAGATAGATTCAGATCAACTAAATCTATAGGACGGTTTTGAAAACTTCCTAACCCTCTCTTGTTGCAACTGAGCTGATCAGACATGATTAAAACACTATTTTTTGTTTAATATTGCATAACATTTTGAAATACGTTCTGATTTAATCTCAGTTATGCTCAATCAGGTACAAGATGAGCAATGTTAAAATGGATGTCCGATATCCCTTCAACTTTCTTTCAGCCCTAGTTTGGCTTTATGTGTTGTTCCAATAATTTGTTGGCACAGCTTTTCTTTTTAATTTTATTTTGTTTAGTAGTTGAATCCTATATTATATTGAAACAGAGACATCTAAATCTGAATATCTGAAATCTGCTTGTTTCTTTTTTGTTTCCTCTAATGCAGTGGAAAAGAGGGAGAGTTAAATCAGGGTGAAGATAATATTTTATCTAATCCATATCATCTGGTAATATATCATTTTTTTCATTTATTTGCAATTGTAATTGTATATGAAATATTTGACTGTTGTACATATATTGTTTACTCTGCAAGCTTGGAGTCTTCTCATCCCAAGTATTCCAAGAATCTTCACGAGATAAGATGTGGAGAAGAAAGCATTGTAATGTTCGCTCTTACTAGTTTACTTTAATGTATAGTCTTGTTTATCTTTCTTTTAATGTTATAGTTAATTGGTATTATTATGCTTATCACAGCTCCAATATATGATGTGGAGAAACGTTGCAATTTTGAAATTGCTGCACAAATTTCACGACTGTCATCATCAAAAAATGGTACTTGACTTCTCTGTGCGTATGAATACTTTCTGTTCTTTCTTCATCTTTTCCTCAACGATCATTTGGACAATTGATTTCTTTTTTTTATTGTTCACTGATATTGTAAGAGATTTAGTTATTGTTATGTAACAGAGATTCCTACCTCCCGAAATATTCAATTTTAAGTCTCAGAGTGCAACTTCAGTGTCCATTTATGTGTATCTGGTGTTCTGATTCTCTAACGGATTTGGCTTAGCTTGAGGAAGTATAGATGAATGTTAAGGTGTTTCATGATTTCTTGCAGTACTCGTGACGCATGTTTTTCATTTACACTTGCAGCTTTTTGTAGTGCTTTGATCACCGATCCTTGAATATATTGTCTTGATAAACAACCCATCAGCCAGTATTTACTGCTCCTGCATTAAGAAGCAGCTAAAAGGGTTTGAATTAACTAAGTATTTCTGGATGGATTGGAAAATGTGTCATTTTTCTAGGGTTTAGCCTCTCATCCTTAAATTATTGCCTTTATGAACAAGCCTTAAGCTAGTCCCTCTCTCTAAGTTGTATTCATGGCGTTATAGATCTCACATGGGATAAGCTAAAGGTTAAAACTTTACTGTTGATGGACAATAATTATATGATCAGTCTCAACTCGTAGGTTGTGGGTAATTCTTCACTGATCATAGATGCCACTATTTTACTTGCTGTAGAAGACATAACAAGATATTGGTCAGGGCCATCAATGCAAGCAGGAAACTTTTGGTCTTGTTATAAATACATAATCAATTATGCACAATGACTTTTTGGCCAAAAAAAAAAATTATGCACAATAACTTTATGATAATATTAACATGGTATGAAATGTAATTTTGTCCTTGTGATCGTATATTGTAGATGGGGATCAGGACCTTTTCCATCTTGAAGGGCTAACAGAGAGTCCCTCAACCGATGATAATGGGGACTGCTTCTCACCTTTACTACTAAATGCAACTTCAGTTAACATTGAGGTCTACTATAACAAAGCAGTGAACTACACATTGATGGTTACCTTTGTATCCTTCAACCATTAACATCCTTGCAAATGAGGACACTGTAGTGCCCAGTCCATTCTTGCTTGAGCTCCTTAATATGCATATATCAGGTGTCTTTCTTGCAAGTTCTCTTATTGATTCGACAAATGGAGCATAGCAACACTCAATCTGTAAGGATTTATTTAAACACAATGATATTGCACGTTTGTTATTTATTAATATAAAGAATATTTTAGCTTTCCAGTGGTTTTACGTGGCCTTACTTATCTCATGATTTAGAATTGTAATTATTGAAAGCTGATCTAGTTTTGCATATGCTGCTGCAGGGAGCTGCCAAGGTTTCAATTTTTATGATTGGCCAACAGGGAATCATGGATGCTTATCTTTGCCTTTTACATCTGACTGCTGGGATACTAGTTGGTAATTTTATATGATAAGTGCTAAAAATTCTAATTTCTTGAGGTTGCTTAATAGACTTTGTGCAGTCTCTTTCTCTCTTTCCTCGCACTAATCTCTTATTTATCTGTAAATTGGTCAATAAAAGGGGAAAAATCTTTTGCGGCATGAAAAACTTCAAATTATTTGTGTCCATAAAATTGTTGATTGGCCGTCTAGCTTAAATATCTTTCTATGCCCTTATCTTTTCCTTTGTATGTACAAAATGCAATAGACAGGCAATTATATACTCGGATGGTCATGGAAAGGAGATAGTGATCTTACCATTGAAACAAAATTATTCATTGGATAGACACACTTGGACAGCCAGAACCTCGAGACCGTGAATATGCTTTTATTAATACCATTTTAACGTTCATTGCACTCTAATTTATTCCTGAAAACCAACTCTTTTCCAGTCTAGACCTTACAATACATAACATTTTATCCATAGAACCCTCTGCAAAACAATTATACATACGTTGTCTAACTCTGACAAAAGTCAGCTTAACAATATCTTGTTCTGCTCAAAAGGGCGTGAAAAGTATTCTCTTATCTGAGGCAATAGAGAAGTGCTATGTTTTCATGTTTATTGTATGGAATTGTCATTGTCACAAAAGATGTGGCTTAAACGATTATCTTCTTGGTTACTTTCTGCCATGCAGAGTCCTTGTTCAATGCTTTTGCAACTGCTGCTTTTTTCAAGTTTGTGGTCTTCTCAATATTTGAGATGAGATATCTCCTTGCCATATGGAAGGCAAGTAGGCCTTTCAACAATGGGGAAGGTTGGGAAACAATGAGACGGGAGCTTTCAGTTTTATACAGTCGTTTCTGTAAGTATTCATTTAGAATAGAATTTCTTGTCTGCGATCTAATGGTTAGTGATTTCATCAAAAGGAATGTGGCTGGAGTCCCTGGTCCCTTACGAACCATCATGGTATCTGAGTTATTCCTGCTCCAGTTTTGGGGATAACAACAACATAATAATCCCATGTATGGCATCTTGTATGAAGCTGTCTAAACAAGGATGGCCATTCCTATGTTTAGTTCTCGCAGGAATGGAATGGTGTTATTTCATTCCATTCCTTGTTTAATATTTGATGCATAAAAGCATGAATGAAGTGATATCTGTAACTAAATGAGGTTTTATTAGGATATAAAACAAAAATGAACTCAAGCCTGGTTGGATGCTCGACAGTTGACTGTTAGTTTTCTGGCAATCAACTGCTAGCAGACATCATAAATCCAAGCAATGGTCAATAGTTACAAAGGTAACGATCAACTATTCCACTCTAAAAGTGAATCCTTGAGCTTCTGAAATGGATAGCTGACGCATCTGTTGCAAGTGTGATAGTCAATTGTTACCTTCCGGACATTCAAAACCAAGCCAAATACTGTAATGCATAAACATACATGAAATCCTTAGTTCACTCATGCACTTTCTGTAACTCTGCCTTACATGCTCTAGCCAAATAATACATAATCATTCCTGCATTCAAATGTGTGATCCAAGTTGTTTATGCTCTGGCCATTATGTAGTGTGCAACTTCAGTTATAACTCTGCCTTAGTCACATAATATGTTTCCTGTTGTTTTAGCGGGTATGGAGAGTTTCTTGTGTGAAGAGGTGTTCAAATTTAACTTAACTGTACGTCTTCTTTTGCAGATGGGATCCTGCTGGGTGGCATTCTGCTCATGTATGAGTTTCATAGTTATTTGAGACCTATTATTCTTCTCATGTACTCCTTTTGGATACCTCAAATTATCACCAATGTTGTTCGTGACTCACGCAAACCGTTGCATCCTCATTACATCCTAGGGATAACCATCACTCGGCTAGCAATCCCATTATATGTTTTTGGTTGCCCTAACAATTTCATGCGCATCGAACCCCACAGGAACTGGTGTATTTGTTTGGTTGTATTTGTTGGATTACAAGCAGGAGTTCTTTTGCTTCAGCACTACCTTGGATCCCGTTGGTTCATTCCTCGACAGGTTGGGGGTTTCTTCCTGATAATTACCTTCCCCTTATTCAATTGGATTAACTTTATCTAAATATTTTAAATTTGAAGTTTCCATCTACTAAAAAATATTGGTTCTAACTTGGTTTTCTTAATTGATTTCTTTCTTTGGTTCATTTGATCATGAGCAGAATTTTTTTGCAACATGATCCAGCATGCTCCCTTTTTCGGTTTTAACTTGTCATGATTTACAGATTCTGCCTGAGAAATACAGCTATCATAGGAGGTTTGATCAAGACAGAAGCCATGCTTCAGACTGTGTTATTTGCATGACGGCCATTGATTTTTCTTTCAGATCCAACGAATGCATGGTATTTGAATATAAGTTCCATCTGTTAGAATCAAAATTCACAATCTGTGATCAGTCTAAAGCTCAAACTCTCTTTTGCAGGTAACGCCTTGCGATCATTTCTTCCACTCTGGTTGTTTACAAAGATGGATGGATATAAAGATGGAGTGTCCGACTTGCCGGCGGCCGCTGCCTCCTGCCTAGCGAAACTTCCATTGTGTTTATACCAATAGGAACAATTGAGAGGGCTTGGGAATTTCAATAATGACTTGATGGCACCCAAGGTGTACATGATTTTGATAGGTGAAAAAGCACATCGTTAGAAATTTTCTTCTCAGCATTTTGTAATATGATTTTACTACCCGATTCCTCACACCGGAGTATGGGTTTTGTACATAATTAATAATCGCAGAAGGAAATGAATGCTATTGTTTTTTCTCCTCGAAATATGAAATTTATTCTTATCCCTTTTCCCCATGTTATTACTGTTCGAAATTAACATTCATTTGTCCGTTTTTGACTGTATTTCCTGTGTCCGATGGTAGCCAGAGAGGTGGTGCCGTGGTGATATGATTTTAATTAAATTCCAATTAATACAAGTTCAGGTTTAGGTACTTTAATAAAGTCTATGATTTTAAAAGAAGGGGGACAAAAAAGGAAGTCACTTTTTTAATAAAAGGATCAAAATCATATTTAAACCAGGATAATGTATTTACAATACAGATTTCAGTGGAAAATGCAAGTTCAGGATTAGGTACTTTAATAAAGTCTGTTTCTTTTCTAGCATGCTAGTTGTAATGGACTTTGTTCCCCTTAATTGATAATAATAGAGAAGCAGTTTCCGACTCAAAAAAAAATGGAGACATGATTAGATTGACTTAACCGATCTGACTTTTCTGTTAACACATTATATTTAGTGATTTTTTTTTTTTTAAATTTCGAGTGGGATGGACCTATACATCTATAGAGAATTCAATATCAACCATACTAGTTGAGTTCGGTCATGATGACTTAATTAGTGGCAAAGCATTTCTTTATAAACAAGTTAGCTTTCCGAAGTGGAAATGTTAAATTAAATATTATCATGTCATATACTTCCTCCGTCCCTATATATAAGGCCCTTTCAACTGAATCACGGTGTAGAAAATAGTTAAAATTAATTAAAAATAATAAATATGTAGGAAATATAATTTTTTTTCCAAAGATACACTTTTTATGATTGAGTAAGAAAGAAGGAGTAATGATGGCGAAAGAAAGAAAAAGAATGTAGGGTAAATAAATGATGTGAGAGAATGAAGGCAAATTGAGTAAAAGTGTATTTATTATTAAGATAAAATCAGATAAGATTTTATAAAAAGGGACAAACCCATTTAAAAAAAGGATTTTATATGTAAGGATGGTGGGAGTAAAATCAACCATACCTTTATGACTTGTAAATAATGCAACTCTATACAATTTTTTATTGTATTAATAATAATTGATGAGCACTTGATACTTAATACTTAATATCGCCCATAGTTCTACAATGCTGCTGCCACAAGGTTCCAATTTGATCATAAAGCCATGCAAAAAGACCCCTCTGTGGTCCCTAAAAACCCCACCGCACGCCGCTTCACCCGATAAGACATTACGAGCCCCATCGTCGACGTTCAGCTTTATCCACCCCCAGGCTGCCTGGGGCAATCCATCTGGTGGTAAACTCTCTCACACCTTTCACTGCATGTAGGTTAAACCTCATCCAACTCAAACAGGTAAGAGTCCGAGCTTTAAATGACGAAGGAGATTCTTTCTCTTTCTCAAAGACATAACTGTTTTGAGCAAGCCACACATTACGAAGAGCAATAGGAAAGCAGAAAGCCCAACTCACTCCTTCAATCTCTGGATGTCGAGATAAATTCCAATGAACCCAGCTGAACTTAGAGTTACTCATGAGTTACATATGTACAATATTCATTATACTCTAAGAAATGCAAGGAATCTACACTAATAATAATTAAGTTAGAAACAATAATAATAATAATAAGTTGTATAATATAATATCCTTTTTTGTATCCACGGATGGAAGGTATAGTACTATAGTTTATTTATTGCTTGAATAATGCTCATTAGAGGATGAGAATTTCTTTCTTCTAAGATGTTTTGCATTTATATCGATGTATGGGAGTTATATAACGTCGTTAAAAATAAAACGAGTTATAAGTACGTGGTATATATTTTTTTTTCGTTTACAAGTACGTCGTATATTTTTTGATACGAGAAAAATACACTAGTTCATTTTACCGGTTTATATTTTTCATGATTAGTTATAGGTTATAGATGTTTCTATACACCATATATATTAATTAGAATAGTGGGATTTTATAATTTTATAACATGAATACATACATACATACATACATACATACATACATACATACATACATACATACATACATACATACATACATACATACATACATACATACATACATACATACATACATACATACATACATACATACATATTAGATCCTCGACTTCAGGTCTCGGTGATTATCAAGATGCTTGTTTAGGGAAGAAACCTAGCTTCGTGAGTCAAACATGTGAGGATCCAGGCGGTATTCCAGGGCAATCCAGTAACAATAAACAATTTCTGAATTTGGAAAAAGGCTAGAGTATACTTCTAGTCTTTTAAATTTACATGAGGTTTTATTTTAGTCTTTTAAATTTATAAAGTATATTTTTAGTCATTAAAACTTAACACCGTTAATGTTATTAACGAAAAATCCTGATTGAGCAAAATTAAGTGGTGACAGTTCAATAATGTTGACAACGCAAGCTGAACTTGCAACACAACAACTCATTTAATTTTAATCTTATATGACATTTATTTCATTTATATTATTTTATTTTTAAATAAAAATCTGATTTAAATAAATTATTTTAATCAATTTCTTAATTATTTTCTCTCTCCCTTTTTCATCATTGAACCCTACCCTAGCCTAGCCATCTGCATCAACAGTACCCTTCTTCATCTTCATTCATCCTCATACTTTCTTTCAATTTTTCATCAATCATTTAGTGGAATTTTCTTGTTCTAATCTGTCATTAGATTATATATATATATATATATATATATATATATATATATATATATATATATATATATATATATATATATATATATATATATATATATATATATATATATTAGCATTGTACTATTTTGTGATGGGCCAATGCCTTGCTCTTGAATGGCCTAGCATCTTCACTAAGCATTCTCACTATTTAGGAGTGAAGACGCACTTTATATTATTTTATTTTTATCTAATCCCAAATCATGAGGACGATGGGCCAATCAAGAGTGAGGCATTGAGATGTTATAAATGATATCAGGTTCATGCTCTGGTAGATGTGCCAGCGAGGACGCCGAGCTAATTGAAAGCAAGGCATTGAGATGTTATAAATGGTATCAGAGTCACGCTTGGGTCGATATGGGTTGATGTACCAATGAGGATGCTAAGCCAATTGAGAGTGAGGCATTGACATGTTGCAAATGGTATCAGAGTCAGGCTCAGGTCAATGTGTCAGCGAGGAAGCCAGGCCAATCAAGCACGAGGCATTAGGATATTACAAATGATATTGAATTAAGTCGCAGGTCAAGATAAGACTTTATATTTCTCTACTTCTCCCGAGGTCATCATCATATTCTTCGCACCGTGTCAATCATGTAAGAGGCCAAACTAACACTAGTCATGATACCCCATCCAAAAAAGAAACTTGTCGGGAAACTGTCATGTTGATCAGAATAAGACACTGCATATATTAGTAAGCATGATGGTCTGTTTATTTTTTAAAATTTCAATGAAAATGGAGAGGTCATCAGCAATAGTGAGGATGATGGGCCAATCAAGAACGAGATATTGGGATGTTACAAATGGTATCAGAGTCACACTCGAGTCTATACTTTCTGTTACTTGCTGCAAGCTCTTCTGTCTTTCTTCAACCCAAACTTGAAAATGAAGAACGGTAAGGATTACGAGCAAGTCCGAACTGAAAGTGACTTTGAGGAAGGGAAAGAAGAGGAAGAGCAAGTCTTAATCTCACCTATAAAGGGGTAGGCGGAGGGGGAGGTCCCAAAAGGAATGAACTTAAAAGATCTTATGGAGTGGCATAGAGAAAGGGAAAGGGAGATGGAAGATGAACTAAGAGAAAGAATGTATCGGGAGGATTTGTCTGGAGGGCACCAACTATCTTCCAGTAGAGCTAAGCCCGGAAACACAGAAGGATGGAGTTGGGCACATCGAAAGTGAGGCATTATGATGTTATAAATGGTATCAGAGCCAGGCTTTAGTCGATATGGGTTAATGTGCCAGTGAGGATATCAGGCCAATTGAGAGCAAGGTATTGGGATGTTATAGATGGTATCAGAGCTAAGCTTAGGATAATATGGATCAATGTGTTAGTGAGAACTTTGTCCACATCGAAAGCAAGGCATTAGGATGTTACAAATGGTATCAGCGTCAAGCTCAAGTCGATGTAAAGTTGATGTGTAGGCGAGGACACCAAGCCAATTAAGAACGAGGCATTAGGATATTATAAATAGTATAATGGTCAGGCTTGTGTCGATGTAGGTTAATATGTTAGTGATGATGTGGGGCCCTTCGAAAGTGAGGCATTAGGATGTTATAAATGGTATCAAAGTTAGGCTTGGGTCGATGTGGGTAGATGTGTCAGTGAGAACACCGGTCAATCAAGAGCAAGGCATTGAGATTTTACAAATGGTATTAGAGTAAGGATCGAGTCGATGTGGGTTGATGTGCTAATGAGGATACTAGGGCAATTGAGAGCAACGCATTAGAATGTTATGAATGGTATCAGAGTTGGGCTCGGGTCAATGTAGATTGATGTGTCAACGAGGATGCTGGGCCAATCGATAGCTTAATATTCAACATTTCTAAAGAGAATCCGCTAGAGGTGTTCAGAAACAACTATGATCCCAGCACTTGCAACCCCTCGTAGAACTTTAGCAGTCGCACCCTTATACATTTACCAAAAATGCTATTTGACTTCACAGTCTTCTTGTACACGTCGACCATCTCACTAAATTGCCTCTGACCCCCTTCTTCTTAGTATTGTTGCATAAGTGAGTGTGCGCAAAAGCTAGCGGATATACAGAAAGCAAGGACGAGCCCCCTGTCACTTCTCTACAGGCCAAGTTCCTAGCAAAACATTTCCAGTAGTCATCAATGTCTCTCCTAACATTGGGAAAGCTCTTGAAGTAGCCCTTGAAGACAATGTAAAGAGCCAGGGCAAATTAAACAAATAATTAATAAAGTGCACATAAATTTCTTTAAGATGAGAGTTGAAACAGAGCAAGATTTAGTGTGTGTTTGGATTAGCTTTTTTTAATAGCTTTTACGACTTACAAGATAAGTGTGTGAGAGGAGTTTTGTCTCGGGTTGTGCAAACCATGGTTTGGGATGTTGCTAAACACACAATTACTTACGTGCTCTATGAAGTATCTAATGAGGTTTGTAGTGTTTCCCCTCCAAAATGATAATGTGCCTCCTTAAGTGCCCTGGCAACACAATCGTTTAGCCCCTTATATGGGACAACAAACCTATCAGCCTTCAACAACTCCCTTGATTTTGAAGAAGTAGCTTCACTCGCTTGATAGGAGTGGTGGCTATTTTAGAAACAACCGCAACCACTCCATTCGACCAGTAATTAGACTTTGCTATGCTGTGAACAATCGACCAACCTATTAAAAAAACTCACATGAAAAATATGTAAATAAAAGAAGTAAGAAAATTCAAAATGGAGAGTATAGAGAGAATGTAAATAAAATAATATAAATGTTTGTTTGTGGGGAGCAAAAAGCGATGCACCTATGAATAATAGCAGTGGGTAGACTAGGGTTGCAGGATGGTGCAGAGGTCCCTTAAAAGGATGTCGTTTCTATTATTTAAAATAAGATCTCGGCCCTTTATGGTTTTTTAATCAAAGTCGTTGGTTTTGAGAGAAGGTTTCCCTCTGTCTACCGAAAGCCATTCCATTATATACCGGTCTTAATCAACTCCCCTTGTTTTGAAACCAATAGCTTGACTTGCTCAATAGGATGTTGTGATGTTATCGGTGGTATCAGAGGTGAGTATCAATCTTTAGGATGTTACAAGTAATAGAGCTTGGTATCAAAGCCTAATATCCAGTGGTATTAGAGCGAGGTTGGTATCAATTGCTGAGATGTTACAGGTGATAATAGAGCTTGGTAAACAATTCAAGAGTGATGTGTTGAAATATTACAAGTGGTATCAGAACTTAGTATCAGGAGTTGAGATGTTATAAATGGCCTTCCTTCATCCTTTAGGGTCCTAGCAAAGCAATCAATCAGTCCTTATATGGTTCCAGCAGTATGTCGATAAGATTTACATACGTGCTCTAGGAGTCACCTTAGTTGTTACTTCTTTTATTTGTATAGAAGTAGAAGCAAAAAATTGGAATTCAATTCGCGTCCTTTTGAATAAATGAAGTATTGTGGCTTAGAGAAGGTCTCTGCATTGCATTGTTTTTGCATTAAATTCTGAGGTAGGCCTTAATTTGTTTAGAATGTGACGGGTCATATTACATTAACCATATTTTCCTTGATGAGAGAACCAGAGACGATTAACAAGACTCAGCAAAATTAAAACTGCATTGAAGTAGTATCAGATATATTCAGAAAGAGTTTTATATCAAGCTGCTGCTTTGTAATTATATGCAAACTGATTGACTGAAAGCTATTCATCATTCATCTTTTGTATTTATCTTTTATTATGCTTGGAGGGTAGAAGTATTTCTTAACTTTATTAATCACGAGGCCAATTATTACTATGCAATCTGCTTGTATATTATCCGAATGTTCCTTATGAAATGTCCTCAAATTAAGATGTGTTATCAGAACTTTAACCGGAAATGGAATATTGTTTTGTGTCCATGCATACCTGGATTTTCTTTCATTTGTAATTGCCCACAACTCCACATTTCCGCACCTGTATGGGAAATTCGGAATTAGCTGGTGCATATTTACTTCACAATGGAAAGCAAATCAGTTATAAATTTATTGTGAAATCTCTCTCTCTCACACACATACAGAAATGTTGTGGGGTACAATACCTTTTTTCATCAAAGAAAATTTTACTAATGTTGAGTTTGTCCAACATGCTTTTACTTGATCATAATATATTACTCATTAATTACTCATGCTTGCCTGAATATTGCTAATAGTTTCTCATTTCCATTTTCATTATATAATCTATATGATCATGGAAAAATGCTGTAATCTGATTGAATGATAACTCGTTTATTTGCATCTTATTGATTATGCTTCTTTCAGTGGCCAAATCACAAGAAAAGTGGAAAGTGAGCTGGGTCCATTTTTCACAATGGAACATAACAGGAACATACAAAGGTTTTGTATTCTTGGCTGCCATTATATCTTTGGATGGGCATTATTATATTTGCCTTGTGGTTTGAGTCTGGTATGTGACGCAGATGAGAGAATTTCTTCCAGTTCATTGAGATGTTGTTCACTTAATGCAGTGGAAAAGAGGGAGAGTTAAATCGGGTGAAGATAATATCTAATCAATATCATCTGGTAATATATCTTTATTTTTTCCATTTATTTGCAATTGTAATTGTATATGAAATATTTGACCGTTGCACATATATTGTTTTCTCTGCAAGCTTGGAGTCTCCTCATCCCAAGTATTCCAAGAATCTTCACGAGATAAGATGTGGAGAAGAAAGCATTGTAATATTCGCTCTTGCTAGTTTAATTTAATGTATACTCTTTCTTCTTTACCTTACTTTTAATGTTATACTACCTCTTGTCCTTATTATAAGGCACCACTTAATAAATATATTTGTTACTTTTGATAAGACATTTGCTTATTTCTAAAGAGCATTAAATAACTTTTTTCCATGCATTCCCATAATTAATAAGCGTAATGGGTGAAAGTGATAATTAATATGATATTAAAGTTCAGTAGAATTAATAGGGGTAATATTGAAAATTACTTAAATTTTAGGATAAATTTAATGACTTTAACTGTTTTTATTAATTTGTGAGAATTGTTAGTTGGTGTCTTATAATGAGGATAAGAAGGAATAGTTAGTTGGAATTATTATACTTATCACAGCTCCAATAAATGACGTGGAGAAACGTTGCAATTTTGAAATTGCTGCACAAATTTCAAGACTGCCATCATCAAAAAATGGTTCTTGACTTCTGTCTGAGTATGAATACTTTCTGTTCTTTCTTCTTCAACTTTTCCTCAACGATCATTTGGACAATTGATTTCTGTTTTTTTTTTTTTTTATTGTGCACTGATATTGTAGGAGATTTAGTTATTCCTATTTAACAGAGATTCCTGCCTCCCTTAATATTCAATTTTAAATCTCAGAGTTCAACTTCAATGTCCATTTAGGATAGAATTTCATGTCTGCAATCTAATTGTTAGTAATTTCATCAAAATGAATGTGGCTGGAGTCCCCGATATATAAAAGCATGAACGAAGTGATATCTGTAACTAAATGAGGTTTTATTAGGATATAAAACAAAAATGAACTCAAGCCCATTAATGGTTTTGGCAATTGACTGCGAGCAGACATCATAAATCCAAGTAATGGTCAACAGTTACAAAGGTAACGATCAACTATTCCGCTCTAAAAGTGAATCCTTGAGCTTCTGAAATGGATAGCTAACGCATCTGTTGCAAGGGTGATAGCCAATTGTTGCCTTCTGGAGATTCAAAAACAAGCCAAATAATACACAAACATGCATGAAATCCTTAGTTCTCTCGTTCACTTTCTGTAACTCTGCTTTATATACTCTAGCCAAATAATGCATAATCATTCCCGCGTCCAAATGTGTGATCCAAGTTTTTATGCTCTAGACATTATGTAATGTGCAAAATGAGTTAGTAGCTCTGCCTTGATCATATTATGTTTCCTGTTGTTTTAAAGGGTATGGAGAGTTTCTTCTGTGAAGAAGTGTGGTTCAAATTTGACTTTACTGTATGTCTTCTTTTGCAGATGGGATCCTGTTGGGAGGCATTATGCTCATGTAATGAGTTTCACAGTTATTTGAGACCTTTTATTCTTCTTATGTACTCCTTTTGGGGTTTAACTCCAATGTCTTCCTGATAATTGCCCTCCCCTTGTTCAATTGGATTAACTTTATCCAAATATTTTAAATTTGAAGTTTTTATCTACTTAAAGATATTGGTTCTAACTTAGTTTTCTTCAATTATTTGAATCATTTTATGGATATACTCTTCCGGTTTTTCATATAAGACATATTTATAAAGTTGATTTTGATCATAAATATAAGACAAAGTTTTAATATTTGTCAATCTTTTCCTAATTTACCTCTATTGATACTCCCTCAACAATAGTCGAAGAGAAGAGGTAATGAGGGAATTAAAGAAGGTAACTATGATGTTTTAAAAAATATATGTCATATTAATGAATACAACTAACTTTTTTAATCTAATTAAATTAAATAAATATGTTTCATATTAAAGTGCATATCAGTGTTGTTTTAGGGGCTCCTCTTATCTCTAAGTTAGTCCTGTGGTATTAATTGATTTCTTTCTTTGTTTCATTTGATCATGTGAGCAGAATTTTTTTTTCGTCGAAATATGAAATTTATTCTTGTTCCTTTTCCCAATGTATTTCCCGAGTCCAACAGTAACCAGAGAGGTGGTGATATGGTTTTAATTAAATTACAATTAATTTATTCTTTAAGAAGCTACAGCACGAACCGTGAATTTCAACAAAGAATGCTATTTTACAAGAGGGGGGGAAAAGGAAGTCATTTTTTGTATAAAAGGGTCAAAATGATTTTAAAACGAGGATAATGTATTTACAATATATATTTCTTTGAGAAAAAATACGAGTTCTGAATTACGTACTTTAATAAAACCTATGATAACACCAACCAAAAAATTAAGCAAGTGTGACCTTGGTGCTTGATCTTGCAAGAGTATGATTCTACAAGCTAAAATGCTTTTTTGATGCCCACAAATAGAGAGTTGCTTCACCAGAAACGAATAATAGTGAGTAAACAATCCAATGCAATCCAATTCTTGAGCATATAAAAGTAGAAGAACAGCCTCCTGTAATATTTTCCATTTAAATTGTTAAATAGCTTGGATTCGAAAACACCATCAGAAATGACCAAATAGAATTCTGCCATACTGGGTGCGTTGCAAAATAATGATCCACCCAGTAATTTTAAATGACATTTCATCAAGGATGGAAATCAAAGAATGCCATTTTAAAAGGAAGATTTCACCCTAGTTTTGCCAAAATGACGGCTGCATTAACATTGACAGACACGTGAATTGAGCATTTTCATAAAACACCTTTGGGCGAAAATATTTTTAAAATTATCCCTCAGGATATTGAACACGTTGGGCAAGTTGACTTCAATAAAACACCCAGCTCATGATGTTACAATTTCACAAGATCAAGCAAGACACAAATTTGGAAGTAGCGAGTAAATTTTCAAGTTTTTGCCAATAGGACAGGTGGAAAATACACAGTTCGAAACATCAGATGAAGCCCAATCAGAAGTTTTTAAAAACCGAAGATACCAAAATATCAAATACGTAAAATTTTAGGAGACCCCCAAAACTACTATCCTTAATATATCCGAATCCGACAGCATTAAATGAAAAAGAACCAACATAAACGTCCTGTGAAATTATCATCATCATTGTGTCCTGAGTTTTAACCACCACCAGATCCGTACTTCTTCCCAAACAGTATGAGCTGAAGCTTGTCATAACCAGCAAGCACACCAGCACCTGCAACAGCACGCAAAATGTTTGCACCAGCACCCTTGAAGAGTGACTTGGTACCCTCGTTCTTGATGATTGTCTGGAAGGCATGCAGAGAACTGTTGTATTTCACAGCTTCTCCCGAAGTCATCATCATCCTTCTCCGCACTGTGTCAATTGGGTAAGACGCCAGACCAGCACCAATTGTGATCCCCCATCCCAAAAAGAAACTAGCAAGGAAACTATCCTGTTAACAAGAGCAATGCATGTGTAAGCAAGTATTAAAATCTTTTTTTTATTTATAATTTCAATGAAAAGGAGAAGTCATCAAGAATAATGCGTGTGGGAAAGCATTAAAATCTTTTTCTTAAAAAAACTCATGAAAATAGATTCGATATTAGCCATAGCCACTATAAGCATATTCCTATTTTGAATAACTCGGCACTCTGCACATACCTCTAACCCACCAATCAAAACGACTGGCTTTAGAGAATCATACATTCCAAAGTAAAGACCACGATACACTATGATTCCAACACATGAGATGTTGAATCCACGATAAAGACCAGCAACACCATCAGACTGAATGGTTTTCTTGTAAACATCAATCAAGCCATTGAACTGCCTCTCACCACCCTTCTTCGCAGCTTTTGCATCATTTGCCAAACGGGTTCGAGCATAGTCCAATGAATAGACAAACAAGAGCGAGGAAGCCCCAGCAGCCCCACCAGAGGCCAGATTACCGGCAAACCACTTCCAGTATCCATCTTTGTCCTTTTTAAAGTTGAAAAGTCTCTTGAAATAATCCTTAAAAGCGAAGTTCAGCGCCTGGAATAGACAAATAATGATAGAAATCAGAAAATGGAGAAACTGCCAAAACTATAATAGCACACTATAGTATTGGTAAGAAGCCAGAAGAGATAACGATTATGTTTATAAGATAGCAGTGGACAAGAATCTGAAGGGGAAAACCACAACTCTCCCAGATAAGACACCTTTTTAAACACAAAAAAGAACATATTTAAGTCTTCCATCAGCAACGCATAAGATGACAACAAATTTAAGATTGTCAGGGGAAAAAATACACATGACAGCAGTATTAGCTCATAGTTGAAATAAAGGAAAAATACCTGAGTAGGGAAGTATCTAATAACATTGGCAGTGTTTCCCCTCCAAAGAGCCACGACACCTTCATCCTTCATTGTTCGGGCAAAACAATCACCTATTCCCTTGTATGGTTCAGACAATCGACCACTTTTTATCATCTCATCTTGATTTTGAATAAGCAATTTGACTCGTTCAATTGGAGCAGCAGCAGTCTTAGAGACAGCAGCAGAGACTCCTCCCATAAGGAAATCCACAAAAAATGCAGATGCCCCTTTCTCTGCGGGAGCATGGGCAGTAACTGGCAACATAGGCGGGACAATTGTCATGCCACTGACATTGCATGCCAGCTGCAAAGAAGGTTGTTCGCTTCCAATGAAGTAATTTCCAGTTGTACAATAGTTTCTTGAGTGAAAATTGGGGGAAAGTTTGGACATAAGATATGAGTGTCCAGCCATCTTTTGAACTACTGATGGATGCCTTGACCCATCGGCCATGATTGCAATACAGACGGTGACCTGTGCATATTTAATCATACACCATACATTAGCTGAAAGCAAGATGGCAAGCTCGTTCACTTTACACTTCACAACTTTTTGAAAGAAAAATTCTTCCTACATCTACTGTACTGCTTAGATGAAATAGGCTACCACTATCAATCCGCTTTTCCCTCAAATGATCTAATCGGATCGAATCTTGAAGTCATATAACCACGCTACATCGAAAATAGACCCCTTTTAAGTAAACAACAGATGTGAAAAACAGGAACATTCCGTTTTAGCGGCACTGCAATACAACATAACCGAGCTCAAGAATCCACAGATTCAGGGGGCGGGGCAATAGCACGAGCTGAAAAGCCAAACTGAAGCTGATGCAATTGTTTGACTAAGTTTGACTAAGTAAGTCATCATTAACACCTAGAAGAAAAAGATCCGCGCTAAGAAAAACCACATACTACACAAGACATGACGTAGACTTTGCCGAGACAATTCAATTTGAAATTGAACATAAGAAATGATAACTTTATTGAAAGAAATAAGGTCCATAGCGAAATCAGTGTTAGGTCAATGAGAAAATGCATAAAAATGAAAACAGATCTCCTGAGAAAATAATAGAATACGCACGCAATCGCAACAAAAAATTACTTAGGTTTCAATGGAAGTGAGAAATGAACAAAGTAGAAGCAGCCATAGAGAATAGAACCTGAAAAGGTCGCCGACAGCCGCAATGCGCCCGCCTCAGATTCCCAGGGAGAAGGGAAGAATGAGACTCTGATGTAAATGGCAGATCCGAGGAGGCCGCTTATTTAATGACGTATCTGCCCTTGCCTCACGCATAGAAGACCAAGTCCAACGCCCGGCGGCGAAATTATTTGAGTTCACTGGTGTGTGTTTGGGGAGGGTATGAGACCCCAAACACTCAATTGAGTTTATAAGTTTAATGGGTTTTGGGGAAAAAAAAAATTTGAGTGTTTATCTTCCAAAATAAGTAATCGAGTTTAATTTTATCTTAATAGTTTTTGCCATAAGCTTCATTTCTCAACTTTTAGTGATTTAGCTTTTAGGGAGAGTGAGAATGGTTAAAATATTTTTTCAGTTGTGTCCAATGTACTATCATACTTATTACAATTTTACCCTTAATGTACTTTTTTTGCTACAAAAATTAATTTCAACTATTATTTGGTGCTTTTAACCCTTAAAATATTTTTTCAACTATATCTAATGTGTTATCAGACTAATTGCAATTTTATCTTTAATTGTACTTTTTCAATTCCAAAAATTATTTTAAACTATTTTTTGGTGTTTTTAACCCTTTAAAATATTTTTTCACCCACTCTCTCTTACTATTATCACAAAAATCACTTGTGTTTAAGTTAATCCAAACAAGTTTTACTTTTATAAAAGTCATTTATACAATCGCAGTTCCAAACATAAATCACATTACACAATCGAACTTTTACTTAAAATAAAATTACCAAAAGCTAAATTGAGAAACTCCATTTTTCTTTTCGTTATTCCAAACACACTCTCAATCTCTCAATTTATTTATCAGAATAATATCATGTAAAGATAATATTTCCCCCAACTTCAATAATTCAAGTGAGAGTTAACTTATTAAATATATCATAAATTTTTTTTAAATTTTTATTCTTATTAAAAAATATGTTTGAAAGTTTAATAAGTAGGCAAAATCGAAAATGATCATTAATTATATCTTACAAATGACTTAAATTTTGAATTAAGTTATTTTTTTTAAAAATGTCCTATATTATAAATCAGAGAGAGTACTCTTTCCCTTTTGACTTTGATTTGAGTAACTCTGTCCCTTTTGAATTTAATCCTTACACCTTAACCCCGTACAACTCAATTGCTATAGTGTAACAATTTAATATGTTAATCCTATATTTTAGAAAATCAAATTATATATTTAATAACTTTATAGGAATTAAAGTATAAATTGGTTAGAGCTACAAAGATCAAGTTGTAATGAATCAAGGTTTAAAGAGTGAGTTATAATCAAGTCAAAATTGTAAGAAAATGTAATAAATGAATTACAACTTAATAAAAAAGGTTAATTTTTCCTTCCTAAAAAAATAGAACTTAATTATTAAAATTATTGAAGTAAATACAATCGGATTATCACGCAATAAACTGCATCTAATGCAAAAAAGGAAAAAGAAAAAGAATGTCCAAAAGGACAAGTGATTAAGGACCTGTTTGGCAAAGCATTAAGGCAAAGAAAACATACGTTAATGGGAAAAAGCCCGATAAATGTCAACAGCCCCTGTTTGGCAATACGACAATGATACTGAACTTTTTCTTATAACGTGGGTTAACATTAGAAGCTCATATCTCTTGCTTTTTCACGCGGCACGGTGGAAATTAGTTATTATGGGGCCATTAATGCCCAACGAATTCGCACCCAACTCGTTAATGCATCTCTGAAGCCCCTCCACGCAATCTCTTCTCTATTTCTGCTCGGCTCTCTTCTCATTTTCTGCTCAACCGTGCGTCTTCTCCCTAATCTTGGTGTCCGGCGTCATTGTGGTAGTGCAGTCGGCGTTTGGTGTCGGTGTGGTCGAAGCTCATCGCCGTCCGTGAGTGGTTGGCTGTTGTCTGATCGTCCTTCTCCGATCCGTCCCTTGTTCAGAACCGTGGTGTTGCAATCTTCAGCCTCTCCTTGCAGTTTGGTGGCCAGATTTGTTGGTGGGTGCTCCGATATGAGGTAAGCGGACGTCGTGTGGTCGCCGGAGCTTCTTTGGTGTCAGGTTTTTTTCCCTGTCTTGAGTGTTTTCCTCTGCTTATTGGTCGCCGGATTTGGGTTCACGGTCTGAAGGTTTTCACTTTTCTTGATTTGGGTTCACGGTTTGAAGCTTCACAAGGAACCAGTTTCGGTCATTGTTAGTTGGTTTGCTGCCATTTTTCTGCATCTCCCTCTGAGGTTAAACCCTGTTTTCTTCATCTCTGTTTCTTAAATTACTGAGCTCGTGGCTTTGCTAGTATAATATGTGAAAGAAAGGGAGAAATATATATATATATATATATATATATATATATATATATATATATATATATATATATATATATATATATATATATATATATATATATATATATATATATGCGTGGAAGAACCGTGGTCTGAAATTTTCCATGTTAACTTCCTTCCTTGATTAATATGCACATGGGTGCTTGCTAGTTTATTCATCTCTGTTACTTATTAGTTTGACTGTGCTCGTAGCTTTGCTAGTGTAATCTGTGGAAGAAAGGGAGAAATATATATATATATATATATATATATATATGCGTGGAAGAACTGTGGTCTAAAATTTTCCATCTTAACTTCCTTCCTTGATTAATATGCGCATGGGTGCTTGATGGTTTCTTCATCTCTATTCCTTAATAATTTGACTGAGCTCGTGACTTTGCTAGTGTGGTATGTGGAAGAAAGGGACAAATATATGTATGTATGTATGTATGTATGTATGTATGTATGTATGTATGTATGTATGTATGTATGCGTGTGTCAATGTGGTCTGAAATTTTCCATCTTAACTTCCCCCCTCACATTTGTTATAATTTTACAGTGTAAATACAAATTCCATCTTTTTATCAGGGAAATATTATTTGGTCGATGCTGGTTTTAGTGTTTTTTTTTTCAATAATAATTGAACTTTTATTAGTTTACCAAATTTTATTTATATTTTTTCACTTTAATTATCACAATATATACAACTAATATATATATATATATATATATATGGAGTTTTCAATAAGATTCATGCCATTTTTAGTCATTTTTCATCTTAACGGGATTTTCAAACACCAATCCAAACACGTTTAAGGTTAGAAAAAAAGTCACTTTTTCTTCCGCAATTTCAAACACAAATCATATCTACATTTTGACTTTTTTCTTATCTGACTTTTTTTAAAGTCGGTTAGCAAAAAAAGCTACTTTTCTACCGCTAATCCAAATGGGCACTAACACTATACGAGCTATTCAAAATTTCAAGTTACTGAAATATGTAATATAATAATGTAATCTAGGTCAATTATTGGAGGAGCTAGAAAATATTGGATTATAGTTGATTGAGTTACTACCTTCGGTCCTAATTATAAGATAAAGTTAACTTTTTTTGAAGAAATTAAGGAAGCTAAATAAGTTACTTAATTATATCATATGTTATGTATTCTTTGATTATATATTAATTTATTAGTCAAACTAATTAATTTGAAGAAAAAAAATATAAATATAAATAATTTAAAGTAATTTAATTAGCTTCATTAATTTCCCTAAAAAAGTTAACTTTATCTTATAATTAGGACCAGAGGGAGTATTTAACAAGTTAAAAAGAAGAGAGAATGACAGTGAAGTCTCAGAGACCAAACAAAATACCAGTAAAGTCTCCGTGAAAAAAAAATAAAAACTCATTGAGTTATTTTTATAACATGTTGAGTTATAAAACACATTTAACAAGTTGTTATTTTTTTTTTTTGTAAGAACTTTACTGATATTTTCTTTAGTCTTTGAGACCTCACTGCCATTCCCTCTAAAAAGAACAGGTTTGCTTTGCAGGAATCATTATTTGTAACTATTGTTCCTCTTATTTCTATTATCTATGAAATTTTTAGTGTAAGTGAGTTAGTGGCCTAAGTGAAAGCGAACGGAGAAGTATAAAGTAGAGAAATCACTAACCAGATGCCTTCCTAAGAGCTTGCCTAACTTTCATTGTCACTTAACTAAACGAATAAATCTGAGAGAATTTCGGATTATGACTTCAGGATTTAACAAAAATGCAATCGTTTACAGCTCCTAGGTGAATATTTTGAAGATCAATGACTGAGGCGTTGGCTCTCCTCTTAGGAAAGAATGAAACCCCATAAAATATTCATAAACGGTAGAGTAGAATTTCAGCCCATAAAATATTCTCACGCACTAAAACCCAATAGAAAATAACTTCGCCCCTGGATCTTTCATTATTTATTTTTCCTAATAAATAATTATGATCGACCCTCCGTTGATTAAATTCCCCAAATGGGGTGCCATGATTTAAAATTTTTAAGTCACTGTTCTTATCTGAAAAATTAAAATGGAGTGACTATGGAATTGGGCCGGGGGCAATTTACAGTCCACGTCTTCCTTATTTATTTTCTCAGCCCGAATGCGGGTTCTAGAATTTCAGAATTTGCAACATAAGAACATGCCTATCCAAGAAATGGGGAAATATTACACGCCTGCAAGAGCAGGAAGAAAACAGGTGTCGTTAATGATGTGAACGTACTATTCATGGGAGAGGGTGAGGCAAGGGCAAATGCGTCATTATATAAAACCCTAGCCTCTTCTGCTGCTATCTTTAACACGCCTGGCAATTTCTCCTTCCTCACAGTCCGAGAAGGAATCGGCGACCTTTCCAGGTTTACCAGTAGATATTGCATCGTTTCGCTTGCTTGTGAATTTGAGGATTTTATAATGTTGATCGGCTTTTCTTATTATTTGTTTCCCTTGAAGATCCGTGGTTTTTTTCATTTCTTATTATTTCGTGGCTTTTCTTATCTGGTCTACTACTAGTCTAAACTGAGTCAAATAGTTAGATGGGACTTCAGTTTAGCTCTCATTGGGGCTTATGACTACCCCTCGCTTTGGGGTTTTTTTTTTTTTTTTATGTATAAAGGATTGCCGTGCTACTAAAGGACGTGTTTCTGTAGTGGCTTATTGCTATTTGGTTAAAAGTAGTTTTTATACGGATGTAGCTTGAAGATTCGAGCGAATTATATATGAAGACATTGTATACTTAAGTGTGTTACCCTTACGAAGAAAAAGGTGTCTGGCAGGAAATTTCAACCATGTTTTGCATTTCTATTGGTTTATGCATTTCATGGATGTGGTAAGGACTACGAAATATTTTCATGTGATGTGCATTTTTATTCAATTAAAAACTCTTAACTTTACTAAGAATGGTGCATTATACTATTACATTAATGAGAAAAAACTCTGATTTATGTTTCATGTGAGGTTTTTTTATTAAATAAATGAGTTTCTCACGTGCTGTGATCAAATATATGATGATGTGAGATTAAATGTGCACAGGTCACCGTATAGATTGCAATCATGGCTGATAGTTCACGGCAGCCATCTGTAGTTCAGAAGATAGCCGGACAATCATATCTTGTGTCCAAGCTTTCCCCTAATTTACACTATAGAAATTATTCTGCAACTGATAATTACTTAAATGGAAGTGTACAGCCTTCCTTGCCGCTGGCATGCAACGTCAATGGCATGGCAGTTGTCCTACCTATTCAGCCAGTTACTGCACATGCTCCAGCAGAGAAAGGTGCATCTGTATCTGCATTTTTTGTGGATTTTCTGATGGGAGGAGTCTCTGCTGCTGTCTCTAAGACGGCTGCTGCTCCGATCGAACGAGTCAAATTGCTTATTCAAAATCAGGATGAAATGATCAAAAGTGGTAGATTGTCTGAACCATACAAGGGAATAGGGGATTGTTTTACCCGAACAATGAAGGATGAAGGTGTCGTGGCTCTTTGGAGAGGGAACACTGCCAATGTTATCAGATACTTCCCTACTCAGGTAATTCCTTTGTTTCA
This sequence comes from Inga laurina, assembly GCA_963855925.1. Classification (NCBI taxonomy): domain Eukaryota; kingdom Viridiplantae; phylum Streptophyta; class Magnoliopsida; order Fabales; family Fabaceae; genus Inga; species Inga laurina. Next base: position 60,114,795 of record OY979707.1, on the reverse strand, counting down.
GTTATGAGCTACAACTGCTGTTATTCATTTTTCTCATGATGATCTTAGAGATTAGTAGATGCGACTTTATTATTTCTGTGCAACTTATTTTCTATTATTAATTATTTGTTTCGTCCATTCCAGGCTCTTAACTTTGCTTTCAAGGATTACTTCAAGAGGCTTTTCAACTTCAAGAAGGACAGAGATGGGTACTGGAAGTGGTTTGCTGGTAATCTGGCCTCTGGTGGGGCTGCTGGAGCTTCCTCCCTCCTTTTTGTTTATTCACTTGACTATGCTCGAACACGTTTGGCTAATGATGCAAAAGCTGCAAAGAAGGGTGGTGAGAGGCAGTTCAATGGCTTGATTGATGTTTACAAGAAAACCATTAAGTCTGATGGCATTGCTGGTCTCTACCGTGGATTCAACATCTCATGTGTTGGAATCATAGTGTATCGTGGTCTTTACTTTGGAATGTATGATTCTCTGAAACCAGTGGTTTTGGTTGGTGGGTTGCAGGTATGTTTTGGGTCTGATTTCTTTTTTCTTTTTTTTTTTTTTTTGGGAGAATCCTCTCACCTTTCTACATCTCAGCTCACCGTGCATCTAGTTGCGCTTATGATTTCAGTGACCCTATTCCTGAATTTTATTGTTAGAGTTCAAGCAATACAGTTCCGAAAGTGATGCAATTTGTTGATGCTGCCTTTCTCATTAAACATGCAAATATCTTTCTTATTGCTTTTGCAAATTGATTCCATTTGCTAATTATTTTTGGATGATATTTTGTCTATGTTTGCTTACACTTGCATACTCTTGTTAACAGGATAGCTTCCTTGCTAGTTTCCTTTTGGGATGGGGGATTACAATAGGTGCTGGTTTGGCATCTTACCCGATCGACACAGTGCGGAGAAGGATGATGATGACTTCTGGTGAAGCTGTGAAATACAACAGCTCTCTGCATGCCTTCCAAACGATCATTAAGAATGAGGGTTCTAAATCACTCTTCAAAGGTGCTGGTGCAAATATTCTACGTGCTGTTGCAGGTGCCGGTGTGCTTGCTGGTTATGACAAGCTCCAGCTCGTTCTCTTTGGAAAGAAATACGGATCTGGTGGGGGTGGTTAAGAAACATCATGATGATGATGACAAGATATATAAATATATACACATGTATGTATGTATTTTATGGGACAATTATAGGTCGGTCCCTTGTAAACGGAATAATTTTGGATGTGAAAAGATAGTGGTCGAGTTTTTCAGGAGATTTACAGACTTCAAATTTAGATAATAGTATCGAGAACTTGTAATTTTATTGTTCGTGACATGGTGCTTTTGGGCCGTATAGTTTCCAGCCCCTTTTGTTAAAATAATTTGAAGCCGCTGGCTTTCTCGGTCAAGCTTGGTTGGATTGTGCCTTGTGTCTAATGAAAGTCTCATTTTATTGTCTCCTTCAGGTCCTTTGGTCGTTAAAAGTCGAGTAATTGGTTATAATTTTAGGTTCAATTGTGTAATATTTGCTATATCTTTGGTATACTTTCAGTTGATTCCTATCAAATACCAACTCAGCTGTTTATTAACGGAGTTAGGTAACTAATTTAGGTAAAGTAAGAAAATTGATTGAGTTAGTTATTCATGATAAATATGATTTGATTATTGTAAAATACTATTAGGACTACTATTAGATGAAAACTCATTAACAACTTTTTAACTTGTGCCGTCAATAAAAATACTTTTAAGGAAAAAAAATATTAACTTAGGATACAGTAGCTAGAGGTGTTATATTTGTGACAAAATTCAACCCAAATGAGCTCTTATATTAAGCATATGAGATTAAAGAGTTAGTAGGAATTGTATTAAGCATATGAGATTAAAGAGTTAGTAGGAATTGTAGGGGGGGAAATACGCACTTTATATTATTTTGTTTTTATTAATTTTTCCAAGTTCAGAAATTGTTAACTCTTGTACCTGGACTGCCATAGAATGAATGCAGTGCCGCCTGGATCGGTGGATCCTCACATGTTTGACTCAGGAAGCTAGGTTTCCACAAACAGGCATCAGGCGTGACCTGGAGAGGTCTATATATATATATATATATATATATATATTCATCTTATAAAATTATAAATTTCACTATTGAATTAATATGGTGTATAGAAACATTTATAATCCATAACTAATCATGAAAAAAATATTAACCTGTAAAACTAATGTCTCTTTCTCGTAACAACAAATATACCACGTGCTTAAAACTGCTTTTTTTTTAACTAACATTATGTACCCTCCTATTATACATTGACATCAAAGTAAGACATCTTAGAAATTCCCATCCTCTAAAATAGTATTCAGGTAATAAATAAACTACACTTTCTAAACGTGCCGAAAAGCCAAACTGAAACCACATACTCCCACACAAGACATGAAGTATGCTGAGGCAGTTCAATTTGAAACTAAACATAAGTGAATGAAATAAGTAAGGTCAATAGCGAAAGCAGCGTTAGGTTACTGAGAAAATGCAATTAAAAAACAGATCTCCTGAGAAAATAGTAGAATACCTACGCAATCACACAACAAAAATTACCTTTGTTTCTATGGAAATGAGATATGAACGGAGTAGAAGCAAATGAGCAATAGAGAATAGAACCTGAAAAGGTCGCCCAGAGTCACAATGCGTCCACCTCCGATTCCGAGAGAGTAGGGAACAACGAGACTGTGGTATAAATGGCAGATCCAAGGAGACCCCTTATTTAATGACGTATTTGCCCTTTGCCTCACACCGAGAAGACCAAATCCAACCTCCGCCGGTGAAATTATTTCTCTTAATTTTCTTTAAAATTTATCTAGCAGAATAATATTATGTAAATATAATAATCTTTTGGTCTGATATAGTTTTCCTTGGTCAATGTAAGGTTATCAAATTCACGAGTTTAAACATACTTTTGACAATGACGTGAATTGAATTGTAAACTCGTAAGAGTTTATTTTTATTAATAAATAGATATTAATAATACATAATTAAATAATTAAAATATAAAAAAATAAAAAAAAATTGATTTAAATATCTTTTAGATTCAAATAATTGAAATTAAATTCATCAAAATTCATAATTTATCATGCTCAACAAATTTTTTTTTTTATAAAATTCATATATAAAGTCATTGAGCATGATTAAATCGAAAAAGTTAACACGAGTCTAAAACAAGTTAACACGATTTTGAAAGTTAAAAATATAAAAACGGTAAATTCTACGTATAAAATTTTTAAGTTTGACCGAGTTTATAAATACCACGAGTTTAAGAGTAATTCGGTTGGATTTTGTAAGATAGATAAACATAAAAACGGTAAACTCAAACAGGTAACTCATTTCACAGTGTATAATGCTGTCATCATATATAAGACAATGTGAGATTAAATGTTCACAGGTCACCGTCTAGATTGCAATCATGGCTGATCGTTCACGGCAGGCATCTGTTGTACAGAAGATGGCTGGACAATCTTATCTTATGTCAAAACTCAAAACTTTGCCCCAATTTTAGCAATAGAAATTATTATTATACGACTGATAAATACTTAAATGGAGGTGTACAAGTAAGCTAGCTTGCAATTGAACGAGTCAAAATCAGGATGAAATGATCAAAAGTGGTCGGTTGTCTAAAACATACAACTGATTAAATAATAGAAATTAGTTGAGTTAGTTAATATAATATAAATTTTTTTAAAATACTGTAGTCGTCTTTTTTAATTATCTCCTTCCATCTCTTCTTTGAGTATTGTTGAGGGAGCATCAATAGAGATAAATTTAAAAAAAAAATTGATAATATGAAAACTATATTTTATATTTAAAACTAAGATCAACTCTTAAAACATTTTTTATATTAGGGATCAAAAGAGTATATAATATATGGGACAGTTAGGTTTAATGGAATAATTTTGCACAGATTTTCAGAAGATTTACCGACTTGAAATTTAGATAATAGTATTAAGAACTTTTAGGCAGTGCAGTTTATAGCCCTCTTTTGAAGCCGCTGGCTTTCTCGGTTAAAGTTTGGTTGCTCTGTACATATGTGTCCATTAGGCATTAACTCTGTGTTTGAATTAATTTTTTGGGAAAAATTTTTATGATTTATGAGGTAAGTATGTGAGATGAGTTTTATCTCAATTTTCAGAAAAGGGTTTTTAAAACTACGGTTTGGGCCCCAGTCTGGTCCTATGTATAAGTCCCTTTTAACCAAATCTTACATACCAAGGGAAGGTAGTTAACTCAATGATCATGGGGTAAATTTACAACTATGCCCTCATTTTTAAATGGGTACTTTTCAACCATTTATTCTCTATCTATCTATAAATTATTTCTTTATTGGTATAATAAATAGGGGCAGAATTGTTATAATCTCATTTACTGCACTGAAACTGAACTTATAAATATGATTAAATTTTTTAATTAAAAAGAACTTATAAATAGGATCAAAGTAATACCTTATAATTTCAATTTCAATTGTCTAATATTTCCTACATCTTTGGAATACTTCCTGTTGATTCCTATTACATACTACTACAGCTGCTTCATGCAAGAGCTAAATTAGGATAACTAGGTAGAGTGATTGAGGAAATTAATTAAATTAATAGTTATTTATAATAAATGAGTAATTTTTCTTAAAATACTATCCTTCGTCTAGATGAAAACTTATTAATATGTGTGATTAATAAAAATATTTTTTAAAAAAATTATAAATTTAAAAAATAAAATAGATTGATATATTATATTTAAGATAAATTTTAACCCCAATATGAAGCACAAGAGGCAAGACTCAACTAACTTCGTGAATTTTATAATAAAATATCTAACAAAAAAGGTGCCTTGCCCTACTGCTTCTTCACGCATTTTATGTTATTTTATTTTTTATTATTTTTCCAAATTCGGAAATTGTTTACTGGTGTACCTGGACCCTCGCATGTTTGACACACAAAGCAAGTTTTCCTAAAACAGGCATCTTGATAAACACCGAGGCCTGACATCGAGGATCATTGTTTTGAGATCTCTCTCTCTCTCTCTCTCTCTCTCTCTCTCTCTCTCTCTCTCTCTCTCTCTCTCTCTCTCTCTCTCTCTCTCTCTCTCTCTCTCACACACACACACACACTCATATTATAAAATTCCATTATCGAAATTAATATGGTGTATAGAAACATCTATTGTCTATAACTAATCATGAAAATATAACCTGTACTCATAACTCGATTTATTTTTAACAACAGTGTGTAACTCCTATATATTGACATAAATGCAAGACATCTTAGAAATTCCCATTCTCTAATAGTATTCAAGCAATAAATATACTACACTTTCTATATGTGGAGACAAAAAAGGATAATATATTACACAACTTATTATTATTTCTAACGTAATTATTGTTAGTGTAGATTCCTTGCATATCTTAGAGTATGGTGAATATTGTTCATATTTAACTCACGGGTAGTTAGAATTTTTAGATCTTGTACACATATTTTTTTTATCACTATCAATATTAATTATTAAGTACTCATCAATATTAATACAATTAAAAATGTCATAGAGTTACATTATTTACAAGTCATAAAAGGGATTGTTGATATTAGATTACATGATGATATTTAATTTAACATTGCTCCCCCAAAAAGTTAGCATGTCTATAAAGAAATGCCTTGTTACTATTGAATTCTCATTATATATACTTATTCTTTTTTTTAAAAAAAAAACTAGAAATGTACTTATCCATTCTACTCATAATAAAAAAATAAATTAGAGTAAATACAATGTGTTAACAAAAATGTCTAGTCCGTTTAAGTCAATATAATTATGTCTGTATTAAACATTTTGTTTTGAGGTCTATTCTCATGCGTGAATGTAAGGAATTTAAACTTGAAAGTCGGAATACAATGTAAATCATGGTGAGGAGCAGACATTATTTACTAATTAAATATCATTTTAAACTAAAAAAATATTATAAATAGAGCTGAGAAGATATGCTACTACCTCTAATCCTTGATTTAAGATCCTGTTTATAATGGTATTATGAACAAGATCTTATATTACGGACTAAAGGTAGTAGCATTTCTTGCAATTAATGTGTTATGATATATATTATTAGGTACTATTATATTTTCTTAATAAAATTACAACACAATAACATTTACATTTCCTTGAAAGCAGTTATTAACTGTGAATCATAGTGCAATTGTTCAAACAAAGGGAACAAAGAAATACTTTGCCCCTCACACAATTTCTTGCAATGTAGGCATTATCTATTTGATCTTTCCTTAGCCAAAGGTGAAGCAATAGATAGGCAATAGGCAAAAAAGAGTTTCATGTCCTATAAGCACAAAGAAGTTTCTAAACGAGTACAAGCAAGAAGGAGAACCAGAGATGGTACTGATATAATATAATACACTTTTTTTTTTTTTTTTTTTGCCAACGATATAATATAATACACTATTATATATATTTATGTTTTTTTTTAATATATATGAACTGATAGAAGGGAGAAAAAGCAAGTGAGGCAAAGCAACACGACGTTGGGTAAAATGACAGAAATACCCTCGAAAGACAATTGGCCGTCCAGTTCAGTCCTTCGCACCGAGCCACCGTCCATGTGCATCGTTTTCTTGCCGTAACATCTGATTCCGAGCTCCTCTCTTTCTTACTTCTCTTCGTTGTATATAAATAATACGAAAAGTAAAAAAATTCACACAAGCTAGAAAATAACAGCCCAAAATCTCATCTTGATTCTTCTTCTTCGTAGTTCGCTTTCTCCCTCTCTTCCTCTCTATCTCCTCCTCCTCTCTTTTCTCGTTAGTTTCACGAGCAAATATATAGAGCAGTGAGTGAGCATTTTACCAATCCCTCTTTCTGAAGCACCAATGCCTGCGCAGAAGCGGTCTTTGCCGGAGTCTACGGACGACGGAGAGGTCTCAGAACTTAACAACCACCGCCATGCGAAGCAATCTCATCGGGACCGAGAGCAACAAGGCGAGGAAAAGAGGGCCGAGGAAGATGAGCAAGGGGAGCTTGGTGAAGGGGAAGAAGAAGAAGGACAGCAGAACGAGCAAGAGCAGGATAAGGAGGAGAAAGCAGAGGGTTACGTATAATTTCTTTTTTATTTTTATCCATCTTGCTTTGTGGTTATACGTTTGTACAGTGCCAGATTGGTTTTTGTCAGCTGGGTTTTGGTCTGGCTTCGCGATCCTGCGAGTTCTGAAGTTTTTGTTTGTCTTGCCAGATTCTGAGGAAAGCCCATCTTCTGAACCCGAAGGGAAACCTGAGTATACTCTCTATCTCTCTCTCTTTCACGCATTGTTCATATTCTTTCTTACTTGTATGTACTTCTTGATTCCACGTTTTGATCGTACATCTCTGTTTCGGGGTAGTGGTTGGGGTGAATTTTGCAGTTTCTACCTTTCTTTCGTTGAATTCGAACGCTTACATTTTGTGTATCACTGGATTTCCTTCTCCGTTGAAGGGCGTGCTCACAGTTCGAGTCATTTAAGCTGAGATGTCTATATGTTCTGATTCTCCCTAATCTGATTCGTTATATGTCGTTTGCATGCCTAGGTTATCGTCTTGTTTGTGCTCGAAAGTCGGTTATTCGTTCCACAATGAACGAATGTATTTTTTTTTTTTTTTGGCGCAAATTTTTTTACCCAGTCTAAGGTGTGTACTGTGAATTCTACATTTTAGAGTAATTTCATAGCTTTTTTATTCAATATCATTCGGCATCTGTGACTTCCTTCATGGGGTGTTGAATGAACTGATAACTTTTAGTGTGTACTGGCGCAGTCACGAACTGTCTTAGCCTTCCATCTTGGATTGAGTTTTTAGTGATGTGCGTTAGCGAGTATAGAGTTTTCAAATCTAATTTGTATGAAAAAATATTCGGAGCTAAAGTTTACTGAAACCTCCGTGATTGTCATTTGTTATGGCAGAAGTGGTCAAAATTAGGAATGTTCCCGAGTGTAGGATCTGTGATGCTCATTAACTTTTGATAGTTTGATAATTAGTTATTGTTGCCTTTCTTGAAAAGGAAATCTGTCTTTCATGTTCAATGGATGTTAGTAGTTCCGTAATGACTTTGAATTAATAATACTTGGACGCTTCATCATAATATTGAGCGGTGATTTTAAAGGTACAAATATAACAGAAAAGCTTATTAGTATATGTGTTTGGAAGTTTGCATGAGCTAAAGAATTGATGACTAGTGTCCATCCACCAAATTAGATTGCAAATGTTGAAGGAAGCTTTTGAAGTTGGTGATCTAATATATGTTCCTGTTGTAGCTTGTACCGACTGATCATCGCTTGTATGGTGAAGGCCATATTATTCATGGTCTAGCAGGTTTTTCAGAACATTCAAATGTTGGCACTTTTTCCTCAATTAAATAGGCTTAAGAAAAGAATGAAAATATATTAATTCCACCAAGTATTACATATGGCTTATCCGTACTATATTGTTTCGTTACATAAGTAAAACGGAGCATCCAATTTAAATAACTTCTTTCTCTCTTGTTATGATTTATAAATGTGATGCTCGGTGGGAATTAGAGCTTGCATAAACATGCTGGAGAAGTGCTCTTGATAAACTCTCCACATGGCTGGTTAGACTTGGCTTGTCTAAAATTCAGCTGGTGAAGAAACCTGATGGGTTTGACTGTAACAGATTCATGGAACATATTTATCAGTGTACATCCTCTTGATATTGGGAAAATATCGCAAATGATTTGCATGCTGTAAGAGATGGCCCAGAATTGTATGGTACTGTCATGCTTTCGATAATTTCTTTGGAGGCTGGATCAAGTTTTGTTCACATAACAAGTTTCAATATTCTTAACGTTATTCTGGCAAAAAAACTTCTTGCTGGCAAAGGCTTTGGTCTTATACAACCACTACAAAAGAAATAAAATTATCATGGCACTTCCATTATTAAGAGTACATATAATGTCAAGATTTCTTTATAATAGCTGTTATCTGTCGTTCTAAGGGTGAAATCATATTGGGTACAAGAAAGTCAATAAAGCGACTGGTAAATTGCAATAATAGGAAGGATGTTAACTATACATCACAAAAAAATTGGCACTAATTATCTACAAGAGTGAAAATGAAGTTTGAAAAATATAATTTCTTCTAATTTTTCACGTTTATTTTTCTTTGCAGATTTGTGTTTGTCGAACTTCTGGAAATACGTAAAGATGTCCAATGTCCAATTTGCCTTGGTAAAGTTTTTAATCCTCTTGAATGAATAATTGGGAGGCTAAATTATGTGATTTGTTTTGTCGTAGTCAAATTATATCCAGAGCTATAGGCTAGGACATTGGAATTAGGATTACTTTCCTGTCTCTGGTCATTTTTGTCTTTCATTGCACTCATTTCAGAACGTAGAAATCTTGCTTTCTCAATAACCAAACCAGAGGCAAATGATTAATATTTATGTCAAATGCTGATACTATTTCTCATCTTATAGTGATCACAAATTAATGTTATGTTTTCAATTGTTGTTGATGTTTTACATTGGGATATTAAAGTTAAACTGTTATGCTTCATTTATCTGAAGTTTCAAACATCTTGACATCTATTATGTGTACCGAGCTAAATTGTCAAAATATTCTATTCAATAATAGTTTGAAAAGATAAATTGTTAATATGCACGCCTCATTTAGCAAAATCTGTGACATCTCCCAATTAGTTGTATAGGTACTAGGTAAAATGAAATGAGTAAGTCCTACCCCGTCCCCCTCCTAAAGCAAAACTGAAAAATGTACGAGTTTTCTTTATTGTATATGAAACATTTTCCCCACTTTTCACATACTTATACATGTATTTATTGTTTCAATTCTGCAAAGGACTACCATTGATTTTTGCATGAAATATTTTTGTTGAAGGTAAAAGGGTGTTCTATAAAGCATGATCAATTCAATGTTTTTTGGGGAGGAATCAGTTGGCCCTGATTTCTTGGATTAACCTATCATGGTAGAAAGAAATGGAAGGAGAAATCCTGATAGTGTTGAAATCCACGTACTTATGATGTGATGGAACTGCCTACTAACGATGTCATCCTTTGCTTTTCAAACATTCCTTTCTGTGAAGGACAAGTGTCCACTGTGATTTAAGCATTACTTCTGTCTTTCTCTTCTGGAGTCACTGATGTCCTGTCAAGTAACAATAATGTTTAACAGTCTTGAAGCTATAAAATGATTAACATCAATGGTTTTTACTCTAGATAGAGTGGTCAAATACCAACAGTGATATTATCTCCTATTGCTGTTTTTAATGATGACATTGCTAGGTTCTGCATTTCATTGTGCAGGAAATTTTTGAGACCTGCAGCCCAATTCATGCTTGATTTCTGGCAGATGTTTTCTTTGTGTTGGAAATAACCAATTACTAAGTGCTTAAACAGGTATTATCAAGAAAACACGGACTGTCATGGAATGCTTGCACCGTTTTTGCAGGGAATGCATTGACAAGTCAATGAGACTAGGGTAAATCATAAGAAGCCGTCCCTGTTTTTCTATCTGATAGTTGCAATCTAGGTTCTTGTCTTACTTCTCATTGAGCTTACTCTGGTTATGACGTCTGTATGGGACCAGATTTATTATTTTTGTACTGTCTCAGGAATAATGAATGCCCTGCTTGTCGCACACATTGTGCCAGTCGTCGTTCTTTGAGAGATGATCCAAACTATGATGCTTTAATTGCTGCTCTATATCCAGATATTGAGAAGTATGAGGAAGAGGTATAAGTTGACTTGTTTATTTCTCCATCTCTACTGTACGCACATGAATCTTAAATATAAATAGCAATTCCCTTGATTGTCTCATTCTAGGAGCTTGAATTTCGGGAAGAGGAGAAGAACCGCAATAAGCAGGTGAGTATTTTTTTTTTTTTAAATAAACTTAATTAGAGCATGGGTTCTCCTTCTAGATGTGTGTTCACTGGTTAGACCATGGAGGTCTTCTGTAGTCTCAAGTTTATCTGACTTGGTTTTACTCCTGGTCAATAAAGGTTAGTCTTATCAATCAACTTATTCATTGTAATTTCTTTTTCTTGAACAGTGTTGGCAAATTTTATTTATTTATAATTTGTTGATATTGAGTTGTTGAGAACCTGCATGGTATGTCATCTTTGAAATGCCTTTATTTTTTTCATTTATATTAAGTTTCCTCTCTGGTTATCCTGGTGCATTTTGAAGAGTAGTGGGATGTAATCTTTGTTAGCGTTCTCTAATTATCATTTAATGGCTTTATTGACAGATTCAAGCTTCGATTGCAAAAGTGGTTCAACGGCAATCTGAAGCACTGGTTAAGAGGCGTAATAAGGATACACCACCAGGTGCATTTGTCACAAGGTCACAGCGCAATCATAGGAATGTTCAAACTAGGAGACAAAACCATGGAATTGATCAAGGATCAGAAGACAACGAAGAGGAAAATGAAAATAACGGAGATAAAGACTCATCCTCCACTGATGAGCGGAGTGCAGAACCAAAGAAAAAGCGAAAGAGAGGGACAAGAGTCCGTCCCTCCCAACCTTCCTCATCAATGGCAAGCCCTGATGGTGGATTTATAGAAAGTGATGTCGATATAATGAGAGACAATCGAGGAATTTCTTCAAGGCATCTATCAAAACCTCAGAAGCTTACTTGGGGAAGGGGTGGTTTTAGGAGTCACACTCGACATGGCAGTGGCAGTGGTAGCTCTAGCAAGAGTTCCCGCATTAGTCGCGTGTCTAAGTTTGTTGATTATTTAAAAAGCTTAAATGAAAACACAGATGAGGTATAGGATGTTGTTATCCACTTTTTTGTCTCCTGTTACTGTATATTATTACTCCTTGATTCTTCTTTTATTGTTTTAGTTCAATCCAATAAATTAACTCTAATTTTCTTACTTGCAGTATGATATCCATCTTATGCTGGTTTCTTTGGACAAAGAAAGCATACCAAGTTTGCAGCAGCCGCACCTTTGCTGTCGGCCAACTTTGTTGGTCAAGCACCTTTGTGAAGTGAGACATCTCTTTGCCTTTACTATTTTATGCCATAGTTGTGACAAAAAGTACCCAGCTTTTTTGGCCCCTTTCATCTGAATATTTCCCTAATTAATTAATTCTAAAAACAAGTATCAACTTTTTGGTGAAAAATTGCATATTTGTGTTGTTTGTTGGACTCCTTTACCATTCCTAACTTGAAGCGTAGGCAATAGAATAACGGAGTAAATTAACAATTTGGTCCCTAGATTGTTAGGCTTTAAGTGACTTGGCCTCTGAAAGTAAGTGCATTAAGTTCCCTAAAAATAGCAAATCCGTTACATGTTATGGTAGTTTTTTTATCAATTCTAGGGACACAATCATAAGATGTGTTGGTGTTTTACAATAACCCTTTTGATTTTCTAGACTCTCTCTCTTATTGATTCATTTCTGCACAGTATATTGCTCGTCAGACCGTTTTGGCAGCTGAAGAAGTTGAGATATTGGCGGTTAAAGGATGCTGCAGCATCATCTGTGATAAGTCAGCTGATGAGGCTTCAACCTTGCTGAATGACGAGCTTACTACACTGATTGTAGATCCCCGCAAAGATGAACTGGAAACTTTGCAAGTACATGAAACCTTGGCAGGGCTCAAATCCAAATGCATATCTAAAATGGAGCACCTGGTGAGTATTCACTATTCAGGGCAATCTAAATACCCTGTATTATATGAAGTGAAAGAATGTAATGGATTAAAAGAAATAAGAGGTAAAAAAGGTTTATGATATTGATAAGATATGGGTTTTAGATCCTCTGCAACCTTCTAAAATAAGCTAATACATGATTTTGCATGTATAGTTGCATGCTTCTGTGTATTTTTTTCCCTCCCAACGCATATATATGAATACAAGGTTCCAATTTGAAACCCATTGGAGATGTGTAATGTTTTCACTATTCTTGATGGTTCAAGTTATGTGTAATGGCTGGCTGACCCTCTTTCTACTGTTTCAGATTCTGGCATTTAGGAGGAAGGAGAAAATATCGTGATGCTTGAACAGACCATTTTGATATTGAGGGTGGCAGAACTATAAATTATATGTACATATAAAGTGACCGATCTCCAATTCTAGTTGCATTCTCAAGAAAGTGAATCTACAGTATAAATTATAGAAACCTGTTATCTTTGAAGCCTTAAAAGATTGTATGTCACAGAAATTCCAAGAATAATTATTTTATAGAGGGGCTTTGTGCATGGCATCATCATCAGAGCCGTGGTTTTTTTCTTTGGGATTATTTACATTTGGCTGCATATCATAATTCGTTGGCGGAAAAAAAAAACGGTACGTTAGGATTACGAGGCATATAAATGTTCCGTCATTTTGTTTGGCTAATATCCCCAAAAAAAAAAGAATGACTTTTACGCTTTACACTAGACAAACTCTCGTTGCTGCCATGCAACATCACATAAAATAAACCAAACCAAACACCCTTTTTATAATGGAGACGACTATTGTTACTTGTTTTGTCATTAAACCAAACTATTGTCATATGTTTACCTTGTACAGTGTAATATCATGAAATAAACTAAACCAAACACCCCCATATAAAACGGAGACATTATTCATGCTCTTAATATTTTTTTGCCATGTGTCACGCCCTTAATACATACCATGCTAAGTGTTGACCATAAAAAAATCATACTCCCTAATGTCTTAAATATAAACAGTTTATTTTTTTTAGAGATTAAGAAAGCTAAATAAATTACTTAATTATATCATATGTTAAGCAAAATGGTTTGGATAAAAAATGATAAACATAATTATTTTAAAATAATTTAATCAGCTTTCTTAATATCTTTAAAAAAAATCAATTTTATCTTATATTTAGGACAGTAAAAATAACATGTTAAGTGATGAATTTATTTTTTGCCGTAATGTTAAGAAGTAACATGTTAATTTGTCACAAATAAAATCATTTTCGTAATTTTTATTAAATAATTTTTGTATGACTGTATTTTTTGTTAAGGATTTTAACTCAAATATACTCTTTCTGATTTCAGCTCTTATGTAACAAATTAACAATTCATGTATCAGTTGATATTTTTAATTTAGGTAAAAAAAGAAACAAAAACAACGTCTTCTTATAAGAGGCGAGGTAAACAATACATGTTGGCAAAAAAAAAACAATACATGTTTTCATAATCTAATTTTAAAAATCAATTTTATCTTATATTTAGGACAATAAAAATAACATGTTAACTGATGAATTTATTTTTTGCCGTAATGTTAAGAAGTAACATGTTAATTTGTCACAAATAAAATCATTTTCGTAATTTTTATTAAATAATTTTTGTATGACTGTATTTTTGTTAAGGATTTTGACTCAAATATACTCTTCCTGATTTCAGCTCGTATGTAACAAATTAACAATTCATGTATCAGTTGATATTTTTAATTTAGGTAAAAAAAAGAAACAAAAACAACGTCTTCTTATAAGAGGCGAGGTAAATACATGTTGGCAAAAAAAAAGAAGTAAATAATACATGTTTTCATAATCTAATTTTTTTTTGTTCGTACATCATTAACAAAGATTCAAAGAATGGATATTGATTCAAATGACATTTTACAGAATTGTTTCCGAACAAATGTACACAAGAAGTGTGTCGGGTGGGTTCAGGAGTTCTTGAACGCTCGCGACCCTATCAACAAATATCTAATCATCTTAAACCGGAAGCAGGACTAGATGCCACTCTGCCATTTAAAATCTTTCGTCTCTCTTTTTTGTGTATTACACGCAAGTTTGGTGACTTTGCTTTCGTTGGCTCTCTAACTGACCTGCTTCACAAGCAATATGTACTTTATCAGGAATGCTTCGAACCTCTAATTAGGTCCAACAATGTTGAAAATAGTCATATAAAAAAAGGAAAAGGAGATAGAGATGGTGATGGTTTGTTCTTACTTTTGGGGTACAAATGGATGGTCAAAATTAGGAACCGGTCTAGCATGGGGAACCATTGTCCGTCTCAACTGTTTTAAGGCCTTCTCTTCCTCAATCTGGTGTACATATTTGCAGTCAACACATGTCACATTTCTGGTGTGCTGATATTGTTTATATTTAATTTATATTTGACCTTCATAATAAAAAAGAGAAGTGTAATACCATTCTTGCAGCCTCGCTCTCCTCCCTATACCTCTTGTACATCATTTCCTTCTCTTTGATCTTGTACCAACACAATATAAACTCTTAATATGTCCCAAAGCATAGATTCTAGCTCATTCATTGGAGAATAAATTTGAACCCCATATAAAAGTTATATAAAAGTACCTACCCTTTGATCAAATTCTGCTCTATCCACTGCTCGCTCATTCACATGTAGGTTGAACTCCTGAACTTCTGTAAGGGGTTTGCGAACCTTCTCAGGAACTGGGATTGGGTCCCTGCACAAGATAAAACATTCGAAGAGCTGAATTTAATTCACTTGTTTTTTTCTTCGGCAACACAAGCAAACTAAAAAAAAAAAATGGTCTTCAATGCAAAACGGTCGTTGCTTACTCTTTTAAGATTGGCTGCGCTCTGAAAATTCTCATTTCGGCCTCTTCTCTTTCTTTTCTTTGCCTTTCTTCCATTTCCCTCTCCATCTCTTCCTCATGTCTCACCTGACTCTCTAGTTGGAATGGCTCTGCTTTAGTACATGGTTTGGGTTCCGGTTTTGGTGGGATCTGCACGTAATATCAGTAAATTTATATTAACAACAGTTATTTAATTAATTCAACAATTAGAATCAAATTGAGCCAAGAATTAGCAATTAGTATCAAATTGAGCCAAGAATTAACACAATTAGTACCACAGGATAGTCAGTAGTATAAGGGTATGGATTCGCCTTGGGAACTCTGGCCCCTTCCTCCTCCAACTGTTTCAGTTGAAGTTCCATGAGAAGTCTCTTCTCTTTCTCAGCACCTCTTTCCTGACAAATAGGAAAAAATATGTTGGGAAAGAATTCCTAAAAACCATCCAATTAATGCACCTCAGATGAAATGGAAAGAAATAAACCAACCTCCGTGTAGAGATGAAATGGATTTGGTTTTGTATTTCTTGGAATTGGGTTCTTATGTGCAGGTTCAGAATTCAAAGATAGCTGCCAAACCAGAACAAGATGGCATTAATATTTTAATTAAATGGGAAAAGTTCAAAATTTATTTCACATTACATTGTTATGTTTATAATTGATTTCAAATTACCTTGTCAAACAGATCTGCTACTGCAGAAGGTGGAGGAATCCTTTCATTTGTTGCAAAATGAAATTCTTGTGGTTGAGTGACAAGTTTCTTGGTGTGACAAAATATTCCAATATCCCCTTTACTCTCAAAAATCTAATAAACAGAACATGTTCTTGGGTTAGCTGAAGGATGGAATGAAGCTCAGTTATAAAATCTAGTAAACAGGAAGCTCAGTTTATTACCTTCTTATTTAGAGGCCTAGCTTTAAATTTAGGAATTTTTTCAAGCTCATCCTGCTCTAATTCCAATGAACTTTTCACTTTAGGTGGGCGGGCCCTTAGTGATGTTTGGAGCAGGGGCGTTTTAGGCTCCGTGAGATGAGGCTTCCATGGTTCCTGATTCACAGAAGGAAAACATATTGACTTATCGTTGAGTACTTATCCAAAGTTTTCTAAAAAAATTAAAAAAAATGTAGTGACCCAAAGGTTGATATTGATTTCAACAAATACCTGATGTGACGATTTTACTGATGCCACAGAAGCTGAGTCTGCATTCTGATTGGCTCTAACTGCTGTTTCTAGATGAAATTCCTGAAAACAAAAGTTGGTTAATTCAACATCATGGCTAATTTGTCTAAAGTACTGGGGTATATCAATTCTCAACGGGAAAGTGCAATTCACCTTGAACTCTGGTGGTTGGGGTGTACTTCTTGGTACAATAGGCACTGTAGGAGCTTGCAAAATCTGTAATTCCCAATTTGCACGCAAAAGTCAAGTAATCATGGACTATAAATTGTTCAAGACTTGGAAAAATCGAGTGTCAAAAGTGGAGTTAAAGTGGTTTTAGGATTTCACAGAGGATGATGATATTTCAAGATTACTGATGAGGACAATATGACATCATGGGATTTCACTAAGTTACTGATCAGGACAATTTAACATGTTTTGGCTGCTTAGGAGGTTAAACTAGGTTTAGGAAGTTAAGGTTAGATTTGAAAAGTTCATTCAGGGTCTCATGTAGCCATAATTTGGGTTTTAGAAGGTAAATTTATGCGCACAAAAAGGTCAGCAACCATGGACCGCAGATGTACCTTCTTATTTAGGGGTCGAGCCTTGAATTTTGGCATTTTAGCCATCATTTCTTCCTCAAGCTCGGCAGCACTCTTCACTTTGACCGACCGGGCTCGTTGAGCTGTCTCAAATTCAGGTTCTTTAGGCCTGGTCAATGTGAGTCTTGGTTTCGTCTGGACCATGGAACCAGCATCTCACTAAATTAGTCGAAAGTATTTAACAAAAGGAAAAAAAACCAAAAGAAAGAGATCAAATTATGGTGGAGGGTCTAAGTATTACTTGAGAATGATTGATATTGACATTTGGCAATGACAAGTCTCTGGTACTTGACTGGAATTTTCTCATCATTTCTGCCATTGATACAAATGGTACATATGCTGGTGTCGGCGTTTCACGAACATAAACCTTCATCCAAAGTTCACGGGCTTTTAATGCAAAGTTCAATAGAAAAATTACACGGCATTAATGGATAAAGAAAACCAACCTTTCTATCCTCCTTGTTAATTCTACTAGCATTTGAAGAGATACCGGCATTGCTAGTGGCTGAACTCAGTTTTGACTTGTGCGGCAAAATTTGAGGTTTGACGTTCAGAATCTGAAAATTTTTAGAGAAAATTAAGTGTCAGTGTTATTTTCTTGCGACAGTTTTTAGTTTATTCCTCTATAATGCTAAGGGTGTTTAGACGTGAAAGGTGAAAGTAATTCAAGAACGCAGGATGTTTTAGCACTTGTCGATATTTTGTTTATGCAAGTCAAGTAGAAAATCTTATCAAATCTTCAACTGTTTTAGAAGTTTATTTTGTTTATCTCTTCAGAAACTTGAGAGCTTAGAAGTCTAAATAAAAAGCTGACACAAAATTAGAAGTTCTGTTCCTTTTTCAACATGAGCATGTATGAACCACACGAGTAATGAACTTTCGAAAATTTTATTGGTAAGAAAAGGACAGATAAAATTAATGAACCACAGTTACCTGTCTTGCTTTTCCTCCTTCCAATTTCTGCCGCTTAATGGCTTGATTTTCTTGCGATAAGTTGGGAGTCCCAGCGGTACTCTTCATTGTTGATGACAGTAACCGAGCTTTTGTCTTTACTGCAGATGGTGGTAATTTTGTCTTCATTTCTGATGACTGGGACTGTGCTTTGGTCTTCAATGCTGATGGATTTTTAACTAAAGCAGCTGTCTTTTGCTTCTTGGAAATCGTGGTCACGACTCTTTTCTGCAATGCTATAGATGGATTGGGTGTACATGCTTCTTTAGCAACTTCAATGGATGCTCCTACCGGATTTAAGCACGCACTCTTCCCTTCATCAGTATGTGGATGACTTCTTTCTGTGTCACCAGAAACCTTAAAAAACGAATTATGAGGAGAAAGTGAGAACCAGGAAACGATAAAAAACTGTATCATAATTTAACTCATGAAAAGGAGTCATGTATATTACCTCATCTTCACTACAATTTGCTTCTTCCTTAACATTAGTAATCGTGCATTGTGGCTGATTATTGTCACTTAAGCATGCGTCTTCCCCATCATAATCATTGCGACTTCTTTCCTCTTTGACTTCGCTGGAACGTGCATCTTCCTTTATTTTGGCACTTATGCTCTGAGGTTGAATGTTCACATCCAATTTATTATTATCATCGGCTTTTAGGTCGGTTGACCCTGATGTCTGGTGAAAACAATAGAAAATCAGTAATGTTAAAGAAATCATATTGTGAGTATCGCTATTGGAACTAACAGTACCTTCTGCGTTTTATCAGCTTCACTAAAATCGCACAAGCTCTCAACGGTAATAGATCTTCCGGTCTTGATTTTTGGCATGAATGCTGCGATATTTAGAATCCCCAAAAGATCAACTAATTTTCCATATAAGAAACTCAGGAAAACAAAGAAAAAATGGTCTGAAGCTCAAGCATAAACAAGGAAGATAAAGTAAAAACTCAAGAATGTTGCGCAATCAAGTGATAGGCAAACAGTAATTTATAAAAACACAATTAGGCACAAGAAATTAATTGAAAGAAAGCGCTAGTTTCGATCATGTAAAAAAAATCAACAATTCTGAACTGAAACCCTATAGCTTTCAAGAAAATCCCATTCGACCGGGAATAAAACAGGAGCAGACCATTTAGGCCACCAATTAACAAAGAAAATCTAGGGGAAAAGTTGCAAGAGGAAGAACCGTACGCGAAGGTGCGTAAGATAGAGCAGTTTCAAACCAGAGTTCTGCTCTGCTCGCGTCCTCCTCAGACTCTGCCTTCGTAAAATCAAAGAACCGTGGTGCCGAGAATTCATATGTCTCATCGATCATCGTGATCCCGCCGGTGCTTTCCTCAGCCACGGCCATTTTCAGATTCAGGCTTCAGTGGAAGACTTTTACTGCTTTAAAAGAAGAATCAGAGGATCTTCGCGGCTTATTAAGGAGACTGCAAGAGAAGGTATGAGAGATATGAGTCGAGGGGGAGAGATTGTAACGTTTAGATCTCCAACGGTCGAAAAAATTGAAAATGGGGCCAGCTCTCTTAACGGTATGACTGCTGGTATATGTCCAGGCGTAAAAAAGAACCTCGCCAACGGCTATCTCTCCGTTCGCACGCTCCATTACAACATAAAACGCTGTCGTTTTGAACTACCCACCTAAGGGTTTTTTATGGTCAAAACTGTCAGCACAACGTGGCAGTTTTATATTGGTCACTGAATTCTCCCTACAGGTTTATGTATTTTTCCCAAAGGTATTAAAACCCAAATCGGGTATTGAACTGGTCGGGGTATTGGGTTAAGGGTCAGTAAGTCAGACCGGGGTCAAATCGGAGCTAAACCGGGACCAAACCGGTGAGAAATTGAAAATTTTAAGCTTATTAATATGAAATTCTAAAGAAAATATTTTTAAAAAATTTTAAAATTGGAAACCGGACCGGACCGGTCTGACCGGCCGGTCCGGTCCAATTTCCATAACCCTAATTTTTCCCTAAGCTTAGGGAACATGCAATACAACCGACGATCACCAAAGCCAGATAAGATATTAGTGTTGTTGCTCTTTAATATAAAAGTCAGTTTGTTCTTTAAATCGGGCAAAAAAAAAGTTTGTTCTTTTAAAAAATAAAAAAAATAAAATAAATATTTAATTATAGCATATATAATATATTTTTAAGGGAAAATTCCTGAAAAAGAACTTTAAAATAAGGAAAAGATAAAAAGGTGATCTCAATTTCCATATTCCCACAGAGGTGTTAGCGCCTAATTTGTCATTTTTTAAATCAAAATAAAATTACACCACTACCTTTGAAATCATCTTCTCCATATTCCCACAGGGGCCTCCTCCAGTAACAGCGACTCTTTCTCCAATGACGGCGGACTTTAGATCTTCGATCTCTACCACCATATATGGCTCTCATTCACGTTCACATTCGTTTATCGGTTATTCCTCACTCTGTTTCAGACAAAGAAAACAAGGGAGAAACAAAAACTGGACTTCGAGTGCGTGTTTTAAACGGACGACCCGCTAGTGATGCTTTGAACTCAAGTTTTTAAATAAAAAACTTGAGTTCGTTTGTTTAAAACACACCCAAAATTCGAAACCAAAACTTCACCCTCTGCTGTATTCGTTACTCCTTATATCCACCCAAAAATCCCTCTACTGCATTCGCTACTCCTTATATCCACCCAAAAATTGTACCCAAATGTCGACCGCTGCACCACCTTCGCTCCTCCTTAAATCCACAACATCAACTACTGAGACACTCTCCTCCCTCACAGCGACAAACCCAAATTTTATAGATGCCGATTTCCAACCATCTCAGGCAATGAGTATTTGCACTGTCCCTCCCCCTCAAAATCGACCACACCCATGTCGCTGCCACTAGCCTCTCTCACCACCACAGAGCCAAGGTTGACTAACGGCACCGAACAATGGCAGCAGGAAATGAAGAGTCCCGACTGCGTTTTCGCTATACCTCCCTTAACGCTTTTCAATATAAAAACTCCCAGGGTTACTTCAGTCATTTCCTTTCTATTTGTAATATTCTAGTTCAGGCACTCATAAGTATGTGGAATATGGAATTTCATAGCACCTTTTTGTCTTTTCCCTATTTCAAAGTTATTTTTTAGGGATTTTCCCTATTTTTAAATTATATATTAATTTATAAGTCAAGAAATCAATTTAAAAAACGATGCCGATAAAAAACTATTAATATAAATACTTTAATATAATTTATTTAACTTCCTTGATATTTTCAAAAAAAAATTTAACTTGCCTTTATATTAAGGATCGGAGGTAGTACCTCTTATTCTTAATATAACATATAATTGACTAATTTAAAGAAATTAAAAAAGTTAAATAAAGGGAAAATTGTGAAAAAATACCTCATTAACAAGTCAAATGAGACCCCGCTGTGCAGACGATTTTCCCTGTGTGTAATATTCTTCCCTATGCGTGTGCAAAACATCTCTGCCTATCTGTGCCAATCTTCTTTTATGTGCACAATATCTTCCCCCCTTGTGTACACGATCTTCCCAAGTCTCATTTGGCAATTAAGTTATCAATGAGGTATTTTTTCACAATTCTCTCTTAAATAAATTACTTTAAAATATTTATATTTATTAAGGGTGGGTATGATACTTAAGAGCCCAGTATGCCCACTCGAGCCTAGTCAAAAATTGTTCTGTCTAGCCCAAAAAAAGTGGCATGAAAAAAATTTGGGCATCTTTGGGCTATACTAACTATCAGGCAGGGCCGGGCAACAAGCAGAGGGTACCGCCCTGTCCATTTAGCCCTACCCGAAAAATTATATACAATTTATTTAAAATATATATTACTTTATATAAAATAAATAGTATTCTATACGTATTATTTTATTATATATATATTATTTCATTTTTATGAAATCACAGTTTACATATAACTCATTGCTTTTTGAATGAACCTAATTTTTTTATTTTGATGGATAATACAAAACATTAAAAAGTTGAGATCAAAAAGACAAAAAATTTAGTTTCTTTGAAATCTTTATCACAATTGCACCTATTCATATCAATCAATATTCATACACAAATACATATTACTCCATAATTTGTTGTATAATTGTTTCCCCCTCCCCCCAACAATTTGTCGTCTAATTGTTAAGACATATGGTAGTTTTTTTTTTGGTTTAAATGTCAAGACTCAAGTTATAGATTTATTTTGAGATATTTTAATGTGTGAAATTATAGAATGTATTTGAAGTTGTTAATAGTATTTATTAAATATAATTGGAATTTTTGTACATATGATATTGGTTAGGGAGTTACCATTTGGGCTGGAAAGCCCGCCCTGCCTAGCCCACCCTTACCCTACCTAAAATGGTTAGGGCTTATATCGGGCAGGACCAAATATCAGGTTGTAAAATGCAACCCGTTCATCTTTCAGGTTGGGCATTGGACAAAGGTCTTGCCCTACCCATGCCCATGCCCACCCCCACCCCTAATATTTATCATTTTCCCAAACTAATTTGTTTATACCATAAATTGATATATAATTATCTAATTATACACATACATATCTGAAAAATCATGTAATAAATATTATAATTAAGTAATTTATTTAATTTTTTTTTTCTAAATTAGCCAGTGGAATTTTATATTAAGGGAAGAAGGTAATCCTAAATAAAGAAAGAAATGTAATCTAATCTTTTCTACCGTGATACTACCTAGGATATCAAAATTGAACAGGTGAATTGCTCCAAAATCATCATCAAACCCTACCTATTGATCGATTGTGTTTCAGATTTCTTATGAACAGGTCGAGCACGGACAAATTAAATAATGGAGTCTTATAACAAAAATTACTATATACACAGCAATAAAAGTTGTTCTTTTAATTTTATCAGTCCCAAAAAAAAAAAAGTTGTTCTTTTTAATTTTCCTCACTATATATGCAAGCATAGAAGTCAATGTAAAGAAAACCTAAATTATGGTAAGCTACAAGTGATTAATTTCATTTCCCAGTTATCAAAGAGTAGATATAGAAGACTTAAAACAAAAATAATCCTCCTTGCAATATACCTATCCAAATATAAGCCACTTTCTTCTTTAAATACTCCATCAACTCCTTATTACAAGACTATTTCCCATTATCCTTAATATATTTTAACTAATGTCTTTTGCTTTCATATTTTTTAACTAGCTAAGCAACGTAACTTTTTCTTTAACAAAATTTCTTAATTTATATCTATAAACTTGTTAATAAAATTTTATAATAAAAAACGTTGAAAGTATATATTAAAAAAACATCTACAATCCCTGCAATAACAATGCAAGATCACGAATTTCGAAAATTTCAGATAAATGCCAAGGTCGTTAAATAAATTTTAAAAGAAAAAAAAATCACAGGTTGATATAAATTCCCTTAGGGCTTGTTTGGTCTGAGGGGAAGGGAAGGAAAGTGGGCAGAGGAAAAAAAATTTTAGTTGAATTTAAAAAAATTAGAGAAATGGGGTTAAAAAATTTTAATTAATTTTTCTTACTCTTTTATCTTATATATTCTCTTTATTAAAATTTTATTACCCCACTTCTTCAATCTTTTAAAATTCAATTCATAAAAATTTTCCCTCTCCTCTCTTTCCCTCCAATCCCTCACACCAAACAAACCCTTAGGCAAAGTCCAATTGACAGTGCGAGGCCACTTTTGTTTTAGGTCATCAACTTTTCTTAGATAATTTAGTCCAGGTGTAAATAAATTCACTAAATTATAATTAAGAATTTTGATCATATTCACTTCTCATCAATTTAAAATAGAGAAAAACATATTATATGAAGGATTTACCCTTTAAACGAATATATCATATGATTTGTATCTATCTTTTTTAATTGTACAAATGTAAAGGATAAAAATAAAAATCACCCTACTACTCATATATGATATAACTCTAGTTTGAATTGTCTTTATAGTATATGTTAGAATATACTTAACCCATCTTGATGGTTTAGAATCCAAACCCAGTACTAATAGCATTGGAATCAAAATATAAATAACAGAATAAGTTAGGTGGATAACTATAATATTCCACAATATTATAGTTGAACAGATACAATATATCCTCTTATGGGAAAGTGGTATATTGATTAAGGAAGAGGTATGTGGAACCTTATGTATGTGGTTGTATAAGGGCTCAGGTTTATGTGACGTGATACACATAAATTATATGTCAATTTTCTTCATCTGAAAATTCTCTTCTTTTTCAATTTATGATAAATTTGTTATGAAACGTAATTAAAATTTGCATAGGTTTTTCGGTTTTATATGGTTACTTTAACATTTTAACAAGTCAATTGGATTCCAGTTACATTCGTCATTCTTAGAGAGAGAGAGAGAGTGTGTGTATTGCCCAATTCTTAAAGTATATATGTCATATGAAGAACAGACAAGATAATTATATCCATTCATATTCAATAACTTATTCCTCATATAATATATTTAATATCCAAAATAAAAATTATCCAAGTCCAATTATTGAATCCCTGAGGGGAAAATTGCCTATAAAGATCTCATTAAAATTTTATTTATCAAATAGGATCTGAAAGCATTTAAGGAAAGATCTTTTATATACGGGGAAGATTGTTTACACATAAGGAAAGATCTTTTACATATAAAGAATATTGTTTAAACTCAAGAAAATATTATTTATACATGAAAGAAGATCTTTTACATACAAAAAAGATTGTTTGCACACAAGATCATATTTAACAAATAAATCTCTAATAAGATATTTATGAGCAATTTTTCCATCTCCGTGGAAGGTAATGCATAATATTGAAGTAGGCCAAAACTGCTTCCAAATATAGGGATATGTTATAATCAAATTAAATATGCTTCGATCAGTTAGCTAGTGACACCATGGGTCACATGAATGCGAACCAAAATATATATACTCCAATCAATTGGACATATAAAATTTATTAATTTGGCCAAAAAAAATTATTAATTTAATCACAGTAAAGTTTGGGGCAAATACATTGCATTATCTCAACAGAGACAAATATCTGTGTAATGAAAAACTGGGTCCACAACAAACAACCGTGTGATATATACGGTAATATTTTTATGAGTATAATTGGTAATTTTACCATACTAATTTAGATTATATTATTACATTAATTGGTGTGAATTGGGGCATGTCAATCAAGCAAGTAGTGGTTTTTCTTTTTCTTTCCTCTGATTGATGCAACTACCCCTCTGCAATAATTCACCTTTTTTTCTTCTAACTTTAAACAACAGTACTTTAAAATGTTTGTCTCATATGAGATATATATATATATATATATATAATTACTTTAATCATGTTTAAATAAATTGATAATACATTTGATGTCTGCGCTATATTATTCACGTTTTCTATTCTCCTTAATAGATTTTCTTCATCACAAATTATTTTATGATGCATGTGGAACACTCACTTTTAAATTGTTATGATCAGATCTTTTTTTTAAGTAATATGATTTTTCTTTTCAAAATAAATACTTTTTCCTCTATATGCAATAAGTTGCATTATAAACTAATTTTAAAATTTTTAACTAAAACTAGTGTGTTGCATGAACATAAAACATGAAAAATTAGTACTCCCTCCGGTTCTAATTATAAGACAAAGATAACTTTTTTTGAGAAATTAAGGAAGCCAATTAAATTACTTTAGAACATTTTTTTTTATTTTTTTCTCTAAACTAATTAATTTGAATAATAAATTAATATATAATCTAACGAAACTAAAAATATAAATATTCTAAAATAATTTAATTGGTTTCCTTAATTTTTTTAAAAAAAAACAATTTTATTTTATAATTAGAAACCGATTATTTATTACATTTTATAAGGCCTCTTGTCAATGTTCACACATCTTTAATTCATCTACGATACAAAATGTTGGTCTTCCAATCACCTTATTCTTTCTTCCTTTTTTAATTTGTTGGAAAGATTCTTACTTCTTTGCTACACTAGCAGTCCTTATCTTCGAATAAATTTGGATCTTCTTTGTCTACCCTCATATCTTCTTCCACTTGGCACTCAAAATCTAATATACGTGGGCACCCACTCATTCCAAAATTTAAGGATTAGATAACTAATTTATAAAAATATTCAAAACAATTGGTTAAATTATTTGTCTGTAATAAATATATATTAGTTTCTTTAAATATCCTATTTAATCATTAATTCCCATTAGCGAAAACACAATGAATAAGAATAAGTTGGGAAAAAATTATAAATTTCAGCTTCTAAGAAGAGGCATCCTAATCTCAAAGTTTTGATCTAGATTAATCAGTTACTCAAAAACTTGGTAATAGAATAAAAAAAAAAAGGGCCGGACATCGGGTTGCACAAAGAGTTATAAGAAAATTATAAATATCATAAGGAATAAAGTGGATTAAACTCATTAAAGTATTATAGATAGAATTAAAACAAACTCTCCAACTGACTAATTCATGCAATTTGAATGAGAAGAAGTATATTGGGAAAATTTCTTAAAAATACCGTTGAAATAGGGAAATTTCGATTCGGTGCTTCGAATTCCAAAATCCCGATTCAATACCTTATTAGTACGGATAAACAGTGCGGGGGTGCAAAAACACGATTTTGCCCTTCATCCCTCATTCTCGCCACTTCAGAATAACAACACGAGTTTCTTAATTAACAACTCCGAATTCTTGATTAACAACTCTAGTTTCATCTTTTTACTTTCACAATAACAACACCGGTCTTATTATTAACAACACTATATTCTAATTAACAACTCCCATTTCTTATTTCATAACTTTGTAATTTAAGTTTCAGGGCCAATAACAACACCTATTTCTTTATTAACAATACCGTATTTTATATTAATAACATTATATTTTTGAGATGCGAATATGTGAAAGAATAAAGCGAGATTGTTAATTAAGAGTCTCATGTTGTTATTCTGAAGTGAAGAGAATGAGGGCTGAAGAGCAAAATCATCTTTTGGCACCCCGCATTGTTCATTCGTACTGACAAAGTACTGAATCGGGATTTTGGAATTCGTAGCACTAAATCAAAATTTCCCTATTTCAGCAATATTTTTCAGAGATTTTCCCAAGTATATTATTACAAGATTGGCATCATGAAAATAAGAAGGCACCTTTGTCAACAACCAAACTAATTAAACCGAATACAAAATTGATAAAATAAATTAATATTTCAAAGCTATTAGGCTAATCAAAATAACAAGTGGGAAAGAAGATTGCAATGAAAGGAGAAGACTTTCATCCAAAAAAAAAAAAAGGAGCAGACTTGAAAAACTTTGAGGTCGTCGGCAAGCAAGTATGCGCTGTTTGAAAACGACTCGGTCTCCATTATAAAGCAAAGAGAAGTTCACAGTTTAATTCAATAGTTCACGTGCTTAAAAGTCAAAGTTCCCATATTTCTCACTCATTTAGTATGTCCACCCATATCCTCCTCTCTGTCATCTTCTCTTTCTTCATCTCTGTCTCTGAACTCCCAAGCCTGATCCAGCAACAACAGATCTTCTGAAAAATCAAAATCAACAACATGACTGGCCGAGAAATCCTTCAGAAAATGAAAGTAAGTGGCAGATCTTTTGTTCATGTGAGCTTTTGAATAATGAAAAACCCTGCAAATTTTATCTCATTTTGCTGTCCACAAGCATGTGGGTTGTATTTAAAAAATGATAAAGATCGAAACTTGGTTGCAGGTGAAAGCAGGGTTTGGAACATCAGGATGTGAAAGAGGTAAAGGGAAAAGCAAAATGTCAAAGAACATAACACATGGATTTCACTTGGTGAAGGGGAAATCAGCTCATGCTATGGAAGACTATGTAGTTTCAAAGTTCAAGCAAGAGAAAGACAAGGAATTAGGGTTGTTCGCAATATTTGATGGTCATTTAGGCCATGATGTTGCAAGCTATTTGCAGAACAACCTTTTCGACAACATCCTAAAACAGGTAACGTAGTTAATTCTCCGGAATTTCCCATGTTTGATGTACAAGTTTTCATGATCTCGAAGACTTTTTTTTTTTTTTTTTTTAATTATGGGGGAAGCAGGAAGATTTCTGGACTGAGACAGAAAGTGCAGTGAAGAGAGCTTACCTTATAACAGATGACAAAATATTGGAACAATCATTTGAGTTGGGACGAGGAGGATCAACCGCCGTAACTGCAATTCTGATAAATGGTCAGAAACTTGTAGTAGCAAACGTTGGAGATTCCCGAGCTGTTCTTAGCAAGAATGGAAAACCGAAGCAACTATCCATCGATCACGAGCCAAGCAAGGAGAAAAAGATAATCGAGAGCCGTGGTGGCTTTGTCTCAAACATTCCAGGTAGCTAGCTTTTCAGGTTATAAAGCCCTTAGCTTTGTTACAGAGGTACGAGGTAATATGGATTATTGTAGGACCGTACATAATTTGTAGTACTGTGAAATTCTGTTTGTTTGCAGGAGATGTGCCTCGTGTAGATGGAAAGCTGGCGGTGGCGCGGGCTTTTGGTGATAAGAGCTTAAAGATGCATCTAAGTTCAGAACCTGATGTGGTTGTTGTGGAGAAGGTTGAAGAAGGCACAGAGTTCCTTATTTTGGCAAGTGATGGAATCTGGAAGGTTAGCTTTCTTATAATTATTTCTGAATACTATCAACTGTTATGCGGCATCTTTTCTAGATTCTATTAGCAGGAATTCGAACAAATAATTACTTTAGTTTCGGGGTTCATGAATGCCCCTCCAAGCACATGTATATCCTCTCAACTCGAACTCGAGACCCATAAAGATTTAGCGGACCAACTCTGGGTTGACAGCTTTTTAATAATTTTCACAACGAAAATTTAGAAATTTGGAATCCTAAAACAGAGGAAGGAACTAGTACTTAACATGTTACACATGAAAAAGAACTGGAGAAATGTGGCAGCTAGCTTACTTAACTGATAAAGATTATTTTGTGTGTGTGTGGGTGTGGTGAAAGGTGATGTCAAACCAAGAAGCAGTGGATTGCATCGGAAAAACAAAGGATGCTCCAGCTGCAGCGAAGAGGTTGATAGAAGAAGCAGTTGCTAGGAACAGTAAGGATGACATATCCTGCATCATTGTCAAGTTTCAATAACGACACATTCATCTTTTACTTGAGTTAATAATCCAACGCACTATATATATATATATATATATATTTAAGGTTACCAGAAGGAACTGAGTTAAAGCTGATATATGTGTGTGTATAGTGTTTCCACAACAACTCACTGTATGCTTGAATGATCAAATCCAATCAAATGCTCTGTTTCTTGGGATATGCTTACTGAGTGAGTCAGCCATAATACACGTTCTGCCTCGTATGGTTGGAGTTTGTATAATTCTGGTATTGGTTTACTTACTGTGAAATAGCCTATCAAGTGTAGAATAACATCCATTGTCTAAACTGATCAAATGACGTCTGAGCGATTAAATGAGTCCCAAACTCTGTTTCCTTTGATGTTTCAACCATACTAAGCCCTTGGAAAGTTCATTGAAGTTCAATATCCAAGTATAGCATTTTGTGTTACATTTTATTGAATTATACGTAGGAACAGAGTAGTGCTCATTATAATATGCGCTCGTTCAGTCAAAGCAGTTTTGGCAATATTCCCCTGCTTGATAGATGATGCTCCTCTGATTAGACTAAAGTCCAATTAATATTAAGAAAATGAATGTATGATAATGTTAATTATAGAATAAATCCCACTGATTAGAATTTAAGTCGGACAAAGGAAAATGGCATTGGCCATCTGGAGAGAGATCCTAATCTGAAAAAAAGGGTTAAACCTATTTTGGTCTTTATAGTTTATAATATTTAGGTTTTGGCCCTTATTTTAAATGGGTGGTTCTACTCTCTCAAACTTTTTTCCATTTGAACAATTAATCCCTATAGTTTTACTGTTTAAGGTGTAGATTTAATAATGAAGTTTTTTTGTTAGGGACATTTAATATAATTAAATTTTAAATAGAACAAAAATATATATAATAAATTAAAAATATAATATCTAATACAAACTCGTTAACTTACTCATAACCTTTATTAAGTGTAATTTTTTTGTGGCATCCTTTATAATATATTTATTATAAAAATATATTAAATCTGAATCATTAAGATATTAATTTAATAATTTAAAAAATATGACAGCCCTCTGTTTAAAAAGAAAATGAGCCAAGCCGAACTCATTATTTTTATATTTTTTTTTTTCTTAAAGCCGGACTCATTCAATCCACAGCTAAAGAGAGGTACGTTTTGTTTTTAATACACCCATTGAATCCTCTCAGCGCCTGGTCTTATCTCAATTAAATGCCACTTGGACAATTTCCAATATATTAAAAATATTATTATAAAAATATATTAAATTTCAACCATTGATATCTCAATAAAAAAGGAACGATCCTCCGAAGCCGGGTTCGGATTGAATGGGTGTATTAAAACAAAACGTACCTCTCTTTAGCTGTCATATACCATCTTTGCAGGAAAAGGACCGAAGCCGGTTCGGATTGAATGGGTGTATTAAAAACAACGCACCTCTCTTTAGCTGTCATATACCAGCTCTGACTGTTTGACTTTCGCTCAGATTCCCCTTTGCAGTTTTTTTCCTTCTGTCTTTCTTTGAAAAAACAGAGAAAAAAGGCAAGACGGTAAGATTGAAGTTTGAACCAACAGAAAACCACGGAAAATCAAACTTAAGAGATTGAACCAACATTAGATTTGCCGCCTGCGTGTCAAATTTCTCATTACCACTGAATAAAGCAAGCTGGAAGCATTCTTCAGATGTTCTCTTCTCCTCCTCCTTCTTCTGCTTCAGGTCAAATTTCATTCTCGGTAAGGTAGAACCAACTTAACGGTTTTGTGAAATGGCGATATCTAAGGCACATCAGCAAAATTAATGTTGTTAACTTTGAATCTAAGTCCTTTTAAAACTATAGAGACTAATTATTTTAACAGAGGAAATATAAGAATCAAAACCACCGGTTTAAAATATCTTAGTGTTCGTTTGGAATAGCTTATTTTTGGACAATAAGTGCTTATAAATCGTGATTCACGGTATATGAGGTAAGTATGTGAGAGGAGTTTTATCTCGACTTACGTAATAAAGACTTAATATCTAAAAATAAGTGTTTCCAAACACAACTTTAATAAATTAAAAGGCTGAAAAGTAGGTTGAGCCCTTAAAAAAAGGCTTCTTAAAGAAGTGGTCCACATAGTATTGTTCCCTCCGCAGGTCACGCGGGTTTGTTCAGTTGTTTTTTTTTTTTGGGATGAAAGTGGGCTTGTTTGGTCCAATTTGATGCCTTAGATAGTTAGATGGGCAACCACATTGTTCAATGTTCCTCCAATATGGTTTCATTGGGCGCGAACCTATTCTGTGAAGATCTTAAATTTTACGTAATATTCCCTCAAGTAAAACTTAATTGAAGAAATGATCTTAATTCTTAATATAAAATTTATTTTTTATATTTATTAATTTTTTTACTAATTTATCCTTATTAATACTTCTTCAACAATAATCAAGTAGAAGAGATATTAGGGGAAATTAATAAAAATAATTAGAGTGTTTTAGAAAAAATATACAAATATCCTATTAACTAACTTAACTTAATTAACTTAACTAATTTCCTTACTCAAATCAAATTAGGTAAATAAGTGATATATTAAAGCCGAAAAGAACAATTTGTTTGCCTAGTTGCATATAATTATATAATATTTTAAAATTTGAATTTAACCTCCTTTACGTTTTAATTTAATGAATCTCCATCTAAACACGTTATACAGCACCAAACAACTCGTTAATAACCAATTTTCGAAATGGATAATTTTTGTCTCAAGACCCAGAAAATACTTATATGCAATAAGAGTCTAGCAGGTGTCTTTTTAGGATGTGCATTGGATCAATCTCCGTTCGCATTTTATTACAAAGCTTGGAAATATAATATACTAAGATGAGATAGCTTATGCAAATAATAAATCTTCTAGATTTTTTTTTTGGCAACAAATATATCTTCTAGATTTATAGCTTAAAATGATGAACCAATTTATCTACAGTGTAAAACTTGAAATAGTTGTTTATAAGATTAAAGTGTAAACTTACTGTCGCACATAAAAAATTGCAAGATGATGTAAAAATTTCACGACAGTAAATGCCTTTAACTTTTTACCGTGGTACATATTATTATCTGAGCGTAAAGAAGAAATATTCGGTTGTGACATTTTTACATTATTTAAAATGCACTTTTGCATTCAGAGAAACTTTTATGACAGGTGTCATCAAGTTCACATTTACAAATTCTTTATTGAAAAATTTAGCCCATAACCCTTTTATAAAAAGTGTTTATAAAAAAAAGAAAAAAAGATGATATAAAAAGTGCTTGCCGGCAATTTAACAAGGTGGCGTAATCTATAATTTTCAAAATCACCCCAAGGGCCAAGGCTCAAGTAAAGTAATCCAAATATTCGCCATGTCAGAACGAACCCTTATAACGCACAAACACGTAGCTTCATTCACATGCTCAGAGACGAAGTTTTCGATGTTCCATTATATAAAATTCATTAATATTCCAATCCTTATTCTTAAATGGTCAAAACGTTACACATGCCCTCAACCACTTCCTGCTATCAATTCTCACACCGCCACGTACCTTCTTTTGCATGCTACGCGCCACATTTGGGATCCCATTCACTTCACATCCAAATAATTTAACTTTTTTGACAAATACTCACTACCCTACACAATATAGGATATTTTTATAAAAAAATGTATGATGTAAGAGTATAAATCATTTTCAGTTTAATGAATTTTTTTTTTTATTTTATCCCCATAATTAATACCTACTTTTCAATTTTATCTCACTTATTATATTCCCTTTTCTTTCTAAAATAATACTTCCAATACAATTGAACATATTTTTTAAGAAGGGTAAGAGTGGAAAAAAGTTATATTTTAAGACATATTAAATGATATAACCATCATTTTTTATTTTCCGTGATATAGTTAAAGAACCATATAGTGTGGATAGGAGGGAATACTAATTTAAAATGTATTCATCTAATTACCGACAAACAAAAACTAAACTACTGCCATATTTTCAAGTTTATTTTAATAAGACAAAAATCAAAGGGTAAATCACAGAAAAATATGTTTAAAAATAAGGGAAAGACAAATAAGTAACTCTAATATCAATAATCGCAAGTCAGATCTTTATGGGATGAATATGAGATTTGAAAATGTTTTCAAATGATTAATCTGTGGCTAATAATATTAGAGAGTTTAAGTTGTTAATATGTATATTGAATTTGTTAATTACGATTCTTAAATTATTATTTTCTATACCTAAGTTGATTACGCATCGCAATTAAAATATCTATTATACATATTAACAATCTGAGCTAGGGGTGAGCATGTTACCCATGAGTCCAGTATGCTCACCCGAGCCTGGTCAGAAATTGCCCAACCTGGGCCAAAAAAAGTGACCCGAAAAATATTTGGGCATCTTTGAGCAGGGCGAACTATCGGGCAGGGCTGGGCTATCTTTGCCCAAAAAATTATATACAATTTATTTAAAATATATATTATTTTATATAAAATAAATAGTATTCTATACATATTATTTTATTTAATATATATATAATTTCATTTTTATGAAACATTTTATATTATTATTTAATATTCATTCACTACGGTTTACATATAGCTCATTGCTTTTTGAATGGACTTGGTTTTTTTATTTGAATAATACAAAGCATTAAAAAGTTGAGATCAAAGACAAAAATTTTAGTTTCTTTGGAGTTTTTATCGCAATTGCACCTATTCATATCAATCAATTCTTTACACAAACACATATTATTTCATAATTTATCATGTAATTATTAAGCCATATGTTAGTTTTTTTTTTTTTAAATTTCAAGACTCAAGTTATAGATTTATTTTGAGATATTTCAAGGTGTGAAATTATGGAATGTATTTAAAGTTTTTAATAGTATTTATTAGATATAATTGGAGTTTATATATATATAGTATTGATTAGAGAATTACCACCTGGGCGCCATACCCTTGCCCTGTCCGAAATAATTAAGGCTTTTACCGGGCAGAGCCGGGTTGCAAAATCCAAACCATTTATCCTTTGGATTGGGCATCAAGCAGGGGTCTCTCCCTGGCCATACCCACCCCTAACTTGAGCTCCACAACTACTAATAACCTTATAGTTAATATTTTGAAGCCACACATGTCAGGCGTCACTAACTACTTAGGTATAAATAATAACAATTTAATAATCATAATTCACAACTTCAGTATATATATTGACAACTTGGACTCCTCAAATACTGACGAGGCAGATTGGTCAGTTTGAAAAATATGCAAATCCTAGATTCCTCCTATAGGTTTGACTTGTGATTTGTGATATTGGATTCCTTGATATATCTTTTTCCTATTTTAAATGTATTTTTTTAGGATTTTCCTAAAATAAAATTTAAGTTTGAGTTATGGACGGCTAATAATGCTTCTTCTAGTTGGATTAGAATTCTATGCTTTGTTTTTCCCATCCGCTTCCATCATTTGCCCCAAAACTGTGTAGTTTTTGGGTAAAACAAGCTAGGGAAGTTTTTTTAAAAAAAAATAAAATCATCCATCACTATGGAATATTTTTCAATAACATTCAGAATCCCAAATTAATTTTTAATACATTCAGTACTCTAAAATATTTTGTTGGTGGCACCCAATATCTAACACCCATCACCAAGAAGTATTTTCTTATTAGCATACAGTATCTTAAAGTAATTTTTAGTGCATTTTTAGCACTCAAGATACTAGATGCTACTAAGAAAATACTTTTGGATGATGGGTGTTAAATACTGGGTGCCACAAAAACATTTTTTTATGGTAGTGAGTATATTAAAAATTAATTTGAGATACTGTATGCTATTGAAAAAGTATTCCACATAGATGGATGCTTTTTTTTTTTTAAAAAAAAAGGCTTCTCTAACTTATTTTTACTCAAAAATTATGTAATTTTGAGACGAAAGATGAGAGCGAGTGAGAAGAGCAAAGAAGAGAATCTCAATCCCTTCCTGTTGGTATAATAAATCACTCGTGACTAGTCACTAAAGTTAAAGAGGGATGACTGACTTATTATAATTTGACAAAAGAATGAAATATTTTTCTAATTTTTATATATTTAAAAATATTGTAAAACACTGCATATTAGAATTCAAATATTCTTCTAGTAAGTTGTAATGGAGGTGATATTAGGGAAAAGTGTAGTAAATAATCCATTAAATGACTTGTATTATTGAGTGCGTGGCCCCCGTTTAAGGGATGGGTTGAAGTATCAATATAATTGATGAAAGTCATTGAATAATGATTCAAATTTTTAAAAATAACTCTTTAACCGTGATTTATATTATATGGAGTAAATATAAAAAAATAAATTTGACTCCGTTTATATAAATAAGTATTTTTGAGATGTTCAAAAATAATCCCAAACAAATACTTAAGTGTGCTCATAAATAGTAAAAATTTATTACTAATAGACCTTACAGCTTGGAAAACACTAAAGCTTACGATTTGAATGCTTACTTTTAAAATTGTATATATATATATATATATATGAATTACATTCTTATTAATTCAACTAATTTTTGTTGTCCAATCATAGTGAGTTGATATGAAATACTAGTCCATTATTTTTGCCTCCATTATTTGTATTGTTTTGGGTATGATTGAATCCCTTGTGCTACTTATTACAACTGAACTTGATGGAGTTGGCAATTAGAGGAGAGCTTGAATGTGACTATATATAATTAAGTAGCCTGTTGATTTGATTTGATCAATTCATGTTTGTCTTGTTAAGAGTGGACGAGGATATATATGCATATATTATAACTATATATTGTTGAAGATGCACGTTAAGCGCGCGCGCACATATATATATATATATATATATATATATATATATATATATATATATATATAATATATATATATATATATATATATATATATATATATATATATATATAGCCTTGGCTAGTTTTACTTCCTATTGGATTCCAAGAGCTATCAATCAAGTTGTTGATTGATTTGTTAAATATGTACTAATAAGAGACTGTGCCCTTATCTACTCATATCTATTAAGTTATCTAAAGATAGTAAAGGCATATATATACATACACGCAGATCTATCTAGATTTAAAATATAACGTAACATTGAAAGCTAAAATTGGTCTACTGTACGTAAATGTTTATAACCCATATATATATTGAGCATCTGGGTTTATGATGTATCTACTTGTATCGTCCCAAAAACCACACGGTATAGAGATCGCATTCCATTTGAAAATAACTTAAAAATTAAAGTAGCATCCAACTTTCATGTTGTTATTTTTTTTTAGTAGTATATAGGGAAAATCCCTAAAATATACCATGGAAATAGGTAAATCTCAAATCAATACGCTGAAATTATAAAATCTCGGTTCAGTGTTGTGTCAATACGCACGACAGATCTCAGTCGGCGAAAAGATGATTTTGCCCTTCAGCCCTCCCTCTCTCCACTTCGGAATAACAACATGAGACTTTTAATTAACAACTCCAGATTTTTTATTAACAACTATAGTTTCTTCTTTATATTTTCACAATAAAAACACCGGCGTTATTATTAATAACACCGTATTCTACATTAACAACTATCATTTCTTATTTCACAACTTCGTAATTTAAGTTGCAGGGTTAATAACAACATCTCTTTCTTTATTAATAACACCGTATTTTACATTAAGAATACTATATTTTTAAGATACGAAGATGTGAAAGAATAAAGCGGAGTTGTTAATGAAGAGTCTCGTGTTATTATTCTAAAGAGGAGAGAGATATGACTGAAGGGTAAAATCGTCTTTTTACTGACTGAGACCTGTCATCTGTACTGACACAGTACTGAACCGGGATTTTGTAATTTCGGCGCATTGATTTGGGATTTACATATTTCTATGATATTTTTAAAGAATTTTCCCTAGTATCTAATACTACGATGTTATTTTTTTTTATTTTTTTATTTTTGCATCAACTGCCACCTCCAGCATCTATTCTTATTTAAAATTTAAGTTGGTGGATAAACTATAAATAAGATTAGAATACTAGTAACACTAAAAAATTAATGGGTGGGTTTGTTTTGGTGATTGGATAAGTAATTTATTTTTACTTAAACTTATGGAATCTTAAGATTGGAAAAAAGTTAGATTGCGTAAAATGATGAATGTTTGGATTAGGGATTGGATAAGTAACTTATGTAAAATTGAATGATGTTTGGTTGGACTTTTGCATAAGTGATTTTTGTATTAGTTAAGAGAAAAAATTGTAAAAATTATAAAAAATGAAAAAATGAACTGATAATTGTGAAAAAAGTCCTCATTGGCAACTTAATTGTCAATGGGACCTGGAAAGATATCTACACATGGAAGGATTTTTTCACAATTTTCTCAAAAATTAACTTTGAAAATTTGGTAATGATACAATTGTAATAAAATTATATCAAACTCTAATTTAAATTGGTACACTCCAAAAGTTTTTTCTATTGTGCACCTCAAGTTTAAATCTTTAAAATTATATCAAATTCTAATTTAAATATTGAATCCTAACTCATATTTTCACATAGCTCAAAATCTAACAAAATAAACCGAATAAAACCTCAATAATACCTCCAATAATTCAAATAAATTATTTAAATTAAATTTAATGGGTAAAAACACTATATAGAAAATAATTTATGACATGTTTATAAAAAAATATTATAAAATCATAAAACAACTAAATAATAAATCTAAACTGATTAAAATTAATTATTAATTATTTTCTACATTTCTACAGTCATATATTAACAAAACTCAAAACTCTTATCCCAAAGTATTCTCTAATTAGCAGAAGATTACTATCTAAAGAAAGAGAAAATTATTTAGAACATTTTTTATAGAAAAATTTTTGTGATTAGAAGTGATTTTGAGTACCTCATTGATCCCCAAAAATATAAAAATACTTCTATCAATATTATTTTACACACACATACACATAAGCTCCAATAAGCTCTATTTTGAGATTTATGACTTTTTTCAACTGATGAATTTTTTTATCTTAAATCCAATCACCGAAACAAACACCCATTATAATTTTTTTACTGTTCAGATCGGTTTGTGATATTATATAAGTTCGATTTCACGTTAAAACTCCGAAACAAACGAGCACAGAATCATGGTGTTAGATCCCTGTAAATAAAATTAGGGTGGTGCTGCAATGAGAAAATGATAATAAGGTGTTGGATATTGCTTAACCCAATAAAATATTAAAAAAACATAAAGTTGAGAGAATTATACATATATTCGCAAATAATATATTTTTTTAGCCAACACAATATTGCAGTTAAAAGAAAAAAATTGATTTGACTATTTTTTTATCTCTGTCCCCGACTTCTTGTCTCCCTCCCTCCTCAACCGCCTATATATCCCACCGCCTGTTTCCGACACACACGGCCCTCAGTCTCTCTCTTACCATCTCTCTCTTCTTCGTCTACCTTCTTCAATATTCTCACTTTCTATGTGAAAACTGAAAAGCCCTCACGAACTGTGCAACAATGAGCAGTTCTGAATGCACAGAACAAAGGTTCTTTGATGAAACCCACCACCTTCTCTTCCCAAACAAATCAATTATCAGAGACATGGACAACTACATGCCACCCAGGAAACTCCTCACTCGTCTTGGCGCCGCCAAAACCACTCTCCACGACGTCGCCGCAGATATGTTCACGGACTCGCCGCAGTTTTCCTCTTCCGACGAGACCCTTCTCCGGAAATTCCTTCCCCACAACAACATCGAATCCTCCGACGACGATGATTCCGACCCGTACTCCTCAGAACACTTTCGAATGTATGAGTTCAAGGTTCGCCGGTGCAATCGGAGCCGGAGCCATGACTGGACTGACTGTCCCTTCTCTCATCCCGGCGAAAAGGCTCGCCGGCGCGATCCCAGGAAGTATCATTATTCCGGCAACATCTGCCCCGAGTACCGCCGCAGCGGTGCATGCAAACGCGGCGATAGTTGCGAGTTTGCACACGGGGTGTTTGAATGTTGGCTTCACCCAGCGAGGTACAAAACAGAGGCTTGTAAGGATGGTAAGAATTGTAAGCGAAAGGTATGTTTCTTCGCTCACACACCTCGCCAACTGAGAATTTTGCCGTCTAATAATTGCTCTGCTTCTTCACCTGATCAAATCTCAGACAATAATAAGAACAAATTCTTAACATCCTCACTGGGATCAAACAATTGCTGTATGTTTTGTCACCACTCTCCTAAGTCTAATAATTCTTCTCCGACCTCCACCCTCTTCGGGATGTCCCATTTTTCACCACCGTTGTCACCGTCGTCGTCTTCCCCCGTTTCGCCGATCAAAACAGGACACTCTGCAAATGGTTTATCTCCAATCCCTGGGTATAATGAAAGAATTAAGGGATCTGAGGTTTATAATAATCAGGGCATGATCATGAACTACAGGGATGCTCTCACCGA
The DNA here is from genome assembly GCA_963855925.1 of Inga laurina. Taxonomy (NCBI): domain Eukaryota; kingdom Viridiplantae; phylum Streptophyta; class Magnoliopsida; order Fabales; family Fabaceae; genus Inga; species Inga laurina. The sequence goes on along the minus strand of OY979707.1, from coordinate 60,075,010 downwards.
GTTGATGAGCTCCTTGGAGGTTCTGAATTTCAATGAATGTTCGTATTCTTCACCTGAAATAATCTCTGCAACTACCACTAATAACCAGTCTCCAAATCTGCACTGGCTTGACGTCTCAACAGCTCTATCTGCTTCAAGGAAATTTTCATCAACTGGAAAATTTTTGAACGAAAGCAGAATGGTTGATGATGATGATGATAATGGGTCTTCGTCATGTGCAACTGATCCAGATCTGAGTTGGGTCAATGACCTGCTGATATAGATGATGCATGGTGACCATTATTATTTTGATGAAGTTATTGATGCAGAAGAGAAGTGTAAATGCTGTGTGTGTGAAGTTGTTATTGTTTCAAGTTCATTTCTATTTTCTCTGAATCTGTTGTTTGTTAAGTTTTTTACCATGATGTAATTTATTATGCACAATGTCTCTTTAGACACCATATTATATATATTTATATGTACCCATGTTTCTAGATATATGATATATATGATTTTGCTTTAGGTTAAAGCTGTTAAAGAGATTCATGGATATCAGTTTGTATGTTTTAATTTGTTGTTTGCTATTGAAGTTTTTGCGGCCTTATCTTCATGTGCTTGTGGGTATTACGTGTTGAACCTAACCTAATGAACCTATATCTTCGGGATGAGAATTCCTGCTTCAGATATTATTTTAATTTGGTGTAATATTTCTTAAAAGGGAAGCTTCATACGCGTGGCGGCATGCATGCAAAAGTGGAACATGATAAGTTTTTTTTTTTATATATGGAAAGATACTCTTTTATGTTTAAGGCTGAGGGTCTTCAAGGGTTTGATATAGACCTAATATATAGGATAAAGTTGATTCTTTTTAGATTAAGAAAGCTAATTAAATTATTTTAGAGTAATTTTATTTTTATTTTTTTCCTAAATTAATTAGTTTGACTAATAAATTGATATATAATTCAAGGATACACAATATATGATATGATTAAATAATTTATTTAGTTTTCTTAATCTCTCCAAAAAAAAGTCAACTTTATCTTATAACTAGGACCTGAGGGAGCATTAGACAAAGTTCACTTTTTTTTAGAGATTAAACAAGCTAAATATATTTTAAAATAATTTAATTAGTTTTCTTAATATCTCTAAAAATAGTTAATTATATCTTATATTTAAGATAGGAGGGAGTAATTTCTAATTAGATAATAGAGTTATTTGTAATAAGATTTTAAAAAAGAGGAATTAATTCAAACATCATTCAATATAATTAACCCTTGATGTGGGGCGAGAGAAAGGAAGTAAATACAATTTTTCACATAACTATAATTTATTAATTAAAAATAAAAGAAATGAGAGGGATCACAAGGGTGATTATCTTCATGTTTGGTGAGAGTTGACAAATTAGTGTGCTAGCCCACGTCATCGTTTGGTAACATGTAACAAATGATAAGCAAAATTAGTGTGTGTGTGTGTGTGAATGTGAATATTATTTTTCGTCATATCTTAGAATTATTGAGTACTAGACTATAAATATAGTGTGACACTACTCTCCCTTCTAATGACATAGCCCCTTCGTTTTTAGAAATGGAATTAGACACGCATGATTAGAAGGTCTAAGCAACCAACTAATCAAAGGATGAATCTAAAAAAAGTCCAAAAACATAATTATCACACAAGTTGCTCAATCACACTCTTGAATTGAAATGAAATAATGTACTGAACTTGCTACTGTGTGTAAAACAATTGGCCATCCTTCGAGTAGAAAATTCATGACATTAATGTACTTTGAATACGAAAAAGATGGAGTCTCCATCATACAAAATTCAACACTTTCTTATTAATATTGTGACACAGCCGACAAGTTGTCTGAAGCCTAAATATCTTAATTAGTAATGAAAAATGTATATTCACCATATCCATAATGATCGCCACCTTCGAAACATCTTTGTTCAGAATCTCGTATAGATTCGTGTGGTTGACAATAATTAGAAGTATATGACTTTTTTCGTCTTGGTTTTCTTTGTTTCAATATTGCTTTTGGTGTTGATATATACTTGATAGCAACTAACAGATTGTGAGTTGGGATCCAGATTGAAATGATGAGGTGAGGGGCCATTACTGAAGAAACGTGTTAGCAGGGAAGTCCATGTAAAAGAGGGCATAATGCATTTGCTATATTGATGAATTATAGAGCAAAGTAATTAATAAGAGGGACAACGTTATATGTACCACAGAATGAGATTCAGATCATATCATTATATATACACTCCCTTCAATCCTAAATATAAGACAGAGTTGACTTTTTTTTAGAGAAATTAAGGAAGTTAAATAAATTACTGCTTAATCCTATCATATATTGTGTATCATTAGATTCTATACCGGTTTATTAGTCAAACTAATTAGCTTAGAGAAAAAAAATATAAATATAAATATTTTAAAATAATTTACTTAGCTTCCTTAATCTCTCCAAAAAAAATTAACGTTATTTTATACTTAAAAGCGGAAGGAGTTTATATATATGGCATTTGGTTTCCTAGGAGGCAAACTAATTTCAAAGACAGCTAAATGGTGGGCTCTACTTTACCTTCCATGGGTATAAGTGTGAGTTTTTGAGGGAGCAACATTATCTTCAGTCGTGCACTTGTAATCTATTACGTGCATGTTTGGATTTACGGTGGAGATGGAATTTTTTTACAGGTGAGCTTTTAGAAAAATCAAATAACCTTAAATCTGTTTGAATGAGCTTTTTACAGAGTGTATATGTGATTTGTATTTGGATTGACAGCGGTAAAAGTGACTTTGTTTCTAACCTTAAATCTGTTTGGATTAGTGTTTGAAAAGCCCGTTTAGATGAGAAATGATTGAAAAAATGTATAAATCTTATTAAATACCACACACACACACACACACATATTAGTTGTATATATTGTGATAATTAAAGTAAAAAAATATTAAAAAATTTTGATAAATTAAAAAAAGTGAAATTATTATTAAAAAAAGAAAAATACAATTGCAGCTGCTATGGATTTAATATCTCCTTCAAGCTCCTTCATGCTTCTAGCGTCCATGAATGAATGATTTGGAAATTGAGAAGAATTGATGAATTCACTTCGCTCCCTCACTGGGCATGCAATTCCGGAAAGATGAATGAGTTGAAGTGTTAAATGGGTTTGTGGAGGTGGGCCTGTGGATATATTAGAAAGGAATAGATGATGATGCTTCTACAATGGACGTCCCATGGTGAACCAATTTCAGAGTTGAGTGCAGAAGCTATCTTTTGCAGCTTCTAAAAAAATGAGCTTCTACAAGCGAAGCCCATCACTTTCAAAAGCTTCCCCAAATACCTCCAGCTTCTCCAACTGAACTTTTGAGGCTCTACCGGGCTTTTTTTGCTGGAAAACATGTTCCCAAACAGACCTTACATCCATTCATTTTAGGGTTTCAGGTCTCCCCTGTGTGTGTGTGTGTGTGTGTAGTTCTCGCACCCTCCCAAATTTCGTCTTTATAATGTACAATAAAAAGTAGAAGCAAAAGAAGTATATATAGATTTGTAGGTTGTGTTTAGTATGAGGCCCATTATAAATAAAATTATAATAAACACAACCTACAAAATTAGATGCAAAGTGTTTTATTTTTTCGTTTGTTGTTGCAAAGGATATGACTTTAATTTGCTAAATATAATTAGAGCTGGTTGTTGAGGAGATGTACTAACTACTAAGTTTAGGTGATTCTTACTTTAGGCCTCGCTCATAATTATTGGTCACACTATCTTAGGTTTCATGAACACAAATCTCATTAAGTGTAATGTTTAGGATTATCTTCTGTCCTTATTATTAGTCACATATAATCACACCGCCGGAATTAATCAAGTAGGGATTGTTGACTTATTAACTTTGTTTTAAAATGATTTTTTCCCACTTCATCCTTATTCAAGAGGATAGAGAATTACTACATTAAACATGAAGTTTCCTCCTGATAAATCGTAATAAAAAAAATTAATTAATGACTCGCCAAATAACTTATATTTGAAGTCAATAATTTCTTTTAGAAGTCACTTCATATAATTGTATTTTCATTTATGATGATATTATCTATGAACACTATTATGTTTTTATTTAAAAGGGCAAGCATAATCCTTTTATAATTGATTTCGAGCATTTTGAAATCTTACAAGCCTTTTGTTCTAGGCATATTTGTTATTTTATTAGAGGTAATTATATTTGATGAACCATTGGGCGTTAAATATGGATATTTTTTACAACAAAGATTCAAATTTTAGTTCGTTACGTTTCCAAAGACTAACACCTCCTGCTAAACCCGATCTCCGCTGGTATCTCACAAGTTTTTCAACATTATGTGGAATTAGCAACACTTGTATTTTGGCCAATAGCACCATCAACACTTAATTGAAAATATTAAGCAAAGATTTAGTCATATTATTCATAAATTATTGGTCATATTTGTTTACTAAAAATAAATAACACAAAAAATTAATCGTGGGCAAGTTTATACATTAAGAAGTATACTTAAATGCATACATACATACTACATGATTACGTATACACACACATATATATTCTAGTTTTTCTAAATAAGTTGGAGGCTCGATTTTATTTTGGTGTTGGATCAGTCATCCCTATTTGTTACAAAAATTCAAGAGGGGAGAGGCTTTACCATTTAAGGCTGTGTTTGATTTGAGGGGAGGGAAAAGAGGGGAGGGTGGAGAAATTATAATTTTAGATAAAAGAAATCCAAAATTTACCCTATCATTTTTTTAAATTTTGGGTTCTCGCCCAAAATTTATTTTCTCATTCCTTTTAAATTTTGGATTCCCACTTAAAATTTAAATATCTTCAACTCAAAAAGGTAATTTACCCATCCTCTCATCCCCTCAAACCGAACAGGTTTTTTTTTGGGTGATTAAAGGATTATTTTATATAACTCAAAGGTTTAAGATATCAAGATTAAATAGGGCCACGCTTGGGGACTTGTGAGTTCTGACTTGAAAGGAGAGACGACTGCCGACACTCGCGAGTGAGTGCATTCTGATGCGAAAGGACAATTTACTCGCGCCCATAAATATAGGATCCGCCACGAACTTAATTTTCAAAGTCCTTCAAATTTTGTAATCAATTTTAAAATTTACACTTTTAATAATATCTTATACTACAGAAAGGTAATAATTGTGGTACACACGTAAGTGAATAAATATAAAAAGGCCGCCAGCCCAGTACATAAGGCTCTTTTTAGATGTTTGAGGAAGATCAGATGTTTACAATCTTACCTCCACAGACAGGGAGACTGTTTCTGGGATGTGTCTTATAAAAATGTATATTAATCCTATGAAAGGTAGTGACTTGCAATTGAATTCTGAAGGGTACAGGTGATCTGGCTCTCAAGACTTGGTGCATGTTTGAATCAGATGTTAGATAATAGTTTTTATGATTTACGAGATAAATATGTTAGAGAAGTTTTATCTCAACTTATAAAAAAAGACTCCCAAAACCACGATTTTATGGTTTCACAAACATACACTTTTAATCTTACCAGATTAAGGAACCTAATGGTCACTTTTTCTTTATTTCTTTCTTTCTTTTTTTGCCAGTCACGATTGGTTATACGCAGTTGCAGAGAAAAAAAGGATAAATATAAATTATACTAATAATTTAGAATGAGAAACATTAAAATATCTACTTTGCCTCATTAATTAACCATTACCCAGTGCAAATATTGGGAAAGATTCATTTGTCCACTTTTTTTTTTATGTTATGAAGTGCTTGAATTAGGTTTTACCGTTTTAAGGGCTCAACAATACAGTACCTAGTAACAAAGAAATAAAATCCTCTCAACTGTAATGAAATTCGTACCATCATCCTTTTAAAAGATGGACACCCCTTTACCATCTGAACTACCCAATTCTAATGTTGGCATCTTCATGATGCCACAAGCATTAATATGTTTCTAGATGTTTCTATAAGAATGAATATGAGATCTGTTATGCTTTTTTGGAAGGTCCATCCATTTCATTCATTGTTCTTGTACAAATGCAATAAAAGTATTGTATCCTAATGCATGATATTTTTCAGCCACAAAAGAACATTTCAATTGTGAAACTTTCTCCATCTATCATATAGGTGAACACGAATTTCTGTTCCAACAAGAATTTTCTCCAAGGTTGTGTTTCAAGAGTAAACATTCTAATTTGTATCCCCAAAAGAAACAGAAATCCCTAAGGCCAACCATTAGCTCAAGCATGTTATGAAGTCCTAATGTGGAAGATAGAACAATCATGATTGGGTTAATATTGTTCAGGGGCACAAAAATTCTCTACGACCTATGTTGCAAAACAGGGACTAAAAAAGTAAACATGTTTCTTCAAGATTTAGATTACGAGGAACTAACAATGTACAACCTGTTATTGCATGTAAAATTGTTTCACCTGCTTCATCGGTTCAGTTGTCCTTGCAATTTCTCGTGTAACTACTAGATAGTGATAATCGCGACGCAGATTGAAAAAAATCAAATGGTGTTCCTCCTCCAAGAGACCTTCTGGTGGCATTTGGAGAATCTGACAAGAGAGGTTCATACACAGAACTTCTGTTTTTGGGCTGTGTTAATGACAGTGAAGAAACGTCTTTCTCTAAGGATCTGGATTGAGGCTCAATTGTTGCCAGAGACAAAATTGGTCCACCCAGACGCTCAGCTTGCTGAAGGGTATTTATTTTGCTCGGTCTATACGTAAATCTGAAGTACTTGATGGCTAGAATTGGACCCATCCCAGCTGCGGCTGTAAGCTGCATATGCCACCATTACAGTTTACATCAAAATGTGACAAATAATGTAGAGTTAAGAATATGAAGGAAGAGTCAAAAGGTGAGGTATAAAGAATACAGGGATCATGCAATCCAAATTCCTAGGGCCATGATCTAATTTTATATTATTTCTTATAGTGAAAAACAACAGAAGTTTGATTTTTATTTGGGATTAAGCTCAATTGTATATGGGATTGAATGTAGACGGACGTGGAGGAACTTACAAATATTGTTATCCAATATGGTGGTTGTTGGCACAACCGAAACATAATTGTATACATCCCTGACGAAGGAATTGCACTGAAGATGAAGTTGATGACATAAAAGGCAGCCAAATTTCCCCATATAGCAAGATGTTGCAATGTTGTAAAGGAACTGCAGGCATCAAACCCATGTCAGACATTAAAAGGTAACAACAGAAAATGTTCCAACAGGTTGGCACAATGATAGAAAATAAAGAAAATAACCATAAATAAATTTTATCGTCACAACTGAAACTACATATTTCAGTGTTCCTTAAGCCCAAATTTAACATTGCAATAGCAAAACTTGAACTAACTTAATGCAATGCCATGTTAAGTTTTGACACAGGCTATTGCATCTACAGCTTCTTTGGTTCAAACTTACTTGGTCTCCATTGCAACCACAAAAGCCTGCAACCATATACAACCAGAGAGCGCAACCATCGAGACCTCCTCCATTTCACTTTTCTCAGAAGCATAGGCATGTATGGTTATCACAAATACTACTATTGCCTGCAAACAAAGGACAACAAGGGTGGCATAAATACCAATTAGAAAGTATCCATTGAAAGTTTTAGGCTCCATATAATTTACTTTAATTTGCAAAGGAACTCAAATCATTTTTTAAGAGGCAGCAGAGCAGAGCAAATAATAAGCATTTATTAAATATCAGATTACTTTCCAACAATACGTTCATAAACAGCACTTACATGAAAGAGAGATCGCCCAAACCATCCAGCAAATGTACTCGGGTTTAGAAGCCTGTTTCAAGGTTTTTCAGTCAATTCAGAGACTGGCAATGAGGCAGTTATCCAGTGCAATTTAATATTCCTCTGGTCTTTAATATAGGACATATTTACCTAATTTGATTAGATTAATAAAATTGGTTAAGTTAATTAATATGACATGTATTTTATAAAATACCTTAGTTGCCTTTCTTAATTCCCTCATCCCCTCTCCTCCTTGATTATTGTTAAGGGAGCATCAATAAGGGTAAAATAGGAAAAGATTAACAAATATGAAAACTCTGTCTTATATTTAGGACCAAGATCAACTCCCCAAACATGTCTTATATTAAGGACCGGAGTAGTATAATATTTCCACTGTTGTTTGGTCACAATGAACTGAAATTTAAAAAATCAAGACTAAATAATACTAAAATGTCAATTGTCAAACCTCCCAGCTTGGCAATAAAATAAAATTTGGGGATGCTGCATCACAGTTTCTTCGCTAAGATCTTTGTCAAGCACACTGACTAGTACAGGAACACTAGTGTAGAAAACATTATAAGCCATCAAGCTAACAGAATTGAAAAGGCTGGTTCCAGATACCCCTGAAATGAATGAAAAACTGAAAATGCAATTATCAGCACGGAAAGAAAAAATTAAAATGCACCTCTTGCTTTGCAACATCTATAAATATTGAGAATGACGGTGGGTAGCATCCTCTTGCATAGGTGCAGGGGTGTTAATTTTCAAAAAATGAAGGGGGAAAAAAGAGGGGGCATAGTTGGAAGAAACTCACAAGATTTGGATGAAACATATCAGTAGGGACTTGTAGAATGAGTACTGAGAAAGAAATGCTGTACGGTTGTAAGAGTACCGGCCATGGACAAGAATTAATCTCTTTAGGAACCTAAACTCTGCGAATTAACAGATATAATCGTCACCTAAGAGAAGATGACATCTTCTATTTATATGCAAATCAAATAATGTTAGATCAATCTAGCATTGTATAATTTACGGTCACTGGAATCAATAAATCTTAAAAAGAGCTTGGCTTAACTTATGGCAACTATATCAGCTATTGTTCTGACAATTAACTCTTTGACAAGGTTCAAATGGCAGGCAAAAAAAAAAAAAGACAAGGTTCAAATGGAAATTAAGAGACAGTAACCGCCAAACTGCCTTACAGAACTTTTACACACATCTCGACATGAAAGCTGGACTGGCAAAAGGGATATAATTTTTTATATTTATTATTAGAAGAAAAAAAAGATCTTACTTCCAACGCTGTAATCAGCTGCTCTTGCTGCTTGCAACCCTTCTCTCCCACTAATGCCAACGCCTATGTCAGCTGTTTGTATCATCCTTACATCATTTCCACCATCACCAATTGCCAGTGTTCTATAATCACATGATTTTAAAAGCTCGACAAGCTGCAACAAGGAGTGTACACAGTGTTAGCCTGTATCACAGGAAGTTAAAAAGAACAACACAAGAATGGCAGCTATCAGTCCAAGGGGAACAAAGAAGAAAAAGCCTTCATATGCATGAATGATGCGCTTCATCAAAGAGGCAGCTGTTAATATCAGCAATCTTATGGTCCTGAATTTCTTGTGTGCATCATTTATCTTTTACCAAACAATATAGTAGTTCAATCTATAATGACCATTTGAAATGGGTAGCGCAGCCTTATGCCTTTTAGGAAGAAGCTGTAACATAAAACTCCAGGGGAAAAGAAGCTTCAATACACTAACAAAAAATTTTAAATCAGGCCAGACAACAATTAGTAATTTTTCCATTTTCAAGCTTGGCTTTTCTCTTCTACATTAGCACCCTTCTAGTTAGGCACACACCATCCTATTCTAAAAGTATATTAGGTATAGAGGGATTACAAGCCCTCTACAACATGAAAAAGAAAGGCAGTGAATGGAGTGAAATACATGAATATTTCTAACAACAGAGCATCCTATAACAGACACACAACGTTGCAGGAAACACCTGTGCTTTTTGTGATGGTGTCACACGACAACATATAGCAGTCCTCGACAGTATGGCAAGCTCAGTAAAAGCTTTCCGGTAGTGGTTAAGCACAATCTCAAGAGCCCAACCATCAATGACAAAGGCCACATCCTGTGTGATATAACAAAAAAATATTGAAATTATAAGCTTCAAATCATTTTAATTAATTTCATCCGACTACATTTTCACAGGAGAATAATTGTTCCAGTAATGACACCAGAGACATGCAGTCAGAAAATAATGTCAGGGTGATATATATATAGCAAAAGATATTACAAGCAGTACATGTAAGGTTAGATATGGTAGCTAGATATTTGTACCGTTATTCTGTTATATTGGTTGTGTTAGTTATTGTAACAGACCATCTGTACTATATAAATATCTCCAGCCTATACATTAGAGATAACATCAATCAAAATTCACATCTTTCTTCTTTGAAATTTGAATTCCGTCATGGTATCAGAGCATGAATGAACACTCATACCAAAGTGTGGCAGAATCTTTAAACATTCTTCACTCTGCATACCAGAGCGAAAGTGAAACAGTTAAAGAACCTATTGTGAGAGTGAGTTCCCACATGCTTGTCACAAAACTAGAGAAATGAGAGATTCATCATAATTGTCAGTAACAACCCACTTGGAATTGATTGTTCTTTTTCTTCAATTGGTATGCCAGAGATGTGTACTCAAAAGATGTTCCCATTTTTCGCTGTTGTTTATAAAAGGAAGGTGGAAATGAGTATTCTGTTGCAAAAAAACGAGGCCATCTTCTTGTAAGGTAAAATAGATTATCTTTTATTGTACGTATAAAATGAGCAACTCTGCAGAAGCAAACAATTGAATTCTAATATCATTTTTTAAATCAGGTTCGCATGAACACCTGAAAGTTTCATCTAACTTTCTCCCTCCCCAACCCAACCCAACTAAAAAGTAATCACTTCAAGGAAACAGATGGACTCGAGAGGAATGGAAAATTAACATTCATTTGAGGGGCAACCAATGGCTCCGTTTTGTTCAGTAAGTTAAAAATAACATGCCTGCTGGAGCCAGTAGAGGGTGATTAAACAAAAAAAAGGAAATGCTTAGAATATGTAATAATATTGCTGTGAAACTATGACACTTCATTAAGACAGAAGCAACATGACTTGAATTTGCCGTGATACAAACAGAGGATATAAGCTTTACCTTTGGTTCTGAGGGAGTTCTCCTCATTGTAAGAAGCACTCTCTCCAAACTTTTGCAAACCTCATCTTTGGTTTTTCCATCAATTGATAGAAGCTGTCCCTTTGGCTCTATCAAGTTTGAAAAGAAATAATATAACAAAAATTTGGTGTCAGTGAACTACAAGCATTAGCAAGACCAATTAATAATCTTCAGCAGTTTTAGTTCCAAAAAAAAAATCTTCAGCCCTTATACCCAAAAAAAAAAAAAAAAAAATCCTTCAGCACATGTAATCGCAAAACAATCGAAGTTTAAAGCAATTTGAAATAGAATTGATAGAATAAAGATTAACTTCAGGGATCATATGACTGATAATAATTCATGAACCAAGGCATACACAGCCAAACTCTTCAGTTATTCTTTCCTTCCCTTTTTTTATGACAAACCAAACACTTCAAATGTAAGAGCCTAGTCGGATAAGTTTCAGTACAGGAAATAAATCCATGCATTTCTTAAGCATGGTTGAAATGTAATTTGTTTTATTACTCCTTATTACTTCAATATATATATATCATTTATATGGATAGAAATACATTTTAAAATATATAGCAGAACATTCCCTACCATACTGATAGCCTATATTTTCAAATTGAAATATCACCAATTTTCAATGCCATTAATTACCAGGTCGGTGTTGGTGCTACCTAGACTCAATGCCTAAAAGTTTGACAACAAAGCCTCACAAATTATAACCTTATATTTGTCAAAAATTAATATAAAATATTTAAAATACGAAAAAAAGAAAAGTCCAACATTTGCTTGGATTAGGGAACAAATGCTGCCAAATAGAGTATACCAGTGATCTTTTAGAAAAAGCGAACACCTCAAGTGGTTTATTAGTTATTAATGCACAAAAGCTTCGAGAACAACCATCAGCTTTTCCTTTTTAAGGGCATACACTAAGCTTCCCCAATGAAATGATAAGACAGAACAGGAACATGGGACAAACACGCAGTTGAGATACTTTGTCTAAAAATAGGTAGCGATACTGGGTCTGGGTGAACAACCATGCATCATATCAAGACTCTTGCATTGCATGATTTCTTCAATATGCAGTAACAAATTGAACAATTATTGTTCAGTGAACTTAGAAGAAAGATACAACCATGCAGTATAAACTTAAGTTCCAACTACCTGGGGAAATAAAATTGCATGACAAGGCAATTTGAATAGCAGTATTTTGTTTGTCTCCAGTTAGCATCCAAAAATTTATTCCAGCCTTTCTAAGTGTTTCTATTGTTTCAGGAACCCCATCCTGAAATCAAATACGGGACATGGCAATAGTTATAGTTATGGCAAAAACGTTGAGGACTAACAAGGCTTCAAAATGATACATCTCAATGAGCAAATAAGGCGCATACTCACCTGTAAACGATCTTCTATAGCTGTAACACCAAGAACTTCCCAGTCATGTTCAATTATTTGGCAGACTTCAGCGACTCTCCACTGCGAAAGATAGTAATTTGAGGAAAAGTGATTCATTAGAATTACAGTACATGATTTAGTCAGTGACATATGCCCTTTACCTCCCTATCAACCAATGTGCTATTAACCTCCTTAAACATCAAAGACCATTGTTGATATTCATCTTCCTTTAACTCTCGCCAAGCCAAGCATAGCGTGCGTAGTCCCAAGTGAGAATATTGCTCCAGAGCTTCAATGAAATTCCGGGTTTGCTGCCCTGCAGAAAGCAATGGTGTCAATTATATGAGAAAATAACAGACTGTTCAAACACATGAAAGCAGCACAATGTTCTAAGCACCAATATTTTAACATACTGATTCTCTCTCACACTCCACAAGCGTCATAGCCCATTAGTTAGTTATTTAGGCATAGGGGTTTTAGCATACTAATTTTTTCTATTGATCACATTATTGCTCACCACTGAACTCAGCATAGAAAATAAGTATTTTGTGGCAAAAATGCAAACAACCATATGAAATGTGAGTGCATATGTGGTCTCTCTTTTTCAAGTGCAATGAGTGGTATGAACAATTATGAAATAAAAAAATAAATCAAAGGAAATCCCAATATTCCATTGCCCTAAAACACATAAGCAGGAGATAAGCAGTTATAAAATAAGAAAAATAAATAAAAGGAAATACAAAATAGACTTACCAGCACGGACAAATGGAAAAATTGCCTCATCTGCTCCTTTTGATAAAAGAAGGATCTTTCCATTTTGGCAATCTTTTACCACCACTGACATTCGTTTCCTATCAGATGTGAATTCTAGGGTATCCAGAATTTCATAATTAAGTATTGTAGAATTGAACTTGACTTCTGCAAAAGATTAAGGAAAATTGTTACATAAAGCCAACTAGCACAGCGATGCTCTAAAAGGGAAATAAGTGACATGTACCAAGAATATTTCCATTCTTATTGAAGAAAACCATATGCAACCTAGCAGCAGCGTTGACAAGAGCATCCTCATCCTGAGACTGTGCCTTGTACAAAATATCTCCAATTTGGCTAATGACCACAAGAAAACCAAGTCCAAAATGAATAATTTCTTTATCAAAGCTTACTAAAACTATCAAAATCAAGATATGTGCCAATCTTAAAAGTGACTGTTTGGATTACCGTAGAAGCTACTTTTCTAACGTGATTTATGGTATACAAGGTAAGTAAGTATGTGAAAAGAATTTTGTCTCAGTTTGCGTGAATGTGCTTTTTAATTGCTAATTCAAACAGGCCCAAAGTTTTCATGTCCATTAATCATATCAAGGATAAAGGCAGAATCACCTTCGTGTAGGTATGACAGTATTACATATTGCCATAACTGTAAGGAATCGCACAACATCAGGGGACCCACAAGCAACAGCACTGAGAAGCTCAGCATCTGCTTGTAAAAGGAGGCAATCAATTAGATGGCCAAATCGCAACTTAGAATAGTTACAGAACAAAATACATCAGCAATGTGAAAATGGGAGGGCAGAAAATGTCATTTTCCAGACTTTGCATGGTCATTAGAAACTTTTCACAGTCCACAAGCCCGTTTTCACTCTTATCCAGTACACCATTAGCAAGTAAACAGAAAAAGGCCAATGAATGTAAACATCAAAAGTAAGAAGACAATGAAAAAATGAAGGCAACAAATTCATTAATATGAATCATCACAAGTTCCCAAATCAACTAATGCAGCCAGTGTTTAATTATGGATTTTCTCTGGTACTAACGAGACCAAAGATATCTTTAATAAATTGGCATGTTTTGTAGTGCTCATGCCAAATGATGATAGTACCAATTAAGTGGGAAAAACAAAAACCCAACCTTGTGATTTATAGAAATGATCATATGTATCCGAATCAGTAAAAATAAGGATTCAAAATTTTGGGTTGATGTAAAACTTCATTATATTTTGTTCAGGTTTCTAAGATCATCAAGGTCATAATTGGGTACCAAAAGTCACATAGGATTGATGTCATCATTAGCCATGCCAAATATACAATAGATTCTCAACTCTACAAACCTAACTGTTAGAACAAAACCTAACACGTGAAACCAAAACATCAATAGCCAGATAGAAGACCGTCCATCCTGTCTCTCAAAAATTTCCTAAATTCTAGTATTTTTTACATTGGAGGATAAGTTCTTCTGCACTTAGTACATGACAGAAAACAAGAAGAAAATTTCCTCAATTGAAAAATAAACCAGACCTTTCAATGCATCTCCATTCTCGTTTCCATAGAAAATGCCACTGATACAACATCTTTTGAAAATCATCTTATTCTCAGTCAGAGTGCCTGTCTTGTCTGTCAATATGTACTCAACTTGTCCCAGGTCCTCGCTTATCGCTGTACTGCCAAATATGACAAACATAATTTATATATAATTTTTCTTTTTTGCAAAACCGTTTGTTTCTAATTCTAAAGGCATTCAGTGTAATAAGGATTATTCCTCAACTCACTTTGTTGCATGGGAAGGAATACCAGTTTCTGAGTCAACCATCTGATGGTCCCAATCAATAAATTTTGCATACAAGCTTTTCACCAGATCTAGAGATACCTGCCAGAGATGAATAGTTGGCCGTATTAACTTTAGGAACAATCACTCTCGATTACTCCCCTCACTTGAAATAATCCAGAACTATGAAAATGGTTGTAGCACTCTTATTAGAAACAATCTCTGGTAAGTAATTCAGTTTTGATGATATCCTTTGATTTAATTAGTGAGGAATTCAATACTAACTGCTTCCTCTAAGACTATTATCATTTTTCAAAACAACTAAACTACTTGGAATAACAGCAGGATAAAAAGAAACTATGGGCATATTGAACCATATAATTTGCAATTTTTATAATACTCAAACCTAAGCCGTCAGCTTACCTTGATGGAAATGGGTATCATGATGGAACAAAGAAGCTCAAATCGCAGAGGGATGACCAATGATTCAAACCAAGGACCTTCATCTGGGTAAAGGACGTACCATTGCTTCAAGAAAAAAGGAGTAAAGAAATTAGAGACGAAACGAAAACAAGCATGATGCTCCACCAACATGCACCTTCGAAACAATGTTGCAGAAAATGAAACTTAAAGATAAATAAACAGAAACGTGAGGCAATAAATAGGTCAAAAGCTTAATTACATGAAGGACTGAGGACAATCAAACATCTAAAGACTAAAATAGCACCATGAAAGGAAAAATAAAAATCCACAGGCTGTGCAATGATCCACCAAACAGCAAATCTTCCCACAATAGTAATTGGAGATGAAAAGGCAATGTTGCAATACACAGACCACAAGGACAAGTGAACATTTCCTGACAAGCACATGTAAGCGCATACAAAACATTAGTTCAAAAACTGTTACGTACTTTCTTTGCCTCTGTATCCTTCCAAACATTCCCAGCTATACCAAGAACCATAACAACCACAATTTGGAATACAAATATTGCACCAGTCAACTTGTCAATCATGGCATCCATTGCAGTGAGCTTTGGTTCTGGGATACCCCTACTCATTCCCAGCTTGGTTTCATTGCCTGAAGGAAATAAAGCTTGTGTCAGTTGACTGCAGAAACCAGTATATGGTCCCAAAAGTTCATATATCAAATAACTTGCCTGTATACACAGCCACTCCACATGCCCACTCTGTATTCCGCAAGTAACATGACTGAAGAATGGTGTTTTTTATTGTTAAAGGACACACATCATTATCAATAAATGGGGGGAACAACCTCAAATTCGCATCAAATCTCCTGATGTCTTTATCCGGATTAGGGCACTCAATTACACCCTGTACACACATACAAGGACATCAGCCATTTAATTTTGTTATTACTTGTGTGGTTAAGACTCAAACAATTCTACCAACTATAGATATTAAAAAAAATTTAAAATATTGCCTTTATTTTGTGCAATAGCTCAACATCTATTCCATTGCAAGCAGAAGGTACAGCCCTAGTCTTCAGGTCAGTTTCACCATCCAGTGCAGAAGTCTGAATAACATGCCACATCATCAGGTAATTGATCAAAGGAAAAGGAAGGGAAAAAAATAAGTTTCCCTCCTCTACAATGCATGAAAGTGAGAGAGGAACATTTTTAGCATGTTTCAGAAATAATTACCTCTATATAGCAAAGTCCTTGGGGATCAGAGGTGCCAATCAGAACAAAGTCACAAGGCACTTCATCATTTTCACGTAACCATACTATAGTGCCTACATGGATATCCTGGGATTGGATCTATGATAATACCAAACATGAAAGAGTTAGATTTACAAAATAAGAAGGAACACATTAAGTATGATTATATTATGACAATATAGCCTATGGATAAGAATGAACACCATGAAAAAGATCAAACTAATGACCAAATCGCTGCATAAAAGAACAGTATAATAACACAAATTGATGAATCTAGAATCTTAATGAGTAAAATATCCTTGCTCTTATGAATAAAATTGATTCCCAAGGTTCTTACAGGAAAGTCACTAAATTGATAACATGGCATGAGAATGAGCAGAAACTTGCAAGATGGTGAACAATCATATTAATGCTTAAGGCATCTCAGTGCATTCACTTTAGGATGTAAACTCGAGTCTAAATTGTTTGTGGGTCAGTTGTAAACCACAACTGCTGCTTTTAGCTTGCAAGAGTTATATAGATTGAAGAAAGAAAGTAGAGGATCCCATATTGGTGTCCAACTAATTTCCTTTATTTACCTCTAGCGGCCCATTTATTTTAGATGAAAGTTAAGCTCCCTTTAGTAGCACATATGAATATATACAAAAGGAACCACATGATTACTATATGCAAGAATGGACGGGCCAAACTCGTACTATCTTCAATCAAATAAACCATAAGTCTGGAATAAGATAAGATGAGAGAAATGCTTTGTATGCATATTATTTGAGGGATATACATGAGGCAAATATGGCCATTAAACTACAGGCACAAAAGCAAGAAAAACAGCTTGTCATTGTTTTTCAAATATTTCATAATTTCATGAACTTCGCTTGACACCAACATGTGCACAGTACTCATTAATGTCAAAATCATGAACTGTAATGAATCAGTTGCCATATATTGGACAAATCAGCAAATTAGCCCTCTTCATTTCAGTCAACGTCTTTTGCACAAAAAACATGCTTCTTTTTAATTATCTTGCTGCTTTGTTCTCAAATCAAAAACAATGTAGCAAGGTTGCGAGAAGTTAAGTTTTCATACATGTTTTTTAATGCCTTTGCTGACAACCCAGACTTCCTTCTCATTAGCCTTCTTGTCTGAAAGATATCTGTTGTAATCATCCCAAGCCTCTTTTGATGCAGAGACTGCAAATATGAAGATAAGTGGACCCCATGTACTGGCAGGATTTACTGGTGTAATGAGAGGCCATAGCTGTAGGCAAGCTATAAGTAAAAAGTACTGATTCATGAATCGGCTGGAACAAAAGAAAAAACAAAAGGTTGGATAAGAGAGGCACCATAGGAACAGGTAGAGTCAGAGAAAAGAAACTAGAAAGCATACAATAATTAGGCCACATTAATGAAAAAGTCCCATGAAACTGACTTGTGAAACAAAAATGAACATTATTCCTTTCTATTTGACATTAAATTATCCTTCAGTCTTATAACTCTTCAACTTCTATGAAGAATTTCTATAAACTAAACACACATACAGAAGATGGTAAAACAGCTCCATGAATCAGAGCTTTGTTATCAAAATCATAGAGGATAAAGAGTTCATAGCTGAGAACACATTACCGTATGATGCTTTCAGGTTGCAATGCAAAACAATAAGTAATTGGCATTTATCAACAAATGATTACCTGAACTGTTCCCATAAATTTTTTGGTAGAAAGTTCAATAAAGTATATTTTCTATTTGATATGCGATTGTCGCAGTAGATATCACGTGCTGATTCTTCATCGTTGATGTAAACGTAACGCTTCATTGTTGAATTAGGAGCATCTGTACTTGTACAGATGTCCTCTTCACCTAACTTGCAGCAGTCAACAAGAGCTATTTCCACAAAGATTTCATATATTCAGATTCTGCAACTGCAACCAATCAAGGAAAAAAATCATATTTGTGTGCTCAAAATGTGATAACAATGATGATGACGATGATGTTGTGATGACAAGGATGTTAATAAATGTTAGATAAAACTGGGAACATTAACAAGAAGCATAAGATTCCAAGAGAATAGTGACATCTACATATGTAAGCCACTTTGACATAATAAGTACAATGATTTTTTTTTATACCTGCCTAGATGTTATCAAAGTACTCAGCATGCAACATAAGATGTGTTGTGCACAATACCTAATCCATGGCTAATTAAATCTTAGTCTATATGAACAAGTTTGGTTAAAGAGGCTTTGATGCTAAGTCAAGAAGCTCCACTAAGCAAAAGGTTTAAAACATATCTATAACAAGAGAAAACAAATAAGTCATTGAATCAAGATAGAACCATTCTGCTTTACTTGCCAGTACTGATATGCTAAAGAAATTTAAGTTTATAGAAAGAGAACTTGTGGTCCATGAACAAAAAATGTATATTAAAAGTAAACCTATGCTTGGGACCGACTAGGTCGAGTATTACCAGAACTCAAAACAGGTCACAAACGCCAATTTTAGAATTGTAAGGATAATCATCTTAAGTAATTTGATATAATTTCTTCCGATTCTCACTCACCCAGAACAAAACCAACTAGATGCCACTCACCTTCATATTTTTATCCTATAAGCAAAAATGTTCGTCATTGTTCAATCACAGACGAATTATAACCCCAGAAGTGTTGCCTCGTGTTTTTCTGAATCATAGGACATTCCCGCTAATGAATGAACATGATGGCAACTAACATCTAATTTGAAATGCATCACCGGTTGATCAAAAGTTATGCAAGCCATGAACTTAAGCATAGTGACAAAAATACAATCCTCTCAATGAAAAGCGACATAGAGTATACTTCAATTCAGAAACAAATCACTGCCCGTTGACAAATGAAAATCAAATTTGATGATTGGGCAGCTTCTTCTTCCCACAAAACGCGCTTCATCGAAAAGGATTAACGTGTCGAAGACCAAAATTTTACAACGAAATGCGCCCCAAAAAAAAAAAAAAAGCAAGCAAATAGTTTGAGGAAGTGTTGCCTATGCAAGACTTGGCGGTTTCCAATTAGCGGGGAATCTACGAAAAGAGAACGTCAACAAAGTTAAATTTCCTGAGCGCCATATTTGAACTATGCTTTCAATTCAATTGTGATCATCTTGAAACCATCATCAAAACCTCAGATTTGTACCCAATAAAGACATGGAATGTCCAAGCGTCGTACCTTTGATCGACTCCCTGGGCTCGGGTCCGAGTCTCTTTCCTTCTCGCTCTATTGAAGTAGCTAGAGATTTCAGGTCAACAAAATAAATTAAATTAAAAAATAAACTATAGCAGTATTTGGGTGTTTGTGACCAACTGCGATCGTCCACAACGGACTAACAACAGATTATACTACCAATATGATACCCCTTTTCAACCTTAATTTAACAATCTTAGAGATTAAGAAAACACACAGGGATTAAGAAAACTAAATACTACATTCTATTTTGAATATAAGAGTTAGTTGACTTTTTTTTTAGGGAAAATCGCTGATAAATACTAAATAAGCAAATTAATTGCTATTTGCCACCAACACACATGAGGGACTGAACTTGCATTAAAATTGAACTTAAAAAGACAAAAAAGCCCTCAGTTTGATAAGAAACTTTTAGGCGGGAGCTGAGAAAGGAGAAAGTACAGTCTGAATCCCTTCTTCCTCTTCCATTTCCGGCCTGCAGAAGTTCAGCGTCGTCTCCCCTCACTCGGCTGTCTCCTTGGCTTGTGTCTGTCGGCAGTGTCATCTCCGGCTACTCCTCCAGCGGCCGCCGTCTCATTGGCTCGTGTTCTTCGGATCTGTCGTCTCCAAGTGCTCCTCCAGCGGATCTGTCGCTTGCTCCTCCAGCGGATCTGAATCCCACCGTCGCTTGCTCCTCCAACCTAAATGCCTCCCTCATTCACCTGATCTTTTTCATATGTGCCCAATGGTCATTCACGCTATGTGCAAAGGATGAAGATCCATTATGTGCCAATGATCTGTCGTTTTGTGCAATTACTCTTCCTTCATGTGCCAATGATCTTCCGTTTTGTACAATTAATCTTTCATGATGTTCAATTGATCTTCCATGATGTGCATTTGATATTCAGTTTTGTGCAATTACTCTTCCATGATGTGCAGTTGATCTTCAATTTTGTGCAATGGATCTTTTCCATGGTGTAAAGGATGATTCATTGTGCCAATGATCTTCCATTGTATGCAATTACTCTTCATTGATTTGTAATTGATCTTTCGTTTTGTGCGACGGATATTTTCCATACGTGCCCAATGGTCATCCACGCTATGTGCAAAGGATGAAGATCCATTGTGTGCCAATGATCTGTCGTTTTGTGCAATTACTCTTCCTTCATGTGCCAATGATCTTCCATTTTGTGCAATTAATCTTTCATGATAGTCAATTGATCTTCCATGATGGGCATTTGATCTTCTGTTTTGTGCAATTACTCTTCTATTATGTGCAATTGATCTCCTATTTTGTGCAATGGATCTTTTCCATGGTGTAAAGGATGATCCATTATGCCAATGATATTCCATTATATGCAATTACTCTTCCATGATGTGCAATTGATCTCCCATTTTGTGGAATAGATTTTTTCCATAGTGTGGATGACCATTTGGCACGTATGGAAAAGATCCGTTGCACAGAATGGAAGATCAACTGCACATCATGGAAGAGTAATTGCACAAAACTGAAGATCAAATGCACATCATTGAACATCATGAAAGATTAATTGTACAAAACGGAAGATCATTGGCACATGAAGGAAGAGTAATTGCACAAAAAGACAGATCATTGGCACATAATGGATCTTCATCCTTTGCACATAGCGTGGATGACCATTGGGCACGTATGAAAAAGATCAGGCGAATGAAGGAGGCATTTATGTTGGAGGAGCAAGCGACGGTGGGATTCAGATCCGCTGGAGGAGCAAGCGACAGATCCGCTGGAGGAGCACTTGGAGACGACAGATCCGAAGAACACGAGCCAATGAGACGGCGGCCGCTGGAGGAGTAGCCGGAGATGACACTGCCGATAGACACAAGCCAAGGAGACAGCCGAGTGAAGGGAGACGACGCTGAACTTCTGCAGGCCGGAAATGGAAGAGGAAGAAGGGATTCAGACTGTACTTTCTCCTTCCTCAGCTCCCGCCTAAAAGTTTCTTATCAAACTGAGGGCTTTTTTGTCTTTTTAAGTTCAATTTTAATGCAAGTTCAGTCCCTCATGTGTGTTGGTAGCAAAGAGCAATTAATTTACTTATTTAGTATTTATCAGCGATTTTCCCTTTTTTTTAAAATGAGTAAGAAAACTAAATAAATTACATTAAAGTATTTATATTTATCGTTTTCTTTAAAACTAAATTACTAAATTTATAAACTGATATATAATATAATAATGTATAACATATGCTTTGCTTAAGTAATTTATTTAGCTTCATTAACCCCACTAAAAAAAGTCAACTAGCTCTTAGAGGATAAGGGAGTAAAGTACTTAATTATAGCATATGTAATATATATTATATACTTCATCCGTGGCTTATTATAGATTTCAAATAATCGATTCACATTAATCAATCAAATAGTTAAAATTAGTTAAAAATAATAAAGATATATTATATTTCCATCTATGGCCAGAGAGGGTGAGTGAAAGTGAATAAGTGTAATAAATATAATCAATAAAGGTAAAGTTTAAAAAATATGCAATAAATATTTAGACAAAGTTAAAATAAAGTTTATATTTTAGTACACCCCATTTACAAATTTAAAACTTATAACAAGGGGTGGATCATCATTTTGCAAGTTGGATAAATTAGTTTTAAAAAATAATAAATATAAATATTTTAAAATAATTTATTTACTTTCTTTAAACTATTTAAAAATAATCAACTGAGTACGTTAAAAAAATAATATAATAGTAGTAAGTGTTTTCTAGAGCTGGGAAAATGGGCCGGCCCTTCACGGGCTCGGGCTTAAACGGGCCGGCCCGTTTAGGCCCGTTTCCTAAAAAGTACCATATTTTTGAAGCCCGCAGCTCTTCACGGGCTCGGGCTTAAACTCATTTTAATTCAAAAATTTTTTTTTTAAATTTTTACAATTTATTTATTATTTTGCTTTAAATTAGTATACATTATTTTTAAAACTCATAAATTTTTAGTTAAAATAATCATCTAATGTCCAAATTAGCCTTTTTTTTTAAGTTTAAATGAATAAAACATTGTAGAAAATAAAATAAATCAAACCAATTAATAAGTGTTTGCCTGTTATTAATATTCTATTAGGAACTTAGGTGTCTCTCATATTAATAATTTGATATAATGATATTATATTTATTAATTTATTTTAAAAAAATATTAAACGGGCCTAAAAGGGCCGGCCCGCAGGGCTTCAGGGCTGGCCCTACAGGGCCGGCCCTTGACCGGCTCGGTCCTAAACGGGCCGGCCCGACGGGCTCGGCCCGAATTCCCGGCTCTAGTGTTTTCCTCGAGGAGCTTGTCCTTGACTCAATCTACTATCTGATGTGAGTGATGTCAAATCACAATGGTTGACAAAATCAAAATGCTCTGTTTGGTACGCTTGAATTGGAGCCATGAAAATGGAAATGAATTCCATGATGAAAGCATGTTTGGTATGCTTTTAGGAGCATGTAATTGAATTCTATATGTAAATCAATTCTATCAAAATTGATGGAATTGACCTCCATCACAAAAGCTCAGATTTACATTTCCATAAGACCAAATTCTTTTTTTGCCCCTTCAAGCTTCATGTTGTCTCATCCCATCACCGGCAACAATAGCGACGGACAACCTGCTCACCCACTGTGGCGGTCACCCACCACCACCGGTGAGCTTCTCCCGCCGTCAGTAATCTTCTCGCCCTACTTCACCTTCTTCAAAGCTCCAAAGGTGAGTATGTCGAGAGCTTAGATATGAAGGTTGTGTAGAACCGCAACTTTAACTTCAAGCTCATCACCAATGAAGACTCACCTCCTGCCCAGCAGCTTGAAGGTGACAATGATTCCTTCATGTCCTACGCAACGGAGTGCTTGTGAGGGTTGCAAACTCATTCTCGATCTCAACAGAAAACAGAACAAAGAGAGATCGATAATAGACACTGTTGATTCCATCTTCAATCCTCTCTCAAAGAACTCACAAACAGGGAATCTCAAAAATTTGCAGTCCAAAGCTTGAATGGATTTCAAACAAGAAGATTGAATAGGATTATTTTGATTCAGCCTGTTTTGTAATAGCCATAGGGATCTAGAACTTCCATTACAAACCCATCCATGGCACAACTAATAATAGAACAATTCATAAGTTAACTTGTTTTTTTCTGTGTATTCAATTGAAGCTTCTGATTGTATATCTTGTATAGTTATGGCCCGCACAGCCAACAATCATTTTCGGGGGTGATGGGATTTTGGGGAAGATTTTTTTATTTTCTTAATTTAGAGGGATATTTTGATCTTTTCATACAAAAATTAGGTCTCATTTCTATGACATACCAAACACACTTTTATATCCATATCCATTTTCATTTCCATCAAAATCAATTCTGCGTACCAAACGGGCCCAAAAGGAACTCCATGCGGTCATTCTCAAACCGCAATCCATATTTGTCCGTCGCTTGCTTACATACTTGGGCTTCCAATTAGGTCGCTTGGTCTTTTTCTTATCTTTCATTTGTTGTGTCGTTGGAGAAAATTAATTAATTCACCATACATCAGGGTCTTTAAATCCGGACAAGATTGAACAGTCCAGACTGGAAATTAGCTAGTAGCCTGGTTATGTCCGGTGAACCGGTCCTAATCAAGTTTTTTATTTTTTTTTTTTTAAAAAAAATCGATTTTATTAATTTTTTTTTTTTTAGAATTTCATATTAATAATCCTAAAATCTTCAATTTCTCGCCGGTTAAGTCTTGATTAGCTTCGGTTTGACTCCAATCTGACCCGCTGACCTTAACCCAGTACCCCGGCCGGTTCAGTGACGGGTCCGGGTTTAATTACATTGCCATACGTACACGCATATGTGCAAATATAAATCACTAAAGCGTATTTGAGAAAAAATTGACATGGATGTACGCATAATAAAATTAACTAATTTTTTAATTTCTATAAATTAGTTATTTGATTCCTATATTTAGAATTGAAGGGATAGTATAGACCCTAAATAAGGCTATAAGGTTAACAACAACAACATATTGTTTTTTTATTTTAGCAAAAAAAAGCTATGTCGTTTATATTATGCTCCACATCTAGTTCTATATGTAGGGTAGGAATAACCAAATTATGTAAATAAGCAAAAGTTGGTTAGAATTTGTTAAAAATGGGTAACAAATGTAATCTTTTTTTAAATATGCCCTATATTTATGAAGAGGATGGATGAGAGAGAATAAATGTAAACAAGAGATGATATGGATATTTAGTAAATCAGGGATAAAATGGAAAAATTGAATTGAGTTTATTGACAAGTACAAAGTGTAGCTTATAAAAAAAGACTATCTCTATCCCAAAATTGTAACTCATACCACTGTGGTCTTTATTATAAATCTGTTTCAACTATAATTATCATAGTACCAATGAATAACAGTCAGGAAATTAAATATGCCTTAAATTGATAAAATCCAAGTTTACTCTTTTTCTCTCCACATTTATAAATCATTCTCACCTCTCTCCTCTTTCTCTCTTTTCAATAAGAATTAAATAAGAGTAAAATTAGAAATTAGTTCTTTTGTGATAAAAAGCAGTTATTAGAAACTTTTTTAAGTCAACTTATTTAGGATAAAAAAATTATTCATCAAGAAATTTATAATAAGGGTTTGGAGTGGTATTTAGGGCAGGAGGGAGGCATTATTATTATTATTATTATTATTATTATTATTATTATTATTATTATTATTATTATTCCTTTTTTTTTTTTTTTTGTATCCTTTGATAACTTGATGAGATGCTGTCATAGGGCTCTTTGGGCTCTCTTATTATTGGGCCTAGCATTCCGGGAAAAGAGAGTGTTTTTAAGTTTTGATCTGGTTCAGGCGGGGTTGCCCTGTAGAACAAAAACATTTGCTTTATTGGGTATTTGGGTATGAAAGTGTTGTTGGACAAATTGTTGGCCATGTTAATTAGGCCTTCCCTAATAATGGCTTTGCTGTACCAGAAGATGCTAGCAGAAATGATTCACTCGGTAGATTTTTTCGGAATCAATCAGGAACATAATCCAACATACCACCAGGGTCAACCTTCATCAGTGTTTGACCACTTTATACGATATGAATAGGAAAGACAGAATGCAGAATCATTCGAAGTCATTGATGAGTGTAGAGAAGAGGCGTGTGTTTAGATTAGTTTTTGAATATAATTTTTACGATTTATAAGATAAGTATGTAAAAGGAGTTTTGTTTTGGGTAGCGCAGACCTTTGTTTGACAATTTACCAAACACTCACTAAGATTGTGTGTCAAAAGTTTAAAACCACGAGAACTCTGTTAACACCTTCAATTAATGGATCAGTAAACATCATTATGAAGGACATTCTTTCTTTCTTACCCTTAGTTTCTTGGACTAATGTTGAAGTTATAAACTCTTTTCCTGCATCTTGTTCTGATTTATTTTTTTGTTGCCCATTGTTATTTAAGACTCTCTAATATTTTTCTTTTTATTAATATCATTCGCCTTTTTATCAAAAATAATCATGTCATTACCTACTCCTAAAATTGATAGTTACTGCTTAATTAAACAAATTATTGCAAAATTCTCGGGACAACAATTATTCTGTGACTCTGGATATGTCTCCAAATTATCATCACTGGCTCACTGCCATAAGTCATTGTTGTTATGCACGCGTGTCAAACTCGTAATTAATGTCGTGTGCTCATGGCTTTCACAAGATATAACCCATATTATATTGGGTTAAGGCGTAAATTTATCGATAAAGTTTTGTCTAAAGAGTGTATGACACAAATATCTTTTAGAAGGGGTAAAAATATCAATGAACAATTAAAAAGAGGTGTGCACCATAAAACTGTTAAATCCGTACAAATCCGTACTAACGGCGTTAAATTATAATAGAATAAAACCCTAACAGCGTTAGTACGGATTTAACGGTTTTTGTGGTGGATGTCCCTTTTTAATTGTTCATTGATATTTTTACCCATTCTAAAAGATATTTGTGCCAGACGCTCATCAAACAAAACTTCATTGATAAAATTACACATTAACCCTATTATATTCGCGCAACAATGAAGTTGATAATAATAGTTTCTGTATATCATAAAAAAAGTGAAGAATAATTTTGAATTATTACAAAGTCGTGGATTCAAGATTGATATCCATCCACAATAATTGTATATATAAATACTTAGTTGAGCTTGATGAGAAACATATTGATTCATTGAATGCACACATTTATTTGATCCATGTCGCCCATCGTTCATGCTCGATACAAATAATGCTAACTTGACTGTACTGCATCAATAAGAATAATAAATAAAAAAAATTAATAGATGTATTTTTTATAAAACAAAATGAGTACTAAAAGGAACAGATATGCGTGCACGCTCACTTTTCACTTGTTCACTTATTTCTTTGGGTTTTTGGCCCAATATGATTCTTCTGAGTTTTAAAAGTATCCTTTATGTTTTAGAATATTAAAAAAAAATGACAAAAAAATATCATTTAAATTAAATATCCAAAATGTCTATTAAATTAATAAAAGAACAAATAGCAATGGAAAATATGAAATTTTGAAATTTGAGTGTTGACGACTTGAGTACATACAATGAAAACTTAAAGAATAACAATTAATATGTGTTTGGAACAGAAATAGAAAAAATGGTTTTTTATTTGACTTTTTGTAATCGTACTTTTGATAAAGGCCATATTTTATAATGTGATTTATGTTTGGATTGACAATTGTATAAATGAGTTTTGTAAAAGTAAGTGAGTGTTTGGATTGACTTAAATATAAACAACTTTTGTGATAATGGTAAGAGAAAGTGGGTGGAAAAATATTTAAAAAATCAATTAAATATTTAAAAATTACTTTAAAATATTAAGTCCAATTGAAAAAATATTTTAAATGATTAAAAGCACTAAAAAATATTTTAAAGTAATTTTTTGAGCTGAAAAAATACATTAAGGGTAAAATTACAATCAGTCTGATAACACACGGGGTGCAACTAAAATTTTTTTTAACACATATCACACGAATCACAATCAAAAAGCTCCCCCTGTGAGCTTATGGTTAATCGCACGAATTTATGGAAAGCATGAAAGATCATCACCTCCAATCAAACACTCACTTTTTGGTATCCCCTCTCAATCATGCAATTTATCCATTATTTATGTGATTTCTCGGCGAAAACATATATCCAAACACACACTTAGTAAATTAGGTATACAATGTGACAACTTAATAAGGTCAAGTTGTCAATCTTTATATTCAAACTATAAATTCTTATACTTAAACTGACAACACTCAAACTTTAAAATCTCATATTGTTACTAGACTATCTAATTTAATAAATATTTTGGGGTTTCCGTTTTTATAATTTATATGATATCTTCTGACATTTTTCCTAATTGAGATGTAGGAGATGACAAAGGTGGAAAAGAGGATGAGGAGTACATAATAGTCAAAAAAGGTAATGAGAGGAATTTGAATTCAAAGGGATTGATTGGAAAATGTGGGGGGGAAAGAAAGCATAAAGTAACGTAAAAACGCTTCAAAAAGCGGTCACACCTCCCACCCTTCCATATCCTTCCGACACACAAAACTACCTTTTCTAGACCTGCAAGCAACTCAACTGAATGGGCGGCTGTCCCTTATGTCACCAATTCTCTTCCGTGTTCAGTGTGCAGAGCTTTGGGCCCACATGCCCCATTCCCCACCCCTACTCATGTTTTTGTGGATCATTTTTAGTTTTATTTTATATTACATCCTATTAAATGAGGTTCCAGTTCCCTGTTCATTAAAATAATCAACAAAGAGTGCTACTCTGATTTCGACCGTCTAAATCAGATATGGATGTTTCATATTTTATTTTTTTAAATTGATAATTTTTAAATAAAAACCTGAATTTTAAAAAAATATATTAGTTAAGATATTATTTTTATTTTAGATTATCTACCCATTAAAATGATTTTTTTTAAAAAAAAGGTAAAAAAAATGAGATCTGGACAATCCAGATATGAGTAGTTCTTCTTGCTCATCATTTTGATGAGCAAAGAAACTGGATCCATGAAATCATGGGAGCAGATAATCCTCTCTCTCTCTCTCTCTCTCTCTCTCTCTTTAAAATCTCATTTTCATCTTAAATGCAAACATAAATGGTTTAGATTAAATATTTTTTAAAATTATGATTATAATGTTTTATAAATTATTTTTTTATTAATTGTGTTTTTACTGCAGTTATAAATTATGTAGATTATGTTTTAGTAGTTTAAATTTGTTTGCTTATGTTCGAAATAATAATTTTATAAAATATTAAATCTAAATAATATATTATTTTAAATCTAATGGTGGAGATGAGATTCTCAAAAAAAAAAAAAAAGAGAAAAATGACTATGAGAAAACTCACTTAAATTATACATTGAACATATCCATCATGTTTATTCATCGATTCCATTTGTGCTAGTCTAAACCGATTGGTTTGTTAAATAGTGAGTGCAAAATTACATACTCCCTCCAATCTTAAATATAGGACAAAGTTTATAGTGTAATTTGCACTATAAATTTTGTCCTATATTTAGTAGTACAATTTACACTATAAACTTTATTCTATATTTAAGACCGGAGGTAGTACTTTCTTAGAGCTACAACAAACAAAAGTCAGATTACCAGTTTGTAGGGATAGATATGTTATGATTAGCCGTGCATACGCCCAGAAAAGGTGATTTCATGACTCATTTGCTTGCCAAACACTCACACGCTTTAGAAGGGAATTGCTGTGTTTTTAATCACTTTCCATCTTTCACTAGTTGAGATGGAAGATATCATATTTGAATTGTTCTTATTGTTCACTGTTTTGAGTTTACAGTAACCAATCTTTCATTTTATAAAAAAAAAAAAAAAAAAAAACCTCAACAAATTCACTTCACAACATAAATTAAGTTTAAAAATGTCGTTGGGAGCGGTACTCATAATTAGCGCCCAAGAATAGTTCCAACATTATTGCTTCAAATTTGAAGCCATACGTGCTTAACAACAAAAATTATATTTGAATATTATTTTTGCCAAGAATATTTGAATATTGCTGAACTTATAAGAAATAGCAATTTTCTAGTACAATTGTTTTTTTTAACTGATATGATTCATATTCTTAATCTTATTAAAGTGAAATCAAATTTTTACTTATTGCAAGTACTTTCTTCCGTCGTTTTTATAAATAATTTTTGTTCTTTTGGGTTAGTCTTTTTTATAAACAATTTTTTCTTTGTGTCTTAAAATTTAAACTACTTTTTTCTTTTTCTACCCCTATTAAATTCAATTCTTTATATTAATTATCCCCCACTTACCACTAATTTTTTTTATCTATTTATTTATTACACATTATCTTCTATGTTTTTTTCATAAATAAAAGCATGTTTAGAAGAAACATAATATTTTTTATATATTTATTATTTTTAATTAATTTTAACCGTTAGTTTATTTTACACAATAAAAAATAAAAATAAAAGTTACTTATTATAAAAAAAAAAGTCGCCGGAGAGGTAATTTGTATATCTTGAAACAAGACAGCGAATGCTTCTTTTTTTTTTTTTTTTTTTTTTGCCACAACACTACCACTATGGTCCCTATTTTAATTCCTTTTTTACCAAAAAATTTGGTCCTATTTATAAGTCCATTTTCAGTACATAAATGAGCTTATGATAATTTTGTCCCTATTTATTGTACCAATAAAGAAATAATTTAAAGAGAGATAAAGAAGAAAAAGTTAAAAAGTACACATTCATAAATGAGGGTATAATTGGAAATTTACCCTATAATCATTGAGTTAACTATTTTTTCTTGATATGTGGGATTTAGGTAAAAGGGACTTATAATAGGGACCAGAGTGGTACATGCACATTTAATAGAGTACCCTATATAGTAGAGTGGGAGAATTACGCCGTACTCTCGTGGAAAAAATATAACAAAAAATGATCTCAGAAAATGCTACAATTACTGTCAAATCAAATGAGACAATTTTTTAATAAATTGTAGGTAAAAAATGTTTGAAACACCCTTAAGAAAGGGGCAAAAAGAGAGACAAATTTGAGTTTCTTTTTCTCATTCAATAACAGTAGGGATTCGGCCAGATCTGTGAAACCCGAGAGGTGACGGTGTGCCACGGAAGGCAGCATCGTGTGTGACGGTGTTGGTGGGATCTCTCCGGTGTGGCTCAGGGGTGGCCGGTCAGGTAAAACAACTCTGATCTTCCTTCATTAGTGGGTAGGCTCTGACGATTTTCATTCTTAACATCAATAAGCTTCTTCTCCTTTTTCTGTTGTATTTGTTAAAGTCATCGTTGTTCTATTATTATTTAAAGGATTGCATGAAAATGCTTGGGTTTGTTCAGTTGGTTTGTGTTGCCATCAACATTATTCTAAAAAATTATGGCAGTTAAGGGGATACTAAAAAAATCTCATTGTTTTAATTTATAGTTCATAAAGCTCGTATGTTGAAGTTTCTCCATTTTCCCAAAGAGAATAACATATCCTGATAGAGTAGTATAGCCTGGATCATAGATTCACTTTCATCTATACGTAATCCACGTTTCTACTATTTTTTGTTCTTTCCCCATTAAGTTCATGTTGATTCCATGTAAAGTGTATTCAAATGACTTCTTAACTGTGCTTGGAAAATGTTCAGCAAAAAAGGATAGTTATTTGAGTAGCATTTTAGTTGTTGGCTCGATTCAAATTTTGGGGATTGTCTCACGTCTCAACAATCTTTGTTATTGATGAATATATCCTGTCAAACTCAGGCACAAAAATGAAATTAAATAGTCCTATAATCTTATTTACAAGGCCTTTAAAACCAATAAAAACTTCAAGCTTTAAGCTTCATTAAAAAACTTAAAACTTTAATGAATTTTCAACTTTTTCCCTGTTTAAATATGAAGGAATGAGTGATATCTAAGATATCTGAGAACAATAAATTAGGGATATACGATAAATTTAATAAGGTGACTTATATTAAGGACAAAAAATATACTTTCTCTGGCTTATGAATATGAATTTAGTAGTACTTTGGTTCCTCTAATGATTGTGTTGCCATCAACGTTGTTCTAAACAATTATGGCATATTTATATCCTCACACATTTCCAACTATTGCCTTTCCATATCCTTTTTATTCTCATCAAGCTCTTGTTTATCCTCTTCTATTTTACTTCTTTGAAGCTTCATTTCCTCCATTTCTCTATGGGCAACTTCTCTCAGATAGTTAATATTACTTAATTACCGCTCTCTTTCTTCCTCAAATAATTTCTTCCTTCACAGAAAATCATTTTTTTTATGTTCTAATTGATTCTGCATATCAGCTTCAAGTTCTTTTTTCCGCAGTTCAAAATCTAGAAGCATTTGGTTCCTCTCACTTTGAGATTTTTCAGCTAAGTCAGACTTATGAGTCTCCATTTCAATATCAAATGACTCTTTGGCCAAGTTAAGAGCTTCTAACTCCATTTGTATGTGTTATTCATTTTGCTGCCTCTCATTCTTCAACTTTTATTCTTCAATTTGTTGCAGTTTAGATATTTCTTTCTTTTGTTTATTCATGTTTTTCAGCTCCTTCTCTATATCTGCTCTTTTCAGGTCCACACTCTTCCCCTAGAAAGAAAAGGCATAAGTAATGGTTTCAAACATAATCAAGGGCTCTCTGATTCTCATGTTTAGTGACATGAGTGAAAGCTACATGCACTCAAATATGACAAAAACAAGACACATTCAGAACTCTTTTCTAATACTTAACATTGCTTCATCAACCAAATAACACCATTTTAGGTATGAGGCGGGAGCGAAAACATGAGTTTGCTTCTATTTTCTTCTAAGCATCATGTATGTTTAGTCAAAAACCTTGATATAAGAAGACTTATTAATGTCAGATGTGAGGATGTAAGTACAATAACAGAAGTGAATTTGGGAAGTTTGAAAAAGCAAAAAAAAAAAAAAAAAAAAAGGGACAACAATTTAGTGTTGGTCAAGGGATAAAGTTCAAAATAACAAAAAATCAGGCTTTTGCTTCAATCAAAAGTATTACTTCCATAGAAAAAAAGGTAACCGATATGTCAACCAAAATGCAGAAATCGCTAATTGAATCCCTTACTTACGAGCATAATTGATGGCACAAAAACTACACGAACCTTTAGTAATTCTGCCGTAGGAGCAACGTGGAGCTACCGCTCCACCGACAATGAAAAAATTAAACACAGCAAACCCTACTTTGAACTTCGCTGCAAATTCTAGAGGAACCTCACCTTAGCCTGCCCATGAATGACGGAAGATCAGAGTTGCTTTACTCGGCTGTCGGCCGCCGAACCTTACCGGAGAGAACCCATGAACACCATCGCACACGGTGCTAGCTTCCGTTGCCCAAAGATGTTGCCTTTCGGGGTTTAATTTTGAATAAGGAAAGAAGCTCCACTCTCTCTATGCTTTTTGCCCAATTCTTGAAGGTATTTCTTATTTTTACCAACTAAAAATTATTACAAAATGATCCCATAGGATTTAACAGTGATTTAGACATTTTTTGAGACCATTCCTTTATATATTTCTTTTTATGAAACTACAGTGTAATTCCTCTTTAAAAAAAGGCACCTGAGGTGTATTTTGAAGATCTTGAAGCAAGACGGTGAATGCCCTTTTTTTTTTTTTGGTTTTTTTTGCGGCAACGGTACAGGCAAATTTAATGGAGTACCCTATATAGTAGAGTTGAAAAGGAAATATATATTTAGGTAAAAAATTGATTGGTGCGAATGACGGCAGCGCCAAGGCAGGCACGTGTCAAGTCGTCACAACGTGTGGACTGGATCCCACTAACGTCAATGAAACCTATTGCGCGTGGCCGCCTGTGGCGCCTCAAGCCATACTTTCCCAGCGGCTTCATTGCCCACGCACGTCCGCCTGCGTGAATAAAAGTGTTTTTCCCATTCCCATTATTCCCAGCTTTTTTCCTCATGGACAGAATTATTTTAATATGAGAAATAACGCGGACTTCCCAATCATTCACCTGATTTCAAAAATCAAATCTAGATCATATAAGCATTTTTATAGTTATTTTAGTGTTAGTTTGAGATAGTTTATTTTTAACTTTTAAATACTTATAATTCGTGATTTAGGTATATAAGATAGATATGTGAGAAAAGTTTTATCTCGATTTATATAATAAATGTTTATTTCTTAAAAATAAATTATTCCAAACATCTACTTAGACGGTGGGGATTTAGTGAGTTGACTGTATATGAGTGTCAATATTTAAGAAAATAAAGAAGAAATTTGATTAAAATGCAAATTCTAAAAATCGAGCACTGTAATTATTTTGGGAAAGTTGGGGTGGGCGGGGGATGCGTTGGGTAGTTATGCGAGTGGAAGGGGTAAAATTGGAAGAGAGGAAAGAGAGGAAGCGTGGGG
Source organism: Inga laurina (assembly GCA_963855925.1). NCBI lineage: Eukaryota > Viridiplantae > Streptophyta > Magnoliopsida > Fabales > Fabaceae > Inga > Inga laurina. The sequence goes on along the minus strand of OY979707.1, from coordinate 60,040,822 downwards.
GCGGGGGAGGGGTAGGAAGAGGAGGAGGGAGGAGCAACAGGTGAAAGCGATATCCTCTCCAGTCTCCACAGATTTCGCCGACGCGGGCTATAGGTCCCACCGAAAGCGGCATTTGACGGCACCCCCTCTTCTGTCCTCCTCCTTCTTCTCTTTTCTTTTCCTCCCTCATTCCGGCTCCCAGCTACTCCTAAGTCCTAACCAATCGCTGATTTTTCTCCAAAATTAAATTAACCAACCAACCAAAAAAAAACAAGTGGCGGGGTTAATTATTTAAGATTGTCGTGCGAGTGATATTTGAGATTTGGACGGCAAAAGACGTACACGTGGTGTCCGCCGTATACGTTGACAAGTACTCTTCAAGGTGGGACCCACGTCTCCCCGTGATTTGGTTCCTGCCCTCTTTCCTCCTCCAACACCGCGTCGGTGCCTCATCCATTAGCCCTTAGGCCAACCCTTCACCTCACCAACGACACTCATTCATTGCTCCTAATTCCCACCGCTCTCTCTCTCACACACAATACCCCATACCCTCGCTCCCACCACCAATTACAATATATTTTAATCACCTTCCTAGATCCTACTAGTGCGGCGATTTCAATTTTCATATATATATATATATATATATATATATATATATATATATATATATATATATATATATATATTTCTACTTTATTTTGGTTGAATTCGGATTCTCCCTCCGGCTGCTCCGTCCTTATGTCTCCCATACTCAAAATGGTGACATTTTAGATATAAATGGGGGATCTGACTTAGGTCCTTTTCTTCAAAAAAGAAAAGGAGGTTTTTTTTATCTGGGTCGCTGGATGAAGATCCAACGATTTATATTTAATATATTATAAAAATATAATAATAATAATAATAATATTTTTATAATATATTAAATCTAGATTGTTAAGATCTTCATTCAACGGCTCAGATCAAGAAAATGAGCCTCCTTTTTCTTAAGGAAAATGGCCAAAACCGGATCCGTAAATGGGAGGGTGTTCCATCCTTTTTTTTAAGTAACATTAAAATCCCTCAAGTATTTTTTTGAATAATGCCCAATATTCTAAAATATATTTTTATTTGCATAAAATAATTTTTTAGAAGAATTTAGTATCTGACAAGATGCTCTAGAAGTATTTTTTCAATAACATTTCATATCTCAAACTAAATTTTAGTCCATTCAACACTTAGTATGCCAAATTTATGGTGTTCATTGCCACTAGAAAATCGTTTTAGAGGCTTCTTGTTGCAACTAGAAAAATAATTTAGGGTACTAAATGCTATAAAAATAACTTTAAGATACATAGTGTCAGTGAAAAAATAGTTCAGTTTGCATCTTCCTAAATACTAAGCACTCTTGAAAAATTATTTTATGTTACATAATGGACGAAAAAATATTTTAGAACATTGGGCACTACTGAAAATAACAAAGAACAAAAAACCGGACCGAGCAATGAACCGGTCACAGCACAGGTTCAAGGGTTAATGGGTCAACTGGGTCAATTGGGAGCGAACGGGTAGTTGAACCGGCCATATTAAAATATTATAATTTAGTCGTGATAATATATATTAATATATTTTTAAAATTCTATAGATAAAAATGAAGATTTTTAGAAAAAAAAAAATGCTTAAAATCTATTAGTATTAGTCATAATGCTTATATTTATGCAATGAAATCTCATTTCCTATAATAATGATATCTTTTTAAATAAACTTTTTCATTATCATATTCAATTGTTTTAGATTTGTTATTTCTTCACCTACTTTTCTCTTTATTTTGGTTTTCAACCTTCCATTTTCCCTTAACAAAAAGCATAAAATAAAAATTGTAAAAATGAAACCGGTCCAACTAGTTGAACCATTGGTTTCAGACCGGTCCAACAGGTTTCACGGTTTAATGATCAACTTCATTACCATATTCAGTCTGTTGAACTGACCGGTCAGTTTTTTGTTTTCTGAAAAAAAATATTTGAGGGGCTTTAATGTTATTAAAAAAAAAAAGTCAAACACCCGCCATTTACATTTAAAATGTCACCATTTTAAGCATGAGAGAGGCAAAGGACGAAGTCGTAAGGGAGAGAATCCGGATTCATTTTTGTTCTCACACATTCATGGACTTGGACTCACATTCTTCAAGCTCCGGCACTTATCCTTGCAAATAGGGAATGCGATTTGACGTTGAATTGAGAGATCATCGTTGGGAATTCACCCCCCCTTCAATAATTTGTCTGGTTATTTCATATGACTACCGTGTGGAAATTTTCATTTTAAAATAAATATACATCAAGGAGGTTGTTTCTAAAATTAAATTTTTTTGGGTTCCAAATTCATGCGAATGAGGGTGGTGTTGTCTCCATGATACCTAATCATCATTAAACAAAAATAGTCGCACTAAAATTTATCTGACGTGCATGAAGGTTTGGCTAGTTCGGCGTCGTCAACAGTTATCCAACTGTGATTCGTTGCTTTACTAATATTAAAAAACAGGTCAAAAAATATATATATTAAAAAAACAACTACGTACGTACTCGAGTATTGGATTGCCACACAACTAGGGCGGCCCACTCACCAACCGCGTAAAATGTTCATGAAGGAAAATGACCTGATGGACAATTTGGCAGATCGCCATTCGCCAGCCGGCAAGCTTAATTAAAACCAAGGGGAAATTTATATCTTCAAAAATGACCTAATCGAGAAAGCTAAACACCGAACAAGATTATCTTCAATTTACAAGCATATTACGTGTTAATGATGATTACGTTCGTACAAGTCTAGATGCACTATATCCATAGGATAGTTATGATTACGCCTCGCGTTCTTCAAAGCGCGACTTACAAAAAGCTTCAGACGAATCATTAATTTGATCCCCGCTTCAGTTAATTTCACTTGAACACGAAAGGTTCGACGAGCAAAACAAAGTCGAAGCTAATAATAAATTCTGGGAAAACGGAGTTAAATTGAAATCATCTAAAATTAGAGATGTTACAGAATGTTTAAATGGATCCATAGAAATTCGGATCTGCTTTCTTGAGCTGGTTAAACTTGAAAAAAGGAGGGGGGGAAAGCCCTATTTACATTAAAGATGTAATTAACTAATTACTCCTCTACGGCTTTTCGCTGATATAACAGGAGATTGATCATTAGATTAGATTAAAAACAAAAATCCGCTGCGCAGGGTTGTGACGGAAAGTGAAATCTCAATCTTCCGATGGAGGAGCCAGGTTCAGATCGAGATTAATGGCTTTCTTCGGCTGACAATCAATGACGGAGGATGAATCGGAGTCACTCGAGGCAGCGCTTCCCATTTTGGTCTTAACGTCGACCGACAAAGGATATGGCTGGGCAACAAATTCGGCCCTGCCACCTGCAGCAGGATCAAAAAAGAAAACCGGACGCATGGCCGGCGCTAAACCCGCCACGTCGCCGCCACCAAACGCCATGTGGTGTGGCTGAATCGGAAGAAACGGGAACCGATCCACGACAACCCCAACGTCGCAGCGGCGCGTTATCTCACGCTCCGCGGCACCTCGGCTGGATGACGACTCCACGGTGCTAGTGTCGCTTGGGCTCTGTTTATTTCCGTTGAGGCCGCTCTCGTTGGGCAGAGGAAAGTTAGTCTTAGCCTTCGGGCCACGGAATTGCCGGGCGGCGGTGTCGTAGGCTCTTGCGGCTTCCTCCGCCGTGTCGAATGTCCCCAGCCAAACGCGACTCTTCTTGCCGGGATCTCGTATTTCGGCGGCGTAACGGCCCCACGGCCTCTTGCGGACTCCCCTGTAGTGAACCTCCTTGGCAATGTTTGGCTTAGTGTGCTTGATTCCGAGCTTTTCCTTCACAGTCATTGTTGTGTTTTAAAAGAGAGTACACAAAACAAACCAGAAAACACTTGCGTATTCACAAGCCTGGGTTGTGACATGAAAGAGGTGGGTTATATATAAATCCGGTACGAGAAGGTAAGGAGGCTTGATTTCCTGTTTTCTTTATTAATTAAGAATTTTTAATTTAATAAAGGGGGATAGAGAAATGTGATGCGTCATGTGTGTAAGAGAGGAAAAAGGAGCGACGAAGATGGAGTCAACGAGCGGTTTGAGAGTTTGACTGTGGCTGCGAGCAGCCGCCCAAGGGTGTGAGGGGGGATTGGCTAAGGTGATGACGTGGCACGCGGGATTTTCGAGGCAGGCGGCGCGGGGCTTGATGTGGTGCCGGCTTTTAACCTAACGGGCCGTTATTTCGGCTAGCCTTCAGCTTTCTGCCTCCCCTTTCCGTCCAGTGCGTGTACCACACTTCTCTTGCAATTTTGGGCCCATTCCCCGCTCTTATGTATTATTGTAAAAATATATATTTTTTGTTTGCAAATATCAGCTCGTGGATCTTGATTCTCTTTTCTTTTTTATCATGAAAAATACTTTCAAATCAGTAATTTAAAAAAACAGTAAGTATTTATGTAAGATTGATTCTCTCCTGTTCATTTTATAAAAGAAAAGGAATGAACACATTCGTCGAAATATGCCCCGTTTGTTTTATTTGAAAATATGTCCCTTTTGAGTTTTGATCACAAGTAAGATGCTTATTTTCTTTTTTAAATTAAAAAACGATTGGCGCTAGGTGAGATGCTTTTTAAAAAGGAGGAAAAAAGATAAAGCGGGGGAGCAGGAGCGTGTTAGACACGAAAAATGAATAGAGTGGGTGGAGTGATTGGATTTTAATTGGACAACAAAGGACCAACTCTAACAATTGTCAGTATCCTTCGGTGCAAGCTCCTCTCCTTCTCTCTCTCTCTCTCTCTCTCTCTCTATCTAATTTCATAATTTCAGTCTAGGTTTTTGATTCGTTCTTTTGGACCGACAGTTCGCCAACAGAGAGTGAATCCGACCACTCAAACAGAAACACGTGTCCATTGAGGCTCATGACGCGTCCTCTAAGAAACCTGTCAGTGGCTGTCACGCCTTCATCATCATTTGTTTCGGTGCCTTCCACCGAATTTACGTCTCTCTCTCTCTCCACCTCTTGCTCCTTTAACTAATCACCGTGCGCCTCCTGATCACTCCACTTCTCACCCCCACGCCACCTCACGTCGATTCCAACCACGCGTGTATGCGATGGAATCAGGAGCATGGTTTTGTGGCGGTGGATTGGACGGTGGAGCTTACGGATGTGAGAGGAGCGTGAGAGAGACTGGAGATTAGGAGTTGTGACGTCGTAATCGAACTGAAATTATGCGCCAAAATAAAAAAGAGAGGGAGGTGAAGTTGTCATTTGTGCCTAAAATGGCAACACAGATTACGGAATTCAATCAACGGCGGAAGTTTCCCGTTTTTTGTTTTTCAACTTCTCCCCTTAGTTTTATGACATTTTCCCCATTGCACAAAATATGCACTCCCCTAACTTTCATACAATGATCCGAGTCTCTCCGAAATCGCGGTTTTTGAATGTTTATATATATAAAATTAAATGTGAATATGATTCATGATCATGAAGGAGGTATAAGTAAAGTTTAATTTAATGTGCTGTGTAATTACGAGCGTAAAGGACGTGTATGTCTGAATGAGTGCAGTTCATAGGTTAAGCTAAACGGGAGGTAGGTGAAGTCCATGTGTGCCTCTCACCTTCCCACGTAGGGCGTTCGATCTGCCTTGCGCTCTTGTTGAAATTTCGCATCAATGCGCGCGCACACTTTTATACTTGAAATAAATTAAAAAAGGGTTAAGTAGTATTTTTACTCTGGAAATTTTCACGGAGATGCAATTTTATCCTAAAAGTTTTTTTTAGGGGGATTTTGTTTTGGAAATGTTAAAATGGAGCAATTTTATCTTGATCATTATCTCAATTAATTTTAACTACTAATTAACAATATTAAATAATTTTAGGACATGATGTGACGGAGAATATAAGCAAGCTAGCAATATTCAAAAGAGAGAAATATCATTCCAGGACATGTTGAAAACTTAGTGGATTCACAAGTCAAATATCAATCCATGTAGCGTGAATAGGGCATGAAATTATCTATGATAATTGTGAATAATTTTCGTTCACCTGAATTGCATAAAAATACTGATGTTTTGAAAATCGGACCGGATCAGTCGGTTTAGGTTGGAAACCGGCAACAAGTGGTCCGGTTAGGTAGTTAACCCCAGTTCAACCAATTTTTTTCGCTATTTGACTGATTTTTTTACAAAACATTTTATTTAGAATTTTATATAAATAATCCTAAAATTTTCACTTTCTCACCAGTTTAGTCCCCGTTTGGCTTCAATCTAATCCACCGACCTTTGACCTAATACACCTGCCGGTTCAGTGATTAGTTCGGGTTTCAAAACCTTGAATACTACACTAATGACTCGCAAAATGGTAGGATGATTCTTAAATCCCATAAAATATGTCAAATGAAAATAAAAACTGGACCAATAAAAATACCCATCAAATGGACGAAACTTTAGCTAGTCCTTAAGCCCGCGCTTTAATTAATTATCTCAACGAGTAATTCTTGGGCTCAACTGGAAGTTGACTTAAGACGGAGGATCGTAGAGCAAATATATGGCCCTCCATATTTGGGCTCAAAAATTGAAATAAGAGAATTCACATAACTGGGCTGAGCCCGGCCTGGCGATGATGTTAGATGTTTCTTCTAAAGAATCTTATTCCCAACCCATGTGCACGGATGGAGGAAGAATTTTTTTTTAATAAATGCTATTTTTTTTTTCAATTTTTAATATAAGATCTACTTAATTAATTAATATAAATTTAAAAAAAATTAGTTTATTTAATTATCTGTTAAAAGTGTGTGTTAATTCCCCAAAATATTCTCTTAAATCATTTGTAATGAAGTAATCCTTTGATGCAAACTCCTACAATATGTGTAATCCGCAGAGATGATTTAGATAAAAAATTACATATGCGAGTGACAAAATGGATTAGAATATTATATTTAGGATCAAATCTAATATTCAACTAACTCTTATATTAAAGACAGATATATATCTTCTTAAACAAGAGAAGAAACAAAGACCATCAGCCCTCATCGCCACCCTCCCTTCGAGGCATATTTTATTTGGGGGGTGATGAAAATGACGTGACTTGAGCAGTGAAAGCTTATTTAACAACGGTAACCACTTATTTTTAAAAAGGAAATGCATGTTTAAACATTAAAAAAAATACATTTTTTAAAGTTAAGATATTCAAATGAAACCTTAAATGAAGACTAGATATGAACTTTTACTTCTTAAAAAGTTTAATTTGAGATATAAAAATAGGTTCGGTTTCTATCCGCTGCCAGCCCTTTTCCCACGAAAACGACGTGCGTTTCCTGTGTAATACCAACCACAACCTCCCCACCGGGAAAAAAACTGAAGATATTCATATGCTAATGAGCAAAAGTTGGAATTGATCGGAATGCTTTTAAATTCCATTTACAATCAAATCAAGAAATATCAAAATAATTAAAGATTTATAATATAAATATAAATATAAATAATAAATTACAGTTATATACTATTTCCAGTTCTAAATATAAGAGTCACTTAACAAAAATGTGGGTAGATCAAGTAAGCCAAGTAAATTAAATTAATTAATTATAAGAAATGTAGCATGATTTCTTTAAAAAACCCTACATAACATTAGATTATATATTAGTTTATAAGTTTGGTTAATTAGTTTGGGTAAAAATGATAAATATGAGACAAAATGACTTTACATTTGAAATTTAGAAGCAAATATAATATTCAACTAGCTTTTATATTAAGGAGAGGTTGTAGTAGTATTTAATATAGGAGTTAGATGACTCATTTACACAGGCTAATCAAATTAATTATTTTCAAAAAAATGTACGTTGATTTTTCTAGAATATTAATTTTATTCATCATTTGCATGAGAATCTCCCTTTGATGGAAATTTTTTTATCATGTGCACTTAATAAGGATAGTTTAAATTTTTTTTATAAATTTAGAAGTCAAACCTAATTGAGATTTTATAAATCAACACACTTTTTTTTTTTACAAATAATTAATTTAATTAATTTATTAATATTTATAAATGAGTTATCTAGTCCTATATTAAATATTAGTATAACAATATAACTATTGTTTTTTTTAAAAATTAAATGGATGGGTATAAGTGGCATCGAACTTGCCACTTTTATATACGATGAGAGTTTACGTGTCATTAGGGTACCACTATTATTAATTATTTATATTTGTATTGTTAAAATTTTAATTAATCTGATGATGCTTTAGCCTTGATGCGTGTGATCGTGAATGCAATGTGAGAGCATTCCTGTCAGTTCCGGCTTTTAGTTATTAGCAAATGCATGCCTTGGACTACTTGTGGAATTCAGTCTTTAGGACAAAAAATAAAAAATAAAAAATAAAAAAGAAGAGAGAGGCTTGGGGGATCACACAAGAAACGGATGTCGTTTGTAGGGAAAGAACGGGCAACGAACAGGGTTGGCGACGGAGAGAAGCCGACCCTATAAAAATTATGCCGATACACAGAGAAGACAAAAAACAAGTTAAGATTATTGGTAGTGGATCCGTATAGGATCTCTAGTGTGTGTTTTGCAAGCACAGAAATTATGGTTTTAAACCATGGTTTACGCAATCCGAGATAAAACTCCTCTCACATACTTATCTCGTAAGTCATAAAAGCTATTAAAAAAAGCTAATCTAAACACACACCTAATTAACTATATATAAATTTTTTATGATTAAAGATTTCATTTGTGTTTCGTTGGACTAGAATTTCATATCTGTGCCAACTTTCTACCACTAATAACAGATCATGAACTTTTCTCCGCTTATTGGAATCAACAAAGCTCCTTCAATATGATTTTAGGAAAATTATACTCAAGTCCTAAGAAAAAAGAGAAATAAAAAAATGATCTATTCAAATTGCAAAATGAAAAAATAATCCTATAAAGTTGTCAATAACCGCTCATGGAGTTATTAATGACCTACTTATAGAGTTGTCAATTAGACCATTTTTCATTTTGTAATTTTAAGAGATTATTTTATTTTTTATTTTTTTGGGACTTGAGTGTAATTTGCCCTATATTTTTCCTAAATCAAGTTAGCTAGGTTGACCGGTTCTCTAGTGATCAGTCAGAGGTTGCCTTCAACTCTTAAATTCCCTTTTTGGTTTCATTTGAAGTAATTAGGAAAAAAAAACTACTCCCTTCATTCCTAAATATAAGATACAATTGATTTTTTTTAGATATTAAGAAAGCTAAATATATTATTTACTCATAAGGTATGTTGTATATCATTAGATTATATTTCGGTTTATAATTCAAACTAATTAATTTGGAGAAAAAAAATCATAGATATAAATACTTTAAAATAATTTATTTAGTTTCCTTAATTTTTCCAAAAAAGTCAACTGCATTTTATCGCTAGAATGGAGGTAGTATTTAACTATGTTTGGAATAACTTATTTTCGAGAAATAGACACTTATTACGTAAGTCGAGATAAAACTCTTCTCACATACTTACCTCGTATACCGTAAATCACGAGTTATAAATACTTATAAGTAAAAAATAAGCTATTCCAAATAAGCACTATTTTGTTTTTGAAGCAAAGGTATTTGAAGAGGATTACTTCCCAACTAATCATGAATGTTTAATGCAATCCTGAAGCGCCAATGAATTTGTTGTTGTACTCCCTCCATTTCTAAATATAAGATTCAATTTATTTTTTGTTGAGAGATTAAAAAAGTTAAATAACTTAATTAATCATATCGCATATGTTGTGTATTATTATATTATATTTCAATTTATAAGTTAAGCAAAATAGTTTTCAGAAAAAATGATAAATATATATACTATAAAGTAATTTAATTAGTTATTAAATATCTCCAAAAACAAAAGTTAACTAATTCTTATATTTAGTAATGGAATAATACAATTATTTCATTCTTTGGTTAAGGGGAAGTACTCATTTGTACAAACAATAGCTTAGGTAATTTTTATAAAAAAAAAAAAGGCAATTAAGCTGTAGGATTGCTCCTCATTCCTCAATAAAAAATGATTGGTGAGGTTTTGCTGGGGCCAAAATTCTGTTTGGGTATAAATTCTTTCTTGTTGATTTTAGTAAATTACAAAACGCTTTTGAGATCCCAAAAATCCATAAGTTCTAGGATAGACACGGATACTCTCTAGGTTACCAAGACAACCAGGTGAAGAGAGAAAGAAAGAGAGAGGGGATCATGGTGTGTCCCACATATCAGGTGTGGCCCACAAATCCCTCTCTCTTTCTCTCTCCACCTAGATGGTCCAGGACCTGGATATAATCTTCTCCATGCCTCTAATGCAACTTTGATGTTGTGCCCACGGTTTGGTTGTCTTTGAAATCTTTCATTTTATAGTTTCTTCCTTATTCCTTGATAAGACCTCTTAATATGATATTAACATGAGATATAAAGAATATCCTTCCTATTTCTGATTGCTCAGGGAAGAATATATCTCCACACCCTTAATTCCAATGTCGCAGTATTTTTGTTGGAGATAATAGTGAAACTATTCATGAGCACTCATTTACAATGTAAGCTTCTGAACTGAAGTGGTCTTTGACATGGTGTTAAAGACACTTCAATCCTTGCCAATCCCTATTCTATTTCCTTGATTAAAATCCAGTTTCAATTCAATATATGATGGCCTCCTACTATATTCACACTTCAAGCCCATGTAGTTATCATATGAGGGGACAAATTTAGAGATTGATAATCATTCTGATTCCTCTTGGGATACAGATTTTTATATATTCTTCAATTTCTTGAGCATTTTCTGAACTTATTTTTAATGCAGATTTAATATAAAGCATTCCTAACATATATCTTTCTTCTATTCCCCAGCTCGTGGAAGATTGGGAAAAAGGACCTATGTTGATGAGATTGAAGGCCTTATTGAAATTGAAGACAGTGATAATTAGGGGTGAGCAAAATATTAGCGACCCGCCCGCCCGCCCGCAACCCGTATAATTTTTCCCGTATGTATCCGCCCAGAATTGGGCCTGTAACGGGTACGGGTTAACCCATACCCGTTTATTAAAAACGGGCGGGTAACGGGTTAACCAACGGATTACCCGTTACCCGTTTAATACCCGTCGTCTGTCACCCACTCACCCCTAGTCAGAGTGTCACCCACTCATTCTCACCGAATATAAATTTATGATTAATATATATGAAACTTTGACCCACATCACTGCATCACCACATGCACAGGCACAGCACCATCAGCGTCCGTGATCATTCTGTCTTCTGGCCCACCAGTCCGTGATCATTCATTCATTCTGTTTCTGTCTTCTGTCTTCTCTCAACTGCAGAAGTCTCATTTGAACAAAAAAAAACTGCAGAAGTCTCAAGCTCAACACTCTCAACTCAAGCTCAACACTGTCCCACCAGTCCGTGATCATTCTGTTTCTGTCTTCTGTCTTCTCTCAACTGCAGAAGTCTCAAGCTCAACACTCTCAACTCAAGCTCAACACCGTCCCACCAGACACCAGTCCGTGATCATTCTGTTTCTGTCTTCTGTCTTCTCTCAACTGCAGAAGTCTCATTTGAACAAAAAAAACTGCAGACTCAGATAGCTCTTCTCGTTCTCATCCAGCGTTAAGGCCTGCTCGTTCTCGTCCAGCAACAGACTCAGATAGCTCTTCTCGTCCAGCGTCAAGGCCTGCTGCTGTGCTGACCGAGGAGGTCTCTCCCCGTCGACCGAGGTCTCGCCAGACACCATCCCCTCGGTCTCGTTCTCGTCAACACCGTCCCACCAGACACCATCCCCTCGTTCTCGTCCAGCGTCAGACTCAGATAGCTCTTCTCGTCCAGCGTCAAGGCCTGCTGCTGTGCTGACCGAGGAGGTCTCTCCCCGTCGACCGAGGTCTCGCCGTCGTCGCTCGTCGGTCCCTTCAAGGTGTCGCCGTTTTTTATATTTCCACTTCTCTCTCTCTTTGATATCTGATTTTTATATTTTGTGTTTTGATGTAGCATTGTGTTTTTTATCTGCTTTGGGTTGCAATGTGAATCTGTTTTAATGTGAATCTGTTTTGAGCTACCATTGTGTTGTGAATCTGTTAATGTGAATCTACTTTGGGGTGAGTCTCCCATTTAGATCTGCTTCCTTTCTCTTGTCCTGTGGTTTTTCGGTTGAATCAACATCATCCTTGGTCTTATTTGGGTCTCTGGTTTGTGATTGGATTTCAATAAACTGATATTTGTGGCTATATTTGTGGTTAAAAGTAGATAGTATGATATGATTCATTTAATTTTGTGGTTAAAAGCAGACAGACGTCCTGATATTTGTGCAACCTATCCATTTTTTTTTATATTATGCAACATATATTTATCAATTATCATGGGTAAGATAGAGGATATTTATCGTTGCCAAAATTTTCAATAGTCAGTTTTTATCTTAAAGTTGTTGATTTGTTTGAGAAGGTTGAATAGCATGGCACAACCACCAATTGCACTTGAAAATGTGGATGATGAGACTGGACTAACAACAGCAGGAATAACACAAGGTGGCACTAATGTTGAGAGTCAAACCAATGATGAGGAGAAAACAGAAGAAACACGACCTAGGAAAAAAAGGAAGGACTCATATGATATATGGATCCATTTTACAAGGCTGTCACTAGCAGAAACCAAAGGAAAACATAGGTCCAAGTGCAATTATTGTGGATTAACTTATGCAAGTCATCCTTCGCAAAATGGCACTAAACAATTATGGAGACATTTCGAAAAGTGTCCAAGGAATCCTAACAAAGCAAGCAAGGGCCAGAGCTTGTTCGCGGCTACAACAAATCAATCATTAACTCATCACTTGTTTAGTCAAGAACGAGGCAGAAAGGCTGTTGCTAAGTACATCATAAAGGATGAGGTGCCTTTCCGAACTGTGGAAAAGGAGGGTTTTACAGAACTGTTGCAAGAGTTTCAACCCAAATTTCAAATGCCTTCAAGGTGGACAGCCGCTAGAGATTGCTACAATATATATCGAGAACAAGCAGATATCTTGAGAAAATACTTCAAGACTTCGAAAGTCCGTGTGTCCTTCACCACTGATTGTTGGACATCTGTACAACAAAACAACTATATGTGTTTGACTGCACATTGGATTGATGAGGATTGGATTTTACAGAAACGCATTCTTAATTTTTGTGAGATTACGGATCATAGAGGGGAGTCAATTGCTAAACAAATTGAGGATTGCTTATTTCATTGGGGCATTGACAAAGTGTTTACAATCACAGTTGACAATGCTTCTGCCAATGATTCTGCAATTGCAATTTTGAAAAAGCGTTTCAGGAGTTGGGATGGTTTGGTTTGTGATGGAGAATTTTTGCAAATGCGGTGTGCTGCTCACATATTAAATTTGGTTGTTTCTGAAGGTCTCAAAGAAATGAACAAGTCCATTGAGCTCATCCGACATGCAGTAAAATTTGTTAAATCTTCTCCATCAAGGAAGCGTAAGTTCATAATACTAGCTGAAAGGGAGAGAGTTGAATCAAAAAGTCTACTTACCTTGGATTGTCCTACGAGGTAATTTATTTATAATTACAAACCATCAAGGAAGCGTAAGTTCATAAAAATAATCAACGTTTCATTTCATCTTCTTATTAGTTAATATTAATACATATTGATATCTTTGTTCATTTTGTAGAGGAAGATGCAAAAGCAGAGGGAGGAGGTGAATTGACAAAAAAATGAAGATTTGCAAAACTGGGTCCTCAGTCCTCACGAGTCACCATAGCATATTAGTATTAGCAATTTAGCATGTTATATTGCTATTGTTTTGTAGCTTGTGAATTTGTAATAATTGAAGTTTAAACTTCATAGCATATTATCAATTTATCATTATCAATTTAGCATGTTATACTAGTATTTATGGCATTTCAGCAGGCAGCAGGTATAAATTCTGTCCTTCTGCCTTCTGGAGGGCCAAAAAAAACTATAATTGGGCTGTCAAATAGGTAATGGCAAAAAAAAAAAAACTAACTGGGCTTTCAAAATGGGCTCCTTTTGTAGAGGAAAAAAAACCTGAATCGGGCTGTCAAATGGGCTCCCTTTGTAGAGGGCAAACAAAAAAAAACTGAAACTGTGCGAACAGGCTCCCATTTTGGAGGCCCAAACAAAAAAAAAATGGTTTTTGGCTAAACGGGTTCCCTGGACCCGTTTAACCAGAACCCGTTTAACCCGTACCCGTTTGGATACGGGTTAAACGGGTTAAGGCACGGGTACGGGGCAACCCGTACCTATGAAAATTAAACGGGCGGGTCACGGGTTGACCCACGGGTCAGACCCGCCCGCCCGTTGCTCACCCCTAGTGATAATGGTAAAAAAGAGGGAACTTGTCAATTTTTGAGTTGTGCAGATTAAAAAAAGGACCTATGTTGATGAGATTGAAGACAGTGACAATGGTAAAAAAGAGGAAACTTGTCAATTTATAAATTAGGCCTCAATTTATAATCCATTCAGACACTAGCTGGACCACAGTATATATGGAAAAAAGTAAGTAAATTATAAGCGAATATTGATGTTTTAGGGAAAAGGATATGATTTGTATGTTCTGATAGGTATAATGTACGGATAAATATTGAATCAACTTTAAAGCTGTTCCATTTAAAGACCAAAATTGTTATTTTGAGTATCAAGGCAGAACTTGACCGGACGAGCATGAGACAATGGAATACTCACAAATTCACTTGTGGAATGTTAAATTAAGAACACTGCAAAATTATTGAATAGGTATGAGAAATAAAGAAGATCAAAGATAGATATGTGTGTTAAAAAAACCCACCCTATCCTGTCTCATACGTATGTCCTATTATTAATGTCATCCCTATTTGTAAAAGTTAATCACGACTTAGTTAACCTAACCAAGAGTCCGAGACATACGAATAAACTTATAAACCTATGAATGCGGATCTTATGATAAACACCCCTATCTAAATATCAACTCGTTATTTTAAAACATGAATTTGGGAAGACATCAGGATGCATTGAAGGCATTCAAAGCGTTACAGCAGTTCTAGCTGTACCTAATGCCAACATTTTGCTGCCAAGACCAGGCTTCTCTGGTTACCAAGCTCGTGCTTCCTTTTACCATTTGGAGTTTCGGCTTTTTGATCTCTTACCAGAACAAGGTTGGGAGGTTGATCTTGAATCTGTTGAAGCTCTCGCTGATCACAATACTGTCGCTATGGTCATCATTAACCCTAACAATCCCTGTGGAAGTGTTTACACTCGCCACCGTTTGATGAAGGTACGTACCCTACTCGGATTCATATAGATGGCCTTTTGATGACTATTTATTCTTAAAATGGATGTATGAAAAAGTGATTTAACTGTGATATACTCTCTCTTATCGTTTTTATAAGAGTTCAATAACTATATCTTGTGTTGAAAACAGTTAAAACTAGTAAATATGTAGGAAATAAACTTTTTTTTCCCTCCAAACATGGCCTTATTTGTGAGGGAGCAAACAAGAAAGAAAAATAGAGTAGTAATGAGAGAAAATATGAAAGATCGAGAATGTACTATGGGAAAAATATGAGGGGAGAAATAGAATTAATCAAGGGCAAAATGGAAAAAACACACTAAATGCTCAAACAACTTCGAACGAGCTCTTATTAAAAACAAGGTATTAAAACCCGCACCGGGTATTGAACTGGTCAGGGTACTGGGTTAAGGGTCAGTGGGTTAAACCGGAGCTAAACCGGTGAGTAATTGAAGATTTTAGGCTTATAGTATGAAATTCTAAAGGAAAAAGTTAATTTTTCTTAAAAAATTGGGATCCGGACCGGACAGTTCTACTGACCAGTTTGGCGGGTTCCGGGCCGGTCCGGTCCGAGTCTGAGAACCCTGATTAAAAGGACCAGTGCAATTCAAATTCCTAATTAATTCCACATAACCTGTATCAAACCATTGGTTTTTTTGTCATATGATGTTTAGAGATGCATGTGACTGAGGATATATGCCATAGTCAATAAGAAAATCTAATTAATAACTAACTCTTCAGGTGGGTTTGGTGGGAGGGCTGACTTCCTTACAATATGGACGAATTAAGGTTCGAATCCTAATAGGGAGAAGTGCCCACAACATGATCTGCCTCGGATACCTATGCCTAAAATAGAAAGAAAGCAGCTAATATGTAAGGTCATTATTTCAAAGTCATGCATGATATCTACTTTTGCTTTATGTGACATGTTATAGACACAATTATATTCATGAAACAAAAGGATACTTAATTGAAATGACTATATATATATATATATATATAATGTTATTGGTTAGGTGGCAGAGACAGCTAGAAAGCTTGGGATCATGGAAATTTCAGATGAAGCTTATGCTTATATAAACTTTGGGGAAAATCCTTTTGTTCCAATGGGAGCTTTTGCATCAGTCGCTCCTTTCATCACACTTGGATCTATTTCTAAGAGATTGTTCGTTCCAGGCTGGAGACTCGGCTGGCTTGTTACCAATGATCCTAATCACTTCCTATCAAAAACTGGGGTACGTAGCACTCTTTCTCTGTGGCCCTTAACTGCTACTCCTGTATACTGATCTTGTTTTCTTCTTCGAACTGAATTCATTTGTATATTTTAGGTTGTCGAAAGTTTAGAATGTTGTCAAGTCATGACATCTGACGCTGCCACTTTCCTTCAGGTATATATATATTTATGGTCCTTGTGGGTGCGTATAGAATAAGATTACCTTGTTTGATGTCTTTAATTTCCAGATGTTAGTTATACATGGGAATAACAAGTTTTTCTTCTTCTATAATATGCTTGTTGTGTTAAATAAAACAGGGAGCGATTCCTGAACTGATTGAAAAGACAAAGGAGGACGAGGAATTTCATTCTAAGATTATCAAGATCCTAAGAGACACAGCAGACATATGCTATGCCAAAATCAAAGACATACCTTGCTTGTACTGCCCATACAAGCCACAGGGATCAATGTTCATGCTTGTACGTGCCTATACTCTATGAGTCTTCTACCTCTGATTCTTAATATAAGAATTAGTTAGAGGGTCGAATTTGGTCTTAATTAAATATAAGATCTTAATCCACTTTATTCTCTCATATTTATTATTTTTTCCCTAAACTATCCCTATTAAAAGGAAGTTTGTATCGATGAGTAGTTTCAATGCAAATAATTTCAGAGGGTATTTTAGTGAAACTAACTCACACTTTAACAAATAATTAATTTAACTAATTTTATCAATCTACCCAAATTAGTTAATTAGATCTTTTATTAGGAACAGAGATATGTAGACTTGTGTTTCCTTCTAAAGTCATCAGACAAATGATAACTCCATATATATCCCCAGGTAAAACTGAACCTAGAGCTTTTGGAAGGAATCCATGATGATATGGAGTTCTGTGTGAAGCTGGTCAAAGAGAAATCTGTCATTCTTTTACCAGGTAATATGAATAAATATTACATCTTAATTTTCTTTTCTTTGATATCATAATAATAATAACACCATTCAATTTAATTCCCCTTAAAGCTCATCATGTATATATTAATATTGCAGGTGTGGCTCTGGGATTAAAGAACTGGTTTCACATAACTTTTGCAACGGATCCTCAAACACTTGAAGAAGGCTTTGAGAGGCTCAGAGTCTTCTGCCAAAGACACTCTAAGAAGTGATTTCAATCTCATTCTATATTGCACTATCAATGTACTACCTCCGCTCTTTAATACATTACATTGTACCATAAATTATATATCCTATATTATCTCCAGTCTTTAATATAAGATCAAATTTGCAATGTAATCTTATGCTAAAGATCGGGGGTAGTATTAAGAATTTAATAAAACAAGTGATGAACCCTGGCAATGGCGGGTTGCACATTAAACTCGGTAGATTTGATTTAAAGATGTATGAATGAACGATAAACTTACAACTCATGCAGGCATGATAATATTGTAGTGGACTACCATATATCATATATAACAATGTTGAAAAATCATATATAAATCATGTTAATATGTATGAGTGGTATTTTTCTTAATCTATTTAATTTCCATCATCACATTGCTGGGGGCTTAGTTCTTTTAGAAATCCATCAAAATATCTTATGTTAATCTTATTCATGACAACATTTGAAGGAATTGACAATATGTTTTTAGAATATTAATAAAATATAGTTTAAACTTTAACACAACATTCTTCAACCATTGAGAAGTCGTGGTCAAATTTTGATAAGATTTTTAAGTGGTCTTTGGATATTGATAACTTTATAAGCTGACAAGTTAGAAGTTGACTTTTGTTAAGTTATATGATTATTCCTGAATAGACAATTCCTTTTTTAAAATATTGACTTTATTATAACAAATTGACAATTTCATACAAAGTTTTGAAACTAATTTGACATTAAAGTATTTATACATATCGTTTTTCTCTAAATTAATTTACCTGACTTATAAACTGATAAATAATTTAATAATATTCAACATATATAATGCTTAAATAACTTATTTAACTTCTTTTATCTTTTTTTTTTTTGTTAAAAAATCAACTAACTCCTATATTAAAGATTATGTAATATAATGAAACTAGAAAACTCCCCTATGCTTTATACGGAGTGATAAATATGTCACGATCAACTTTTATTAATACATTAATCAAATCTCCCATGCAAGGTGAGAAATCCCTCAGGACATTAATCAAATGATTAATTTATTACCATCAATTACTTAATTCTTGGCAACAAATAACCAATCATGTCAAAAATAGATTTAAAACATTTCATTTCATATTTTTATCCTAAATTAACCTAAATATATACTCCCTCCGGTCGTTTTTATTAACCTAAATTAGTAATTTATTAATATCCAAAAAAAAAATTACATCCACTAAAGACTAAAAAAGACTCAACAACATCTTATATTACCACCTATAGTGAACAACAAAAGCAATTAGACACTGCCGCATATTGTGTATGGTATTACTTACACATTGTGTTTGTTTGGAATAACCATTGAAACCTTCAAAAGCAGCTTTTCAATCGTGATTTATGGTATACAAGGTAAATATGTGAAATGCATTTTATCTCGATTAACATGAAAAGCACTTATAAGCTCTTCAATCATTACCCAAACATTTATAATTTTAGTCTTCTCGTGACTCATCCCTTCAACTTCTATACTCTAGAAATTTCCAGTTTAAAAGATTTGCATCCAAATCTTCCGAAAAAGAAGATATAGTAGTTGATATCCATCCTATAGAACATATCCCCTTGACCCCCATTACTACCATACCACCCTGTCATACCCTGAAATTCTAATGGGTGACTGACATGAAGTGTGAATCGTCTCCACTTCATAAACCCTTTTAAATTTACTATTTTCTATTTCCTCTTAGTGATATCTACTTCATTAATTTCACTAATATAATATATATTTCCTATTTCCTCTTTAATCTACTATATTCTATTTCCTCCTTAATCTACTATATTCTATTTCCTCCTTCATTAATCTTGGTCTTACTATATTTAGTAGAGAAATTAAAATAATAGGCAAAAGTTATACTTCATGAAGTACAATAATACCCTGTTTGGTATCATAAAAGAATTTTTGATAAAAGTAGAAGTGGAAATTAAAGTGGAAGTAGAAGTGGAAGTGGAAGTAGGGTTAAAAGTGTGTTTGGTACGACTATGGAAGTGGGGTATAATTTTTAATTAAAATATGTATTTAAAATATGCAAATACCAAACTACCCTCCAACAAAAAGAAAAAATCTCTGCCACACGCAAGTGATGTTCACCATCCCATACCTTCATCTGACTACCACCCTCGCCTGAAAAGTGGCTGCAAATCAGAAGAAGCAGAAACCAAATCTAACCATAATCAAAATGAAATCATAGAACAAACAATAACCAAATCAGAGTAATGAAATCGCAAAAAGATCAATCGAAAACTTGAGCCCAAATGTTGGATAGAAATTGAAATTGCAAACCTAAATCTAAAGGGAAATCAAAATCGCAGTCCCAAATGTGATATGAACAAAACTCGTTCTCACCTAGCTGAGTTATGTTTGCTGCTGGAGGGAGATGACGACCAAGTTCCGTTCACTGCCAGAGGGAGACGAGGAGGGAGATGCATTTGCTATTAGAAGGCAGAGTTGTGTCCGCTACCATTATCGATGGAAACAGATCATCGCCTTTGTCGTTGGATGATGAGCATTGCCATCGTCGTTCGAGGATGGTTGTTGCTGTTGTCACCACAAAAGGCCGTGACCAGTGGAGGACGATCTTCGTCATTGCTGGTGTAAGATTGCCGCCATCACTTGTAGTGGACATCATTGCTGTTGGTGGTGGAAGGAGGAAGGAAAGGGATTAATCGTAATCCTTGGGTTTGCTGTCGAAGATCTGCTTCAGTCGTCACTGTTGCCTCCGCACATCACCCAGACGTTCGCCGTCGCCGTTGTTGGTGGACGAATGTTGTCATCGGTTATGGTGGAGGTTCGCCACTGCTATGGAGGACCATTGTTGCCTGTAGAGGGGAGGAAGAAAGTCAGAAGGGCAACTGAGGAAATAAGCCAGGAAAGTGGAGCTGGAAGTTAGTTCCATTGGTAGAGGTAAGGAACTCACTTCCATTGATTTTGATGGAAGTGAGTTCCATGAGGAAGTCACTTCTAAGATACCAAAAAGACTAAAATAGAGAATTCATTTCCACTTCCATTTCCCAGCCCCCATTTCCTAAGTACCAAACATGGCATAAGTGTGTTGAGCACTGACAAGGAAAGAGACACTAACTCCACTTTAGGGATACATTGTCCAATGAGAAAGTGATCAACATAATCAAGTGGGTATGATAACACCTCCTTCTAATAAAATGAAGACGGGCAGCCCTTGCAGTTTAAAAAAAATCGGTCGAATGTGAAATGGCACCAACCCTGAATACTCATTTTAAAGTTACTAATATCCATTTCCCAGTAATGATAACATATTCAAACGGAAAATAATGAACATTACTAATATTCAAAAAAAAATTACATACACTAATATGACTTTAAAAAGAAATAGGTTCAATAACAGCCTAAAGTACAAACCTATAAGTAAAATTAAAATCAAACACATCTCATTTTGTACGAGACATTCCATTTGCCCCGTTTTGTTGCCAAGCACTCCGCAGACTCATGTTCTCCACAAATGCCAACATACAAAACACCTCCTGAACCATGTCACCATTCAACCATATAATTCCAACTGCATTTTCTATCATCATATCATTAATGGTGATTTCTAAGAATATGAAAAAACAAATGAACTATAATTAACCATAAAAAAGGGGAAAAATTCCAACTACATGAAAATGAATCCAACCAAGTCTAGATGGAATGACTTCTGAGAAGCAAAGAATACATTTTGATAGTGGGGCTCTTTCAATACAAGAGTCCTAATGGGACATGAACCTAACAGAAGAGTTCCCTAGCATTCCAAGAGCCCCACTATAAAAAGAAGATAATTAAATTAATATATTAGAAAATTAAAAAAATCATTACCAGATGCATGTAGCAGAAAATACAAAAAAGTTTTTTAGTCAGGTCTAGAGAAAGAGCGGAGGTTTTAAAATCACCTCAGGATCATACACGTCAGAATCAAAATGTTGCAACGATTTTTTCCCGTAGCACTTGAAAATGCAACAAGGAATTGTGGAGCGATAGATGAACTGATGGAAGATGCACCTGAAAAGGAATCAACCAATATGGTCCAGAAAGATGAGAGAAATAGGTCGACAAAATTTTGAAGTGTCAAGGAAAAAGATAGGTCTAGTATCCAACTTTGGCAAAAGACAAAACAAAAACCCCGGCAAAATCACTTACCATGTATAAAATCATACTCTAATGATTCAGGACATCTATATTGATTCATACTCTGGCAAAAGGTAAAATAAATGATATAAAACTGGTTCGTTCAAAAGTTATTGTAACAAAAGCACTGATTCCGGCAAGGACTGTTGAGCATATTGGGAGAAAAAGGAAAAAGTTTTGCAATCCTACAGACAACTAAAAATATGAAACTAAATCAAACATAACGTTGAAGCAATGAGTGACTTGAACGCAACAATAAGTTTAAATTGCATCATCTTTGCTATATCAACAAAACATTAACCCTGCACAAGTTCATAAAATTATACCAACCTCATGCCATCCTAGTAAATAGAAGGAAACCAATATTAATAACAAGCCAAGCCATTCTATAGGAAGACATAATGAAGCCAATGTACCTCTTAACACGTATAAGACAACATAGTGGAAGCAATGAGTTGTAC
This sequence comes from Inga laurina, assembly GCA_963855925.1. Taxonomy (NCBI): domain Eukaryota; kingdom Viridiplantae; phylum Streptophyta; class Magnoliopsida; order Fabales; family Fabaceae; genus Inga; species Inga laurina. The sequence continues at coordinate 60,018,553 of OY979707.1, read as the reverse complement.
TATTTTGCAGTTTTCTCCTAAAGCAGCTGCAAGTGCCTCTTTTGGACATACATACCGAGAAAATGGAAAATCCAGCATCCCAAAGAGGATAGTCCTATTGTGGACAACAACAACAACAATAAAGCTTTTATCCCACTAGGTGTGGTCGGCTACATGGATCGCACGACGCCATTGTGTTCTGTCGAAAACCAAATTTTTTGGTATATTATTAATCAAAAGGTCTCTCTCTATGACTTCATTAAGCGTACGCTTCAACCTTCCGCGAACTCGTTTTACAGGACTCCATACGGTTTGATCCACCCTCCTCACCGGTGCATTCAACGGCCTTCGTTGAACATGTCCAAACCACCTCAAACGACTTTCTACCATTTTTCCTTCAATAGAGACTACTCCAACTCGTTCACGTATATGATTATTATGAATCTTGTCTTTTCTTGTATGACTACACATCCATCTCAACATCCTCATCTTGACCACCCCCATTTTATGCTCATGTAATCCCTTTAAAGCCCAACACTCACTACCATAAAGCATTGCTGATCTTATAGCAGTGCGGTAGAACTTCCCTTTTACCTTATTAGGTATTTTCCGATCACAAATAACTCCAATAGCTTTTCTCCATTTACACCATCCAGCTTGAATTCTGTGATTGACATCACCATTAATTTCATCATCTTGTTGTATAATTGATCCCAAATACCGAAATTTTGTCACTTGTGGAATGACTTGCCCTCCCAATTTAACTTCCACTTCATTTCGACCTTATCTCTTATCATATTTACAATGCATATATTCAGTTTTGCTCCTATTCAGACGGAAACCATTGTGGACAAGTGATATAATACATATGATTATATAAGCACAGTGGAAGCAATGACTAAATTTCAATGATGCATTTCAAAAATCGAATGCAGAATATATATTAACTAAAAAGTCATCAAATAATCATATGAATGGCAATACTGCTTGTACCGTTGTTCAATTTTTTTTAAAAAAACCCTCCAACAAAATCACAACCTTCAAGAACCCCCAAAAACATTGTTGGCAAGGAGGCAAAGCTGGGAACACAGAAAGAGAACAGATGCCTCCGCTGCAATCGCTTTCCATCTGCAAGGGAAACAAACTCTGCAAAAGACATGCGCTAGCAAGTACAGGTCTTTTGGTCAGGGAAAAAAAAAAAGTAAGTACAGGTCTGATATAATAGCATGAATATTTAAAATTGATAAAGGCTACACATTTCCTAAATATTGATTGGTTTACAAGTGCATAATGCCAAATTACCTTAGTGTAAGGAGGGAGACATTGGCAGATCATTGTTAGTCCCAAAGTTCTTGCAAACAAAAGCCATAGCGTAAGTTGAATTTCTCTCTGTAAGCTCAAATGCCATAAATCCACCAACAAAGTAAGTATTCCTTAAACCTTGAAGTTTTAATTCAATTTTGTCATAGAAGCCATCTTTCATATCTGCATCCAAACATCACAAGTTAGTACTATAACAGGCTTGTTTGGATTCATATGATAATCAATTATGAAAGCCAAAATCATAGTTTTCTTAAAAAATATCTAAACACCCTTGGGATATCAATTAAGCTATTAAGTCTAAGCACAACATATATATTGAAATGCCTTCATTGACAGTAAAATGTCCTTTTGTTTTATTTGTTTACTTTCGTATAAAATATCTCATTTGATGGGATTTAGAGAAAACCCTCTAAAATAATAGTTGGAAACACAATGAGAGCATAATAAGCAGATAATTTATAAACACAAATAGAGTTCATTTCATGAGATAATAAGCAGTAATTTATGAACAGAGAAATGTAATCAGGAGAAAAGATCAAGGGTATGTAAGAATGAACATTGTAATAATCTAGAAAGTAACTGCCCAATTCCAAATCAAAATATAGTTCTGTTCAAGACAATCAAATTTCAAAACATTTGGTCACTGAAGGATGCATAGTTACCTTGGGATGACTCTGAAAACGCGGACATGGGAAAGAAGGATACACTTCCTGCTGTAAAGTGGCCATAAGGGCAAATTTAGTAATCACCTGGTACTGCACATTAATCATTCTATTATTTTCTTCATCAGACAAAAATTGAGGCCATGCCTACTATACATGAAGTTAAAAGATACTGTTGTTTGGGGGCGGGGGACCTACATGTGTGTTTGGTTTGAGGGGAGGGGGCAAAATTACAATATTGGACCAAAGAAACTCAAAATTTACCCTCTCATTCTTTTAAATTTTGGGTTCCCAACCAAAATTTACTCTCTCATTCCTTTTAAATTTTAAATTCCCACCCAAAATTTAAATATCTTCAACCTAAAAAAGTAATTTAACCCCACTCTCCTCCCCTCCCTCCCCTCAAACCAAACACACCAAGTATACTTCTTGACTTATGCCAGAAATTTCATTTGTCCCGCAGGGGGACAGTAGAGAAACCATACAAATGAATGTTTGCTTAAATGCTCATCAAAATAAAGCAAGTTGACGTTAATTTATCATAACTTGTGTGCATAATTATAAACTTTTTAGGTCTGTTGACTCTTCCAAGCAACTAAACCGATCCTCAGCACTCAAACTATATTCATAATCAAGCAAACATTCCAGGAAAAGAATATAAAAATTCTGTGTGATCAGCGAGCTATATTAATCGAAACAGAATATTTTAACCGGGGAGAAACGTTCGGCATACATATTTAAGTGAAGAACATAAAAACACAATTAGTCCACTATGATTGAAAATGAGGGGACGGAAAGTCCTAACCCAAAGACCAGAGAAAATATGCAACATTTGAAAAGAAGGGGAATATACACTCAAAAAGTAAAATTCGAGAAATCTAATTCCGAGTGAAGAGTCTAAAGACTCAAAGCAGAAACAAACAGGATTAAAAGAAAATCAGAAACGGAAGATACTAAGAATGAATGCCATTGTTCCGAAACCTAGAAATCAGAGAATGTAGAACTTAAAAGAGAAATAGGGTCTGAAAACTAATGCATGCAGGCACAGAATGATCAGTGGAGTCGAAGAAATCACAAAATGCGGTGGTGATCGAAGGAAATAATAACCTGAGGGGAAGAATCGTTATTGCAGTTAAGAGGGTCAAGAGAAACAACGACCTTGGCGACGGGACGAGAAGCGTCGGCGGCATCGGATGGACGAGAACGGAGGGTCCGAGAGACAAGAGGCGGGCACTTCATGAGACACCCGGCTTTGTATGCTTTAGTGGTGTCCAAGTACACATGGTTGGAAATGGTTCTGCCACTGCGATTGGGGTTTCCAGCTTGGTCGTCCATGGCGCCACAAGCTCATAGACGAGCCGAGAGAGAGGAAGAGAGAGAAGAGTGTATTTGGTGATTTGATTCCAAAATTTATTGGGCTCAACGGCGCCCTTATTCCCATAGTCGGCGTCGGCGCCCCATAGCCACCACCTCCATTCATCACCCTCGCTCCGTAGCAAGCCACCGACGGCGGTGGTTGCGGAGGATACCCATTATCCCTCTTCTTATTCCTGCTCGTGCACTTTTTATCCCATTGTCGAGTACGGCTGAAGAGAAAGAAGAAGGGAGATCCAAATTCAAACCAAAAAGTCCTTTAAGCATCTGGGTGAGAAAGAAGAAGTAGAGCACAAGATTCTGAGTAATAGCAGGCGGGTGTCACCTCGAGCAAAACATGATTCTGAGCAATAGCAGGCAGTCCCACAGAGAAAAAGAGTATGCAGGCGGGTCCCACCTAACAACTAAGCCACAGAAAAAGCTCTAGCCCTCGCTATTATCGATAGCACAATTGGATTAGCGGTGGAGAATGAGCTTTTTTTATAGATGAGTTTTTAAAAAAGTCATATAGAAAAAAAGTTAGATTGTAGATGTGATTTGTGTTTGGATTGACAGTGGCAAAAGTGACTTTTTTTTATCTCCATTTGAGTAAAAACAACTTTGATCTCCATCTGATAAAAGCTCTATTTTCTGAAGAAACCTAGCCATCACTAATGCTTTCCCAAATACACTAAATGAGCTTTTGAGGTTTTTAGCCCCCAAATGAGCTTTTTTAGCTTCCAAATAAGTTCCCAAACAGACCCTAAAACGTGAGGAAAAAACCTCCAAAAAGTACTATTCATACGGCTTATCTCGTGTATCCTCCTCTAGAAGACATCAGCTTGTTTGGATTAGCTTTCTAGATATTTATATATGTTTATTCATGTAAGTTGAGATAACATTTTGCTCACATACTTACATTATATATATATATATATATATATGATGTATATGATAAATCACAATTAAAAATGTGTTTTTGAAGAATCTAACAATTATTCCAAACAAACGCATGTGTTGATGATTGCTTTATGGGTCAATGGTCAAAATTGCTTATTTTGGTAAATCAAAGAGTCATTGGTTTAGGAATTGTTTAGAATAATTTATTTTTGGATAATAAGTACTTATAAATTGAGATAATATATTTATATATGTTTATTTATATAAGTTGAGATAACATTTTTCTCACATACTTACATGATATATATATATATGATGTATATGATAAATCACAATTAAAAATGTGTTTTGGAAGATTCTAACAATTATTCCAAACAAACGCATGTATTGATGATTGCTTTATGGGTCAATGGTCAAAATTGCTTATTTTGGTAAATCAAATAGTCATTGGTTTAGGAATTGTTTGGAATAGTTTATTTTTAGGTAATAAATGCTTATAAATTATGATTTATAATATATGAGGTAAATATATAAGAGAAATTTTATCTTAACTTACATAATCCAAAAATAAGTGATACCAAATACATTTGTCTTTTGGCCACATGCTAATAAGCATCTTGCTTATCCGCATAGACCACATAGTTGCTCTCTCAAAGTCAAACTCGTAGTGACGGAAGGGAATGGAGCAAGAGAAGGAATCAAAGAAATGGAACTTCCAGGGGAACGAAGAGCTGAATGCTTCAGCGGTATCAGTGAGAGGCGTCTTCAACACGCTCATGGCTAACCTCAACCAACAAGATCAGAGACCGTTGCTTCGTCTTTGCCGTGCTGACCCAACTGATATCTCTTGCTTTCGAACCACCCCTGTGGCTCCTGATGCTATCACTAGCGCTGTTCAATCCTTTCGCTTCAATTGTTACCCTCCCAACGTTGGCTTGCTTGAGGCAAGGAGGTTAGTTCAATCTTCGAGCCCAATACTTTGTTAGATGACCATGCATATGTGGTGTTCGACCAAACTTCTAAATGGGTTTATCTATGTTAATGACTAACAACTACTAGTTGCATATTCATAGTTAAAGAAAATGTTCTAGCAGAGTATGAATTCAATCCTTCTGTTAAAACCAGAAACATTTAGCTTTTTACTCTGAGACACAAATTTTGGTCCCACCAAAGAGATATATGCATACGCAACTTCTTGAGCCAAATATCTGTTTTATATTTCCTGAATTTAAGAGATGGTTAAAAGATACATTACACACATTGAGTAATGATGGACTTACTCATTTGGTATCATATGTGATTTGTCTCTTGAATACTATTTGGAGGAAGCGTAATCTAGCTTTGCATCATGGGCATAGAGTGAGTCTTATGGCAACAATCAAGGAGGTTAAACAAAATGTTCAATTCACAAACCTGACCTTTTCTAGCTCAAAAACACTGGTTAAGCCGTGTCAATTAGTTAAAACAGTTGATTCACATTTCATAACGAATGGTGAGGGATGGGACGTTATATCACTCAAGTACAAGAAACTTGGAAATCATTATTGTCACGGAATCATTTGTCACGACGGCTCTCCTCTTAAAAAATTTTTGTGGCAAAATCAGGCTGTCCTCGGAACAAGCTTTCTCTCCAAATATCTTTGTGCTGCTCTGTTTTGGATCCGAAACTTTGACCTTCAACAGATTGATCAGGAGCATCAACTAGTCATCTATTGCATGAACAAATGCTTCATCCATATTCCTAGTGATTCCTCTTCAGTGCTTAACATTACTTGGCAGGAAAGACTCGCTTTAATTTTTTATTTTTCAAATGTTAGCATTAGGATTATTCCTCAGTCATCATATCGTCTTTTGATAGATAGAAGTTTATGTTCTATATCTCTTTGTAACTTGTAAACCTTTAATTTTTGAAACATCATTTTGTCTTTAAAAAAAAAACAGGGCCGTTGCAGAACATCTATCTTCTGATCTTCCGTTCCAGTTATCACCGGCCGATGTTTATATCACCATTGGTTGCACTCAAGCTATAAATATAATAATATCTGTCCTTGCACGTCCTGGCGCCAACATTCTTCTTCCAAGACCAGGCTACCCACAATATGAGGCCCGTGCAGCTTGCAATGGTCTTGAAGTTCGTCATTTTGATCTTTTGCCTGAGAGAGGTTGGGAGATTGATATCGATGCTTTAGAAGATCTTGCTGATGAGAACACTGTGGCCATGGTTATTATTAATCCTAGCAGTCCTTGCGGGAATGTTTTCACATACCAGCATTTGAAAAGGGTATTTTAAAAAAATGTTTTAAATTTCATTGTCTTTGATTGGAAATTAAGAAAAGGGAAAATGAGATTGATTTTCAGGACTATTGCAGGTTGCAGAGACTGCGAGGAAACTTAGGATCTTTGTGGTAGCCGATGAAGTTTATGCTCACATGACCTTTGGAAGCAATCCATTTGTGCCTATGGGAGTGTTTGCATCAATAGTGCCTGTTATTACACTTGGGTCTTTGGGCAAAAGATGGCTTGTTCCTGGTTGGAGATTAGGATGGATCGTGACATGTGATCCAAATGGCATCTTTCAGAAAACTGGGGTTTATTTTCTTGATCTTAGTGTGTGCTTGCGTGTGTCCGTTCATGCATCTTTTTTTATTTTTCTGAACAATGAATCTAAACAAGGCTTGGGTGGTAGAGTTTCTTACATAAGGCATACGATAGCAGATTATGCTGAAAATTGTGATTTTATTCTCTCTCTTTCAGGTAGTGACGAATATCAAGAATTATCTGGAAATCACTACTGACCCTCCAACCATCATGCAGGTAACTGATGATGAATTTTGTTGTCAAACTAGAACTAGATCTTCGGGTGTCTTGTTTTGTAGAATAAGTTGATCTGGTTTTGTGTTTCAGGCTGCAATACCCCAAATCCTTAAGAAGACCGAAGATGAATTCTTTGCACACAATCTTGACATAATGAGAGAATGTGGAGATATATTCTATGTTAGATGCAAGGAGATCCCTTGTCTAATATGTCCTCACAAACCAGAAAGTGCCCTGACTGTGATGGTAAGTGGCAAAAAAATACTCTTATAGTCATAAATGTAAGATCTAATTAATTAATTTGATTAGATTAAGAAAGTTAGTTAAATTAGTTAATATGACATGTTTTTTTCCTTCTAAAACACCTTAATCATCTTCCTTAATTCTCTCCATTTCTCCCCTACTTGATTATTGTTGAAGGAATGCCAATGGAGTTAATTTGGGAAAAACAAAAATATGTGAATTAGGTCTAACATTTAGGACCGATATCAACTCTTGAATTAGATTCCACATTAAGGACTCAAAAAATATCTAATATTGTATCGTGATATAATAATGATATGAGAGTGCCTTTAGATATGATCAACTAGGGGCAATTTGACTAAAGCAGGTGCAGATTAACTTCTCACATATTGAGGGCATTATAGATGATGTGGACTTTTGTGTGAAGCTGATCAAAGAGGAATCTGTAGCTCTGCTTCCTGGTAAGGATCTTCTTGTTATAAGAATCTTAAATTCGTCGAAAGGGAATGACTTGGTGTTGCTGTGTAATACTTATAGGTGTTACTGTTGGACTGAAGAATTGGCTTCGGATAAGTTTAGCAGCTGAGCTTTCGGCTCTTGAAGATGCCCTCAGCAGAATAAAAGCCTTCAGTCTCCGTCACATGCCCAAATGTCATACTTCTTCTGTGTGAAGCCACCAATCGTATATTTATGAATAAAAGGATGGTGACGCAGACAACTTCTTGTTGCAATGCAGTGAACTTTCATACCATTTGTTGGGAATAAAGAGAATTTCTGAACGGGCTTGTCTTATATGTGTGCTGTTTTGCACTTCGAAAATTGTTCTTGTGAAAATTCCGGCCATTTTCCTGTGCCATCAACTTTGCTATTTGGTTACGATGTAATTTAAATTCAGTTGATATCTTGAACATGTTGAGATCTTCAATCATTCATATCATTAGAAGAACTAGATTTTATTACTTCATCGTGCAAAGCACCGGAACATTGTAAATTTATGATACTTAAATATCAAGTACTATAAATCTACTTCGTATAAGTTCGTTCATTGCTGGTGACAATCATGAAACAAAATAAACAAAATGTAATTTTTTTAAATACATTTCCAACCTAAATGACAGGTTAAGGCATTAGGCACTGAAGACCCTGCAATAAAGGTACAACGTTCTTCGACGATCTTTCATAAATCACAAATGGAGAACCAAAAAGCTACAATTGAAGTTGTAAAGTTTTTAACTTGTCATCAGAGCTCCTGCTAATTCTGTAGTCACTGTCTCTTTATGCAGATTTCCATATGAAGATTGCTTCAATCTTCACAATTATTATACGTCATCATTGCGATCTGATTGAACAAAAAAGAGCAGTAGATCCCTTAATTGTTGAACCCATAATGTTTAAACAAGTAGATAAAGAATGGAAACGAAACGGTATTAGTATAATTTAGGGAAAATTACACTCAAGTCCCAAAGAAGGAGGAAAATAAAAAATAGTCCTTTGAAATTGTAAAATGAAAAAATGGTCTCATTAACAACTCCAAGACAATTCTAGGAGCGAGCATTGACAACTTCATGGAACCATTTTTTCATTTTCTTTCTTCCTTCAGACTTGAGTGTAATTCTCCCTATAATTTATGGGCATTATGAAGTAATCCAGCACCACCCACAATCACATGGAATAGAAGTTTATACTTTAATTAATGACGCACAGAAAGAACAGGCTGGTTTTCTGATTGGCATTTTACCATATTGGTTCCATCAGTAATTCCTCTAGTATTGTGTATCAAGGATTCAAACAAACTCATTTGCTTTAAAAATGAAAACTAGAAACACAGAAATGACACTGCTCATTTTCAAGATGGTTAATTGATTTGAACAGTACAATTCAGAAAAAGAAGATTTATAATTGAATGTGCTATGTATCTGGGAAGCATGCTACATAATGTATTTCAACAAGCACGCAGAGTTTCTCTGCATAAAGCTCAGTCAATAATTATGTATCTTGTTTCCTAATACGGATATAACAAAATTTTGTCTAAAGTCAAAGTCCAAGTCAAGCCATCTTTGCTTCTTGATTTTCATCTAGTCTCCTTTTGACCTACAGATAAAAGAGTGCATGTGGTTTCACTGATAGATTTAATTGCAAGTGGAGGAAAGTCATCAATGTAGGGAATAGATTGATGCACCAAATAGGGGCAGCAGCGAATCATTCAAGGATGAAGATCCATATTTGCCTATAATGATGTCAGATTCCAAATACAGTACGCCTGACTTTTACATTGTTTCTCAAAAGACTTCTATAATTTCGACCCAAGAATCAATAGAAGCAGTAACTTACTCTGAACAATTTTGGAGACATAATATCAAGGGATCCTACAGAAGTTTAGCTACCTAAACCAAAAGTAGAACACAATGGTCAGGCAAGCTACAATTAGAATTACCATTCTAATGCATTAAAAAAAATCAACAGCAACATCAAACATGTTTGTAGCCAAATTCCCGTCGACTCATAAAGAGCAGATTTTGGCTTGGTTCAGTTGTAACAGCCATTAGAGAGTTAAAAGAAGGATTAGAGATTAGCTGACCCAGAGAGTACAAAATGTGAGAGCGCATCACTGCAACCTTTTGTACTCTTAAATCTCCTTCAATCAATGTATAAATGTAAATGTATATTCACTGCAAATTCTACTCCGATATGTTAACTTCCTACATATCTGTAATATTTCAAGCAACATGACTGCATGGGCCTTCATACAAGGCTGACATGAATCTAGAACAGATAGGAAGTTACCTTCAGGCAGCCATCCAAAACGGCAACTAGAGACGGAGAGCATCGAAGTCATTATAGTGGAAGCAGTTGCAGTATGGTATGGCAGCATTGTTTCCACACAAAAGCTCAACTCAGCAGGGCACCTTATCATATAATCAATTCCATCCAGTAAAATTAGTGTTTTAGCATAGCACAATAATTGCTCCATTTCTAACACGAACGCATAAACTAAATTCCGCGCTCCGTATTATAGCTGAGAAAATTCGTATTAGGATCAATAAAATTTTACGAAACCTTATACGGAGTAATAGTTTAGACCAAATGCTACTCTAGAATCAAAGCACATTTTCTTTTCTTCTTTCTTGGAAAATGAAAGTGATTCAAAACAGCAAAAAGCTTAATTTCTAATTGCACTTTACTCATATTTTCCCAGTGACCACTAAAGTTAATGTATCTGAATCTTGCGCAAATCACCTGATTGTGGAATAAGAGAGAGGTTTATTGGAGACGAAGCGGAATGGAGAACGAGATGCTTTCACTTCGGATGCAAAACGAAATGCAGAGGGACGAGCCGAGCACGACCGGAAGGCTGATCTGAAGGCGGAGGAGGAGGCCATTTCTTGATCGGAGATTTTTGGTTAACACCCGCAAACTCCAAGATCAGCGGGGCCTTGTGTAGCGCTTGTGTAGGGGGGTTTGGGAGCTGCTTGAGGTTTTAAAATTAGAAAAATAATATAAATCCTGAATAAGATAAGAATAATTAAAATAGTAATTCCTGCCCCGGGAAATGGTCAATTCGGGTCATATTGGGTCGGGCTCGTGGATACAGATTATTCATCAACAGCCCGATTGGATCTCCCTCGGCTAACGCTCGCGCTGTCGCACGTGAGAAGGTCACCTTCGTCTTCTTCAGTTTTCTTCTCCCATTTCTCCATGCCCTAAGGCCAAGCTCCTTACGTTCGCCTGATTCTTCTTCTTTCTCTAATTGTACGACGAAAACTGACATTTTACCAGCTGACGTGGAGAGGAAAATATGGCTTCGTTGTTCAAGGTATGCTTCTGCCTCCATTTGTTCCGAATAAAATTTGGCTGTATCTAGTTTTATTGGCTCAGATACTTAAGCTAAGTTGTTGATACATGCCTCACTCTTTTAACCTAAAATTCAGAAGTTTATGAAAATTAATGTGCGAAGGTTGAGAGCATGGATTTTGGCGGAAGTGAAGTAGGGATGTGATTGGCTGTAATACCTTGTACATTTCTGTTTTCTTTGCCACATGCTGGGCAAAGCCAATTGCACATAGATAAGAGGAAAAATACAATTGCAGCAGCTATAGAATTCATATAATCTTTTGAATTGGAACTAGGAACCCCCTTGTGGACGAAAAATTCTTTTCTCTTCTTTTTCTTTGGCTTAAGAAAGGATGCTCTGTTGCATATATATGAGAAAGGGAAGTAGTTCCTTTTATTTCCATTGCCTCTTACCATTGTCTGATACATAGGTCTAGGTGTTTATATTCAATCTTAAATACTAAATAAGGCGGTTTAGCTTACCGTATTTACCTTCTTTCTTTTCTACTTTGCTTGTAGGATTTAACCAAGCTTTCAGCCTATCGTGATAGAAAATTTCCGGGAACACAAGAGGACTTTGAGCATGCGCTCCTGACTTCGACGACTGTTTATGTGGGAAATATGTCGTTTTACACAACAGAAGAGCAAGTTTATGAACTTTTTTCTCGAGCTGGAGAAATTAAGAAAATAATCATGGGATTGGATAAAAACTCAAAAACTCCCTGTGGCTTTTGTTTTGTTTTGTAAGACTCCTTTCCCACTTGTAAATAATACGTAAACTAGGATCAATATTTTCTATATTTAGTGAATTCTCTTATAGGAGTTTCTGTTATATATTATTTTCTAACATGTTGGAGAAGTTTTACACAGACAATTATCTTTAAGGTGCTATAAAATAAACTGGGCAGTTAGTACTATTGTAGCTGGTAATCGTACTCTATTCATGCTTGTATGTTTCACTGAGACTATGGTGCTGGCGTACCATGCTTTCATTACTATGTCAAGTTGCATTTGACTGCATCAAGTGAGCTACCTTTCCCATTTTTAATTTCCCTTCTTTTGTTTTCTTGCTTTCTTCTCCCTTAATTTTTGCTACAATCATCATTAGAGCCAATTAGGCATGCAGCCCATAACATAGTATAAAATTCATATCTCTTGGAAGAATATTGAAAAATCTGTAATTTTTAAGTGCAAAAGGAGTTCAAATCTCACTTATAACTCTGAACATACAAATATCTACCTCTACGGATTTTGTCATGTTAGCTTGTTTGCATCCATCACCGTCTTACTTGTCCTAAACTGACAAATGTCTCCTTTCTCTGATCTGTTTGCTTATTTTGTGTTAAGATATTTTTTCTGATATCAAATTCTAAAAATATAATCTACTCTTTTCTTGCTTCCAATGATATGATAATTTATCTCAACTTTTAGCTTTAGGACATTGGTGGTGGCTGAATAAACTGTTGCATGCAGTTCTAAGAAATTCTTTACTGGGACCTCATGTTGAAATTCTCCTGATGTCCTGAATAGTCTATTCTTGTGATGAATACACGTTAGTTGTAGTGATTTATTATAGTCACTCTTATAGACTGGTGATTGATGATAGTATGTGTTCTCATCTTTCAGATACTACTCTCGAGAAGATACTGAAGATGCTGTCAAATACATAAGTGGGACAATACTTGATGATCGTCCTATTCGTGTAGATTTTGACTGGGGATTCCAGGATGGAAGACAATGGGGTCGTGGTCGTAGTGGTGGTCAGGTAAGCTGTCAAGGCTATGCTGTTTAAGGGTGCCTCTGGTCTTGACTGATGTAAACTTGCTTTTTCCTCATTTTGTGCAGGTGCGTGATGAGTATCGGACTGATTATGATCCTGATATCCTTTTAGATGTTAAGTTTTTATTGAGCTGCAATTTTCTTCCTTATAATGAAAGTGACATTGGTACTAGAGTCAGCTACATGAATGGGGTCATACCTGAAAGCCCAGACTCAGATTAATATAAACTAGTATGAAGCTTTGATAATTAAACTGTACAATAAACATGATAAAATATGTATGACTTTGTCATTACCGAACAAATATCTTCTTTTAAATTTGCTTTAAACATGTTTGCTGAACCCTTTTTGTCATAGTTTGAAGGGAATTTCACTTTTAGATTAGTAGATTGCTTATGCTAAAATGTACAATGAATTAAAAGTATAGTATATTGGCCCTTAGGTTCAAACCTCTGATGGTTCACATATAAAGAAGAATAAGTACGAATATGAAAGTGATCTAGAACTCACAATTTAGCTACATTCTTGAAGGTGTAAATAGGCTAGTCTTTAAATCAGTTTTTGAAAGCATTTTCAATTTGATTGATGGCATTACTTATTATCCTAGTCTTTGCTTGGCTTCCTTAATTATATAAACGTAGAGGTGGTTATGGAAAGTTAGTTCAGAAAGAGTTGGAGGCACAAAGGCAGCTTGTTGATTATGGTGCTGGTTCTTTGGGCTCTTTTCCACCAGTTTTGGCACCATCCTGTAAGTTACAACTGGCAGTTACCTCTTCATTGTGCTTCACTGCATATGGATTGAAGTTCATGGCTAGCTGCCTCATATTTGTTATGTGGTACAGGCATATGGTACAAAATTATGCTTACAATAGGCAGTTACTTCTGCATTGTGCTTCACTGCATAAAGATTGAAGTTCATGGCTTACTAAAATAGAAGCCGAAACGAGTTACTTGATCATCTGTGCTATAGATTTGATTTTCTCTTCTTAGCCAGTTCTACTATAAAGTGAATTGCTTATGACATGTCAAATGTGTTATTGTAAGACATCTTTGAAGCATGGGCACTTCAAAGATAGAGCAGTATCCGGTTCATATGAGACTCCAATATGACATGATGTGGCACTTCAAATTTTTATTGTCATCTTATTGCTGTGTCTGTGTCGTGTCTTTCATGCTTGTTAGTAAAACACTGAATTAGAGATGAAAATAACTGAGTATATAAAAGTAAGGAACACTTGTTGGTTTATTGGGGAGCCATCCTGGTAATTCTGTATCATTTTATGTGACCTTGCCTGCCATTCATATTAAACTGTTCTGCAATTTTGCTCCTGCAGATGGCAGACATGGTGGTTCTCATCGGTATGGTAGAGGTATTTCCTGAAGACTCTTCTTACTGTATGACATTTTGGAGTTTTAGACGCACACAAAAATGGTTCTGTTATTGATCTTCGCCTCATATCAGCATCTATATAACTTTAACGTCTCTTTGAAATGATAGATTACCATAGGAAGAGACCGAGAGATGACGATCGCCATGCCTACGAATCCTCAAAAAGGTCGTCAGATCATGAATCTCGGAGGAACTCTGATCATGACTCTAGACCGGTAAACAAACGCCACAAATCTTGTGATGCGGCAGGCTGATGATGATGATTAATTTTTTTTAATCAGTGTTCATAGCTAACCATTTAAGCCATAGCCCACAGGCTTATTCTCTCAATTCAAGGCGTGATGGGATGCTTCATTCGTTTGTCATTTTTAAATATAATGTGTTTCTTGTTGTTATTCCCTTTTTTTTTTTTTTTTGTCTCAACAATTACTTTTTCTGATGCAGGAAAAGAATCCACGATTTCGAGAGAGTGGTGATTCTGATGATGACGAGGAAGATGATCGAAAAAGAAGATCTTAGCATTAGCCATTTGGGTTGTACTGAAAATACTTCTATCAACATGAATTCTGGATAGCCAAAAAGAATTAGATAGCATGAATCATCAGAAATGCCAACAGATTATGGCCGTGTAGTATCATTTCAAATTGGAAAGAATAGCATCTTATATTTCAAATGTTCAATCTTGGTTTGAAATTCTAGGCCGGATCTGCTACTTTTGATTTTGCTTAATTTCTTTTTTCTTGTCTTCAGGGACTCAGGTTATAATTTAACTATAATGATTTTGGCCATGATGATCTGACATAATTTAACTTCCAAAGATCGAATGCGTTCAAATGCCAGTATGCACATGTGCATGAACACTGATTTCCCTGCTGAGAATGTACGTTGTCACAATTTTAACTTGGTTCCCCACGAATACATTTGAGACCATAAATAGCATACAAATACCATTAATTAACGTGGAAAACGTAAGAATTAATCATTTCAGCCGAGAAATATCATGAAAGAAAAACAGGTGGATTAGGAGCAATTTGGCTGATATTGATCTACATTACCGACTTGTTGATCTCATCTGGAAAGGACATTAACAGAGGAATCGGCATAGACTACGGAGTTCTTGAGTATCCTCTATCAGAGTTTATGTTCTTCGCAATTGCAATGGGTACATGACAAGGATGGTTTCTTTACTCAGGAACCCGATTCTCCTAGTACCCATCAATGGCTAGGATTAATCTTCTTATATTTATTATGCATATTATCCCCTTTTTTTTCTTTTTTCTTTTATCTCTCTCTAGATATGTTTTGCATAGATATTTTTGTTACTGCGAAAAATTAAGATGGTATAATATACGCTACCCTGATTTGCTAACTCCTTGTTATTCTTGTGAACTACGGATATTCCCCTTTTAACACAATAAATATAGCATATACTTTAATAAAACAATTTAGAAGAACAAGAAGGAAGATCGAATAAAGCTAAGTTAGAAGCCAGGAAAAGAGTGCAATGAAGTAGATGAAATTACTGGTAATTCCTAACTTCCTCTTCTGAGAAGTTTTAAATTATACTCCTTCCAATCCTATTTATAAAAGCTCAATAACCAAATTACATGATTTAATAAAACATTTAAAATTAGTTAAAAATAATACATATGTATGAAATAAAATTTATTTTTCAAGTTTGCCCTTATTTATGAGGGGCAAGTAAGAGAAAGAGAAATAAAGTAAATATAAGTATCATCCACTTTTTAATTAATGCCAATAAAAAACACCTTTTAATCAATGCAATGTGGTTAAGGTGTAATTTTACTAACGAAGTTTTTTCTGAGGAGTGTTTGGCATAAATAAGTTTTAGGAGGGGCAAAAATACCAATTTATAAGTTAACAGTTTTGTTATTTTTGTCTCATTTTAAATTATTCATTATACGTTAACAGTTTTGTTATTTTTAAAATTATTCATTAGTATTTTTGCCCCTCCCAAAACTTATTTGTGCCAAATGTTTCTGAGAACAAATTTCGTTGGTAAAATTGCGCCTTAACCCTAATGTATTACATATAATTAATGAATGAAAAAAAAAACTCATTAAATATTTAAATAACTCTTATCAGGCTCTTATAAAAAAAATAAAATAATTTAGATTTTAGGATCTTTATGAAAAAAAAAAAAGTAGAGCTCCGTGATTGTGAAAAGTTAAACACTAATTATATGAGCATTCATTGACCGATTCGAAGTCCGAATCATTGAAAATTGAATGGAAAGATTTTCAACACAGACGCTTCAGTTCTGCCAAGAAAACAAAATGTTGGAAGCAGTCAAATTTGACTTTCATTTGGAAAGCGGTCAACGCATTCACAGGGAGTTCGGGTTTATATGGTTAGAGAACAAATCCTTTTTTCGTGAAATTTGTACCACTTGTCCAATAATTAAGGATCCAATTGCGACCCCTTTTTATTTCACAGAAAATAATGCAAGTAGCCAAATTTGACCGTGGTTAGAGAACAAGAAAGCTGGCTTAGAATGCATAATTACAGAGCAAAGAAACCAAGTAAATCCAACAAAAATAATGATCAAGGGAAAGGACTCAGGACTGTTCCAGTTTCATATTTTTCTTGTTCTTATGATAATCCAAGCTCATATATCCGGTGGATCAGATAGCATTTATGTATGGAAATATCTTTCAGGGGGAATGACACCAAATATATATACAAAGAGTAATGGGTTTCTTTTCACCTGTTCCTAAGTCCCACAAGTATTACTTAGGCATATGGTAGAAAGGGCTTCCCATGCCATTACTTTTTACTATTTGCAGTTTTTAAAGCATAGAGTAACATGCAAGTTACCGAGTCAATTGCTGATCCCCTCTAACTCGAGTCTTTAATAAGTGAGCTCTCTCAGTTTTACATACCAGAACGAACATTCTGAATTTGTTTAATTTTCTCTGTATCAAAATACTGAAAACAAAAGGCACACGAGTACAAATATTGAGAGAAAATGTGTAGAGAAAAACATAAGGTGTAGTTAATGTGTTGTGAGACAAAAATGACGGAAAAATATGTAATCAATGCTAGGCGGGCCAGAGATCCTTGAATTTCGTATGGTTTTGACTTTAAGTTGGAAGATCTTCAACACAGATGCTACAGTTGTGCAAAAAAAGGCACAAAGGTAGGCGTGGTCTGAAAAATCAAGGCAAGAATGACAGTTGCAGAAACTGATGGAAGTTGCCAAATTTGAGTAAACGCATTGACAGTGGTTTCTGAGATTAGATGGTTATACAACAAAGAACTCTGGCTTGAGCAAGAGATTAGATGATTACAGAGCAAATAAGCGGGGTGTATCCAAAAAGATGAAAAACAAGGGGAGAGAATCAGGGTCGTTCCAATTTCTTCTTCTTCTTCTTCTTATGACAATCCGGGTGCATAAATCTAGTGGATCAGATAGCATTTATGCATGGAAATCTCTTTCAGGAAATGGCACTATAGTATCAAAAGGAGGAGTATTTGAAATGGGTTTCTTTTCACCTACTCCTAACTCCCACAAACACTACTTGGGCATATGGTACAGAGGCCTTCCCATGCCTAACAAAACAGTGGTCTGGGTTGCCAATACTGAGCAACCTGTCTCTGATCCAACTTCTGTATCCTTTGAATTTGGTGAACGTGACACCTTAGTTCTTCACTCCCCATCTGGCCAAATATTCTGGATCCTTTATTTAAATTTTGGTAGGCCTCTTCCAAATGGTGCAATAGGTGTTCTTGGTGATGATGGAAATTTCATTGTTAGAGAGTCTCAATTCGTCCACCATATTATGGCAAACTTTTGATCAGCTCACTGATACTCTCCTTCCTGGTGCGTATGAAAACCACTTAATAGTATTAACATCATGGAAAAATCCAACTGACCCTGCTTTGGGAACCTCTGCTGCTTATGTCTATACTGATGATGCCTTTGCTAACTTTCGTGGGGATCGACATGGAACTTATGAGATCAGCAACAAATATATGGTTGTAACCAACCGTTACATTCTTGTTACGTCCTTCCAATATGATAATGTGTCATTTTCTGTTAGGCCACGCTACCAAAATGGTCTGTTCAGATATGTGCTTGATGTAGATGGGCAGCTCAAGCTATTTGGTTGGTGGAAGGGTCAACAACATTGGAAATTGATCATTCTTATATCACAGGACTCCTCCCATCTCTGTTCTTGTGGTATATATACTATTTGCAATCCCAATAATAGGACGCCTTGCAATTGCATTATAGGATTTGTTCCAACTAGTCAGACTGAATGGGATTTAGGGAATCGTGCATGCGCTAGAACAATTAATCTGTATTGCTTCAACCACACGAAAGACAAGTTCTTTGTTATTCCCAATGTACGCTATCCATTGACATCACAAGTTTCACAAGTCAATCATTCTTATGAATCAAGACCAAAACTTTCCCGGGTCAATAATTCTGATCAGTGTCGATTGGCTTGCTTAGAAAACTGTTCTTGTGCTGCATATGCTTATGACTATGACCACCTATGCCTCACTTGGAAAAAACCGTTGTCATATATTCAGGAGCTTTCATCAGAAGCAGAGCTGGGAGGAGATTTTTATGTTAGAATTGCAGAATTTGAAACTGAAATAGAGGGTAGTGAAGATAAGAGTCATACTTGGTGGCCTATTCTTGTTTCTTTTGCTGGCACTGGCATTGTTGTGACGTTGATAATCATATGGACGAAACTGCATGGCGGTGGAGGTTCCTTGGAGATGGTGGGCGATGCTTTGATGCATTTCAAGCACCGTGATTTGAAATAGGCAACCAGGAACTTCACACAAAAACTCGGAGAAGGTGGTTTTAGCACTGTTTATAAAGGCGAATTCTCAAATTCGACTTTGGTTGCGGTAAAGCAACTTAAAGGTGAAATGCAAGAGGAAAAACAACTTCGAGCAGAGGTGAGCACAATCGGAATAATTCATCATATAAATCTGATTCGCTTAAGAGGCTTCTGTTTAGAAAATTCCAAAAGATACCTAGTTTATGATTACATGTCAAATGGGTCTCTAGAATTTCATCTGTTTAAAAAGAGTAACGAGATTTTGAATTGGGCAAAAAGATTCAAAATTGCGCTTGGAACTGCAAGGGGATTGGGTTATTTGCATCACTCATGCAGAGATTGCATCATCCATTGTGACATCAAACCAGAAAACATTTTATTAGATGCTGATTTTGGCCTTGCAAAGCTCTTCGGTTGAAACTTCAACAATGTTCTCACTACCATGAGAGGTACTAGAGGATATCTTGCACCTGAATGGTTTTCAGGTGAACCTATCACTACAAAAGTTGATGTATTTAGCTATGGCCAGGTGCTGTTTGAGATCATTTCTGGCAGAAGAAACTTGGACATGTCAAATGATGAGTTAAGTAACTATTTTCCAATGCTAGTATTCAATGCACTAAACGACGGAGTAGAAGTGATGACATTGGCTGATCCTGAATTGGAGGGTGAAGTGAATGTAGAAGAGTTGACAAGAGCATGCAAGGTTGCTTGTTGGTGCATTCAAGATCATGAACAAGACAGACCAACCATGGCTCAAGTGATTCAAATCTTGGAAGGTGTGCTTCAAGTGGCCGTGCCTCCAATTCCACCATTTTTTCAGTCCCTTGCTAATGGTCCCACGAGAACAAGTCATGTGGAGAGAAGTGAGGCTTCTACTACATCAAATTCGTCACTTTACAGTTTCAGCTTTCAACCGCCTGTGAGTTTTTCTAGTCTTGGTTTTTTAAGTTAAGAAAAAAATATTTATGGTTTGGATAATTGAACATCTTGGATTGATTACTAGTTACTAAGTAGCTGGATTCTTCTGTTACAATTCCGCTAACATTATTTTTACGATGCACTAATATATAATCTTTGCTTGAACAGGTGAATCGTATCCATAGTTAAGCCAAGGCCAATTTGTTCAGCAGCATGAGAATAACAAGTGCAAGGAGCTTCTCAACAACTTCTTCATTCTCAGCTCCCAAGTTTCATATATGAACAGTAATAGTATAAATGTTGAACTTGAGATTCTATTATGAAAGGTGATACAGGCGCGTGTGTGTGTGTACATATATATTATGAAGGGAGGTGTCTTTAGTGATCTAGATTCTAGATAATCATACATCTTGTAATCGAACTGAAGAAATGAATGTCGAATCAAAATGTTTTTATCTGACCAAAGGACAGCTTTTTCTTCTGTGACTTCCCTTCATATATGAGAGAGCATACAAGAGATCTCTTTAGGGCTGTACTCATAAGGGTACATTCTATGTTCTGCCAAAATTGTAAAAATACTTCTTTAAGCAGATAATCAAAAAGTACTACCTTCAGTCCTTAATATAAGATCCACTTCGTAGTTCAACATCCTGTCAGAGTTTCAGTGAAACAGATTCTTTGCTCAAACAACGTTTTCAGCTGAACATTGAATGAACAATGCTTAGTACCATCCTTTTCTGAAAAATCCTTTTCTTTTTTAGCGCAATTGCAATCTTTTTGTTTGTTTGAACTATGTTGATGATTATTTGGCATAAATAGTTAAGAGTCTGCTGAAGCCAAATCTTTCTAGCAGCCTGAAGGAAAATAAATGGATTTAATCCGGTTCTTCTATGTCAAACTCTTTTGCAAAGATATCCCTTTTGTTTCTGATCTTCAATTCTTTCTCAACACGTTTGAATTTGATACTAAGCACCATTCTCTCTGATCTGTGCCCCCTGAAGTTTCTGTTTGAGGGACTGATCTCTGAAGAGTACAAGAATAAGAGATGAAGAAAAAAGTAATGCATAATGTCGTCAAGGTGTAGACAGTACTTTTCTTTAGGTTTAATTCACCCCCACCTATTCCTATCTATTAGGGTGCAATTTGGATTGACGGGTGAATTTTGATACATGATATAATAAAGACCTTTGAGTATGGATTGCACTCCTAACACTCAAGCCAAGACAACAATGACTTTTACAAAGTGATAATTTGATTTTATCTTTATGTGGACTCAAGGATGGGTTTAATCTCTTGTTGTTATGTGATTTCTAATGTGTCAGAATGACTAATGGTGTTGGGTATTTATAGACCTTGAGTGGTGCCTCTAGAAGTAATACCTCTTCAATTAAAAGTCATAACAATTTGTTAGATTCATGAATCTCATATGTCGATTCATAAACAGAGACATATAAAGAGTTATACCTTTATATTATAGAGTTTTCTCTAAAACACAACATAACTTTTCACCAAGTGGTAGCTGCCACACCTTTGGCTATAACTTTTCACAAATGTCTCTAAAAACTGAAGAGACATAACCTTAGTGACTTTTAATGTTATTACTCCTTACATAACTCCTCATATAAATCCCTTAATTTAATGAACACGACTTTACAAAAAACACGTCTCTTCATTTTAAAATATTCCAACAGCTTTGTCACACGAGTACTACAGCAATAAGATAAAAATATCCAGGAGACACCTCTAAGATAATGAAAACGCAGATTTTAAGGCAAATTTTATATGAACTTGAAATCTTCCCCTTCGCAGTATAGCATTACCAGCTATTGTCAGCCGTAGCATCTGACAGGCATTCATGAAATAATTCCCATAAACCTTTTTTCAACTATCCAAGAAAAAAAAATCTGTAGAAAATAGAAAGAATAGACCAAATTTAAATGATTATATTAGTGCAATGATTTTCTTTCATTTTTTAGGATAGAAGAGATCTTAGAACTCTATGGGTCTGTTTGGGAACGCGGCAGGGGCAAAAAAAAGGCCCAATTGGGACCCAAAAGCCCAGTTAGATGGGAAGTGTCCGTTTGAGAACATGTCTTCTCCCATTGGGCTTCACGAAAAAAAGTTGCTTTTTATAGAAGCTTATGGAAGTTGCTTTTGCTCGGGTGAAGCTGTTTCTGCACTGTTAGAGCATTGATTCAAAACTCCTAAAGGAAGACACAGGACCCACTGTTGGAGCATTGATTCAAAACTCCTAAAGGAAGACATGGGACATGGATTTCCAAAGTGGGCTAATTTTCTTCCGGTGGGCCCAACTCGTGCCATTGTGTCACCTTTTATGTAAAATTTAGGGGAAATGGGTAATAAAAGATTAAATAAAAGAGAATTAATGGTAAGTTAAAAATAATTACTATAAAGATATGTATTTAATATAATATATACAAATAATATATATACAATTTTTTTTTTTTTTTTATCAACTTTTCTTTATATTTTTCACTTCAATTATCACAATATATACAAATTATATATGTGTAGTATTCAATAAGATTCATGCCCTTTTCAGTCATTTCTCATCTAAACGGGCTTTTCAAACACTAATCCAAACAGGTTTAAGGTTAGAAAAAAGTCATTTTCGCCATTGCCAATCCAAATACAAATCACATCTACAATCTGACTTTTTTCTATCTGACTTTTTCAAAAACTCATCTGCAAAAAAAGCTCCTTCTCCACCGCTAATCCAAACAGGCACTATGTATGTAAGCCTATCATTGGATGAAAAAGAAGCAGCATCAAGTAGAAGAAGAACAAACAAGTAAAATAACAAATTTTGTTCCACAAAAGGATTAATGTAAGCCCAAATTAGTTTTTTTAAAAAAATATATCTTAATTATACAAAGCTTTCAGGAAATGACACTTAGGCATAAATTTTGTGTTTCGACTCATCTGCGTATATTGACGAGTTATTTAATTCAAACTCGGTATATGATTATAAGAATGGGAGAAACAAATCCTTTCTGGGCATTAAAACTCGACCGTAGAAAATAATATAAATCATTTCAAAGTTAGAGTTCACACGAGAGAACATGGAAACTAGTTACAACTTACAAGCTACTTGCATTCACAAGACAACTAGCTCTTTGTTATTCCCAATGGACGCTATTCCGTTGAGACCACAACTTTCACAGGTCAATAATTCTGATAAGTGTCGATTGGCATGCTTACAAGATTGTTCTTGTGTTGCATATGCATATAACTATGTGAGGATATTCAGAATCTCTTATTCATGTCATATATGTCCAGTACATAGAGAAATATATAGGAATATGTGACAGCAGTAAACCCTACTATCCAGCAGAAAATAATGGATCTACAAAACAGAAAAATAACAAACTCCTAAATCTGAGATTTTAACCTATATCTAAGATATTATCCTAGATTATATCAGATATTTATTTTAATTAACTTAATGGGCTGAGGCCCAAGTCGCTAACCAACACTCCCCCTCAAACTGGTGACTAGACATCTATCATTTCCAGCTTGCCTACTAATTCATCAAATAGCTTCTTGTCTAGAGGTTTGGTGAGAAAGTCAGCAACTTGTTCATGAGACCTTATATGAGTCAACCTAACAATTCCTTCTTCAATTTTTTCTCTAATGAAGTGCTTGTCAATTTCAATGTGTTTTGTCCTGTCATGTTGAACTGGATTTGTTGCTAGTTCCATTGCTACTTTGCTGTCACACCATGTTTGGACTGGAACTTGTAGCTTCAATTTTAGCTCCTTGAAAAGAAGTATAAGCCATATTCCTTCACAAATGCCAAGACCGTTATCTTATTGTTAAAGTGCTTTACAAACAATTTATGGTCAGTTTGACATTGAACAAGTCCAAGTTTCTTCACACAGCTTGTAAACCGTTCAAACCATGCCCGAGGCGATTGTTTCAGGCCGTATAGAGACTTGTATAGTCTACATGCGACATTTGGAGTATTAGGTTGTTTCACTCCCTCAGGAACAGCCATATATACTTCTTCCTTGATATCCCCATTTAGAAATGTGTTTTTCACATCCAACTGATGTAATGGCCAATCTAAGTTGGCTGCAATAGATAATAACACTTTGATGGTATTTAACTTTGCAACCGGTGAGAATGTTTCTTCATAATCAATTCCCTCAGTTTGGGTGAATCCTCGAGCTACTAATCTAGCTTTATACTTATTTAAGCTTCCATCTGGGTTGTACTTCTTAGTAAATACCCACTTTGAGCTTACCACGGTCTTCCCTTTAGGCAGTTTCACCAATTTCCAAGTTCCATTTTTCTCAAGAGCCCTGAGTTTTTCATCTATTGTTGCCTTCCAACCAGAATGAACCACAGCTTCTTGATATGTAGTTGGTAATTTTTCACTGTCCATATTAGTAATAAAGGCTTTATAAGTGGTAGAAAGGTTGTTGTATGATACAAACCTCTGAATTGTGTGTTGAGTGCATGTGCGCACCCCTTTTCTGACAGCAATAGGCCAGCCTAGATCATCAGACCCTGAGTTAGAGTTGGATTCTTGGATCTGCCTTGGAACATTTAAGGTTATATTTGTTTCTCCAACTTGCGGTTCTGATCCTGTCATCTCCTGGGTGTTGGCATCAGCTTCAGGTTCAGTCACTCTTGGATTGATTCTGGGTTGCGAAGTTGGAGGTTCAAGTTGGCTGATATGTTGTTCAGGTTCAGTGGTGTCAGGGTTCAGACTGTTAAGGTTGGTTTCAGGTTCTTGTAGGTCTGGATTTTCAGGTTCTTGTATGTCTGGATAGGTACCTACTGGGTTGGGAATGACAGTGGTAAGTTCAGATTGAGAAGTTTGGTATAGGAACTCCAACTCCAATTCCCTATTACTCTCCCCCTGAATTGGAGTTTTCTGGTAGTAGGGACTGGTTTCGACAAAGGTAACATCCATAGATACAAACATTTTTTTCAGAGTGGGTGAGTAACATTTGTAACCTTTTTGCTATGATGAATAGCCTAGAAAAATGCATTTAAATGCCCTAGGGTCAAGTTTCCCTCCATGATAGTTATGAACATAAGCTACACAACCGAAGACTTTCTGTGGTATGGATGACATTAGGTGTGTGTTAGGATATGTTTGGGAGAATGTGTGAACTGGAGTATTGTAATTCAATGTTTTAGATGGTAGTTTATTGGCAAGATAGTTGGCAGTAAGAATAGCTTCCCCCCAAAGGAATGAAGGTACATTGTGTGTTATCACAAGGGCCCGAGCAATTTCTAAAAGCTGTCTATTTTTTCGTTCAACAATACCGTTTTGCTGGGGTGTGTAAACACAGCTGGTTTGATGAATTATCCCTTCGTCATTTAGATATTGTGTGAATTGAGAACTAAGATACTCTCTCTCATTGTCACTTCTTAGGACTTGTATGGATGTTTGGAACTGGCTTTTGACCATTTGATGGAAGTGTGTAAAAATAGAAAATAGGTCGGATTTGTCTTTCATGAGGTATAGCTAGGTTACACGTGTGTGGTCATCAATGAATATTGCAAACCATCGGGCTTTAGATAATGTAGGAATTCGCGAAGGGCCCCATATATCACTATGAACTAGGGAAAATGGGTGAGAAGGCTTATATTTTTGTGGTTGATAGGAATTTCGTGTATGCTTTGCAAGTTGACAAGTATCACAAGAGAATGAAATATCCTTTTTATTCATGAAACTTGGAAACAATTTCAACAAATAGTTAATACTTGGATGTCCTAATCTACAATGCAGCAACATTAATTCTTTATTTTGAGTAGAACTACTTGCATTGTAAATAGCCTTCTTACCTTGACTTAGGTGTTCTGCCTTCCTGCTTTTTTCTGAAGGAGCATCGAGATAATATAACCCCTCATGTTCCATAGCTTTTCCAATCCTCCTCGTCAAACCCAATTCCTGAAAAATACAATAGGCATACCAGGTATCAAACTTAGGATTATTGGCCAATGGTTGAGTAGCCTCTCCTGTGAGATATTTTGCTTTTCCTTTTCCCCTGATGAAGATCAGAACACCCTGGGACCATTGTAGGTAATTATCCCCATTTAATTTATGCCCGACAATGGATAGAGGAGTACCATCGCCTGCTAGGTTTTGAAGACTCGAATTCGGCCTAGGGTTTGTCGCAACAGAATGTGTGTCCTCATGCGACTGTGAGGTGGTAGTATCAGTGCTACCTTGGAAAGCACTATTTGTGCCGAATTGAATAGGATTCTGAGTCATTGCTCTGATACCATGAGGATATTCAGAATCTCTTATTCATGTCATATATGTCCAATACATAGAGAAATATATAGGAATATGTGACAGCAGTAAACCCTAGTATCTAGCCAAAAATAATGGATCTACAAAACAGAAAAATAACAAACTCCTAAATCTGAGATCTTAACCTATATCTAAGATATTATCCTAGATTAGATCAGATATTTATTTTAATTAACTAAATGGGTTGAGGCCCAAGTCGCTAACCAACACTATGACCAATGCTTCACTTGGAAAGACTCCTTCTCATATATTCAGGAGCTTTCATCAGAAGCAGAAGCAAGCATTAGAGGAGCTTTTTATGTTAGAATTGCAGAATCTGCAGTATCAGAAATAGAAGGTAGTGGGAATATCAAAAGGAAGAGTCATGTGGACAGAAGTGAGGCTTATAGTACATCAAATTCATCAACTGGCAGTTTTAGCTTTCCACCACCGGTGGGTTTTTCTAGTTTTTTTTTTTTTGAAAAAAACAAGAAAATATCACTTAAACTTCAAAATATCAAATCAGTGATTTCCTGCTTATTAGAATATGAAGGATTAGAGTAGAGAAGAAACAAGAGCCTTTAAATATTATTGAATCCTCAATACTTAATCCTTAATACAAGCAACTAAGCAAGGGCCTTTTTATAGGCAAAACCATAATCTAGACTAATCCTAGAATATAATCTAATCTAATCTAAATTAATATTAATCAAGTATAAACTCTAACAATAATATTTCTAAGATATATCAAATATCAACAAATTATATATAATATCTCAACATGAGAATATATCAAATATTAATATAAGATATAATAATATCTTAATATTATTAAAATAAGTTATCAATTGCTATATTCTTATAATTAATACCCATACTCTGCTCTTATAGGCAACAAGACTAATTTAGGATTTCAAAGTTTAAGTGATATTTTCTTATCTTTTTACCTTTATTTTTTAAGTTATTAAAAAAATATTAATGGCTTGGAAAATTGAAGATTTTGGATGAATTGGTAGTTACAAAATAGCTAGAACCCTCTATTACAATTAACATTATATTTATGGTGCACTAATATTTTTCTAATGTTTGAATAATCTTTGCTTGAACAGGTGAATCCTGTCCAATCAGTCATACCAGAATTGATTTGTAAACATAGTTAGCGGAGGCCAAGTTTCCGCAGCAGCATGAGAATAATAAGTGGAAGGAGCTTCTCTAACAACAATTGCATTGGCAGCTTCCATGCTTCATATATGAGCAGAAATGATCTTATTAATGAATTTGCGATTCTACTATGAAAGCTGATAAGAATACTGTGTTATGAAGGGAGATGTCATTAGTGATCTTAATAACCTTACAATCTTGTAATAAACTGAAGAAATGCATGTAAAAATTATATTGGAACATATAATGTGGTAAGATTCTTGATGGAATAAGGTGGATGACAAAGTCCAGTATGCCTGGAAGTATAGATTATTCCTTTCTTGTGACTGCTCGTAGCATACTCGAGAAATTTCAGAGTTCAAACCCAGCATATATACCATCAAATTTTATGAATAATAAATAGGAGACCAAAATTTTTCTTGCAGGCTCAATAAAGTAACGTTACAACACTATCACCTACGAGATTCACTAATGTTGCATAGAACTCAGGATTCACTTGGAATCCAGATGGTATCGAACTGTAGTTATCATTACAGTTACCCCGGCGTCATCAGCTGAGCACGCAACATAGGGAGTCCCACCGACGGCATGCTGATCGAATATTTTCTCCTATTCTAGAGAGTTCATACATCTTAGCTCTATTTCTGGGAAGATAGAAGATCGTGTATATCTTACTCAACTTCTTTGATGATTCTTCTCTTCCGCAATGGCTCTGTTTTGATGCTACCTGGGGCACTGTGAGCTTTCCTTCTCTCATCTTTTCTTTTCCTAGCGTCGGCCATAACACGCATGAGGCTTGTTGCTTTGAATATTGGTTTTGGCAGGTGCCTATGCCTATTGAGCAAAAACAGAAGAAATAAGCAAGGTTTCATTGTCCTCAAAATAATAGTATAATGCATGACATGATTGTTACTCAATAACACAATTCACTAGAATGGTTGTTTAATTTGATCATATCTTACCTCACAATACGTTTCACTTCAGGGAGGTGCTTGTAGCCATTCTTTAGGGCTTCGTGATAATCATGCTTCTTCCGTTCCCTTGGGAGAACCTGCACCAAAGTAGTCACAATAAATGAAATCAGTTTTTATCAACAAATCATGATATAAAATATTATAAATGAGCATGATATTCCAGTATTAGCTCCAAGAAAATGCCGCCATACTCAATGAAGGACAAAATGCATTAATAAATTAATAAATTGACATGAAAATCCGTAATGAAAGATTTGAGGGTAAGGAAGACATCTTACAACTCCAAGTTGTTTTAGTCTTCCAAAGCCTGAGATTAGTGTCATCACTTCCGGAAATCACATAACTTGCATCATAGCTGAATTTAACACAGAATACCCTGCACAACAAAGAAATAGATCAAGTACATGTTTGTTTCAGCTTTTTAGAAGTGCTTTAACGGCATTTGAGGCAAGTGTGTGAGAGGGGTTTTATCTCGGTGTGCGGAAAAGTGCTTAAAAAAACACTTTTTGTGTTTCCCAAACAAGTACCAAGTCATCTCATGGAATAGAAATCTAGCAGTTCAAGTGTTTAACTGTAATGTAAGTAAACAAACAAAAGGGAACTCTTATAGTGCAAGATATTAAAAAACAAGTGATCCTTTGCATTCTCTTAGTATGATAGATCTCCCTGCTGTGGCCGCCATTATACTGGAAAATTCTTACCTCTAACGAGAAAATGCCAGTAAGCAAAATGGAAATTTGAAAAGAATATATTAATAGGTTAAAGTAGGTTCAAAGGAACTAACTGTTCTATCATATGATCCGGTGACAAATTCCCGGCCAGTTAGTGAGTAGTCAATATCCATGCTGTCAAATGAAATAAGTATTAATATCAGAATTAAATGCATTTGATCCAAATAAACAATGATAAACATATTAGAAGAGCATTCATCTCACACAGCAGAAACATGATCTTTGTGAACACATTTGGCTTCATCAAGTTTACTAGCGTCATAGCTATAGCAATTGCAATCTTCATTTGCCTGGATATGAAAGGAACTTATAGATCAGAAAACATAACTAAATATCCCAACAACTAAATATGCACAAATACGAGTACGTGTATCAGGTGCAATACGATATGTCTAATACAACAAATTTTAAAATTTCAAGATACATGTACAGGAGGTATACATGTATAATTACGTATATCTTCAATAAATTAACATACACAAAATTAACCAGATAAAAAGATGAGTTTTCAACAAACATTTTACAAGTGATATAGAAATATCAATAACAAGCAATTGACTTTTGGGTAAGTTTTTAAATTATTTTGGATTATTTCAAAGAAAAACTAATAATAAAAACATTAAATTGAGTTACATGCATTGTAAAGTACAGTACATGTATCGTATCAGATGCCTGTAAAAGACAAGTATGTCTAAGCAGCTGATGAACTTACAGCAGTGAAGTTTAATGGCTCCCTTGGGTTCCAGGATAAAGAATTAGTTGTCGTCTGTAGAATGAAGCACGAATCAGTGTTGTACAAATATATTTGAAAAGAACAAAAGGCACCCACACATAAAAAATTGAAAAGTATCATCTAGCTGAGAATTTAATCCATGATGAAATATATGTGAAATACATGCTTTACGAAAAAGAATTTAATCATAACCATACAAAAACTCCTGCCATGTATAAATTGGAACACAATTATACTTAGAGTTATGTAGTTAATTGCCGGAAACATGGATATCAAGGACAAAACTCTTGTTCCAATGCAAAGTAAAAATTTGTGATCATTACCATCATTATGATTTTCCTGACAGGGGAAGACTCACGCAAATCATATAGTGTTATGCTCCGGTCACTACAGAAAGAAAGTATATCAAAAAAATCAACCCAGGAACACAAGTAAATTAATCTGATCATCATTTTTCTAACTGCATTCGATAAGGAGTTTAAAGAAATGATTTGAAATTTGAATGAGCAACTTATGGTAAATGCTAAATGAAGGAAACCAAATCCTTAATCATATTCCACTTTTGAAATGAGATGTTTGACATATTTTTCTCCATAACTTTTGGTCAATATAGTCATTTCACTCTTAGCAAATGGATTAGTCCAAATAAATATCAGCATACCTAGCTGTTGTTGCCAAGAGATCTGGTTCTCCAGGATTGAACCGGACAGATATTACTGAATCTGACCCCCATTCGTAATTCTGTATTGGTTGAGACCTGTACAAGGGAAGAACATCATCAGAAAACAAAAAAATAATTAATTCAGACACAGCTTAAGGAAAGTACACTAATCAGAAACTGAAATCAAAACCTGTTGTGGTTCCATATATCTACTTGAGCACCAACAGTAGCAAACCGCTCACCACCCCACTCGTGATCAACACCCCTAAATTAAAAAAAAAAAAAAAACGCCTTAGAAGTAGCACTGGCCCTCATATCTTAGTGATATATGTTAAAATTCACTCCAATACTTACCAAAATGCATTCTTCCAAACATAAATACTAATGGGCTGCAATAGTGGATGAAAAATTGTCAGCAAGAATATGATTTAAAAAAATCATATCTAGCACAAAACTAATGATCAATAACGCATGAGAATTCACTACCTCAGCAGAATTCTCACTGGAACCGCCTAACTCTATTGATGCAGCAACAGGAACATTCCAAAGTCTGACACTGAACCAAGAAAGACCAGTTTTGATTATAAAAATTAGCTACTAAAGCCCAAAACCCAATGATAAGAAAACTTGATGACAGGGAAAGAGATTCCTGAATGGGGCAAAAAGCGATCCTTACGAGCAATCAGTTCCACATGATGCAAGAATCCGTCCATCTGTAGATACTGCTAGGCCTCGTACAGCACCTTGATGACCAGGAAATTGACAAACTGTACGCATAGGGACACCAAAAACAGATATATTTGCCAAAAATGTCGCAGCATAAAAAGTATGGTTCTTGTGTTTAAAACTCTCCAAGAGAAAAACTCTTACATCATGGGCACCACATGTCCATGATCCAATGCAGGACAACATTCATATTATATAGCATTTGACTACATCACCATCATAGTTAAGTAATAATTTTAAAATCAAACTAAACAAATTTTTTACCTTGAAGATATATCCCACAGCCGAATATCTGCAAACACAGAGATCAATGTTACAAGTTGACTCTCACTTAGGCAATCCAACATATTAAGTCATTGATAAAGCTGCAAAACAGAGTCACAAAATAGGAGACAGACTGATAACAAATACATAGCAACATCAGAAATTCAGTATATAATGAAAATAATGTAAGTGTGAAGTTATAATTCAGAACTCAAGGCAGGACAGGACAGTACAGGTAAATTGATATAAGAGACATTTCCTACAAAAATAAGTGCTATAAATTTAAAACAAGGGCGAAGGTGTAAATTTAGCATTCAACAATTTCGCTAGGAGCATCCATAAGACTTATTTATTTTCATGTGCAAAAGTAGCCATAAACTATTTATTTGGGAGCAAATTTAGTCACGCCGTTAAATCTGCTTAATTGCCGTTACTTTTTGAAGGGTCCCAACAGGCTTCTCTCTCTGTAGTATTTTAATATTTTTTTAATAGGAAAATATCACTTAGGCCACATGAAAACAATTTCATTTCAATTAATGCCCAAAAGATTCTGAAATCTCACTACAAAATTTAATTTATTTTTACTGACAGAGCTTAATTTCATTTTAACCCAAGGGGTGCAGTGATATTTCAGAATCTTTTCGGGGTTGTCTGAAATGAAATTTTTTCCATGTGGCCTAAGTGATATTTTCTCATTAAAAAAATATTAAAATAATACAGAGAGAGAAGACTGGTGGCCCCACATTTCAAAAAGTAACGGCAATTAAGTGTTTTTTAACAGCGTGGCTAAATTTGCTCCCAAATAAATACTTTATGATTACTTTTGCACCCGAAAATAGATAAGTCTTATGATGCTCCTAACGAAATTGTTGAATGCTAAATTTGCACCTTCGCCCTTAAAACAAAAATAAACCTGCTTGAAGTCAGGGGGAAAGTCATGCAAGGTACTAGTAAGTGTTAATTGGATATATTTCATAATTATTACATGAAAAAGATAGTACATTGTACCCAAAAAATGGTACACAGAAACATTTTGATATTGAAATTAACTTCTCTAAACTTTAAGGAGGCTCAAACTAATAATTTAATTAGGTTGAACAAATTCAAGTTTCAAACAACAAACATGGGTGTCCCAAATCCCAATTATTTTATGTCCATGTTAAGTAAAATAGAGAGATATTAGTCAATTTGGAAAAACAATGTCCTATTCTCTCACTTCGTATCTCATTACTCAAGCAGGAGCTGAAAAGTATTATTTGATTCGTTATGTGCACAACTTATTTATCCTATCCACTCTATGCTGAAGCTAACTATCACCCTGAACCATGCAGAATATGTGCCGCATGAAATATTCCTACAATATATAAGCACATACATTAATTCAAGCCAATATAAATAAATAACAAATAGAGTATCAAAACAAGAGAAAATTACCTCCATCCGTTGAACCTGAGAAAATCCCTTTCAAATGATTAGGGTTCTTCGCCATACACGAAACAGCGTCTATGCCCATCCATTGCTCCTATAAACGGTCTTGCAAAAATCTAAATTTTCCAAATTAGAAACTTCAAAAAGAAAATACAAATTTCCTAAGCTAAGAAAATCAATTTTACCTTGTCCAACTTTGCCGAATTAAGAGCGCGCACATACTCTACCGCCTTCTCTTGACTACGAATACTCGGGTCATAATTGTGGAATACCCTTCTTTCCAATTCCAATGAACAGAACACAAGTTCAGATAGAGGAAGGGAAAAAAGAAGTAACTTGGAGATTCAGAAAAAACCAAAAAAACAAATGGAAGCAGAGAAAGCATTACCTGAAGATCATTACTTCATTCTCGAGTGAACTCATCAGCAGAGCGTGATATAACCTCAACCTTCATTGTGTCCAAGGAACGAAATATTCATTCCGTATCTCACGACACTGCCAATATCATTTAATCACACAAGTTACCCAAAAGACCTAGCTCTAGTGCAAAGTTTGATAGAGTGAAATAACAGTCCAAACTCCGAAGGCAGAGTAGCCTGGACTCCTTTGTAAAGCAGCTGCTTTGAACAATGAGTGTAACGGCATGAATGCAAACTGCATATGACAACCTAGCGCCAAAAAGAACAAGACGATGGCACAAGGGTTCAAAAGTAAATACATATGTTCTCGATTTTAACCAAGGATATTGAACCGGACCGGACCGGCCGGTCCAACCCGGGAACCAGTGAACCGGCCGGTAAACCAGTCCGGTCCGGGTTAGTATTTTTTAAAAAATTTTTTTAAAATTTTTCTTTTAGAATTTCATACTATAAATCTAAAATTTTCAATTTCTCATCGGTTTAGTCCCGTTTTAGCTCCGGTTTAACCCACTGACCTTTAACCCAGTACCCTGACCGGTTCAATGCCCGGTCCGAATTTTAATACCTTGATTTTAACTTTCTTTTTAATTTTTAACTTTTATATTTTATTTTTCAGGGTCGACTAGCCCAAAAAAATACAAAATACAATGCGCTTTTTAAAAATAATAATAAAATTAAAATTAATCTTATAAATCATCAAAAATATAATTATCTTGGTCATCATTTAAAATAATATTGGAACAAAAATATAACTACATACTCCTCATCATTAATTATAAGTTTTAAATAATTGATTTATGTTAATCAACAAAACAATAAAAATTAGTTAAGTTTAATAAATATATTTTTTTTTCAACTATATCTTTATTTGCAACAAATACAATAAATATAAGGGTTAAGGGGGAAAAATACCCATAAACTTTTTTCAAAAGTGCATCCACCACCATAAACTTTTTTGAGTGCAAAAGTAATCATAAACTTTTAAAAAGAGGGTACAAGTAACATTTCTGTTAAAACTAACTAACGACCGTTAACTTCAGCGCAAAATTACCAAAATATGCCTATCTAAAAAAATGTTATGGTGGTGAACGCACTTTTAAAAAAATTATATGGGTACTTTTACCTCTTTACCTTTTTTTTATAGGAGTATTTTGATAATTTTATACTGGAGTTAACGGCTGTTAGTTAGTTTTAACGGAAGTGTCACTTTTGCCCCCTTTTAAAAGTTCATGGTTACTTTGGCATCAAAAAAAATTTACGGTAGTGGATCACTTTTAAAAAAAATTTTATAAGTATTTTTACCCCCTTAATTCTAAATGTAACAATATAACAAACACAGTTAAGGGGGTGCAGTGACAAAAAAACGCAATATAACTAGAATTAGAATGGACCAGGATGGGGACGGGGTAAACATCACTTTTTATAACTAATATTATGGGTAACTTGAAAAAATAATAAATATGAGACAAAAAAATATTGAAATTTTATATTTAAAATCAAAACAAATCCTTCAACTAGTTTTTACAATGCGATATTTAGGCATTTAATCTCAAGAAAGTAAAGTCTTTTTCAATGTATACTATGTTTGAATAATTTATTAATTATTTGTTTATAAAAATTAATTTATCATTGATCAGGCGAAAGAAATAATTTATTAGTTAATATTTGACATGAAAAATATTAAAATTTTCTATAATCCAATTTATGTTTAGTAATTTTATAGAAAGAATTATCATGCGAGTTCTCCAGAAAAATATTTTATATCCATACATAACTAAGTAGTTTTTCCTCTATTGTAGGAGCCTTTTTTAGAAAATGAGAGAATTGTGTTACTCATTTTTTTCAATAATTAGGCACATGTACACTTATGCCATCCATATATATAAGTGCTCGTTTGGAATAATTTATTTTTAGGTAATAAGTACTTATAAATTGTGATTCACAATATATAAGGTAAATTTGTAAGAGAAGTTTTATCTCGACTTGTGTAATAAGGACTTATTATCTAAAAATAAACCCAACCAAACACACACTAAGATGGACATTGATCCACAAGTACAGGCTTTGCAATCTCGGTAATGGAGATGAGCTTCGGAAGAGATGATGAAACACAACGTGAATGGTGAAATAACGTTCATTTATTCATTCATTTTTTGCATAGAAGTCAAAATATTCACATTATTATTTAACCCATTCAAGTGCGTCGATTCAATATGCATGGCTCATTCATCATAAATTTTGATCTTCAAATTGAACTATATTAATTATTAATTATTCTCTCAAAAAATAAGTCCTATACTATTTAATTCAAGACATAGACTAACTTGACACAATCCACTACTTTTTCTTTGGGCCAAGACCAAAAGACCCCGAACAATCCCAAGTCAAATTTTGTGGTCACAATAATAAGATGGCATGTTTGACAATAAATTTATATAAACAAAATAAATGGCATGGTTTTAACAACTAAAGGAGTAGACTCCCGAAGTAGGCTTTCCCCTGTTCCTCACTTGTATTTTATCTGGTATGCAAGGTCAAACAACTAATGCCGCTATTGAATTCTCAGGAATTCAATTGTCATGGAACATTATTGACCTCAAAAGGCACACTAAATTGCTCAGGAAAAAACCTTCTAATTTCAATACTTTGTATAACATATTTAAGCCAATTTTGCTCAAAAAACTAATCAAATGCTTAACACTAGGTGAGATGGGGGAAAGGAGGAAGGGAAGGTAGGCCCCATTTCGTGGTTCTTTTAGTCTTCCCTGTACTCTGGATTCTCCTTCAAAATAACAAAACCTTCAAGAATGGGAGAAAGTGGAATATGTCTGCAGCAAAAATAATAATAGAATTATTCGTATAATCAGACTGAAAAAATATGGTAATCTGAAATATTGTAATGGTTGGGTATGTGTATTTACTTTTCGGTGGCCAACTCTGCCCTATCACCAGCAGCAAGGAGGACAGGGGTGGAGTGAGTCTGAAAACCCGTGATTGTCTTGGGACGGCCTGCTTGCCCTACAACATCTACAGCTTGACCCACGCGAACTGGAACTGGCAGAGGTTTCAAGCTTTCATCCACAGTCAACAACATCCTTGGCTGTTGCCACAAAAATAAAAGCTTAGATCTGAGTCTCAAAAGATGACTAGACAGAGGATACATGATTCGACATAGACACAAACCTGCATTGCCAAAACGAGGAAGTACAGAACATAATGATATTTTCCCAAGACAATGGCTTTCATGTCAAGGCATGCATGCAACATGGTAACTAGTCCAGCAAGGGCAGTCCTGTGAGGAAAGGAGCAAAACAATGTCATTCAGAAACAGTTGTCACTTTTGGATTTCTTTCAGATGATAGATGCAAGAAAACTTGAAAGGTCGAAAATGGCAGCCTAGGTGAGTGAGGAACAACATACGGTGATAGTAAGAAGCGATCAGAATGATATGGATTAAGTGTTAATAGGCCCTTCCCCAAATGTACAAGGCCTTGGGCAATTCGCACCTGCAGAAAAGGCAACAGCAATTTAATGATCATACAAAAGCCAGAAGTCAGGAAATTCTTAAGCAACTTAGATGAAACATACACAAAATAGAAGACTGGTGTCCTTGTAGTAATAGCTTGATAGATTGCGAAGCATGCCGGCAATTCGTGCATTGTTGGTCCCTGCACCTATTAGACCCAGGGAGATAACTGCTGCCTGTAGCATGAAAATTGTTGCGTCAGCCACAAGAAGCAAGCAGGAGACGGGCCAAAAACATTGAAACAAAGCAGGCTCCAATAACTTACCATTGCTACTTCTGAATCAGTGTCATGGCTCAACCTGCTTAAGGTATCCATCACATTGACCTGTTATGAACATCCAATCCACAGAATTAGAATGTATGGTTCAGTTTGCTAAAAGTCCATTTGCCAAAAAACCACAGAAAAGCAAGTTCATACTTACCTTTGGGTTTGATATGCATAGTAGACCAAGCGCCAAAGGTACTGCCCGGCGGATATTCTGCTCTCCATATTGTAGAAGATGTTCTAATGATCGAATTGCCATCTCAAGACCCAATTCTTCAGCCATTGCAACCATGGCAATTCCAATCACAGCAGGACCTTGGTGCGTTTCACTTTTATCAAGATGTTGGGAACAATGACCCAAAAGATTTTGCACCTGATTGAAAGAAGCAAGAACAATTATAGATATTTGCTAGAGGGGAGGGACGGGGAATTGCAATTAAACTGCCAAAAAATGCACCTTCAGCACATTCCCAGTTCCAGCATAGGCACATGATAATAGTGTCATGTCACAATATTTTCTGATTTTTTCATGAAAGGTCTTTGAAACTTCTGCTGTTGCCTCCACACTTTCCTGTTATAACCAAAGAAAAGTTTGTTGAGAGAATAGAAGTGATGCTACTGGAAAACTGCACAAGATGCTGCCAAACATCTATGTACCTGCTTCCCGAGGTAAAGAAGGCCAAGGCCAAGAGGTAAAAGCCGTGTGAGGGGCTCTCCCAGCTCTGCCTCACTACGGTCCATTAGTGCAAATATAATTGCTTGTGCAACTTCTTCGTTGCAAGAACCCACATAGATCAAGCCCAATGAAATTGCAGTAAAAGCAACCACGTCAAGTGAAGCCTTAGCATCATTCAATATAGGTGCCAATTTGTAGCGCAACTGACAAAACCACAGACAAGGTAAGATTTTTATCTTAAAAGAAAGAACGAGGCCACTTGAATACAAACAGAATCCAAGGTATAAGATCAGCATTCAGCAGACAAAAATGAAGGAAAACAATTCACCTGCTCATTCTGAGAACCTGCATAGGCAATTCCCAACCCCATAATTGCACCGATCCTAATCGATGAATCTTCTTTGTCTGTGTAATCACCTAAAAGTGCCATCGCCTGAAAAAGAATCAAATGAGATACAGCATAGAAATTGAAATGATGTGCATGAGGCTGCACAAAATGATAGATTAAGGCACTCACAGGATCACAATCATTTTTGATGCCACAGTTGACAATCCCCACTCCCAATAAAGCACCAGCAACCACATGCGTATCATTAATATGGAAGTACTTGTCAATTTGAGCAAGTCCGGCATCAACGTCCCAGAGTAAAATCATACCCTGTTAAAATGCAAAGATATGTAAATAAGGGTTTTACTCCATAAGGCAAAAGGATAATTCAGTAATAGAATGCGTACCAGACTTGCTGCTGCACTAGTCTTCCCATGTTCCTTATTTTTAAAAAGCCAATTTCCAGAAGAGGCACCACTTGAGGAGTCTGTTGCAACAGTCATCAACTTATCCTGCACAGAAAGAAAAGGACAAATGGAATCAGAAGAAATTAGTCACCCAAAAACTTTCCACACGCACCATGCAACCCTACCACTATGAACACATACCTGACCAAAGCCAGCATTTACAAACGCATTCACAAAAGTAGCAGCCAGGTTCTGTCTAGCTGAATCAACACTAGCACCAGCACTAGCCCGACCATCAAGCAAGTGTGCCTATTAGAGAGAAAACAGTAAATTATGATGTTGAAAACAATCCAAGAAAATGAAAGATTCGTACCAACAAATAGCATAGTAATAAACATTTTTCCTTGTACATGTGAACCCAGAGCACTATTACCAATTCAAATACCATCCAATCAAGATTTCATGCCAATTGCATAAAGTTACGTCATTATTAACTATAGTTGCTATTAGTACAGAGTAGTACAATAAAAAAAATCTTCGGAGGGAGAACTGTTCAGAAAAAGTAAAAAAAATAAGAAATAGCCAGCACAAAGAGTCATATCAAGCGCAGTCCCATTCAATAAAAAAGGGAAATATCACCACAATTCACACCTTGTAAATATCCTCTGGGGATTTAGGCTCCATTACTTCAATATCACGAGCAAGGGACAGATATCCTTCACTTAACTTGGAGTTGTTTATGATATCCTGCAGCACCTCTCGGTCATCATCATCCGCAACCATCTCCTCATCTAGCTCAAAAGTAATTCCCTGCATGGAAATAGTAATCAACATATCAAAAATCTTTTCACAAAACAAACACAATATAAAATCTGGCAAGAACATAATTCCAATGCTGTCTTATGCACCACAGTAATTAAATTTCCAACGTTTAAAAAGAAAACAGAACAGGTTCAAAGAGGAAGTCCACATGAAACGTGCAAAGGGAACTACAACAAGACGGTCATCAAGTGCTAACAGATAATTCAGGACTTACATGTCGAGCAAGTATGTAACAAAATTGCTTCTTTCGCAGAAGATCGTCACAAGAAGTAAAAACCTGCCTTACATACTGTCAATGATGCAGCAAATTGTTAGTTTTAAATTATAAAATATCTGAAAACAAAGGGATAAAAATTATTTGTCCTAGACTGCAAGATTTAATTCATTCAGACTAGTGTGTTACAGATGAGTAATTTGCAATTAAAAAAAGTACAGTCACTAATTTCAGAGTCAGGAAACTTCCAAAAGAACAAATAAATCATTTAACAACAAAGTCACACCTGAAGGTTATCCAGATACAGCGCAATCTGAAGTGCATTTGGATATTCTTCAAATTTTAAATAGATCATATATGCGATATCCAACACTAACATGTCATCTGGCCCAGGAAGATATCTGAAAATGCAACAATTATAACTTTTTCACTTGAGTGCATGAGAGAAAAGGAACAGAAAGTCAATTTCTTAACCTTAACCCTGAACAAAAAAATAAGCATGAGACAGCTTCCCCAAATGAAACACTGCAATTTTCTCCTCCCATTTTGAACTAGCTACACATCAAACTCTACCTAGTAAAACTAATCCTCTGTAAAATACAAACTTGTAACTCCAAAGATGAAGCCCAAACTAAGAATGGAATCTCAGAAATTATAACAGCATAAACACATTGTGATTCAATCTACTATGCCACTAGAGCAAATAACTCCCAATCCAGAATTTCAATGACCACAATTGTGGTACAAGGTCCAAATGTAGGTGATAATGTTGAGCTCAAAAAAGCAAATAACTCCCAATCCAGAATGAAGCATCAAATGCTAAGCTCAAAAATCTGCATGAGATATGGACCTTATTGCACTTACCTTGCTGAACTAGTCAGATACAAGCAAGTCCGCTTAAAATTCGTCTTGTCGACATGTTCAATCAACATATCAAGGTCTTCAACCTATAAGTGAACATTTGATCACATAAAATCAACATCAGCTTACCCTCTTAAGCAGTTGGGATGGAAGTTTAAAAAGGGATTTGACAGGATACCTCCATCAAGAGATCAACAGCCTCAGGTTCTGCGTTGTGCTGTAACATGATTCAAATTTGTCAAAACATAAATATCTTCGTCCAACAAGTCTATTCAAAATTTCATCTATCTTAAAGATCTAGATTACCATTCTTCACTGCATAAAGATTGAGATATATCATACCTTCATGTGGAAAGCAACTATTTGTTGCACAAGCTCCATAAGATCATCAATAGGAGCCTCTTCGC
The DNA here is from genome assembly GCA_963855925.1 of Inga laurina. Taxonomy (NCBI): domain Eukaryota; kingdom Viridiplantae; phylum Streptophyta; class Magnoliopsida; order Fabales; family Fabaceae; genus Inga; species Inga laurina. Next base: position 59,977,661 of record OY979707.1, on the reverse strand, counting down.
TCTGCAAAAGAGAATCATAGAAAATTTAGATTGAGCAGAAATTTTTTAATTGGGGAAAAACTGAGAACCAAAGATCCCCTGAGCTAAATTGGACAGACAGGTAAAACAACTGGATACAAGTCCAGGTTGCCATTCTAAATACCTAATGAACAGTTTTTCCGAACAAAATAATCTTCTTTGACAAATGTTGACATCTAAATCTATTGCAACTTAACATGGAGATAATGCTAATACATCTTCAATCGTTTTCATTTCGGTGTATATTACCAAAATCCCTAAGAACTAAACCCCTTCTAGCGGCTTTAAGTTCCAAATTTTGAAAACACAAGATAGTGAATATTTGAAACTATAATTACACTTGAGGTAATGCTAACATGCTCAATCATTCATAGGACCAAAAATACACAACATAGTAGAGCAGCTTCAGCGACAATTTTAACAAACGTAACAATATCTTTGGATTAGACAAGTGCCTAACCTGTCGTTTAGCATACTCCTGAGCAATTTCTCCTGCCAAATTCCTGAAAAAAAGAGAAACACAGAACTAGTGAGAATGAGATTTATCCATGACTTCAACAGTCCAGTTAAGTCACAAGCCTAATTTAAAATTTCCTCATCATATACTGTTAGATCATATCAAACCATCCCAATCATTTTGAAACAATTCGTTTCACAAAAGACATGATACTCACCTTACATACTCGTGGCCCCATGAGCCAATATCACCATCTGAACCCAACAATCTGTACTTAAGGCTTTCCTGACAGTCAATATAGCATTACGCAATAAAATGTCTAATGTTAGAGACAGGTCTTGCATTAATAAAAAGCGAACTTCATGAGACTTAAAAGAGATGATAAACAACGTCATTAGAGATTAGGTAAGAAATGCATATCAGATAGGACAATAACATATACATTGGAAAAAGTTGAACCATAAACACTTCATAAACAACCAAAAATAGTAGTTAAAGCGACCAAATAAGCATGAAGTACTCAAACGGCAAGTCTTACCCGCTCTCCCTCAGCAGACATTGTCAATGCCAAAACTGATAAAATGTCAGCCAAGTACTTCTGCATTAAGTTGAGAGCAACTAGCTCAGAATAAGATCATCATATCAACTTATATAAGCCAGAAATATAAATAACGCATATGATACCTTCAGATCAGATTCCGACATAGTTTCATAATATGCTTTCAGAGTTCCATAATGGGGGCGCAGAAACTTTAGTGGCTTCGGAACAGAAGTCATGGAGCTTGTTGACGTACGAATTTCCTGCCTGAGACACAAGTATACATCCAATGTTAACCCAATGCAGATTCCTGCCCAAAACAACTTAGCTCCATTTTAACTACTTTAAATGACCTAAGTATCATTAAATTAAATGATCAAGCACGTGTACACTTACCTCATACTCTCGAGAGCCACCTTTTGCAAGCCGGGGTCCGGATCCTGAACTCTCTCCACATACAACTCCAGCTGTTGCTTTAAAGCTAAATCCTCATCCGACTGCACGCACAATTCAAACAAACCCAAGACATTCCAACTTTAAAAATCAACAAGGGGAGTAGTCCTTAGCCCCTATTCTGAGAAAGAATAGGTATTCATTCAAGGCGTCAAACCTAAACTACCGGTAACTATACTGGCAAAATTTCAGCTGCTAATAAAAATCAATTCCGACTAACAATATACTCTTTTAGACTTGCAATATATTCCGAAACAATCAGAATCCAGAATCAGTGACAAAACCCAAGAAAACTACAATATACTCTTGTAGACTCACCAGATCTTCGTTTTCGACCTTCTTCTTCGCCAAAGCGTCATCTTTTCCTTCTTTGGTGGTACCACTCCCACTGGCACCGCCGGCAGTACGGTTTGGATCGGGCGCCATTGAAAGTCCACAACAAACTTAAACCCTAATTCGGAAATACTGAGAACTGAAGGGCAAGCATCCAACAGTGAAAACAATAGAACGACTGACGTTCAAGCTCGAGAACAGAGCACAAAGAGAAGAAATGACCGAAGCTGTAATTCTCGGAGAGACTGAAACTGACGAAAATCTTCAAAGCAAAGCCACCTTGTTTTGAATCAGAGCTTTCGTGTTGCCAAGGATTTCCTCGTCTTAATTTTTTTCTACTCGCCCTAAAAACCAGTAAGGATCATCCATGGAGCCCAGGACCAATTTCCTAAGGGTCGATCAAAATTTGGGCCGATCTTGGTTGGGATTTCTTCAAGATGATTGGATAACTCTAGATGTGATATAACATGGAAAAGGAGAGAATTTTTAGGCCCAAAAGAGTGGGTAAGTTTAAATGCGGCCTGTTTTCTTTTTTGCTAGATTAAAAAAATAAATGATGAGAAAAGTTAACCTTTATATAAATATTTGAACAATTTGGAATTATTTTTCTTTGAAAAACCATTATTAGTCTACAAAATTTAATATTTCAATAAAAATAATAAAATATAGCACTCCGTATTTGATAAAAATTAAATCAGAACCGATTGGATGTTAAATTGTTAATCAAAGGTAAAAGGGGTAGTGGACTCAGGATTTCCGGTAAAAGAAATTTATCTGAATTTTAATCCAAATAGAAAATGTATATGGGAGGCATAATAAAAGAACCAGATCTTACCACTAGGGTTTCCCTTTGGAATTGAAAAAAAAAAAAACAGAGAAATAAAATTAGTGAAAAGTCCCATTTTGAAAATTTTATCAGTTAAAAAGACCTGATAAGTTTTTATACATAAAAGTACTGTATAATGATTTTAGGTTTTTTTTCACCATTTTTTTTTAAAAAAGCAACATGAAAAAAGGGAGTAAAATGAAAAAAAAAAAAAAAAAAAGGGGCAACGATAGATAATCATTGCATGCGTGCCTGCCTTCAGCATCCGAGGATTAATTGAAAGAGTCATTATCCCATGGAGCAATAATTTTGGGCACAATAATGGATTATGTCCAAACAGTAAATCAATTTAAATTATATCTGAAGTAACCTCACGTCTTCTCTTCAACACAAATTGTCTGGTTCTATGATAAGTTTAATAATTATTTCTCCTTCCTAAAGTTATACTTTTTCTTCCATGGAAATTTCAGCTGCAGACTATAGAGTGAATTCATTAGGTTTACTTTTATGTCCCCAACATATTTGGACTGCAAAGTAAATTGGCAACGAGATCACAGAGTAAAAATGGGCACATCTATCTTATTGCACTTATTGTGTCTGTGCACTTTATTTTTGGTAAAATGCTGTGTCTGTGTTTTAAATGACTTCTCTTTATTCAATAAAAAAAATGACTTACAAGCATTCATGATGACTAATGTGGTCCTAGGTAAAAGGACACAGTTAATTTTATATGTGATTTGGCCCAAGCAAGTCTTATAAGAAAATTTGTCCTGACAACATTCAGCGAGACAAAATGTAATGGTCTAGTTATCTTTTAATTAAGACAAAGCAGTAATTTATTCTCAACAATATTTGGGTAACTAAAGGAGAGGAGAGAGAGGGATGCGTACCTAGGTCCGATTGTACTGGTAAACGAATCTTAGGCAAATATAGACTAACAGAGCCAAATTAGAATTGGCACAGCAGTGCACCAGAATAAGAAAAGGGTCTAGTCAAACCATTAGTATAGCAACGCGCAAGAACAAGAAATATGATATGAGAAAGAGACTGTCAAAAAAACTCAATAGCTATGAGAGAGAGACATTGTCAAAAAAACTCAATAGCAAGTGTAACGGTTCAGAAAAGGAAGGCGCAAATAGAGATCATTAAAAAACTCAATAGTAGGTGTGAAACACAACTAAAAGAGGTACGCCTTATTTATAGAGGCTAGGAGAGCACCAAGTAGGAATTCGTGAGCATTCTCTCTACTTGTTCTCTAAGTAACAATCAGAAAATTAATGGGTGATTAATTTCCAAATATAAAGTTACATATAATATTATGGTTTTAGCGTAATTAATGGATTAACGAAAACATGAATGATTGTTTTTCAAAATACTTATAATATCATTAATTACATGTTTTTAATGATTTGCAATCAGTAATCCCAATTACACTCTTATTTAGTAATTGTCTTTAATGGTAACTGATGAATTGATAAAAATGTGAAGGACACTTGAAATATTATATTTTCAAAGTGCTTTTAATGTCATTAATTATATGTAATTAATTATTTGCAATTAGTAACCCCATATCTTTTTTATTTAGAGATTGTGTTTATTGTTCATTAATTATTTACACGCCGCTCCACGTTCGAGAAATTTGGTCGTATTTTGGGCTTTGTAACTCGTAAATCACATAATACATAAAGCATGATAATAATTCTTAATACAACTGTTCAAACTAATAAGTTGGATGTCTTGGACGGGTTGACCGAATTTCAGCCCAATCCAATGATCAATAAAAAAGAAAATAGCATTTTATCGAGGCTATCTTGGTTGTATGCGAAAATCAAAATGTTGCAACTTTGATCCATCTCACCACGATATAGGTTCTAAGAAATCTCTCTTCTCCTTATTTAATCGATGTAGAACCTCTATTCTCTTTTATTTTATTATTTATTTACTTATATACACAATTACTTACGTATATACGTAATTGGAATTGTCTTATTTAACCTCTACCTTCTTTGTTTTTTTCATCCTTTTCTTAAAGAATTCAATAATAATATTAATTAATTAATTATATGTTTATTAAACTTCATTTCGCTTTAATAATTTAATTTATTTTAGATTTATCTTCCTTATTTAAATTATTATTTACTAAATTCTACTTACCGTTAAATATTTCTTTCATATGATTACATACCACGCTCTTAGAAGTTTTCAAACCTTTGTTGTGTGCAATCTTCCCAATCAAACCTTTGTTATTTTCATACCGAGGGGCTTTTTTTCTTTGTGATTTTTTCTTTCAGATGTTACAAAGGTTTCTTCCAATTTTACAATCATTAAATTATAGGGAAAAAGACAAAAAAAAAATTTTGAAATTGTAAAATTCTAAATCAGATACTTTCTAAAAAGTGTGTTATGAATTATTTATCAAATTTTGTCATTCCCTTATCAACTATTGATAACAAACTTAATTTAAAATTTTACAATTTCAATATTTTGTTTAACCTTGTCAAGTGTAATTTAAACTCATCCTCTTGAAATTTCAGCTACATGAACAGCCAAAATTGAATTTGAATAAATGCCATTCCTTCGTCTAGAATTTACCTAGACATATTCAGATGCCAGACGTATCCAATGTTCAAAATTGAAGCCACAAACCACAGAATCATTATACATAATTATATATTATATTCTCCATCTGTTTCTTATTGCAGAAACATGAAACTGTGCACTACATATATATCGATCACGAAAAGAAACTATCTAAGAAGATAACAGATGACACACACATTCATATTTATAAATCAGTAATTCTCTTTCTTTCAATCTTGCTGTATGCATACTCATCACATTCTAAGCCTCTCATACTCTCTCTGAACCATATCACCATCAAAAAAAAAAAAACTAAAATTAAAGAAGACAGATCAAGGCACATATCCCTGCTTTTCCTGCTGCTTCTCATACTCTTCCATGGTGTCAAACTCATTAGGGTATTTTCTGTAGTTGTTGTTGGTCTCATAGTAACTCCCTCCATAGTTATTGTTCTCAGTATAAGTGGTGCTCCCTCTTCCTGTAGGCTCGTACCCATCAACCTTATAATGATCATTCTGATTCAAGTTATAAAAGTACTTGCCGTTTTCCACAAACCTAGTGTCACTCATCCCTTCTCTTTTCCTCTCATACCCACCATTATAACCATTATTATTGTCATAAAAATTGTTGTTGTTTTTGTAGGAGTACCTATCATTGTTGTTGTTGGCAGAGTAGTAACTATCTTCATCGTAGTTATTGTTTCTGTGATCTTTACTGTAGTACTCTTGGTTGTTGTTGCTGTAGCTGTTTCTGTACAGCTCGTCATTGTTGTTGTTGTTGTTGTTGTAGTTGCTGTATAACTTGGTGCCAAAACCTGTCTTGAAGCTTTCGTGGTTGTCATTGTTGTTGACGAAGCTTGTGGTGCCATAGAGGCCATAGCCATCTCCTCTGTCAACAAACTCAGATTCTGCAGGAGAAGGTACTGGTGGTGTGGCTGCTTCTGTTGATGATTCTGGCGCCGGCGCCGGTGCTGCTAGTATTGATTCTGGTGTTGCAGCGATTGATTCAGAAGAAGAAGGTGATGGTGAAGGTGAGGGTGAATGTGGGTGGTGAGATTTGAGTTTGTGAGAGTTTGTTGTGAAGTGAGAGAAGAAGCTGAAGAACTTGCCTTCTCTGGCTTGAGTTTGAGGAGAGAGAATAAGAACAAAAGCAAGGAGGAGGAAGAAGAAGGAAGAGAGATTGTGGGAAGCCATGGTGGAAACTCAGTGAGAGGAGTGGCAAAGAATATGGAAGAGGAAGGCCTTGTTATATAGAACTTTAGTGGTAGCATTTGGGAGGAATTAATAATTAAATAAAGATGTAAATAATAATGTAATGGTCCCATTTTATAATTATGTTTGGGACCGTCATAATAATGTTTTGGAAAGCTCTTGTTCGGTTGTTCTACTAAAGAATATTCGCTTGCTTCACAACTTATTTTGACTATTACTGATTAAGATAAACATTTATACATATAATGTCAATATCAATGATATTTGAGTTAAGATGAAGTAAGTGACTCCATCCTTTTTTAAATAAAAGAGTTTATTAGAGTTTTGCATATATCAGTGTGGGATTGCATCATACATTTAATAGAGCTGAGGGTTCAAAACTCTATGGAGGGAAGAAAATCTTGTTGAGAGAGAGGTAAAAGGCATTTAATAAGTGAAACCAAACTTCTTAATTAAAACCAACATATGGTATTTGAATTAAGTGGAAAGGATTTTATTTTTAGTACTGTAATTCCATTAAAGTTTCGTAATAATCACTAGTCACATACTGAAAAATTGAGACTTATATTAAAATAGTTGAAACTATTCTGAATGAACGACTATTACCTTCTTATATATTTGAAACTATTCTGAATGAACGACTACTACTTTCTTATATAATTATAATTAATAATATAATCATACAATGTAGGATTACACCATATATTATAATGATTTAAACAGACTCAATCAACAATATTTAAATTTGACCTGATAACACGAAATAACAGATTAATTAGTTGTCTTGTTAAAGGTAGAAATTGGATGTGAGAGAATGAAAGTGGGTATGAATGAGGGAAATTGGGAAGGGGCCATGGAATGGTGCGGGGATTGAGGAAAGAAGAAAGGGAGGAGTGGGTTGGTGGTGGGGTAGCTAGCTCCACTTTAATTGCTAGTTTGATGCTGCATGTGCAAGTTTCTCTCAATGCCAGCCCATGCGGGACACTAACATTATATTTCTTTTTGCTCCTTCCTCACCAGTTTTAATCACTATGCCTCCAATTCTCTAATTATTATTTCCTCCCGTCCCTAATATATATTAGAGAGTTCCTCTTATTTCTAAATATAAGATATATCTGTCATATTTATTAATATTTTCTTAAAATACTTCCTCAATAATAATTAAGGAGGAGATAGAAGATGACTATAGTGTTTTAAAAAATACACATCATATTAATTAATTTCTTTATTATAATCAAATTAGATATATATATCTTATATCAAAGACCGATAGTTTTTTATATGCGAGATAACGTGTAATGTTGTGTGTGTGCGTGTGTGAAATTGTTTTCTAACTTGGCCTGTGAAGGTCAAAAGGTGCCATTTTCCCCTCCGGATTCCCCTAAAGTTGACTAACGAAACTAACGCAGTACATTGTGGTCTCGCCACCATTATGAAAACGCAAGTTTGTACACATATAATACTCAAAACAAGAAATTAATTAATAGTTTAATGAGAGAAAAAGGGCTTGATTGGGAACAAACCTGAAAGAAAACCCACTCGAATCTAAATGATGGTCCACATCTAAGATGCTAATTATAATTAATCAAGCACACTTTCAAGTCATCAGCAACAAGACGCTAATGAGACTAAGGGTTTGTTTGAGAATCTCTTTTGGAGGCTAAAAAAATCCATTTGGGTCCTAAAAGCTCCAACTCATTTGGTGTGTTTAGGAGAGCATTTGTGATGGCTGAGCTTTTACAGAAAATGGAGCTTTATCATATGGAGATCAAAGCTGCTTTTATTCAAATGGAGATAAAAAAAAAAGTCACTTCTGTCACCGCCAATCTAAACACAAATCACATTTACAATTTGACTTTTTTTCTATATGATTTTTTCAAAAGCCCATATATTAAAAAAGCACATTCTCCACCGCTAATCCAATCAGGCACTAAATCAATTAAACAAGCCATATGATGATATGAATCTCTCAAATTTGAAAGGAGGTTGGTCTTTGCTTTTAATGGAAGATATTACTGATATTTTGAAAGAAGTGGGTCCTGACTATTAATTTAAAAGTATTCAACTCTCTTACTTTAAAATTTGCCGCAAGCACATGAAATCTTCGAGAAGTGTCTAACTGTCTTTGGTGACAAAAAAGAAAAAGATTGTAAGTAAGAAAAGTAAATAAAAAAGAGAATAATAATGAAAAAGAGACAGGAGCCATGCATATTTGTTTGGAGGGTCTGGCGTGATGAGCGGAACAACAATTGAAAATCAGAGACCGTGTACGGTGGTGCCCTTTCGAAGATGCCCACTGAAAAAGATGTCCAACATGCCCCTCCTCTGCTTTGGGTACACATTTTTTACTTTAGGTAATATTCGTATTTTCTCTCTGTTTTTTTTTTGGGGTTTCTTTATTAAAAATAAGAAGAAGAAGAAGAAAAGGTCATGCATTCATCGTTCAAATAATACGAGAATACGACTATAAATCAAGGGAAAATTTCATTGACGTTTTCAGTCAACCCCCAAAATTTTATGAAACTCCATTACACCCCATAGGTTAAAGTGAAATTAAGTTTTGTGGGTGAAAACAACAATACCCTTCGTTTTTTTTTTCAGAAGAGTATTTATAAGACAAATAATGGTATTTGCAAAATAAATAAAGGGATTTGAAAGAATTTAAGAAATTAAAAACATTTTAGTTATAAGACAAATATGGAAATTCACAAAATAAATATGGGTGTTTACAAGACAAATAAAATGATTCCAAAAAAATCTTGAAAATTGAAAACATTTTGGCTATTTACAAGACAACTATAGAAATTCATAAGACAAATAAAACAGTTTATAAAATAAATAAAATAAGGGCATCAATATCTTTTCACCCCTAAAACTTAAATGTGTGTGTTTGGATTAACTTTTGAAAAATAGCTTTTACGATTTACGAAATAAGTATGTGAGAGAAGTTTTGTCTCGATTTACGAAAAATGGCTTTTAAAACCATGATTTGAGGCTTACCCAAACACACACTTTTAACTCAAGGGATTGCAGTGAAGTTTCAGAGTTTTAAAGGTTGACTAAAATTATTTCATATCCTTAGGGACTACCTAAAACTCTCCCATAAATCAATTGTTGTGTGGTGCCTAATTTTTGACGTGGAGATCCTTAAAGATGTGAGAGATATTATTTGGAAGAATTAACAAATTCATTATTAAGAAGACCCTAAATTTACTGCTCACATGATACTTTTTTTTTTTTTTACATAATTGACATAATCATCATACTTTTATATAGATAGTTGGAACTTAAAACCTTAAAGAAAGATCTAAAAGAAACTTCTTAATATTATTAGGTTGTAAGGCTGGGATCTCATATAGTGCAAATTTACTTAGCTGAATTATGAGTATTTACTGTTTACATAACGTAAATTTATACGAGTTAAAAGGATGTTTAACATTATGTCTCATTCAATTTGCAAAAGAAATAATGAGTATTTGTCGCCAATAGTTCTTAAGAATTTAAAAAAAAAAAATTGTAAACCTACTTTTTCGGATTTGCTGGATAGACTTGCTCCCCACCTTCTTTTTTATGGTCATATGGATCCATTCGTTCATATAGATATTGTTTTTTTTTAAATAGGGATTGACCCAATTATCAATTGTGGCTAGGCCCAATGTCAAAATCATCGTTGATCTGTGATTTTTTTTCCTTAAAAAGAGTCCCAGAATGAAAGAGGCATCGGCTCAGTGGTCACACGAAAGGCCTCCAAAAAAAAAAAAAAAAATCAACATACCTCAGAACACTATTTGAAGAGTTAAACAGCAGCAATCTGATGCAAGTCTTGCAGACGGGTGATTTAATTATGCTATAATTAGACTCCACCTTTTCAATTTATAATGACTTTTAGAGAATGAATTTTTGTCTTTTTCAATTTATAATGGCTACTTTTTATACCCAGCAGTTTGCAAAAATAAAAAAAATAAAAAAACAGATGAAAAGTTAATTTTATTTTTTTGCTCACAAATATGGAGTTCAAGAAGACAAAATACAGCTGGAATGATGCTATTTTTAAAAGTTAAACGTGGCTTAGATGAGATAATTTTCCTTTTTTAGCCTATAGATTGAAGTCAATAAATGATTTAATTAGCTTGCTCATCAAACTCATTATATGGCTTCTGATAATCTCTCCATAGCTGTTTGGATCAGCTTAATTATAAAAAATTAGTTTTTTTATGCTTTTACAAAATAAAACTTATCTCTCATTATTTATCTCTTCCTATGATAAAATCGCTTATCCACATATAATCTAAACATGCACTCATGAGCATCATACTCTATAATAGTTACCCTTTCTGCATATGATATATATTTTCATGATCTTAGCATTAATTTCTTTTTCTTAAAAAAAAAAGACTTTACTTTTCCTAGCGACATTATCAAATATTTACCACCACAGCCTCTTTTCATTAGTATCCTTAGCGTGGGCATTCAAGCTCCAGCGTGGGCCCCAACCCCTACGGCTGTCTGCCTCCGCGTCCATGACAAGTGTCAACATCATGTGGCCTACATGTGGCAGTTCTCGAGGTATCATTTCAACATTTCAAATCATTACTCGCTGATTGTGGGGGACCTCCTCTCCATATGTCCTCCTCAGCTTTCAACTTTCAAGTGTCCGGAGGGAATATTCCGGTCGAATAATATTCTCTTATGAATAAATATTTTTAAAGTGGTGGGGTGAGGTTTCAATTCCCATCACTACTTGTCTGCACAAAACATTGGTAGCTATTGGATCGCTAATGTCATTTAATATAATGAATGCAAACAAAAATATAAATATATATTAACCTTTGATCTTTGATATAAACTCATTGATAAATTTAGATAACAAATTTGTAACTTTTTTTTTTAAGTAAAAAATCCACTTACTCTCTCAAGTCATTCATAATTTAAAGAAGGAATTTACAAGTTTAAATAAGGAATTGACAAGTTTATATAAGGAATTTACAACTTTCGTTTAACTAAAAATTCACCTACTCTCTCAGGCCATTCATAAGTTTGCACAAGGAATCCACAAATTCAGATAAGAGATCTACAAATTCATATAAGAAATTAACAAGTTTAAATAAGAAATTTGAAACTTTTGTTTAAATAAAAAATGCACCTACTCTTTCAGGTCATTCACAATTTTAGATAAGGAATTCACAAATTCAGATAAGGAATTCGCAAGTTCAGATAAGGAATTGATAAGTTTAGATGAAGAATTCGTAACTTTTGTTTAAGTAAAAAATTTACTTACTCTCTCAGGCTATGCACAAGTTTAGATAATGAATTCACAAGTTTAGATAAAGAATTTGTAGCTTTTATTTTTAAATAAAAACTTCACTTACTTTCTCAAATCATTCACAAGTTTAAATAAGGACTGCAAATTCGACACCCACATTTCAACTCTATTTCTAGCACTAACTATTATCCATATCTTTCCCCGCAACACTAAGCCATCCCAATTCCCAAATATAAAAAAACCTTCAAAAATATATACTAGTATTCAGTGTATATTTGTTTAAAGTAAAACCTACCATTAATACAATTGTTTCTTTTAGCCTTCCCAATTCCCAACTCTGCCTTTTATTGATTTGTTGACATAGCTTTTAAGGTTTAAGGTTTAAGGTTTTTTTAAATTACGAATTTCTTATCTGAACTTGTCAATTTCTTGTCTAAATTTGTGAATGCCCTGAGAGGGTAAATGTATTTTTTACTTAAAAAATGAAAATTATGAATTCTTTATCTAAATTTATCAATTCCTTATCTGAATTTATTAATGGGCTTAAGTTAAAGATAAATGGTTTATGTTTATATATATATATATATATTTGTATTAATTATATTGAATGGCATTGGTGGCCCATTGACCACTAATATTTTGTGCAAACAAATGGTGGGGGTTCCCCACCCCCACCACCTTAGAAATATTTATTCCTAATGGAATATTATACCATCAAAATATTCCCTCTGGAGCTCCGCGGCTAGTGGTGGGGATACTATTTTTTAAATAAAAAAAATAGAAGGAAAAATCTGTCTTTTTCTTTTAATTTGAAAAAAGATAAATTGAGTCTAACACCTCTTTAAAAATATAAATATTCAAAATGCTTTTTTGGGCTTTTTATAATTTTAAAATTCTTTTTAAGGGTTTTTCCCTTTTTTATTTCTCAAGTAATAACCCAAATCTACATCAACTTATACTCTCTTTACCACCTCTCATCTTTAGTGTGAATTTGAGAAACCACAAAATGACCGTTTTAGATGCATTCTTTCATAAGCTGAAACAAAATTTTTTTCACGTACTTAGCTCATAAATTGTAAAAGCTATTATTTAAAAATTAATCCAAATATACACTTAATATAAGACTTAGTTGACTTTTTTTGGAGAGGTTAATAAAGCTAAATAAATTACTTAGTTATAATAAGTGTTGTGCATCATTAGAATATATATTAGTTTATAAATCAAGCAAATTAGTTTAAAAAAGAACTATAAATATGAACACTTTAATGTAACTCAATTAGTCTCTTTAATCTCTTATTAAAAAGTCAACTAAGTCTTATATTAAGGAGTAGAGGTAATATATAATATATATTAAGAGAAAATAGGTAAAAAAACTCTTCACTACAAAAACCATTCCTAAAGCTACATAAAGAATCATATTTTTCTGACTATCACTACAAAAAAAATCACTTTCAGCGGCGACATTGGGCGGCGACTTTTAATGTCGCCGTTGAAAGTGAGACTTAAGTCGCCGCTGAAGGTGTCACTTTCATCAGCGACACTTTTGTCGCCGCTGAAAGTCAGACTTTCAGTGACAACATTGTGTTGTCGTCGCTGAAAGTGTGTTTTAGCGGCGACTTTAATGTCGCCGCTGAAAGTGTTGTCTGAAATTTAAAAAAAAAAAAATTTAAAACACTTTCAGTGGCGACTTTAGTGTCGTCACTGAAAGTCTTATTGGAAATTAAAAAAAAAAAAATTAAAACACTTTCAGTGGCGACTATTAAAAGTTGCCGCTGAAAGTCTTATTTGAAATTTAAAAAAAAAATTTAAAACACTTTCAACGGCAACTATTAAAAGTCGCCGATGAAAGTGTTTTAAAAAAAAATCAAAATTTCAAATAAGACTTTCAGCGGCGATACTAAAGTTGCCGCTGAAACTCACTTTCAACGACGAATTTTAATAGTCGCCGCTGAAAGTGTTTTATATTTATAAAATTATAAATATAATATTAATAAATAATGATATAATTTTAATAATTAAGGTTAAATAGAATTATTTAATAATTAATAGTTAAATTTTATAAATATTATTTTTAAAAAACATTAATAAAAAAAATGATATTAAATTATTTTTTATTAAGTAATTTTAATTTAAAATTTTTTAATTTAAATATATAAATATTTTTTTCGTTTTTATTTAATTTTTTATTATTTTTAATAATATTATATTTAATTAGTAATTAATTATATGTATATAATTAATTAATTATATGTATGTATGTTTATATATATATACTAATATGTAATAATATGACATAGGTTCATTTCGGTGCAACTGGCAGAGACTCGCAAGCAAAGGCATTAGCTCCCTGAGGTCGTGGGTTTGAACTGGAGGAGAATCACTTTGAGAAATTATGAGAAGGCGACCCGTGGTAGCACGGGGAGGAGACACGTGGCAATTGTAAATTAAATTTTAAAAAAATTGAATTTTTTTAATAAAAAATTTAATTTTTTGATTTTTTTAAAAAAAATTAACACTTTCACCAACGACAAAAGTCATCGCTGAAAGTATACTTTCAATGGTGGCAAAGATTGTCGTCGTTAAAACTTTTAGCGACAATCGCATAGGCGGCGACTTTTAGACTTTTAGCGTCGACAAAAGTCGCCGCCGAAAATCTTTTTTTTTTTGTTGTTGTGTATATAAGAATCAGACTTTTAAGCGAGTGCAACTCTTCAATTATATATAACATATTTTCAGTCTTATATAAATACTTTCTATTGTACATAATTAAAGATAAGTTGCATGAATCTTGAAATAGAGTGCACCCGCTAAAATCAGGTTGCACTTGGATCATTAAACAAGTTTTTCAAGTAGCTTTTGGTAAAAATTTGCAATGAAAAAATTTGCAGCAAATTTTCCATATATCAATTATTTTCATCATTTAGATCTTATTTAGCTAATTACAATAAAAAAAATAGAGGAAGAAGATACACACGAGTTGGACCTATAAATAGGATGATCGTGAATTCATGATCAATTATTCCTAAACAAAAAGTCCAATATATATATATAAGTAGTTATATACACACATATCGCAAAACTAAAACTTACGCTACCCATCCACACAACATGATATATGAACACTTAAACGTACTTGTCAACAAGTATATTTCGTCTTTCCAGTGGGAAAATACACCAAGTGTCGTACCTTTCAAAAGATAGCTTTACGCTTCACTAGAAAGTACGGGATTACATATCACTTTAAATATAATTTTATATTTCATGTTTATCTCTTCATTTGTTTGTTAATGGATGCAACTGACCGGTGGTGGTTGAACATGATAGGTTTTTGTCTTGATGTTCTTCTAAAGATGTCAAAAATGAAGACCTTGTGTCGGTCACATTTGGGTTGCTTGTCCAATATAATATCGATGCACATTCACTTATTTTTCCCACTACAGATCGATTCTTTTGTAGCTGGTGCCTTTTGTTCATTCATGTGGGAACGAACAAGCCATAGCTAAAACTTCGGATAAGCTTTGTATGAGCATGAGCTGTAGCCGAGAAAAATGAAATAAAATCCGTTGCCAAAAAAGAGAACATAAAAATTAAATTCAAGTTTTTGACAAATTAAAGTCAGCTAGGTTAACTAATAATTAACAACAAAATTTTCAATTGAAAAAAACTCGCCAACTGATCAAAGTTACAATAACATCTTTATAATATATGTATTAGTTGGCTTTATTCATTGACGTGGAAGTAAAGTGGCAGGTAATATTTTAGGTCCCAACGTCATTTCATGTTGCAAAAGCCTTATAAATTAAACTGTGCCTTTCAGGACTCGGGAAACCTAGCTAACTAGTATCACTGAAAAGATTGTGAATCCATCTGATAAAACAAAACAAAACAAAACAAAAATACTCTCTCATAACATTGATTAGTATATTGATATTCTAGCCATAATTGCAACGTTAAATTAGCTCCAAATGAATACATAACCAGAATTAGCTTCCAGTGGACTTACATGATGTTTTTTTCATTAAGATATAACATTCGAGTTATTTATAACATTGAAGAGTTAACATTCTGCCCGTATTTCTTTTTATTATTCTTTTTTGAATTTTGTTTATTAACACCGTCTTTTCTATTGTGAATACTATGGACATATTCCTTGATCTGTACGTACCCAATATTATTTAAACATAACCCATTTAGTGTGATTATTATAAATAAATGATAATCAAATTAACTTTGTAGCCACACACGCGTGTAGTTGCATTAAAGTCTTGTTAAGAGAGTTTTGTGTTTCTTAGTATAGCCCTAATTAGACTTGGATTAATCATAAAAAAATATGTGGTTTTTAAATGCGGGCGGCTTGATACTTACATAGTGCTCTTGAAGCAAGTCATGAAAGCAGAATTATATTAGTATAACAAAAACCTAAATTTACCGCAAGAATTTCATTTCTTGATAATTGTCAGTCATCACCTTATATTACTCTCATACATGAAGTAGCTAGGTAGCACAGCAATATTTATTTACTGTTCAATAAACACTCATACACTTTCTCCCCCCGTATTCAGGGAAGAAAGATATATATCGAAGAAAAACGAAGCATGCTTCGTAATTATATATATATATATATATATAAAAGATGTTACATGAACATGCAATAATTAAAGAAAGTGACAAGTCGTCGAATTAGGGTTTTGGCGGTGGTCAAGCACAGGAGGGAGGAATCTTGGGAATTCCTTGTCTCTGTAATTCGCTCAACACACTATCAAGCGCCGGGGCTTTAAGCCCTAGAGGAAGTGGAAGCCATGGTTTTGATATAACATCTCCAAGAGCTTCATCTATGCTTTCCTTTGACTGTCATACAGACATTAATTAGTCAAATCAGCGTCGTTAATTAATTAATTAACCTAATCAAGTCAATCAATGAATTAATACTCTTAAAGCTTTTCACAGTGCGGCGCACGCATCTATATCATGTTCCTTAAACAGTTTTAGAGCAATATATATTCCGAGAAAATCTTAAACGAGTATAATTATGTGCAAAATATATTTATTTTCTTTACACTAATTTCCTTTTATCCCCCCTTATTTGTCTCTCAATGCATTGTATTCATTCAAACATTGTGACTGAAGGGCCCATTTGATTCGATCCCATTATACCCTACAGTGCAGTACAATGCGATGCAATAGTAATATAATACAATATTAATTACAAGGGTAATGTTTGGTTTGATTTTTAATCAATGTGTAATGAGTTAATATTTTAACAAATATTTAAAATTAATATATTACACAAAATCTATTTTACCCTTAATATAATCTTTGTAGAAAAAATAGTTAAGAGCCGGCAGCGGCAGCAACAATGGGGGTGGAAGGGGTGGCGGCAGAGGAGGAGGTAGTGGTGGTGGCCATGGGTGGCAGTGGCGGAGGAGGTAGTGGTGGTGGCCGTGGGCGGGTGGCCAAGGCGAAGATTGGAGGAGGAGGCAGTGGTGGTGGCTGGAGTAGAGGAAGAGTCAGTGGTGACGATGGGAATGGTGAGGGTGGCAGCTGTAGTAGTGGAAAAGGAGGAGATAGTGGCGGCGGCAGGGGGTGGAGGATGAGGTAGTGACGGTGACAGTTGTGGCATGATGTGATAAGTGAAACAAAAGACATAAGAAACTAAAAGGTAAATTGGATTTTTTTAACCATGCAATGGGATGGTAATGTTGATTCATAGGGGGGAGATATGAATGAGGATTACCAATTTTTTAGTAATCATCATTACCATAATAAACCCTATTACCATGCTAAAGAGTAATCAAACACTCTTCTCTTGGTAATGCAATCATGATTACCATTGCAGGCATACAATGAGGTTGAACCAAATGGGCTCGAAGTTATCAAAATTGCGCTTATTGTCCACGACAAAATAGTCTACCGAGCTCTAATTGCAAAGTTTAGTCTAAAGCAAGAAAATCAGGCTGGGCCCATCAGAAGCCGGCCTTATGATTTAGAATTTCCAAGGGAAGAAGTCGGGCCTAAAAGGGCCAGCACTGCTAGCCTATTTAAGGCCGCCAAATTTTTTTGATTTTATTAAATGACTACGAGTTGAGTTTTGCTTTGGAATTTTTTTTAAACTGTAAATTTTTTTCAAATCTTATAGTGTTGCTATTTGAACTTTTTAAAGGAAAAATGTGATTATATGCTTATTAAAAAAGTAAGAGAAATTTGTTAATGACACCTTCTAATTGATTTTTTTTTTTAAAATAATACTCAATTTTTAAAAATATTTCATTTGGTTCTGAATATTTTCCCAGAGTAATTTTTCCTTATGAAATATTAAAAGGATCATTTTTTAATGATGTAAGATAAACAAAGAGAACAATTTTTTAATTGCATTTAAGATGTCAGAACATTATGCAAACTATATCAAAAAGAGAACTAATAACACATATTGAAAAATGATAGAGTAGAATCTCTAGCTTATGAAGAATTTTGCTTTAAGGCAAATGTTCACATACTCTATTTATAAAAAAAATATTAAACATCTAATGCTTTAAAAATATTTGTCTTAAATTAAAAATCTTAGTGTTTTAAATTAATTTATTTAAGAAAATGGAAAAAAAAAATTTTGTTAAGTCGGCTTGAAGCCCACGAGCTGAGCTTGAGCCTGTGAGTAAATGGCCCAGGCTTTAAAATAGGAATCTTTTTATGGAAGTTGGGTCTGAATAGGGCGGCTTGTTTAGGGTTTTCCCACCTCTAATTTCATCCTACATTGGTTTTTTGTTTATTGTGAATTATTAAGGGTGTCACTAAACCACTTTATGTTTGAGACTAATTCTGAGGCTTGAAGTGCATTAAAAGATTTTTCTCTCTCTGAATAAGCATACTTTCTGATATTCAAATTTGTGTTATCTTCCTTATTATGAAGTGAGAATGCTACCCCCATCAGTCAACAACTTGTTGGTTGCATTGGATTTTAATATACTTCTTACTCTTTTCTGAATTTAACTCCCTGAGGATTTTAATAAGGGAATATCGGTGAAAAGTATCAAGTTTTCAAAAATTTCTTTGATCAGAAGGGCAAGAATTCGATTTCTGATGCTTTTTGTGTATGAATTAAATCTCACAGGCAGACCGTACTATACAAAAGCTTATCTGGCCGGCCGTTCTGGTAAGTAAAATTTTCAAATAGGGAATTTTTAACTGCTTTACTTTTTAACAATGGAAAAGAAAATAGGAAAGAAAAGTTTTTATTTGTGCCCGCGTGTAAAGGGTAGAGTGCAGGAGGTGGAGAGAGAAGAGAAGTACTAACCGGGTGGAAGTCAAAGACGGGCCATGGAAGGGCGGGTTGCCCGGTGGGAGATCCGACGTCAGGATCCGCCGTGAACATGCCGTGGGGTGGGATGCCAGGGACAGGTGGAGATCCAAATCCCTGCGTGCATGAATGAACGACCATAAAAATATTGACTATGTTCAGTTCATTTCCCCTATTGTGAAAGAAACACTACACATGAACTAGTTTTTTGTCTGCGTAATAAATATGACAGCCTTTTATTTACGTGGTAATAATATTGTCTACAAGAGAATATCCAATTTTCACAGAAGAAGACAAGTTGAGTGGCTCCATAAAACATTATGGAATCGTTTCAAAAAGATTAATTTACCGTCGTAGTCAGAGGTGTTGGTGGTGGAAAACAATATGTTCCTATTCCTGCGCTTAGTGCTTTGGGATCAGCCTGCATTAAAAAGGAATACAAGATTATAACGTTTCAGATTAAACCAGACACCAAAACAAAAAAAATCCAGTTGTAAAGGAGAGTTTGACCTGCTGGTGGTGGTGGTGGTGCCAGAATGAAGGGCCCGCAGGCGGCGGAGGAGGAGCGGATGGGTATGGCCAGGCCGGTAGCGGCGGCGGCCAGCGGGCCATGAAGGAGTAGTGGTCCGTTGTGGGATGGCCCCATACATGCAAGGGTCTAAAATATTGGGGAGGCAGCGCGGACGGCGACGGAGGAGGAGCCATATGAGGGAAACCCACGGTGGGCGACGCCGCCGCAGCCCATGGCTTTACCTCTCTCCTCTTATTACTCCACCTCGCTGCTTCAGCTTCACGCGCCAGTAAATGCTTCCTATGCGATCGATATTTCTGTACATTAATTAATTCATTATTCCAAATTCACTCTTTTAATATCCCCATTGTATTATACGCTAAATTAATTACCGACCAGTCCCAATAAGTAAATATCTGTCACTTTCTACTGTCTGAAACTTCTCATTACCTCTCTTTAGTTGTTACTGGGACTTATATGTAATTAAGTCCCAATACCTCATTGTAATCCGCCTATATTATTTAGGATAAGATTTAACTATACAGTAGTACATTGCATATATAAATTTGTCTTAATTTAAAGGAAATAAATTACTTGGAGGTGGCTGGCAATGTTGTGGCGAGTTAGACAAGCAATTCCCATGATCTCTAAGATTTTGGAAGGAACTGCCTTGTCCACTCCAAGCTGCTCCACTGCCTGCACGAATCGTCTGTGTAATTCTGGGGTCCAATCCACCTGCAACACCATCCCGACATCTTTAATAAAACATCATGCATCTTCCCAGAAAAATTAAAACTCATGTAAAATTGTTTCATTAATGCTGTCCTCTCTTTCTCTCTCAACTTTTCAACTTATTAATGTCTTATGGTCTACACGTGAGCTGACACCATTCGTGGCTGAAGATAGCAGACCCATACTTGATTGAGATAGAGACTGATCCTTAAGGAGTAGCTTTGCAGAACATGGTGCTACTTCCTCACTCAAACCTAATTAACATTCACCACCGCCTATAACAGGCTTTGATCTTAGGTTTTGATGAGTTCAGGTGAACACATACAAAAAACACCTCATTTGAAAAACTACTATCCTTTTGTGTGTGTTCTAATTAGCGGTTGGAGAATATTTTTTACCATTTACGAGATTAGTATCTGAGAGGAGTTTTATCTTGATTTACGGAAAAATGTTTTTGAAACTATGATTTTGAGAGTATACGAACACACATTAACTGTAAAAATATTCTCTAAAAGCTAATCAGAACACAATTTAATTAGGTCTGTAAATATTTGAATCTTTTTTTTTTTTTTGGACTGAAGAAAATATTTGAATCTGACTCAGTGTATTGAAAAATAAGATCAAAATTTGTGCTGCCTCACCAATGATTATTCCTTTTCAGATTTGAACTAACACACGTGTGGGAATAAAGAAAAAATTACTGAGGTAGTTTGTTACCTTCACCTTTCTCTTCCCTTGTGAATTTTTGGACTGGCCTGATGATTTTCTTCCCTTTTGCTCACCTTCCTTCGTCGTCGTCGTCGTCGTCGTCGGCGATGGCTTCAACGACGTCGCAGTCGCAGGTTCATCTCTTTTGTTCATTATCTCTTCTTCTGCCCTACTTGACCCAGAATTTAAAGCCCAAGCTGACGAAACTTTATTATTACAATCTTCTTCTTCTTCATCCTCCTCCTTCCCATTTATAATACTGTTCTGGTGTTGATCAGCTCCATTATCGTTATTATTTTCCAATGAAAGCGAGGACGAACAGTTCATGTTCTCCGACGACTCCATGGAGAACTCAGAGAGGATCTCCGTGCCCATCTCCAAATCCGGCAACTCATCTCCGTCGCCGACGTTGATACCGACAAAAAGATCGTCGAAATTGATGCTTTCCAATAAACTCCCATCGGAAAATTCTCCAAATTCATCATCTTCTTCGACGATTGATGAGAAACCACCCATCTCTCCCTGGCTTTTAATCTCATCTTTGGTTCCCCTCAAAGGTGACACCGCAAGCATCAATATCGATTCCCAGTATTTCCCAACCAACTTAATAATTAAACACTATGTATATATATAGCTAAAATCTGCAGGAGCTTTAGGAAAGCACAGTGTCATGTGCGAGGTGGTGGTTTAGTGAAACAATAAATGATGATGAAACTGGAGAAAGCTGAACAAGGATGCTACTGGGCATGTGTGAAAAAGAAGATGAGAATTATTAATCATTTGAACTGGAATAAGCATTATATTATATTGTTGGAATTTGACACCATTTTTATATTGCCTTTTTTGGAAGTGCCCAGAGACTACTGTATATGAACAAGACGCTTGCATTTCCACCACAACTTGATTTATTATTGTTTGGAGTTTTTAAATGAGATTTTGTCTTGATCTTTTTGTCTGCCACTGCTACCTGCCAACTTTATTATAACATTATTTAATCTTGTGGATGGCATTTTTTCCCTTCCAAGTTTGCCATATTCAGAAAAAAAACTAGTCTTTTGTTTTTTTTAAACTATTTATTTCTGATGCATTTGTCATCAACTTTTTAGTAAAAAATATATTTGTACGCATTTTTACATAACAACTCAATATATATAATATGCCCACATGATTGAATCTTTTTACACCGTTGAGTATAACTTAAAATGTACATGCAGAATTTAAGAGTTGTATCTGTATATGTGATTGAAAGTTAATGTTTGATAATATTGACTAGATATTTTATGGTCCAATATATTGACATTAAACAACTAAACTCGCGAGGACATAATTAATATCTATAATAAAAAATTTAAATCTATTAATAAGGAGTATACGGATAAGCTCATCAGGAAAGACATTCAGGATAAATTAAATTTATGTCCGAAGAAAATAAATGATGAACCACAATTACAAATTGGAAGAAATTTAAGAAGTTAATTAATATACCCTTGATAGTTTTCTTTATTACCTAACGGTGACGTCTATATTTAAGATTGAATATAGTGATTAAATAAGATCTCCCAAATATACAACTATATGTAGAGAAGGTAATTAATCAGAGGAGGCGTACACATTCATAACGATAGGGTCTTTTAAACGTAAGAATCAATACATAATGGCAAACAGTGATTCTCTAATTAGATATATGTTAATTAATTTATAAGGTTAATATAATCTTTAGTTCCTCAATTTTATCTTCATTTTTGTTTTAGTTCTTCAAGGTTCAAACTAGAGGCTTTGATTCCTCAAATTTTATTATGTTTAAAATATTGGTCTTTGTATAAAATGCCTTTGAAAGATCTGCTCTAATTTGTTGGGCTTAACAATGTTTGAATATGACATAAATCATATAGTGATATAAAAAAGGGTTAAGGTGCAAATTTATCAATGAAGTTTTGTTCGAGGAGTATCAGGCACAAATATCTTTTAGAAGGGGCAAAAATACCGATGAAGAATTAAAAATGGGCAAAAATACCAATGAACAATTAAAAAGGGGCATCCACTACAAAAACCGTTAAATCCGTACTAACGTTGTTAGGTATTTTCTTCTCTTATAATTTAACGTCGTTAGTACGGATTAACGGTTTTTGTGATGGCTGCCTATTTTTAATTGTTCATTGGTATTTTTGCCCCTTCTAAAAGATATTTGTGTCAGACGCTCCTCGGACAAAACTTCATTGGTAAATTTGCATCTTAATCTTATAAAAATATAATGGTGCCTATTTTATAAAATATACATCTTCTATGTGTTTAGAATAAATTAATATATTTAACAAGTTACCTCATTTTCATTCACATAAGTCATGAAGAATTCGATTTATTTATCAAGCTTTGCACAATACACGAGTGATGCACATAATTAATTACAACAAAGCATGATTAGTTCCATCTATATATGCACGCTTTTGAATATTTTAAGTTACACGACTACTTAAATTTAACCGTTCTTGAGTTTAATTTTGTCAGCATCACATAAATTATATTATTACAACTTAAATATATATTTTATTGCGTAGCTAAAAAATTATTTTTAAATAAAAGATAAAGTCAAGTAGTTGTTTTCTACATGAATGGGCCCAGAACAGCTGACACAAGCCCGTGTGATGGGTCCGGGTTTAATGGGTCCGGATAACATTGTGCCAGCTCCGAATCCAACAACTTCTCTCCACTTTGTTGCCATCAAAAGCTCAAAAGTGCAATTATTTGGAAAAACTCTGTGTATATGAAATGAATCAATATCAACGTCCCTACATATATTACTTAAATGGGATTAATTTTTTTATCGTAAGAAATTTAGAATGATCCATATATATATATATATATATTTGGATTTAAGAAAATAATAATTTTTCTTTTAAAAAATTAAGTGATTGTGTGATTTAGACATTTATTAGATGGAGCGAATGATTTGGCATCTTCACTTGAATTAGTGCCAACACCTGTGTATATGCTCTATCATCTTTTGCTTACTCATATCACGTGAAAGATTGAAACAAAAATTATTCTTATTGATTTTGATTTCTTGATCTGTCTCAAATTGTAAATCTGTTATCGTTAATTAGACAAACGAGTTGATTAATTGTAAAAAAAAAAAAGTTATTAGAGAGATAATGTATTCGAAATATAATGTTTATATATATATATATTATATATCTTCAAGAGTAAGCAAATGCAATTTCCTGTCATTAATTAACGTCGAATCAATCAGATAACCTATCTAACTTATTAGGCAGTGAAGAAATATTGCGATAATACTGGAAGAGTTAATTATACTGATTAAGATGACATGATTGGAGACAATTTTCCACTTTATATATATATATATATATATTAAACACACACACTATATATATATATATAGATTTATGAGAATTTATTGGTTCATGAACTTTTATATATCTTTCTATTAGGAAATACAGCACTTGTATCACCATTTATATATATATATATATATATAGAGAGAGAGAGAGAGAGAGAGGGAGGGAGGGAGAGATTAGCGCGGATGGGGTGTGTGTGTGTGTGTGGGGCTTAATAGAGTTATAGGTGCTTAATTATTAAGGGCTTAACCATGGTAAGATATGTCAGTGACTCAGGGTGATAGAAATTAGTGTAATGGTGAGATGTAAATCTTATGTTTGGTCCAAAATTAAAATATCCTTTATTTATTTATTTATTTTTTTGCAGGGCACAAGTGTTTTCTTATTAAATAGCGGAGATTCAAGTCTAATTCACTGCAATGTTAGAGACTAATCTGTTTCACAATATCCAGATTTTATTAGTTAAACTTAAAAGTCATGTGATATCGTGACCTGTATTATGCTTTCCCTTCATATGTATGAATGGAATGTATAAATAAAAAAATGTATAAAAAAATGAATGTATAAATAATAATAATAATAATAATAATAATTTGAGAAGATATATACGGAGGGTGTGATGATTTATCGATGTTGAATTTTCTTTTGGATGGTTTATTATTATATTATTATAATGGTTGCGATTTGTTTGATTAATCTGAATGATGATCCATCTAATTAAAATCAGAATAAATAAAAAAGCAGTGTGAAGAGGAAAACAACAGTGTTATTGTTTGTAGCTATTTCAAACTCAAAACCATCCATGTGGATGAAGGGACCATATATAGTTGGATAGCAACTCTCTGCTATTTTCTTTTGGCCTGAAAATTTCTGTTGATTGCTGCTTCAATAGATAAGACATTAGCGTCTTTATGTTGATGGTCCTGCTCTGGAATTTACCGCACATATACATATTATTCGGATCCTATAAACTCTCATCATTATTTTGAAAGAAATAGAATTATAAAATACACATAAATATATTATCATGTATGCTACTTTTGGATATCAAATTATTGAATACGCTTTAAATCCACATAATTAAACACAAGAATTTGAGTTTTTGTATGTATTAATAAGGGGTTATACTCGTTGGGGTAAAAAAAAAAAATAATAATAAAGGGTTACATATACTCAAAGGGAAATCAATTAAGGAGGTCTCAGATGTCCTCCCCGACTAATATTTGCATCACATATGAAATAAGCCCCACCCCCTTCTCTCCTCAATAATTCAACCCCCTCACAGCTACTGTTCCATCACAAGTCATTGTTCATTAAATTAAACTAAATACGCATTAATATGTCACGATGACTCAAGTTTTGTTGGGTCTCTGTTACATGTCACCTCCAACTATCTCATCACAGATAAGGAAAGGCGATTGACTGATTAACTGTGTCTAGAAAAGGAACAACTTTCTAATTTTATCAAGATTTTAAAATCCGGATTAGATATTAAATCATTCGAGACATTAACTTAAGGGTTAGTGGGTTAGATCAGGGCCAAATCGGAACCAAACCAATGAAAAATTAAAGATTTTAGGCTTGTAGTATAAAATTCTAAAAAAAAAATTTTAATTTTCTTTTTAAATTGTAACCCGGATTGGACCAATTTACCAGTTTTTAGGTCAGACCGACCCTGAATTTTATCCATATTTAAGAGCATAGAGAACTTTGTACTATTAGACTTCAAATCTCCTCTCGATAAATTGTAACAAGAGTGCAATTTTGAATTTTTCATGCCAGTGGTATATTCTCTCTCTATCTAGCCAGTAATCGTGTTCATGTCCTTATTGCGTCCTTTTGAAATTATCTTTTTCGCCTTTCGGGTGCACAATCCTGTTCGCGTCACTTTGAAAAGATTCCATGGATCGATGCGCATAATTTTTTGAACAATCATGACTCATTACTTGTTACTGGTTTGAGAATTTTATACCTCAATACATAAATAATCTCTCTATTTTCATACTATAAGTCATACCTAACTACTTCACCAGCAACATAGTTAACACATTAGTTTTATCTAAAAATGAAATACTTTTCCAACTCTGTCCATATTAGAGACAGAGAAACATTATATTAGGACTCAGGTCTTCTCATAGTAAATTGCATGTAACGGGAATAATATTTGAGAAAAATTCATTATTAATTAATGACTCACCAATTTACTACTGTTATGAATTAAGAATTTCTTATAAAAGACATCCTATATTTAAGACACACGCACACACATAATTTAATTTGCAAAGCATCACACACACTCTAGTCATAAGACATATTTGAGAGTGGATCTTGATTCTAAATATAATATTTTATATTTATCAATTTTTTTTCCCATTACACCTATTGATGTCCCTCAATAATAATTAAAGAGGAGAGAAAAGTAGGAAATTAAGGGAGATGACTAAGATATTTTAGAAAACACATGTCATACTAATTAATTTTTTTAATATAATCAAATTAGATAAATATGTATTATATTGAGGACTGAAGTGCTATATATAAATATAGACTCCCTCCTATTCTTTTTATAAGCAACTTTCTCTTTTTTGGTATTGGTCCTTTTTATAAGCAAATTTTTCCTTGTGTTTCAAAATTTAAACTTCTTTTTCCTTTTCTACCTCTGTTAAATACATATATTTATATTAATTATTATACATTCTCCCTACTCATATTTTATACTCATACTTTCCCATATTTATTATTCATTCTCTCTCATATGCTTCTTTCATAAATAGGGGCATATTTGGAAGAAACATTACATTTTTAACACATATATTGTTGTTAACTAATCTTAACCGCTAATTTATTTTACACAATAAAAATAAAAATTATTTATAAAAAAGATCGGAGAGAGTATATCATAAGAAGTTATTCTCGGGTGTAATAGATCCCTCAAACCAAAGGCATAAACCCTGAAAATAATTGAAGGGAAGATGCCATGTTAGAAGGAGAACAGGTAGGGGGTAAGAGGAACAATAATTAAGAAAACAAAAGGGAAAATGATGGATATTGAAGGGAACAGCACAATGGATATGTAGGGATATGAGCACATTAATAATTATAATATGATATTTCGACCATCAACACCCCCACCTCTCTCTCTCTCTCTCTCTCTCTCTCTCTCTCTCTCTCTCTCTCTCTCTCTCTCTCTCTCTCTCTCTCTCTCTCTCTCTCTCTCTCTCTCTCTCTCTCTCTCTCAGTGTCTACATATATATATATAATATCTATACTTGTGGAGAAGAGCTTTTTGTCTTTCCTGCGTGGAAGTATTTGAGACTCCTTCAATATTTGTGGTCATTATGGATTTGTCTCCACTCATTATACATACGTGTATGCACACACGCACAGAGATCCCATCTGATTATCTGTACGCATCGGTATGTGTGTATGTATTTAAGTATAGTGTAAGAATGACGAATATGACTCGGAGACTCGGAGTGGGAGTATTATCAATTATGTAGGGCACGTCCTTGTTTTCTAGGATAAAGCAAGGGACACACACCGTCACAGACTGGTATTATGCCTGGAGGATTGGGCCACCAGGCCATTTCTTGTATTATATATAATCTCATAACCGCATTCACATTTTTTCCCCCAATTCAGATAGGAATATTAATACATTCAAACTGAAGTTATAAGTGGCATTAAGCTTGCAATACAAAAAAAAAAAAAAAACAAATGAAATTTTGTAATGGTAGAATTATAACGGTTTTAAATAATCATTACATATTTTAATATTTGTAGCGATTTTAATCAGAACCGTTATAAATTTATAGCGATAAGCTACGCGCCAAGTGACACTATAGATTGACAGCGTTTTATGTAGCAGTTGGGTAGAAAAAACTGCTAAAAATATGACGTGAATTTCCCGCTAAAACTTGTAGCGGTTAATAAATAAAAACCGTTAGAATATTCCTACCACATGGCTCAACCAAGACGCGCCAACAGTGTAGCGGTTTGATCAATAAAACCGCTATAAAATTCTAAACGTCGCGTATTTGTAGCGGTTATAAGGTTATAACCACTACAGAATTTCAGAGGTCTCCAAATTTGTAGCGGTTCTATACCATAACCGCTACAGAACTTTAAAGGTTTTTGTACTTTGTATGAGTTGAGGAGCTGAACAATACGATCAAATATGGTAACAAATTTTTTAATTTTTTTTCAATACTTCTTTCCTTCGTATAAAATTTATTCTTACCATTTTTTTTCTAGATATTTCAGAGCTTTATCTCATTTTCATCTATTTTTCATACACAATTTTTTTGCCAACTTCATACACAATTACATTGTAGTAAACAACACAATAGTTCCTTATTACCTATGTATCCTTAATAATATTATCAATACAATTTTTATACTTATCCAACAAAATTAAATTATTCCTTTTAATTTATAAATGAGTTAAACTATTGAATAATAAGCTAATTAAATTAGATAAACTACTAAAAAATAAAATATTTAATTTAAAATAAAAAAAAAGAAAAAAATGATCGTATTTTTTTATTTTCTTAATTTTTGTAGCGGTTATTAAACCGCTACTAATTAAAGCGCCTTTTTAAACTGAAATTAATTTTTTGGTGTCATTTTTGAATTTTCATGAAATTTGTAGTGGTTATATAACCGTTACGAATTTCATAAAAATTTTAAATTAGTAGTGGTTTATTAACTGCTACAAACTTAAAAAAAATTCATTTTTCTTTGCCCACCTTGAAAATTTCAATTTTTTATATTTATAACGGTTATATAACCGCTACAAATATCTCAAAAAAAATTTACGGCTTATGGGGATGTTGTAGCAGATGGGTTCAACCGTTACAAAGTAAGTAATGGTTATTTTCCTTGAGTAGCAGTTTTAAATAACCATTACAAAACCGCTTGGAACATACAATTTAGTAGCGGTTTTATTAACCGCTACTAATATTGTTTGTAACGGTTAAAACCGCTATCAATACCCATTTTTAATCGCTACTAAATCACATTTTTTTTGTAGCGCTGTGATCTCTCACTTATCATAAAGATTTCATGTTACCATAGGCTCCAAGACCATTCCTTCACCAAGTTTTTGTAGGCTCCAAGACCATTCCTTCACCAAGTTTTTGTAAACCATTAGGCACGTGTGGTTACTATATATCATTTTTCCCTTACATAAGAATCTGTAAGTTGAAACAAACAGTGATTTTTATTGGCTCGTCTTTTGATTTTCAATCTTAATTAGTTTCTTTATTTTGAATATTTGAAAATGTTCAAACCAAAGAGAATCCCTTCATTCATATATTTAGAAAGAGTAGTTGCACATGAAACATTATAGTTGTTCAGACATAATTTTATGTATGATACCTCTTCTCGAGAGATAATTATCGAGAGAATAATTATTATGAGGTTTTAAGTAAGGGACTTAATATAATTACTGAGAAGTTTTGATGACAATTGGGGAGCATGTAATGATAGCTTTTAGTGTAACAAAAAACAACACCTCACTTGTCATTAAGATTCCTTAATAATTAAGTCCATCTTTAGGACTTCATAATAATTTCCCCATCTGAATTGTAAAGTCACAGATAAACCTCATAATAAAAGTAAGGTTGTTGTCATATGATTTAAAAATCACAAATCCAAATTTTAGAAATACTTTCTCTACTTATAATAGGAATGATGGATATACCATCCCTCTTCAAACCTCATTTGATGAGAGTTTTATACTTTTATATACTGAACTATGTATATATATATATATATATATTTGGTGCTGAGAGCTAAGAACATTTACCTTTATACTTTTATGTGTCACTCATCATAAAGGTCTACCGCTTCATTGACACCGCTTTATATATTTACAGGACTCGGCATTTTATTTTCCGAATTTATTTTAAATTCATTTATTAAGGAGAGATTTGTGCTTTTAAATGTTTAAACTTCAAAATCTCTCTAGATGAACTCAAGCATGCAATGTGGGACTGATACCTATACAATCCCTCCCTCCGATTCTAATTATAGGACGAAAAGTTAATCAACTAGCTTTAATTTACTGTTCTTGAAAAGTGGTAGTTGATATCCTTAAACTCGAGAAAAATATGAGACTTCAATTTTACATTTCATTAAAAGTTAGACCATAACTAAGATGTGGAAGGGAGTATAATATGCGTCTCACAAACTATATCTAAAATCTTACCAATAAAAGTTTATCAGTAAAAATATGACCAAAACAGAGGAGCTAGTAAGGAGATGATCTTTTGGTTCTTAATATAAGATATATTTACCTAATTTGATTATATTAAGGAAGTTGGTTTAGTTAGTTAATATGATATGTATTTTTTAAAACATCCTAGTCATTTTTTTTAATTCTCTTATTCTTTCTCCTCTTTGATTATAATTAGGGGAGCATCAATAGAAATAAATTATAAAAATATTGATAAATATGAAAATTATATTTTATATTCAAGATTAAAATTAACTCTTTAAATATATGTTATATTAAGGGTGAGAGGTGGTTTTAATCAAGGCATCGATCATGCATAAAGACTTCATACAGTAGATGGAACCGAAAAGACTTATAGCATTTATTATGTTTCACCAAAAAATGACAATGAAGGCCAATGCAGTACTAAAAGATTCTTTAAATTTCCTAGTCTCATTTAATTACTACCTTTTAGATGATGTGAGTTGCTTTTTAATAGGTGAATGAATTTGAAAGGCAATAATTTTTTTGTTTTTGACGTAACCACGCTAATCCTCCAATTGTTTTCCCACTCTAGCAATCACATGTTGGGCTGTACTTGGATAACCCACCTTGTTTGTTTAAAAGGGTTAATAATGTTGGAATCACTGTGTGTGGTAGGACCATTGATCATCTGATAATAGTAAGTAGCAACGTTAATCACTCTCCCACCATAGGAATTCGTGTGTTTAAGAATTGATTTGCGTCATGCACATTATTATTATTGTACAATTTTCACATGTTTTCATGTGATTTTTAAGAATAATTGACGAGACTTTAGGTCGTACACGCGCTGTCATGCATATAAAATTAAGTGATCATGCGCGACTCCTTACAACAAACTTGAAGTCCCGTCTAGATGAAAAGCTAGCCATGTACCATGCTTGCAATTTCATATTATATATATATAGAGAGAGATATATATAAATATAAATCAATCTCGTGAGTTGTATTTATAGAGAGTAGATCAACTTGTGCTTCTAATTATCAGGGAATAAAAAAATATGATTAAATTATTTTTTCAGGAAAAAAATCTCTCTCTTTTTTTTATAACAAAAAGTTTAGGTAAGTTGGGTCTCAGGACATATCTGAATTAGAACATACCTCCGGATTAAAAACTGATGATAAAGATACTTACAGATCGCTCACCAATAAAATGACCTTATGACTATGAGTTAATTCCTTACCAACTAAACTAACTTTTGTTGGCGAAAAAAAAAATCACCATAGTTAGCTAGTGCCAAATTTTAAGAAAAACTAGACGAAAATAAAAATAACATTGTAATTTATTTATATACTTATTTGAAAGATATATAACTAATATGCATGCTCATTAAAAATTATGCAAATTAAAAAAAAACGAAGGGTGGGGGTAATTAAATTGACATTTTCTTTTAAAGACCAAAACTGACAAAGTTTAACTGTGCTTGATTCACGAGCATAGTGAAGAAGCTAAAATGAGAAAGAGAGGATTGAATGGAGATTCGTAAATTTGTCCTTGATTTTGAAATATCCGAGTTTGTTTTCATATAGTGTGTGTTTGGCAAGTTTTAAAATTATGATTTTAGAGGTATTTTTTTATAAATCGAGATAAAATTTCTCTTATATATTTATCTTTAAGACTATAAAAATTATTCTCTAAAAACTAATCTCAACACGCAATTAATCGTGGACGTCGACACCTCACAACCATTAATTAGCAATAATGCATAGCCTATGGGAATCTTGAAGTACATAGGAACCTATGGTATTGACTTTGATTTCTTACCGCACACTAACTGACAGTATGACACTCAGGCAATTAATTGGTGCCCGGACCGTATATATGAAAAATCCAACATCTCTATTATATATATAAAAGAGTTTTTCCACTACAAAAATATTTTTCCATATATTTTAACAAAGTAAATAATGTTATAAAGGGGCACATAAAGAAGCGGGCCACTTAAAAAATTGATCAATTAGACCAAAAAAATTACCATAGAATTCTTTTTTTAGGATTGTCTTTTGGATTGTCAGCACTCAGCAGTAGGTGCTATTTAATATGATGCAGCAGATATATCATTCTCAAGCCCCATTAATTGTTTGGGCCAACTGAGGACGTATAGAAATTGAAGCCCAATTATCTGGGCCTAAACAATTTATGGGCCGGAATATCCCAGGTGAACGTTCATTCCATGAAATTAAATTTTCTGTGGGTGTACTAATTTTTTAATAAAATAATATAGTTATTTCAAGAAGATTATTAGATTCTTGAATTACAAAATTTACTTTATTTTTAAAAATTATTTTCATCACTTGATGTAAAAGGACATAAAGTTGACAAAAATTCATTTTTTTCTGAAATGAGAAACATATATGAATGATTATGATTATATTTAAAAGATCTTGACTTCACGTAAAAAGATAATATCACATCTCAAGCATATTATTACAAAAACTGTTATTTCCAGGATTTTCAAGGGAAATATTAGAGTGGGGAAGAAATTAAAGATGCCATCCTTTTATTTTATTGAATGAAATAATTGAGAAACAAAATAAATTAATGAAATTAAAGAAACAAAGTTAGTTCTTACAATTATACCGCGCATGTGAGTGGTGGTTGATGTGTGCGTGTGTATATAAAGGTTGTTAGAAGGTGAATAAAGTCACGCTTTGTTGGTGATTCAGTTCAGAAAATGAGCACTCGCACTCTCTGCATCTTCGTCTTCGATCTTCAATTTTCTGCTTCAAGCATGGAAGTTGCAAGCCGATTGGTATGATGCTGGGTCTTCCTTTCGCTTTAATGACGGCATTTATATTCATTATCGCTGCTATAATCTTTGCTTTCGGGTACCTACTAATTCACATTCTTCATTCCTTCTTTCTTTTTTTGAATTTGGATATTCTACTTGTCTTGATCTGAATTCTTATGTTTCGTTATGTATTCAGGTTTTGTTATTTCTCTTTCTCATCATTCCCCCCAACTTTTTTGATCTCTTCTTGAATTAATGTACATATATATATATATATATATATATATATATATATATATATATATATATATATATATATATATATATATATATATATATATATATATATATATGTATGTCAGGTTATTCTTGATTTTTAATTCACTTGAATCGAATGACCTAACTACTTTCTTTATAACACGTGTGATTGGTCGGATACAATGAATCAATCGAGGTGTGATTTGATCAATTAGTTGATTAGGATTTGTGGTGGTGTGTGGATTAATGGTGCAGGAGATTGTTGCATAAGGTGAGTCCTTGTTTCAAGAACTATGATCAAGTTGCAACAAGGCTTGCGGTTTCACCGACCTTCCCATAAAGGTTCTCCGCTGGTTATTTGATAAGAGTCCTTGCTAATCATTTCATATGTTCATGCAATTAATGATGATGATATCAAATATTAATCCAAATCAATCATGATGATGAGAAGAATTATATATAATATTCCTCTTGATTCCTCTGTAATTCTAACTTATGAATTCTCTTGGTTCGTTCCTATACATTCATCCTTATACTATGTGGACAAGCAGTAATGCATTGAACGTGTGGTTGAATTTCCAGATCTACATATATTCTTTCTATTACTTTGAGATCTTACATCTTAACTCTAATTAAATATCATTTACTACGTGCTTTGAGATTGAAATATAGCTAGTATGCTCAGCTGGATAAGATAATTTCTCAGGATCTTCAATTCTAGTATGTTCTCAACTTAAATTATTTTATGCTAATAAATCTTTCTTGAGTTGAACGTACAAGAACTTAATTATTTTGTGCTAATATGCACCAGGTATTTTGACATTGATGGTCACGTTGTAGTATAGCTCTTGTTCTTGTACTATACATATTTACTTTGAATTACGGGGGTTCACATACATATAATCTGTTGGATATATATATATATATATATGAATGAGAACAATTTCATTTATCCATATTCAATTGATAGTGCGAACTAGTAGAAATGCTTGCTATTGTATATTCTATCTTCAGGAATTGTCACTTTAACTATCATACAGAAGTAGGGGAAATCTTCAAACAGAACTCAAAATATATCATCATCACCATCATCATTATTTGAATTGAATAATGCTTCAAAGGTGGCCACGTTTTCTCTGCTTGTTTGTTCACTTTCTCTTGTATTTTTTTTTTTGGAAAAAATAGAGAATTTCAAATCAAACCATAAAATAGATATTAAAATATTGCTGTTGGGAAGTGATTTTCTTGCCTTCTTGGAGGCAAAGAAATTTACCTGATCCTAGTGTAGTCGCCAAGTTTTCTTGTCCAACAAGTCCGTGGGATTTATATTTAATCATCGAGAAAACAACAAGACAATACACAATTTGTGAGTTTATTTTGTAAACCACGCTTTTGAGTGTTGTGAAAGTTAGTGTTTGGGTGGATTTGGGCTGTGGGTTTTAATTTTTAAATCTCCACATATTTTGTACTCTCCTTTATTTAGTGAATATTACCCCTCCTTTGCCACATTTGAGTATTTGGGTTGAGGGTTTTAAGTATTATTCTCTACACATTTTGTGCTCTTCACTCTTACTTTACTAAACCTCAATTATTGTTTTTCTTCTTATCTTTTTTTTTGTTTTTGAATACATTAAGAGGACATAAACTTTCCATCTCCATTACGTTTCAAATCACTATATCTGAGTTAGTTTTAGGGTAACTATTCTTCGACACGCCAAATAATTACGTTTCATTTCATTTTTTTTTTGTCTAATCCAATTTTAAAAAATACAAATATCTGAATCCTTTAATTAAAAAAAAACTGCGCAATTTTAAAACTTAAATTAAAATATAGTAGCAATTTGCTGGAAGTAAATTAAAACAGGGTCAGAGTTGTATTTTGAAACTTTAAAATGCCCGGAAGGGCAAATTGGGCATGACATTGAGCATGTTTACATAGTTTTGGATAGTTTAAACGTTGTTTTTTATGTAAGGTGATACACAACTCCTCTCATATATTTATCTCATATACTGTAGATTAAGATTGAAGAATTAGTTTTGAAGTCTTCAATTATTATTCTAAATATACTCATTGGCTTTTCAACGCTTCAAGCCGTGCCTGCGGGTGCTTCTTACGTTTCGCCAACGTATCTAGAAGCTAGATAGATCCCCAAGTAGGATCTGCGCACCGTTTCTTGGTTAGGAGCTCCAAATTCTAATCGGCTAATCCGATTATTCCGACTCAAACCGCAACAGCACAGACGATTTCTGGAACCTTCCACAGAATTCTCAAACCATCAAAATTATTGCCGAATCTGCCATAGAGACTCGGATCCCACACCCCATTAAACACCCTCCTTTGGACTCAATCCTCTAAACCATTCATTCATCGATTCCCAAAGTTCTCTGCGCAAAGATTGAGAAGCCGAAGAAGAGAAAAAGAGCAGAGGAACAAGGTTCCAACATGGGTGTGGACTATTACAAGATCTTGCAGGTCGACAAGAATGCCAAAGACGACGACTTGAAGAAGGCTTACAGGAAGCTTGCCATGAAATGGCATCCTGATAAGAACCCCAATAACAAGAAAGAAGCTGAAGCTAAATTCAAGCAAATTTCTGAAGCCTATGATGTAAGTTAATCTTCTACCCACTTCCTTTTGGCTTATACGGGTTTCGCAAATTTCATCTGTTTTCTCTGAAATATTGAACTTCAGGGGGCGATGCTTATTGTTTGTTGTAATTCTTATAGGTTCTGAGTGATCCTCAAAAGAGAGCCATCTACGATCAGTATGGTGAAGAGGGTCTGAAGGGTGGGGTTCCGCCTCCCGATGCCGGAGGAGCTGGAGGGGCTTCTTTCTTTTCAACGGGAGAAGGACCGACGTCGTTTAGGTTCAATCCTAGAAACGCCGACGACATTTTTGCAGATTTTTTTGGGTTTTCGAGCCCATTTGAATTTAGTGGTGGCCATGGAGGGATGAGGTCGAGGTTCTCCAGTGGGATTTTTGGCGATGATATGTTTGGATCATTTGGAGATGGAAGAGGGGGAGTCCATATGAGTCCAGGTGGTCCTCGAAAAGCTCCTCCTATTGAGAACAGATTGCCCTGTAATCTCGAAGACTTATATCAGGGAACTACAAAGAAGATGAAGATCTCCAGAGAAATCGCTGATGCTAGTGGGTAAGTAATTATATTAACCTGAACATTACTTTGTCCTTTGTTTCTGTTTTTCTTTATGTTAGGAGATTCTATAACCATTTGCTGTCGGCTATTTTTCCCATGTTTTTTGTGATGATTATTTCTGTTGAATGAAACTTTTTTCATTGTTGTCTGCTACCCTTTGTTTACTCACTCGTCTGTTTGATCTTTCGTATGTAAGTCTCAGGCTTTGGTGGGTAGGTAATTAAGCGATGAGTGCATGAATTGTTTTCGTGTGATATGTTGATCGATAGTTCACAAATTATTTGAAACAATTGAACAACGAGAAGACAGTAGGCACTTGGCAAATTATTGCATTGGGAACTTCTACTTCTGTAATCAACTTGACAACTAGTATTACGGGAAGATTTAACTGAGTTTGGTCTGGCTTATACTATCTTAATACTAAATGATGATTTAGTTTCTTGGTAGTTGCATTTGATTATGGAAGTCCAAGGTAATGTCTTGTTGGGCTTACCATCAAGACGAAATCTTGGTAGTTGCATTTGATCTCGCGTCTTGTTTGTTCCTTGAACTTCTTATAGATGAGATATGATCCTATGGGTTGTGAAAATCTTATATCAAGTGGATCTTGCATCACAACTTCCATATTCTCATATCCATAATCTGTCGGGATGAATGAATGATGCCATAATATGGACCATTCAGAATTTTACCTTTGGAAATCATCATGTGGAACTGAGATACTTTTTCTTGCTTATCAATTTGTACAACGCTGCATCTCTGTACTTTCACTTATTTGTTGCATTGTTTTGCTTCATCTTTTAACTGATTAATGACGGGTCGGCTTTGCTTGCTTGGTGGTGCAGCAAAACCATGCCTGTAGAGGAGATCCTAACTATCAACATCAAGCCTGGTTGGAAGAAGGGTACGAAAATAACCTTCCCTGAGAAAGGAAATGAACAGCCAAATGTGACCCCGGCAGACCTTGTTTTTATCATCGATGAAAAGCCTCACAGTGTTTTCACTCGCGATGGAAATGATCTGGTTGTGACGCAAAAGATCTCTCTGGCGGAGGCCTTGACCGGTTATACAGTACAGCTGACTACCTTGGATGGAAGGAACCTGACCATACCAATCACCAATGTGATTCATCCAACCTACGAGGAGGTTGTTCCAAGAGAAGGAATGCCACTCCAAAAGGATCCCACGAAGAAGGGAAACTTGAGGATTAAGTTCAACATTAAGTTCCCGACGCGGCTGACATCGGAGCAGAAGGCAGGAATCAGGAAACTCCTGGGTGCCTCACCCTGAGGGTTACATATGGGGAAGCTTAGCCTGCTGAAAGATTGAGTGTTTTCTCACTATTAGATTTTCTTAGTACTAAAATGGCAAAAAGTTGAAGAGAATCTATAAGTAGAAGCAAAGTGAGAAAGAAATTCAATCTATGCTGAAGATGGTAATACTTGGCAGAAGTTTAAGGGATGCTGAAGAAATGTAGCAGAGCATGAGAATGGGATAATTTAGTTTGGTGTATTTATAGTTTAGTGATACAAATTTTGATAGATTATTATTTTTGGTTTGTAAGATTTGTCAGTGAATGAAAATAAGCAGCTTCTGTTACCCAATGAGCTCAACATGAATTTGTTTGCGGGTGGTATGCGTATCATGATTTGATCCCTCAGGCGTGTGCCTTCTAGAAGGCTTGCTGAATCGTGTAAGAAAATTGTGAACAAAGATAAGTGAAGATTGCAAGATTATCAATTATCATATTATTTTGTTATTAATTCATTAATTAATTAGTAATTAACAATCAGAATCAAATCAAAAAAAAAATGTGAAGGGGATTTTGTTTGGCCCATTATAATAAAGATTGCAAGATTGTAATCTTGAAACTAGTCATTGACGGTTGGCGATTTCCTTATCCTTTCCCTAATAGGCCATGGAAGTAACAAGATTATCATGATATTTCATATTAAATTAATCACTTAATTATCTGAATCATATCTAAATAGTTTATTATATATTGACCATGGCAAGACCGTAAGAGGATTTTATTCGCCCGATAATAGCAGGCTCCGGGGCAAGGCTTGAAAAAAAATAAAAATGGTTATATGCAGATTCCAATATCGAATAGTAATATTGGTAGTTTTAATAATGAAGTTTTTCCTTGTAAGTGTCTGCTATAATTAAATTTTTAGCAATTCTGTTAAACTGACCCAAACGTCCGTTATAAACTTGTAGGAATAAGTGGGTCTCACGTAAAAAGAAACGCTCATTTAGAGAACTGTTAAAATTACTTGATCATTAAAAAATTGTGTTTAATTTTTATACCATTCAAGACCTAATACATGGCAAAAAAATTCATTATTAAAATTACTTATTAACCCTAAAACATTACTATTTAAATTAATTTATTATTTTAAATTTTAATAAAACATTAAATCGATACAAGTTTATAGTGAATCTCCATTACCGTTGAATTGAGAGAATGGAAATGATCATGAATTCAAGCATCTCAAACTATATTGTTGGAATAGTAGTGTTTGAAGTATATATTGAGATTTAAGGTTGGTTATATGAATCACATCACGCCACTACCAAAGCCCTACTCTTTACCACATATGAATATAAAATTTATTGGTCATTAATTTTATTTTTTTAATTTTGCACAATGATTCAAAGTCTTGAAATTGCTTTTAAAAAGATGGGTCAAAGGACTGAGCAAGTGCATCAGGTAATTTGATATGTAATTTCTCCCATAAACAAATTTCATTTCACCATTTTGTAACCTACAAAATATATCTTTTGTTGTACAAAATAACATGCACAATTGATGACTACTCTAAAGGTACCTTAATCATTAGCACTATTCCTGGTTTCCTACATCACTAAGCATGTTAATATACCAAAATTAACCTAATACTCTCTTGTAGAGTTAGTCTCCGTAACAATGCTTCCTTTAGCCGCTGTACTCTGAGGATGAAGAGATCAATCCATCTGGATCCAAGTTTTGTTCTGCATCTTCCCCGTTCTCTTCTATGTCTGAATCCCCATTTATGAAACCTTCGACATCAACACCGACCTGCTCATCATCCTCGTCCTCATCAATATCCTCTTCGTCGTCGTCATCTATATTAAAATCAATTCCTTCAATTAAATTGTTAGACTTCCCGCTAAATCCAGCCCCATCTTCGTCATCATCTAAACTAAAACTAATATCTTCTACCATATTCTCAGACTTCCCACTAAATCCACACCTGTCATAGCCATCATCATTATTATCCATTAGATAAGCATTCTCGGCACCTGTTACTTGATATTCATCTTCCTCGTAATCTGATCTCCCAGAACTGCTAGCAGCATTTTCAGGAGTCTCCATTTGACAAACACTGGTTTCAGCTACATTGCTAGCCTCCCTGACAAAAACACCAGCTGATTCCTCTTTGGGAGCACCCCTCACAACAGTTATCTCACGCTCTTTATTATCCATTAGATAAGCATTCTCGGCACCTGTTACTTGATATTCATCTTCCTCGTAATCTGATCTCCCAGAACTGCTAGCAGCATTTTCAGGAGTCTCCATTTGACAAACACTGGTTTCAGCTACATTGCTAGCCTCCCTGACAAAAACACCAGCTGATTCCTCTTTGGGAGCACCCCTCACAACAGTTATCTCACGCTCTTTAGCTGCTGGTTTCTTCCTGCCACTTTTGATGCTTAGACGAGAGCGACGCTGCCCAACACGAGCTCGTGATTTCCCCTTCCATCTTAGTCCCTGTCCAAGTCTCCTGCCGCTAGTG
The DNA here is from genome assembly GCA_963855925.1 of Inga laurina. Taxonomy (NCBI): domain Eukaryota; kingdom Viridiplantae; phylum Streptophyta; class Magnoliopsida; order Fabales; family Fabaceae; genus Inga; species Inga laurina. Next base: position 59,937,198 of record OY979707.1, on the reverse strand, counting down.
GCAGTAACTTTCTTTCTAGATTCAGATCTTGAATTGATGATCCTCCCCTGTGATCCCCCACCATGAGAGCGACCACGGCTGTGTCCATGGGACCTTTGTCCTCGACTGTAGCTAGCAAATCCAGCACCCAGATCAACCATGTTATGCCCAGCCAAACGTGAAGTCTCAGCTGTACCAGCAGCAACAATTTTGGCAGAAGCATGTTTTGAAGGAAACTTCTGAAATAAAAAAACAAAATAAAACTCCTAAAAAAAGGATATTAATAACACCAATCATGCGGATAAACAATTTAAGCTTTGGGTGAGTGGTTCTTGTGTAATATCTGACTTTCAATAGCTAATTTCCCATCCTTTAAAAGCCAAAGGGTTTTCGTGGTAAACACACACACCATATCACATAAAGAAATTCGGCATAGGTTAACTGTTTCAGCAAGGAACTCAACATTTCAAAGTTGAGTGTGTCACCTCTTGCCTCTCTGTTTTTCTGTGTTGGGAATTATTCACCTCGTTCCACCATGTTTCCCTTAAAATATTTATACTAATCCCTGTTTTTTCACTCAAGTCAAAGAAGGAAACTTACCATAACATTATCAGTTGTCTTGTCCTTTTCAGACTCCAGCTTCTGCTCCAAGCTATAAAAGATTGAGATGTCAAGTTCCATGAGCCTTAGCGCCACAGCAGCCGTTGTATGAGGCACCCATGGCAGTACAGGAATTCTTTCAGCTCCCATGGAATCACCATGAAATCCAGAAGAAAAAATAGAACCCAACAGCTCACTAGTAGTCTTGAAGTTTGAAGCCAAATAATCCCTCTTGATAGCACCCTCCAGTATAGTCAATATCTAAGAAGGATAAAATGTTTTCAATAAAAGCAAACATATAAATAAATAAGGGAAAATATTAACAAAAATCACATGCCATATATTTCATGTGTCATGAATATATTGTTTAGAAAAAGAACACATTGTGTATTTCAAAAAAGATGGAAAAGGATAATAAACAAAAAGAAACCACAAATTACAATCACCAAAAAGTCTGAACAAGTAAAGCATCTTAGGGAATGACAAAAACAAATAAAGACAAAAACAACCTCAAGAAGTTCTTCAGAGGAAGAAGAAGCATGCAGCTTGATAGTCCAAGACTTCCGATACCTGTCTGTCCAGATAGGTTCAAGAGCTTCTTCCGGAATGGAAACCTGCCAAATCATGGTTATAAATTATAAGTTCCATGTCCCCAGGAAAAAATAAATAAATAGACACCTTATTCATAACTAATATTCAAAATATAGGTGCATCAAAAGTAATATACAAAATATACTGAATCAAAATGAGGTATAGGTGGTCACCTCAACTATTGACAACAGCAATTTAAGCAATCTCATTCTTAATGGAGAAGAGGGGGAGACACTAAATGCATAATCACTGGTAATCTTCACTTTTCCTTCACATTGAGCCATATGTTCAGAAGAGCCTAAGTTGCTCTTACAAGTACGAAGGGTTCTACAGCAGGATGGAGATGGAATTTCTTCAGATAAATAGATCCCATGGCAGTAATCACACATGCCCAACAATTGACTACCCCTTCTTTTCCCAGCCCTCAATGCATGTAATACTGAGGAATCCAGGCCTTCCTTCAGCATCCACTTTTCAAAATCCTGGTACCTCCTCAAAGCATCTTGGTTATCAGAATCATTCCTTCCCAGCTGAATCACAAAAGATGTTGATGTCTCTGACACATCTGAATTAGTACTGCACATGGAAGCACAGCAACCATGTTCGATAGCCCTTTGAAAAGCTTTTGTTTTCACAGTGTCTCCATCTTGTCTTCTCAACTTATTCCTTCTAATAGATTCCTTGAACGACATTTCAATTCGTTGCAACATCATGTGCAAATGGGCTTCCCTAATCCCACGTACATCCAATGATGCCAAGAGAGCATCAAAACCCTGAGTATAAAATGAATTCGGTATGAAAATTCAATACAAAACAGACTGATCGTTTGAAGAAATAACAGGTAAAAGTAAAAAAAAAAAAAAGGTTTACTCATAGCAACTAGGCATTTAATGTGGTGACTTTACCATGCAAATTAAACAGTATTTGTGATGGAATCCCACGGCCTTTGCAGGTTTACACCAGAAGGAACCATGTGGGTCAAGTAGGGGCAGTTTAGTGTTATGTTCTGTTTAGGAATTACAGGGTAGTTTATTATGGTTATGTTAGCAGTTTATATCAGTTATTAGGTCATCCTTATCTTAGCCTAGACAATTATTATGTTGTAAGCCTATTTAAAGATGTTGTAAGACTTGTTATCATCATGAAAAGTATTATTCAGAATTATTGTCTTGTCCTAGAGTTACAGATTCTGGCTCTAGTTTTCCTTTGTCCTCTCTTTATTTCCTAGGTTCTATCAATTTGACATCTCTGGCCTTACCTTTATCAGGCTCAGCAAGACAGACTATAGAAAATATAAATTAATTGACATGTTACTCAAACAGAGAAAATGCATATATTGACAACACTTGAATTATAGATATATCGTTATCAAGGAAAAGCTCAGCTACAAAAGAAAAACCTCTTCAGAATCAATCAGCCTCCAACAACCATCGTGCATCTCCACAAACACCCTACCACAGCCTGGATCATTTTGAGAAGCACATGTAGTGAACTGCCAATATCGATTACGTCTCCGATCCAAACCAAGAGGCAATGACCGATAAATATAAGTTTCTTCTGCTAATTGACCAATGTATGCCTTGAAATTTGATTTTGACTTTTCAGCACCAGATCCAAAATGTTGATAAGAATAACTATCAGGGGCAAGACAGTCTTGCATTTTTACGTTCACTGCTGATGGAACAGTATTGCCCAGTAGATCATTTAAATGTACTTGCTGGGCAGGGGGAGTTGGTAGTGTTTTGTCAATCCTGTCATCAACACTAAGCAAAGGGCTCTGTTTACCCTCCATGGATGACATTGAAGGAGTTGGTTCATTCTTATTGCCCACACAAGGGGCAGACTGCACCTTAAAAAAGCAATCCTCTTTGATTCGGTGTCTATCAAGCTGCAACTCTGTCCACATCTGCTTTCTTAAAGCATTTGCTGCTTCTAGACGCTCCTGAAACATTGATCGCTGAGGTTAAAAAAGTTTCACAAACACACTGCACGGAAATGATACTAATAAATAGTACCTCAAGAACAAAACGAATTGAATTTCCTTCAATTGCCACACCAATCAGAGCAACAAGGGCGTTAAGTCGCTCTTCTACACTAAGATTTGAGTATTCTCTTTCAATAAGCCCCTCAACCCATGGTTCACCGGGATTACTTTCATCAATAATAGTGTCTTCCAGATCAGGTTTAGTTACTACATTGCTACTACCAGCAATCTCCTGATTAAATTCTTCAGCAACAATTGATGCTACACCCTCGTTCATTTGTCTATTGCCACCGTCATGAGTTTGCAAAATTTCACCACTGCCTTCTCTATTCTTGACTACAGTGTTCAAACTAGATTCCACAAAATCAGAAGCCTCCTTTTTATTTGTTTCATTTACTAAATCATCAGCCTCAGGATCTTCTGCCATTTCAATATCCGAATCATCATCCCTTTCACCATCATCTGGTTCTTCTGCATTGACAAGTCCATTTTTGAATATCCTGATTCTTTCCCTAGCAGCTGAGAGGATTGCCTCACCATCAGCCGGGTCCTTTCTATATGCAGGACGTACACAATATGTTGAAGGAGCTGTCCTTTCAAAAAGCTTTGTGTCTCTGGACAAAGCAGCAGAGATAGAAGCCTCTGGAGTTTTGCTTGTCGTAAGATCACGAAGTCCAGATTTCTAGGAATGACAAATAGAAATGAACTTGGTAAGTTTAATTAAACACAACAATGAATGCAATATCCAGTAGAGACGGTTATACCTGAATCTTGTCTGCAGTTTCCAATATGGTGAGGCCCTTGCTTCCTTCAAGAGATAAGACATGAAATGCTGCAAACTTAACAGTTCCAGGTGTCAAGCGATGCCTAGATCTTCTTGGGTTAGATAAACCCTTTTCTTGCATGATAGCAACAGCATTTTCTACAGCCGCCCCACTACGTAGATTGGAAATAACATCTTCACCATCAATACCCTGCACTTTCAACCCAGAGAGAAATGATAAACAAGGAAGAAAACCAAAGAAGAAGATGAAAGAAAGAAAGGGGGAAGAAGGGAAAAAAAGAAAAGAAAAAAGAAACAAGATTAAGGCTGAATCCAAAGTTGTCATAAAATGCTTAAAAATTTATATCCAAGTCAACTTATGGATGACTATGATCACAAACATAAGTAGCAAGCACATGCTATGCACTTCATCATTGGTTTGAAATTCTATCAACGAAAAGTAACCCCTCCCCTCTCTTCAAAGTCCCTAATTTTATTATATACATTATTATGTGAGTGTATCCTGTGTTTCTCTCCTCATTTTACTGCCTTTCATTTATGTATATTATATTATATTATACTAAAAAAATATTATGCATTAAAGACTTTATTTAAAAGATATGGTTAGTAAAATGGCGTCGTGCAATTCATATAGCCGACCCCATCTAGTGGGAAAAGGCTTTATTTAAAAAATGTTCTCATGAGATAATCAAACAAACGAAAATTAAACTGTTTTTAGAAGTGCTTATTGATAAGAGTAAGAGACTTAAGAAAAAAAGAAGTAACTCAATAACTAATGAATATTAGATAAAAAAATTGGCTTTGACAAGTGAAAAATAAATTATATTTTCTAGGAACAGTGCATCAGTAAATTAGAACTCAAAGAAAGCAATAAAGACTTGATGTGTAGACCCAGCTAGCTCAAACTTTCTCTTTTGTTCTTCGCTATAGGAGGACAAATTCTTGCAGCTGATACAGTGTTTAATGTTACATAGAAGCAAAATTTGTGAATAAAATTCTCCACAAAGAATGAAAAGAAACGCACAAGAAATTATAACCCAGACATTAATGGTTCATTTTCTATATCACTCACTAGAAACAGCCAAATTTATGTATGTAAAAGAGAATACACGTTAGCTTTAAAAAAGAATAACTAAATACTAAATTTAATAGTTGATGGAAAATTGTTGTCTTGTAAAAGTCAAATGCTGCAAATTCAGAACAATGATAAAAGACTTGGGTGCATTTGACATTGCACCTGGTAATTCCAACTTTTGATAGAAGAATTTTGATTAAAAGCATCACTTATGTATAGAGGAAAAACAATGCACCTGACTGTTATCACGAGGATACACCGGCTCAATGACTCTTTTCTGTAATTGTGGCCCAAATCCAGCTGATAAAGCAAATTGCCGCATAACTTCTGGCCATGTCAGGGGATTTAAGAGTCGCTCCCAATTTCTTATATCAAACCCCCAGACATATGCCTGGGAGTACCAAAGAGCAGTGGAAATTACTTTTTTATCCAGAAGGAAAAAGAATACATTTACAGAAAACAAAAATGAGGAAAACGCACCCCTTCAACTACTTGTGGATGACCCCCACAAGGGTTGACAGCACTGTTATAAATAGCTCCTACCCCAGTAGTTCTTGCAACATCCTCAATATCTTTTATAATAGATCTGAAAAGAGCAATATGAATGTCGCCTAACAACCTAGGATCCTAAACCATTAAAAAGAAAAAGATATGCGTCAATCAAGACATGGCAAAAACGATATAGTATACACAGGACTTTTATAGAGACCCGAGAGACTGGGAAGAAGTGTATATACATACATGGTCATGGAAAGCTTGTAAAAATTCATCCAAGGTGAAGGGCCAAATCCCAAGAACATCCGCAAAGGAGATCAAAAACCTCCAAACCTAAAAAATCAAGAATTTCCAATATTATTGACAAAATTTTGTCCAAGCATGGACTGTTGAAACAAGTACAATTGAAAAACTAATATCATTCAATGAACAATGTGATAAGCCTTCTTTACTGCAGAACATGCAACCAAAGCACTGTTATATACGTAAAACAACTCTATACGGTTACAAGTTCAATCCCAAGTATGATATAGATCCCAGTTGATTAACAATATATTTAGCCATACCAAAAAATAAGAGTAGAAATGTATTCTACATAATCATTTGGCCACACAGTGCAAGAAGAAAGAATCAGCTACAGAAATAAAGTGCATAGTAAAACTGTAAAGACAGACAATCCATATCGGAGACTCTCTTTCTCCATAAACTTAACCTAAAACCCAGAAACAAATGGAATGGTCTTACCATCAAAAGGTTTCCGATGTTCTCCTCAGAATCCAACCAAGGTTGAATTGAGAAAGGTCTTTTCAGAAGTACAGTCTTAGGTGGAAATGAAGCGCGCCCATCTGAAAAACAAATATCAGTTATTGCTTCCATGAACACTCATTTTTTCAACGACATAAATTAAACCTAAGCAACAAGTAGAAAATTAAAAATCTAAGCAAAGAATACAAGTTTGGTTATGGAACATGCCATACAACTAATACGTCCACCACAAGGTAAGGACATGCAAAAGAGTACAATTATTTGTGACCGAGAATTTCATAAATTTGGAACAATATTTCCAAAATTTTTACAATATTGTAAAAAATTGTAGGATATATTAAATTGTTGGTATCTCAAGCAATCCTTTTATTCACCTTTAAATAATTCAAGATTCTGTAAAGTTTCATAGTCAAGGGACAAAATGGAAGAAAGTCCCTTTTTAGATGCCGCCAACTCCATCAATTCCAGTCGTTCATCTTCAATAAGTTCCATTGATTCTTTTACCATTTTGCGAGTAAAAGCTCTCTCATTGGCTGCTCTGATCCTTGTTGCCTCTTTCTCTTTGCGTAGTTCTTCCTTCTGTTTCCTTTTCTCAGCCTGCAAGAGCCAATAAACATCAGCATCACCTTATTTTGATATGCCAGATCACCACAAACTAGCTAAATTCCTTGCATACTCTGATTGACTCTTTCTGCAAAATCTTCTCCCTCCGCACAAGTTCACGCCTCTGTTCTTTTTGGTATCTCTCCTCTTCCCGCTGTCTTTCACGCAATATCCTTTCCTCTTCCTTCCGTCTTTCACGTTCATGCCTCTCCATCTCTTTCTTGACTTGCTCTTCTCTCTAAATGAATGACAAGACAACACAATATAAGTCATAGAGCAAAATGTGGAAGGGTAAAAAGTGAAGAGATTAATCCAAACCTTTCGCCTTAAAATATACTGCTTTTCAAGCTCTTTTCTGATTCGTTTCTCTTGTGCCTCAAGTTCCCGCTGCAATCTAGCCTCTTCATTCTGCAAGTGAAAATAAAAATACTTGAGCCGCAACTCTATAGTGACAAATCATGCAGCAATAACGTCTTCAGATACCTTCCGCTTCTTCTGAAACCGTGAAATTTGCTCCCCATGGATAACCTTCTGGCCAAATGGAGTTAACATGCTGTCAATTTGAGCTGCAGGGTAAGCTCCAGCATGAGAGTCAGCAGGCACATCCACAAACGTGTTTTTCCATGGAACATTATCATTCTGTCTAGAAGCAGAAGGTAAAAGATGATTCTGCCTGCCTTGCTGAGACAAAAGATTTAACTCTGGCATCGGATTCTGATATCCATACCCATAGGAAGGAATTTCATTCCCATCAAGAAATTGTCGCCCACTAGACAATAAAGTCCTTGCGTGTGGAATTCCATCAAGAGAACCATATTGGTTAGGAGTGACTCTCTCATAGTCATATGCCTCATTTCTAACAGTTGGCTGTTCTGGAATAAATTTATATTCATGAAGAGTCCTTGAAGCACCCTGGAGATCAAACTCTTTAGACAAGAAATACAAACACATATTTGTCTTATTCAAAGCGTGTGACAAGAAGCGAGAAACACAGAAAAGTAATAATAAAATTACTTTCCAACGGGAGAAGGGGGGCACAAATTACTAACCTTATCCACTCGTTCATAAATTTTAGCCTCAAAAGGCCTTCCTGATTGTCTATGCTGCCCAATCGCAGTAGGCCCTGGATTTAAAAAAAGGTGAAAAGAGTTTAAATGCATTAGGCCTTACAACATGAAGCCATACCAATTGAAACAGGTCCAATAGACTTCTCCAGCCCCCCAGATAAGAAACAAATGAAAGTCCTTTCCCTTGTCGAGTCATTCAAACATTCAAGGTAGGTCTTAGGAATGTTACTTGCAATTCTTAAATGGAGAGCATCAGAAAACCAACTTTACCTATTGGTGCACCAAAAGCACCAGGTGGCAACGGATCAAATTCCATCCCCAGAATTGGCCCGTCCTCTCTTAATGGCTCCCTTAACTGTGCTTCAACAAATGCAATTGCTTTCAGCTCAGCTTTGGACTGAAGTGATTCATAGTAACTCTCCATTGCTGGCAACCCCCCTCCAATACTAGGACAGGCCATACCATGTCGCCGTGGATCCATATGACTGTATGGCCTCTTCCCAGAAATGGAATCACGCGCATGTCCACCATCACCCATTAGCTTCTGCTCAGAACCATCAGCCACTGGCGCCGGAGTCGGAGTCACAGCTCCAGGTGGCGATTCATTTCCCGGCTTCTTCGCTGTTGGTGTCTTTCTGTCTTTCAACCTGCGGTGACAAAACCACATCTGCAGTTGACGATCTGAAAGACACAATTTCACTGATAGCTCTGCTCGCAATGCCTCGGATGGATACGGTTCGGCTGAATCAAGTAGCACGACCCATAAAAGAAAGGCACATTTCAGCAAATTTCACAAGATGTACCAGAGAAAAATAACACATGAATTAAAAAACTGAAAAATCACTAACTGGCGTAAGTTTTCTCCAGAATCTCCAACTGGAATGCAGTTTTCATTTTGCGCTTGGTTTTATTCTCCCCCTCTGGTGGCTTTTTCTTCTCCCCTTCTGAACAACCCTCCATTGCTAAGGATCAAACTTACGCTCGCATAGAAGTCTCAACTAAGTAAACCGCACGGAACAATCAACCTTACACAACAAATTGCTCCTGGGGACAACGAAAAAATCACAGTTGCACAAAACCACGCCAAAAACCACACGGAACACAATCGCCCAACGAATTGAAACCTCTACGGCTTTCGAAAACAACCCCAGAAACCAAACAAAACCACAATAAAGCAGACATGGAGAAGAACTGACAATCCTTTCACCCCATCCGAAACGCAAAATCGTCCATCCGGGTCTGACGGCCAAGTTGGGGGCATAAATTCAGACTTTCTCTCTCTAGCATACTGGGAGTCTCTCTCTATGGGAATCGAAGAAGTTTTCTGATGGTGTGATTGAGATGTGCGGTTAGATTTTGGGAATAACAAACAATAATAATTAATACTCCTACAACAGTAGTACAGATTACGGAGAAAAAGAAGAATGCAACAATAATAAAAATGGGAAACGTATTTTGATCTTCGATGAAAAGAGAAGCTACGAACGAACGAACGAACAGTGATGCCTTCCCCAATCGCTGCCATAATTTAATTCGCTTTTTGCAATATTTATGTTTTAAATCATATAATAGGTTGGATAAAATGTTGCACAGAGATGGAAAATATAAAAACTCATAAAGAGAAGAAAAGGAATAATAAATTCAGATGTTTTAAAGAGAGAAGGGGTAAGCATTTGTTGTCAGTCAGCTGGCTTTTTCGCTTGAAATGAGAGTGAACGTAACCGAGCGATTGATTTATCGTGTGGTGACTGCCTGGTGAGTTTCGATTTCTCTCTCTAATCCAAAATCTCTCTCTCTGACTTTTCTTTTTGGTGGATTTCTGATTTCTCTGGTTTTCTTGGGAAAGGGATTAGAGTGTGCGGCTTTCAAATTTGGGTCTTGTAGGGGGTTTTTCCGTGGCTATCCTTTCCTTTGATCTAAACCCGCTCCATGCTTTTGAGCTTTTGACGGTTTGTGTTCGTTGTGGGGCGTTGTCGTACGTTTCGATAAGCGGCCGCACTTGGGTCCCACCGCACGCGAATTCTCGCGCGTGTAACACACGTTAATTTGTTACGGTGGTAAAATTGAATGCAGCCTAGATTATCATAGATTAGATTGATGAGGAGTAGTAAATTTTTTTTTTTTCCGATGAAGTGAGCTGTAGTAAATTCTAATAGTACTGTCAACTGGAATACTTGTTTTAAATAAGGGAAAACCCCAAAAAACTATCTTCCAAATAGGAAAATTTTAAATTAGTGTAGTGAAATTCGAAAATCTCATGTCAGTGTTTTGTCGGTACGGAGGAGGAATCTGGGATTTTGAAATCTCAGCGAAAAGACGAATTTGTCCTTCAGTTGTCCCCTCTCTCAACTCAGAATAACAACACCTCACTCTTGATTAACAACACAGCATTCTATATTAATAACTCCGCTTTCTATTTTTCACAATAACAACACCGGTTCTTTATTAACAACACCGTATTGTCCATTGACAACTCGACTTTCCTGTTCACAATAACAATACCGTATAACAACTTCACTTTCTTGTTTCACAACTTCATAATTTAAGTTTCAGGGCTAATAACAATACCTCTCTCTTGATTAACAACACAGTATTTTACATTAACAACACCATATTTTGAGATATGAAGATGTGAAAGAATAAAGCATAGTTGTTAATGTAAACTACGATGTTATTATTCAATAGCACAGTGTTGTTATTCCGAGTTGAGAGGGGGGACAGCTGAAGGATACATTCGTCTTTTCGCGAAGATTTCAAAATCCGAGATTTCTCCTCTATATTGACACAAAACTTATCTAAGATTTTTAAATTTCACCGCACTGATTTGGGATTTACCTATTTCAAACATATTTTTTTGGGATTTTCCCTTTAAATAATATTATCCATTTGGATCAAAAGACCAGACAATAAATGTTTTTTTTTACCTAGACCCCAACAATAAATGTTAGAACTTATAAAATTATTAAAAAAAATTAATTTCATGTAAAATATTGAAATAATTATTAGGGTTTTTGTAGAAAATAGAAATATAAAGTGTGTAGGAATTGTGTTAATTGTATGTACTGTATGTAATATAAACTATCAAGTGGGCTCATCGTGATGCCCAAGTTTACTTACAGTATAAATAATGGGTCCAACCCTCATGTAAGTAGTGACACATTATTATCAATATACAGGCCACAGGTTTATCCAACTATGTGCATTATTCTTACCGGCGTGTCAACATGGCATCTGAGCCACCGGTTCAGAGAAGCCCACTACCATATTTATGAAAGCCTATAACCAAGAAAGGGCGATCTTGGAATACCGAGATACAATCTTGGCTACACACAAGTTCTTGAAGAATGGACATAATGCGAAACATGGAGTCGAGAAGAGCCTTTCTCTGCAACTTCACTAAGCATAATTAGGGTTCCTCAAAAAAAAAATTCGACCTACCAAGAAGCTGCTACATCCAGTATCAACCCGTTCAAGAAGTCACTGATCTTCATGCATTCTTCTACAATCACGATTGTTTTCGTTTCTACACTGATCGAAAATCTCTCAATTATCACTATGCTTCCTCCGTGATTCTCACTTTTGATAGCAATCAGTCGAGTTTCTTCTCTTTTCTCATAATATAACCCAAGTCCTTAGTTCTAGTTTCATCTCCTCCTTGCATAAGATTCTCTGTTATTCCTTGTCACAGAGTGACAATTTTCTCAAAATGACATAATGGCCGAGACAACAACGAGTGATACACCTACCACGAATAGCCTGCTCTTCGCCCATATGTTGTTCCTTTACCCATCTGACACCCAAGGTACAACAATTATTTCACAAACCCTTTCTGGGAGTCACAATTACACTATATGGAGTCGGGCGATGAAAATTACACTACAGGGCAAGCAGAAATTAGGCTTCACGACAAGACGTGCTGCAAAGGATCTCAGGCTACTGCACTACAAGACATATGGGAAAGATGTAACGTCATTGTGCTCTCTTGGCCATTCAATTCAGTTTCTAAAGAGATTGCAAGTAGCGTCATCTATCTATAAGAAGTGCATCAATTCTAGAATGATCTAAAAGAGAGGTATGGCAAAGTATTTGGTTCACGTATTTTTTTCATTTCACTAAGAGATTAACTCTCTCCATCAAAACTCTCTCTTTGTTTCGAGCTATTATTCGAAGATGAAAGAATTATGGGAAGAGCAATCTGCTCTTATCCCTATCCCTTCCTGTAAATGCAAAACCTCGAAGTATATTCAGATGTTCTTTAACAACAAAAATTGTTCCAATTTATTATGGGGCTTAATGAAAACTATACAATGGCAAGGGGTCAAATACTCCTTATGCATCCTCTCCTACTATTAATCAAGCTTTTGCGATGATTTCCGAAGATGAAGCTCAGAAACACATCGCTATTTCTACCAAAAAGACTCTTATAGAGGGTATTGCTATGATTAGCAGAGGTAGAGGATGTACCAGAGGAAGGGGGAGAGGAGGATCAGCCCCAGAGTATGCACATTGTGGCAAAAGAGGACACATTAAAGAGGGTTGTTGGCATATAATTAGTTTTCCTTCAAATTTTAAGGAAAACTGAACCAAGGTAGTTCAAGAAACTACTGGTACAATTAGTGATCATGAAGGACCAGGGCACATTGCCAATATGATAACTCCTACATTCACTCAGGAACAATACAAAAAGCTGCTAGAATTTCCCATAAAGGAGGAAGAAGGCACCAATATGCATGCACTTATCGGTACTGGTTTGCCTAGCCCCTTATCTCATACTCACTCACAAACCAATTGGGTGATTGATTCTGGAGCCACCACACACTTAGTTAGTAGTTTATCTCTTTTAGATAGTTATAAACAACATGCAGGTTATATAAAAACCATTAAAATACCTAATGGCACTACAGTGAATGTGACACACGTGGGAACTGTTAAACTATTCCATGATTTTGAATTGAAAAATGTATTGTATGCCCCTAGATTAAAATTCAACTTGATATATGTATCTCAGCTACACAAGAGAAGCGTTGTATGGTTGCTTTTTTTCCTAATTATTGTTTAATGCAAGGCCTTCAAGGTGACAAGTTGAAGGTGACTAGTAGATTAGTGTGTGGCCTATACATTTTGCAATTCAAACATGTTCATGACCTAATTAATACTATGAATTGTGATTATATGCATATTGATCTATCACTGTTACACAACAGATTTGGGCATATGCCCTTCTCTGTATTGCAACACTTGAACTTTGTAACCAATAAATGCATATCCATAAATAAAAGTTGCGATATCTGTTTCGAAGCTAAACAAACTAAGCTCCCTTTTTCCTCTAGTTGTGTTAAGACTAAGAAATGTTTTGAACTCTTGCACATGGACATGTGAGGCCCATATAAGAAACCCACACATTCTAGTTTTCATTACTTTCTTACTATTGTCGATGATTTTTCTAGAGCTACTTGGGTGTTTCTCATGAAACATAAAAGCAAAACTGTTATGTATATCAAAATCTTTCTAGCTTGTTTCTACTCAATTTGCCTTTTCTGTAAGCATAATCATAGTGATAATGGTACCGAATTCACTAACCTTGATTTTAAAACCTGTTGTTCAAAAAGGGTATCATCCATAAAACATCCCGTCCATATGCACCTAAACAGAATGGCATCATGGAAAGAAGACACCATACCTTAATGCAAATTGCTATGACACTCATTTTACAATCCCGGGTACTGATACGATTTTAGGGAGAATGTATTAAAATGGCTGTATTCCCAGTTAATTGAATTCCTTCTAAAATTATGGGCTATCAAACTTTGTATGAACAGGTTTATGGCACAAAGCCTAATTTTAATATCTTGAAGGTTTTTAGTTGCCTAGCTTGTGCAACCAATTTAACCACCTCCAACAAATTTGGTCCTAGATCAGCCCCATTTGTTTTTTTAGGATATCATGCCAATCAAAAGGGTTATCTCCTGTTTAATTTACATACTAAAGACCTCATGGTCAGTAGGTATGTTACCTTTTAAGAGGATAAATTCCCCTTTAAAGATAACCTACCCATTGACCAAGGGGGAGTGAGTCAAGAAACAAGGGAATTATTTCTATTTGATGATAATTTCATTAATCATAAGGTTACAAAATCATATAGGGATGCACAATTATAACCTGATTTAAGTAATTCTGATGGTGGTGATCCACAAGAATCTGAAAATGAAGATGAAAATCATTTGAGAGATCCTACCATTTCTCAAATACATAGTACTTCTTGGGCAAGTAGAAACCGAAACCTCCTATTTGGTCTCATGACTATATTTGTAATCTAGCTACTTTAAATCCTTGTAAATCAAAAGGTAAGTGCTTGTATCCCATTCAAAATTATGTTAGCTATGAAAATGTCTCTTCATCTCATGTGTGTTTATTGTCTAATATTGATTTTGTTTTTGAACCTAGCACGTATAAGGAAGCTATTAGAAATGATGAATGGATAAAAGCTTCGAACTTGGAAATTAAAGCCTTGAAAAATAATAAAACCTGGGGATTTGGTCCCTCTTCCTAAAGGTAAGAAACTCATAGGGTATAAATAGGTATATAAGATTAAATATAAAGCAATGGTGAAATAGATAAATACAAAGCTAAGCTAGTTGCTAAATGTTACACACAAAGGGAAGGAGTAGACTATCATGAAACCTTTAGTCCAGTAATTAAAATAGCTACCATTCAAATTATGATTAAGTTTACTACATTAAATAATTGGAATCTATACCATATAGATGTACACAATGTTTTTCTGCAGGGTTACTTAACCAAAGAAGTTTACAAGAGTGTTCCCCCAGGTTTTGATAACAAGGGGAAGCATGTTGTGTGTAGGCTAAAGAAATTTTATATGGGCTAAAGTAAGCCTATAGGCAATGGAACCACAAGTTAACCACTGCCCTAATTCAAGGAGGCTTTAAGCAAAGTAAGTTTGACTACTCCCTTTTCTTTAAGTATTATAATGATGGTGTTGTCTATGTACATGTATATATATGTGGAAGATCTTTTGGTAACTGGCAGTTTCGAATAGCGGATAGATGAGGTAAAACAATTTCTTCACAACAACTTTAGAATTAAAGATCCGGGGCATATGAAATATTTTTGTGGAATTGAATTGGGTAGGTCAAAGAAAGGGATTATATTGTCCCAAAGAAAGTATATTCTTGATTTGTTGGCAGACATGGGAATGAGTGGTTGTACACCTTTAGATGTTCTTATGACTCAAAGTATGAGATTGTTAGCTTATAAAGAAGGTAAGGATAGAAAGAAGGACTTGTTGGAAAACCCACAATGATACAAGAAATTGGTAGGCCGCTTGATATATCTTACAGTGACTCGCCCTGACATTTCATTTTCTGTGTAGGCACTGAGCCAGTTCATGCACAACCTCTTGAAGAGGCACAGAGTAGTAACCAAAAACGTGGTCAGATATTTGAAATGTAATCCAGGCAGAGGCGTGTTAATAAGTTCAACACGAAATCCGTCTTTGGACTGCTTTTGTGATTCTGATTAGGGGGCCTGTGAAACGACTCATAAGTCTATCATGGGTTACTTGATAAAGTTGGGAGGATCGCTTATTATATGGAAAACGAAGAAACAATTGACTATATCCAAATCCTCAGCTAAAGTAGAGTATTGGGCATTGAGTTCAGCTATTTCAAAAATAGTTTGGGTTGTGGGACTGTTTAAAGAATTAAGGATCAATTATCCGCTTCTTGTAGATATACACTGTGATAATAAGATAGCAATCCACATAGCATCTAACCTTATATTTCATGAGCGGACGAAGCATATTGAAATAGATTGTCACTTTATCTGGGAAAAATTGCAAGATAAACTGATTTGGTTACAACATGTAAAGTCAGCGGATCAAGAAGCTGATATTTTGACAAAGGCTATGAAGAAAGAGACTCATAATAGACTTTTAGACAAGTTACAAGCAATAGACATCTATTGCCCCAAACTTAAGGGGGGTGTAAAAAATAGAAATATAAAGTGTGTAGGAATTGTGTTAATTGTATGTACTGTATATATAAATTGTACAATAGGCTCATCATAGTGCACTAGTTTAGTTACAGTGTAAATAATGGCTTCAACCCTCATGCAAGTAGTGCACATTATTATCAATATACAGGCCACATGTTTATCCAACTGTGCGCATTATTCTTATCAAGTGTGTCAACAGTTTTATTGTCATGTTACAATTGGTAGCTCTGGCTTGAACATTAATTAATGTGTCAATATGTTGACTTAAATAACATGCTTTCTTAATCGTGACAAAAATGCTGCCCACTACTCCCCAGCTCTTAATATAAAATATATTTACCTGATTTGATTAGATTAAAAAATTTGGTTAAGTTAGTTAATATGATATGAATTTTCTAAAACACTCTAGTCATCTTTTTTTAATTATCTCCTTCCTTCTCTTTATTGATTATGGTCCAGGAAGTATCAATATGGTTAAATTAGAAAAAGATTGATAAATATAAAAATTATATCTTATATTTAAGATAAAGATCAACTCTTAAAATATGTCTTATATAAAAGACCGGAGGAGTATTAGTTTGAAAATCTAAGCTTCTACCGTCTGTAAGTGCATGAAAGAACAAATAAAATATACTCTACTTTGTAATGATTAATGATTGCTTTTTATGAGTAGTGTAATAGGTATAACTCCACTAAAAAGCTCAATTAAAAAATTAACTATCCTTGTATAGACATAAAATAAACTGCATTTTTTGTTGTTGTTGTGGAAATTATATAATAAAATGAACAACAAAGATGGCAAAACCAAAAAAGAACAACAAAGATAATTAGAGATTCATTAAAATGGTGAGGTGAAGCCAACACAATGGGGCACTTGACATAATACGAGGCCTATATTGGTGTGTTTGGGAGAGCTTATATTTGGGAAATAAGTCATTATTACGCAAGCCAAGAAAAAACTCCTCTCACATACTTACCTCGTATACCGTGAATCACGAATTATAAACACTTATTGCCCAAAAATAAACTATTCTAAACGAGCATTATATCTCTTCATTTGGGATCGGACCTACGTCCGCACCCAATGGGTGCTAATCCCAAAAAAAAACCGGTGAAGGAAAAACATAATTATTTAGTGTGCGTTCGGCAATGAGTTCAAAACCTAGGGTTTGGTTTAAAACCTCAAGGTAATTAAACCCGGACCGGTTAGTGAATTGGTTGGAGTATTGAGTCAAGGGTCAGTGGCTCAGACCGGAGCTAAACCAGGACCAAAGCGATGAGAAATGGAATATTTTAGATTTATAGTATGAAATTCTAAAGGAAAAAAAAGATTTAAAAAAAAAAAAAACTTGACCCAGACTGGGTCACCGGACCGGACCGGTTTAGTGGCCGGTTCGCCGGTTTCCGGTCCGGTTTAAGTTAGATATTCTGGCAAAACCTAGGTTCGGTTGACAAACACTCAAAATTTTTTCAAACATAGGTTTTGATCTTAAGACTTAAGTTTTGGGAAAAATTATTTTTTTCTACGTTTTCTTTTGTGCGGGCCCCATCCTTTCTCTCTTATTGGTCATTTCTCATTATGTGGGTCCCACACCATAGAAAAAGTTATTCTAACCACACTACTCAAACACTTTCATTTTATTAAAATCATTTTTTTTTCATAATTTATTCTCCTCAAAATCTATTATCTAGAAACTATTCTCCATTTTTTCTTCATAAATTATTCTTCAAAAGCTAATCCAAACACATCCTTACTTACTTGGATATCTTGGATATCTGTACGAATCAGCTATATAAAAAGAGAATCAAGTGGCTATCCATAGTCACGCCAATGTCAACTCAATGTCACGTGACACTTAAAGCCGCGTTTGGCGAAAGAAATGCATGAGAAATATGGCTAATTGATTAATTATTTTGTGTGATTGGTGAAATTGAGAAGTCTTCATTTTTTAATTGTAAAGGGTAGGTGGTGATCTGATTTCACGAAAATACGTACGAAAGTGATTGTACCTATAATATAGTCACTCAAAAGGGCTTGCATGGAAAAAAGATAGAAATAGAATATGGAAAACAAATATAGGGATGTTGACCCCAAAACAAAAAAAAAAAAACAAAACAAGTATAGGGATGTAATTATAAAATATGAATCTTACACACAAGCATATTTGTTTTTTTTTTTTTTCAATGAGAACATTGTAATGTGAAAATGGCGAAGCAAGGGGATTGTGAGGGAGAGGTTTTTTTTTTTTTTTTTTAAATTGAAGCAGTTTTTAGTAAAATAGAAGAAACAATGCTTTTAGCCCACTATCCAATATGCCTGGCCCATTCACCTCTTTAACCAAACCCTGAGTTGTACGTCTTATTTTTAAAAATTTGTTTTCACTTGAATAATTCACTGATTTTTTTTGTACTCGGTTTTTTTTTATCTGTCAATTTTTTGTTTGAAGAAAAATTTATTTCTATACCAATAAGTTGTTAGTGAAAGTAATAAGTGGCCTCACCTCCATAAATAGAAGAACACAAATTCAAACTCCAAAAAACATATTTGTAAATAAAAGAAAAATCCTTTACGTTCTAAACTTCGTTGGTGGAAACCTTTGATTTCTAAGAAAAAAATTATCTCTATTTACCTATCAATCTGAAAATGCAAAAAAAAAAAAAAATCATAATTGATATATTACATTTAAACTTATATTTTGAAGCGGAGGAGGTACAATGAATGGGGCATATTAGAAAAGTGGAAACAAAATTTGACAATTAATCACATTTTTAATGTATATGCAAAACCAGATAAAAAAAAAAAAACAAACGAGAGTGAGAGTAGGTCATTGGTGATATGCAATTTAAGGCACAGATAGGGATAGTGTGGCTCACGACAACTATATTGGTAGGTATTCAAAAAGCAATTAAAGATTATTGGTCATTCATGAACCAGCCATCATCAACGGCAAAAAGAGAAACTAAAATTCTAGAAAAAAAAAAAGATCTTAATTCTTAGGGCCATAAAGCTGAGATGGGGCCTTTCTTTTTAAGGATATGCCGTGCCAATGCTCAATGTGTTTTAATTTTGATGCAAACAGCAAAAGTTTGAAAACGCAAAGAAAATAACACAAGTGCGTTGAAGTTATTAGGATCCTCGATTACCTTAATAATGATGTTTGGTGGTGGATTGGGCCGTAAGATCGGGCACCCAAAAACGTTTCGGGCTGAGCCCATCAAAAGGATTGAACCTGGGTCTACCATTTTCACCTCCATCTCGCTGTCAAGATTGTGAGAATTATTGCCAAAGAATGAGATAAAAAATGGTCAAGGTATTGACCGGCAACAGGAGTTGGGTTTAATAGAATTGGTTAGTTTCTTATAGCATGGTAAACTAAGTGCTCATTTGGAATAATTTATTTTTGGGTAATAAGTGCTTATAAATCGTGATTCACGGGTATACGAGGTAAGTATGTAAAATGAGTTTTATTTTGGCTTGCGTAATAAAGACTTATTGTCCAAATATAAGCTCAAACAAACACACACTAAGTTTTATATTCTCATTAGAAGATGTGATCATGTTTAGTAATTGACAATACCTCGAATAAATGTGTTCAATAAAAAGGATGCTTTTGTTTATACAAAAACAACAACAAAAATAGTAAGGGGGAAAGAGGGGTAATGTTACTCTATCTAATTTTATATGAAACTCTTTCTGAGATCATCAAAACTAAATATTTGTATCTTCTTGCTCTTACATCAAAAGAGTATGAACTCTTAACTTATATTTATCCTGGACCATGCAATTGTCATTTAATCAATTCTTTAATTCCCTCTTCTCCTTGATTATCATTGAGGAAGTATCAATATGATTAAATTATAAAAAGATTGATGAAAATTAAAAATTTATCTTATATTTAAGACCAGAATCAATTCTCCAAATATGTCTTATATTGAAGACTGCAGAAGTAGAATGCAATAAAAATGCATTAAAATTTTTTAAATTAAAAATGATTAGTTTGTGTTTTAAGATAATGATAAAGTAGAAGATAGGGAAAATGAAAAGAAAATACCATTTAAATTTCAAAATCTCAAATTTATTTTATTTTATGCGTGAGTATAAGTATTAACTATATTTATATAGCAATTGATTATTCATTTTAATAAAAATCATCTATTTAGAATTTTAAAATTTAAATGATATTTTCTTATATTTTTAAAACACGTTGTGGAGATAGTAGGGAGGAGGATACTCAGTGTACTGTAGTGATTAGGGGGAAAAGTAAGAGAGGTGGGTAGTTGTCTGTTTGACAAACAAATTAAAAAAAACTTTTGGAATTGGAAGCTCAAATACCAATCCCTCACTTATTGCTTTGATTCCCTAATTCCCTCACCTATCTGTTTTGTTTTGTAGGCAGCCTCCTGAGACTTACACTGCATTACATTATAATTTGACACATTTCCCATCAACCCTACTGTACTAGCCGTTCATTCATGGCCAACTTATTTTGTTTCATCTTTCTTTCAATTTCAACCCTTCTTATCACTATAGCTGCCTTTGCCTAATCCTTAACAATAATGACTGCTTCACTTAATATTAAATTATTTATCCCTTTCTTAAAAAACAATTTTAGATAATTTTAGTTATGAATAATAAGAAATCTCGAGCATATCAGTATATATGCAGATGAGAAAAGTTAATAACTCCTTGTACTTTTTTTTTAAAAAAAAACCAATGAAGCTGATATCTTACCAGTTACCACTATGCACCAAACTTATCTGAATGATACAAAAAGCCTTTAAAATGAAGAAACTAAAGGATAAGGCATCCAAGTGTGTTTGGATTAGCTATTGAAAAATATCTTATGGGAAAAAAGTGAAGAATAGTTTTTATAGAATAGATTATGGGAAAAAAATGATTTTCATAAAACAAGAGTGTTTGAATATTATGATCAGAATAACTTTTTTCATGATCAAATCACTAAAAAGGATATTAACTTTTATGATAATTATATATAAAGAAAAAAAATTATATTTTATGTATTATTTAAGGGTTAAGGTAATGAATAATTAAATTAACAAAACTATTAAATTTCACCTAACGGCGTTAAATTATAAAAGGAGAAAATGATTAATGACATTAAAAAAATGCATCTTAACCCATTATTTAACATTAAATTTCATAATTAATACCAACAATGAAATAAATTTGTCTATATGTAATGTTAACTAATTTAACTAATTTTTCTAATATAATCAAATTAGATAAATAAATCTTATATCAATAATATGATAGAGCATTAAAATTTTAAAATTAAAAAAAATTATAAAAACACTGTAAAAGGTGCCTCTTATTGGTGGGTCCCACTTTTTCTCTCCTCAAATCACTACGTCACCTCTTCATTCCATCTCGTCTCCTCTCTCTCCTCCTCACGCCTTATTTTCCTAGCAAAAGAGAAAAAGCATAGTAAAATAGGAAAAAAAAAATAGCTTGTGTATAACGATGATTTTAAACAAAACGATATTCTATCATGTTTTGCAATGTTTGATTTTTTTTATAAAATCATAGTTTTCTTTAAAAAGAACTTTTTTTTTTTTTTTTACTCATCTAAACACACACGAAAACTTGGAATCAACCGAAAGGAAAAATGCCAAAAAGTACGAGGGGGAAATCCACAACTTAGTTAAGAGGGGATAATGACGTTAATCACTATTCTTTGCCCTGTGGACCCCTCATCACATACAGCTAATAATAATACAAATGCTGAATTGATTGGACTTTGACTGAATACTTTTTTTTTTCCAACGACTTTGATTGAATACGATGGTCAATAATTAGCTTGTGATTTATTTTAAAATAGTCAAAATACGTATTAATAATGAAAATTTAATACTACTACCAGAAACATGTTTTGTGGGGAAACCTGTGTGTATTGAAGTGTGATGTGTCTGTTTGGGTAGGCATTTGGTGAAGGGTAGGGACGAAAGTGACCCTGTTTTCTGTGGTAGGCAGCACCAAAAAGCTAATAGGGCTGATCATAACATGGCGTTTTCGCACCACTTATTTATTATCCGAACCAACCACCCCTACTTATTCTTGAAAATCCATTCAATTGCACCATAATCTACGTGTTTGGATTGGGTCCTATGGTTTATACATTTACTCTGTCCGATCCTTAATACTCTATAAAACATGTTTGATGTGTTAATTGTGGTCATAAATAAAAGAGAAATTTTATATTTATCAATATTTTTCTAATTTATCCCTTATTGATACTCTTTCAACAATAACTAAAGATGACAGGAAGTGACAGAATTAAGAAAAATGATGAGGGTAGTTTAGAAAATACATATCATATTAACTAATTTAACTAATTTTCTTAATCTAATCAAATTAGTTAAATATATCTTATATTCAATAAGGATTGAATGGAGTGGTATATATAGTATTACCTTATGTACTTAGAATCCGTTTGATTCAACCTCATTGCATGTCTGCAATGATAATCATGATTGCATTACCAAGAGAAGAGTGTTTGATTGCTCTTTAGCATAGTAATAGAGTTTACTATGGTAATGATGTTTAACAAAAAATTGATAATCCTTATTCATACCTCCCCCCATGAATCTTCATTACCATCCCATTGTATGGTTAAAAAAATTTAATTTATCTTTTATTTTCCCTTGTCTTTGTTTCACTTATCTTATTTTACTTGTCACATCACGCCACAACTGCCACCACCTCCTCCTCCACCTGCCATCGCCGCCACTACCTCCTCCACTGTCGTCGCCTCCACCCCCCGCCGCCACCACTATCTCCTCCTCCTCCACTATTGCCGCCGCGGCCCCACAGTTGCCATCGCTGCCACTACCTCCTTCTTCGCCGCCGTAGCCACCTGCCCACCGCAGCCACCACTACCCTCTCCTTCTCCGCCGCCGCCACCACATGCTACCTCCTCCGCCGCCGCCGCCCACCGTCACCACCACTACCTCCTCCTTCACCGACACCTGCCCACAGCAACCACTACTACCTCCTCCATCGCCGCCTCCACCTACCCATCGCTGCCTCCGCCCTCCTACCGCCACCGCCACCACCACCACCTTCTCCACTGTCACCACCTACCCAACGCTACCCACGCCCACCGCCACAACCACTAGCATTACCTCCTTCGCCGTCGCCACCCGCCAACCGCCACCTTCGCCGCCACCCACGGCTACCACCACCACCTCCTCCTTCGCGGTGACCCGCCCACAACCACCACCACTACCTCCTCTGCCGCCTCCACCCACCCATAGTCGTTGCCGCCTCTGCCACTGCCCGCCACCGCCACCGCCACCGCCTCCTCCTCCATCCCTTCCACTGCCAGTTCTTAACTGTTTTTTTCACAAAAACTATATTAAGGGTAAAATAGACTTTGTGCAATATATTAATTTTAAATAATTGTTAAAATATTAAATCATTACACCTTGCTTAAAAATCAAACCAAATATTACCCCTGTAATTAATATTGTATTGTATTACCATTGCATTGTAGGGTGTAATGAGATCGAACCAAACGAACCCTTATTTCATTAGTAGTGGAAATTATATTACGAATTAGATCTTCTATCAGTAGCAATATTAACTTTATCAAGCATACATATAACTAATCATAATATCACTCTACTTAAGTTTCGTATTTAATGAATGTGAGACTCGTGGATAAACAAATGGTAGTTACACTATTCATATAAAGTCATGAAATCTACCATTCTGATCCCGTTTACAAGGCAAGGAGATAAGAAATCATTTTTAATTTTTAAAGCATGCATCCCCTAATCCAATATATAATTTATTTTTTAGAAGAATTATTTGATTCATAATATAAGCGATAAAATAGTAATTAATTTGTATTTGTCAATTTTTTTTTCAATAATTAATACTTAAATGTGACTCATTATATTTTTATCTCTCATTTAAAACTTGTGTAATGTTTTTTTTTTTTCAATTTAAGAAAGATTTAATGAGAACATTAACTACTTTTTTTTAATACGGGTAATGAGATGGTTGGAAGTGATTTATATTTTGAACTACATAGCATTGTTGTCAAACTTGCAAGTTGATTCTCTAAGTTTTCCATTTTTACGTTTCTACCTTATAAAATTGTGACAAATCACTTTTAAACTCATGATAGTTGTAAACTCAGTCAAACTCGCGAGTCCACACTCCGATTTTATCGTTTTCATATTTATAGCTTACAAAATCGTGTTAACTTGCTTTTAACTTGTGCTGAATTTTTTGATTTGATCATGCTCAGGGCTTTATATATGAATTTGATAAAAAATTCTTTGTTGAGTATAATAAATTATGAGCATTGATATTTTTAATTTCAATTATTTGAATTTAAAATACATTTAAATTAAATTTTTGTCATTTTTTATATTTTAATTATTTAATTATATACTATCAATACCTATTTATTGATAAAAATAAACTCCTCCAAATTTATGATTCAAGTTTACAATATAATTTTATGTTTTTGTGACGAATTTATTTAAATTCGTGAAATTCGTGGGTTTATCAATCTTGTCAGGTGAAGTATATGCACCACTGTACACTCACTCATGAGTTAAAAATTTATCAAATATTTCAGACAGACGTAATAAATTTTAAATTTTGTTAATTGTGATGAAACATGTTGGTAGTTACCTAGAATAGGAAGCAAAATATTACTATTTCTTTGCATTAATATAAGATCTTGCTCTCTTAGTGTAATTTACACTATCAATGGAATCTTATACTCCCTATAATTTTTAATATAGAACCTATTTGAATTGGTAGACCTTGATCATAAATATAAGATATATTTTTTATATATTTTTTAATTTTTTCCTAATTTATCTTTATTGATACTCCTCTAACAATAATCAAGGAGGAGAGAGAGAATGGGCAAATTAAGGAAGATAAATAATTTTTTTAAAAAAATATATATGTTATATTAACTAATTTTTTTAATCATATCAAATTAAATAAGTATATATTAAAAATAAAAGGATAATATAATTTTTTTTTTCCGGTCATTTTAAAGTTTGTGACTTTTCGTAATGTTTTGAGGGGTCCTAGTTTAATCATGGACAGAGAAAGTTGTCTGAAAATTCTACATAATATACAAAAAAAATCTTAATCATATTTAATGATTGAGATATGACTAACGTTTTTTTTTTGTGGAAAATGTAAAAGTGGGGTTAAAAGTGACAAGATTGAGGCATCCTTTGCTGAATTCATGTCCATGGAAGAAGAAAAAGAGGAAGCACAGTGGAAAGTTGGGGCGGTTTGAAAATAGTGGGGCTATGGGGTGCATCAGAATAATAAATTCGGTCAAAAAGGAGACTGCTTTGCCTTTTTGAAATTTAACGATCCTTCATTCAATTCATCTTCAGCCCCAATCATTCATCCATTCATTCGGCGGAACCTTGTATCATTATCTAGTAGCAATACATTTGCAAGCTTATTGTATGATCTATAATAATTATCTTACATTTAATTCACTATTTTAAGGCCAAAAGTGCTAAGAAAAATAAGATCACATTTTTTTTCCTAGTTTTCTTACAGCCAAAAGTTCAACAAAATAGTTATTTCATCATCACTATGAATATCTCCATTTGCATCGTGCGATGATTATATAGTGTTTGTTTAGATTAATGGTAGAAATTATTTTTTTAATATGATTTATGGAATATAAGATAATTATATGAGAGAAATTTTATTTCAACTTAACGTTAATGTGTTTTTTTAATGTCAACTTAAAGGATGGCTTAACTTTTATAAAACATTTTTTTTTTTTTTGTGGGGAATAATTAGCGAAGGATGAGTGGGTGACAGTTGAAGTCAATTTTGGCGGCTCAGTTACGGACAATAGCAGGGCCATTTGCAGAGCTTGGGTAATTCCGTAATTGTACATCTAAGCTTTGCACGTGGGCATTGTAGTGGTGAGAAAATTTAACTCACAATGGAGTATGTTTGGATTAGTTTTTTTTAATAATTTTTATGATTTACGAAATAAATATATAAAATGAATTTTATCTTAAATTATGTAAATCATAATTTAAAATTATGATTTGGAGGTTTACTAAATACACACTAAATTGATATCGGGTGTAAATTTTCGCTAGATTTTTTAAATTTTGGATTTGAATCTAATAGAGACATATTTATTGAGAGGAGCGGTCATAAATCCCTAATTAAATACTAGATACTAATATATATATATATATATATATATATGATTTTTTAATAAAATCATGATTTTTGTGATTTCTAGTGTGAGGTCACATACAGTTTGGAGACTACGTTTATTTGAAATTTTATAAAAATTAAAATAATTTTTTGAAAAATAAAAGAAAATGGGAAAGGAGGGGAATTAGAATTAATTAGTGGAAGATAAAGTATTTAAGTGAGGACGTTGACGGCATAGTTGAGTGCCTCCTCTGTACTGAGACTGTTATGCCATCAATCGTTTCTGATTTTTCTTTCCTCTATGTCCCTCCCCCGAATGCTCCACCTCCAACCATCATCTTCACCTTTATTCAGATATATATGCTGTTTTCGGTTTTAATTACTCTATAAGATAAAATTGATTTTTTTTAAATATTAAGAAAACTAAATAAATTACTTAATCATATCATATGTTATGTTTCTTTAGATTATATATTAGTGTATTAGTCAAACTAATTATTTTGAAGAAAAAATAAAAATATATATACACTAAAATAATTTAATTAGCTTCCTTAATTTCTCTAAAAAAATCAACCGTGTTTTTTAACAAATCACTCTCATTAATAATCATAAATCAATGCGTATAACACTATATTAGTAATATTTCTCATCTATTTTTTTTTTGGACTGAAATATTTCTCATCTACTTGACAGAATATTTTCATATTTTTTAGTGAAATATTTGTGATTTATTTTTTCCTGCTTCAAAATAGAAGCAATTATCACCTTAGATTTTTAAAAGAACATTTACTATCTTTTCTACTATAACTGAATTATGCCATTTAGTGATGAAAGTACCTGTAGTCCATTAAACATTTGACTAGGGGTAATCAAAATGTGTCAATGTTGAATTTGAAAGATGCTGTCATCTAAGTATAGTATTATATGTTAACAATAAGGGTGTGTTTGGTTTGAGGGGAAGGGAGGGGAAAATTATAATTTTAGATAAAAGAAACCCAAAATTTACCTTCTTATTTTTGAAATTTTGGGTTGTCGCCTAAAATTTACTTTCTTATTCTTTTTAAATTTTGGATTCCGGCCCAAAATTTAAATTCCTTTAACTTAAAAAGATAATTTACCCACCCTCCCGTCCCCTCCCCTCTACTTGATGTGGGAAAAGCTTTTCCCATAAATGGATTATTGTTATCAATTCTAACTAGTAGCTATTCTCCATTGTAGAGTACTATTATGGAGGGGGTGATAAATATGTGTATATCTAACTACTTAGTTTTCCTAGAATGATGCTAAACTGTTACCAATTGCTTTCTACTAGTTGCCCTCTCTAGTTATGTCATATGTGTCAAAAATAACAATATTTGCATTTGGTGGAGGAAATTATTTTACCATGGAAGGATTGGGAATATTGATTGTTGACTTTTGTTCTTAATCCTATCTATTAGCCATTTTCCATTAGATTTTGGGATGTCAGCAAATATGCAGAGGGATGAATACATTCATAGATTGTTTCCGTTATAATCAAAACAGCCTTTGGGTTGAGAAATTAAAGAATTTTAAAGTATGTTGTTATCCTAGAATAAACATCTAATTTTTATTTATTCAAAACAAATTTAGTTGAGGTGAATCTCCTCTACCCATGTTCCTATTATTAAAAAAATATATTCCGTAGAGTATGAAAAATAAAGTAAATAGCCATTAATTTAAATTTGAAGCCGTTGTCTTAAAAAATTTAAACTCATGGATAGAATTATAGAAAGAAAAAAGAGAACAAAAAAAAAAAAGAGTAAGGTTGTTAAGCTCACGAGTTTCAGTAAGTTCGTGACAATAACGTAAATTCGTATTGTGAGCTCAAATCGTAAACTCGTAAGAGTTTACTTTTATTAATAAATATGTATTAATAATGTGTAATTAAATAATTAAAATATAAAAAATGACAACAATTTGATTTAAATATATTTTACATCCAAATAGTTGAAATTAAGTCCACCAACATTTGTAATTGGATGAATTCCAATTAAATCACTAAAATTTAGATTTAGCCCTACACTTTTGACAATTCCTTAATAAGGTTATTATCCAATTTCGCTCTGGAAGTTGTTCCAAAAGAATGATTTTGCCCTAGAAGTTTTTAAGGGTGCAATTTCACCCCCAGAGTCTCAATTGAGTGGCAATTTCGACCCAGTTGGACAGAGAATCCATGTGTCGTTTGCCATGTCAGAGTTGTCGACGCGCAAATTAATTATTTACCCTATGTTTATTTTTTACAGATATAAGTTTTGTTTTATGCGTTAGGGCAAAAAGGAAAAGAGGAATGACCCCTACCAAATCGAGCAAACATAAAAAGGGTGTGAGGAGGAGGAGGGTCTAGAACGAGGGAAGTAGGAAGAGAATAGAGCAATGGCGGACTCATCCACAACGTCTTCACTAAGGGGAAGCAAGAGGAAGGTCACAATTCTTAGGCATCGTGGTCGCGAGGTTCACAACGATGGATTGGCAAAGAAGTGTCGTCGCAGGGTGGTGGCCCCTCTCTAGACATCGTGGACGGAGGTAAACCAGAGGAGGAGATACTACGGTTCTCGAAATTACCAATAGTAGGTATTTTATAGTGAAGAGTTTTTTTTTCTCCAATTTTTCCAGTGAAGATGGTTTTTTTTTTTAAGTTGAGTTCGTCTTGTAGTTGCTATTTGAACAAGTATCGTAAATTTATAGGGAGAATGCAGCCTTTTCCAATGGCTTGATGAAGAGATGTATGAGAGGCCAACTGAGGTGGTAAACAAGTTACTTTGGCATGTTGATAGGTTGTATAATGATAATATGAGGCAAAGAGTATACAATGAGTAGGGATCGAGTGATGTTGAAGCAAAGATTGGTGATGTAAATGTGCAGATGAAGAAGATAGTAAGGAGGATGAGGCTCATATTTGGTGCTTACATGGGTTTTATTTGTAGTTTACATTTTATCATAAATGTTGATTAAAATATAAAGGATATTTTGCTTGTAGTTTACATTTTGTCATGAATGTTGACTAAGATGTAATCAGTATTCTAATGATGTTGTAGATATTTAATCATCCTTTTTGTAAAAAGATAGTCAAATTAAATATAACCGGATATTTTAGATGCAGATTAAATATCCCTGTGTTGTATGGAGCATTTAATATCTTACTATACAAATTCTTTCAGTGGGTTATGAAAGTGGGATAATTGTTTGATAGCCTAAATCCCTACATAAAGAACAAATGTAGTCTTGTAAAACCCTATGGAACTATATTGGATCTTCATGCTCAGGACAACCAAAGGCATGATGTGTTGTTTACCATTTCAGGTGCCTGTGTTCTACTATTTCCATATGAAACAAAGATAGTACTGTGAGACAAACGAACTTGTGCAATTATGAATTTAGCAGAGTTGAACCTGTGTGATTAAGAATGTGAAGAAAAGAATTGCAATTGAAAAACATTTAGAATGGAGAAAAGAATTGTGATTGAAACTAAAATTTGTTATGCATAATACACTGTCTAAAATAATATAAAAGACAATAAACCTAATCACCAACTACAAAAGATCATGGACAAAAGACAATGAACCTAATCATTGAACCTAATACAAGTCCTAATTGGCCATCATTACAAAATATCACATATGGTCAGAATATCAAAATACATGGCTAACAATATAACTAATGTAACCAATCTAATACCATTTATCCCCTGCCCTTCCTCACTGAGACCTTGGTTCGACTAGTGGAAGCAATCATTGACTCCTTGTGTGCCAGAAGCTATGAAGTGGTGATTGCTTGATGCCTCATCCATATGAGCTCGGGTGGTGTGAATGGCAAGTTAGAAGGAGCTAGTCTAGATCTTGCAACAGTTTGAATTTGTTTTTGTCGAGGCTTATTACTATTTGAAATAGCAAAGTTGCTCAATGTCATCCTTATAGCTCTCTCATTAGGGATAGAAAATATAGTTTCAACATCTACATGTTGTTGCACCATCATTCTCTACATTATCATGCCTAACTTCACTTAATTCCACTTCAACATGTCTCCCAATCTTATTCACATTAAATACAATGTGCACATTCATATACTCTCTTGTTGTGTCTGTTAAATGAACAAACCTAGATTCATCCACATCATCAGCTTCAGCTTCATCGCAATTCTCATCAATCCCTCTCTTTAAACCTCCAAATTCATTGAATATCTTATCCAAATACAAGTTACTATCAAGACAACCTTTTCCACCCTCACTGGGTCCACCTTTGGGACCACGAAAACCTTTCCCCATCCACCGACATCTCACCTAAACCTTTAATAAATAAAGTTATAAACCATGGAAACTGAAATTAACCCACAATAGACAAAAGGTATATAATGCTATTACACTATGGACAAGAATAAATAAACCAAACTAGTAGACACCATCGACATTCATCAAGAAATTTAAGATTCCAAACCTGTTTTAATGCAATTACACTGTAGGCTCTGCTTTTGTGCCTCGAACTTTGATCTCTCTTATCTTTTCCACAGACATATAAGATTCCCAACTCACATGCCTTACTTCCTGATTCACCGTTTTGCCCTAGCAGACAATTTTCATTTGAATAGCTTCTTGGGACTCCAAGTTTCTGATTCACGATTGGGTTTGTTAGAGTTTACAAGTTTTTTAATTTTAATCCTTCTCTCCCTCATGTATATAACACTTGTCTATTATACATCATCACTCTGCCACCACGTTTCTGCCACTTAACTTGCCACTGTGTTTTGTTGTTGCTAGAGTGTAATAGTAACGGGAAACGTTAGCTCTCCATCAACATATGTCTACAATGCTAATAAATTGAGAGTTTCAAGGCGAAACTGCAACCTTAAAAACTTCCAAGATAAAATCGCTCATTTTGGAATAGTTCTGGGGTGAAAATGCACCTTGACCTTTCTTAATAAGGCTGAACGGACTAATCAGATATTTCTGAATTTTGTAAAATTACCTGGACACCTTAGAAGAATTTGCGCCCTACCTCAAGACACATACTCTTTCATGCCCCACAAAACTAGTTAGGGCTTGTTTGAGTTAAGTCTATGTTTGGATTAGCTTATTTTTCAAGAATAAGCACTTATTACGTAAGTCGGGATAAAACTCCTCTCACATACTTACCTCGTATATCATAAATCACGATTTATAAGCACTTATTACCAAAAAATAAGCTATCCCAAACGAGACAAAACTCCCCTCACATACTTACCTCGTATACCATAAATCATGTTATAAAAGCAGTTTTTACTGCTAATCCAAATAACCACTTAGACTTCTCACCTCTAGAGAAACTCATTTTCCTCGACTCACCGAAAAACTCATTGTAAGAGAGATAACAGTTTTCAAATTTGTTAAATTGAAGAGATTCAGAATAGGGTAAGAGAGGCAATTTTGAAGTTCACTACATTTCTTGCGCCATCATTATCCTTCCATTGATTTCACGACTACGATAATTTATTCAAATCATTCAGTGGCTACTCTATTTCTGCCATTTTGCCTACTTATTAGGTTTGTGTTTTGTTCTCTTGAAAGCTAAAAAGCAAAGTTTTGGCCCTTTTTTGGAATTGGGTTTGTGTTCTGTTTAAGGGTCTGTTTGGTTTAAAGGGAGGGGAGGATGGAGAATCACCTTATTTGGTTTGGTTGGAGGGTAATGAAGGGAAATGTTTTTTAATGATCCTTTATTTGGTTTAAGAGGGGAGAGGAGGGGAGATAATATCTAATTTACCATTTTACCCTTAAACATTAGTTTGTATATTTTTCCTTATATAAATGATTTAAATTAGTTTACACCTCAATATAAATTATATAATTTATAAAAAAAAAGATGAAGATATAAAATGGAAATAGTTTTCAATTCCCCCCAACTTACTTTCTCGTTATATGAATATTCCAGCAATTATCACGTTAAATTAAATGGAAAATTCCTTCTATTGAAAAAAATGGTAGAAAAACTTTAAAAAACCGTTTCTAAGTGGCAATGTTTAATTAGGTGCAAAATGGCAACAATTTTTTTTTTTTTTTTGGAAGAGATGGTTATGTTGAGGGAAGGGAATAAATTTATAACTTTATATTCATAAGGATGAAAAGCGATTGAGCGTACTCCTACAACCTATGGAAAGTAATTAAGTTTAGTTTGAATAAGAGTTGTATAATTTAGAAGCATATCCTTTCATTTGTATGACTAAATTTTCCCTATTTTACACACGCATGCACACACATAACTAAAGTGTTTGTGCATGTGCTTGCATTTGGGTAAGCATATAGACCTGAAGAATACAGAAAAATTGGAGTATGTTCTTGGCCACACACACATTTTCCCTATTTTACACACGCATAACTAACGACGAGAAACACTGGATATGGGTGAACAAAGTAATGTTTTCATTTTTGACTCAGGGTATAATTGGGAATACGAAAAGATCATGGGGGTAAATTAGTCTTAAATTTTTGGCTCCCTCCAAAACCTCCCAATTTGGAGGGAACCAATTTGGGGGATGGGAGGGAATTTGATCCCCTTTTTTGGGCCCCTCCCCTACAATTTTGCATACCAAAGAAGGGGAAGGATTCATTTTTCATCCCCTCATCCCCCCTCTAACCAGACAGGCCCTTAAAATTGAAGGGTTCATTTAAGATTTAAGTTTGAAGAGGCTAAACTATATTTTTCTCTAACTCAACTTTATTTGACAAAGGAATTTGGGGGAAAAAAAGAGGTAGCTTAAAAGAGTGAGATGGCTTGCGGGTCCTTGGAGGTCATTGAGGTATATTTATAAGATTCAGAAATTTCTAATTAGTCATTTCTGCTTTATTAAGAATCTGTCGAAAGTATTAAGCATAGGCTCAACCCAAATATGGATTTTGGTATTTTAGTTAGATTTAATTAGAATTCTCCATTTATAATTTATCATACTTAACAAAAAAATTATATAAAATTCATATATAAAGTCATTAATCATGATCAAAATGAAAAGGCCAGTACTGATTTAAAAATGAGTTTATAAGCCAGAAACATAAAAACAATAAACTCGTGTAAACTCAGAAGCTTAACCAAATTTTCAACTTGTACGAGTCTAAGAGCTGCAATGTTAGACTAGATTGTGTAAGTTATAAAGGTAAAATCGATAAACTCAAAAGAGTTAAACGCGCGAATTTCACAGCAATGCGAAAAACACACACCCCTATCATGCAAATACACAACTCTCTTAGTCAAGGTATTAAAACCCAGACCGGATATTGAACCGGTCGAGGTACTGGGTTAAAGGTCAGTGGGTCATACCTGGGTTAACCCAGAGCTAAACCGGTGAGAAATTGAACATTTTAGGCTTATAGTATAAAATTATAAAGGAAAAATTAATTTTTTTTAAATTCCACAACCTTGCTCTTAGTACATCTTTTTTTTTAAAAAAAAAAACACTCTTGCATATTTTTCCCCACCCCTGAGAAAAAACAAAAAAGGGACAGAAATGGCATCTACTCTTGTTTATTTCTCTCCCATCTCGGCATGCATTGGTGATGCTCTAGATTTGAATGATCCAAAAATATATAAAAATTTCGTAAAATACCCATTTATCAAATAAAATTAAAATAATAAGACATCCAAAAAAGTTTACAGTTCAAAATATTATCCAAAATTCCAAAAAATTCATAGGTATGAGATTCTGTTCTCTTCAAATCCCTCCCACTTTGCGCTTGAAGATAGTTAGCTAGACGCGAAGAAGCGCCTCTCTGTCGTCCCACCATGCTCCTCCTCCTCCTCCTTCTCTTTCTCTCTCCTCCCTCTACTTTCTCTCTAACTCAAGACGGTCTCTTCCTTCACGAGGCCAAGCTTCAACTCTCCGATCCCGACAATGCTCTTTCAAACTGGAACCTCCGCGACGCCACCCCCTGCAACTGGTCCGGCGTCACCTGCGACATTCACTCCGGCGACGTCACTTCTCTCGACCTTTCTAACGCGCAGCTTGAGGGACCATTCCCCACCATCCTTTGCCGCCTCCCTTCTCTCACATCCATCTCCTTAGCCAACAACTGGATCAGCTCTTCTCTTCCCGCCGATATCTCCAACTGTAGCAATCTTCAGTTTCTCAATCTCTCTGCGAACGCCCTCGTGGGTCCCATCCCGGACACGCTCTCGCAAATTTCAAGTCTACGGCATCTGGACCTCTCTGTCAATAACTTCTCCGGCGATATTCCGGTGTCTTTTGGTCAGTTCCAGGGGCTCGAATCTCTTGAGCTCTTTTCGAATCTGCTCAACGGGACAATACCGAGTTCTCTGGGTAACATTTCTTCCCTCAGAGTTCTTCGACTTGCTTATAACCCCTTTGCTCCGAGTCCTATACCGGTTGAATTTGGTAACCTGAAGAACATCGAGGAACTATGGCTCGCTCTTTGTAACCTCGTTGGTTCGATTCCGGCATCGTTGAGTCATCTCACCGGGCTTTGGAACCTGGATTTGTCCATAAATGGACTCAATGGGTCTATTCCGGAATTTGTGGGGATGACGAGCCTCGTTCAAGTTGAGCTTTATCAGAACTCACTCTCCGGCAAGTTACCCGTAGGAATGTCAAAGTTGACGAAGCTGAGACGCTTCGATGCGTCGACGAACATGTTGACTGGGACGATACCTGACGAGTTGTGCCGGTTGGAGCTCGAATCTCTTAATTTGAACGACAATCAACTTGTTGGGCCTTTACCAGAGAGCATAGCTCTTTCTCCGAATTTGCAGGAGCTCAAATTGTATAACAATACGCTTACAGGGAGGTTGCCAAGTGCTCTTGGTAATAACTCGAAGCTCACGACTCTTGATGTTTCGTACAATCAATTTTATGGTGAAATACCGGAAACTTTGTGTGAAGGAGGCGAGTTGGTAGTCCTGGATTTGATTTACAATTCATTTTCTGGGAAAATTCCTCAGAGTCTGGGAGATTGCACGAGCTTAAACAGGGTACGACTGAGGAATAACAATCTTTCAGGCATAGTTCCTGATGCTCTCTGGGGTCTACCTCATGTGTTTTTTCTGGACGTTGTTCATAATTCTCTATCTGGGCAAATTTCCAGCAAAATTACTGGTGCTCGTAATCTGTCACAGTTGTTAATTTCGAACAACCAATTTTCTGGTTCGATACCTGATGAGATTGGGTCGTTGAATAATCTTGTTGAATTTGATGGCAGCCATAATACATTCTCTGGTCAGATTTCGGCCAGTATAGTCAAGCTGAGCCAGTTGGGAACGCTTGATCTCAGTGACAATAAATTTTCCGGAACAATACCTGGAGAACTTAGTGAATTGAATAAGCTCAATCAGCTTAACTTGGCAAACAATATGCTTGATGGGAATATTCCAGAGGAAATAGGGAGCTTGCCTGTGCTCAATTATCTTGATCTTTCAAGCAATCAGTTATGTGGTGAAATTCCACTCCAGTTGCAAAATTTGAAGCTCAATTCACTGAATTTGTCATACAATCATCTTTCTGGGAGCATTCCTTTTCTTTATGATAATGAGAATTACAGAAAGAGTTTCATAGGGAATCAAGGCCTTTGTGGTAATCTCTATGGACTTTGTCCAAACTATGGTGAAAGTAAGAACCTGAGGAATCTGTGGCTTTTCCGGTCAATATTTGTACTTGCTGGTATTGTATTTGTTGTTGGGGTTGCATGGTTTTACTTCAAATACCGAAACTTAAAGAAGTTGAGAAAGGGACTTAACATTTCAAAGTGGAGGTCATTTCACAGGTATGGATTCAGCGAGCTTGAGATTGTTAAATTGCTGAGTGAAGATAACGTAATTGGGAACGGGGCATCTGGAAGGGTCTACAAAGTAGTGCTTAGCAATGGCGAGATAGTGGCAGTGAAGAAACTCTGGAGGGCAACTAAGAAAGAAGATGAAAGTGTTGATCCTGATAAAGATGAATTCGAAGTTGAAGTTGAGACACTGGGAAAGATCAGACACAAGAATATTGTAAGGCTATGGTGTTGCTGCAACACTGGGGATAGCAAGCTTCTAGTCTATGAATATATGCCAAATGGAAGCTTGGCTGACATACTTCACGGTAGCAAGAAAAGCTTGTTAGATTGGCCAACCAGATATAAGATTGCCATTGATGCTGCTGAGGGACTTTCTTATTTGCACCACGATTGTGTCCCACCAATTGTTCACAGGGACGTGAAGTCTAACAATATATTGCTAGATGGAGAGTTCGGGGCAAAAGTTGCGGATTTTGGGGTGGCCAAAATGTTTAGAGGAGTCAGCCAAGGCGGAGAATGCATGTCTGCCATTGCCGGATCTTATGGTTACATTGCCCCAGGTTTGTAATCTTAGTTTACACATCTTCACATTGTTAGGCTGAATTCTCAATCTGAATTTATGATTCCTTTTATGTTCTGTTCTTATAGATTATGCTTCATTCATTGATGATATCTGTTATGGTTTGATCTGCTACAGAGTATGCCTATACTCTTCGGGTGAATGAAAAAAGTGATATATATAGTTTTGGCGTGGTTATTCTTGAACTGGTCACCGGAAAACCCGCCGTTGATTCAGAGTATGGAGAAGAAAATTTGGTGAAATGGGTTTCCAAAACATTGGACAAGAAAGGAATAGAGCAAGTGATTGATCCATGTCTGGATTCAAAACACGAAGAACAAATCAGCAAGGTACTCAGTATAGGGCTTCTGTGCACAAGCAGTCTTCCTATATCACGACCTTCGATGCGTCGAGTGGTAAAAATGCTACAGGAAGCTTCTGGAGATCCCAAGTCCAGAAGTGTGAAGAGGGACGGAAAACTGTCCCCTTATTATCACGAGGAAGTATGTGATCAGGGTAGCATAGTCTAATCTACATGCCTCAAAATCACAGTGACGTTCAAATTTTCCATTTTGCTGAAGATCTATTGCAGTAGAAGACTTGGGGAGCTGTGGATGAAAAGATCAAGTGTTGGAATCAATTGGTATAAAGTTGTGTGTTGTTATTATATTTAGCAGAAAAGTAAGTATTTAGCTTGACGCCAATGGAATCATGCAGAGGAAGTTATGTAGGTACAACCACAAATGGCAACTCCTGCTGCCGTCTATTTCCATTATATAATGTATAATATAAAATTGGTTCGGTTGCTCTCCCTCTCGATTCTTCTGCTGTCACTGCTCTAGGTTGGTGAGATAATTTTGAATAATTTATGTGATTATACAATTTGGTGCGTGTCTCTCTCTGTTTTTATTAAAACATGAAACATTGTCTTTATGTTTGATAAAAAAACATTGTCTTTTAACACTTTATCAGAGCCTTTTTTGAAACAAGAATAAAATATATAAAATTTTAGCGGGGATTAATTAATTTCAAGTACGTCCATTGATTAATTTCAACGACAGGAGCAACAGCATCTGCAACGTCATGAGGCCATTGAGATTGAGATTGGAGGAAGGAGGGGATTGATTTCATGAAGGTGCTCACGTTCTCTGTGCCACACTCACCACATGCGTTACTCAGAAATTCAGGAAAGAAACTATATAATGAATAAAAAGAGTGGTTAAGGTGTAGATTTACCAATAAAGTTTTAAGTAAGGTGTTATTATATTTTAAAAGGGGTAAAGATGCACATAAGGAATTAAAAATGGAACATCCACCACAAACCCGTTAACTTGCTCATAGCGTTCGTTAGATGTAATTGTAAATTGTCTGTGGTATTTAAGAAGATAAAACGTCCATCGCGACGCCTCCAATTTACGACAATAATACCTTTTCGAACTTTCATAACCGTCCTTGCGACTGGGTTGTCACAGCAACACAACCCTCTGTTTGCATCTTCCCGTCGACAACAATGAAGATCCAGCCATCAACGTTGCTCTTCAACCTCGCTTCAGCTCCTCTATGGCTTTGGTCTTTATTCCTCTTCCAGGTCTACTTTGTCGCTGCTTCTCGGAGTCGAGTAAATCAAGTTGCAGAGAGTTATGTTTCCTCTTTAATAAATCTATTCAATCCTCTCACTGCCACGTTTTATCTCCTTAAATGCCACATAGACAATTTGCAATTACATCTAACGGACTTTATAAGCAAATTTACGGGATTGTGGTGGATGCTTCATTTTTAATTCCTTATGTGTATTGTTACCCTCTTTAAAATATAATTATGTCTGACGCCCCTTGCTTTAACTTAATTAGTAAATCTGCACCTTAAACCAAAAAAGAGTGTATATTTCAATTTCTTCTTCTATTGAGGTGATTAAAAATGATTTACGTTCAAATCTTTAATATTATACTCCATCCAATAATATAAATAGTCAGTTGACTTTTTTTAAGAGAAATTAAAGAAACTAAGTAAGTTATATTGAAGTATTTTTTTATGGGTTTTCTTTAAATTAATTTGGTTGATTTATAAACTGATATATAATTTAATTATACCTTCAAATCTCCCTTCAAAAAGTCAAATAACTCTTATATTAAAGATTGGAGTTAGTATTAAGTATAGGAAAGCAATACGTCCTAGGGTTTGTTTGGCAGGAGGGAAATGGAGGGGAGGGGAAATTTGTAAGAGTTAGATTTAAAAAAATTTAAAAAGTGGGGTCATGAAATTTTAATAAGGATAAGATGTAAAATAAAAGAGTAAGAAAAATTAACCTCACTTTTGAAATTTTTTAACCTCACTTTTGAAATTTTTTAAATTCAAATCATAAAAATTTTCACTCTTCCATTGTACCAAACAATCCCTTGTGGAAGAGGCTCTAACAAAAAGAAAGAGTCTTATGGAAGAGGGGGGATATGTTTAAGTATTTTCCAGGACAACATAATTCAGTAAAAACACATGTTAACAATTTTACTAAATCAATATAATTAGTTAAAATTATTTTTTTTTGAAAAATCTCAATATTACTCTTATTAAAAGAAGAGCCTGTTTAATTAGTTAGAAAGTTTTATAATTAGTAAAGGGTCTTAGATGAAAATTTAATATTTTTGATAAAATATGCTATGTTATGAAATACACTTTCGTCCGAAAAAAACACACCTGATGCGTTAATACTTAATAATAAAGACCGGGGTATTAATACTTTTCAAGAATTTTTATTCATCCGATGGCGGAAAGAAAGTTTGAGCTCTTTTTTGGGTCTGAAGATTTTGAGTTTGGGTTTTTGTTTTTTAAGACCCAATGTTTAAACAATGACCTTAGGAAAGGAAACAAAAATGCCTCTTGCATCAAACCAAAAAAACAAAAAAAAAATTGAGAGAGAGATAAAAGGCCTCACTTTTTTTTTTTTTTTTGCCAATGAAAAAAAAGGCCTCACTTTACAAGGACCTCAAATGTGGCAACATAACATCAAATTTAACACTGAAAAATGGCGTTGGTTCTCTCCGACAAGATTAACTCGCTGGTTCCCCCTTCCCAGGAGGAAGATGATCAAGTGGTAAGAAGCTCTAAGAAAATTAAGAATGGACCTAGAGACAAAGGAGACTTTTTCTCAGAAGAAAAGTGGCCACAGCTGGGTGCGAATGCTAAAGGTTATCATGCTGGAGGTCCGTCGTTCATAGAGAAGCTGAAGGGCATTGACAGAAACAATGGGCTTACTGACGATGAAACGGAAGACGGAGGGGAAGATTTTTCCGATGACTCACTGTCGGATTCGACTCATCAGGAAATGGAACAGGACGCAGAAGATACTTTCTGTAGGACCATTGAGGATCCACATAGAAACTACCCAACTTTCTGCTTCTCTGGGAAGATAAAAAAGAGACTGTACAGGGCATGGAGAAGAGCGGTCATAGTTAAGCTATTAGATCGTCCTATCGGTTATAAAGCACTCCTTTCACGCTTACAAACGATGTGGGCAAGAAAAGGTGTCCTTAATCTTATTAATATCGGGCATGGATACTACGTGGTGAAACTCTCCAACAGGGAAGACTATGTTAGTGCATTAACTGGAGGCCCGTGGATGATCTATGATCATTATTTAACAATTAGGCCCTAGGAACCAAATTTTAACCCAAGTAGGGCGACCATAGATAAGGTGGCTGTCTGGGTAAGAATGCCGAGAGTTGCGTTGGAATACTATGACAGAGAGGCTCTAACCTTTATTGGTAATCGAATTGGAGAGACAATTAAAGTAGATATGAACACTTCCTGCCAGTTAAGGGGCCATTATGCAAGAATTTGTGTTCTTGTGGATTTGACGAAGCAGTTAATGTCTGGTTTCTCATTGGACGGCGAAGATTATTATCTGGAATATGAAGGTCTCCATTCTCTCTGTACAACTTGTGGAAATTATGGCCACAGATTTGAAACATGTCCAGATAAGGAAAAAACAGAGCATAAGAAAAGAAATGCTGCAAATGATCCAGGAGTGCAACAAGAAGATGAAAGAATGTTAACCCCTCAGGAAGAGACACGGGAACCAGAGGTATGGCATGTAGTGCAAAAAAGTCGCCGGCAGCGGAAAACTCCGTCGAGCAAAGGAGAGAGTTCTCGCAGGGGAATTTCAGGACTCGGTACGGAGTGCTTGCTGAGTTGGACAATTCCGTAAGGCCTGAGGAGACCATTCCTGAGAAAACTGTGCCATTCCAGCAGGTAGTGGAGCAGCAAGCATTACAAAATTATGGGAAAGCAGTACGACAGAGAGGTAGTAATGGGGGAGTGGCAAGTGCTTACTTTGAGAAAGGAGGGGAGCAGAATCATGACATTCTGCAGGAGAGTGCAGGCGTGGAGAGGAATAAGGCGGGGTTGAGAAGGAAAGAGAAAAGAACACGTGAGATGATCAGGAAAGAGAGCATGAGTGGGGATCTTGTAATACACACTAGAGAAGGTGGCTCGGACAGGCAAATAGAGATAGAAGATATATGTGAGACCGAAGAGAACATCAATAGTGGGTTGGAGGAGAGAGGAAATGAAGAATTGGGCCTGAACCATAATTCCCTGATGAAAGCGGACTCAGTAGGGGCAGCGGACATGGACCCAGGAGACAAGGAAGTGGGGC
The DNA here is from genome assembly GCA_963855925.1 of Inga laurina. Classification (NCBI taxonomy): domain Eukaryota; kingdom Viridiplantae; phylum Streptophyta; class Magnoliopsida; order Fabales; family Fabaceae; genus Inga; species Inga laurina. Next base: position 59,896,074 of record OY979707.1, on the reverse strand, counting down.
CATTGATAATAAGCCCAGCTGGGGAGAGGAAGGGAGAAATAGATGATGTGAGTGGTACGTTGGTTCCGGAAACCCAATTCCCTTTGGGGAATTAAGGTGTTGGAAGTTCGGCTTTTTAAATAAAATTATTATTTTTATGGATAGTTTACTTTACTGGAATGTTAGGGGGGCGTGTAATAAAGGGCTCCTCAGAAACTTGAAATTGGTTTTCAATGGATCACGACCCAGTTTGGTTATGTTATCAGAAACAAAATGTGACCAGGAATCTCGTCTACATCAAGTGAAGAAATTGGGCTTTGACTCAATGGTTCTTGTGCCTAGTGTGGGCCGATCAGGGGGTTTAGTGGCAGCCTGGTTTAGTACAGATATTACAGTTCAGCTGATCGAAAGGGATAGACAATTCCTTCATTTCAGGTGCGAAGTTCCTGGTAAACGGAAGTTCTATTTAACTGCAATTTATGCAGTTCCTCATTCAAACTTGAGGGAAGCTCTATGGGAAAAACTACTGAGGATTTCCTCCACTATTTCTGACCCTTGGACAGTTGTGGGAGATTTCAATGATATACTTAGCTCTAGTGAACGGAGAGGTGGGTCTGCGTGTGCTTCTTCCAGAATTTAGTGGTTTCAGGACAGAGTTGATGCTTGCAAGCTGACGGATATTGGATATATAAGACCAAGGTTCACTTGGAAGGGTCCACAGACCTCTGGTTTTACAAGACTATTTGAAAGGCTAGATCGAGCTTTTGGGAATGACGCTTTCTTAGCTCAATTTCCGGATAGCATTCTAAAGGTACTCCCCAGAATCCAATACTCTGATCATAATCCCATTAAATTGAGATTGTGTAATAATAATAGTCGAGAAAAGGTTCTTAAACCTTTTAGGTTTGAAGCTATGTGGCTCCTTCATGATAATTTCAAGGAGCTAGTAAGTAGCTCGTGGGTAAATGATGGAAATATAACGCATGCGCAGATTGAATTTAAGCGTGCCTTATATGAATGGAATAAGAACGAATTTGGCTTTGTTGAAAAAAGAAAACGCATTCTTTTGGCTAGACTTGCTGGTATCCAGAATTCTCAAGCATACCCACACTCTTCTTTTCTTTGCAATCTGGAAAAAAACCTCCAATTCGAACTAGAGGAAGTTTTGCGTAATGAAGAAGTTAAATGGTTCCAGAAATCAAGAGCTAACTGGATTTCAAAAGGGGATAGAAACACACGATTTTACCATTTAAGCACTAGTATGAGAAGAAGGAGAAATAGAATCTTAGCTCTGAAGAATGATGACGGTGATTGGATCGAGACTGAGAAGGAGCTAAAATTGCTGGTTACTTCTTATTTCAGATCCTTGTATAATATGGAGAGTGATAGCTCTTGTATTCTGCATACTGACACTTCTTTCCCTGCTATTGGAGGTGATAATTTTCTCGATCTTCATCATGTCCCATCAGAGGTGGAGATCAGAAATGCTATGTTCTCAATGGGGGGATATAAAGCACCTGGGTATGATGGCTTTTCCCCTATTTTCTATCAAGCTAATTGGAGTTTGGTAGGAAATTCAGTATGTAATTTTGTGAAGGAGGCGTTCGAAGGAAGGATAGAATTGCAGGAAGCCAATAGAACTTGGATATCTCTTATCCCTAAAAGAGATGTTCCTGACAGTGTGATACACTTCAGACCGATTTCCCTATGTACGGTCCATTATAAGTGTATTACTAAGGTTATAACAACTAGATTAAGATCCATTGTTGATGAGTTGATTTCCCCATTTCAGTCAAGTTTTATCAAAGGAAGGCATATACAAGACAATATTGTCATTGGGCAGGAAATAATGCACATAATGAAGAAGACAAAAGGGAAAAAGGGGCTGATGGCGATGAAAATAGATCTAGAGAAGGCATATGATAGAATCCGGTGGGACTTTTTGAAACAAGTACTATTGGAAGTGGGGCTGAACTCTCATTTTGTTAATCTGATTATGAGTTGTGTTACTACAGTGTCTTATAATGTCTTGTGGAATGGTTCTCAAACAGAATTTTTTCAACCATCAAGGGGTCTTCGTCAAGGGGATCCTATGTCTCCTCTTTTGTTTGTCCTGTGTATGGACAAGCTATCACATATCATATGTGATACAGTGAAGACAGGGAGCTGGCGGCCTATTATAGTGACTAGAGAGGGCCCAGAAATATCGCACCTTATGTTTGCAGATGACCTGCTCTTTTTTGGGGAGGCTTCGGAAAAACAGGCGTTATGTATGATGGATTGTCTTGAGAAGTTCTGTTCAGCTTCTGGAGAAAAGGTAAGTAAGAATAAATCTTCTATTTTCTTCTCTTCTAAAGTGCCTAATGTGGTAAGAAGATCAATTAGTGACAAGACTGGTTTAAAGATTTCTACTGATATTGGGAAGTACCTGGGCTTCCCAATCAACAGAGGAAGAAAGCCAACTGATTCTTTTCATTATATTAGTGAGAGAGTCAGGAATAAACTTTCGACATGGAAAGCAAATTGTCTATCATTAGCTGGGAGAATTACACTTGCTAAGTCGGTAATAAGCTCTATTCCTCTATATCCGATGTTAGTGGCTAGAATACCAGCGGCTGTGTGCAATGAAGTTGAACGTTTACAAAGAAACTTCATATGGGGCTCTGACCAAAAAGTACATACTTTCCATCCCATTGGGTGGGACCAGTTAGTGTTGCCAAAACTTTATGGAGGGCTGGGTTTTAAGAGATTATCTACTCTTAATAAGGCATGTGGGACTAAATTAGCATGGCAGCTGGTGGTAGGCACTTCTGGACTATGGACAGAGGTTCTAGTTCATAAGTATATCTTGCGGAATGAGAACAACATGTTTGAAGTGAGGGCAGGAGACTCACCCTTATGGAAGTTCATAGCAAGACAAAAGGAATTAGTAGATATGGGAACTAGATGGCATATACGTGATGGCCTATCAACTGCTTTCTTCAACGATTGTTGGCTTTTTCCAGACAGAAAACTTAAAGATGTTTGTTTGAGACCATTAAGCCAAGAGGAGGAGGAGAGTAAGGTTGCGGATTGGGTAGCCTTTGGTACATGGGATTTTCAGAAGCTAGCTTCGATTGTCCCTGGAGATGTATTTCACAGATTGATAGCAGCAATACCGCCAATGTTGGAGGCAGGAAATGATACCCTCTCGTGGAGTGCTACGGCGGATGGAAATTTCACCATTAAGAGTGCCTATTATCTTATGGAGAAGCCACCAGCTAATACTTATTGTCAAACTTACAAAGATATTTGGAAGTGGAGGGGAGTTGAGCGGGTAAGAGTTTTCATGTGGATAGCTTTTAACAATAGACTACCTACCAATGAATGGAGAAGCAAATGGTCAACATGTTTTTCCATCTGCTCCTTCTGTGATGAAGCTTCGGAAACTGTTTTGCATATTCTGAGAGACTGCACTTATGCTAGAAGATTATAGACGTGTATGTTGCCGCCAAGGTTTCATGGTCAATTTTTCAATGCTAATTTAAGAGACTGGTTTGGCCTCAATCTAAAAAAGGATATCGGTGTTTCTGGTGATGGCAATTGGAACTTGATGTGGGGAGTTGCAATATGGAAACTATGGCTGTGGAGGAATAGAGAAGTCTTCAACCCTGAACTTCATCGACCCACTGATCCTACTGCTGCAGTAATGCATAGCTGGAGGAATTACACGCAGAATTATGAAACGCCAATTCCAGAGCAGTTGAACTCAGCTATACAAAAAACATGGCAGCCTCCTCCTACAGGATGGGTTAAGCTGAATGTTGATGGGGCTGTGGCTACTAATTCAGGATTAGCAGGTTGTGGAGGAGTAATTAGGGACCAAAATGGAAGATGGCAAGTGGGCTTTAGCCACTTTCTTGGGAGGTGCAACGTCCAAGAAGCAGAGGAATGGGCGGTTTATAAAGGTATTAAGCTGGCAAAAGAGAATGGGTATACCAGGTTTATTATAGAATCAGATGCAAAAAATCTGGTACTATTGTTGCAGAAAGGAGTGAACATATCAGCTTGTAGTCTCATGCAATTGCAGATACACCGTTTATTGCAACAAACTGATGAGGTACGGTTATTACACATATGTCGCGATCAGAACAAGCTAGCTGATGCACTTGCAAAAAAAGGATTGTCTCATTCTGCGGTGCTTGGTTCGTGCCCTTCTGAGTTGCAGACCTTGGTTTGTAATGAGTTTTTGGGATTTATTCCCCTTTTAGATTAGTATGTTTATGTAATTTGGGCCTCGTCCCTCTCTTGTAACAAAAAAAAAAAAACATCAAATTTAAACCAATGGGTTAGAATATAATGGAAGGGGTTAATCCTTCATAATGTGGTAAATTAAGGTTTGAATTTTTATTGAAAGAGGTGCACACATTTAATATCCGACAGTGCCTCAAATAGAACTACCTTCAATATAAGGATGCTTATACTTAGTAAAAAAAAAAAATCAAAATTTATCATTGTCTGAAAGATTCTTAATTTGTTTCTCGCATAAAATAAATAGCTTAGAAATAAGAAAATACTCTTACTTTTAAAGTTCAAGAATTTTTAAATTTGAAAAATTGTAATTTAAATTTCTCTAAAAAAAATAAAAATGTAATATTCAATTATAAACATTATAATAATTTTAGGATTCACCTATTATAAATTATATATTTTTTATGGCTAAGAAGTATGTTCCGCAGACAATAGGGTATGAAGCAGGGGCGAAGTCAGGTCTAGTCTTAATGGAGCCAGGATGAAGAAATTTGTATAAATTTTAAGGGGTTAAAAATATTACACACACACATGATATCAAGAAAGAGCTAACAGTGCGAGAGGTCATGCCCCTGTGGCTGTAAGTCAACAGAGAGATTTTTTTTTTTTTTTTTTAAACTGATGTTATGGTGTAATATATCTTAAAACAATTGTATGATCAGAAGCCTATAGTAAAAATGAAACGCTTCTAAGTTATCAGAAACCATTCTTTGATTTCTCTTCTTTAAATTGTGTGTCTTAATTTCTTTTGATAACTTTTTGGTCACCCGTTGTCTGATGCTTTTCTAGATCATATGATCAGGTACCCAAACAATCGATTATTTCTGATCTAGGCTTTGTAATCAGAACACATTTCTCAGAGTCTTTTTGAACAAAGTTATTTGAATTTAGTTCACTCACTTTATAATCTACCTAATCCACTGTCAGATTAAGCACCATTGGGCAATTGTGTCTCTTAATTACTCTTGTCAAAATCTCTATTTTTCCATTAGTTTGATAAGACTTATCTAATTAAAAATTAAGTAACAAGATGACTTCGCTAGCACATAACCAGGAGCAGGTTTGTAGTAGCAACAAATCAAAACTATCATAATGACAATGTCCATAACAAACATTAATTAGACTAATTAATAGCAAACTAAAATAAATAGAGGAAAATCACATTCTATTCCCATATGCATTAATTTAATAGAACATGTTTTTTCATGTCTCTGTCCTTCACTCTTCACCAACAATTGACCCCTTTGCTTCTGCCACGTAGCAAGAAATTGGTTTTTGTGTTACGTCCAATATATATATATGGGATGGAGTTTTTGTACAGTCAAAATAAGCATGAAAATGCAGCGAGAAGTACAGAGAGATATCTTGCTATGCATGGCAAGTTTACTTGAAGGAATGGATTTTATGGTCTGCTCTCTCTCTCTCTGATATATACAAACACACATATTAGATATATACAAGTTCATTTCATAATCATCGTCTTCTTCGTCTTCGCTCTGGTTATTAGAGTTTAGCTTTAAGTGCACTCCAACGCGACATGGAACCTGAATTCCAACCCCTTCATGGTGTTGCTCTTGCATACAAGTTAATTCGATTGCCCCGATCCCACTCAACTAATAACTCTCATGATCAGTGTTTCTTTGAAACTTAATTAAAAACCATTTTCGTTTTCAAAATAAAACAGCTGTTTGGTACCTTGTCATTGTATCACGAATATTATTATATCATGGTGTTAATTAAAACACAATATTATAAGTAAACAATGACGGTTTAAAAACAAAAGATCAGAGTAAACCAAAGGCTCAGATAGCATTAGTAATTAGAGTAAGTAGGACAAAATCATAACCTACATATAAAATGGGTATATATATATATATAGGAGTTAGGGAAGGACTGAAACATTCTCTATAGTCTTTATTAAAAAAGAAAAGCTCTGAAAAAAAGAAAGCGAGAGAGAATTCAATTTCTTTTCCACCCCTCAACAAGGATTTGTATGAGAAGGGATCAATCTTTTACAAGACACACAACATTTCTTTATTCTCTCCCCTATTTATTTACTTCTTTTTTGTTCTGAGTTAGCAGAAGAGGAAAACAGAAGTGTCAATATATTGCAGATATGGAATGAACAAGAAGAGGTAAGAGATCAATGAAATATACATGACTCAGCGAAGCAATATGAGTATTGCTGACAGAACTTGTCCTTCGTGTGGCCATCACATCAAAGACCACCAGGTTCATTATTCACATTATATATATATATTATAATTCCGTTGTTCTTGATTAGTTTGATATTTTTGTAAGATTAATTAATGTGATATTAATGAAATAGGGAGGGACAATTATAAATGAGTTGCCGGGACTACCAGAGGGAGTGAAGTTTGATCCGAGTGATCAGGAGCTTTTACAACACTTGGAAGCGAAGGTGGGGTCTGATATTCAAAAGCTTCATCCTCTCATCGATGACTTCATTCCCACCCTTGAATCCCAAAATGGAATCTGCTCTACTCATCCCCACAAACTCCCAGGTCTCTATCTCTTCATTAATTCTTATCTTCTTTTTCTTTGACCATGATATAATAAGTTCTAATTTTTATTCTAGCAGCTTCCGCAGAAGTGAGTGGTGTGTTCGTGTGTGTACACGATCGTAGAAGTTGGTTTCTTTCAGACTCATGAACATGATCAGAGAAAGAGGCAGATTGCGGAAGCCACGTGTGTGTGTTTGTGTATGTTCTTAATTATTGTTGGAAAAAATAGAGAGATGGAGAGGAAGTGAGGATGTGTACCATGTCGCTCACGCAAAGATTAGACTACTAGAGTCTAAGTATATGTTTGGATTAATTTTTTTTAATAGCTTTTACGACTTATGAGGTACATATGTGAGAGGAGTTTTGTCTCAGGTTGCACAAACTATAATTTGAAACCATGATTTAGGATGTTACCAAACACTCACTAAGAAAAATAAGAGACAAAAGGAGAGACCGCAAAATGTTTTTGTTGGTTAGGTCTATAATTTAACAATGCAAGCTGTGGCCTGTATTTATAGAGGTCTGGAGAGCCTCCTTCAGCTTGCCCTCCAATCCACATTAAATACTTGATTGATTCTCTCAATCAATAGGCTCCTGCAAGTCAATCAGTAAATCGACAATTAGTTTGATTTGCTTTGACTAGTCAAACTTAAATGTGATTTGATTTTCTCCATCAGCAATAAATACTAATATGTTTTCTTTTCATTTGATTCGAATTTTTTCTGATCAAATGGTGCCCATTAAGGGTGGGCTCGAACCCAAGGTCCAACAATTATCATAGTCACTTTAGAATACGTGTGACCACCATATGCATTAGTAATAAATTAAGGCTGTTGGTGCATGTATTTATACACACACTATTATTAGAATATTCCCTTCAACAATGCCAGTATGTCACTATATGCGTGCGTGTGGGAATTTTGGAAAATGCTATCGAGTTTTAACTATATATAACATGATATTAGGTTGATTTTAGTTTAGCTAAATCTAAACTTTAATTTTGGGTTCAAAGTGCACGTAATCATTCCACGACATTTATTTTTATATACCATACTATCATATTTTTAATCCATGTATGAAGCGTATAAAAGCTTCAATAATAAACATATTTCACTTCAAGTTTCCCGTCATGGAAATTTCAATTCACACTAAAGATCGATATTAATTAACACTAGAAAATTAATGCTCCTGCATTGATACGAACAATATCAATTTTCATAATTCTCCAACAATTAATTTGACTTATACTACTAGTATGCTTGATGCTACAAAATCAAACTCTTTACTGTTCAGTGCGTATATGTATATTATATACTTGTGTGTGTGTGGGGTAGTCACCACATTAATTATATTTTTTGGTAGCATTGAATTTGAAAGTAAAACATGAGTTTTAGTTTGATAATATACTAAACAAATCGTATTATCGAGTATGAAGAAAGTCAACAAACTGAACTAAAGATAGGAGGTAGTGTTATATTTCATTGAGGAACATACTGATTTTATAAGAACAACAATAAATTAACATGAAAAGTGATGATTCTATATGTGAATATGTGTGGTGGGTGGGTGCAGGAGTTAGGAAAGATGGCTTAATACGCCATTTCTTTCACAGGCCATCAAAAGCATACACAACAGGGACAAGAAAAAGGAGAAAGGTAATAAACTCAGAAGAAACAGAGGGAGGGAGTGAGACAAGGTGGCACAAAACAGGAAAGACAAGGCCAGTGTTCATACATGGAAAGTTGAAAGGCTACAAGAAGATCCTCGTACTTTATGCCAACTATGGCAAACAGAGGAAGCCTGAGAAGACAAACTGGGTGATGCATCAGTACCACCTCGGATCCCACCAGGAGGAGAAGGAAGGCGAGCTCGTCGTCTCCAAGGTTTTCTATCAGACACAGCCCAGACATTGTGGTTCTTCACTTCTCAAAACTCATCATCTTCATCTTCATGATAATCACAACAACAATAACAATGGGTTCCTTCAGTTCTATAACTCTGCCTTCTTATCATTTGATCAAGCAGCCCAACCACAAAGATCTTCTCATTTTCCACTTCATGATGATGATGATGATGATGATTCTCCTTTCATTGCTTGAGTGGAAAAAATGGCTTGGGTATGAGAGGAGAAGATGACATAATCATACATATAAGTATCTAATCTCATACTGAAGAAACGAGTTTGGTAAATTTTTAAGTTCTGTAAGTATATATAATCTGGGTTGAAATCGGTTCTTGTTTTCTTACATGTCAGATTTCAATCCTTATGACTGTATATTATGATGCTTACTGTTAATTATGAAGAAAGTGCAATAATATTAAATTAAGTCATTGTTATTTGTTAAAATATATTTCTGTCGTGCATAATCTGAACAATGTATAATCTTCTCAAGGCATGGAGTGTCAGAAGAAATATTAACGTCATCAAGTCCCTGTTTTGGGTGAGGACTAAACATCAATCTAAAACTGTTTGCACCTCAAGCAGTCATCAGCTACAGATGACATGCCATTTTCACTTTTGAAACTTTGGGTCCAAGTTTCAAGAATATTATTAAAGTCCTTGGATAATTGTAATAATTGTATTTTTTATATTAAGAAGATACAAAATAGTCTAACTAGATATTAATTAATTTATTATAATCCAATTATCATAAATTGACCCATCATCATCTCGTCCTTCGCTCAGTTTCTTCTTTTGTTCCAAATTGTTCCAAACACTGAAACATTGCACAGTGAAATTAATCACCTAAGTTTTATAATTGAGTTCCTCTTGTAGATTCGTGATCTGGATTCTCCTGTCTCATCGGCCACAACACCCAAATCAATTGGACCCACCACACAGATCATCTGGTTCAAGAGCAGTGTAGAAAATTATTCATTCACCAGTAGATTCCTCAAACCTAGAAACCAATTAGCTTCAACTATAAGACATCTTCTCAGAGGTTATGGACAAATTCTTTGTAAGAACAACTTCTACGTAACTCATGAATTGGTTATTGGACTGTTATTTTAAGTTGTCCATGTGAAAATAATTTCCTTCCTCTTCCCTCCTGAATCAAACAAAATACCATTAAAATCCCCCTTCCTTCTTATCAATTCAAACAAGATAATATTAAAATTCCTCCTATCTCCTCGCCTCCCCTCTAATAAAATGCCTACCCTCCCCTCCGACGAGCCAAACAGAGCCTTAAGGTTAGCCCTGAATTTGAGATTTCCCAGATATATAGTTCAAAGCCTTTTATTAGGGCAACCAACATCCTTGAATTGAAAAACTGCCTTTTACCCGGGGAAAACTTGATGCGCAGCAATTCCGCATGAGAAAATCCCAGCATCTCTTTCATGGTACACAATCAAAATGTTTCTAGTAATTCCCAAAAAGTTCCATACATGTAAAGAGGCCTAGGTGTGTGTGGTTTCAACTTGCCTGAATATCAGCTTATCGACAACATGTAATCGCTTGTTTTGACATTATCAGTTCCCAACTACAATCCAAGGTTGACAATATATTTTAACCAATTCAAACAGAATCCAAAATGTTCAGATGTTATTTTAATATAACATTCATGTCAAAGTCCAGGTTCATCAGTTCAATTTTTAACTGGTTTATATATTCACATAAAAGACCGACAAAGAAGCAGATCTCCTACACCTGACTTTGATGAGGAACACCATAACCTTTTGGATAGGTGGCAAAGTATGGATTTTTCAAAACACTCACCTGAGAAATTGATCAACACGCCACAAACTTGAGTCAATTTCCATATATGAATTTCTCATCAACTACTCCATTCAAATTTCAACACCAGATTCGATTCAATTCAAGAATTAAAATGTTGAAATGTACACTATTAGATGTAAGAAACAATCAATCTAAACTCATATCCTGACATAAAGTTTAACCATCCGATATAAACTAATCTGATTGATCGAAATAAAGCATCAAGTATAACAACAAACAAACAGAAATCCCAACGGGCATCAAGTAACATTGTGTAAGGGCGAGGAAATTAAGCACTTGAAGCTAAACCATGAACATTACAGAACTTTGCACAGAGAACCTACAAGGCTACGAAAAAACATTACCAATAATACTTCCTATTATTGTTTTCTCTTCTTCCTCAGTACATAAACGTCGGCCTCCTCATAAGCATACTCAGGATGAAGATGGTCATGAGGAACTTTATCGATCGCAAACACTTCCTCACACAATTCCCAGAAAAGCTTGTGTGCTTCAGGGGACCTTAACTGGTAACCAAGCAAAACGACGCCGTTATCGGCGAGAAGAGCCTCCATGGCGGAGACCAGTTGACCGACGGATTCTTCAATGTAAACGACGTCGGTAGCAATGACGAAGTCGAAGGGTGGATTAAGAGCTTTGATTTGATCGGAATTGTTCCAATAAAGAGTCGAATACTTGAGGTTCTTGCCGAGGACAGGCTTGTTGATTTTGAGGTTTCGTTTGAGTGCGGGCATGACAGGAGCTATGTCAGTGACGACGATATCGGTGAGGCCCAGGAGGTAGAGGCCCATGCCGGCAACGCCGCATCCGGTGCCGATTTCAACGGCCCGTTTGGATCGGAAATCGAGGAGGTCGGAGTAAGGGTTGGGAGTGTTGAGGTCTGAATCGGAGGGAAGGCGTGGGGCCCAGCGTTCGACGAATTTGACGAGGACGAGAGAACAAGGCCAAACGGAAGTTCCGACGTGCATGGAGCCGTTATCTTGCTGGAGAGACAGGACGGAACCGCGGACGGGGAGCTCGATCACCGGCGAGTCGGTGAACTTCATACTGTTCGCTCTCTCTCTCTCTCTCACACTCTCCCCTCTTTTCCGTTATTCTGGATTCGGGGTCTGTGTTCATTGGGAATGTTTGATGTAGAAGGCCCATTTAAGGCCCAATTACAGAGCCTATTTTTGGACCAGACTCAAAATGCGCTCTCTCTCTCTCTCTCTCTCTCTCTCTCTCTCTCTCTCTCTCTCTCTCTCTCTCTCTCTCTCTCTCTCTCTCTCTCTGTGGGATTAGGTACAATTATTCTTCTATTAGAGACAATCATATCTGAGACGTCTCTTCCAACCGGAATTTGAACTTTAGTTCGCTACATTGTAAGGGATTAACCTCTTCCATAAAACTTAACCTCATAAGTGAATTCTATCTATCTTGTTTCTTGAGCATTATCCTAAAAGGGTGACAAGCCAACAAGAAGAATGCATTGTCCCAAAAATAGCTGAAATTTGTCCAAATACTTTATATTTTTTGATCAATTCCAAATACTATATATAAATATAAATAGAATTAACAAAAGAATTTAAAAAAAAAAAAAGAATTAGTCTGAGAAATCTATTAATACAATCATCTCAAGGAAAAAAATGTCTATTCAATGTATTTTTTGAGAAAACCATATTCTATTCAAGCCCCAGCAACGATTCAAAATAAATCAGGGGGATATATATGAGAAAGTTGGGGGGGGGGGGAAATATGGTTCATCTAAAGTAACAAATTATGGGATTTCACTTGAATATTATTCTAATTCATGAGCTGAGCTTTGCAAACTGTTATTTTTTTTACTCAAGCAATATTTTGGTATGATTTCTCAAAGTCTAATGGGTGTAATAAGACTACAGAAACCATGCGTGCTAGACTACACCACTAGCGAAAAGAAATGTCTATACATAAGTCCAATTCATCTTTTTATCTTTGAGGTCAATAAATTCGTCTTTTATGTCTCCTATCAACTAATGAATTAGTTAGCTTTTTATAACTTTAATAAATAACATTATTTTGAGACCTTAGCTTGATCGAACCGACCGGTTGAATCAGTCTTGGGTCTAGTTCAGAGTTGAGGAAGAACCAGGAGGGGAGAGTTAACTAGCAAGACAAGAGTTGAACCAATTAGGAATTGGGCGCATTTTTTTTTTAGAAAAGTTAATTCATTAATGTTTTAGGTTAGAATTTATGCATTTTGGTATCTAATTATGCATTGAGAAACAAAGAATAATGGACAAATAGACAAAATTAAGTAATGTATTCTAAAATTATAAATTATAAAACAAATATATATTCTTGTTTAATTATCTGGATCATAAGACTAATACTTTGTTTATGTCTTCTAATTTATGTTCAGCATTTCTGTATCTGTAAGACTGTAAGCATACTTTATTAATGAAAATCTGATCATATTACCAAAAAAAATAAATATATATTTGCAATAAATAGTATGAAGCATTGATGGATATTCTTTTTGTAACTACATATTTCTTGTATTTAAATTTAATTATTATTATTATTGTTATAGATAATTATTTTTATATTATTTTAATATTTTATTAATAACGGGTCCAACCACGATTCGATTATAATCTAACTATTGAACTATGAACCAGTGCTTTAACCGATTTAATGTCTGGTTCAATTGTCATAACATCAATAAATAATAATATTTAAGATATCCTATGAAGTGAATGTTGTGGTGACAAAACTTAAATAAGAAGGTGAAGATGAAATTTAGGGATGGTGTCCCACAGAGCACGCCGTGGTGTAACCAAAAGGGTAAACAAGATCAAAGATATATAGTACGGCAGTCTTAGACATGGGAATCTATCTGTCTTCTTTTATTATTGTATTGCATTCACTCCACTCCTCTTTTTTGTTCTCTCTTTCACTGTTCTTTCTTTCACCCGTATCTCATTATTTCGCTTTCAAATCTCTCCTCGACTCATCAGTTTCTTTACCTTGTTAATTGTACTTTAATTACATGCTAGCTCATATATATATATATATATAAAGCCCGCATATATATTATATACATAGCCACAAACTGAATACTACTGATCAAGTGAATTCACAAACTATTATGCTACCTTTGGTATTTACGAAAGATATCTTATATTAAAGATAGGAGATAATGTTTGTTTAGAGTAACATGTTAGCAGCATTTTTACTTAGACAAGATAAAATTTTTCTCACATACTTAGTCTCGCACGCAATAAAGTCACTTCTTAAAAACTAACAAGAGGCATGCATTTTCTATGTTTATTAGTTGTAGGAACTAGCATAAAACAATCTTAAAAGCAAAAAGACAGTGGGCTAGACATAAATGAATTGGAGAGGAATTGATCATTAAAAGAGAATTCAGAGGGGTGCATGTGCATTTTCTGAGAGAATATCCATTTTTTGACATGTCTCAGAAAGATAGCCAATCTCGAAATACTAGCCACACAGGAATATGCATTTGTTGGATATAAGAGAATGAACATGAAAAAAGCTTACTCATTATTCTGTTTTTAATTTAATTAACGTAAAAGTCTTATGGCAAAAAAGCTAGAATCAAACTTTTTGTGATTGGAAAAAGAAAAGGTAGTAAAGGGGAAAAAGGGAATTCGGCCATGAAGGTGCATACAGGAGAGATTGAAAAGACAAGTTACAAGAAGGCACAACACAGAGATGCGCAAAACAGAGCAATAATGGAGTCCAAAAGCCGTTCTTACTTTGCTTTCCTTTTTGCTCCCACTACTCCACAATTTCATTCCCCTTTCACTAAAGCTCCCATTTTTACCAAAAAGTAGTCAGCTTTCAAGATTCAAAAGAATATGCATTCTTAACTCCCTTCTCTCTCTTCCTCCTTGTTTTCCCCCTACCCCACTTCATTAGTTTTCTTACAACTTAACTCTTCTTCTTCCACCATATATAAGCAAGCACTCAAATATACAAGTCCCATCCTCTAAGATAATCTAAGTGTGAAACTGTTGCCAGCCTTCTGAAGTATTTTTTTCAGTAGCATTCGGTATCTTAAAGTAATTTTTTATACAATTTTGCCCTTTAAGTCATTTGATGAGTGAGGTGGTTTGAACATGTTCAAAGAAAAGCATTGAGTGTGTCGATGAGGAGGGTTGATGAAGTAGTATGGAGTCTTCTAAAAAGAATCTGGGAAAGACTGAACCGAACACTCATTGAGGTTATAGAGTAAGATCTTTTGATTAATAATCTATCTAAAGATCTTATTTTCGACATAGTACAATGACGTTATGCGATCTATATAGTCGACCCCATTTAGTAGGTTAATGTTTTGTTGTTGTTGCCTTGCTTTAAGTATTTTTCCCAAGTAGCAGCAAGCACCCTAAATTTAAGATATTGAGTGCTACTGGAAAAGTATTTAGGACATGACTTCTTTTCTTTTCTTTCCCATCCGCTGCCGATCTTTTCCCCTTTATGACCATTAGATTAAAATCTAATGGTTCACATTTAATATTTTATAAAGATATTATTACAATGGAGAGAAGGAAATGGAGAAAAGGATGGGAAGGAAATATTAAACGTGAACTATTAGGTGCGTGTTTGTTTAAGCTTTTTGCACAGTAAAAACGCACTTATTATGCAAGCCGAGAAAAAACTCCTCTCACATACTTACCTCGTATACCGTGAATCACGAATTATAAGCACGTTTTGGACAAAAATAAGCCATTCCAAACACACACTAGATTTTGATTCAATGGTTATGAAGGATGAAAAGGACGCCAGCAAATGAGAAAAGGAAAGGAAAAAAGCCAAATCCAAGTATTTTAGGGTTTTAGACATACCAAAAATTATTTTAGGATACTTATTGTTATTAGAAAAATACTTTATGTTTCTAAATACACAAAAAATGAATTTAGGATATTAGGTGCTATTAGAAAAATACTTCATGATATTGAATGCTACTTATCCCAATAATTTATGATGAAATCAAAGAAAGATAGAAATAACTTATAAACACGTAACTCCACTCCACTACCACTAGTAGAGAATTGTGCCAACTTGAATAAGTAATATCGTGCGAGTTCTATGCATATATCTGGTTAAAACTTAAAAGATGCTTTGTGGTCCTTAGATAATGACTTTCAGATGATGATAAAGGGGAGAGATAGAGAGGCAAAGAGAAGAACATATCAGTATGGGTAAGATATATACCAAATATTCAGGGATCAGATGATTAAAAAACTTATTTCTATCTTGCTGTTTCTTTTTCTTTGTAACTTTAATTTTTATTCCATGAAGTACTTCAGATTCTACTGCGACTTTTCCTCCCTCCAAAGTCTTCACACACTTAATTTCCCTATCCTCCAACTCAACGCCGTCCACTCTTATCTTTTCTTATAATCTTTTCTTTTCCTTTCACCGAGAAAAAAGTAACAAATTAAAAAGTAAGCTGGCTTAAAAATGGAAGCAAGTACTGTAATTTCTTAGATGTAGACAATGTACAAGCTAGCTCAGTGTACAGTGGATCAATAAAAACTCTTTAAAGTGGATGTTTTAGGTAGTGAAATCTCTGCAGCTAATTAATTTACCCCACTTTGAACGAGTTTTATTATTCCATGCATTAGCTGATCGTACACTATGTAAAACTAAAGAAATTTGTGACATATCCAAAACAAAAAAATGTAGTTTTCGAATGTAATTTTGGAGTGTGGCACTGTGTCTGATGATAATATTAAGTCTTGAATAATATTAAACCTAACGAATATCAAATCAGACCCATCCATTGATTGATGAAGGGTGGCAAATGGTTTGCACACCACCACCAACACCAAGGAAATCCCTAGTTTGCCCTCCTTCTTCATTCTGTCGTTGTAATACCTGCCTTGGGCGTTTTGCCGGGTGCATTTGTGACATTTCACTTGCTGAGTTGTTGTTGTTGTTGTTCTCTGTCGTCTGTTCACTTCCTCCACCACCACCACGAACATTGGTGAGAACCGAACCAGAACCCGAACCGAACATCCCATAATTATACTTGTTACTCCCATGATCATCTTCTTCTTGATGACCACCTTGACTGCTACATTTCAACCCTAAGCTCCCCAGAAATGTGGGGTCACATGTGGTCGAGGTTGCTCCTATCTGAGCAGCTTTTTGTAACAGCGCCGTCGCCGACATGTTTGCCAACAATGATGTTTGGTATGTCTGATGATGATGATGATGTTGTTGTTGGGAGCTATACAAAGAAGGAACACTTATCATTCCAATTGAAGTGCTTGCTAGCTCTTGACAACAGGAAGAAGAATTAGAACTTGTAATAAGCTTGTTCCCAAACACCCAATTTAGCTGCTGCGATTGTGAAACAAACTGGCCAGGGTGGTCACTAGGCATTATTGTTTGATGATCAGGTTGTTGGTGATGATGATGACCCTTCCATAGGGATAGTCCTCTAAGAGGTGTTTGGTTATTATTATTTGCTTCCTCGGAATTGGTGTTTGAAATTGGCTTGAAGATTGAAGGAAAATGGGTTGCCATATTGTTGTTGTTGTTGTTTGGTCCTAGTGATGTAGCAGCTCCAATTATATTATTGTAACTTATGTTGTTGCTCATGTTTGATGCTGCGTTCACTCTTGCTGTCTCTTCTGCTAGGGCATCACAGAAGGCCCTATGTGTTATGAAGCTATCCCTCCTGCCCCATCACAAACAAAAATCCAATATTAACAATCTTGACAAAAAATAATAATAGGGGTCAGGTTTAGTCAAATAAATGAACAGAATATCAAACGAATAGTCACATAATTAGGAAAGGTTTGAACTTTGAAGATAACTCCAAAGTATAGGAGCTAGCTTTTGTCGTTTCATTAACAGATGATACGCATGTGTGTGTGTGTGTGTAAAAGCTCTTATCTCAAAGTTCTTTGTCTGCACTAACACTCGTTCTTGCTTTTACTCCTTAAAGCCACAGGGAGACAATAGGCACAAATTTACGCACACACTTTAGATTTGACCTAGCTAACTAGTCTAGTGTATTCAAAATTTCATCTTTTTTCAAAATATATACTCACAAACACTACTAAACCCGGGTCGACGAAAGATACTTTGCACTTCATCATCATGATTTTTTAAAAGACTCGAAGATTAATTATATTATATATTTACCGCTATATATATGATGAAAGTGATTTATCGTCTCTGAGCCAGATGATGATGAAGTCAATTCGTGGCCGTGTGCAATATATATTGCAAATCTCAGTCCTTTTTACTGAAACAACCTAGCTATAATTGCTTGTTCCAGATTGTTCCTCAGAGAAACACAAGAGGAGTTACCACTTATATATATATGAATGCAAATATATATAGTTATTAATAAATTAATTAATTATATTACCGTGAAAAGATGGTGCCACAGTCACATTTGTATTCCTTAGTACCACACGTTTTGGAGTGTGCCTTCCAATCAGACTGAACAGCGTAACGCTTTGAGCATTTCTCACACTTCCACTTCTTCTCACCGTGCTTTCTGCAAAAGTGCTTTTTGATGCCAGTCAAATCTCCCAGAGCCCTCGATGGGTGATTGTGAACGCAGCTTTTTTCTGGACATACATACACTCTCTTTTTCACTTCTTTGCTTGTCCTCTGCTTCAGCTTCCATGGAAGATTGTGTCCTCGTCTATGAAGTTGCAGATTCTGATCCCTCTGAAACCCTTTCCCACAAATCTCACACAGAAATCTGTTCGTCGCCATTAAAGTCTTTGGCGATAGTGCTATCACTTCCGCTTCAGGATCTGCATACACATAAAGCCGATTATATGTTCAAATACTCGTCTATGTATTAGACAGATCATAGACATGAGTATATTCAAAGCAGACTGTCGAATGAAAAAAGAATAGAGAAAATACAAGGAAAACTATATATTGAGAAGATATATGTGTGTGTGTATAGAATTACCAGGGTTTCCTGGGAGGTTTCTCTTTCTCTTGAGAATCGGAGGAGGATTGTTATTGTTTGATGATGCGGCCGTTGGTGGGTGGTTTTGAGGAAAACTGATATTTGAGATTTCTCCGTCGTCCATCTTCTTCTCTAAGAGCATCTATAATAATATCTCAAAGCTTTTGTTTCTTCTTGTTCTTCTTTTTGTTGAGAGAAACCCAGAAAGTAAGAGTTAAAGGTGATGATGACGAGAGAAGTAGTATTAGTGAGATGATGGCGAATTCATTTAAGAGAAAGAAGAGAAAACCTCAGAGAATAGGCAAGGCCCTCTTAATTATGGCTTCAAGCCCTAAACAACACAAACTGATATAAGCAAAGATGGGATCTCTCTCTCTCTCTCTCTTCCTTCTCTCCCACACACACGTTACAGACTTACAGTCAATTTAATTATATGCTTTTTAGGTGGAATATTAAAAAATTAAGATGCTATATGGGAGGCGGTGAAAAGTTAAAGTAGAGAGAGAGGCAAAGGTGTATGATGACACATATGATGAGAGCGGAGGAAAGTTAATCTCCCACTCGGAATGATTGTCACATAATTTGCTTTGCCTTTTGTTTTCTTATTTTTCTAATCCATTCTCCTCTAATCACCGTTTTTTATTTTTTTTTCTTTAAAAAAAAAAAGAGGAACCCCACTATATACGTTTTCCAGATACACATAAAGATTATGTACGTTTATATATCTTCTAAAGCACGACAATGGGCAACTTAATTAGAAACGCCGTACGTATTATTATTGCAAATTAACTTTTGGATTTGCTTTGAATTAACTTCTTCTAATTGCATAAGATTAATGAGAAGCTAGTTGAGTAGCTTAGATTTACTTTATATATATATATAGGCTTCCGATTCAAAGAACCATTATCTCTATAAATGAAAACTGGGTCTGCAGAATTATATTGCATCAGCAGTACACAAGTTGAATCACATATACTACTCCCAGTTCTTTAATTAATTGCAGTTTCTGTGCGGAAAAGAGAGAATCATTATGTCTCATATATTTATGTTTGAGTGTGACTGGAAAGAGAGGCCTATCCAATCACTTACCCAACTTGCTCTCTTGAATGCTCATTCTCTCCAAAAAGCAATATCTTTAGAGTCTTTTGAACTTAGTCAAAGTGGGAGTGGAAGTCATTTCCCGAAGAAGATTGATACAACATGCCTGCAAAATTTTGAAAATTTCAAGCAGGCCCTTTATATATAGACAATTAATGGGTTGAAAACTTGAAATTGAGAGTGAGCAAGATATAGAATTTGGAACCATGTCTATGAGGTCCATGGTTCGGATTAATATAAACCTTAAAACTATGGTCTTATTATTGGAAAATAGTAACTCATGCACGTGCGCCAAACTGTCATGGAAGGTAAAACAAAAGGAAACGACGAAACAACATAGAAAAGGGAATAATCGTCCTCAAATCACACAAACACAACCATGTCTCACAAATGACTGGGTTTCTTGCCCACTTGGCTTATTTGTTAATGTTAATTATCAGTTATATAATTATCACTAAAATTTTATATTTTACTCTATATTTCATCACTTCAATGTGATGATACCACCCAGCAGAAAAGTAGTATATATGGCTCTTTTGATTTCTTGTTTATATACACACACAAGTTGACGGGCCACGGAAGACTTTGATTGGGTGGTCAATTCATGAGTGGTGGATATATTGAACTGTCACCTTTTTCTCGTCAATTTTTGGACAGTAGATATATATATATATATTTACTTTTTAGATAGCTTTACCTCAGCAGCTTTTTTTTACGAGCACTTCCTTTTAAAAAGATTTTGAATGGGAAATTTTGGTTTAACCTATATATAATATATTACTGAATAGCACAACAGATTGAGTAAATTAAAGTAACACTCCGAAAATTATTGTGAAAGACAGAGAAATGTACTGTTAAGGAAAGTCGATGAACGACTTCTTACTCTAATAGACTAATTCCAAACACTATTCATTCATTTATTCCTTCAATACACACACACACACCCCCCTGTCACCAGTTAATGAAATTAATTACACAATACCTACTTTGAATTAAAGCACATTTCCTTATAATACTTTTATATTTATAATTAAAATTATTCAGTCAATATATATATATATATATTAAAGCGTGCTATAAAGTTTTAAGAATATCAAATATATGTTTATATGAAGGCAGAATCTTCCCCACCACACACACACTACAACCTCAAGAAAGAGAAAAGAACAAGATTGCTTAACCTCAACGCTACGGTTGATCTGTTGGCAATACGAGTTCTGTAGATTCACATGTGGTGGTTATGGAAATACGATAAAATCTTGGTTCTTGAAAGTGCCACTGAGTAAAGCAAGAGCTGATTCTGTTGAGGGTCAGTTATTAATTTAAACCATTTGTATTAATCAACTTAACAACGATGATAATTACAATACATAAACCATTCTAGGGGTGATTAATTTACCCTAAACTCTAGGTTAACACATAAGGTGAGGACTTGTGCTAACAATTTATTTTGGGTGATGACTCAACCATTCTATGGACTTAATATAATGATACTTGAATCGGCTATACATAGGTTTTAATTAGGATTTAGGGACTTGCTTGGAATATCAATTTGAACCTTCAAAATTAGTTTTTCAGTCATGATTTGTGATATTTAAAGTAAGTATGTGGAAAGATTTTGTTTTGGTTTGTGTAATCGTGCTTATGATAACCAGCTTCAAACAAGCACCAGGTGATTAATATGAATAACAGACTAATCACGTAACCTTCTAAAAGTATATTTATTTATTTAATTGTCGTAGTTGATATATATATATATATATATAAGGATTAATATTATACGATTGTTAGAGTGTCGTATATGAGGGATGAAAGGGAACAATAAGTGTTAAATTAAAGAAGACAGAGATCGAGCTGACAAAGGCAGTGAATATTTGGAAGTGTGAGCAGTCGTCTGGTTGTGAGCTGACCTTGTTGTTGTTGGGTGTTCAAATTGCGAAACCTTAATGATAATCTAATGATGTTTTCTTTTTTATTGGGTTCCCAAAACTTTGTTTAATGTAAACTTTTGGAGTTTAGTTGTTGAAGTGTTGCGGCCACAGAATATTCTTCTCTTCCCTTCTCCAACAAGAGGCTTCAACTTTCAATGCCCTTGTGAGATTCCTATTCTTTCTAACTCCACAACCTCTCTCTCTCTATCTCTCTCTAGCTTGACATAGTTAGAAACAATAGGCATTTGAAAAATGCAAAGTGTTTAGGGAAAAGCAAAGTGTTGTGTCACCAAGGTTTATGTTCGTTTCCATGTTTGTCCTTTTGGTTCTACACAACTTTTGAACTGTAAATTTCTTATTTGCCTTCTGCTGTCTGTATTTGTTCTTTTGGCAACAATATATTGTGCCATGTGTTTTGTACAAAACCCAAAAACTTTCTTCTTGATTAAGGAGATGTTTGGTAGGAGTTATTTGACACAATAACTTTTTAAATCTGTAAGTGACAAAAATATTTCCAAATTTTATGATTGATATGATGTAACCATATCTTGAATTTATAATTATAATTAGATGTGAGGTTTCATGCATTTTATTTAATTTAATAAATGAGAAGCATTATTTATACATTTATGAATAATATGGTCTGTTCGAGCTTTTATATTTTATATAACGATGTTTGACATATTTCATCTAAAATTTAGGGTTAAGGTGTAAAAATATACGTGAGTTTTTTCCCAAAGTGCGCTCAACACTAAATACTTTTTTAAGTGGTAAAAGTAACTATTAGCTTTCAAAATAGGTACAAAAATACTGTTAGTTGATTGTTCGTTAACTTTTAAAGTTAACATGAATGATGACTGGGCAATGCTTTACGAAAAGAGTTGGTTTTGGTGGATTTATTCTTCCGCAAAACCTAGCAAGCCCCTCTTGTCGTTCCCTGTAGATCTCTCTCCGGTTCTTAAAGATTATATGTATGTTGGATTCTCTGCTTCCACTTGTCTTCTTGCTAGCTCCCATTACATCTCTGGATGTAGCTTGAAAATCAATGGTCTAGCTCGATCTCTCTTTTCTCCCACAACTTCCAGGTCTGAAAAAGAAACCGACAAAGCTCATCATCGGCGTAATAGTGCCGGTTATATTGATTACATTATCGGCGGTAGCCATCAATATTTAGTTATTTACTTGTTTAGAAAAATAAGAAAACACCGACATAATAGAAGCTTGGGAGCTAGATATCGGACCCCATCGATACGGAGCTTCCCAGAAAAAGGTGGGTTTGGTCGAGTGTACAACGAAGCACTTCCGATCGAGTTCGAAAACCTAGGTGGCAGTGAAATGAACTTCCCATGAATCCAAACAGGGCCTTAGGAAGTTCGTCTCTAAAATCGCCAACATTGGGCGGCTCTGTTACAGAAATCTCGTTCAACTTCTAGGCTGGTGTACCAGCGAGGCGACCTCCTCCTCGTATACATGGCCAATGGGAACATAGAGCCAATCCAAGTACGACCAGAGTGGTGGGTACATTAGGCTATGTAGCTCCTGAATTACCTCGAACTGGCAGAGCCACCCCGAGTTCTGATGTATATGCTTTTGGTGCTCTCATAATTGAGGTGGTTTGTGGAAGAAAACCCATTGAACCGAAGTCTTCACCATATGAGTTGGTTCTGGTGGATTTATTTAGCTTTATTTTTGTTTGCAAAGTACTCCTATGAACATTTTTTGTAGGACTATTTGAATGCACTTCATTGTTGACATTATGTGCTCATAGAGAAAGACTACGGTCGTTGATATGGCATTTTGATGGTTGGCCAAAAAAACATTTTAGTTTGGCGTAACCATATATAATTATTACTGTTTTTCTTGCCGGCAACATAATTTTGGTAAATTAGTTAGCACCCGCGAAGAATTTCCCATCAAACGTTGTTCTTCTATTATTTCATTCTACAAAATGTATTACTGTGATAAAGCATATATAGAAGAATATTAGGCTTAAAAGTATTAATGTATTAAAAATAGTAATAAGGGTAATTTAGTGAATTCCGAATTTTCAATTAGTTGGATCTAACTTAAATTAATTGGAATTATTACTCAAAAGTTGAACAGATTTAGATCTAGGATTCCTACATATAGATAACCCCACATGCTCTCTGCTTATCAAAAGCTGGAGAATATGTGCCTTTTTTAACATAATTAATAAGAAATTAATCATTTTTTTCTTTATAATTAATAATTCTTTGAATATCCCTTTGGTTATTTAATATTTTAACTTTTTAAAATCTCCCATTTGCAATACACGTGTCAGCATGTCAGAGGAGTCCAATGCATTATTGTTGAACCAAACGCCCACAAGAAACAGTATAGGCACTTGGGATGAATATTCTTTTGGATGTGCAATTTGTACTTTACTTTTCTGCAGACATGAATGCTTTCTCTTTTCAATATAAGAATAATTAATTGCATTATTGCATGGTTCTTCAATATAATTTCAACGTCACATATACAAAAACCTTGACCATTTTCTTCATTTTTTCCTTTCTAATAATGCAAATAATTAAGGATCTTAATCCCAAAGCAATTGTGAGAACAAACTTAACTATATATGTGAGAAGTTTTACAAAAGATAACTGTGCTCGTTGGGATGAGCGATTGGAATGTTTAAAAGCAGCTTTTCAATCGTAATTTACGGTATACGAGATAAGTATGTGAGAGGAGTTGTGTCTCGATCTACATGTAAAACAGCTTATAAACAATCTGATCGTTAAAACAAAACTGATCATGTCAAGGATATATATGAGATGAGGATGATTGATGTGCAATACATGTCGTGGATAATCACGAAGAATAATACTCTTATTGCACTCTTGTTCCTTAATCATTGATAACTTTTTGGTCAAAATTGAAAAAAGAATTTGATTATTTGTCAAGAAAGCAACTCATACCGTAGGAAACTTTCGTGCATATCTTCTATAAGTCATGACACTTTGATCCCACCCATGATTTTTTTAGGAAAAAAAAAATACTAAGATCAGTATTTGAGCAACAAATCATATTTATAATTTTTTTTTTAAAAAAAAACTGACCAATAGGGTTTGGATTGTGTTTGTGGATGTAGGCCGAAGCTGCCAGCACTTTGATGTAAAATTGACTGCCCCTACTAATCAATGTCATGCAATTTAACAATATTAATCAGGACAGCTTTTGTATATTATTTTTTCATGTATAGTTTATTTATTAAATATAGATATTGATTTTTTTTTATATATAAAGGACAATATGATATTAATAACATTAGCAAGATTTACAAAGAAAGCAAACTGAA
Organism: Inga laurina; assembly: GCA_963855925.1. Taxonomy (NCBI): domain Eukaryota; kingdom Viridiplantae; phylum Streptophyta; class Magnoliopsida; order Fabales; family Fabaceae; genus Inga; species Inga laurina. The sequence goes on along the minus strand of OY979707.1, from coordinate 59,871,257 downwards.
GGAGACAAATTGAGCTTGTCTAAGAAATTATAAGTAACAATAAACAGTGAACAAACATTGGTTAACTGATTTTTCCGTCAAACTAATGGGTTGGATTTAGTTTTTATTACATTGATTTTGGTCAATATCTCTAAACACAAATGAGTAAAATGTTTTCAATATATAACCCTCCCCAGGCAATAGCGTTTTTGTTTTCATTTGGGGTTTTGAATTCATGCAAGCTCAAACCACATGCTTAATTAGTTCTTAAGCAATCATAACCCTTTTCACTAGAACTAATGCATGTTGAATAAAGAAAATTTTAATATCATTTTAATATGTATAGTATGATCATGTTTATTGATGTTATATAAATTAATATTTTTTTGTCATTTTAAAATAAGAATTCAGGATTTCTATGAGGTTTGAGTTTTGAATTCTTTGCGAAGGGGATTCTATCATTTATTTCCCCTTTGGTTTTTAGAAAGCATAAAAACTACAAGCACACAACTTCGTCACAAGCTATATACGATTCCTCTGCTTCTTAATATAAGACATATTCGAGAAGTTGATATTGGTCTTAAATATAAGACATAATTTTTATATTAGTCAATATTTTTTTAATTTACGCCTATTGATGCTCTTTCTCAAGAGGCGAGGGAATGGGGGAATTAAGAAAAATGGTTAGGGTATTTTAGAAAATACTTATCATATTAATTAACTCAATTAACTTTCTTAATTTAATCAAATTAAATAAATATATATGTCTTATATATTAAGGACTGAAAGAGTATCTATTAGCATGACACTAGTCTCACCCTTTTGAATAAAGAAATTGATATTGGCATTGACACTAAGTGTGTGTGTGTGTAGTTATCCCTTTATATGTAGAGAGGGAAATAGGTAGGGACCATTAATCCATGTAAAAAGGGACAGAGAGCAAATAATGCCCAAATGAGAAATTATTTTATTACTGAAAAATCAAATAAAGTTTTGCTTATACATATTGGAAAACAAAAGATCATAATCTTCTTCCCTGTTTCTGTGTTCCAGTGAAGGTCACCATCACTTAACATTCATCCATTGCTTTGAAAGCAAATAAATAAAAGAACAAAGGTTGAGGACACACACATATATGTATATGTATATTTTATTTATTATTATTATTGTTATTATGCTTTCTTAGCTCACTGAATTATTGGCTAGTCTGGATCCATATGGAGAAAGCCACGAAAAAGACAGATTTTCAAAACCCTTCGCTTTAAGCAATTCAAAAAGACAAAACAGGCCCATCTTCCACTCCACACGCATGATTGATGTATTTCAAAAATACAAAGAAATTGATGAATAAATCTCCTACATAATTCTTCTATACACTTCTTCCTTCTCTATATTTATAGAGATTTTCTTTTTCTTTTTATTAGACACTATTACTACTCCCTCCGGTCCTAATTATAAGATAAAGTTGACTTTTTTGGAGAAATTAAGGAAGCCAATTAAATTATTTTAGAGTATTTTTATTTTTATGTTTTTCTCCAAACTAATTAATTTGACTAATAAACTAATATATAATCTAAAGATGCTAAAAATATAAACACTCTAAAGTAATTTAATTGGCTTCCTTAATTTCTCCAAAAAAATTAACTTTGTCTTATAATTAGGAGCGGAGGGAGTATCTTCTATGTGTATATATATATTGTATATAGTAAAAATTAATCTCTCAAAGTACTCACTTCGTCAACCAGATTTGCTCCGTGTATAAATATTGAAAATTGAATTTTCAGCCATTAATTTATTTAAGAAACCACTCTTTTTCTCCAGAAAATTTTTTACAAATGCACCGAACATAGTTAGTGGTTCGTTAACCAATTTGTGAGATAATTTTGTGATGAGAATATTTTTTTTTTTAAATAAATATTTCGGTCAAATGATTTGCACTTGATTGGACAGAAAGTATAATAGGATAAATATAAATAATATAAATATTATCTGATGATCCACTGATCTGAATAAATTATATGACACGATTTTTTTTTAAAAAAAAAAGAAACAAATGATTGATTATTTAACACGGAACGAATAAAAGTGTGTGTAAGTGTAAAAGTGATGTTTGTTACTTACCTTGATGCCAGAATGGAATTAGTTGATGGTGGCCTCTGATAAAATTAATTAATTGGTGCTTATAAAGTTTGGTTTGAATAAAACAGCACCAACAACAAATTTTCCACATAGTAAACATATTTTTATTATATTATATTATATTATATACATATAATGCCAATTGCCAAACATTCTTTTCATAGTTGGGTCGCCAAAATCCACTTGTGGGATGTGCCAACTACTAGCATAAAATTGCCAAATTAATTAACACTAATCAATTTCTTAGGTTGATGACTGGCCTAAAAATATTTATAATCCTGATAACAATTCCTTTGAATTATATTGAAACAACAACCTCTTCACTTTTTCTTTTTAAATCTATGTAGATATTTTCTAAAAATGAAATAAACTGCATAAAATTTTTGTATTATTTAGTATTTATATGAACTTTAAACTTTGTAATTTTTAAAAAATAATTTAGATTAAAATATTTTTAAATATAATAAATATTATTAATTTTTTATTTTTTTGAAGAGATACATCTTAAATCTGAATTTATAATGTTAAATTTGAATTTCATACCTTTAAAAAATTATTATTTTAAATAATTAATATCGTTTCAAAACATTGGTTACGTTTAGGGGTGGGCATGGGCAGGGTTGGGCAGGGCGAGACCCCTGCCTGATGCCCTGCCCAAAGGATGAACGGGCTGCATTTTGCAGCCCGATGCCCGGCCCTGCCCACTAAAAGCCCTAACCATTTTGGGCTGGGCAAGGGTGGGCTGGGCAGGGTGGGCTTCCCTGCCCAAGTGATAACACCTTATCTTGTCCACTTATGAAAAAAATAATTCCTTATGAATTTCATAAACATTCCTGTAATTACCATACCATATATGTCTTAACTTTGCCCTAAGTAATATAAACTTCAAATACATTCGATGATTTCACATCTTGGGATATTTCAAAATAAGTCTACAACTTGAGTCTTGAAATTTAAAAAATGGCATATGTCTTAACAAATATCCATACGTTAAAAATTAAACAAAATCCATAATCCATTATAAATAAAAAAACAAAATGATTGTAATTAAAACCGTGAAGTCAAAGTAGTTTGCATCAATTCAATGTCCCAAAAGTTGATCAAATGATGAAGCATCTGGAAAGAAAATAAAAAGCAACTATAATTTAATACAACACAAAGTAAAGAAGAAAGGAAGAAATCTATTTGTAAATAGTGTTTAGTGGTTAGGGCAAAAAAGAGAGGATCAGAAAAGTATTATACAATAGACAATATATATTTTAAATAAAAATATATATATGAAATAATATTTAATTGATATAAAATTTTATATTTTAAATAAATGAAAATAATTTTCAGGGCAGGGCCAAATGGGCAGGGCATCACCCCTTGCCTGATGCCCGGCCCTGCCCGATTATTAGCCCGCCCAAAGCTGCCCACAATTTTTTCGGGCCACTTTTTTAGAGCTGGGCTGGATAATTTTTTACAGGGCCAGGGTAGGCGCACCGGGCTACTAGGCACCATGCTCACCCCTAGTTACGTTTGTTAATTCAAATATAATGACCCAACCCAATTCTAATCCCACTTGAAAGTTGCAGCCCAGCCTGCTTTCGTCTAGGCTCCAACTAGCATAAACTGAACCTAGGATCCGAATCCGTAACAGCACCCGACCCATTGCCCGAGGCGCAGGGCCCAGCACCGAGACTTCCACACGGTGCCGTTCTGGTTCTTGTGGGGACCTCCATCGGAACTTCGTTCTCCCTCGCGAAGAAAATTGATTCCAAACCATCCCTGAAACCTAATCATCCTTTGATCTGAGCCGGATATCCTAAGAAAATTGGTTCCGATAGAGTACACATCTTTTAGAGTGCGAGTTGTTTGCTTGTAATGGATGTAAAAGCATTGGCAAAATCAAAGAGAGCACATTCTCAGCATCACAGTAAGAGGCCTCATGGCAGTCATCAAAATCTGAAGCTTAAACCCTCTCCATCAGGTGGTTCAAATGATGCTAGCACTGGTAAGAACTCACTGGGCAAGCAAGTGAACGAGAAAGCTCATCGCCCTAAGGGTTCACCGGCTCTCCCCTCAAATTGGGACCGTTATGATGATGAAGAATTGGATGCTGGGTCTGAAGGTGTCTCTCTTGATAGTTCCAGTAAAACCTCTGATGTTATTTTGCCGAAAAGTAAAGGGGCGGATTATCGTCATCTGCTTGCTGAGGCTCAGTCTCAAGAGAATGCCAGTTTGGATGGCGTTACTTCCCTGGATGACGTTCTTTCTGGTACGTCTTTTGCTTTACCACTCAGACACTCAGAAATGCGAATCAGATACCGTTTTGTTGCTTTGTTGGACCATTATTCATTGTTATCTGTCGTGTCTTTTAGACATTGATTTTCTTTTAGCGGCATTATATTTGATATCTCTGTTTGTTTCATCTATACAAGTATGGTGTTTAGATTTTGGTTTCAACATCTTGAAGTAATATTTTCTTGCAGGAGAGTTCAATGAGGGCGTGAGTGCTATGCTTGCAGTCAGAGGAGAGGGCATTCTTTCATGGGTTGGGGATGATAATTTCGTTGTAGAGGATAGGACAAGTGGAACTCATGAGGTAACTAGATGAATGCAAAGATGAACATAATATGATGAATTGTTTGAGTTATTCATTCTTAAAGTAAAACGGGTTGTTCTCATCATAAGTGTTGAAGGTTGTATAGATAATTTTTTAAATGTTTGTTTTGGTGTAGTTTCATTAGTAAGATCATCAGGAGATAGTTCAACAATCCCATTAAGCCCCCGTAAAATGAGAGGGCAATAGATCAGACGTTATTGATGCTTTAGGACTCAAGAGTGCTGCACTTTGTGGTTTCCATATTGAAGTTTGTTGCTTCCAACATTATGTTTTGGTCATTTTAATTTTAAACTCCTTTAAGCAACTGAAAGCGAAAAGGCACTAAGAAAGTAGTTCCTGAATAAAGTGTGGTAAAGTAGGAAAGAAGTTAAAACTATTCTGCATAAATAGAAAATAGGCAAGTATGAACAATTGTGATAAGATTCGACATATAAGCTAACTTCTCAAGCAGGACCATTTCATGAAACAATGCTTTTTGGAAGCCAAGTCCTCAACTAATGTTTTTTTAAGATGAATGACTAACTACCTAAATAATAATCTATCAAAGTTAAAAAAAACAACTTTTACCCATTACTTAAGAGTTATTGAGTTGGGAATTATGTTCCCCCCATGCTTACATACTTATTTTTGATGCTGCTACTTGTATGAAGGCCCCTAATCTCAGTGCCTGTGGTGCTTGGATGAGTGCCATTGGCTGCACCCATTTATTATATGTCAAACTTCAATCTTTCACATCTGGTTTGATCTAGTAATTCCCTTTCAATAGGGTGATTATGTTCATCATAAGTCTTCATATTGATTCCTAATATATGTTTCATTCATAAATATCATTTATTGTCCCTTTGAATGCATTAAAGATGTAAGTCATTTTTATTTTTCCATCCTGTCCTTATTGGAATTTCAAAATTATGCAGGTGCTATCTGTTTATGGGAATCTCTTTCTGTTTATGTTTTTAAATAATGTAATGTTTTCAGTTGTTTGAGTGGATGCGTGCATTGTTAGACTTGTAGCACCAGCTAGGGCTTGTGAGTGTGGTCTCTGTTTAAGAATTGTGGTCTTGGTAATTGACTCATGTACAGTCTTTTTGAATTTATGATCAGATACAGTCTTTTTGCTTGTGTGTCTGTTTACTCCTTCTTTGGACTAGCTTATCCTCAGATTCACTTGCTGACGCATCCATAAACCAAATCTGTTATTTTTGCTTCTACCATTCCTTTGCAAGAACTCTCTCAATTTTTGGTAACATTAAACACAAGGCAGTATGTTGATGCTATTAAGGAAATTTTAATTTTTGAGTACACATGGCCAGCTCAGGATAGGCTCATTGGGATGTTCAGAGGCCCTTTTTTAAAAAAAAATAATGAAATGAGGAATAATGAATTGGTTTTGCCTGCATAAGATTATAACTGGGGTGATAGATTTGCCATGTTGATTGAATTAATGGTTATACTCATTATGCAACACTTAGTCATCTTATATTCTTAGTTCATTTTCCTACAAATTATTGCCTAACTTATAGTACCTTTTTGACCAAGTGTCTGTTGTCCTGCAGGCATCATTTCTTTCCTTGAACCTGCACGCTATAGCTGAAAATCTTGCAAAAATTGACTTATCAAAGATACTATTCATTGAGCCTGACTTGATACCCCCAGAGCTGGTATGTTTAGTCTCTGATTAACGGATTTGAACTTAAAATAGGCCGTCTCTTTTCAAATCTCAAAACGTTAAAGTTCAATCACATTGATAATGGAACTTATACTTACACTGTCGGAAATGAAGGGTATCAGTGATTCATAGTATGCAAACTTCATATAAGGTGGTGTTGGTTTGTTGCAGAGTGCCAAAGGCTCTACAGCCAGCAGCAATGAACAACGGGGTACACTGCAAACTACAGATCCAGCTGACGACTCTAGTTTTGATGATTTTGCTGCAGATGATAAGGTTGCGGATCGGTTTACATCATCTAGTTCCTGTGATAGCGGCCAAGTTGCTTCTACCCTTCCATCGTTTGACGATATTGTTGTACCAGTAAATTGTGCTGAAGTTGAACTTGGGCAAATTCCCAGTTCAGTCCAACATAGAGTGCTCGATCCTATTTCAGAAATTAATCTGTCTTCCACGGAAAATCCCAACAGGAAACTCTCAACATTTGAGGCTGCTAATGCAGAAGATGAATTAGATATGCTTCTTAATTCAGTTAGTGAGGTCAAGATTATGGATTCTCCTGGCTTTACGTCCAATACCTCTTCTCATGTTTCTCGAGGAATCTCCGCTGTCAGTTCACAGATTCTTAATGAAGAACCAGATTCATCCAAAACCATATCAATCGCTGCCAGTCTCGATGATGAACTTGATGAATTGTTGGAGGCAACATCCGAAGTGCTGAAGCCAAACATTTCATTACAGCCAGTTGAAGAAAAGCCTGTCCTTCATGGCACACAATCTTCTTCTTCTTCACATTCTAGAAACAACGCTAAAACGTTAGATGAATTAGAATCATGGTTAGATACAATTTGAGCGAGGTTGTCCTTCCCCACAAGAGTCTAATGTAGATCCATTGAGTTTTGAAGCTGTTACAATGTTCAACTGGTAGTGTGAATCTTCATAATTGCCCCATTGATTGATTGTGTACATCTAACTCTGTAATCATATGATAGGGAACTAATTCCGCGTTGCTTTTAGCCCATTGCTTGCTGTTATGGCTGTTTCCTGAATGAATTATGCCTTGTAATACTAAAATCTTGATGGCGAAATTTACCGAACTCGAGAGTTTTGTTAGATCATCATTTTGCTTTCCTTGCCGGGCGATGTGTGTAAGATGTTGTCGTCTGAAGATAAAGTAGGCAGAGATAAAACAGAATACCCCTATGATGTTTAATGTAAGACATTCAAGGAATCATATTGGTTCTGAATATAAAATATAATTTTTATATTTATTATTATTTTTTTAATTTATCCTTATTGATGTTATCTTAATCATAATCAAGGAGAAGAGGTGAAGGAGGAAATTAAGAAATATGATTAGGATATTTTAAAAAATATATATCTCATTAACTAACTTAATCAATTTCTTTAATATAATCAAATTGGGTAAATATGTCTTATATTAAGCAAGAATTGACCAAGGTTTTCAGTGGTTGCAATCATGATAATATACAACTTTACAATGAGACTGGTAGAAAGTTAGAATGCCACACTATCGCCCAAATTTGATGGATTTAGATTCTCTCATCTGCCCTTTCCATCCGTTCTCATCCTTTACCCTCAAAATTACATAGTTTTTAGTACACTCATAATCTAGAAGTATTTTTTTAGTAGCACCCAATATCTTAAAGTAATTTTTAGTACATGTTTTTAGTATTCAAGATACTGGGTGCTACTAAGAAAATACTTTTGAATGATAAGTGTTAGATGTTGGGTGCCACAAAAAACATATTTTAGGATCTGAGTGTATTAAAAATTAATTTGGGATACTAGATGTTACAAAAAAAATTATTCCATAGTGATAGACGACTTTCTTTCAAAAAAAAAAGTCTTCCCTAACTTATTTTTACCCCAAAATTATATAGTTTTGAATCCGAATGCTCTCCCTTACTTTCCCATCCCTTCCTCTCCTTTACCCAAAACTCACTGTTTTGGGTGTAAAAAAAGGCGAGGTTAGGAACTTATTTTTTTAACAAAATAATATTCAAAACCTTGAAGTAATTTTTTAGTGACACTCTGTATCCTAAAATAATTTTTTATGCATTGATCACCCTCTGATATTTTTTTTAATTGTAACTACTGTCTAGCAAACTGCATTCTAAAGTAATTTTTCAATAAACCTAATATCATAAATTAATTTTTAGCTCACTTAGCACTTTAAATAATTTTTTCAATAACACCAAATATCCTAAAATAATTTTTTTTTTCTTCTAATCCCCTGAAATATTTTTTTCATCAATACTTTACATCATAAGTTTAGATTGCTTGTTGTAATTAGAAAAATATTTTAAGATGATAAATCCACAAAAAAATATTTTAGGATACTTAGTGTCACTGAAAAAATACTCTAAAGTGCTGGATATTATTTTTTGGAAAAAAAAATGGCCCCAAGCTTTTTTATTTTTTACACCCAAAACGGTGAGTTTGAGTTTCAGGTTTAGGAGAGGAAATACATGGAAAACTAAGGGAGAGGAGCCGGATCCCATAGTTTTGGGGTAAAGGATGGGAAGACATGGGAAGGGTAAACGAGAGAACCTTAATTCAAATTGGATTGTGCAATGCTTACCTTCTAAGACATGGCTCCTATATTCCAAATTTGTTTGAAATGAACATTTTTAGTCAACTTACGTGACCTTAACATTGCTAAATTGCATTTCTTATTTTAATTCTTTTATTTATCTTTTATGTTAGCATGATGTATGTATATGGGATATTAAGATGAGATATGATTGATTATACTAAGTCAAATTTAATTAACAAATGGTAACCAAATTAGAGCGTTTAAATTCATAAGAACCCCACTAATTAATTACAAATTGCAAATTAAAACAACTAACTTAAAATTATAAGGAAAGTCATGGAAATTAGTAAAGTTAACTCTGTTTTTTTCATCTCTATATGAGTCGGTGACCTGTACATATAGAGAGAAAAGGTTGATTCAGAGCCACAAAGCGCCTGCATCCTTCAAGATCGGAACCAATTCACCAGAGATATGAGTGGCCATGAGTCGATCTAACCCTCCGAACAACTTGCCGCCGATAAACACCTCCGGGAACTGAACCTTCCCCTGTTTCCGCTCACCAATCGCCTCCAACTCTGTAACAACACCCACTTCATCTTCTTCGTCTAGCTCATACACCGCCGGATTTACACCCAGACCAAGAAGCAATCGCTTCACGACGTGGCTCATACAGCATCCACGCCTCGCGAACACTATCACTGCGTTCTCCGACACCATGTTCTTCACCAGTCCCTCCGAGCTTCCTCCGGCGAGCGCAGAAACAGAGGATGCTCTGCTGTTGTTGCTGTTAAGACTGTGACTGAAATGGGAATGGTGGGGAAGAAGGGGTCGCCATGAGGCCTGGTAAGGAATTGCTTGTTGCATGTCTGTGTAGAAGAATGGCTCAGAGAGAGAGAGAGAGGGAGGGAGGGAGAGGGAGAGGTAGTGGGAGAGAGAAGTTGGATGATTGTGGAGATGAATGAAGAAGAAGATGAAGAAGGTATAAATGGAGGGGGTTGATGAGAAGAGTTGAAAGAGTCGCTCAGGTATACGTCAACGCCAATTACGCAAATATTTCTCAACTTGTCAGATATTACGCGCCCTTGCTTTCGTCATCTTCTCTGCTCCTGACGTCCTTCATTCTGTCCTTTTCCTACTTCTCACCTATTTTTTTCCCTCTCACATTTCCACATCCGCATTTTTTTAATGTCCACTATCATCAACTTCCCTTCAACCTAACTGAGGCATATTCTCCCGGTACTATTTATAAATAATTTTTTTATTACGTATAACGAGTTAAAAATAATAATAATTTAAAAAATATCATATTTTTTCTATATATACCTTTATTTATGAAAAGAGTATAAGAGAGAGAATAGATAAAAAGTCTGAGAGATAATGAGTATAAGATATGAGAGAGAATAGATATTTAATAAGGGTAAAATAAGAAAAAAAAGCTTAAATTTTCAGACAAAAAATGAAAATTGCTTATAAAAAGGATCAACCCTGTAAGAGATAAAGTTACTTATAAATAGGAAAGAAATGAGTATTTTCCAATATTATTTCTTGACCCACATCTACAATATCTAGATAATCTTCATCCTATTATCAGCCATTTTCAATGTATTTTAACAAAATTAAGAAAAGCTTTAAATTTCATTAGCTGTCTCAAAATTTAACAATGTTTCAACTTTATTATATTTAATGTATACCTCCTTAAAATTGTATTATAAATAGGGCTAAAGAATTACTCATCTGATTCTTAATATGAGATATATTTAAAAAATTGATTTTTGGTCTTTAATATAAGACAAAGTTTTCATATTTGTCAATATTTTCTTAATTTATCCATATTGATACTCTCTCAATATTAATGAAAGAGGAGAGGGAACGAGGGAGTTAAGAAAAATGTATAGGGTGTCTTGGAAAATATATATCATAATAACTAATTTAACCAACTTTAATCAAATTAAAAAAATAGGATATATATATTTAGAACAGGAGGAGTAATGAGCTACTATAACTTAGTACCAGTGTATTAAAACCGGACCGGACTGACCGGTTTAGATAGGAAACCGGTGAACCGGACATCGGATCGGTCCAGTTGTGGTAAAAAAAAGTGGTCTAACTGACTCGGTCTAACCCGGGGTGAACCGAGGTAACCCGGGGTGACCCGTGGTGAATTGGTTTGCCCTCTTTTTTTTTAAACTTTTTTATATCCCAAACGACGTCACTTTGTCTTTTTTTTAAAAATTATTTCTCTGAAATTTTTTTATTTGTAAGGAGTTTTAAAAGTATTATGGAATATTTTTGTTGTTTTGCATTGGTTAGAGAAAAATCGTTATATACTTAATGATACTTTTATGGGTATTAGGTTCATGAGGTTATATTTGACTATTGGTTGGAAAAAAAACTTTTATGTAGCTTTTT